>CAXKWD010000005.1:76756455-78069839 GCA_964059195.1 Ectobius pallidus
GTCTCTCTCTCTCTCTCTCTCTCTCTCTGTCTCTCTCTGTCTCTCTCTGTCTCTCTCTCTCTGTCTCTCTCTCTCTCTGTCTCTCTCTCTGTCTGTCTGTCTGTCTGTCTCTGTCTGTCTCTCTCTGTCTGCATGTCTGTCTGTCTCTCTGTCTCTCTCTCTGTCTGTCTGTCTCTCTGTCTCTCTCCTTCTCTCTGTCTGTCTGTGTGTCTCTCTGTCTCTCTCTCTGTCTGTCTGTCTGTGTGTCTCTCTGTCTGTCTCTCTCTCTCTGTCTCTCTGTCTGTGTCTCTCTCTCTGTCTCTCTCTGTCTCTGTCTCCTTCTCACTCACTCACTCACTCACATTCATTTTGTGCCATGATGTATGTGAATATTGTAAATTAGACACTTGCAATTTTTCAACTATTCGTAACTTGGAACAGTAGAATTGGCTCTCTATGGAACTGCTCTGTCACTTGAGCTACCATGGCAACTTGCCAGAACAACATTAAATTCTCCAACTGACTCACATATTCCAGTAAACCATCAGGCTTTCTCAATATCGAGATGACAACCCAGTGGCAACTTACAAATTCATAAATACTTCAAGACCCCTGCTTTGTAGTAAACCACCATTAGGTCACAGTGGAATTATAATTCTTTCACACTGGCCGTATGTAGGCTAAACTGGAAAGGCGAGTCAGACTGAAAAATTCAAAGTATTATAGTATTAGCCAAGATTTGAACTACAGATCTTTGGCTCTCCTACCTTTCCAGCTTAGTCTACGCATGACAAGTATGAAAGAAATATAATTGTATTTGTAACTTGTTTGTATATTATTTACAGTGTTCCTAGTACCTTTAGATTTCCATTTCTTTATTGTGTGAACTAATAATTTCATTTATTAAGTTTAAATATGTAGATGGAAAAATATATAGAAAGAAACCAATATAGGCATCTGACATCCCCTAAAGTTGTTCTTGCATCTTTCATCTTGCATCAGACACTCTTCCCTCTTTTTCTGTATGGGTAAAATGCAGAATTAATTGGTCCGGAGAATTTCCCAAAATTTCAGACCTGCAGACCTGGCTCAAGAGACCAGCAGCAACTTGATTTACAGAGAGTAGTGGAAAGTTTTAGTTTTTTGTTCATCTGTTGATCAGTAGGCCTACATATGATATAGGACATGTCAAGTTAAATAATATTACATGTAAATAAAAAATAAATAAATAATACATATAATTGCAGTATCCTCATAAACACACACATACATATAGAAACAACTTAACCTAAGGTACTGCTCAGCATTTGGACCTAAGAAGAACTGTGTGTTGAACTGAAGGAAGCGGTGCATACATGGCTTGCTACTCAGCCGAAAACTCTTTTTCTGAGGGCATCAGGAAGCTTGTGCAATGATGGATCAAGTGCATTGAAAAGTAAAGAGACTATGGTGTAAATGCTGAGTGGTACAGCCATGTTTAATGTTCAACAGCACGACACTCAGTGGAGTATATACCGGTCAAATGTGAACATCATGTCGACATACACAAGCACAAAGCTGTACAGCTAACCTACAAAAGATTAAACAAAAAGTGTGGATACTTATTGTCTTACCCTCGTACAATACAAACAACACCAATAGCCTAAAGATAATATACACATAGAAAACTTAAATGTGAGATATCTGTTGGGTTGCTCTGGTGCTTGCTGATTTATTGACACCCTGATTATATTGAGGAGAGTGAGAAGGGAAAATCCGGTGGTAAAAATTCCCTTGGCGCCTGTAGAACGCATAGTGGAAGAAGTATTTGATATTCCAAAGGAATGGAAAGACAGGTATTTTAGGAACAATGTTTTTATCGATGGTGAACAAACGAGTTACCATGACGAAAATCAATCCTATAGAAGCAATATAGAATGATGTGTCACCTGAGGAAGACTCAAGGGTAGAATCGAAACGTTGTGTGCTTTTAACTTTTAACTTTTATCCACTGGTTTAGAAATAATTTTAAAAACGTCTTTTAATTGTATTCATGGATATAATTCTGGGCCAGGTTATTTGCACTTAAATCGAGGTTCTGGTTTTGATTCCCAGCTTAAGACAAACTATATAATATAAATTTCATTTGTGAGATAAAGTGAAAGTGCATTGTTAACTCCATTATTTCCCTATTATTCAACTATATTATCCTGTGCTTCATGTACTGCTTAACAAATATTGATGTTACACATTTATGTTTCTGATTGAAAGTATTTTTCTTGAAACATCTGTGTTTAGGAATGTAAGTAATGACAGATTTAAGTAATAATACATTTATGATAGAATTATACCTTTACAGGCATCGTTAGAAGTTCGTCAAGCAGGTCGTCGCACATTGAGTACCATATCTGGAGTCACCATGGGAGGCTCATCCCTTACCATTCTACATTACAACGATGTATATAATATCGAATCAAGAGTTACTGAACCTGTTGGTGGAGCTGCTCGATTTTGTACAGCAATAAAATCATTTTCACACCTTAATCCATTGGTCCTCTTCAGTGGAGATATTTTTTCTCCTAGCATGTGTAAGTAAATTTATTTAATAGTTTAACTAGTTTCCAGTTGCATTTATATTTACAGCAAGTTTTCCATTTTAAGCTTTTTCTACTGGCATGATTCCAAGAATTTCTGTCTTACATTCCACTATTACTCTCCCCTATCGTTACATCTTGCATGCTTATAAGAATAAAAATAATATAATTATCTAAAGAGAAAAGCTTAAATTTTAATTCACAGTGTTCATTGCTGCATCTTTAAAAAAACTTGAATAAATAAAATGATGTAAAGCCTTATATTATTTATTTATTTTTTTACACTGCAAGTGAGTCAACAACCTGGTGGCAGTTTTGCAATTAATACCAACCATACATATATACATACGGGTACAGTGACACACTATACATACAATTGTTTATTAATGCAGCATATTTTATTTTTATATAGTATATCAGAAATTATGGTAGTCATAAAAATGTCTTAAGTTTCATTTCCTAAGTGTGATTATGAAAATCATGGAGGATATGGAGTTTCACTGATAATATAACTCTGTAAAGTACCAATGGGAACCTTTTGCGTGCAGTTAAAAATTTGTCCACAAGAGCGCAGCAGGGTCAGAGGAGGTCCTGCCATCTCGTTCTGCCATATGCTTATGCGTATCAATAGATGTGAATAATGTTGGCTTTCCTATAAAAACTGGCGATTAATAACGTTTAAGTTATATTCCAGAAATCAGATACCTATATTCTGCCTAGGAGAGTGTGAGATCGCCAGAAAAAGTATTGATTTGTTAAAAGAATTAAAGAATTAATGTCTGTCTGAAGTAATAATTGGTTGTAATTATTATGTTGAAAAGAACCCGTGGGGTTTGTCAGCAAAAACAGGAACAACAATTATTTTGCAGTGGCAGAGACATGTGTAGCTAAGTGACAAATAATTCAACATATTAAAGTTATTCCTGTATATCGCGATGACATTTGTATTCGTTAAATGGTGAAGAAATAATTCAAATTTTATGAAACATTTAAAACTTGTTGTACAGTACTTCACAAAGAAAACATCCCATCTTCTTTAGATTTATAACTATAGTAGTAAATATGTTAAAAAGATTCTTTATACTGTAAATCAATTTTAAAAAGTAATTTAGGTTCATGGCTGTTTCCTTTCACAATATTCTGTATATATTTCAGCTTTCGGTTATGAATTTACTGTGTGGTAAACATATGCTAGTATTTGATTAATATAACACAGTTGTTGTAGAAAGTAAAGAACTTGGATATAAATGTGTAAATAACAGACACACCACACAAGACAACACCAGCATCCTAAACGAACAGTTACAATTCAAATCGCACGCGCTGTACGATACAGTTATCCAGAAATGTCTTCCCAACAACAACAACAACAACACCACGGAAGTCAGTTGCTGAAGATGGCCGCTCCATGCGGTTGAAAGCGCTCCAACAGGTAAAAAATACCGCAATTTAGTAGTGAGTACCAGTGATAAAGCTCTACGCTATACATAAATCATTAAGATTATCGCTACAGAATGGACAAAACTCAAGAAGTAAATATTTTGTTCCTATTATCATTAAAATTTTATAAATAAATTTAGGTTACGTTTGCTTGCTTCGAAATAATATCCTTTAGAGGCTTACGAATAAGACATGCTCCAGAATTATAGCTGTCATTAAGTTTTTGTATGGAAAACAAATACAAATAATAGTATTTGAATAGTGTATCACATTAGTAATAGAATGTTCTTTTCATGAAGTCAACGTAATTTGAAAGAAGCTGGAATGTCAAAATAAGGTAATAAGGGAATGGTTTTCTTGTGATTATTACTATAGGCCTAAATGCGTAATATTTTTAACGTCAACGCCCATCCGTAATATAGGTTCATACTTTTTGTTTTAGAATTATATTGCATAAGTTTCAGAATTATGGCACGCAGGGAATTGTTATTCATCGTACTGGGTTCTCATATGCTAATAATTCAAAATACTATGTTATCTTAGATTCGAGTTAAAATATCTACGTGCATCGGTAATTCCAGTTCTAATATAGTGTTTTAATATCATTAATGTGCTTTATAAAAGTAAGTTGTAAAAATAACAGTGTAGTTGATTTATTTATCTTTTTTATTTTTTATTCTTTTATTTCTTTTATTTAGAGGGGAAAAATAGCCAGTGCCAATTGCCAGTATAGAAAGGAAAAATATGCTTTGACGTCTTCTTTATAATATATATTTTTTTAATCTTCAATTTACAAGAACCACCAATGCCTGAAAGAATAATTTAGTTTTGCAAGTGTTTCAATTTTACGATTTGTTTTAATGTTTCCAATGAAAAAAACTTACAAATTCCGTTTAAACAAAATATTCATAATTTTATTATACAAATTATAATAAATGTGAAACAGAAATATGTGAATTTTTGTTATGAAGTTAATAAATTAAGTAAGTTGTATTTATCAAATACTGTCCATACCTTTTTAAGAAGTAATTTTGTATCATAGTTTGAAAGAGAATAAATGGTTGAGTTTCCTGCTGGGCGAACTTTCTATTTAAAGCATTGATGAAGATATTGGAAACATGACCTTCTGTTGTAGATAATGAGAATACTACTTCTTGTTAAGTTTTATTCTTTGTAAAAATGATTAAGATAATGAGTCAATTCTGAGGATCTGAAAATGTTGAGCGAGGAGATTTGAAGGAACTCATAGACTATTAACTACTCGTATTAGCATCCGTTTAATCTTCTTTATATTTTATAACCATATATTTCGTAAAGCATATGTGTACACCTCTGTTGTACACAGAGGATCGCCACAACATGTTTTCTGGCATTCTGACTGATGTTTAAATAGTCTGTTCCATTATGTTCAATGGACATCAGACGACATGCTTGGACCTCTTTTGACCCTGCTGCCACCTATCGGGAGTCGCTGACAGAAAGGTTCCCATATGTAGACTTTGGTATATCCGGTATATAATATTCCACATAATCATTTTTAACCTTTCAGCCTTTTAACTGATATGGCTATGATCACGGGGAACATGTGCTTAAATATGCCCACATAGAATAGATAATAAAATATATGTATATAGTAGTGCTTTAATATATTAAAAAGTTCAAATCATTATCCTTGTTTTACAAACATCACTTATAAAACATGGCTGTTTTATTGACATTTTTCTCAGTGTTTTAAAAATTATCTTTCGCAGTCATCAATGGCGACAGTTAAAAGGTTAATGACTTCAAGGAACATTCAGAAAATCTAAACAAATTCACAGACAAACAGACGATACGTGGTAAAGTATTAGAGTTATATAAGAGATGTAATGGAACAAAGTTGTAGCAAATTTTACGCATGAGAGTGGAGTTGGTCTTCAAATTTTAATAGCATGAACTGTTCGGATAGAATTGTTGAAAGAAATTGAACATTACACGAAATTGACCATTAAAATGGCTACCATCTTGAAACGGAATAAAAAAATAAAAACTTTACACATATGTTGTTTTTAATTACTTCAAGGAACATTCATATTGGAAGAAAATGAAACTCTGTGTTTGGTCATAACTGAATAACACATAAGTTTACAAACAGATGAAATGCTGAACGGTCGAGTTAAAACAGCCGACCTAACTTTCCTCAGTCAACTATTCTAGTTTCAGACAATGTTGTTATAGGCTACACATCTAATCTAATATGATTTTAATAGGTTGTAAATGCTACTGAATCTGTCATAATGCTAGCTTTACTTGGAGTTTTCATTAAAAATAAAATCAGGTTACAAACTGATATAGCAAAGTGCCAGAATGCTTTTGTTTAATCAGTGATAATTGCAATTATGATGTGCAGAAAATAAGTTATTTTTGTAATCTATCTCAGAGTTAAGATCCAGATCGATTCATTAAGCAGGGCTTTCGGTAGAACAAAGGTCTAAAGTTTGATACTTAACCTTAATTCATACTCATATACATAGATATAAGAATTTCGTAAAATATGTCAACATTTCACAAAATGCATTGGCAAAGAACTCCGCTTATTGTACGTAGGCCTAATTATTTCACAGTAATATACCTTCTGTACATAACAGTATTTGTGTAGTACTCATTTCAACTTGATCAACGAAATAAACAAAGATCTCACTGCATTGGAGTCAAGGCCTTCAATGATTAAGCAATGCGGCATTGTAGTATAGTCATAATTTCCCATTTAAAAAGTTGTTGTTACTCCGGTGCCAGTCAACTGATTTGATCCAAAATAAATAGGCTTCTTGCTATGGATGTTATAAATGCATTTACCAAGTTTGATGGAAATCCAATAGAGCGTATTTGAGTTATCGCGCATACAGGCACACAGACAAACAGAGGAACAGACATTTTCCCATCCTGCACACAATCTCATAAAGTACCATACTGGCACTTAATAATAGTAAGCTACATACAAGGGATGGTGCATAAGTCATGACATCTATTTTTTCTTTTGAAAATGTGGGAGCATTTTAAAATTTTGAAATATACAAATGAAAGGGCATGGTATGGAATGCATGTATAATGCAGGTTATGGGTACTAGACGTAAGATAGTGAGGGAAACAGACACCCATAAACATTTATGCACGCCTGCATCATGCCACTGTAGTTAATTTTGTTCTCCTACCATGACTTCTGATTGGGTGCAGTTCCAGCCAATGAGATTTCGCATTCCCTGATTAATATTTGTCTAGCCCTATAAATACTGATATGCTTCCTCTGCACACACATTCCTGAGGAAGGCCACAGAGTGGAGATGGCTGAAAGCTCGAGCCTAATAATTTTGACACTGCCAATAACCCGAGAAGCCATCTTAAGTAATCAGCACCATGAAAGCTTATATATGACATCTTGTTATATCCAACCTGCTTGGTAACTGACTCACAACTAAATTATCATCACCTTTATTCATATAACCGTACATCACAATTAGTCACCTGCGGAAGGCCCACAGGAACAGGGCCGAAACGTTGTGAAGGGTTTTATAGGTATCCACCGTTATACAATTCATTTTAATTTTGATCATATATTTCGTACATCACAATGCTTCATCCCTCATATATAAATTTTAACCCTATGGAAGGGGAAACAGATATAACTGGATGCAATATTTTGAATTTCCTGCACTTAATTTAAATTTCCTGCCATAAGGAAGTCTTTTGCTAAAGGAAGCTATGTTCCTGCACTTTACATCACAATTGTTGTGTGTAGAGAATGTTTCTTGGCTTCTCTGGAAGCCATGTGACATTATGTATGAACAATGTGACAAAGTAAAATATGGGAAATTCAGAATCATGCACACGGTTATATTCTTTATTTCACTCATAGAGGGTTGCACAGATAATCTGCAAACCGAATTTTCTGACCACAGATAATCGACAGTTTGCTGTACAAGAATATTCCTCATATATGGTTGTCACCAGAAATGGTGGGAAAAGTTATATTAACATCATAAAGAATTTTTTAGGTATTCATAACCATTTATAAAATGGTCGACTGGGTGGAACAGTTGATTGAATCCCAAGGTTGTGGGTTTCGAATTTGACCCAGATGTATGGCATTTTTTTTATGTACACATAAATGAAACATTCCCATGTCTATGGATTTGTGTGGGTATATAACAAATAAAATAAAAACCTTTCAGGACAAAATTCCAGGCCCAATAAGGAACACAAGCTGAAGTTGCAGTGCGCAATTCTCAGTAAATATACAATGACTTGAACCTGAGATCTTAGGCTTTCCAGATGTAATCATTCTCATATGGTTACCCTTAGTGGTTTACCTCAAAAGTCCCAGGTTAAAGTCCTACTAACAAAGGAATTTTTCTCCTAAATATTCTCGTGTAATGTCAACAGGAGTTCATCTACATTTTTGACAGAGTTATATAGACAGTAGAATAAACTTACATGTGTTATAAAAAATGTGATGCGTGAGTGAGCATGTGCACTTTTAGCTGTATATTTCTTGTTTCAGTAAGTTCATTTACGAAAGGTGAACAGATGGTTCCTGTCCTCAACGAATGTGGTACCCACTGTGCTGTTTTTGGAAATCATGATTTTGGTAAGATTTCTATGTATTTTTTCTAGATATATGTTGTAGAATAATGTTTGTTATCTGATTAGGGACAAGAGAAGGGACAACTTGGCTGTATATAGAGAACACTGAGATGGCTGTTGTCAAGGACTACAAAATATTATTTCACATCTTTTATAACGATCATATAAATGAAGTCAATAAAAGGAAAAAGATACTGTACTATAAAAAAAATACCGCAAAGAGGTAGATTCAAACCATATACCTTTAGGTTATTAGCCCAACACCTTGACTTTTACACTACTAGCTATTTTAAATTACCCACCCTTATTTAACGGGTAAATAAAAATTTAAATTCTAAAATCTCAATTAACTTTTTCACAGCTATTGACATTGAAATGTATTGCCAGTGTGTAATGATAATTATAGTACATTAATTTAATTTAATTCCTTTCATAATAAGTCATTGAAGCCTGAAAACCTTTTCCTAATGAATTGTATGCGATGAATTGTAAAACAGAATTTAAACTATAAAACTTTGAAGTTTCTCCCGACGAATACATTGTAGAAACTGTTCTCGACATGGGCCACGAGATGGACTACCTCAACACAGCGGTACTGGCTTCTAGCATGGGCTTATGGGACCGTCTCATCAGACTGAACCCCAATAACATCAATAGAGACGGAGGGTTCCAATTGACCGCTTCCTGGCAACCTGCTATATCTCTGCTCCAATCACGGAGGGAGAGATCGTTTACTTCCACTGACCAATCAGGATCCACGACTGCATCTGACTAGTCCTACCATGGGTATATATACAACACCACAACCTCTGGATCTCACTTCTCCGAAGATGACGACGCAGACAGTCGCCGAAAGCTCAGAATGTGCTTCTATAACTACGCGACTGGAAACCCGAGAACAGTTTCTAGAATTTAAACTGACTGCATTGATTATTGTTGAATAAAATAAATGTGTGTTTTTCTTAGGTTTACAGGCATTCATTGTAGATTTTTGTTACAGATTTTGGTTTGGAAGTTTTAAGTGATTGGGTTTCACAGACAAATTTCCCTTGGCTTATGTCAAATGTAATTGACCAAGAAACAGGTCGGCCATTAGGAGATGGAAAAATAACACATGTTGTAGATTGGAATGGCAAAAGGATTGGTCTTGTGAGTAACATACTAGCTTTTCTGTGTATTGTTTATTAAGTGCCAGTATGGTACTTTATAAGATTGTGTGGGGGACGGGACAATGTCTGTCCATCTGTCCGTATGTCTGTACGCGTGATAACTCAAATGCGCTTTATCGGATTTTCATGAAACTTGGTATACACCTTTATAACATTCATGGGAAGAAGCCTATTGATATTGGACCAAATCAGTTGACCGGTACCGGAGTAATGTCCAATTTAGTGCCTATTTTACGGTAATATATTAGAAAGAATTTATCAAATGGAAATCAGTTATCATGACAACATATTGTTTTACACTGTTCATATATGCCTTTGGAAATTGTAATACAGTTAGCTATGACAAATAACACTATTCCTTCACATATGCTTATCAAACTAGACCGTTAAACTGAGCGAGGTGTCCGAGATGGTAATGTCTTAGATTCAAATTCTGGAGGTCCCTGGTTCAAATCCCATAGCTGGCTAATTTGACATGGTTTTTTTTTAATTTAATTTTTTTGTGAGTGCACAATTGTCAAATATGTATAGTTCTGCTGATGCTGGACAGTTTTAATCTGATTAGACCTTTGTTCTTCTGTAAGCCCTGCTTAATGAATCAATCTGGAGATTAACTGGCAAATCAATTTAAAAAAGAAACTTATTTTCTGCATATCATAATTGCAATTATAACTGATTAAACAAAAGCATTCTGGCACTTTGTTCCATCAGTTGACCTGATTTTTTAGTATGATATTTGCATTCAATAGAAATATAATAATAATAAAAACAATAACAATAACAATAACTACAACAACAGCAATAATAATAGGACAGCCAAGGTATGATTATTGATGGAAGGAATTTGAAGCATTGATGACATGTTCCATTGTATGTGTTTTGCTCTTGTATGCAGTAAGACCTTATGGCCTTAACTTTCACCAGGTTAAGTAAAACTATTATTGTTATTATGATGACAACCAATGAAACACCCTCACTACTGCAGTCAGCAGATAATGAATTTTTATTTTATAATTTAATTAAGGAGTTAGTGGGTAATATTTCACCTTATACCCTCAAAATGATGTCGATAAACCAAGATCAGCAGTAGCCTCATAAAAAAATACGCATGCTAAAAATTACACATATTTACATAATCAATAAAAAAAATACCTATTTACATTGTCATAAGATCAACTATTTTACAAATTAATACAAGTAAGAATCATTTTACAAATTCATTAAAATGTCTATTTACATTCAAAACATACATTTTTTATCTTGTTGATGTATGCTGCAATTATTAATAGTAGTATTTAGTCATACATGTATGTAATCTGTTAAAAACAGAAGTTATTATTGAATATAAAATTATTTTAGATTGTAATATTTATTTTAACTGCTAGCTGTAGTTGTCACGTTGGTAAAATTCAGGTTATTAATGTAGAAGTACTATTGTTTTAGTAGTATGATTACAGTATATACAGATGTAGTATACAATTTACAGAAAACTTCTTTTTTTACTTCTTCTGTGCTCATTCATGGAGAGTCCTATATGAGAGTCGTGGATCAGAATTGCAGGCTTACTGCTTCCTCGTTTTATCATTTAGATAATGAAATGCATTTTGGTGTATGTATGCACCATCTTCAGTCGCTTGTGGTCTGGAAGACTAGGTCTTCACTTGCTGCTGTTGAGCTGTGTACTTGGAAACAGTTTTTGCGCAATTTGATAAATCAGGGCAATCAGATAAATACCGGTAATTGATTATGAAAACAGAAAACTGAAAACTGAGCAATTAGCTTTTTAAAGTCATTTTAACACATTAAAGTGCATAAGAAATAATTTTATTTTCTTTGTTAAAACAGTGTTCTGTTATAAATTGATTAGTAGACCTATTCTTTTGATAAACCCTGCTTGGGACAACTAATGATTAGTGATTAATAATAATTCTTCCTTTTACTTTGAGTCATGTTTAATTCAAAACTAATGATTGTTTTTTAATAGCATGGTTCAAGTAAAGGGTAGTGAACATTTTCTCTCAAGGTATTGTGAAGGTAAAAATCTACCAGTGTATGAAATTCTCTGAAGATCAATTGTTCGATGTTTCAGGTGGGACTAGTGGAGCAGGAATGGTTGGATACATTAGCCAATATAAATCCTGAAGAAGTAACATTCCTTGACTTTGTAGAGGCTGGTAGAAAACTGGGAGCTCAACTCAAGCAAGAGGTTTGTGAAAAGAGATGTTCTTAACTTTTTTTCATCAGTGATGTAGGATGAAAAACTGAAATACAGTACAAAATATTTACTACATAGTCATTATTAAATGAAACTGTATTGGAAGTTAACACAGTGAAGATATAGGCTATAACATAATAATTATATAGGGGATAAAATTAACAATAAACTTCACTTTTGCTATAGTTTACCTGAACTAGTTTCAGCGCAATTACTATCATTTTCAACAGCTGTACTTCAACCATAATCATAGTCATAGTCAGTGCTTTTTTTGTGACGGTACGCAACGGTATGCAGTACCGGCACCTTTTTTAAAATGAAATTTGGATATTACTCAGAATATTTCTATCGCAATTCCCATATAGTTATGTTTTATTTAAAATCAAGCTTGTTTGTTGGTTTTGTTAGATTTCTACATACATAATAGCCTTCATACGAGCGCATGATAGTTTATGTTAATTGCCATGGCTACTGGACTGCAAGAGGGTTGGATTTTCCAGGCCTCAGCAAACTGCTCCTGTGGTCAAGGCCATTCTAACGGTATAAGAATTGCACAAAGTGCAGTTAATGCTAACAGAGTAACAAACAAGTAGTTGTCTCATTACACAGGTCTGCAACTAAAAAACTGCATAGGATGTCTCTTAATTTTCGTACAGAATTTTACTTCCTAATACCTAAAAAAATACCAAAAAACTTCTATCACGTCCATTTTTTGTGTAAGTGACGTGGTTATATTTATTTTTCATAAAATTTATGGTTTATTGAAAATCCGGTATTGTATCTGACAAATTCTCATAAACAATTGATTTTTACATTAATTTATTCAATTATAGCTTAACTATACAATATATAATGTTAACTGTTAGGGGTGAGTGGTGGAGGGGGTGGCACAAGTCAAAGAAGTTCAGTATCGCACATGAAAGTAGAGCCGCCGTCAGTAGACACATCACTTTCAAACTGAACAGTGCTGTTGTTTCTATTTCGTAATCATGGCTCCAAGAGGTTGTGTTATGTATCCTGATAGCTTTTGTTTTATTTGTGGTGAATACACTGTGAAACGTCAACAGAGAAACATTAATGATTTTGTGAAGAAGGTTTATTTTGCTTACTTCAAATTAAAACTTGGGAATCAAGACAAACCATGGGCCCCTCACAAGGTGTGTAGAAGATGTGAGGAAGATCTTCGTTTGTGGTTTAAGGGTAAGAAAAACTCATTTCGTTTTGGAATTCCTATGATATGGCGTGAGCAGAAAAATCATACAACCGATTGCTATTTCTGTTCAGTATATGTAAAGGGATTTAATACAAAAAATAGAAAGAACATATCTTATTCTAACCTTGACTCAGCTATTCGTTCAGTGCCCCATAGCTCTGAAATACCAATCCCACAGTTTAGATGAATACCTGAGTGAGTCAGAGGACGAAAACACAATACTTCCCCAGGAGGAATCTAGCTCAGATTTTTCTGTTGACGAGGGGCCTGAACTATTTTCTCAGAGTGAGCTCAATGACCTAGTAAGAGATTTAGGTCTTTCAAAAGATGCAGCCGAATTGCTAGGTTTGAGACAAAAAAACAAAATACTTCTGTCATCTGGTACCTCATTTTCGTGGTATAGGCACCGAGAGAAAGAATTTACTCAGTTTTTCTCCAAAGAGGGACATCTAGTGTTTTGTAATGATGTACAAGGGCTCATGAAGTGCTTTGATGTAGAATATGATTCGTCTGAATGGCGCCTATTCATTGATTCGTCCAAAGCTAGTCTTAAAGCAGTCTTGCTGCACAATGGAAATACTTTAGCATCCCTCCCTATGGGACACTCGGTGCATATGGAAGAAAACTATAACGATTTGGCCATTATTCTAGAAAAAATCAAATATCAAGACCATCAATGGATGGTTTGTGGGGACTTCAAAATACTAACCATGCTCTTGGGTCAGCAGTCAAGTTATACAAAGTACCCATGTTTTCTATGCTTGTGGGATAGTAGAGCCAGAGAGCAGCATTGGACCAAAAGTGACTGGTCACTGCGAGAAACCCTAAAACCCGGCGAGAAAACTTCATCAATACGACTCTGGTTCCACCAGAAAAGGTTTTATTGCCCCCTTTTCACATTAAATTGGGGCTTATGAAACAGTTTGTAAAATCACTGCAAAAGGATGGGAATTGTTTTTGATATCTGTGTTCTAAATTCCCGAAGCTGTCTGAAGCCAAGTTGAAAGAGGGAGTTTTCACTGGTCCCGACATAAGAAAACTTTTATCCGACTCCCTCTTTGTGGAAAGTATGAATGAGAAGGAAAAAGAAGCTTGGGAATCGTTCAAGAGTGTAGTGTTAAGATTTTTGGGAAATACTAAGGATCCTGACTACAAAACCATTGTGCATCGTATGATGGCAGCATACAAAGCTCAAGGATGCAAGATGAGCTTAAAGGTTCATTTTTTACACTCCCATATAGACTATTTTCCTGAAAACTTGGGAGCTTACAGTGAAGAAATGGGTGAACGGTTTCACCTGGATGTCCGTGATATCGAGAGACGGTACCAAGGAAGATGGGATGTCAATATGCTTGCGGACTACTGTAGGATGCTGAAACGGGAAACCAAAGATAGAAATCGGAAACGAGTCCAGCAAACCATCAAAGTGAAGAAGAAAAGGTTTCACAAAAAAGATGAATAAACATAAAATTGTGAGTAAATGTCACAAAATGATGTTTCATTTGTTGTAAAAATTGTTTGATTAAGCAAGTAAAAGTGCTTTTTACCAATACTGTGTATCTTTTAGTTTTGCAAAAAAACCTTACATGATAGGGGAAAATGGATGCCATTTTTGGAATCAGTGCATTTTAAAACATATAATTTAGTAAAAATATCTCATGCAGCTGAAAAATTATTTTTTTTTGCAGACCTGTGTTATTGAACCTTTCTTGGACTTGAATTAATATTGTCTGATTCCAGACATGACTCAAGAAACTAATAAATTTTATAAAATATTAAGACATGATAGAGCACTAACAAACACAGACTGGTGTGTCGCTTTGCATGACATTCCAATGCATAGCCATAGTGAAGAGGGATCTATGACGTCAGATCGAATAATTGCCAGAACTTTCTACTTGAATTGTGGGCGTACAGATAAACATAGAAAGCATGGGTTTTCGCACAAACTAATCTCTAAATATCTTCTATTAAAATCAATATTCACCTGAAAATACATTTTTAAGTTAACAGGGCCTTTATGTAATAGATTAGACAGAACTAATTGTGAATGAATTAAATATCCATTTAAGAAATTACTGTTCTGGTAAACTTATTTTATTTATTGTTTCAGGGCTGTGATTATGTAATCGCATTAACCCACATGAGGAATCCAAATGATGTTAAATTGGCAGAAAATGTGGATGAGATAGACTTGATTCTTGGTGGTCATGATCATGTGTACGAAGTCAACCAAGTAAGTAATAGAATTTATATGCACTTTAAAAACTTTTCAAAATATTCACTTCTCATTATGGTTTTTTTTTTGTTTAAGGATGATTAATCTTGATTACGATGTGTATTATTCTAAAAATTGTATCTTTTAACCAAGTTGGTTGGGGATGAGGGGAAAACATACACATTTAATGAGTGTAATTTTGTTTAAATGATGTGTTTATGTATCTGAGATATCTAACTTTAAGTAAATATTTATATTTGAAATTATTTTCTTTGATTACCACTATGTCATTTGTTTTACTTTGGACAAATGAATGAACAAATGTTAATTTTCTTTCTACAGATTAATGGAAAATATGTAATAAAAAGTGGTACAGATTTTCGACACTTCTCCAAGATAACATTGAACTTTGATAAAGCAGCAGTTGATGTAAATGTAGAGGAAATTGCAATAACTTCAGCCTTTGTAGAAGATCCAGTCCTTAAAGAGTTATTAGAAAAATACTCAAGTAAGTAAGAGTTTAAAGGTAACTAATATCATTAACTTATTTAAACACTTTAATACTACTATTGCTCAGATGTAAAAAATCTCTTATCTATATAAACGGTTTTGTCCTGACTGACTGACTGACTGACTGACTGAATGAGAATCAACGTTCAGCCTAAACTCTCAAATAGGTAGAGACTTGGAATTTTGATAGTACCTTTGTTTCATAATGTAAGTGCACACTAAGAAAGGATTTTGCAAAATTTTGATTTTTAATGCCAGAAATCAAATACTTTCAAGGAGACGAAATACCTTCCATAAGAAAAACACGAGCAATTCGATTGTTGTGGAAAATAGCCTTGCTCGGTTGCTTTCTTGACTCATTTGTTTACGAATCACAGAGATCTGATTTACACAGAAGGGGATCATTGAAAGCATGCCTAAATGGGAAAACATTGAATGATATGGATGAAACTCAGTATGCAGGGTTTTTTGAAAACTCAAATCTGAGGTCTTTTTTCCTCTGGGTTGTTCACTTGAATCGTGAAATGCACCTCAAAGTCAGGTTTTTAGATTTTTAATTATTAATCATTGTAATAAAATTGTTTATGCATGATTTGGGTAAGGTTCATGAATCTATGGTTCATTTTAATCGTTTCATCTCAAATTTGTATGCCCATATCACATGATAAGATTAGTTTTGTTTAATTATTTATATTTTTAACGTTAAACAATATAATTAAGAATAAAATTATGTAATTCCTGCAGTTTATATAAAAATGTCAGTGATGATAAATATAATGTTTTAATTATTTTTCTGTTAAATAAGTGTAGCAAAACATCTAGCAGTTGAGTAAATAATCGTGGATGAAGCCGCAGGCATCTACTAGTATATTGTATTTTAATAACATTACAGTTTTTTTATGGTTGAGAAATTGAAATTAGAATCTATTTTCGCTATTACAGTAAATCTCACTTAGCTTATTATCAAGCATACCTAAGTGACTTTTTTCAGAATTTAAATTGAATCCAAAAATTAATGCACTAAGAAGATTTATTAACACCACTAGTTATTCTTCAAGCTTGTATTCCAGAATAGATTTTGAATTTCTGTGGTATGAGTTTTATTGAAGATAACAAAATTTCAGTCCTCCTGAGTTTTGTTAGAAAGAGGTTCCACTGTATATGCAAAATTGAAAATCCCAGTCTGTTTAGTTTTCTTGTATTACCAACGTAATCTGTTTCGTTACTACTGTCAGCAGAGGAAAAGTTTATGTTTCTCTCTGTTATTTACTTATTTGTTTATTTAATTATCTACAGACCAGTATAGGATAACAATAATTTTTATTCCTGCAGGTGTCATGGAAGGAAAAATGGATGAAGTTTTAGGCTCTTTCTCTGTGCCTCTTGATGGCCGATTTGAAAGTGTAAGGACCGGAGAAACCAATTTGGGCAATTGGGTTTGTGATGTTATTCTAGCTGCTACAGGAGCAGATTTGGTAATTCTGAACTCAGGGACTCTTCGTTCAGACACAGTTCATCCAGCTGGAAATTTCACAATGCGGGATCTAGTTACCATTGTTCCCATGATGGATCCTCTTGTGGTAATTTCTGTTACAGGTATGACACTAATGATTTTCACTGCAAAGAATTTGGTAACCATATTAATTGAGTATTTGGAGCATGTAAAATAACTTCTTCTTATGGAGGATGATATCACTGATGCAGTAGCTCCTGATATCAGGATAGCTGGAAGAAAGATGTGCCGAAGAGGAGTCATCCTTTCATCTATCCTAATATTGGCCACTGCAGAGATGCCAATTATTACAGATTGTCCAAATTATTACGGTTTTTCCTCTCATACGGAATTACGGTCAAAGGGAAAATGACTACGGAAAACTAAAATTATTGTGAAAAACGGAAATAGTAAAACACAAATTTCAACACTTTTCTATGTTCATCATCTAAGCAAACAAATCATCACTTCCATAATTTTTTTTGAGAGTGGAATTATGATAACAGCAGAGACTCTGGTGGCAAAACTTACAACTTCTTACTAAGCTGTTAGTTTTTGGGTTATCGTTGGTTTCCTTCTTCCTTCTCTACGGCTTTCTCCTGTGGTCTTTGCTTTCTCTATGTCTGACATCAAATTTCTGTTTCCATTAATTGTCATTATCTTTTTGGTGTTCAACTTCACAGTGTCTGTGATTTTGATAATTGTATTTTCAATTAATCTGTTTGGCGTTTTATAAAATGAAGTGTGTTGGTCCTCAAATTGCAATCACTAGCAAAAAAATAGCAAAAATATTGGGAATGTTAAACGAAGGAGTGGCTTATTTAGTTACTTCACATAATAGTGAAAACCACGTGTTCTGCAGTATGTGCTCATGCAGTGGCGGACGCAGAATTATTTTTTTCGGGGGGGGGGGATTTGAATAGGTAGAAAGAATACTAAAAAAAATTATTAACTTACATAATATATAATTAGTTTATAAAAATGGCCACTTACATTGCATATAATTATAGCCTTTTTTCAAATTTCGGGAGGGGGGATATATCCCCCCAATCCCCCCTCTGCGTCCGCCACTGTGCTCATGTGATTTTTCTATAGCTGAAGGTGGTCGAGATGACTGTACAAGACACAAGGATTAAAAAAAACATAAAACATATATTACTAATCAGTGCTTTTTTTCTGGGGGTATCTTGTAGGAGAAAATCATAAATTTCCACAATTTTGAAATCTGGAGGAATTTGTGCCAAACAAAATAATGAAAGTGAGTATATGCATCGTTTGCATTAAATGATTATGTTCCTTATCTAAACCATGATTTTTGAGAGGTGGGGCATGACATTAGCCCTATGTTACTGATTCAACATTAGAGTTTGTTGTTTTCCTTTCCTCTTGGCTTCAAATTGCATTTACTGCGTTATGTCTAGACCTGGGATTTTAAGGCAAATGCCTATTTTGTTCCTTATGAAATGACATGAAAATTTTTAAATATGTGGACGTTTCATGATAAATCACTTACATTTATAGAGTTTTATAGCACCCTAAAATGCCTATTTGGACCTTTAGAGCCTATTTTACTATTTTAGTGCCTGAAATGCCTATTTTGTACATTTAAAATAAAATTCAACTTCTGTAATTTTTACAATCTTATAATGGACATCCCTCAATGAAAAGCAGAACAGCAGAGGTGGGTTTTTCACAGAAACTTGATTATTCCAAATAACTGTCGCTAAAGGAATGCTGACTGATGGGGAGGGGGAGGATTAAGGGGGAAGGACTACTGTGTCAAGTCACCTGTGAAAGAATATCTGTTTAAGTGAATATAGTTCGTGATGCCTAATTTAGCAGTTAATTGTGTTAAGAATAGGTATACCACGTTTCTTGCAGTTAAAAAAACACCATGTTACAGTTTAAGTGTATATTGTAATATTTTAAAGTCTATTTTCTATCTACCAACACATTTTTAAAGCATATTTTAAGTGCCCATTTTCTCTTTTAAAAGCCTATTTACTTGTTTTAAAAGCCTATTTTAGGTGCCTAAAACTAATTTTTTTAGAGCCTAAAATCCCAGGTCTAGTTATGTCATTATACATGTAAATTACACTATGGAATTACGGATAACCCTCCTAAAAAGTTGGCACATCTGCCAACCTCAGGAGAGGTTGTCATGTGTGTTTTCTTGCCATCAGTAATATATTTATTTTCTGATCTTTTTTTCCTTACCCTTAAAGGAAAAGTAAACTAAAAATTCAGTATCATTTTCTTCATACGGATTGAAAGAGAATGTTTTTAAGAAATGATATTCACTGTTAGAAATGTTTTACACCTTCACATTTAATCACAAAACGAATCTATTTATTGTAACGCGATGGGCGCGTGACGTCACGCTTGACGAAGGCTTGGCTCAGTCTCGCCCGGTGAAAGACATTTCACAGCATTCTGTCTACTGTTACAGTTTTTTAGTGAGTATCTGTTCAAACAATGGTTTATTGTTGTGTTGTGGGGTGTACAAACTCATCGTCGAAGAGTGATAACACACTTAAAATATCTTTCCATCGATTTCCCAACAGAGATAAGTCACCCGAACGTAAATAAGCAATGGCTGATAAAAATAAAAAGAGAAAAATTTGTTCCTACTAAATACAGTACGGTTTGTTCACAACATTTTGAAGAAAATGATAACCGAGCTTTTGGTACAGTTACGAACACAGTTATCTGGAGAAACCCCGCAATCTGTTTAAAAAAGAAGTGCTGTGCCATCACTTCTTTTGCGTGGGAAATCTGAAACACCGCCAATGAAGAAAAGAAAATCGTCGTACTTGAGGAAGAAGGAAATGAGAGAGTTGTTGCAAGATTCGAACAGTAATCCATCAGTATCCGGGAATGGACAAATCATGAATGTGGAATCTAGTATTTATGACGAAAATTCAGTTTCTAACAGCGTAGGCGCTCAGTGTGAACTAGGAAATGAAAGTTATGTCAATGTTTGCACAGATTCATTGAATGTTTCTTCTAGAAATTGTGATTTAGATAGCTCTTTTAGCATTTCAGACATTTCTACTACCGCAAAAGATGATTCTGAATCTGAAAGTGACTCTGTTCGTATCTTGAAAAATGTTTTGTTTTTGAACTGTATTAGCTCTAAGTTTTAACTGATAACGCCTGGCAACTAGTGTATCTTTATTTATAATAACGCTATCGAATGAGCAATGTCGTGTTATACAGTCTACAACCCCCTTCTGTTCACAAATTACTTCACGGTCCCAACAACACACACTTTCGTGGCCCGTTTTCATATGTACACACAGCCCACATTTACACCATTCCGTATTTTCTTTTCTTCCTTGCAACTCTTTAAATAATTCCTTATCATTTTCTTTTCGTGTGATATTAATTTGTGAATACCGAGATTTGTCCTTAGAAGGTAACATTGCAGGCATCTCTATCAACAACAAACACAAATGAGACTTTGTGGTGTATTAGAAACACAGGCGCGAGCATTACAGTAGCTGTTGTCCTGCCAGCGAGTTAGTCAGGAGTGACGTCACAGGAGCGTTTTACTTCACCCGTACAAGGCGTAATATTGGGCACCTGAAGTTCACGAGATCACCATTCGTTTCGTAATTCAAAGCTCCGTGCGATGAGATTAAAATTAGAAAATGGTATTTTTTTAGTTTACCCTTCCTTTAAGATATTTATTACAGTAATCTTATAAATGATTTGTTAACAGTATTTGGGGCTTTATTTTTCGGTAACAAACCTGGATATGAAGTTGTCTATCAGGAGGGTTGTGAGGGTTGTGATGGAAGTTCTCAAAATTAAAAAATCGGAATTATTTGATTCTTTAAAGTTCTAAAAATTTTGAGAATTGTATACAAGTATTTGAATACTTCATTCAAATGATTTAATGCTATGAGAAGTGAGAACAAGAAATAAGAACAAAAGTTCTCGAGATCACTCAAGACCGCCCATGCAGTCATGTAAATTCAGTTAACATTCCCTTCCAGTGTACAGGACAAGGTTATCAGGCTAGAAAGACTTGATATGAACACATAGCTATCATTCGCACATTTCATCTGGAGGGTGATTTTTTAAATCATTTACTGAGTTGTAGCTATATAAATATAGCTTACATAACAACAGGTGCATGATTAATAATTTGCAGTTAATTAATATTAGACCTATAGAGCAGAGAAAACATGTTCATGTTTAGGAGTTAAATGAAGAAGTCATTTTTAAATATACTACTGGTATACTCAGAAATTATGAGGTAATAAAAATCTGTAAAAATGTGTTGGCATTAATACTTCTCCTTTTTAGTATTACCCTGAAAGTTAGACCAACTGCAATATAAAGATGATATTTTAACAGTTCTTTTAACTATTCCAATTTAGTTGATAGAATTGTTTTCAGTATTTTTAAACTGATTTATTTCTGGGTTTGTAATGTATGTGAAGAAGTAAAATCATCTAAATCAGTAACTGCCTGCCAAAAACATTAAAATTTGTCAGGGAAAATCTTCTCTCAAGATTAGTCCTTCAAATTACATTCATTCAAGTAATGATTTGGTTTCTCATCTTTAGTAGTTCTCAGCCAGTAAGTTCTCACTTCTGGGATCTTGCATTGCAAGAAGCTCTCGGATCTTGCATCCATTCAAGAATTTTTGTATTCGAATAATCTTTTAAAGTATTTTTCAAATGAGAAGCCAATTCCTTCCCTGCCAATCACGTGTACGAGCTAACGAAGTGCCGCTAGCATTAAGAGTTTTCCCTCCGTCTCGCCGTATCTAAGCAAGGAGAAGTACAAACGGCTTGTCATCTGCAAAACACTTTAATTCTTTATATTTCTTAAGAACAGATTTTTCGATTCTTGAAATTACTTGATTCTGTCCATCACTAGCTGAGGGTTATGACAGAAAATTGGAATATAGGTGATGAAGGTGAGAAAATCCCTCGAAACATGTTCTTATTTAGTTACATATTTTAATTATATATTCTCTTAACTAATGTCGGTATTGCTTCAGGGTAATTGAACAGGTGACCATCCTTAAGGAAAACTTATAATAGTTAATACCTAATAAAATAAACGAACAATACTAAAATAACAACTTAATAATGATGATGATGACAATGATGATGATAGTATAAATATGTAGATTTTGAGATCACATCACTAAAAATAATGTCTGGACTCAGGTACACACTAAATCATCTGTTCACTTCACTTTAATTCACTGTATTTCAAAAGAACCACACACCATATGTTCCTACAACATAGAACTTTAAAAAACACACGTCATAAAAATTCCATGTGTTTTTAATCAAAACTGCTATAACCATCCCTACACCTGATCTATTGCCAATATCAAGCGTTCGAGCGTATCTTGTCTCAAATGAGTGAAGAAATTCGAAGAACAAAAAAATTTATGTTGGAAGCTCATTCTGGTACAAAATCCTTGCTGACTCCAAATGTGTCATGAAGGTTTGGATATCTTGGTAACCCTATTCAAAACCTTCTTTTGAAATGCAAGGCAAGGCAAACTGAAAATAAACCCACAGATCAGTGGTGGCTGGAGGGAATTTTCTGGCAGCTCTGTTCATTATTTTTACTCTGGAGCAGATGATGAGAGAATTCACTTCTACACCAGCGAGCATCTAGAATACATTGCCTACATCTCCAAAGATGCTCATAACAGCATGGCCCTATTAACCTGAGACCAGAAGATTTTAACCTACGATCACCCCTGCTAATATAGTGGAGACTACTTCATGCAATGTCTTGTACTGATCAAGACCTTGACCTTATAAAAATGAATATAAAGGTGTTTCACATGTTATTTTCCTTTACAAAGTTATAAAATGATTGTACTCTTATGCTTCATGGTTCACCATTGGCCAGTGGAGAAAACATATAGAGCAGTATAGTTCACAGTGTACTGGTATTTATTCACTGATTTTACTGTTTTGGTTTGTGAATTACTGGAACCTTTACATTTCCCTTCATAAGAAGTGGCAATGGTGAATTCCTGATTCATTTTAATTGGATATTTCAATATATTATATTTTTTATGAAGTGTGAATAAAATTGTGAAAAATACTGCAAGTGACAAGGCCAGTCAGGACTACTTTATTGTATTATAGCGTTTGTATAAACTCTCCCTAATATTAAATACAGTAATAGACTTGCTTGTGGCATATGCGTGTGAATTGAGTATCATTGAGTTATGGAACATTATCGCGATCAAAATAATAGAAAAGTAATAACACTGAATACTTCATCTCTCCACATCAGGCTAATGATCAGATGTCATAGGTCACTCCTAGACAGCGAGTCAGCTTCCTTATACTTTAATTTAAATTGTGGCTTGGATATCATTTTTAACTTCAAAGACGATACAAAATAATATTTCTGGGCTCCGGTAGTAATATACGCAGGAAGATCAGAATTCCATGAGCTTTGAATAGTAATGACACCAAAGTTTGGAAATTGAATTAAAAAACATATATGAGAGTGAGTCCGAAAATGAGTTTCCCCTGACATCTCTGTACAGAGGTGTGGATGAAAGATAAAAAATAATGAGATAAGACGTACCTTTATTTTTCCACATAATTACCACGTACATTGAAACATTTGTCATTCCGCTTTAGAAGCTTCAAAAAGCCCTCCAGGA
Organism: Ectobius pallidus; assembly: GCA_964059195.1. Taxonomy (NCBI): domain Eukaryota; kingdom Metazoa; phylum Arthropoda; class Insecta; order Blattodea; family Ectobiidae; genus Ectobius; species Ectobius pallidus. The sequence goes on from CAXKWD010000005.1 coordinate 76,780,549, forward strand.
AAAAAATTAGGCCCCTGCATAGGGAAGAAGCATCGAACGGCTTGTGTGGTGTCAGCAGTGCTTCCAAATCACCTTCCGCCTAGAGTCTTTTTCAAAGCTGGAAACAGATGGAAGTCACTGGGTGTGAGATCAGGACTGTGTGGTGGATGGGCTATATGCTTCTAACCAAGAGTTGCAATATGGTTTTGCATTGCCGTCGCCAAGTGTGGTCTCACATTGTCATCCAACAACAGAATGCCAGATTGAAGAAGACCAGGCTGCTTTTTCCGAATCGCCTCCTTCAATTTCGACAGGGTGTGACAGTACCGTGTAGCAGTGATGGTTCCATCCTCCAAAAAGTTCAGCAACGAAACCCCTTGGGCGTCCCAGAACACTGTAAAGATAGCGGTCGAACAATATTCAGTGGTGTATGGGTGTCTTTCACGTTCAACCGATGTCTTGTTTCCCCCATTGCTGTTCAATTTCCTGGGGAAAAATAGAGGGGAAACTTGTTTTTGAACGCCCCATTGTATATTGATTACTGATTGGTTGAACTTGGTAAGTAACAATGACATATTTTCTCTTGTCAGTTGATTTATAAGTAATCAGTGGACAGTTGGTTGTGAGTGCCTGAGTGCAAATGTGATTGTTAGTGATTATTAAATTACTAGGCTAATAATAGCACGAGTCTCTTAAATTGAGTGAGACAAGGTCCTAATTCTATCAGAGACTGTGATGTGGCTTGAAAATAGCATGTTGAGGTTTGGGAAATTTTTTATTTTGAGCTCTGCTAATTTTGCATATAGTTTTATGTGAAAATGAATATATTACAATTATTGTATTGAATTATAGTATAATGTGGCATAGCTTAATAATTTTGCCTGTCCAGACCTTCATTTTTTTTTTCTTTCTTTTGAAATGTGGTTATGGTACAAATAGGTAGCTGGTATTGCTGGCCAAAGGAGGTATAACCCTACAGAAATTCAATGTTGATAAAAGGCTTGAAAATCATTACAAGCTGTTGCTGAATGGTCTCAGATTCAAACTGGCTAATAGGTACGACCTTCTTATAATAGCTGATCACACAAGTCAGAGGTACTAAGGAGTATCCTTTTAATATCATCCTTTTAATATCTTTCAATGAGCAAGCCAGTTGCTGTAACTATCAAAACTGCAGTGTTTCATAATTCCTGTACTTTCACTAATTATAATATAGACTGTTTTTTCTCACTTCTGTAAAATTTGACTTTTGAGGTTTATGACAATTATTGGCCTGGACACAGTTGACAATGGTATATAGTAATCTACTCGGTAAGAATGTATTAAAGAATTGATATAACTTTACATTCCTCCTCAGAATTATTTGTATTGTTTCACCATAGGTCAGGATATTTTGGATGCATTGGAGAATGGTGTCAGCCCGTATCCAAAATTAGAAGGCAGATTTCCTCAGGTTGCTGGAATTAGTTTTGCTTTTGATCCTCGACAGCCTCCAAGGAAAAGAGTTGATCCACAGTTGGTTAGGATAGGTGATGAATACCTTGTACCTGATCAAAGGTATCGTCTGGCCACCAAGACTTATCTCTACTCTGGCTGTGATGGTTACTCCATGTTTAAGGATGCAAAGCTGTTGGTAAGTTCATAGAGGGCATTACAAGCCAGAAACTCATAGAAAATGTACTGGTAATTCTTTTCACCTGATATTTTGACTTATTTTGAAATTCTATCCATTTAGGTTGATGAAGAAGAGTGTCCAGAATTGGGAAGGGCTATTCAAAATCATTTCCAGGCTATTAATATGCGTCTGGGCAAGACAAAACGACATTCAAAACATAGGCAGAGTCTTGTCACACTTTCTCGCAGGTAATAAATAGCAATTTGTGGTTTTGTTTTGAGTTTTCTTCAGAAGAAAGTATCTACAGAAGTTGTAAAAGTTGAAAAGAACACATTGATATTTTATTTATTTCAGCTTCATTGTTTTTAGCAGGGCAGTTTCAGTTTTTGGAATGCCACAATGTGTATTCCATGCCCTTTGACTGGCATAATAGTTTATTTTTAAGGATGATGGAAACTTCTCAAATTTCTTTTGCTATTTCCAGTTAGTATCTATCCATTTGAGGATACAAGCACATGATTTAACATAATACCCACCAGTTTACCGCCTCTAGCAAAATTGAGTTTTGCCACCGTGCAATTTGATCATCAAGAAAACGTTCTCAAACACTAATTCTGGATATTGGAGTGTAGGTATTGTACTGATAGAGAAGAAAATGAAAGAAGTACAAGTACATAATTTTTTTTTTGGGGGGGGGGAATATAGAACACTAATTGAGGTTTGCCAGAAAGTTGAAGCTATTTACTGACTGAACACCTTTTTATTTTTAAGTTTGAGAATGGTCTTTTGGACTTCCCTTCCCCTGTAATAGTTGAATATGAATATGAATATGAATTTATTTGTTCTAAACAACAACTTTACATCAGCCCAAATTTCCACTTTAGAGATGGATCCGTACCTACCTTACGGTTTCTGACGGATCCATTTCAGCACATTACAATACTAAAATATATCGCACAGCAGTTCGTGTCTCAATTTAAACGTTAACGTTTGTTTACGTAAACAACTGGGTCTGCACACTATTCCCGCTGCAGTTAGTTCAAGCCTACTCCACTCTTTGTGAACTGCCTAGAGAAAATAATCTACGGAGCACTCGCTTCCCTGTACGATGGAGACGTGTGATTACATGTCATTTAAACATTGGATAATATTAAGTCGTAACCCTCCTTTAACTACGTTATGCTTTACTAAATGTTATTAAGCTCATATCTGCTTTTGGTTATTAAACTCTCTTCTATCACACTATTAACTTCACTTTCCTATTTTTAACTTCTACTGACATACTGATTTAACTGTGTCCTCCCTAGCTGCGTTTTCCCGTTTGAAACATATTTAATTTTTTATGGCTTTTAGTGATAATTGGTGTTTCTTCCTCACTGCTTCCACTATTGATGTCACTTGGTGCGTTCTTACTCCAAGGCCCCCAAGGAATCTGGAATCGTTGTGTCACAGGTGACATGTTTGGTTTCTCGTTTGGCTGAGTTGTTGATTGTCTGCTGTCACCTATTGGTGACGTCGGTGCACGTTCCTTCTGGTTTCGATGTTCGTTAACCTAAGCCTCTGCACACGTCCTCTCAGTCTCTAATATCGCAGATTCAGCTGTCGAGGTCATAGCACTCGTGCTGTTCGTTTCCGCGCTGTTCCTTATATCTATCTTCCTCCCATCCACATACAGCTGTAAATTTCGAATGGTCGCCTTCTTTCCCTTATTCCTTTCAAACTTCATTTTTTCTACTAATTTCCTCCTTGTAATTCTCTCCGTCGGAGATAGATCTCTGTTAATATATATTGCTGTCCCTTTCAATTTGTAAGATCTCTTCAGTGTGGCAAAAACCACTTGAGTGGATGCACATTTTGCTATAATGACTCTGTTTCCTGTAGTTTTCCCAACCCTGTGAGCCGTAAGGAACTCCCATCCCTGGATTTGCACTTCCAATTTGTTTTCTAATATTTCGTGGACTTCTTGCAGGGCACTAATTCCTTTTCTCTCTTTAACCCCGTGGAAAATTAAATTTAGCTGTCGATCTGCATTTTCTATCTTCTCGATTCTTGACTTCAGTTGTTCCACTTCTGTCTTCATTCTTGCTATTTCCTCTCTAATTTCTTGTTTAACTTCTTTTGTTGCCCCATTTATTTTATTAACTATTCTTTCTTCCATTCTTTCAAGGCTTTTGATGACCTCTTCAGAAACTCCTGGCCCTGGGTTCATTTCAACCCCTCCAATTATCAGCAGCACTATGATCACTAGGGCCCAGGTCGCAATGACAGATTGATCTTCTCTAACTGTTCCTTTGGTCCCTGCTCTCCTTTTTGACCCAAATGAGCCTATCCTCATTCTGTATACTTCGATTTCAATGGCCATGTCCCTTGTGTCGTTTTTTCCCTAAATCCACTCCGCACCTCTTCCACACGTCTGTACATTACCACTGCTTGTTTAGAACTGCGGGTTGTAATAGTTATTCTAAATTATTAATAAAAATTTGAATATTACATTTTTTAATTAAGGAATCGCGCACAATGTGCATTATCTTAACCTAAGACTTAACCTACCCAGTCCTGAACCCGGGAAAGGGATTTTTCACTACTGAAAAATCCCCGACCCGGCCGGGAATCGAACCCGGGCCGCCGGAGTGGAAGGCAGGCGTGCTACCGACTCACCCACGGCGACGGACTTGAATATTACATTCAGTCATTATGCTTTACACTGAAAATCAGTTGCAACTACATAATTCAGAAAAAAAAACAGTCTAGTATGTTTAGTGGAGAGTTTGTAGTCAAAGTCAGAACTAAAAATGATGTTACTATGTATTGCATTGGTAGTAATTAAATAAGGTGCCTTATTATTTGACATCTCATTGCATTTTTTATTTCCTTTTAAATATATATTTTTTGTGTCTGCTTGTAGACATAGTCTGGTAAAGATGCTAGATGTTGGAGAATTAGATGGACCACCACCTCTTCGCAGAGCAAGTACTGTTGATGCAGCTGCAGGAGATGATAGGCATTCACCCAGCCCTTGTCCTCCCCATCTTACTCACCCTCATCCTCATCCTCACCCTCACCCTCATCCTCCTCCTCATACACAATCTCGAAGCAGACTCACTCGAAGAGCAAGCTTAGATGACCTTGAACAGGAATCTTGCCAGCTCACACCTCGAATAGAAGGACGAATTGTGATTCTTACAGATGAGGTATGTAGCCTCCTTGTTATATATAATTTCAAAATATTATATACTTGTAATGTATCAATATATTATTATATTGTGGTTCAATGGATTTTAGCTTTTCCATCTTGTATGGTGGCATTCAGTAACCTTCTACAGTGCAATAGGAAAGAAGCTCCGCAATGGTGACCATATTTCAGCACTTTAAAAAAGGAACAAATCAGGACATGATCTACTTAAAAGTTGAATAACATATGATTATTTTGATTTTGTTAATATACTCTCCACCTATGCTCAGTATGTATTAAAATTTTAAGACATCTAACCTATTTAAAAAAAACATAATTTATCCCATGATATTTTACCTTGTTTAAAAGTAGTATAAGCTACTGGTCTATAAATAAATAAAATACTTCTTCTTCTTCTTCAATACAAGGATTAGGATGTTCCGGCTTCACATTGCATCTATCCATCTTTTTCTAGGTCGTTCCAGGTCTCTCCTTCCTCTTAGTCTATAGTTGAGAATTTTTTTTGAAATACGGTTAGAGTCCATTCTAGAGATATGCTGAATCCATTGATCTCTGTAATTACAAATATTTTCTTCTATTGATATTACTTGTAAATCTTTCCGTATATCTTCATTCTTAAATCTATCTAGCCTGGTGCAACCTTTAACCGATCTAAGGAATTTCATTTCTGCAGCTTGTAGTTTCTTTTTATCATTGCTTGTCATAGTCCAAGTCTCAGATCCGTATAATAGAACAGGCACTGCCATTACTGTATAACATTTTATCTGAGTCTCTTTCCTTGTTTTTCCTTTCAGTGTTCTATTTATTGTGCCGCATATATGTTGGAATTCAGGAAGTCTATTCATACAATCACTCGTATATTTATAAGTGACTTCCGCTCCTAAGTATTTAAAACTTGTAACCTGTTCTATTGGAATGTCATTCAAGACAATTTTCGTTCTTACACTATATTTTCCATGAAAAGTCATTGTTTTTGTTTTTTGTGTCGAAATTTTAAAATGATACATTTTACTGATTCTCTCTAATTCATAAATTGCTTTCTGCAGTTCATTTTCAGTTTTAAACATTAAAACCTGGTCATCTGCAAAAAGCATCGTCTTTATAATAAAATTTGGTTCAATTTCTATACCTCCAGTAGTTTTATTATTCCATTCTCTAAGAATGTCGTCCATGTATATTAAAAATAAGCTTGGTGAGATACTACATCACAGCTTCACAGGAATAAAATACTTATGTACAGTCGGTCAAATAAAAAACGTCGGGACTCGTATGCATCTAAAATTAAAGTTTTAATGCATTAGTTCACAAGTTTCCTATAAAAAACATAAAATACAGGTCATTTTCGGAACATATGAGGCCATGTGACAGGAGGAAAAAAATTAACGAGGGAAAAATGAAAAACGCGGAAAGCGCAATACACGATATTCAACTTAATGTATTGTCATAATTCATTTTGCTTTGTCATCGCACCACATACAAATGCTAGTTTGAGAGAAAGTGTGTTAGGGCTGTAATTGACCTGCATTTTTTGGCCTCTGAAGCAGCGAGAAGGTTCCATATTTCTTAAAGAGGTGGGTACTTCACTATAATGCGACCGGAAGTTTTCATAGGAATCCTGGATCTGGCCGGCGTATTTCGATGCTAGATTGGTGGCAGAAGCTGAACGTAAGTCAGTGATTTTGCACTACAAGTACCGGTATTATAAAATAAAATCTTTAAAAAATGCTCCTTGAATAATCATATTCCTTGCGAATTATTAATTATTAATATTATAAGAATTTGCAACCAAGAATATGGCCGATATGAGAATATAGCCACAGCCTTCTATACATGTTCGTTTTGGAACAAAACTGACTAAATAATCAAGAAAATACATGGAGAGACAAGAGGCAGGTGTGAACCTAACCTTAAGTCTTCCTGTACATGTGCATATGCTCGTTCATGATACTTAATCAAATACCGCCCGACGTTTTTTGTTTGACCGACTGTACATATAATACACTAGTCAAAACCTTATTAAAATTCTTAACTCATTTAAAAAATGTTTAAATTCCTTAAAATTTTTCAAGCCTTATATTAAAATGCAGATTATTGTATAACTGTTTTGGACATGCAGGACTAAAGTGTTTATGATTATAGTTACACAGTAACAGAATTATGAGTATAATTCCGGGGTGCGCGGGTAAAGAGAGATAAGTCCACTTTCTTGTTACTGAGAATTAGAGTGACTTAACACACTATACCAGCCCAACATAGCTTTAGAGATGGATGAAGGCACACATCCATAACTACCGTACGTTTTGAATATGACTTACTGGACTTAACACAAATGTAGAGAACATTGTTTTCTATAACTCTATGGACATATCTCAATTTTTTAGGATGGTGGACTTAACTCTCTTTGCCCGCGCACCCCGGAATTACATTTATGCGAAGACATTATATCCTTCAAAAAGTTTTCTTCTTTCAGTATTCTCTTATAAAAGTCTATATAAGAAATATTTTGCTTCCTCAGATGCTGTTTTATTTGTAAACGGTTTCAGTGTTCAGTTGAAAAAAAAAAAAAAAAAATGACTCACTATACATATAGTCCAGGCAACGAATGAAAAATAGAAAAAAAAATCGTGTAGTTTTGAAATTTTTCAGAGTTGTCGGTGGGAGTGTCCTGAACAACATACTAAAAGTCCCCGAAGGTGGGGGGTGAGCGGGGGGCAGGGGGGCCCGCAGAAGGTCCAATTTTTAGGTTTTTCGCTTATATCTAAACAATGGTGCATCGTAGAGGAAACATTGCTATATACAAAATTAAAGCTGATAAAATTTCCTACAAGTTTGATTTTACACATTTCTTCCTATTTCCAATAGATTTCGAGATATCCGCCAACGAAAATAACAAATTTTCAGAAAAAGTTCTTTCGCCTCGCGCTTTTCGACACACTTTGCCTTCTAGCGCTTCAGCCCTTAGGTATACAGCAATGTTCTCATGAAAGAAGTTGCAGGGAAATAAATTCACTTTCAAGTGAGTAGTCATTTGTTATTTTGTCTTCAAATGCTCAAAAGTTATAACAATTTTAAGTTTCGGTCAAATTTCGAGATTTCGAAAGAAAACTGTACTTCACACTTTATCTATATTTAGGGGTTATATCTTTGTATATAAGCTGTATATTGTGTATTCACATCATGAAACAAGTGGAGAAATATGACAACCATTAAAGTTGAATTGATTAAAAATCCGATCACGGTACAAGCACAGGACATGTAATGGAAAATACATTATATTCCAGGCAAGAAAGGAAAAATAGGGAGAAAAAAATCATGTAATTTTGAAATTTGGTAGAGATGTGGGGGAAAGTGTCCTAAACAACATAGTAAACGTCCCCATGGATGGGGGGTGAGCGGGGGGTGGGGACACTTTTGGATGTCATTTCTCGCAGTTTTCCCTAAACACACAAAAGCTATGGGTTCTAGCAAAAAACAGTTTATGCACAAAATTAAGCAATATAAAAGTTCTTATAAAATTGATCTGAATGATATTTTTGTGTATTTAATAGTTCATTAAATAGAAGGATATGAAGTAGGACATAGTTCTGGAAATTCTGTTTTACATCCACCTATATATTATTTTTTTAACGAAAATGAAAGCAGATGATAATTAAATTATTATGATGCCAAGCAAGCAAACTACTTCTTAGAAAAATACACTTACTAATGGTGACGTTACACATAAAACTCATTATCGTTATTATTATTATTATCATTATTATTATTCTTGTTGTAAAGCTTAGCCCTTTTATGTTTCATTAAAAAAAATTACCAGTATTTTGAAAGATGGTAAGGAATTAGATATATTTATTAGATATTGTAAGAATAGTAAGGCCTACTAGACCATGGGCTACCAATAGCAAACCCTCCCCCCCCGTGGGATTTTCTGGGACACATATTTTTTTGTTGGTATTGTCGTCTAGTTTAAGATTTTAGTTGTTTGCCCCTTATCAATTACAGCATTTACCCGGAAACCCCGGAAAACCACAAAAATCCGGAGAAAATGGGTTTGTTTAAATTTTTTATTGTTCTTTGCCCCTAATATTCCCAGGGAATTTCTGACTCACATATTTTTGTACGTATTGCCATCTAGTTGAAGGTTTCAGTTGTTTGCCCCTTACAAATTACAACATATCCCCGGAAAACAATGTATATACGGTGAAAATTACTATGTTTTAGTTTTTAAATCTTTGTTCTTTCCTCCTAATATTCAAAGGGAATTTCTGACCCATAAGTTTTTTTGTTGCCATTACCATCTAGATTAAGATTTCAGTTGTTTGCCCCTTATCAATTACAGCATATCCCCGGAAAACTCCGAAAACCAAGGAAATACGGAAAAATTGACTTCGTTTGAATTTTTGAAAATCTTTGTTCTTTGCTACTAGTATTCAAAGGGAATTGGTAAATCATATGTTTTTTGTGTTGGCATTGCCATCTAGATTAAGGTTTCAGTTGTTTGCCCCTTACCAATTACAGCATATCCCCGGAAAACCACGTATATACGGAGAAAATGACTATGTTTTCTTTTTAAATCCTTGTTCTTTGCTCCTAATATTCAAAGAGAATTCTTGACTCATATGTTTTTTTGTTGGAATTGCCATCTAGTTTAAGGTTTCAGTTGTTTGCCCGTTATCAATTACAGCAAATTCACGTAAATTTTGAAAACCACGGAAATCCGGAGAAAATTATTTTGTTTTAATTTTTATAAATCTTAGTTCTTTGCTCCTAATATTCAAAGGGAATTTGTGACTCATATGCTTTTGTGTTGGTAGTGCCAACTAGTAAGGTACCGTAAACTGGGGCGGCTTCGGACATTTTTTGTACATTTTATGGAGTAGCTCGTATGATAATAGTCATAGATGGAAATTTTTTCGCATGTATGTTTGTAATTGTCGTTGTTTTGTCAGTCTGTAGTGTAACACAAGGTACTGCAATATTCTCATTAGATAATATTTACTGAAATCGTGTCCTATGTCGCCCCGCATTTTGGGGTGACTTCGGACATCGTGTGTTTCTTATGTAATCCGATGTATTACGCGTTACTGGAGTGACTTCGGACAGTGTTTACATTTAAAAAAATATATAGAACATCTAGGTTTGGGAAGAAAAGCATTTTATTAATTATATCATTGATGCATTGAAAGAAGTGAACAGATTACAACTGAAATAAATGGACTTATTGGAACTAAGGTAGGAATAATATTAAATACAAAGTTTTTGCATGTCTTATTTTTTAGAGCACTTCACACACTTGTACATTTTGCGTGGAAACCCTGCACACCTTTCATGTGCCCATCGCTTGCAATTACTACATTGCACCCAGTCATCTCCAGGCTTGCTTGACGACCACAGTTTTCCACACTGAATGCATTCAGCCTCAGTAGAATCTTCAGACGATTCAGATGACGACAAAGCTGAGGAAAATGACTCTGCAACCTCGTTATGGTATAATCTTTCCTGTCTGATGTCTTAGGGGCCAACACTTTTTCCTGCCTGGACTTTGATGCGTTTTCCTGGCTGGACATTCATGCGTTTGGCTCTTCTCTGTGTCGGTGTCTTTATCAGCTCGAACATCATGAAGCATTTCTACAAATTCGTTTGACCAGGATTAGTCATTTTCGTTTCCATTCCCTTCTGCAACCTTTTTGTAGGTTTTCATTAGTATAATGTTGATACTTTCTTCCTCCTAATTTATTTTTATAATTTCGAACCATGTCCGAAGTCGCCCCTAAGTTTCTGGAAAAATAATAAAAATGCTAGTCTTAAATACAGTATTGATGTTTAAAGCGAGCCAATGCAAGATATGAATAAAGTAAAGCAATGTGAACATAATAAATTACTCACCTTGTTCTGAAGACGTACACACTCTTCTACAACAAGAGGTTTTTTGAAGCTTTGTTCTAAATATGAAATTCCTATTCGCACAAAAATGTACAATAATATTGCTTACACTGCGCTAATTTTCCTTCCGCCAGTCAAGATTGGTTGAGAGGACTTCTGGATTCAAGTTATTTCCATTGTTGCGTTCTTACGCCAGAATTTCGAGAAATCTGAACTAAGAAATCTGTTCATTAACAGCGTGTCCGAAGCCGCCCCAGTTTACGGTATCAGTTGTTTTCCCCTTACCAATTACAGCATGACAAAGAATAATGGAAAAAATCCTGATGCTGAAGGGATGAAAGCGATTGAAAACCTGGCAGCACACCCTTCATATTCTAATGTGACAGCTGAGAATGATAATTTATCTTTCCAAACCTTCCACAGTCACTATCAAACTTTCTTCACTGAAGTTATAGAAGGGATATTGGGTAAAACAGCACAATTTTGGTTTGGTAATATGGACAAAGTGCCTTTGATTTTGAGATTTCAGCGAGCAACTAAAGAAAACAACTTTGACTTACACTTGGCATGTTTAGAAGATATGTATTCCCTTTTCTTTGCATGTAACCATCACAGTTATGGCAGATATCTCGTAGTCCACATACTCACCCTTTTGAACCTTTAAAGGACACACCTAAAGCAGAATTACTTCGCAATAACGGTTTCAGTGACTGTAGATCACAAATTCCGAGTTCTAGAAATTCTGTGGATTTCCGTGGTTTTCCGGGTTTTATGGGGATATCCTGCAATTGAGTTTTCCGGGGATATGCTGTAATTGATAGGGGGCAAACAACTGAAACCTTAATCTAGATGGGAATACCAATACAAAAACATATAAGTCACCAATTCCCTTTGAATACTAGGAGGAAAAAAGTAAGATTTAAAAATTAAAACAAAGTAATTTTCTCCGGATTTCCGTGGTTTTCCGAGTTTTCTGGGGAAATGCTGTAATTGATAGGGGACAAACAACTGAAACCTTAATCTAGATGGAAATACCAATACAAAAACATTTAAGTCACCAATTGCCTTTGAATACTAGGAGGAAAAAACTAAGATTAAAAAAATTGAACAAAGTAATTTTCTCCGGATTTCCGTGGTTTTCCGAGTTTTCGGGGGAAATGCTGTAATTGATAGGGGGCAAACAACTGAAACCTAAATCTAGATGGGAATACCAATACTAAAACATATAAGTCACCAATTCCCTTTGAATAATAGGAGGAAAAAACTTAGATTAAAAAAATTAAACAAAGTAATTTTCTCCGGATTTCCGTGGTTTTCCGAGTTTTATGGGGAAATGCTGTAATTAATAGGGGGCAAACAACTGAAACCTTAATCTAGATGGGAATACCAATACAAAAACATATAAGTTACCAATTCCCTTTGAATACTAGGAGGAAAAAACTTAGATTAAAAAAATTAAACAAAGTAATTTTCTCCGGATTTCCGTGGTTTTCCGAGTTTTCTGGGGAAATGCTGTAATTGATAAGGGGCAAACAACTGAAACCTTAATTTAGATGGCAATACCAACACAAAACCATATGAGTCAACAATGCCCTTTGAATACTAGGGCAAAGAACTAAGATTTTTAAAAAAATTGAACAAAGTCATTTTCTCAGGGTTTCTGTGGTTTTCGGAGTTTTCCGGGGATATACTGTAATTGATAATGGGCAAACAACTGAGACCTTAATCTTGATGGCAATACCAACAAAAAAAAAACATATGAGTCAGAAATTCCCTTAGAATATTAGAAGGAAAAACAGAGATTGAAAAAATAAATCATTGTCATTTTCTCCGTATATACGTGGTATTCCGGGTTTTCCGGGTTTTCCGGGGATATGTTGTAATTGGTCAGAGGCAAACAACTGAAACCTTAAATTAGATGACAATACCAACAAAAATATGTGAGTCAAAAATTCTCTGGGCATATTTGATGCAAAAAACAAAGACAAATTAAAACAAAGTCATTTCTCCGGATTTCCGTTGTTTTCCGGGGATATGCTGAAATTGATAAGGGGCAAACAGCTAAAAACTTAATCTAGATGGCAATACCAACAATAAATATGTGATTCAGAAATTCCCTGGGCATATTAGGAGCAAAGAACAAAGAAAAATTAAAAGAAACTAGTTTTCTCCGGATTTCCGTAGTTTTCCGGGGTTTCCGGGTAAATGCTGTAATTGATAAGGGGCAAACAACTAAAATATGAAACTACATGTCAATACCAAGAAAAAAATATATGAGTCGGAAAATCCCACGGGGGGGGGGGGATGGGGGGTATACAGTAGCCCATGCTCTATACCTATTACTTTAAATAAATGTTTACTTGTCTCAAGTGGCTTCTGAGAATATTTGCACATCATATTTTGTTACTGTGCAACTCGGTGTGGTGGAAGATATGGATGCAGCAAAGCTGGTATCCGTTTGTGGAACCTGTCATGGTACGTGCACCAACAAAGATTACCTGTAGGCCTATAAGATTAGAAGGAGAAGAAAAGTTTAAAATTGATGACGTCCAAGCGATATAAGTTGTTCCGGCACTCTTTAATTAATGTTGTATATGTGTATAAATACTGAATGTTCGGTAGATAGAACAATATAACCCTAACTTATCATACGATGTACTAGGATTCCAGAATTGGAGACTGAAAAAAGTAGACAACTAAACATTTATTTAAAGTACTATGTAGGCCTACTCAGTGGCGTAGGAAGGGGGGTGCGTGGGGTGCGGGCCGCCCCGGGTGCCATCACCTGAGGGGGTGACAAAATAAAAATATATCTTTGTAAGTAAAAAATCGCTCAAGGGAATTTAAAGAAAATAATAATATTATTTAAAACAATTAAATAAGCTTAACAACTATCTACAAGTCAACATGCGTATTGAAACTTCTTTTAGTTTTAAATGCAGTCAACAAAGGTAATAAAACGCAGCTGAACTGGCCGCTGTGTTGATACGAACAATAATATTATGGTTAGGGGGAGGGGTGTTTATTTCTGCCGATGCTTGTCACTGCAGTTTTATTAATTTAAATGAGACTTCAACAATCAGTGATATTTTATATCACTCAATCCGCAACCAATTCTACCTGCTCCAGCAGTCATGACTTTGACGAAAATAAACTTCGAATGTCAGTTAACTCTGAAGTCTCCGGCAATGTAGATTTTGAACTGGTATGTGCGCATGTCTAAGTGTCCTAACATTCCATGTTCCTATTTTAAGCTGCTGTCTTCTATTGTTTGTTCTTTCAATATCGATCACTCCCCCTGAAACACTTCCCGCCCGGAGATCCGACTGGGGAAGTATTTTACCTCCGGAATATTTTGCTTCAGGAGCAGCCATCATATTCGCTAATCCCAAGTGTCTTCAGGGAAAAAATAATGTGGTAGTCTTCCCATTTCCTTTCCACATCGCAGTACCACGGCCGCCACACACATCCATCAGGTTGCGCCCGAAGATTTTCGATCAGTAGCCATCAAGAACATAATTTGTTCTATGCCTCCAGTCGATAATAATGTCGCTGCTGTCCGGCATTATTCATCATAACCCTGACAAGGGGGTGGTTTTGGTCCGCCCCGGGTATTTTATTTAATTATGGAGCTTCGACGAAAAGGAAGATATGATTTAATGAATCAGAAAGCGATGGAGTTAGAATCTAAAGAAAATAAAGGAATACGGACTTTTGGAATAGAAGACATTCATGGAAATTTAATTACAAACCCTGGAAAAGTTCTTACAATATGGGAAAATTACATAGAAAAGCTTTACGACAAGCAAAATCGACCACAAGACATCGAGATGGAAACAGAAGAACTAGTGGATAAAGATAATATAGGACCTAGCATATTGAAGAATGAAGTAGAAAAGGCCATAAAAGAAATGAAGAATAGAAAGGCCACAGGAGACGATGACATACCAGTGGACCTACTGAAGGAATTAGGAGAAAATGGGATGAGGAAACTTACCAAACTTATCAACCGAATTTATGACACTGGAGAATGGCCTCAAGATTTCCTAGAGGTAACTATGATTGCACTAAAGAAGAAGAAATGTGCCAAGATGTGTAGTGATCACAGAACTATCAGCTTGCTATCTCACGTAGGAAACATTGTGGCACGGATACTAACTAGAAGACTGGAAAGAAGAATAGAAGACGTAATAGGAGAAGACCAATTTGGTTTCCGGAAAGGAAAAGGAACTAGAGATGCAATTGGAATGCTAAGGATTTAGCGGTCAACGAAGAAGTGTGTGTCTGCTTTATTGATTGGCAAAAAGCTTTTGACCGAATGAACTGGGAAAAGTTAATGGACATACTCAAAAAAATAGGCATTGACTGGAAGGACAGGAGACTAATCCGCAATTTGTACCTGGGACAAAAAGTGAAAGTGCGTCTAGAACATGGAGTGACCAACAGTGTAGAAATAGGAAGAGGTGTGCGTCAAGGATGTTGTATGTCACCCATCTTGTTCAACCTTTATGGAGACTGGCTAGCAAAAGAAGCCTTAGAAGGAGTTAGGGATTTTGTGATAGGAGGATACGCTATTAACACCATCAAATATGCGGACGACCTGGTGATTCTGGCAAAGAAACAAGAAATATTGCAAGGAATGATTGACAGGCTGGTGGAAACAGGAAGAAAGTATGGAATGGAAATCAACATAGGTAAATCGAAGGTGATGAGGATATCGAAGAGAGAAGAGCCGCTTCAAATTATCATGGGAAATCAAGAATTAGAGAATGTGAACCAGTTCAAATACTTAGGAAGTGTACTGACGAAAGATGCCTATTGCACCAAGGAGATAAGATCAAGAATTGCCATAGCCAAGAAAGCATTTATGAAGAAGAGAACTCTGCTAACTAGTAGTCTGAACCTAGAGCTATGTAAAAACCTGGTGAAGTGTTATATTTGGAGTATTGCTTTGTATGGATCAGAGACATGGACTTTGAGGAAATTAGAGAAGAAATATTTAGAAAGTTTTGAAATGTGGTGCTGGAGACAGATAGAAAATATAAAGTGGATGGACATGGTGACAAACGAAGAGGTTCTGAGTAGAGTGGGTGAGAAGAAGTCAATCATACACACAATTCGTCAGAGGAAAGCAAACTGGGTTGGGTACATTTTCAGAAGGAACTGCTTATTACATGATGTCGTAGAAGGAAGATTGGAGGGTACAACTAGACTTGGAAGAAGAAGAATTCAGCTGTTGGACGATTTAAGGGAAAAGCGGAAATATTGGATGCTGAAGGAGGAAGCAGAGGATAGACAGTTTTGGAAAACAAAATTCGCATACCAAGTTTGAAAACCTGCCGGAAGGCAGAATACTTACTACTACTACTACTATGTGCGCATATTTAAGAATAGATTGTTAATAATACAGTTCCGTAAAATACTTAAATTACTTGTTTATGAAATTTATTAGGATCAACCTTTAAAAAAATCTGATGTATAATTCACATAACTTCCTCTGCCCAAATAAAAGCCTCTCCTTTAAAATAAGAGAAAGTCATCGCCAATCTTCGTGTTACATCCCCAAAAGGTACCTAACCCAAATACAAAATGTTGTTTTCGTACGATTTTCCGTTGCAAGAAGCCGTATTGCAAAGAGCGCATATTCAGAGTGGGTGGCTTATAACTACCTTTCAGAGAATTATTTCGAAAAAATGTTTCAAATAAAAGTTTTAGCTCTTATTATAAGTAACCCACGGGCAAAATTTAAAGAAAAACTTTAGAGCTTTTTTCGAAAAAGAAAGCTTTTTTTATGGAAAAATAAGGAAAACTCTTCTCCAATCTTCGGTTCACATTTTGAAAGGTACCTGACATAACTACAAAATTTTGTCCTTTTATCAAAATTCAACTTTCCAAAATTCGAGATTTCGCTTGGAAAACAAAATATAAGAATATAAAGAAAATCACTCCAAAAATAAAACTTTGCACAATTTCGGGAGTGTATTTTGGCCTAGAAATGTGTGAAACAAAAGAAGTTCGCTTTATTAATGGTAACACCCACAATTCGTGAATCTGCTGCTCACGAAAACAATGTATATCTGTCTGTCTATAACGTACTTTAGTTTAATAATAATAATAATAATAATAACAAAATAATATTAATAATAATAATAATAATAATAGCATTTATTGTTGTTTAACAGTACAATGTACAATGAACAGCAAAATGTGCTTGATATGTATGGCTCCTTAATCCTAAAAAATTAGCTGAATTAGGTTAACTATGTCTTAATTGCACCATTGGAAGCACTGGTTACAACATGGCGACAACATGGTAACTCGAATCGCTTTATGGATGGTTGATTCATAGTAAGCCATGATTTTGGAAATTAGTTTTGTTTTTATATAACAAAGTAATTATTACTAATTTTGTATAATCCGTTGAGTTTACGAGTTACATCAGATAAATTCGTTGCAGCTGCATCTATCAATAAACTCTTAGACTCTCGTGGGATTACCTTTTACTATCCAAAAAATAACACTTGGAACTGTTCCATCTGTTCATAATTTAAATGGGGGGGGGGGGGTGACAATAAATTTTCCGCACTGGGTACCACCTAAGCTTCCTACACCATTGGGCCTACTAGGTCTTATAATTACTAAATATGTCTAACTCTTCACAATTTTTCGAAATGATATTTTATAAGAAAAATATAACGGAAATAGGCCTGGTTTATGTTTCTTATAACGTACACTCATACCATGAGATTTTTGTAAGCTTTATAACAGTAATTATAATAATAATAATAAGTTTTATTTTTGATGTTTACCTTTAGTAAACCTTTCTAAGAACTAGTTTACTTGCTTGGCATCATGCTAATTTATTTTTTCATCTGCTTTCATTTTCGTTAAAAAATGTAATATATAGGTGTATGTATCACAGAATTTCCAGAACTATGTCCTACTTCATATCCTTCTATTTAATGAACTATTAAATACACAAAAATATCATTCAGATCAATTTTATAAGAACTTTTATGTAGTTTAATTTTGTGCATAAACTGTTTTTTGCTAGAACCCATAGCTTTTGTGTGTTTAGGGAAAACTGCGAGAAATGACATTCAAAAGTGTCCCCTACCCTCCGCACATCTCTGCCAAATTTCAAAAGTACATAATTTTTGTTGTCCTTATTTTTCCTTTCTTGCCTGGAATATAATGTATTTTCCATTACATGTCCTGTGCTTGTACCATGATCGGATTTGTAATAAATTCAACTTTAATGGTTGTCATATTTCCCCACTTGTCTCATGATGTAAATACACAATATACAGCTTATATACCCCTAAATATACATAAAGTGCAAAGTACGGTTTTCTTTCGAAATCTCGAAATTTGACCGAAACTTAAAATTGTTATAACTTTTGAACATTTGAAGACAAAATAATAAATGACTACTCACTTTGAAGTGAATTTATTTCCCTGCAACTTCTTTCATGAGAACATTGCTGTTTACCTAAAGGCTGAAGCGCTAGAAGGCAAAGTGTGTCGAAAAGCGCGAGGCGATAGAGCTTTTTCCGAAAATTTGTTATTTTCGTTGGCGGATATCTCGAAATCTATTGGAAATAGGAAGAAATGTGTAAAATCAAACTTGTAGGAAATTTTATCAGCTTTAATTTTGTATATAGCAATTTTTCCTCTACGATGCACCATTGTTTAGATATAAGCAAAAACCCTAAAAATGGGACCTTCTGCGGGCCCCCCTGCCCCAAGCTCACCCCCCACCTTAGGGAACTTTTAGTATGTTATTCAGGAGACTCCCTCCGACATCTGTGCAAAATTTCAAAACTACACGATTTTTTATTTCTATTCGGTGTTTTTCAACGTTTATTGACTGGACTAATAGCAACTTGTGTTTGTTGTTGTCTCTTATCTCAAGAAGGGATATTCTTCTTTTAAATCCCAAGTGAAACTATACTTCCTTTTCGGCATGATAAAAACCAGGATGAAATATCGCTGCTTACAATATTTACCTTTAATAACTTCACTGTTAATATTTCTGATAAGCCGCGTTCACACCTGTGCGCCTTGCGCCTAGTTGCCGTGCCTCTCCAGTGCATCTGCGCATGCAACGGTGCAAGCTCACGCATGCACCTAGTCTCTTGCGGCTCCATTATTGTAGGCGCATGCCTCTTTCTGTTCACACCTGCTAGAAGTGCGCAGATGAAATGTCCGCTTTGGATTTAGGTGCCGTAGCTGCTGCTGCTGCAGCTGTTGTTATTTTGCGACAAAGACGAAACCGTAAGAAGAAAATTCAATTGTATTGTAATCACAAAGTTGGCAATGTAGTTGACCTTTCACAAAAATATGAAAGTCAAACAGCAGTAAAATTGGTCATGGCAATCAATCTTTCATCGTTCGAAAATGTACGCAGTAGGAACAACTCTGATCACCAGTAGGTACTATTTCGAACAGTGGCATTTTCAACGAACGAACTGCTTTCTTCCAAATATAATTTTATTTATTATTAATTACCAATAATATGAGCGTAATAATTGTCACATTTTGAATAGGTAGCTGGCAAGATTAGGGCATGTGGTCAGCATGCCGAATCCTACTGCAGTTGTTGATAGCTTACTGAACCGAAGCCGCTACTTCTTTATGAATTAGCTCCTCGGTTGGTGTCACGAGACTGAATGCACCCCGTTCCAGTTGGCCCTACCTCAGAAAAATTTGAGGAGGTACCGGGGTTCGAACCCAGACTTGCGGGTCCGTAGTCAGCAACCACTAGACTAGGGGCTAAAGAGGACTTTTGCAGAAAAACACTATTTTTAAATAGATTTTCCAATTAATACAAAAGAAAATAAATAAATGTGAATTAGTGCATTTTAAGAAAAGATGTAATGCAAATAAATTTAGTTGTTTGTCTTTGTTTCTTGTTTGTCCTTGTTTCGTGCAGCTATTCATTGCATGGGCAGGCGGCAGTGTTTATGTTAACTGATGTAACCAAGTCGGCCTTGGCTTCTGCTTTCCAAAACAAAAGCAACGTTGTTATTATTGACCTCAGCTCTTCCCTCGGTTGAATCATTTCACACGTGTTATTGTTTATTGTCGCAGGAAATGAAACTTGAGCAGTCTTAAATACTTTGAAATGTATATATAGAAACAATGTCAGTCAACTTATTTTAGTAGATAGGAAGTTAATTGAGTGAGCATTGAATAATTGTATCATTAAAAAGGGTAAATATCTCAATTGTTTATGCTATTTTTCGAGTGCCAATATAAGGAATAGTTACTTGATTATTTGGGGGGGGGGGGAGAACTAGAATAACTCTGTCAAAATTATAAACAATTTTCGGTGTCATATTAGTGTCCATTATTATGTTTTATGAAGACGGCTAAACTCGTTTGTTTAAAAAGCCTAAAAAGGGTTATTCATTGAAATAATACCACTGCTCTACTCTGCTGGACTCTACGAAAGTATGATCGGAGGCTTTTTATTTTATTTAGCACTGCTTTCGTTGTTCCCAAAGCGTATTTGTCCCTTAGAAACTGTAAGGAATCGCTCCTTTTTGTCCTGTCCTTGTAGTCCGGGGAGCTAGCCATCCACAAATACGGATACGAGCGATAATCCTCCACGAACTCAATATTCTTTTCATTAGACCACTCCGCCATAATGAAAAATCAGAGCAGAGCCTTTGAAGACGCACGACTGTTGCACGTAGCTCCCCGTTTCAAATGGGGAGCTACTTGCGCCTACGTCCACCGGCGCAAGGAGGTCCGTGCGCACAGATTCCACGCATGCCTCACCCTGCACCGTTGCATGCCCCGGCTTGCATCTCCACCTGCCAGGCGCAAGCCTCTTGTGCGCATGCAACGTTGCACAGGTGTGAACGCGGCTATATAATACACATATGTAGCAGTGTTACAACTTGTTGCAGCATTTTTTACTTCCTGCAAATATATTGCTTTCAGAAAGGTGGATAATAGACGCATTTTCAACCTCAGAATTAAGAAATCAACATATTCCAACAATAATGAAGTCATGCTATGAATTTAAGAAAAAAAGGGATAAAATGGGATCAAAGTCTATAAAAAGGGATAATATGCATCCCTTTAAGGTTTTTTCAGGACAGTGGGATCAGAGTCTAAAAGAGGGATAATCCTGTTAAGAAAGAGACGTCTAGTCACCCTCTGTTAAAAAAGAGACGCCTAGTCACCCTACCATTGACCCAGAGCTGTGTTTCCAACAGAAATGCTTTCTCTAACTGGTATGCATCCCTCAGAGCATTCCTTTTGCACTGGATATAAGCATAGTAATGTAGCAACTTAGAGCCTGTGCAGCGAATTTACTTTTAGTCTCTACTTAGCCCTTTGCGTGCTGTGAGCCGATTTGCTTGTATTCCTGAAGTCAGCTGAAGAGTGCCAGCACCCTGCCACTATTTACCGGTGTGAAGTGCCAAGCAGTTTTGAGCAGAAAAGATGTAAAGCAGAAAAGATGCAAAACGGAAAAATGCATGTAATTAATGATACTTATTAGATAAATTCATGAAGCTTTTTTTATAAATACGCCAATGTAATGAACTATTTGTTTATTATGTTGATACGATAACCTAGTATTAACTTCTAAGTATAGCATCAAAATCAATATTTTTCTAAGAAAAATATTATTTTCGTACTTTCAGTTTAAAAATTTGGTGTAAAAAATGCATATGAAGAAAAATTAAATGCTTTCAAGTAAAGAATGCTTTGTCTAAAACAAATAACATGCATTATTATTCTAGATTTATTGAAATTATTAAAATATTAACATGCAAAAGAGCAAAAAAAAAAAAACACAAGTTTAGGCCTACTCACCAAGGGCAGTTGAAGTAAAAATTTATCTTTTTAGAGCCATGAAATATTGTTCTGGAACATTTCTGTTGAATTGTACACATTATAATCTTTCACGCTAGATTTTATTTAATATTAAAAACAATATAAATATGTTACAAACATCCAAAAAGAGTTTCTTGCGAGGTGAAGAACCAGGGAGCGTGATGTAATCATCATCGTCATCGCGGCTATCGCTATCCGATAACAATTCACAACTGTCTAAATAGTAAATACTATAATAGCTTTTCATCATCCCCTAAAGAGAACAAATCTTAAGAAATGGTCATCCATTGTATTTTGGTGTCTTGAAAAGTGAAAACCTATTGTTACATACCTATCTGTTAATGCACAAAGCTTAGAAGATTATAAGGGTCTGCATTCCATTGTTATAGGGTGTTACAAAAATATGTTAACAGTGTGATTTCTTCAAGCTGATATAGACTTTGCTGGCACTAAAGAAGTTGAACTCAGCTAGAACGATCCGCTCGTATCTGGCACTTAAAGGAAAGATTGCTGCTCTACCACTTGGCGCTGAAGGGGTTAACTCAGAGAATTACTATTAAAACTTATTCAGTATAGTATAGTATAGTGTGACCTAAAGTCACTTAACATGTGGGATTAAGTTCTCTCTTTGGGAATGATTCGAATCTTTAAGTAGGCCATGGAAACTTAGTATTTCTAGATAGGCTGTTTGTTTAAATTGAAAGTATCATTTGTATTGACTACCATGTTTCAGAATGTGATTTGTGTTGTAGGAATGATTGCACAGCCCATATCCTTTAGACTTCATTCAAGAAAGTTCCTTTTAAAATAGCCTGTACAGTAGTAATGTAAGTTTGTACTTGATATAGAAATAGCATGCTTTGTGTGTTTGTTTATTATCATCCTGAAAGACCAGTTGATACTGGTGTGTGATATTTCAAGACATTCTTGTTGACAATCTTATATTAAAATGTTTGTCTTTGTGTGTCCTATGAAATAATTTTGAGCACTTAGAATTGGAAGATAACTTATAACAACAGAAATACATAAGCAAGTTTGGATGATTTAATTTGTTTTTTAATTTCAACATCTTTCAACATTGAGGTCACATCACGTGTCAGATTCTATTGATGTAAATTTGTTTTCTATTATTTAATAATATTGAGTTGGGTTTAGCACTATGCTTCACTTATTTTATAAATACCTGTACTAGTTTCGAAGACCCTCGTCATTCATAATCATCAGGTTAACACCAACTGCCGGCTGGTCGTTTTTGCTGCGCTCTGGTGGAAGTGTGTGGCATTTGGCGATGAGATCTTCGTCTGAAGGGATGTCGAAGTTCATAAAGTATCCTTTATGTTTGTGGATGAATATCCTTTCCCACACTGAGAGTTCCTTGTGACCTTCGACACATTTTATCAGTTTTAAAGGATACCTTATGAACTTCGACATCCCTTCAGACGAAGATCTCATCGCCAAATGCCACACACTTCCACCAGAGCGCAGCAAAAACGACCAGCCGGCAGTTGGTGTTAACCTGATGATTATGAATGACGAGGGTCTTCGAAACTAGTACAGGTATTTATAAAATAAGTGAAGCATAGTGCTAAACCCAACTCAATATTATTAAATTATAATATAGCTTCACTGTGTAAACTTCCATACAATGATTAATTGTTTTCTATTGTTAGTGTATTATGGTATCTGACAATTCTACTCATTTTTCAATTTGTTATTATTATGTTATGCCTGCAGGCAGTGGCGGTTTCTCCTATAGTGCTGCAGTGCTACAGCACACAGCTTGTTTTCCGCTCGTCGTATAATGTTATTTTCAAACGCTATACTATATTTTCTTTTACTTAGATTTTGAACTTGGTGCGTCCACGCGAGAAATCCTTAGCTGTTATGTTGGAGAATGGAAGTCGGTAAGGTGAATATTATCTTTTCCGCCTCGTGAATGCATCTGGCAAGCAGCTCATCTTTCGTAGGGTGTGACGTCATGCTTACGCTTGACTTTGTGATGTGTAAGCTGGTTTTAACGTGAAGAATGGGCTGCCGTTGAATTGCATTCACAAGATTTTGAGGTTTTTCATGTCTCACTGGCACGCTGTGATCTCGCTGACACAAAACGACACTTGCAATCTCCGAAATAACAAAGCTTCTCAGGATTATAATCACTAGAGCTGGGATTTCTTTGTAATTACATATTTTGTTCCTTGCTATTTACATGCTGGGAAAAGAGATATCTTCACAAACCACTATGTTAGGGTTACTGTAACTGAATTTCATTTTACATATTTCTAAGTATATTACATATTCTTGTGATGTTACATAAAATTACATATTTCAATATTTTCTTGTTTCACATGTGTAAATTTCTCTATAAATTCTATACTGAAGCTATGTGGATATTGTCACTTGCCACAATAGGAAGATTAAGATCACTGATGGGTATTGAAAAGCAAGGAATGACTATACCAGGTAAGAAAGGGATGACAACCACTTAAGAGCATGACCACTGCATAAAAAGAAACCTATTAGCCCTAATGATTTTGCGAATTATTCCATAAAACTGTTGTGAATTCTGTACTCAATACTCTTACTATATACTTTACATCTCCCTTTTAACAATGCCTAATTTTTCTTTTCAAAGAGGTAGGCTACTGTTGTTTGGATATTCCAGTAATATTTTTAAATTTGTTCTTTTGTTGGGAATTCCAGTTAACCCTAAATCCTAAACTGTTTTTAGTTTCATTCAGAATCAAAGTGGGTAAATGAACAGTTTTCTTCAGTTCTTTCTAGTGCGAACATGGCACCAGTGTCATCTTCGGTGTCTTCAAAATTAAAATCATGGACTGCAATTGACAAGTGTTTTAAGACTGACGACAAAATAGTGATTTGTCAAGATTGCAACGAACACGTAGGATGCTCTATGAAATCCCAGATTGAACAGCATTTAAGAAGTGCACTGCATAGAAAAAACAAACAATTACATCAACCGACAAAGCAAATGCTTTTAATACAGATGAAAAATTTAACTTCAATTAACCCTTTCTATAAGGATTTGTGCAGTGCAATGATTGCTGTTAACATTCCATGGAACAAGATTCAAGTACCTGAATTCAGATCTTTCTTGGAAAAGCACTGCAAGCAACATATACCTGACCATTCAACACTACGCAAAAACTATCTACATATCTGCTACGATGAGATAATGGACAGCATAAGAGAGTACATCGGAGATTCTTTCATATGGGTTTCGGTTGTTGAAACAACTGATTCTAAGAGACGTAACATAGCAAATCTCTTGGTAGGAAAGTTGCAACCTGACAGCGCTTCTAACCCGTGTTTAATCTACCGCAAAGAATGGTGAGAATGCATTGAATAAATTTAAAACCGTTTTGACAAAAAACCCTGGATTTTCAACAGTTCGCAGTGTGTGTCAAATTCTAAAAGGGGACATTATAGATTGTCCTGAGGGCACTTCACCGGGAAATATTCCTTTGCTAAAATTTCCCCCAGTCACATCATGCGGTGTTGAGCGGTCATTTTCCGCCACATCATGCGGTGTTGAGCGGTCATTTTCCGCTTATAAGAACATTCTATGTAACAAATGGCTATCATTCACCCCAGAGAACTTAGAAAAATATTTAATTGTTCACTGTGCTGCAAAATTTAATGAATGAATGGCCCTAGTATTGGAATTTGCGTGTTTACTCATATTAAAATATTTTTACTTGATAGGACTGAGAGCTAATATTCGAAATCAGATTAAAATGTGGTTTCTAGGTTACATTTTTTCATCAGATAATAATGTTCACTGTACTAAAAAATGTAATGTTAACGTATGAATGTCTCTTGAGCATAATGTTAAGAAATTGAAATTAAATATTTAATATTTTGTTTTACATATTTTGAAGATTTTACATATCTTTCTACATATTTCCCCAATTTTCACTACATATTTATGTACATATTTTCCAATTGATACTACATAAAAATCCCAGCTCTAATAATCACCAATCCTATGACCACAGCAGAACCAGAAAGATGCTTTTCTACCCTGAAGAGGATAAAGACATTCCTGAGGAATACCTTGTCACAAGAACAGCTCTTGCAATGCTTTCCATAGAGAAAAAGATAGTTGCAAACATGGATGGATTCAACACGAAAGTCATCGATAACTTCTGTAGTAAGAAGGAACGTCGCATGGACTTCACTCTGAGACAGTATTTTATCAGGGCCCGGATTTTAATGACATGTCATCTTTTTATTGATGCTGCATAGACATTGCCAACTTGTAAATAAATCCTAATCGTGGCCTCTAGATCATAGAAATGCATTTTTGTTAGGTCATTTTTTATCATTTTATGCAATTTTATATTTTTAGGGCATTTATTTCAATTTTAGGTCATTATTTTGTCATTTTCATGTCATTTGCTTCCTTATTTAGTCATTTTCATGTATTTACATTGAGTGTATTAACTTTTTTTTCGTCGCTAGCGGCGGTGTCTTTGAAGTGTTGTTTGTTTAATGGAAGAAGGAAAAATTCGGCGTTAATGTGTTGACATGTCTCAGCCGGAAGTGAGAATAAACAAAACACCAAAATTTTGTATTATATTACTATTGTTATTAGATTGACTTGGCACCAGAGTCTGCCACCTGCTTGGATCTGAGAGTGCAAACTACTGTTTGCCCTCAATAAACAACAATATAATCCGGCAGACCACAATAGGATGTGCCGAATTTTGACTCACCAGTGCCTCAGTGCCAGTATAAATTTCCGTGAGAAAAGAACATTCACAACAGTACAGTTTTTACAATTATGCACAAACTAGTCTATAACTTTGTGTGAACAATAATATTTTTTTATAAATAAAATGTCAGGTTTTAGGTCTTTTTTATAATTATTAAGTCATTTTCTTTAAAATTTAGGGTCATTTTATAGGTAATTTTTCAAACAATTTTAGGTCATCAGAATCTGGGCCCTGGTAATTATGTAAGTAAGCCTACTAATTTATTAAATATTTTAAGTTTGCTGTATGAAATGGTATTTGCAGCACACTCTCGTTTTGAGCCACGAGCCGCTACTACCTGCAGGATGAAATAATGGGGGATATGCAAAAAAAGAAAAAGTAAGCATAAAGTGTGAGCGTCTTCTTGCTGAGAAGTTTATTCACTCTCAAGTCGTATGCAAAAAACATTGCAACGACAGAATAGGTCCGACTCACAGCAGATAGTTTCTACTCCGGCAACTACACAGAGAATGCACCTGCATAAACAAAGCTATGAAAACAAACAAGGGTCTTCTCACAGTAGGGCATTTAAATCACAGCCTTAAGGAAGAGGAAGAAAATTAATTTTGAAGTTTGACTAAGAAGGGACTTCATAGAAAGGTCATTTACATCATATCACATACCGCAATGGAAGAAGAAGGGCTAGAATTCCATTCAGTTTTCATTGAAATTTTGAAACAATACAACATACTTTTTGCAAAATCCCAGTTACCAGTAGTTTGGCTAAAAGAGCAGAAGCTATAAAAACATATTGTTACACGCATAAACTCAAAATTTAATTTCAAATTAACTGAAAAACAAGTACAAAAAAAATCCAAAACATGAAAACCAGAATATAAAACAAAATAGATATGAAGAAAACCAGGAACAAACCCAGCAAATTTCAACAGTACAATACAAACGAGATAATTATTTTCATAATATGCAAGAATTAGTTTTTAGAAGTTTACAATAATAATCACTATAATACGAGTATTCACAAGAAACTTGAGTGAAGTAATATAATATGTGAAAATATGTATTTCCATAATATTTTAGGATTAAATTAGTTTAACAAAAATTCTAAATTCTAAATTACCAACCATCAGGCAAGAGATCATTGGGCAGACCCCTTAAACGATGGATTGAGACCGTAACGGGCCCCTAGGCCTAATACATGATAGGATGATGATGATGATGATGATGATGAACACAAATTCACTATAACCAGGGTTGGAATGTTTAAAACAAAACGTTTAAAACAAGTGTTTAAAACATGTTTAAAACAAGTGCTTGTGTTTTTTTTAAGTGTGTTTAAAATGTTTTAAACAATCTGTTTTAAACATGTTTTTTTTTAGCATATGTTTAAATCAGTTTTTAATTCCGTGTTACATTTAATTATGAAGACAATTTACATTTTGTCAAGTCAGTGACACCCTGTTAGTGTTGTAAACAGAAAAAAAAACTAGGGCCAGAATACCAGAAAATCATGTGAGGTGGTGTTTTTTGTATCCTTTTCCTCCAGACTTCTCTCTCCTCTGCCGCCAGCTTCCAGTTTCTGATTTTGAGTAATTGATAATGTAAGGCGGCTAAGGCCACGTAAAGCATGGTGAAAGTCAATCATCAGTTGAGCAGTAATGCCAGTAATTAAACTGTAGTTTGTATTATTTTTCATTATTCATGAACTATTAAATCATAAACAAATACTACTGGTACAAGATGAATTTTCAAATACTATTAAGTCTACGACTCGTAAATCTTGAACATCTTAGCACAGGGTGTCATTGGCTTGACAAAATGTAAATTGTCTGCATAATTAAATTTAACATCCAATTAAAAGGTGTTATAAACATATGCTAAAAAATGTTTAAAACAAATTGTTTAAAATATTTTAAACATTTCAACCCTGTGCCCTATACATTAAAATGGTTGTTTTAAACAAAATGAACAATTTAAACTTTTTTTTAAACAAACAACATTGTTGTAAACATAAAAAAAGTTTTAAAGAACACGTTTAAAACAACCAACATTGTTGTTCACATAAAAAACGTTTTAAACAAAAAAAAACATGTTTTAAACAAAAAAAACGTTTTTTTTTGTTCTTTAAAAAAAAAACATGTTTTTTTCCAACCCTGACTATAACATAATTACAACATTAAATATAATTAGTACTTTTAAAATGTGATATGAAACATTCATATAACTCCCTCTGCCCTTAATATAGTGTATTCTAGTGTAGAGTACACGGCTGAATTGCAGTAGTTCGCATTCACTTGTATCGGCCTTGTTTCCAAGTAGCATTATTCGCGAGGCAAGACCAAAAAATCCAAGTCTATGTATAAAATGAATGGCTTGTAACTGGCCTTCAGAGAATTTCTTGGGAGAAGTTTTTCAAATAAAAGTTTTAGCACTTAGTATAATATGCCTACATAATAAGCCTATAAAATTGTTAAACCTATTTCGAGAAAATTAAGAAAAATGAAATTTTTTTTCAAATAAAGTGCTTGTAAAAATGAGAAGAAAGTCGTTGCCATACCTCATGTCCCATCCCTGAAGGTTACACAATCCAAATAAAATATTAATAAATGCACTCGCAAACTTTTGTATAACCTAGGCACGGCAATACACCTTTCTTCAAATTCTAATATAGAATAAGAGGCCATGTTGCAGAGAATAGGTATTCAGTTGTATTAGCCTGATGCACAGCTTTACCGTTCACCAGACAAGATTGAGTTTCTTTTTAGGATGCCTGCGTTGTAACTACCCATCAGAGAATTTTTGCAAAAAAAATATTTCAAATAAAAGTTTAGCTCTTAGCATAAGCACCTCAGTTACAAAATTTAAACAAAATCGTTAGACCTCTAGTACCTAGTACTGGCAGAGGGATTAAAGATAAAAATTCAAGTATTTTATTTTCGCAAATTTTCGTAAGGAAAACCTGCAGGGGTTGTTAACGGCGCACCTGCAATGCCAGGGGCTGTCCCTACGTTATTTGTAGTTTTCATTCTTTCTGGAATGTCCATATATTCCACGCGAATCAACCCAAGTAGCAAGCAGTGAGTGAAGTGATAG
This sequence comes from Ectobius pallidus, assembly GCA_964059195.1. Lineage (NCBI taxonomy): Eukaryota > Metazoa > Arthropoda > Insecta > Blattodea > Ectobiidae > Ectobius > Ectobius pallidus. The sequence continues at coordinate 76,809,896 of CAXKWD010000005.1, forward strand.
CTTACAAATTTCCTACTTAATACTCCCGCCGCTCGGTCTTAATTCATGCGGAATTGAAGCGGGCACTATGCGGCAGAGTACAAAGAGCGTCTTGTCACAGGGGCTTAGTGGGTGGGGGAGTCCGCAGGCTTTTTATGCATATGACTGCAAGTAGAAACTTGAAATCTGCCAGTAAGAACTTCATACTCTTTTTTTATGCATATCGCCCAATGGCTATGAGTCATGGTGGTAAGTATCCAATCTGGCATTTGCCTATACAGCTGGGCAAACCATAAAAAACCCAAGTTTAGTTGGCTAGCATTAGGGTTTGAACATAGAATCTCCCAAATGCAAGCCCCAGGCACTAGCGCAAGTCCCATCCCACTCAGTGGTGAATTTTGTTAATTACTTCTTTATGGGTTATCAGCTGAGTTGTAATATTGGGAAACTCTAATCTTTCAGACTCAGCTATTAATATCTTCAAAATTAGTCATATTGGTCCTGAATTCCACTGTCTTCTAGTAAGTAAAAAAAAAAAAAAAAAAATTATATCATTGTATTTTAAACTCAGCTATTAAGTCTGTCTCTATGGATCTGAATGTCAAGAAAATTGTACCTGTTTATATAAGCCAAAACAGTTGCCGAGTGATGACCAATGGCAATGCCAGAAACTTTTCTTGCTTATTGCCACACTGCCATGTAAGATTCTGTGCTCGAAAAGAAAATACGTGATATGAATGGAGATTTGTCTATGCTTTCCCTGGACCTTGGGCCCTTCTGAAATACATTGGTCTGGGTACATAGATGCATTTAAAATTGTCAGCTGAAAAATCATGGTTTTGGCACTTATAAAAGTAAATGCTTCTGATTATGATGGGACCTTTACTAAAGGTTTTTGTGTACTGTGCATTCCTATTGCCGTGCCAAACAGTTGCTCATGCAAGAGCTGTCTACATCATATGTGTGATTGAGTGATCTTTGAATTCAGAAATGAATCATTGTCAAACATGATTATTATTTTCAGAAACGCCGAGAACTTCTCTTGGAGAGACAGAGGCTGGAAGAAGACTCTGTGATTCCTGAAGTAGAAGACGAGTACTCGCCACAGGGAAGCATTGACAAAGTAGAGATAAGTTAAACAAAAATGTACAGTTTTCAGGTGTAGCCCACTTATAACAATTTTCACTTATTGTGTATCTTCAAAAAATTTAATAGTACAACTTAATTTGGTAAATCTTATTCTTCCATTCTGTAGCTAGTAACAAATTTGTAGATTTTAAACCAGTCTACAGTTTTATATTAACACTTCAAATTAGTTAGCACTTATATTAGTTTATATTATATCTAAGATAGGAAAAGAGCAAAGCCTTGTTAGGATGATAACATGCAAGTAAATTTAATTGCTTAGAAAATGACAGTATTTATATAGAACTGCCAGGGAGAATATAAAAAGAGTTAGCCAGAAGTTTTTCAGATTAGCTCAAAGACACTAAATGGATATTTAAAATACAGGCGCACTTTCAAAATTGCAATGAAAATAGTTGCAGGGGCTTGGAATGGGAGGCCAATTAACCAGAACACTGAAAATATTAGCTTCACAGATATTTCTGTTTCCTCTCATGCCATTGATTTTCAAGATTTCTACCCTTCTTGGTAAAAAAAAGTCTGGAGATCTTAAAAGTTATTCTGTTTGGCTTGAAGAAAAATTATGTCTTAGGAAGAATGGAAAGTTTGCATTATAGTTATGATTCACAGGCTTAGTACTGGCGCCTGTTGTATTTGTGGTAAATTTCTTCCAAGTAATAACCTTTATGTGTATTACTAAATATAAGTGCTTCCTCTTCGGTTTTAGAAATATTTTTCTTCAGTAGGCTTATTTTCCACAGTGGAAAGTAAATATTAAAATAATAGGTATTTTACAGCTTTAAAATTAATTCTATTGTGAATTTGTTATAACAGGGCTACACATGCACTGCTTGATTGTGAAATAGTGATAATGAATTATTCTGCAACTTCTACTCAGAGTTTTCAAATTAATTCTTTTAGTACAAAAATATATATTCATACCTTAAAATTTTATTTTTTAGTTGACAGGTCATTGAAATGTGGATTTTGGCTAAAAACGATGGCATCAAATTGGCATTGTCTTAATTTGGTTACTGAAAGATGTTTAAAATGTGTTATATGAATTAATTTATTGCTCATATATTTGTGATAAGATCTGTACTTCTTATTTAGAATTTTAGTATTTATGCAGGACCTTGTTTTATGGTACAAATTGAATCGGTTTCAGTAAATCACAAATTTGTATAAGGCATGAATCATGGGTGTGATTATGGTTTTATGCTGCTTTTCTCCCCGACTTTATGTGTACAGATACAAAATTATTGGTTTGTACAATGATGTGGATTAAATAGAGTGGACACTAGCTGGGAAGAAATCAGAAAACTTGAACATTGTGAAGAACTGTTTAAGAACTATGGAAATTAAATGATAATAGTCAAGAAATTATGTTTAGTGAGCAACATTAATAATTAAAGGGTCATTCATTTATTTATAGGTTCATTCTTAAAATATTCTTGTAGCCAAACTTTTTGTGGCTCTCCACATAGCAAAAGGAATTTTAAAAAGTATTTCTGTTTTGATGGAAACATGTTTTCTACCACATGTACAGAAGAATTACTTTAACAAAATTTTGACATGTGCATTCTTTCACCTTTTATTTTGCAATTATGATTTGTTTCATATTTTGAATTTAATGTTTTATTATTGGGAATTTTACTTTAAGGTGAATAAAAATGTTCAATTTCATTAATTTTGGTGTTATTTCACATTAAAAAAATAATTTATTTTGCATTAAAACCAATTAATAGATTTATGGCTCATGTCGTGCAAAGTATTATATATTTCTGCAAATACACATCTACAAGGGGACTTAATAGTGCTACCAACATGGTATATCTTTACACATTCAGCACAAGTATCACTGGATACAAAGTTATCTTGTTTTATTGAATATTTATTGCATTCATTTGCACATATATTTATGTAACTTTCAATGATCTCTTAGTAAAAATCTCGCGAAAAGATCTGACCACCCTATGCGGTATCGTCTGGCCTATTGTCCCTTGGTCGGGTCGTGGGCCTTCCCCAAGGCTCTGTCCCAGGGCAGGACCGAACTCCAGGCCAAACTCATCATCTTCATCATCATCATCATCATCATTAGTTAAAAAAAAAAAAATCACACTCAAACTCATGGTTCCCCTTGAAAAATAAAAATTTCATAGAAAAGAAAAGAAAAATTTCGCACTAAGAAAACAAACATTATGCTTAATATGTGGTACTTTAAATTATTGTCAGAGGGTCAGCATAAAGTCTACCTAACATATTTAATTAAAACTTAAACAGTGTTCCCTTAACAACAAGACACTTTGAAATCAATTTTGTGAACTTTTTCCTTTAAATAAGTTCACGGTGCAATCCTCCATGAAATATGTACAATCAGACCAGCTGTCCTTCATAATGGCCCTGCTATTCTGGCAAAACACTGTTATTTTGAATCGTAAACGTTGTTTAACAGAACTCTCTCCATCTTGTAAAGTTCCATTTTACAGACTGAGCCTGTTAAGGGTAAATAAAAAGGTGGTAGATTGTAATAGCGATTATTGAGGATATCACCGTACAAATAAATAATGATTTATTTCCTCCATTTTAACCATTACAAATACTATTATTCCTTCTGTTACTATTATTGTATACTTATTAAGTTAATCATTTACAATTCAAAATAACATTAACTATTTCGGCAATAGATAACGGCAGTTTAAAGTGTTCGACACAACACAAACGTAAGCGAATATAATATATAGTTCGCTCAAAACTTACTTATGACCTTCAAATCTCCCCATTCATTTAAAGTCTGCAATTCCTCATCATAGCGAAGGATTTTTCAACATCAGTTCATTATTTGCCTTTCATATAACGTCAAGAGAGATAAACATTTCTTTACAAATAGGTCAGTCTTTAAAGCAAATGTTTCTGCAATGTTCAACTGTTTCAAATAGTGATTTGTTTCAAACAAATTGTTGCTAACCAAAAGAGACTGAATTCTGCTTTGTACAAAATTACCAGAAAGTTTTTTGATTACTATTCTAAGCACAAGTGAACTGAAATTATTTTCATTTTAAATTTACGGTGCGAAATAACATAAAACGTTGTACAATGTTCAATCATTATAAGAACTTAACAGTCTTACATCATAAATAACTATTAAATACTCATGTTTAAAAAATACTGATTTATTATGATACTCAAGAAATAAAAATATTGCGTTCTTCTGATTTTGTTAAAATAAATTCTGAGTGGTAAATGGTAAATATATATACAAATATTTCAATCTGTTATTTCTCATCCTTTAGTGCACTTACCCCCACCCTAATAGTTGAAAAATCTCACAGTGGTCCCATACATACACAGATCATTCTCTGCAGTTGTCCACTTGCCCCCATGATTCAACTAATAAGCATACCTGGCAACCATATGGACTGCAGTGGCCCTTTGATAACATTTTGCAGTGCCCCCTAGAAACAACTAAAACTGTTAAACAGAACATTTTGCATTTTTCTTATGTACTATATTTTATGTATTACTTTATAAATGGTAATAATGACAATTCATGAATCCATCACTCATGAAAACTAAGCATCTCAATTTATTACCGTACATTTTTGTGAGGTTTTTAATGTACAAAATACGTTTTTTTCACCTACCTTGTTTCACCAGTTGAACAGAAATAACTTTTTTTTCACTTTGGCATTAAATTATAAAAATAGAAACTTTACTCAAGAAATTTTCTTTTTCATTCAAGAATTTTTTACATACTTTTCCAAAAAATTAAATTTTCTATTTGGAGTTAAAAATAGATTTTTGTAAAATCCACCTGGATGTTTTAATCCTGAAAAGAAAATATGCTTGGAGGAAAAAGGTGATATTTGATAAACCTTCTTACACCAGGCGGTACGCTGTAGCGTAGTGGTTGAGGCGCTGCGCTACAAACCGGAAGGTCGTGGGTTCAATCCCCGATGAGGTCATTGGAATTTTTCAATTGGCCTAATCCTTCTGGTGGCACTATGGCCCTGGGGTCGACTCAGCCTCTAACAGAAATGAGTACCAGGAGCAATCCTGGGGGTAAAGGCGGCCGATGCATAAGGCTGACAACCTTACCACCTTCATGTGCCGATGTCTAAAAATCTGGGAGCCTCAACCTCCCGGAACCCTCTGGGCCTCCATGGCCTGTCATAGGGAACACTTTACTTTTACTCTTACACCAGGCATGAGAAATAAATATGATTATTTCAAATGGTCATTAAGACCATTTTTATTTATTTGTTATGCCCCGTTCACCTCTTACCAAATACTTTATTCCAAAGTAAAGGGTGTCCACACACTACAAGGTTGTTTAACAGACCGGTCTGAATGAACTTATGAATACAGGGATGTTTATTCTGTAAGCACACCATGTACTATCAAACAATTCAGATGGTATGTTTACTAGCATTTGAGGCCATACTAGACATCTTGTAGTCTAGCATCTGATTTTTATGACTTACCGTATTATTTAATATTCCTTATAAAATGAACATTTTATTCTGTATGAAAAAAAAAATAGTTATTTCAGACACATAATATCTAACTAATTGCTTAGCCATAAGCAAAATTTAGAGTAACACCAGATCTGTGTTGGCCTTGTTGTCTACTTCTTGTAATTTTAAAATCTAAACATTGTATACGTTATTTTCGGAGTCCCTGTTACTGTATTCAGATTACAATTAGTCATATTGTGGTCCTGATTTCCACCTGAGGAAGGCCCACAGGAACAGGGCCGAAACGTTGTGTTTTATAGTGTTTTAAAGGCATCCACCGTTGTACAATTCATTTTAATTTTTAATTTTTAATATTGATTATATATTTTGTATTCAGATTATTTTATTTTTCACAACATAGAAAATTTCTATACAATTCAGTGATTTCAGAGAGAAATTTTACAAATATTTTTACAAATATTTCATGAAAATGTCAAATAATAGTTGCAAACATAATTTTAAAATTACTGAAAATTACTATTGCATTGTTGAAAGTAGACATTTGGTGTGTAGGAGATAATCAAGTAAAACAGATTGTGGCAGAGAAAGCCGTACACTATAGAGATAGATGCTCACTTCCAGTCGTGCCAGAAGTCCACATGCAAAATTCAGATAGTGACAGAATCATTTTTTCCTTAAAAAATTACCAGAGAATCATATTACACAATCTGTTTTGAACGAACAGACATGTCTATTTGAACAAAACCACCAAACAACTCTGTAGTGTAGTTGCAGGTGGGGACACCATGCCTTACAGTGGTAGTACTAGTACATTAGCACCATGCTACTCTTTCATTACATTCTAAATTGGACCTTTATTCTGAGTGTTGAAGTGTTTTCGTCAATTTATACCATAAAACTTATCTAACCAGGATTTCTGAGGTCTGTTACAATCCATGATTCCAAACAAATTTCTTCCAGTAATTCATATACAGGAATTTAAAACAAAGAATTTCAAAATTTAGTTTTTACTGCATATATTATAACTAATGCTACAAGTGGAGAATTTGTAGATGATTGTAAAGAGTAAATTGTAGATAGTTGCACATTTTTAATATAAATATGTATATTTTGCTCTTGCCAAATTTGAGTGTAGCTTTCAGATGAATTGTTTGGAAGAAACAAAGTGTAAAACACTTCAGAGAAGCGTTTGATTTTGTTGTGTAAACATTGTACAGAACATCATGTTGTATGCCAGTGATTGCAGATTTGATTACTTTTGTACTGCACTTAGGTTTAAGGGCCCGGATTGACAAAGAGTTTTATAATAAAATAAAACAAAATGAAGCAATTTGTATACAGTAGAGCATGTCAATAAGTTAAAATCAATCAGAAATAAAAACACTTGTTGCTCCACTTACATAATATTAGGCAGGACCGGTTTCAAGGAAGATCAGCTTCCTTATCTTCAGCTGGATGTCGACTGGTGTGGTGCTGGGAGATCCAAGTCTGTAGTTGGCGCAGATTTTATATAATAGACTTAATTCAAGTATGTCAACAAAAACACAAAGACTCAAGAAGAAGGTAATGAAATTACGTAATACCAACACTCGTGAACCCGAAGTTAACGAAATAAGTACAGGAGATCCACCAGATAATGTAGTAAATTTATCTAACCTGACTTTTGATAAAAACGAGATAAACTTTTTGAATAAAGGCCTAAAGACGTGTATTGACAACTCCAACAAGATTGAGGATTACATAGTTGATATCGAGATCGCCACCAGTACGATCAAGACGGAAAAGAATCTTACCAAAACAAAATGTCTACAAATTCTTAAGGACATACCAGGAAATAATAAACCAGCAGACAATAAACTTCTGATTAAGAAATTGAATGAAAAACCAGTTTACTACCTGAAAGCAGATAAAGGCAATAAAATCGTTATTATGAATCAAGAGGATTATATACGTAGGACGGAAACTATGCTTCAAAAACCGGAATACGAGAAACTCACGAAAAGTCCGTTGAATACTTTCATAGCCCAAACTAAGAAAGCAATTAAAGACTCTCCTCTGATTTCAAAGACAGAAGAAAGGCAGCTGATAGTGAGCAACCCCCAGCTACCTAAACTTTATTGTTTGCCTAAAATTCACAAGAAAGACGATAGTATGAGACCTATAATAAATAACATTGATGCCCCTACTTATTTACTGGCTAAATGGTTGACTCACAAATTTGACCGATTGTCGAAATTTGAATCGCTGAGCATAAGTAACTCGTATGAATTAATTGATAAAATCAAAAACATTTCTATTGGGACAGATGAAATGTTAGTTTCATTTGATGTTTGCGCTTTATTTACTAGCATTCCGACTGAAAAACTACCAGACTTACTGAATAAATGGTTTGCACTCAACCAATTCACCAAAGAGCAAATGGAAGGTTATAATTTATTGATAGGCCTATGTATTAGCCAAAACAGCTTTTGTTTCAATAATAACTATTACAAACAGGCCACAGGATTAGCTATGGGGAATCCATTATCGCCTATGTTAGCGGATTTATATATGAGCCACCTTGAAGTATTGGTTACCAGAGCATTTCCACACATTTTTAAATATTGGTACAGATACGTGGACGACATTTTTGCGATTGTCCCACGGAAATTCTTGAATGACTCAATAAAATTGTTGAATTTACAAGACCAGGCCATCCAATTCACGATGGAAACAGAACAAAACAATAGCTTACCATTTCTGGATCTGAAGATTATGAGGAACGAGGGGAGATTGGATTTCGGAATTTACAGGAAAGACACGCACGTTGACAACTACATTAAATATAATGTTTACAACCCAAGATCACACCAGTTCGCTATATTTCACAGCTTAATACACAGACTGATATATATCCCATTATCAGAAGTGGAATATAGGAAAGAATATATACATATAAAGAAGGTCGCTGTACAGAATGGCTTCAATATGGAATTCATCGATAAGATGATTTCTAAACATAGAAAAAGAAAAATGATCAGAGACAATTGCACCTTAGCAAACAATGATAATGAGAAGCCGATATATAGGAAATTCACCTTCCACCCGAAAGTATTTTACAGGTTTGAGAAAGTATTCAAGGACGTGAATATAAAACTGGCTCCACAAAATAAATTCAACCTTAGGAACCTACTTAACCACCCATTAAGAAATAGTGTTCCCAAACTCAAATTATCAGGCATTTACCAAGTTGACTGTAAAGATTGCCACAGTATATATATCGGACAAACCAGAAGAAACCTTGAAGCTAGAATGAAAGAACATTTGAACAACGTCAGATGGATGCACACGGAAAAATCGGCCATAGCTTTTCATGCATATACATGTGACCATCACATTAATAACAACATAAAATTGTTAAAACATGTTAAAAGACCTTTAGAATTAATGACATGGGAGAAGATTTTCATTTTAAAAAATAAAGACAGGGCAATGAATTTTGATATACCATTGGCCGACGAGATTTTTAGTTTGATCCTGGGGAAGACAGATGGCAGCACAGCGCCAACTACAGACTTGGATCTCCCAGCACCACACCAGTCGACATCCAGCTGAAGATAAGGAAGCTGATCTTCCTTGAAACCGGTCCTGCCTAATATTATGTAAGTGGAGCAACAAGTGTTTTTATTTCTGATTGATTTTTAAAGAGTTTTATGTTGTCATAAACAGTATTTGCCATGAGTTCAATGATTGCAGACATGTAAGATACAAATTTGTACATTTATGTATTTTTTTTGCTTCCTTTTTAGATATTGATTTTTCTACTCATTCAGTTGTTAACATTGAGGAAGTCCAAATTGGTACATGGATAGATATTCATAATTTATCATTTCACTGTTGTGTTTATTTTATATTAACAAAATCATGAAGTAAAATGTTCAGTTCGTATTACAAGTTTATTTGAGAACTTTGACCTATTCACAGTTAACACTTTATTGTCCATTTACTGATTGATCTATCTGTGTTTGTAAGAAGTAAGCTTTAATTGTATTATTTACCAGTGTTGCCGGTTTTGCTTGTATAGGATTATAAGTTAAATTATTATAGTATGTAAGTGATTTCTATCACCCCATCTCTCATTTATGTCTCAGATTGATTTTAAAAACATGTTTTTAATGTAAACTTCCAAATGTGCACATCATGACACATCTATCAATCTGCAGTTTCTTGTAACGTATGACTAGTCAGTATTCCTGCCTATAGTATACCAACAAGGAATTTGTTACGCTACTATATTAATATTTATTTTGTTTTTATTTGTGCTTATATAGCCATTTTTAGACACATTTATACCTTTGTATGCTATTTTAAAGTGCTTAATATAATTAAACCATTACTAAAATATCTTAAGACATTTCAGTTTTCAGGAAACTTATTTTTCATTAATTCATTTTGATTAATCTATTATTTTATTAATTGTTTCTGTATCAAATAGGCCTACAGAGAGACTGTGTAAGAATTAGATCTCTACCGTTTTATAAATGGTGTTGGGTATATATTTTTTGTTAACAAGCAGAAGGAAATTCTGCTGTAATCATTTCTTAATAATAAAAATAACTTTTGCTTTTCATAATACTGAATATCTTAATGCCATAAGAGACTTAATAAAAGTATATATAACCAAGGGAAGGAGGCTGAATGTTTGCTTTAACATTCTATGGGCTTCAAAATTTTATACACCACTTAAATGAATATAAATAATAGCATGTAAATAATAAACCAGTACAATTAATAAAAATAATATAGGCATTAAAGGACACATTTTATAAGACAAGACTGAAAGTATCAGCTGGTTTCTGAATGAGGCTATTGCAGTGGATAATTCTTCTTTGAATCCATTTTAGCTGAAATTTTCTAGTAATAATTTTTTTAAATATATCTAATTATAACGTGAGTTGTGCTTTGACACTTATGCTTCATTTGCCAAGTTTTTGGTACATGTAGTATGTGTTTCAAGGACAAACCTCGGCTATTTGTTAATTGACAGAAAGCAGGATTTATCAGTTGACAAGTACCCAAGGATGGTCCTTGAAACATGAAATACCAAAAGAGTTCATAAATAAAGCATAAGTGTCAAAGCACAACTCATGTTATAATCAGATTTATTACAGTTGCTTCACTGTATAAGTTCCATCTATTTTTATGATAAAGTTTTTTATGACAGCTTTCCTTTTGAAGAAGAAATTTTGTTGTTGTTCATCTAATTTTAAAATTTAGTCCATCAGATCATGCCGAAACCCAACCTCAAATTTTGTACAATGTAGGTAATCGAAAAGTGACTGAGTGACAAGATAGCACTCATCCTTGGCATGTCTGCCATTGGATGATGCGCTAACCAATAGAGATAACCTTTCCATGTAGTCCTGTATAGGTGTACAGGTGGGCTGTATTCACTTTCTGGTATCCACATAGAGAGCATTCAGGGGTTTGAGATATGCTGATTCTGTGTAGATGAGCAGCAAGATAGTCATGGTTGGTTAAGTCAAGTCGTAGTCCTATGAGCAGCAACTCCTATGACTCTTGGAAGGCCTCAAGGGGATTGGTTTGTTGATTAGACATGGCCAATTCTTCCCAGAACTAGTTTCCATCTACTTGATAGAACCCATGATGTTGGACTTGGCTAATTTGTAGAATTGCTGGCTAGGAGGTTGTGAGAGTACTGTTCCCTGCTTTGCTAGATCATCAGCCTTCCATTGCCTTTGACTCCAACATGGCTGGGAATCCCCTAAAGTGCTATTTAGCATCCGACTTCCTAGAGACTAGATAGCTTTTGGCAGCAGGTGACAGTTCTTGTACTATCAAGTCTCTGTGTTGGAGGCTGTGATTACTACTTGGAAGTCAATCAAGAATACAAACATTGCCGATGGGCTGAAGGCTTTCTAGATGAATGGTCGCTTCAAGGACGGCTGCTATTTCTCCATCAAAGATACTCAATGGAGCCCAACTGCTATCGAGTCATGGAATCTGGAGTGATTTCTTTAATGCTGTTTTTCATCTGGATGACCTACTGTACCTACTGTGCCCACCCCTAAGGGATGAAAGTTGTAGAAGGATGCTTGGTTAGGCCAACCCCAGGGAAAATTAACCTATTCCCTGAAAATGGCACCACCCAAAGGTATAGAAGGATCCCAGGGCAGAACAAAAGAAAGTAAAAGTTCCAGTTTCAAACTACAATAACAAAATATAATTTAGGCCAAAATTGTTACAACCAATATGAAATTTACAAAAATGGTTTAGCCTGAAATAGAAAAACAATAATTTACAGCACTGTTTATATTCACATTTTTGTCAATTAATCTGATAGTGTTTTCATCATTACTTAAGACATTTAAATCCACAAATTGGAAATTAAAATAATTATTCTGTATACATCAAAATCAAAAGGTGAAGTAACGAGACAACATTTTAACATGTTGCATAATTATAGACACTCAAAAGAAGGGGACCTTACAATAGAAAAATTGGTTTACTCTTAAACATTACTCTACAAAATTATACAAGGGATGATGACTTTATATTACAAGAAAGGTTCAACCGAAAGATGACAAAGGAAATTTACGTGTAGACCTGCACAGCAATTTCTATCAAGGGGGATGAAATTTAGAGAAAAAAGGCAGGAACAATACTGCTGATTAAGATGCCTTTAAAATCTCAATCGACAGGAGAACGGACATGGCACAAAAACAAAATAAATAACAGACCAAAAAGAATTAAGAAAACTCTAATTTAAAAATGACTTAACGGGTTTGCAAAGCAGGCACAAATGGAGAAGAGAAAGACACCACAGACATCATTATTATGGTGTGAAGACACGGACTAGCTACACAATTACAAAGAAACCACCCGCAGCTCAAATAAACAGGAAAACCCTTTAAATAATACTTAGCAAGCAAAAGAAGACAGATTACATACTCTCTACTAAGGATCTACTCAAAATGCTCTACAAAATAAACAAACTAATTAGCCGCTATCAAGCACGGGCAAAGGGGGGAGGGGAATTCTACAATTACAGCATTACGAAAGACAAAGAGAACCAAAGTAAACTAAAAACCTGTTTGCAAACCTGAAGAAGCTCCGGGACTACATTATCCCCACAATGGATACACTACAACAAAACCAAGACGAATATAAATTACTAAAACAGGTCTGCATGCACTCGTGCCATGTCATGCTCTGATGCTACAAAGCACCGAAACTTGCCAGGAGGCTGTCACAAGGGCAGAGGGAGCGGCCAGCGGACCTATGTCACCTCATGCCACACAGAAATTACCAAGGCTGCTCCATCTAGTAACTAACACGCAACCTGCCTCCATTAGGTGGCGCAACCAGTGATTTAAATACAAACTAATTGAGCCATATCCACATATCGGCTCACTATGTACCAAACATAAAGTTAGATTTCGACATGATCTGATACATCCCCTCATTAGGTTTAAATTCCAGTACTTCTATCATTGGATCAAAAGTCTTCTAAACTCAATGATTTTTTTAGTATATTGATTATATTGGAATTGTTACTAAAAATGATAGCATGAAAAGAAGCTCTGTTATAATGCATGTGCATTTCCGTAAGTTACATTGAAAAAAAAAGACTAAATAAAAAGTCTGGCTCATTGGGCTGTGGTACATTTATCTCCCAAATAATAGTACTTAGAAATGTATGATATATAATAATTATGATATACTATATGGCATTGAAACTTAACATCCAATACAGTAGACATATTTTTTTATAGTAGTAGGTTTTTGAAACTTGCCAGGAATATACAGTTCTTAAATATAGATTTCACTTACAAGAATAATAGACCCTACCAACTTCTGAAGAAATTCTCTTATATTATAAGCAGAAAGACCTGAGACTATGGTTTTATTTAATTATCCCAAGTAATAATAGAAGATAAGACTAATTTCTTTAATATACTGAGACTAATTTCTTAATATGATTCCGTTATATCTTCAGAATTGGTGATATACATTATTGAAACTTACCGCAAGAGGCTGGTGATAAACAATTTTTCAAACTTGATGAAGGATGAGTATAACCCAGATGAACCGCGTATTCTCCTCAGCAAGTTGCCCAACCACCTTATCCCTTAACCTGTCTGGTCTGGGCCTTGAACAGGAGCTTACCAAATGAAAATTTAATAAGAAACTGATCCATGTTTTTCATTTACTATAGCTGTTTTCCATATTATCATTCAAAATATAAAAACACATTCAAACTATATGCTATTTAAAATAATCTCTACTTTCCAAAAAGCTTCTATAGTTGATGATAATTTTTAAATACCACTGTGAAGGAGATGATGAAAATTTTAACTTCTAACTATATAGGAAATCCATGCAATTTGGACTATTACAAATGCTGCATTCTATAGACATCCATAGAGATCATATATATGTGCAGAAAGTTGCCAAGTGCAGTGTTCTCTGTCTCGCTCGTGTTTTACCACAGTTGGCTGTAAATAGACTTTTCTCAGTATTATGTGATATTACGTAAGAATACATAAAATACCATACCTTATTGTTATTTTCAATCATTATAGGTTATTTTCATATTAGAGTAGTTTAGGTGTAGAGAAATACAGACATCACAACTGCACAAGTATTTGTTCCTAAGCAGCATTACAGACTTAAGGGACACATGACCACTATATCATTAAGGGCCTTAGCCTTCGTAAATGAGAAGATTAAATCAATAAGAAAATTCAGACAAGCTGAAAAGACTATGCATTAAACTTTAAGGCATTCAATTTCAAAAAATTATTGTAAGTAAAATCTTACCAAATAAAACATGTGTTTCAAAGGGTATCCCATTCATCATCAGCTGAGATCTTCTGACGAGTTTGTTTTTCTATCCACTAGATGTCCTCCAGGTTATATGGATTTTGAAATGAGGGTTTTGTCCTTAGGGATGTCAAATTTGATAATTCTATCTTTGTTTTTCTGGATGTGTACTTTTCCCAAATGGTTAAATCAAGTGGTTTCTGGACGCATTTCAGTGACTTTGCTCGTCAGTAGATCTCAGCTGATGATGAAGGGGATTCTCTTTGAAATATATGTTCTAATTTCGTAAGATTTTACTTACAATAACTGTGTGAAATAGAATGTGTTAAAGTTTAATGTATTATATTGACACTTCCCAATGTTTTCCCAATTAATTTAATCAAAACTGTGTATAATGTTTCATTACATGTTGATGATTTCAGTTGGAAGATTTCTATTTTTTCATGCTTATTGTAAGTCTCAACTTTCAAGCTCATATCTTCCCACTCTATTTTAAAGTTCAACTTTGAAACCATAGACCAGGGGTGGCCACATGCGGCTCTTTTGTCATTTTTATGCGACTTCTCAGAAAATTCTGACAAAATAAAATTTTTTTTAAACCAATTTCTTCTTAACGTAACAAAGAATGGTTAACCCATTCAAGGCTAATTGTGCTTGATTCAAGAGCAGTAGAGTTGGAGCAACTAGAGGTTCAAGAGAACGAAGAACTAAAACAATTAAAGCTGAAAGACTGTTCAACCATCCTATTTTGTAGAAAAGTACTCAAACAAAAGCATCCAAGATTAAAAGAATGACTTATCTCCATTTTTGGGACCCCTGTTCTTGTAATTGAATTCAACACCTAAATTAAATCTAGGCATCGAGCTGTTTTGAATTAGGAACGTATGTGAACCGCCTTAACTAGTCACCTTCCAGATTTCAAGCAGATAAAGAGTTGGATGACACTTTAAAATGTGTAAGTAATAATTTGGTTTTCTGTATCAAGTATAAAGACGAGCGATTTACTAAATCAATCTATAATGGTCTACAACCTATATGTTTAAAAACTAAAATACTTCTAGGCTCTACTTTAGGTTCTGCTATACTCAAACTGTTTTCGAAGTTCATTCCTTAGATTGGGGTTCCCAAAAGTCAGGTAGTTGGCTACCCATGCTACAGAACCTCAAACTTTTTACAATAAAAAAAAAAGACATCCCTGAGATAAACATATGATGTTGAATAACTGAAATAATGTCATCATGACCCATCCTAGTCCTTTGTAATGGATTTTCACAAGTGAATCTCCAAATAGCTGCATTTTGCAATAAGCTTGGCTTTTAATACACAAAAAAGATCTGTGTTAAAGATTAATCTCCAAACTCTAGAATTTAGTGTGTATAAATAGTAGCACTTAATAGTGATATACCAGTACTTAAAAATATATCCACTTATTGCTCTGTGGATTTCAACTTTCATAAGCTGTATCTCTCAAGCCTCCTTCCCTTGATCTTCTACATGGTTGACTCAAAATATATTTTGGTAAGGAAAATTAAGAAAGTATGCAATAAATTTCAGTAGCAGACCAAGCTAAACTTAGATGTTTAAATCTATTTTTGAAGAGAGTTATTCAGAGCGTAGGGTGCACTTAAAAATCTGCTACATTAAGGACATGACCTTTTTGCACCGTCCTAAGAGTTGTTCCACTGCTTATTCTGCCATTCAGCAATTACACAAAAAATTATACCTGGTCATGTTCTTAATGATCAGTCTTGCACCTAAATTTATGAAATTTCTGTGTGTTGGAGTATTTATCCTGTTGAAATATGTAATCAGTTTTATGTGTACCTATCTTAAGTTTATGAATCCATTCTTTGATCTGGTAAACCCTGAAAGATTAAATCACTGGCAGAAGTGGACTTTTTCAGTCCAGTGATAGAAATGGTATCAGTTTTTATAAAAATATGTGTATATAAATATAATATATATGAAAGTTTATCTTACAAAAAAAAAGCCATATGACAAATAATGAATTTTATCTAAATAAACCATGAAATATATAGGCTGGAATGTTAAAACTTCTGAAGCTCCAGTTGAGATAGCTAATACATGGCTTCTAGGAGTTCTTTGTGTACCTACTGTATATAGATTTTCAGTGCTGATATTTCTTACATCTTGTTGTAGTCTTTGCCAAGGCTTACCTTGGTCCAGGCTAGTATCATGTACGATGGTGATTCCAAAAGAAATATCTTCTATTTACTTTCATGGAAACTACAAGATATGGAAATACAGTTTAATACAGCAAAATTTCAACTATATCTTCATTACTTCCTCTACCCAAATCATGAGCACTATAGGTAGAGGAAGTATTGTTTGACCCCAAAATTTGATATCTTGTTTTCAACATAGATAATGTTTTGAGGGCTCTGAATCCAAAAAATACCTATTTTCAGAAACATTTCTGTCAGTGTGGCTGTGAACAGGATTGCTTGAGAATGAAAAATTTTATAAAAACAAGATTCTATATTTAGGGATATGACATAAATAAATGGTGCAAAAATATGTTGCACAAACTTTCTGGCATATACGTGTTAAAGGCTAACTCAGAAAAAAGTAAATTATAGGGACAATTAAATTTTATTTATTACATTTTCTTAAAACTAACAAGTATCTAGAACGGAAAGCATCATGATCGATCTTTATGTTCAATGCTTTTAACATGAAATAATAGTAATAGTAATAATAATAATAATAATAATAATAATAATAATAATAATCTTCTTCTCTTCCAGGATAATCCTCATATCGAGGTTTTCCCTGCGACCATACAATCAATTTCGTCTATCAATTCTCCTTCTCCATCTATTCCGGTTATCTGCGTCTTCTGGTGTTAGTCCAAACGTCTCTATTGAGCAGTAAACGTTGTCTTTCCATGATGTCAGTGGTCGTCCCCTTCTTCGTCGACCCTCTGCTTCCCATTCTTGAACCATCTTTGGGATCCGGTCATTTTCCATTTTTCTTACATGTCCGTACCACGTCAGTCTCTTTTGCTCAATTACCTCACCTATCGTTCGTTCAGTTTCCATAATTTGTCGAATCGTAGTATTCCGTATCCTTTCTCGCTGAGATTTCCTAGCTGACCTTCTCCAAAAATCCATCTCTACTGCTGTTAATCTTTCCACGTGTCTCCTATTCATAGTCCATGTTTCTTCTCCGTATAACATAATGCTTTGCAGTATAATAATAATAATAATAATAATAATAATAATAATAACTTGGGCTTTGCATGGTTTCCAAAATCTCAAAGGCCAAAATGCAGGATACATTGAGATATAGCCGAACAATAGAAGCAAATGCTGCACAAATGAGTTATTACAAGAGTTTACTGGTAAATTTCAGTGGCCACGAAATTTGATTTGAACCCACGACCTCTTCCCTATTACCCTATACCACCTCGCTCTAATTGATTATGGTGTGTTCATTACGACTGTACAACTGACTACATTTCACAACAATATCTAGATTATAGTATTCTTGTTACTATGGGCAACAAAAGAATATTCATATTTCAATCAAAATGTTTGTTCTGAAATTTGCATTTAAGTCATGTTATTTCGTTTTTATCTTGATACCTATTCATTTTATAAGGAAATGTGCTTAATAAAAAATGTTTTTTTTTTTTTCAGCTTGACTGTACTAAGTTTTCATGTATTGCCCAATGTAATGGAAATACCCTATAAAAAATTGAAAATGGATACGAGTAAAATACCTCTAACAGTAAGTCATTTATGCAGAAAAACGGATATAGCCATTTTGTTAGTCATAGATAACAGTTTACAATTTTAAATTTTTATTAAAATTGTTAGAGCCAATTTTTCAAAAAGCTTTCATGAAAAGTCCCCTTAATATTTCAGTTATAAAACTAAATTTCTGGGCGGTTTGATAAAATTCCGAAAAAGTCCTTAATTCAAAAAATGAATTAAATACAATGAACCGTTTACCCGCTGTGCTTGTCCACAGAGAGACGGACAGATTTCATTCCAAAAACACTTTTTTCGGTTTCTAGGCATCGTGAAATATGCTTTCCCGGTGTCATCTCGATTTTGATTTTTTGTCACGATCACAATACTTGCTCTATACTACGTATGTACGAGAAAGTAAAATTGACGACTTGCTCTTACTTTTAATGCCACTTTATTTTAATTTCAATTTTTTGGCCTTCATAGGACCACTTTAGTCAGGTTTCTGGTTGAGGTTTTTCTTCTTTTTTTCAGTCCAGTACTTCTTCATCCTTTCTGACCAATTTTTCTGCTAATTCTATTTTCTGGTGTCCGTAATATATGTCCCAAAAAAATGATATTAGTTTTTCTTTCTTTTCATTGTACTTGTCACTGGTTCTAATTCTTTATATACTGTTTCATTAGAAGCTAGTCTCCAGACTCCATTTACTTAGTAATTTTTGTTTAAACAGGTTCTTACTATTCTCCTTTCTACCTTGAGTACTCTATCTATTGCAACTTTGTTAGTTGTTTTGAATAGTGTTTCACATGCGTACGTGATTTGTGGCTAAGTGACTGATTTATAATGTTTCAGTTTGGTTGATATTGAGAGGCACTTTTTATTGTATGTTTTCTTGGTAACATGCTGTGCTCTAACCAGTTTATCTATTCTATTTTGCCATGCTGGTTTCTAGTTTATGTTGCAAGTGATTATTTCACCAAGTTATTTAAATTTTTCTATAATTTTTATTTCTTGGCCTCCCACCTCTATTTTGTTTGCTAGCGGCATTTGAGTTAGCATAATTTCTTTTTTTTTCAAATGAAATTTTTAAACAAATATCTTGGGCTATTTCTTGCAGAGATTTAATTTGTTGTTTTGCTTCCTGAATATCATTGGCCAGAAGCGCTAGATCAATGGCAAATCCTAAACAATTTAACTGTATATTGTCCTTTTGGGTTTCAATTTCTATATTTTTCGGATTGTTTCTGTACCATTCCCTCATAACGTACTCCAATGCACAGTTGAAAAGAAGAGGGGTCAAACTGTCGCCCTTTCTCAGACCAGTTGTTACCAAGAATGGTTCAGAAAGTTAATGCCACTTTACATGAAGAAAATTTCATTTTCTGCAATATTCTCTGAAACAGTTCTAACAGTTTTAAGTTTTGTACACAAGATTCTTGTATTAACCTAAACTCACGAACCCATTTACGCACATTTTTTATGTCCATACAACCCTCTCCATAAACTTCGCAAAGCTGTCTGTGAATTTCAATCAGCGGAACTTTTTTTACAGTAAGAAACCGTATGACTTCGTGGAGGCCGCACTTTGCAGGGAGGGAAATCGGGAGATCCATTTCAAACAGCTCTACTCGGACACTAAAAGGTTCAGCGGCTGCAGCAATGGCTCATTTGAAAGAGGGAGATAACGGGACATGGCAGTAGCGCCAACTCTCATCCGACGTTGTGAGCTTGGGCTAGCATGTTGGAGACCTCACTTACTGACCAGCCCGCATATATATCTATTTTACTGTGTTTTTATCCTCTCTGTATCCCTTATGGTTTCCATGATTTTAAATAAGTAGTTACTTTTAGAACAACTCTCATTGTAAGGTGCATAGCAAGTCTATAATGTCTTACTGCTAGCCAAAGCTCAGCTGGCCACCCTTCTTCCTCTGTATTTTTTAATGCTGGATTTCATAAATATTGGAACTCAATTTGTTATGATACTTTATGTAACTTTTCCTGGATCCATGATCAACCATTTTAATCTAGTCGTTAAGGAGGCTTACAGCTGGCCTGTAGGTCTCTGGTATTCCGAAGTTCATTCATTCCCTCAAAGTGTTGGCCATGAGAATGACCAGGAAGCATAGAATGGATCATGTTAGCATGAAATGTTTTTTATGTGACAGAGGTCTACAAATGGGAAAGGTTTAAAAGTCGTCCTCAAATGCATACATTAACTTACTAGAAAAAAAAAAAATTGAAAACCATGATGCATGTGTGGCTTCAGTTTGTTGATTTCATTGTCTGTAAGGTTCATATTTATTTTAAGCATTTTTAAATTTAAAGTACTATATCTTAATTCCTTAACGTAAATATTTTATGGATTCTCAAGCTATAATTTTAAAATGATCACTTATCAAGTCCAATTCTAATGTGATGCTATTAATTTATTTATCAAATTAATTGTGCAAAACTGAATAGAGAAAATCATCTGCTGCAAATAATAATAATTTTCTATAACATAACAATTAATTGTGCAAAACTGAATAGAGAAAATCATCTGCTGCAAATAATAATAATTTTCTATAAAATAACAATCTTTGTATACAATATAGTATGAATGCTTTTTTGGGGGCGGGGGGGGGGGGGGAGCACGATGAATACCTCAAACTGTAGCACATTTGGCCCACCCGTTGGGTCAACCCTGCTGCTAGTCAATCGAGATGGATCTTCAGATCCTGTGCTCGGATTGGTTGACCATTAGAATCATTACAAGTGAGTGTGTGCCAGGTTCTGGCATAGATGGAGACTGATGGAGTGAACTACAAAAGGACTGACACTCTGTGTACTGCTAACAGTCTTTTACCAATTAGAACGGAAGGTTTGAAGATCTGTTGCTGACTGGCCAGCAGCAGGATATTAAGAACTTGCCTTGACGTAGAAAACAATAAGATAGTAGATATTAAAAGCATCAGCACTGAAAATCTAAGTGACCAAGAAAACACTTTGAAACCAAGAAAATAGACAAGCATTCAAGTGGTAAAAGAAGCATCAGTATTGTTCTTTGATTGTATGAACAAGTACTCATTCTGCAGAAGATATTAATTTTATGATCCATGTTTGTGAAACTTTTCGTTTTCATTAATTCTACCACCTCTCAAAATACTGAGTGTTTGTTTTTACCACTCTGTGTATTATATAAGATATACAATGGTAACTCGGTGGAGGGAAATGAGATTGCTTGACAGAATCATAATATGTACAAATAAGAACTTGATAGCCATTAATCTAACAGTAGAAGTTACTTTAGATAGATTTGCATTGAATGGGTTAAAACTATTGGTAAACTACAGACTTGAAGTTTTGTTCCTATCACTGCCGCAGAAAAAAAAAAGTGTCTAGATACAGCATGAAGGGATGAAAAATACTTTTGAATACCGAAAGACTTTTTGCTTTCATATTATGATTCTTCCTTGAAAATGAATGGAAAATGGCCTGTTCAGTTAAAATCCATCAATAAAAACATACTCTATACTTCACATTGCTAAACACCAATGATATAATATAATATTTGCCTGTATAATCAACCATTTATTTCCTATTGTTTTGTTTGTGCTCAAGAAAAGCAGTAAGAAAAGACAACGATCTGCTTATGTAAGACATAGATGTAATATTAATAACTAGGCATGCCATCACAGTATTTAAATGCTCTCGCTATGAGTCACATGTTTGAAATTGAAATGTAGAGATTTGTAAAGGATGTAAATACATAATGTAAACTGCATAGTTATTGACTGTGTTAAAGAATTTTACATGGTGACATGACGGCACCCTGTTAATGCCATGAAAAGTGATTAACATTTGAATATTATAATAATCTTATTGAAGAGAAATTAATACATAATATTATATTTAATGTTAAATCTTGCCTCTTCAAAGCTTTGTTTCAAGTGGAACAAAAATTAGCCCATTCAGTTTTTTGTTAAGTTTTAAGGTTTGTATTACAGTTACCCATAACCTTCTTTACTTTTAAAACTTATTTTTTAAAGTAATTGTAATACAGCAGTGTAGGGTTTTCTGCTATGTAATTATTCCTGTTTAAGTTTTACATTTTGAAACTTGCACAAAATAAAGGAAAGAAAGATTTTAAAATTATATTCTTTCCTATATACCTCTTTGCCCTTTAAGTATGATCCAATATGATATCAGAATTTCAGTAGCTTACGAAGTTTTACTTTATTTTCAGATGTACCTTTCATCATTTTAATGAAATTGGATTATTATGCTGACGATCAGCAGTCGATATTCAAGACTGAAATTCACAATTTAATGTATCAATACCAGCAAGGAATTCCAGCTACCATAGGATGAGTTCTGGACATTGGATGCTGCTGCTATATTTCTCATTCATTCACAGAGTCTTTCTACCTTTTAAAATTTGCTGTGTGTTTGTAAAAATGCACCTCTCATCATCAGCCTCTTTGTTTTCTAGTTCCAGCATCGGTTAAACCAGCCCAATGTGTGGGGAAATTCACCCAAAAGGAAATAACTGCATGTTCTTAGTTTCTGAATGATTTCACACTTGCATTTTCACTCGCATACATCCAAGCCAAGGTCAATAAATTTATGACTGAAGCCATCATGTAGTATTACTTCCATATTTGAAATGTAAAGCATTGGCACTTGCCTGAATGAGATGAATGAAAAACTGACTGTATATACAAACTGATATCTGGAACATATATTTTGCTATTGTTTAGGTCACACCAAATGGTTATGTATGACACAAGTTTGTAAAGTGATAAAATATGGGAAGACAACACACCCGAATGAGAGACAATTTCTTATAGACATAACGTCAAACTTCAACAACTGGGTTACGAGTAGACATAGCTCTGCCATCTTGGTCTTGTTTTAAAGAGAAAGCATGAAAGTTTAGGCCAATACTGCTCTTGCATTCATGGAAACCGCACTTCACAAACTGTGCATCTGCAAAGTGAACCCACGATTTTCAACTTTCCGGATTTGATGTGTCCATAAACGGGATAATATCTCAGAGACTAAGTGTCCAGGCCATGTGATCCATGTAATGTTTTGAAGAAGAAGAGTGTACACGTTACAACACCTCTCGAGCTCAAAGTGTCTATTTTCAATTCTTTTTTTTTTAATATGAGGCTGTGAATTTGAAAAGTTTGAAAATTTTCCATTTTATTAATGTCATGATATGTGACGGCCAAGTACAATCAGAATTACAAAAATCAAGCACAAATGCATAAAGTACAAAATTCAATCTTGCACTTGTTTTTCGGTGTGTAAAATGAATAGCAGTACATAAAGAGCTTACACTACACGCCTGTATAAAGAAGGCCAACAACTATTGGAGTGCAACATTGCCATATCCACCCTTCAGGCCTGCATAAAGAAGGCCAACAGCTGATGGAGTGTAACATTGCTACATCCAGCCTTCTGGTTTGTATAAAGAAAGTCAACAGCTGATGGAGTGCAACATTTAAGGGGGAGGGGGATATTTGGCAACGAGGAAAAGGTAATAGGATAGGATTTTGGAGGAAAGTAAAGGCATGGAAAGACAAGAGATTTGGGCGAGCTTTGTAAAGAAAAATTCTTTAAGATTATACAGAGTATTCAAAACAGAATAGGGAAGGGAGAAATATGTGTACTGTTGTGATAGGCCTGGAAGGGAGGGATACACATAGATGAGTACAGGGGTGATATTTCTGAAGGGATTACGGAAAGACAAAGAGAAAGGTTGTGTGTTATACAGTAAAGAGGAACACTACTTAACAGAATATGAAGGGGCAAGAAGGTGGAGGGAAGTAATTTGGGAGACAAAACGGGAAGATTTACATAACGAAATAATAGCCATTAAAATGTTAAAATCAGGGGAGAAGACAAAACAAGGAATATAGAGGAATATTTAGGAAAACAAGAGAGAAGTGGATGAGAAAAATTAAAAGTAGATTAAGAGCAAAATTATTAGTAAAGGTGAAGTAAGTTATCCAAAATCCCCCATATGTAGAACCTAGGGGTTACAGTATAAGGGGATTCTTAAAGGATAGTGCTAGACGTATAGGTAAGATAATATGTAAAGTAGATGTAGATAACTAAGTATGTAAATGTGTGTAAATAAAATCCTATTCTAGGTACATATGTAGAAGGTGTATTTACACCACATTATGTTAATACTGCCTGTGGAGATATGTCTCGGCATTGATAATAACCGTGTAAAAAGAAAATACTATTGGTTTTCATTGTACAATTTACTATTCCATATCTAGATATTTACATAGCTATTACATCATAATGTCTATGCTATTGGAAATTACTCTGTCCTGCTGGTTAAGTCATTAATTTTCATCTTATCATGATTTACACATTACATAACAGTTGCGGTAAAAGTCTAGTTAAAAAAATAATGTGGCTGAAACAATCTGAATTTTAATTTATCAAATCTCTGACATCATCACTACAGGATTTGTAACAACTTCAGGTTTATCTGATATTTACATTAAAATATCCAATACTTTGAAGTGTTGAATGTTTCACATGGTTGGCTGGCTGGGTTTGACTTAATGGGGGGGATTTCCCTCCTCTCAAAAAATTTTCCTGGCTTGTCAAATAAAATTTCCTTCCATGCCAGGGACATATTATTCTACAGTTCATAAATTTCAGTTTAAAATTCCAAAGCAATTACCATGCACTTATGTTTCTTTATAATGCTGTTTTTGAGTATACCAGTACCACCAGCACAGTGCATAGCTACAAAATTTATCTAAGAAGCATTTGACATGCACGGTGTAACAGAAGCATGCAACAATGGTTTATATTACTGCCAGCAACAACACAGTTAAATAATGTTCGCTATGATAATGAATGCAATAGTGTTTGGTGTTCAGTGGTAGCCAATTCAGTATGTTTTTAACAGAAAGTGGATGCTCTTAATGTTGGTTAATAATAATATTTATCACAAGCAATTTAAAAAAGAGCATTACAAAAATTAATCAAATATGAAATAGACAAATTTATCAAAAAATATTTAATAAAAAAAGTAACTTTGACCAAAACATTTAAAAATTGAACTGAACAAAAATTTGTTACAGAAAGTTAGTGAACCTAAGCTAACCTTAGCAATTGAACAGAAATTGTGTACCATAATCTGGTGGTAAAGCACAATCATTTAACCTTTGGGGAGGATATGACTTCTCTTTGCAAGAGCTTTGTTTCGAGTGTATGGATTTAAATGAGAGCAGAATTGACTACCTCATTACTAAAAATGTTTGTTAGTTTCCTCATTCATGAAAGTATTTTAACCATGATTATCTACTTTCCATAAACTCGTGTCAAGTTAATATTGAATGGAAATCAAAGAGAAGTTTGTTCTATTAAAATTTTTTCACCCTCTTAACAGTATAATTTCCAATAATCTTTTGTATTTCACTATTTTTTCAATTTAATAAGGCATTGCACTGTTTCTCAATTACTACCATCTAAACTTTACTTACCAATTCCTTTATCACTGCCAATAGAATGATCTAATACTTTAAATAAATACAGCTTCAATAAGTTAAGTGATTACAAGGAAAACAGAATTTCTTTGGCTTTATTTAATTGAATGCTGTATAAAAACCTAAAATACAAATAATTACCTACAAAACAAACTTTAAGAAAAACATATTTCGGTTGGAAAAAGTCTCTTTGAATTCTACTTTAAATATACAATGTTACCTACATCATTATGGCCTTACTGATAAGTTTTAGATACAACATTTATGGATTAACTTAATTTCATTATAATGTTGAATGTCCACCAAGGAAGATCATGGTTATAAATCGGCTTTTGGTCCCATGTTGAGAGGAATGGCTTGTAGTTCTGTCCTCATACACAGGAATTCACCACACACACACATGATTGCTAGACACACTAGGTTCAACAACCACCATGAAAAGGCGCTGGGAAAATGTCCATTGTAATACCAGCAGACAAACAAATGAATAAGGTGAGCTGTTGAGGAGAAATCCAAACACTGCTTTGTTCTTTGAACAATAAACCACAACCCAAGAGCACTGGAACAAAGTAAACACAAACACAGTTTAAATATAGTGTATACTATACAAACACAAAATAATTTTCAGCTAGTGGAATTCAGATCTCATAAGTAATGTAATGTATTGCAATGCAATGCAATACAATAATCCAAACATCAGTTATCCGAAAGATCAATTATTCAAACAACTTTTTTATTTATTTACTTATTTTTACGTTTACATTCTATTAGAGTCGGCCGCGGTGGTCTAGAGGTAGCGTGCCCGCCTCTAGATCCGCAGGGCACGGGATCAAACCCGGCTGCGGTCGATGGATTTTTCAGGACGTAAAAATCCTGGGCACGAAGTCCTCCGGGAGGGATTTTAAGCTGGGGGTCCCGTGTCGTAGATTTACGGCACGTAAAAGAACTCCAAGCCTAAATTAGAGCCTCTGAACAAAATTTCTCGGCCCTTTCACGTCCAAGAAATACTTAGTTTCCAGAGGGGGGTTGCGAGGCGATGGGCTTACCACTACCTCTACCCTCTCTCGGAAAATAAGCATATCAAAATTAGTATAGGTAATGAAACCTCCATTGAAGGCCCCTTCACCCCACCTGGGGATCATAGGGTACCAGATACAGATACAGATTCTATTAGAGATAATGCAGTTGAGAATCAGTACAAGATATGGCAATTAGGGCTATAGTCAGTTATTCATTGCACGGTCAGGTGGTTTCAAAGGAATAAACCATTAAGTTGATGTTTCTTTATGCGGTTTTGAAGAAATAAACCATTAAGTCGGTGTTTCTTTATGTTAATTGATCTGACTAAATCAGTCCCTCACATTTCACTCCACACGGAGTTGATGAGCACAGGATCTTAGTCTTTGATTGGCTGGGGTAACTAGCAGATTGGTGTGGTAAGAATAAAGAGCATGGGTTTAGCTCTCTGCAAACTTTTCCTCCTAACAAAAGGAAGAAACCTGACGATGCAATGAATAATAGGACTATCCACACTTGTACTGTGTACTACCCACATGTCTTGAAGTTCGATAAAGTACATAAAGTACTTTAACAAGATAGTGCATGAAAGGATGGGATGAAATGGACTGGGAAAAACTATAAAATAAAGGGGTGCTGCAAAGTGACTGAGAGTGCAGGTGGTAGCAACTTGTTCTGATGGATGAGTTGTTAATTCCTGTAAGATAAGCTTGGATCTCTGGCTATTCTGTATACGTTCCTGTCAAAACTTGCATATCCCTTTGCTTGTGCTTTTCAAGTTATACATGCTACTGATGAGTGAATGTTTTAGAAGTGGTAAAGGCCTATATTTACACCCTCAGTAAACTGATCATTTCACATTATTTTATAATTGGTGTGGATTTCAAAGTGAAGCAACAGTCTGTTATCTATGGAAGTGACAAGCGTAGGTGATTCAGTTTAGAAAAGAAACAAGTTTCGAAATGGTGCAGCAAAATCTCATACATTGTTTCCATTAAGATACATAACTGTATTGATTTTTATTATTATACTTTTTTCAAAGTTTTTATGTGTTATTTTTCTACCACCCTCAGTTCGGATAATGATGTTTCACTGTATTTCATTCCATAGACCCAAAAACTTGAGCTGGCCTATATAAATTATTTTTAATGTTTTAGCAATGATAGGCCTATTGCATTTTCACAAATTACCATAAGAAATACTGAGCACCTTAGGGGGAGCAATGTAGAAAATTATTAGAATACCACAGAAGTTTTCTATGGACCTTTTGATATGCCCCTAAAATAAAGGTGAACATTTAAGTATGTGAATGATAATTACATGCCCCATTTGAAACTTTGCAAGGATACCATTAATTGCTAGTCAGTTGGTTCTAAGATGAAATACAATAGGCTACGCATTGAGGATTATTAATGAATGAGATACCAGTATTGTGTAGTAGTCTATACTTTACCTTAGTTTACTAGAAGTGTTTAACTTACCCAACTAATGCATTCAAAACAAACGCTGTTATAACAAGCTTGCCACCAAAATCTCGTACATGTATCTCCTGTGAAATCAAAAGATAGATAAACTCAGATTAGGTAAAGCTTAAATAGAAGTATAAAAAAAAATTGTATAATCTTCTTTTAAGAGGCATTTACAATGATCTGGTAAACCCTATCTTGGCTACCTTAATTTGACCATCAGACTTCAGGACTTCAGGAATTATGAAGAACTCCCCTTCCCCATTTGTTCTTTATGCAGTGCATCTCAGTCAGATTGCACCCGCCGCACCATGCATTGAGTTCCCCTCAGATGACGCTCCTATCCCCGGTATGCAGGGTTGTAAAAAAGCCGGCTAAAATTGAAAAAGACCCGACCAGTGGTTTTTTTCAATTTTAGCCGGTTAAAATCATGATTTTAGCCGACTAAAATCAATTTTTCCTGGTTGGGGGAGGTGGGAGCGGGTTGAAATTTTAAAAAAATTATATTTAGGGCCATATGGGGTTTAGAGGGAAACTTTGTCTGCATAAATTAGACACCAATGATTCAGTGGTTGTGGGGGTGAGGGTGGAAATTGAAAATTTTTAAAACCATGTCTTGTGGGGTATCGTTGAAAAGTTCTTGATGAGTAATCTTTAAATCAACAACTAGTTGCTTGATAGCACTCATATAAGGAGAGATTTGAATTTTTGAAAGTCAAAAACACTTTAAAATATACCTCAGCCAATAGGCATGCCGAAATGAATTCATGAGGACCAACTGAGGCTAAAATTACCAATGAAATAAAGTTGGAAATATTAAAAATAATAGTTAAATATCTTTAGAACAATAATCCTTGGCCAAATTAAAAATGAAATAATAAAAGATATCAATTAATACATAATTAACAACTCTCTTTTTATAAAAAATATTTCAGTTTTTATTCTACACTTACCCCAATAAATTCATAAAAAGCACTATGAAATCTACCTCAGCCTGTGCCCTGTAGGCCTACCTAAAGGGATGTTTTATACTTATTTCTCCATCAATTACACAAATCTGAAGCGTAATCACCTATCGCTGGAATTTTGTCAAGCCATAGAATCTTTACATCGTATGCCGGCCAGTTCTGCATCAATTGAAATGAGTATTTTCTTCATTTGGGTTAATACAAACAAAATTGAGAAACAGACTAGGCAATGAAAAAGCCCAGAAGCTTGTATACATCAACAGGCAGAATAAAGCAAATATGCAAGAGTCTTTTGATGAATGGTGAATTTACCATATTTACTCGAATATAACGTGCCCTATTTTTGTCCATTTGTAGATTTCAATACTGAGGGGCACGTTAAATTCTAGTACAAATCCGTTTCGTAGGTCTGAGGTAATATTGATCTACATAACAATGCATTGCTATAATTCTCGACTTCGTTCATTTTATCGTTAGCCTACACCAGCGTTTCTCAACCTATGGTCCGCGGATCACTGGTGGTCCGCGAAGATGGTGCAGACGGTCCGCAGACATGATTAAAAAAATATCATAAAGCAAATAAAGAAGTAAAAATTTTTCAATTAAAATGGACACTACATGTCGAAGTTTTTAAAATCTTCAAAAATATAGGTCCTATGCAAGTTTCCTTACTTTTGCAGTTACGAACCACAGTTTGAAACCCCTCATACACTGACGTCTATGGTTCCCTCTTTCATTCAAAACCCTGAAAAATAAGACTTTGTCGGAAATTGTTATTAGAGGTGCTCTCCTAACAAGAGTTTTATTGTTGGAGGTGCCCGAGTGTCTGATACCGGTAAACCTATGTGATGTTAGGCCTATAATTCCTAATTGTATTATCAAATTGGTAATAAATATTAAAGTCTGTTCAAAATATAATTTTACTGCAATAGTTTACTTCCAATTCAATAACTGTGTTTTCGTCGAATTAAAAAATGTATTTTATTTTTTTATTTTTGTTTATTTACCCAAACTGTTACAATCCCTGAGCAATATTTAGATTTATTTCGTTATAATGACCTATAATTACATTATTAATGTATTAATGCATTAAGAATGCAATAGTTTACTTCCAATTCAATAACTGTGTTTTCGTCGAATTAAAAAATGTATTTTATTTTTTTATTTTTGTTTATTTACCCAAACTGTTACAATCCCTGAGCAATATTTAGATTTATTTCGTTATAATGACCTATAATTACATTATTAATGTATTAATGCATTAAGAATATAGGCCTACATATACTTACTTACTTACTCTTCGGCTCTACAGCCCGTTTCTTCAGGTCTTGTTCAACATCCTGCAGCCACCTCTTTCTCGGTCTCCCCCTTCTTTTGATTCCTATTATGTTGTCATGTAACAGGCTTTTGGGTATCCTGCTGTTCTCCATTCTCTCTACATGTCCCAACCATCCCAGCCGTAATGACTTCGCATATCTCACAATGTCTTCACCTCCTATTATTTGGTCAATCTCTGCATTATGTCTTATTCTCCATATCCCTTTTTCACAGACTGGGCCATATATCCTTCTTAGGATTTTCCTTTCAAATATTCTTAAGGAGTCTGTATCTTCCTTATTCATTATCCATGTTTGGGCCGCATACGTTACCACTGGCCGTATTAAGGTCTTATACAGTTTTAATTTGGTTTCTTTCGTTAATAAGCTAGATTTTATTAATTTCAAGTTAGAATAATATGCTCTATTTCCTATCATTATTCTATTGTATATTTCTTCTGACGAAGATCCTTCACTGTTTATTTGGACCCCTAGGTATGTGAATTTATTTACAGTTTCAAATTCATGATTTCCTATTTTAATTTTCTGTACTCTATCATTTGCATTGTTTCCCTCTGTCATCAGATGCTTTGTTTTATTCACGTTAATTTCTAGTCCTGCTAGATTCCCCACCATTTCTATTACTTTCACCATTTCTTGCAATGCAGTTTTATTTCTGGCAATCAGTGCTATATCATCAGCGTATAACCCATCTCCCTGCCTCACTCCTGAAGATGTTTCAAAGATTCTTCCTGTCATGCCTCCAACTGTAACTCTAGCAGTACTGTTCTCAAGTGTCATTTTGACTAGCCTTATTAATTTATTGGGTATCTTATACTCAGCCAATACTTCATATAGATATTTCCTGTTTATGCTGTCGAATGCCTGCTTGAAATCAATAAATAATATGTGCAGTGGTATACCATACTCATGACATTTTTCCATTATCTGCTTGACCACGAATACTTGTTCCGTGGTACTCCTTTCTTGTTTGAATCCACATTGTTGTTCTTCCAGTATCTGCTCTGCATATTGGTTAATTTTCCTAAAGATGACAGTTGATAATATCTTGTATACAATGTCTAGTAGCATAATGCCTCTATAGTTTGTACATTCCATCTTGTCTCCTTTTTACAGGATGGGGCAAATTAACCCGCTATTCCATTCCTTAGGCATCTCTTCTCTCTCCCATATTGATAAAATTAATCTATGCATTGCCTTCAGTAAACTTGGTCCTCCAAGTTTAAAGAGCTCTGCTGTTATGCTGTCTTCTCCCGGTGCTTTGTTGTTCTTTTGCTTTTCTATGGCCATTTGGATGTCTAATTCATCTGGGATATCTATTTCTTGTTCTTCCATATCATTAACTTCCCACACTATGCCCTGTGCTTCTCTTTGTTTATTTAATATACTCTCAAAATGCTCTGTCCATCTTTTGGTTACTCCTTCTATGCTTCCGATTATGTTGCCATGCTTATCCTTACATACATCGAGCCTTGGTTGATATCCTCTGTTCATTCTATTAACTGCTTGGTAGAATTTCCTAGTTTCCTTCTGGCTATTCAAGTTTTCAATAGTTTCAATTTCTTTCTTTATATAATCTTTCTTTTTGTTTTTAATTACTTTATTTGCCGCCCGCCTACTCTCCTTATATTTTTCCTGGGCCAGCCTTGTATTTCTTTGTAGCATGAGGTTTCTGTCTTTATTTTTCTTTTCTATTACCTCTTTACATTCTTGGTCAAACCAGCCTTCATTCCTCTTTCTCGTTTTTTCTCCAATCGTTTCTTTGGCTGCGTTGACCATTGCTTGTTTAATAATGCCCCATTGTTCCTCCATCGTTTTTCCTTCATTTTGACCAGTTTTATGTGTTTCCTCTAGTTTATTCTTTAATGCCTGTTGATAATTTTGCTTATGTTCTCCTTCCCTTAGTTTCTCCATGTCCCATTTTACTCTTTTTCGTCTTTCTCCATTTCTGTTCACAGCTAATCTGTCCCTTATCTTGACCTTTACCATATAGTGGTCTGAATCACAATTGGGGTCCCTTGCTGTTTTAACATCCATAACTGACGATCCTTGCCTTCTGTTTACTAGAACATGGTCTATCTGAGTAACCATCTCACCTCCTAGGACTTTCCAAGTGCCCTTGTGTATCCTTTTGTGCCTGAAACGTGTGCTTTGGATTACTAAATTCAGTGATGCTGCAAATTGGCCTAGTCGTTTCCCATTGTCATTTGTCTCCAAATGTAACGTAAACTTTCCTGCCACATCTTTCATAAAATCTTCGATGCCGATTTGTGCATTGAAATCGCCTAAGATTATCAGGGTGTCATATCTCGGTATTTTCCCACATTCCTTATATAACTGGGCATAAAATCTCGTTTTTTCTTCCTCACTGCTTTCGTTGGTTGGTGCATAAACTGTAATAAGTGATATGTTTCTGAATTTGCCCCTTAATCTCATTCTACACATTCTTTCATTAAAAGGTTCAAAACAGATAAAACTCTTAAGCGTCTCCTTGTCAATAATAAAACCAGTCCCCCCTTGGCCTGTTCTTGTTTTTGGGCCACTATAAAACATTGTGAAATCTTTCTTGTCAATCCTTCCTTGCCCATTCCACCTAATTTCCTGTAGAGCTAGAACATTTATTCTGGCCTTTATCATTTCTTTAGCAACTTCATTCATTTTCCCTGGTATTAACATGGTTCTTACGTTCCATGTTGCTGCATTTATCATAATTCGGTTATTCCATATTTCATTGCCAGGTCGTTTTCCATTAAATCCGTCCAGCTTTTCATTTTGTGAAGGTTTCGCAACAAGAAGCTTTTTATGAGATAAGGTTGTTAGCCTTATGCCCAACCCATTGCCAGTGGGACTGGTGGACTTGATTTCGGGGTCCCATACCCCTAGGGTGTTGCCTTCACCTTGGCTAAAGAGATTGCCCTTCCCTTTCGCAGTGGACCATCTCACTAGGCCTGGTGTCGCTGCCGTTGACCTGCTAGAGGTTCTTCCGCCATCAACCTTATGTGAATCCTGCTGCCAATTCACACTTAGAGGACCTTCCTCCGCCAGTTAATGCCGTACCGAAGAATATCCTTCTCCGCCACTACTGCCGTTGAGGTCCTCTTCTGGAGTACTTCTTCGTCTGAGCCCTCTCCTTTGACCTGTCCGACAAGGGAGACCCTACCAGTAGCTAGGCTACCGTCGGCATAGCTCTCAGGGTCACCGGGGTACTCAAGCTCTGCCACCAACTACAAGGTCATGTACTCCCCAGGCAGAGATAGGCCTACATATAGCCTACTTTTAAAAATGGGATGTGAAATTAGGGGTCCGTAAATTTTTTTAGACATTTTAGAGGTCCTCGGGTTCAAAAAGGTTGAGAAACGCTGGCCTACACCATATGAAATTTAATTTCTGAAACATAATGAAAACATGGTTTTTGTCAGTTCTATAGTGCAAATGTGGAATATTGTGC
The DNA here is from genome assembly GCA_964059195.1 of Ectobius pallidus. Classification (NCBI taxonomy): domain Eukaryota; kingdom Metazoa; phylum Arthropoda; class Insecta; order Blattodea; family Ectobiidae; genus Ectobius; species Ectobius pallidus. Next base: position 76,843,762 of record CAXKWD010000005.1, read on the forward strand.
ATTGTCGATTTTAAACTCATTTAAGAGCGGTATCAGCTTTTATTGTGAAACATTCATTTAACGTTTTGTTTGTCCATTTAGCAATAAAAAATAAGCACCTCCGAGGATTCCAGTGATGAACACATTAATGCATAATGATGAGCCATGCATATAGGCCTACTTGTAGGCCTAAAACTGGCAGTTAACTGTAAATGTTTATGTGTTGGTTCATTATTCTATAAATACTATGACAAAATTCCAAATAAAATATCCTCCTATTGATGCGCATTACATTCGCTAACAAACTCTTTTTTTATGATTTTAAGTTTCAAAATCAGGGTGCGCATTAAATTCGAGGGTGCATTATATTGGAGTAAATACGGTAATTAACTATTGCTGGGAATTACACAGTAAAGTGGTACAGTGAGTCCCACGCAAGAGTTTGCCAATGATGCGGGATTCTGCGATGCGGCGGGCACAGCTCCAACTCCCGAGCGATCGGGTGAAATATCTACGCAAATAAAGCCGCGATCGGTGTAATGATTCAGGTTCTCACATTTACAGTTAAAATTACAATGAAAATAACCACGTACCTCATCACAAGAGCTGTTGGAAATGTTCTTCTCTTGCATCCACACAATACTGGCACCTTTTTAAGAAATTTTCTTTCACACTCATAATTTCATCTTCCGAGACAGAGTTAATTTCTCTTGTGATATTGTCTTTAAGTTCTTCTAACAGCATGTGACTATTATTTATGGGGAAACTTCAAAAATAAAGTGCATTGTTCAATTTCCCATACATTAAAAGAACTTGAAGACAATACCACAAGAAAAATTAACTCTATTTTGGAAGCTAAACTTATGCGCGTAAAAGAAAATTTCCTAATATGGTGCCAGTATTGTGTGGATGCAAGAGGAGAACATTTCCAACATCTCTTGTGATGAGGTACATGGTTATTAAGTGCCAGTATGGTACTTTATGAGATTGTGTGTGGGGACGAAAAATGTCTGTCCGTCTGTCTGTCCGTCCGTGTGTCTGTACGCGCCATAACTCAAATACGCTTTTTCGGATTTTCATGAAACTTGGAAAACACATTTATAATGTCAATGGGAAGAACCCTATTGATATTGAACCAAATCGGTTCACCGGTACTGGAGTAATGCCCAATTTAGTGCCTATTTTAATAGATTGTATCGGATTTCCATGAAACTTTGGTATACCCATTTATGACGTCCATGAGAAGTGCCCTATTGAATTTGAACCTAATCTGTTGACCGGTACCGGAGTAAAACCCAATTTAGTGTCTACTTTAAAGGCGCAATAACTCAAATACGCTTTATCGGATATTAATGAAACTTCGTATACGCATTTATAATGTCCATGGGAAGACGTTTATTGATATTGGACCAAATCGGTTGGCCAGTTCCGGAATAATGCCCAATTTAGTGTTTTTATGTTAATATATAAGAAGTCGCGATAACTCAAATATGCTTTATTGGATTTTCCTGAAATTTTGTATACCCATTTATAATGTACGTGGAAAGACGTCTACTGATATTGGACCAAATCGGTAGACCGGTACCGGAGTAAAACCCAATTTAGTGTATATTTTAAGGACGCGGTAACTCAAATACGCTTTACCGGATTTTTATGAAACTTGGTACACACATTTATAATGTCCATGGGAAGACGTCTATTCATAATGGATAAAATCGGTTGACCTGTTTCGGAGTAATGCTCAATTTAGTGCCTATTTTATGGTAATATACGTATTCGAAAGAATTTATAAAAAAAATGAAAATCAGTTATCTTGACAACATAGCCTATTGTTTTACTGTGATCTTATAAGGCCTTGGAAATTAAAATACAGGTAGCTTTGACAAAAAACACTATTGATTTACATGCGCTTATCCAACTAGACCGGGGTCATTCCATGTCAAGTGAACCAATGGAAAAACGTGACCACCTCCGATTTTAGTCATACTTGGTTGTCATGAAGTACCACCTGAGATATGTTGAAGTACAAAATATCAGATTTTTATGTGTTGTAGTTTTCCAGTTATACCCTTCTGAAATATGGAAAAAAACCAAATTTTCTGCATAAGTGCAATCACAAAATGACGCATAAATCAAGCTGGAATTGACATAGATGAGTGGGAAAAGTATCAAAATGTAGCTTATATTATGAGCTTTAATTTGATACGTCACACGACTACTTTCGAAAAAAAATATTTTCAAGGTTACCCAAAAAAAATTTGAAAACTGAATTTTTCAAAAACCTATATTTTGAAAATTTTGAAACAATTCTCATAGAAACATACATATTTCAGCATCATGTCCTACAAGTTTTGATAAGGGATCGCAATGGGATCATATTTTTTTACATTTATAACAAATACTATGCACGCTGGGTAAGAATATATGACACAGGAATATTGCACTTAATTCTAAAATCCATTCCTTTGTCCAGGGAGTTGTTTACCAACATGCATATACCAACTTGTGCAAGTGGTCAAATGGGTATGAGTAAACACAGTCTGCAAGCATGTGAGTCAGCCAGGGAATGCAAGTTGTAACCTGTTGGACCTGGCTTCAGTTGTGCCTTGACTCTCATGCAGTGTGCTTCCTTTCTTCAAAGGCTGTACAAAGACTGTATTGCTGCATGTAAAGTAGTGGGTTCAGTGATTAAAATAGGCATTGTGTATTTCCCCAGTATGGCTGAAAAAGTAAGTGAAACAGCAAAGATTTTCTGCTGCAACCCTTTCAAGAAAGACAGACATCAGGGTGTGAAAAGAAGTGTGAGGCCTGTTACTGACTGGATGTGTGACATGTTTGACACCATTGTGGTAGGTATGAAAATTTGTGACAGTTGTAGGAAAGAACTATCAAAGCAGAAACAGGTTACAGATACAACAGATGACTGTTTAGTACCAGTAGCCAATACCACTAGGCCTACTAATGTTGATGAATCATTTGTAGCTTTAGATGTTACCTTAGAGTACCTTAATAAGTCTCTAAGCTCTCTAGAGGAGTCACCTGTTGCTAAGAGGAAGTTGCAAATGAAATCATACTGTGATAAAAAATACAGTAAAATAAAAAAATGTTTGACAGAAAAGGTACTAACAGCAGCAAGTACAAATACAGAGAAAACTGTTGACCATAAATCAGAATCATGTGAAGTCATTTGTCAGCTAAAAGAAAAGTTTCAAGAAGAAAATATAAGTGTTAGTGAAAAATTGCAAATTTTAACAGTACTACCTAAAAGCTGGTCATGCAGTGAAATACAAAATGAATTTCAGGTTAGCAACAGAATGGCAAGAAAAGCTAAAGCATTGGTGAAAGCGAAGGGTATTCTGGCAACACCAAATCCTAAACCAGGAAAGGTTTTAAATGAATCTGTGATTGAGAAGGTAATAGGGTTCTACAACAGTGATGATGTCAGCCGTCTTATGCCTGGAAAAAAAGATTTTGTTTCTGTGAAAACGGGTGACAGTAGTAGAATTCATGTACAGAAGAGGCTAGTGATGGGCAACTTGAAGGAAGTGTACGAGCTGTTCAAAAACAAAAATCCTACTGATAAGATTGGATTTTCGAAATTTGCTGATTTACGACCTAAACATTGCGTCTTGGCTGGAGGAAGTGGTACCCACACAGTATGCGTTTGTACAGTGCATCAGAATGTTAAATTAATGCTACAAGTGTTGAAATCCAAACAAATTACACTGAATGATGGCACAGATATAAGTAATTATAATTCCTGTTTAGCGAAGTTAATGTGTGAAGAGCCAGGCACAGCATGCCACCTTAATGAATGTCCTTCATGTCCAGGTGTAGATAATTTGAAAGATGAGTTACAGTTGCTGCTAGATAATGAACTGGTGGACAACATTACATACAAGCAGTGGGTTTCTGTTGACAGATGTAATTTAGTAACCTTCATCAAAACTGCAGATGAGTTTATAGAAACTTTGTGTGAACAGTTGTTGATTTTGAAGAGACATTCTTTTATTGCAAGAAGACAGGCAGAATATTATAATCACTTGAAGCAGAATATTGGAGTAAATGAAGCTGTGGTATGTATGGACTTTGCAGAAAATTATTCGTTTGTACTACAGGATGAAGCCCAGTCTTTTCATTGGAACAATGATCAAGCAACTATTTTTCCTATAGCAGTCTACTACAATGATCATAATATACACTACAAAAGTATTGTATGTATCTCTGAATGTCTACAGCATGACACCACTGCTGTTCATTTATTCCAGAAAAGGCTTATCTCTCATTTGAAGTTGGAAGTAATTAGAGATTTGAAAAAAATTTACTACTTCTCAGATGGTGCAGCTGCGCAATTTAAAAACAGAAAAAACTTTTCAAACTTATGCCACCATGTTCATGATTTTGGAATTGAGGCAGAGTGGCATTTCTATGCAACAGCCCATGGGAAAGGAGTATGTGACGGTCTGGGTGGTACTGTGAAAAGACTTGCAGGAAAGGCAAGCCTACAGCGGCCATACGAGCATCAAATCATGACACCAGCACAGCTGTTTACATGGAGTGAGGAAAACATCGACTCCATGCAGTTCTTCTTCTTCAATGAAGCACAATACAACAAAGAGGAAAAAATACTTGCAGACAGATTTCTGTCTACAAAAGCAATACCAGGCACACAGAAGTTCCACAGTTTCATCCCATTGTCAGATAAAGTGTTGTTGACAAAGGTATTTTCAAGAAGTGAACAGTCATCCACTTTTTCAGTGTTAGGACCACGTGTGCAACAGAGGCTGAAGCTAGCAGAAGTAAAAGGATATGTTACATATGAGAACAACAATCATTGGTGGCTTGGTGTAGTTGTGGACAAAAATGAGACAGCACAGATAGTGGAACTGATGTTTCTGCACCCTGCAGGTCCTTCTCCATCATTTACTTTCAAAAGTGACTGTCCAAATAAACTGACTGTGCCTCTCTCTCAGATCCTCACCCTTGTGCAACCTACATGTCCCACTGGCCGTAGTTATTACCTCTCGAAGGAAGAGATGGATGCGGCAACCATGGCTCTAGAAAATTACTGTAGACAATAAATTCACGTTTTTGTCATTGAAGAAGGGAAGGTAACATGTTTTCTGTAAGTTTTTCTTTTTGATTGTAATGAAATTTTAGAATTAAGTGCAAGATTACGGTGCCATATATTCTTACCCAGCGTGCATAGTATTTGTTATAAATGTAAAAAAATATGATCCCATTGCGATCCCTTATCAAAACTTGTAGGACATGATGCTGAAATATGTATGTTTCTATGAGAATTGTTTCAAAATTTTCAAAATATAGGTTTTTGAAAAATTCAGTTTTCAAATTTTTTTTGGGTAACCTTGAAAATATTTTTTTTCGAAAGTACTCGTGTGACGTATCAAATTAAAGCTCATAATATAAGCTACATTTTGATACTTTTCCCACTCATCTATGTCAATTCCAGCTTGATTTATGCGTCATTTTGTGATTGCACTTATGCAGAAAATTTGGTTTTTTTCCATATTTCAGAAGGGTATAACTGGAAAACTACAACACATAAAAATCTGATATTTTGCACTTTAACATATCTCAGGTGGTACTTCATGACAACCAAGTATGACTAAAATCGGAGATGGTCATGTTCAAAATTGACAAAAAATTGGTTCACTTGACATGGAATGACGTCGGTAAAATGACCCAGGTGGCCAAGATGGTAGACCTTTCTTCTTCCGTAAGCCCTGCTTAATGAATAAATCTGGAGCTTAACTTGGAAATCAATTAAAAAAAAAAAACATATTCTGCATATCATAATTGCATTTTTTCAAGTGGATAAAACCGGTTAAAACCAGGCCGGCTTTTTCATAACAACCCTGCCGGTATGCGGCAAAGGAACTGCCCGGCAGTTGACTGTCTTCGTCCTATTATGTCTGTCCATCAGTCTGCCTCTGTCTTTGTATGCACGATAACTTAAATGTGCTTTATCAGATTTTCATTTTAGGATAGAGATAAAATAACGGAAGAGCAATTAATGCATGTTAATCGGAATTTCCTATCACGATACCAAAAATGTGTGGATGTAGGAGGAGGACATTTCCAACATCTCCTGTAATAAGCTAGGTGCCTATTTTCGTTATTTTCAAACTTATTTCATTTATTTTCATTGTCGAGCACGACGAAGTCAGTCAACTGCCAGGCAGTTCCTTTGCCGCATACCGGGGATAGGAGCGTCATCTGAGGGGACTCAACGCACGGTGAGGGCGGGTGCAATTTGACTGAGACGCACTGTATATAGCCTAAGCTGGTGTACAAAATATTCCCCCATTCTTACCTTTCAAATATTAGTCCAGTCAACGAAGGGGTTGTAGAGGACATGGAGAAGGGGAGAATTTTATTCTTCAGGAATATGTTGGGGGTAGTTAGGAGCTAAATATTCTAAAAGTCCTCGCCCCTACCCCTTATGCTTCATGGGGGAGGGGGTGGAAAAGGCCCATTTTTTGTTTTGTTTTTCGCTTATAACTTGAAAACGGTGTGTTGTAGGGAAAAACTTTTCAAATAGGCCTACCAAATTGAAACTGACAAGTTGGTTCATACACACTTTTGTCGTATCTATAAACTTAATTGTTTTTGAGATATAGGCTGCTGGATATCAATAATTTTCCAAAAACTAATTTTTACCTCACGTTTTTCGTTAAATTTGTCTTTCTAACTCCTTAGCCTTTTTACGGCATTCATTGACTGGACTATATGCAAAATTAATTAAACAAATAAATAACACAACTCACTCTAACTGATCTATCTCCTTTGTTTGAAGAGCCTAAATACTAGTTTGTATTTTTTGCATGGCACCAATTAAGTCTTTAATAAATATATAAGTTGGTGTACAATGGATTCAAAGTGGACCTACATGGTACACTGACGGATCCAAAACTAAAGAAGGCACTGGGGCAGGACTGTATGGTTGTGGTAAAGAGCTTTCATACAGCCTTGGCTTGCATGCGACTGTGTTTCAAGCAGAAGTTTATGCCATCATGGCAAGTGCATGGGAAAGTATTAGCAAGGGCTACATGCATACACACATTACTATACTTTCTGACAGCCAAGCAGCCTTAAAGGCTCTTGAGGCAAAGGAAATAAGGTCTAAACTAGTCCTCGAGTGCAGGGAGTCCCTAATGACACTGGCTGAACACAATGCAGTTAAACTGATGTGGGTGCCGGGACATAGGGGATTCCATGGCAATGAGAGGGCTGACGATTTGGCCAAAAAGGGGGCAGCTCTGCCCTTTGTGGGACCTGAGGCCTGCCTGGGACTGCCCTATGGTTTTATCCGAGGAGCGGTTCGGGAGTGGGCTAACAGGAAACACAACAAACATTGGGTAGCTGTGACAGGTCACAGACACTCTAAGATGACTATCAAAGAAGTCATCAAAGGCAGGACCAGAGAACTGCTTAAGATGGATAGATTCCTACTCAGCTGGGTTGTGGGATTTATGACTGGACACTGTCGGCTGCTGGGACACCTTCATAAGGTTGGCATAGCAGACGACTCGATGTGCAGGAGATGTCGAAAAGATGAAGAATCTGCTCTTCATCTTCTGTGTGATTGTGAAATACTTGCGGCCATTAGGGCCAAGCATTTCAACTACTGGTTCATGCCAGCAGATGAACTGTCTAAGGTCTCAATCAAGAAGCTGGCACTCTTTATCAAAGAGTCTGGTCTTCTAAGGGACTAAAGCTGGGGCGCACAATAGATCAGCAATGGTCGCGGTGCATAGGGCAAAATGCCCACCCTTTCTCAAAAAAATAAAAATAAAAAAAAAAGTTGGTGTACAAAGTATTCCCTCGTTCTTACCTTTCAAACATTAGTCCAGTCAACGAAGGAGTTGTAGTGGACATGGAGAGGGGGAGAATTTTTTTCTTCAGGAATATGTTGGGGGTAGGGGGTGGAAAAGGTTATTTTTTTTGTTTTTTTTGTTTTTCGCTTAAAACTTGAAAACGGTGTGTTGTAGGAAAAAACTTTTCATATACCAAATTGAAGCTGACAAGTTTGTTCACACACACTTTTGTCGTATCTATAAACTTAATTGTTTTTGAGATATAGGCTCCTGGATATCAATAATTTTCCAAAACTAATTTTGGGAAAAAATAGTTTTATGCTGCACCCTAGGCTCCTCTCTAATGAGGCCCGCCTGGCAAGGTGGGGTTTAGGGTTTCGTTACAGAAGAAATTCAATGTGAGACATAATAAACCTCGTGCTATTCAGTATATTGCTCCTAAACTAACATAAACATTCCTAACCTAACAAAACGGCGGAGCTTGGCTGGGGTGCAGCATAAATCTATCTTTTGCCACTAACTTATATGCAAAATTAATTAAACAAATAAATAACACAACTCACTCTAACTGATCTATCTCCTTTGTTTGAAGAGCCTAAATACTAGTTTGTATTTTTTGCATGGCACCAATTAATTGCCTAAACACCATACTTATTACGACAAATAAGTCGTACTTTAGTGACTATGAATAGGAATAAGTCTGACTTTATAAAGTAACTATGTCATACGTCCGACTTGTTTGTGTCAATGCCTATAACACCATACTTATTACGTCAAATAAGTCGTACTTTAGTGACTATGAACAGGAATAAGTCTGACTTTATAAAGTAACTACGTCATAAGTCTGACTTGTTTGTGTCAGAAACTCAAGATGAGATTAAAGTTCGACTTGGATGTAAGTACAACTTATTGCAACTATGCAGGGCTGTCGCGTGGTTTGGTGGCGCCCGGGGCAAGATTTCGTCAGGTGCCCCCCCCCCCCCCCCCCCAAACTCAATCCCACGTGCACCCAGTCAACATTCCACCTGTCTGTGAGGATTCAAGGATTTAAGACCTACAGTAGAGTTCATTATTAGGCTATTATTATTAACAGTATATACAAGTAAATCCAGCTGCTCAATTTTGAGCAAATATTTATTTTGGGATAACTTAGCAAATATAAAGTTATTATCATGTCAAATATTTATTGTTCAATAAATACATACAACGTAATATTTAAAATGCAGTTATACCTTAACTTAAAAAAATAAGTTACATGTACATCTAACTTATTTGTTCAATTTTTGTTGTTTAATCTTTGCCGTTGCCCCGGCGCCCTGCCCACGCGATAGCCCTGCAACTATGAATACCGGCCTTAGTCTTGAATGGTAAACAAGAACGACTTAAATATTGAAGCGAAAACAATTCCTGCACCAAAATGGCTCTTTTCAGAGTGAACATAATATTTCACATTATAAAAAAGGACCCTTGCACCAAAATGGCTATTTCTCATAGTATTAAAACTATCTAAACTTAAACAGATGAATTTTCCCTTCACTCGTGGTGTAGTGGTTAAGGGTGCTAGCAATGGTGCTAGTGGTCCTGGGTTCATATACCGGTCGATGCGTAAAATTTATGGTTAGGAATAGGTCCCAAATAGGTAGGCTCTTTTCAGAGTGAACATAATATTTCACATTATAAAAAAGGACCCTTGCACCAAAATGGCTATTTCTCATAGTATTAAAACTATCTAAACTTAAACAGATGAATTTTCCCTTCACTCGTGGTGTAGTGGTTAAGGGTGCTAGCAATGGTGCTAGTGGTCCTGGGTTCATATACCGGTCGATGCGTAAAATTTATGGTTAGGAATAGGTCCCAAATAGGTAGGAAGGGTAAAGAGGTACGAGAGAAAGGAAGGAAGCAGGAGGAAAAGGAAGACAAGAAGAAAATAAAGGGGAAATAAATTTGCCCACTTAATTTTTTCTCCGTTTCACCTATTGCATAATAGATGGCATTGCTAGTAGTTAAAATGCTGCCGCTAGATGTCTCGCTGTTTATAGTTTAAAAAAAAACCTAAACCCCTCCTTCCCAGGCAAGTCCTATTGGTGAGTAGGAATAGGGGGCCAGGATGCGAAAAGTATTAACTTTTTCCCCCAGGCCACCTACTACTTGGAGGAGCACACACTGTGGCTCACAATCAGTTATGCATAATTATATAGGCTAGTTCTAGATAATCCTCAACTTCCGCATCAGCAACTAAATGGCAGCCACAACATCAAACAATTCTTACCTGGTACTTGAAGAGATGGTCAAGAGAACGTGATGACCCTACCAGAAGGTCCATGAACACCATCCATAAGCCCAGACCAACATACATCACACACTGTAAAGCTATTATCTGCGATATGATTAATAATGGGTCCCACGTTGTATTCCGGAACTGTCCTGTTAGTTTCTTCATGTTTAAAAACAGGAATTATCACCGAACCAAAGACGGAGTTGATTATTATTCATTCAACAGAGAGGTTAGGGCTCATTTGCCACATATCATCTGTAAGACATTGTAATCAAATATGCGGGTCTGGTATGCAAATACATTAAATTCCTTCCTTTACGAAAGGGCAAACACTCATTTAATATACATGAAATTATGAAAAACTAATACAATTTTGCATTTTCTTATGACAACTTGTCAAAATCTCAAAAAGTGTGCAGACATAACACAGCTGACACAGCTTAAGGGCAAGATAGCCAACAATATTAGAATAAAAATGGAGTGGTATAGTAACTAGCTGATGTGAAGTAACAAAGGAAAAATTTGTGGTTATTACTTGGAAGAAACGGAGGTAAAGTTGTTCCACTTCGGTCTGTTCAGTACAATTATAATCCCATCTAAAGATAAGGATTTCTGCGGTGGCCATAAAACTCATTAGCTAAACAGTGGTGGCAGCCATGTTTAACCTCGAAAGTCGAAGCGGGAAACTCGCAAGGTTTTCACTCTCCCGTCTGTGTTTGTAAGTTTGTATATTTTGTTAGTCTGTGAATTCTAAATAAATCAAAGTAAAATAATTAACACGAAAATCTTTAAGATACCGAGTGACTTTCATTGTATTTTACCATGGCATAGTTCACAAATAGGAGTTCAGTGAGGTTACAAAACAAGCCGTCATAGCGATTCATGATATGAGGATTCAGTTCTAAACTCGTATCTTCTTAGTTCTGACATAATTTACTTGTCAAAGGTACAGAGTATTTACATTTAAAATAAATAAAAAAGAGGAAGTGCGGCTATTGGGCAGAGTGATAATCTGTTAGTTATTCTGAGCAGAATTAGCCAGAGGTAAGTTACTGCTCTGCTAGCATGCTTCATGACATTCATAATAATTTAGCTTCAACATACTGACACAATAACATAACGTATGTTATAGGTCTTGCCTACAACATAAAATATAAATAAATAAAATCCCTATTTGTTACCTGATGGAACGTTTTCAACTTGGAAATTCGCCCAATCTTGTCACTGTGTCTCAGCCAGTTCATATTCTGCTTTCATCCCGTCTCTACTTGGCACAGCCATGGTGCCGAAGAAATCTTCCTTATTTGGAGTTCTTGTAGTATTTTGCTGACCATGTAGATGGCAGCAGAAATAACAGCCTCAAGTCTTCAACTAGGAATATTTTCCTGTATGTATTGTGAGAGAGCATGTATTTTGAGATCTTCAGGCTCTCTAATTTCCCTAATTGTCTTTTTGATAGGCGTTCCCTTACCAAGCTATCGGTATGCTTTTAATACCGATAGCTCTATTTTTTCCCTTACATGGATTGTGAAGGCAGTCACAGTTACTAATAGGATGGATAAGTACTTGAAGTGACTTGGTGTCTGCACTTGTTTAGTGCATGTCATCACTTCTCTTCTACAGTGAGTTCCACGCAAGAGTTGGCCAGTCATGCGGGTTTCTGCATCGCTGCGGGCACAGCTCCAAATCCTGAGGGATCGGGTGAAATATCTACGCAAATAAAGCCGTGAACAGTGTAATTTACAGTTGGAATTACAATGAAAGTAAAATCAGGTAAACTGATGTAAACAAAGTGCCAGAATGCTTTTTTTAATAACTAATTATTAGTGATAAACGCAATTATGATAGGCCCATGCAGAAAAGAAGTTATTTCTGTAATAAGATCTCTGAGTTAAACTCCAAAAACAAAATGCGCTGGCAATAATATTAATGATGCCATAGGCTTATGATTCGCTGACATGTTTATTTCAAGTTTAAAGCAGCCTTGTAGGTTGTGAATGAATAAAAGGTCAATATGTCATCTATCTGTCAGAAATTAAAAACTAAACTCCGTGGCACTACATCCCCGGAGGGAATTGGCCTACCACCCGACCGCTGCATCATCTACCATAGGCATATGGCAGGATTGGAGGGCATGTGGTCAGCATGCCGACACCCAAGGCCGTTAATAGTGGTTTTCTATGACCGGAGCCGCTACTTCTCTATCAAGTAGCCCCTCAATTTGGATCATGAGGCTGAGTGCACCCCTACCAGACCTCCCTACCTCAGAAAAATCTGAGGAGGTATCGGGGATTGAACCCAGGCCAAAGGATCTGTAGTTAGCAACGCTAACCACAAGACCACGCCAGCGGTCTCTGTCAGGAATTACATTAGGTATATTTCTGCACATGAACGAATAAGAAAAATACATGTAAATAGCCTAATGTAGATATCGGTAGTCTACATATCCATAGAATGCACAATATAATATCAACATTCAACGGCTAGTTGTGTTTTAAATCTTTTATTTACATTATTATTTATCCTACACTGACATCGTTTTGAAGAAACGAATCAATCAAGGCGGCTAACAATATCAATATACGATTTGCAATTTGTTATGTTATTTTAATATATCGTGGGCATGGAATAATATTCATTACAAAATTAATATTGATAAACTCGTTACTTCGGTCCCAGTCAACCGATTTGGTCCAAATTCATTCGGCTTGTACCCAAGAACATCATAAATGCGTATACCAAGTTTCATAAAAATCCGATAAAGCATATTTGAGTTATCATGTCTTTCTAATATATTACCATAAAAATAGGCACAGAATTGGGCATTACTCCTGTACCGGTCAACCGATTAGGTCCAATATCAATAGGCTTCTTCCCAAGAATGTCATAAATGCGTATACCGGTACCAAGTTTCATGAACATCTGATAAAGCATAATTGAGTTATCAAGTCTTTCTAATATATGGAAGGCGCGCGCAGCCGGTCTGACCTTGATGCAACATCGGCACGTGCAGTTATTGTTAAAGTGTCAACATGGTGAGACCCATTTCGCTGCAGCATCGTATTTTTGTGTGTAAACATTATTTTAAGTACGAGTCTGCTGGACGTGTACGTGATGAAGATAAGGTTTATCGAATAAATCCTCACACATTGGAGGAGCTGAAAGAAAACATTACGAATGAAATTAGGGGCATTACAGTGGAAGAACTCACTCGCGTCAGCCAGAATGTGGTTTCCAGATACAATGCCTGTATAACACAGGAAGGACGACACTTCCAACATATGGGTCATTCTACAGAAACCCTGCAGTTTTGATGCAAGAATAATAAAAAAACGAATTTATCAGATATGGCCTAAAAAAATATTTACAGTACTAGTTTTAAAGTATTTAACCTGTGGTTTAAGTGACATAGGTCATCTCTTTTTGGTTTTCTTTAAAAAAAATCTAAAAGAAAGATGCTGTCCACGGAAGTGATTGCATGTCCACAGAAGTGACTTTTGGTTATAATAATGGACTTTTTTTATTCTGGTAAATATTTTTTCTAAAGGAAAAACAGATTTAGGTTTATTATTCAAGAAATTAATTTACTGCCACAGAGTAACCACTTGTATAACATACACAAGATGTCATAAAAAAGATGTCACTAAAAAATAAAACAAAAACTTAGGCATGTCAGGAAACGAAAACAATTTGTCACTTTCAGTGAACAGTTATTGCAGTTAACGTCTGCTAGATTCATCTTTTTCTAAGAATCTTATCACATCTTCTCTTCTCTTTTTCAGTTTCATTTTTCTCAAAGTTTGTCCATTTGACAGCGTAGTTCTCCATTGTGAGGTGACATAAAATAACCTTGGCACTGATATTTTTCAAAAAATTTTCCACATGTAATTAATTTCAATATTCTCTTTTCCTTTACAGATTTTTATTGTGTGTATTTTGACTTAATCTGTGATTGTAGCACTTCTGCATAAATTAGCTTTTTCCCCACAACTTTGGAAAATTTTTACACCACTTAAAAGCTTCTTTACCTTTCTTCCGCTTTTTTAAACAATGGTACTGCTGCCAAAGCTTCGCATTTTTCCTTTCTGTAATTTCAAGTAATCTCTTGTCTTGTATTTTTGCTATCTTCTCTCCCCTTTCTCTTCTACTTGATCCTCATTTTTATAACTGGTAAATGTAAAGGCTCTTATCGCGTGACTGAACGAAATCAGAAGTAGTAGTGGAGCCTGGCGATATTTCTGGACTGGTAGGTGGAGTATGACTCTCAGTGAAATCAACTAGTACGATTATTTTGCTCTTTCGACTACCTGTAATTCGTTGAACGTTTTCTCCACTCTTTTCGAACTTTCCTTCTCTCCCTGTGTGTCAGCTGTGACACAGGTTTACTTTCCTGCTTTTTTCCCCTTTGGTATCGCTCCCTATCTTTTCTTTTCTCTTCTTCATGCTTTGCTGAATCCTGATACAATTTTACTCTAGCTCTTCTCATATTTCCTTTTTTTCGTTTCCTTCTCTTCCTCAAATAATTTTTCTTTACTCTTGCCATTCTGGTACAAATATCAAAAATTTTTAATCTATGCTTTAAAAATGAACATTAGACTTGTCCATGGTGATATAATATATATTATAGTGATATTAGTCATGAAATCTTCTAAACCCTGCTGTTACAAGTACATGAACTATAATTTGTTTTGAAAATAATAAGTAACCTACCGTTCAAGATATAATATAGTAAGTAGCCTCCCAAGCCATCCCATTAATTATGATGGGCAGGAGTAGACCTATATCAGGAGGCACTAAAGAGGCCTAATGTAGAATATTAATTAATAAAATGACAATTTAATGATAGTGTACTCATTGAATAAGACTTAACTATTTATGAAAGATAAAATGTTACAATACTGGTAAGGAACTAAAATATTAATAAATATTTTTTTTATTCAGCATGTTGTTATACAATTTAATGTTAGCGGTCAACTGGATACATCACAACAAGTGCGTAATTTTAAAAATAATGAATCAAATCACTTCTGTGGACAGTTATCACTTCCGTGGAATCCACATGTCCACAGAAGTGATGTCCACGGAAGTGATAAAAAGTTATGTTTCTTTGCAAACTGCCTTGCATTGTGAGGTCAGAAACAAAAGCTCTTCAGGCTATTGAGATTATCACATTCTAAAAGTCATGTGTACTAAAAATTATTTTTTAACTTAAAAACTAAACTTTAATAAAGGCCACAGAAGTGACTGCATGAGCTATGCCACATGCAAAAAGTGAATAGAAACTTGATACATACATGAACAAAATCCAATCCAGAAGAACAAAGACACTTCACTCTGCAAAATGGGTGCCCTTCCTCTACAGCTGACTCTCAGAAAAAGGTAACTAACACACACGGGTGAATATTTTAGGCATTTTTTGAGTGTCCACAGAAGTGATGGCAAACCTTGTGACATGAACTCAGGTTGAAAAATATTGACAGTGGGGACAAAAAAAAATATTTCATTCATCAATATGCTAAACTGAAGTATTTTCTGACTAGATACTATACTTTTTAAGTGAAAATGTTAAGAAGTACAGTATCTGTGATCTTTGGAAGTTCTCTACCTGAGGGTTGTGACAGTCCACGGAAGTGAGAAATCACCTTCTGTGGACAACTTTTTACAGCTAATTTTTAAAAAATTTCCCCAAAGTAAAGTACTAACTAATAGATAATATTGTATTTTAATATCTGATTTTGAAAAATTGCAAATATTATAACTAGTTTCTAATATATTGTCCTGTGACATTAAAATGCAGGTTTTCTGTAGAATGACCCATATGTTATAAGGTAAGATATGTAATACTTTATATAGCCTACACTTTAAGCAGGGAAGCCGCGCGCGCGTCACCGGCGGCTAATGCGGACTCCGTAGCGAAGAGCGAAAACACCGGTCGCCCAGTCTCAACTTATAATAAAGACCCTGTATTACCATAAAAATAGGCATTAAATTGGGCATTACTCTGCTATCGGTCAACCAGTTAGGTCCGGACATTATAAATGCATATAGGCCTACCAAGTTTCATGAAAATCCAATAAAGCGTATTTGAGTTATCGTGTGTACAGACACACGGACGGATGGACGGACAGACATTTTCCTGTCCCTACACACACTCTCATAAAGTACCATACTGCCACTTAATAGCCACGTACCTCATCACAAGAGATATTGGAAATGCCCTCCTCTTGCATCCACAAAACACTGGCATCTTTTTTGGAAATTTTCATTCACACACATAAGTTCAACTTCCGAAATAAAGTTAGGGATATATATTAACTGTAATCTTGGATGGGAAGAGCAAATAAATAATATAACGAGAAAATCCTGGAAAGCACTACATTTTATGATGCGCATATTAAAGAAAGCCAGTCCGAATGCAAGAGCGTTAGCTTACAGATCACTAATACGGCCAACAATAGAATATGCAGCTATAGGGTGGGATCCGTATAGGTCATACCAAATTGATGCAATAGAAAAGATCCAACGCAAGGCAGCTAGACTTGTCAAAAACGGGAGCGAAGAGGACATAGATATAATTAAAGCATTAGGGTGGGAACTGCTTGAAACAAGGCGTAGAAAATCAAGAGTAACTGCACTAGCAAAAGCATAAGTAGGAAACACTGCTTGGGCTGACATAAAAAATCATTTAGAAGGTCCTACATATTTAGGCAGGCTAGATCACAAAATGAAAATCAGACCCCGAAAACAAAGAACGGATGTTGGAAAATTTTCCTTTGTAAATCGCACACTTACAGACTGGAATAACCTACCTGCAGAAGTTTTTCAAGGCAGTCCTCTACGAGTGAAAACATCTTAAAACAAGCTGACACATATTTAATTAGTAGCTCTAAATTTAGAAGAAATTAGGAATTACTCAGTAATGAGCTATGATAGGGTTAATGTAGATGTAGATATCTCATCCTGTAGATCCTGTGTTGAGCGGGGCTCAAGGATGTATAACACGTCAGATCAAAAAATACATGCATGTTATATCAATAATATACAGAAACAACAAGCTGCCAAATTTATCCAAACTGGAAATATTCCTCCAAATTGTAGAAGGTGTGAGTTATTAAAAATTTCTTGACAGATGTTTTGAAAGGTTTGCTTTTTATTTGAAATAATAATTTAATGTTGCTTGGAAGCTTATTATATATCTGTATTGCAGAATAATAAGCACCCTTCTGAAAGAGTTTTAACGAGTTAGTTGGTCTGTGTAGGTCATTCATGTTTCTGGTAGTACGTCCATGTACACTAAAATTAGTTTGAAATTTATCAATATTATCCACTATATAACACTTAACAGAGTATATATATACTTCCCTATAAGAGTGAGGACTTTTAATTTTTCAAATAGCGGTTTACAAGATTCCCTTTTTAGGTAGATTTCGAAGAAAAATCTACTTTGCATTCATATTAAAAATCTACCTATTGCAATTGATACCATGTCATGACTTTCGAAATTTTTTTTCATATCTTTATGTTTCATGCCTCCCTAAATACGAAACCACCACCAGTTCAAAAAAAAAAGTTGTGATAGAAAAAGCCTATATATATATATATATATATATATATATATAACTTATATCTTTACACGCTAGTGGCCGTAATTTTGAAGATATTTTAACCAAATTTTATTATGTTATTTCTAGGCCCAATAGTTCGGACAAGTTCGTTAATGAGCAAAATTGGCCCAAGGGGGTATCGGGGGAGGGGGTTGAAATTTTAAAACATTTATATCTCGGCCCCTATGAAGTATAGAGGGAAACTTTGTTTGAATAAATTAGAGTACTCCCTATGGAGATCACAGTGACACCAACGATTTGGGGGTACAAGTGGGGGTCGGGGGATGGAGATTCGAAATTTTTGAAACTACGTCTTGTGGGGTATCGTTGAAAAGCTCTTGATGAGTACTCTACAAATCAATAACTAGTTTCTTGATAGTTCTCCTATAAGGCGAGATTTGAAGGTTTAAAAAAGTGCTCTTTCCTCTTTTCTGCAGTTATTATTGCGGGTTTGTCATGCCAAGGCTAAAGAAGAAGAGTGCTACGCAGCGACAGTAAATTAAACCAAAAGCACTTCGAAATCTACCTCAGCCTGTAGGCTTGCCTAAAGGGATTTTTTCTTTTCACATATTCTTATTGATCGTTTTTGTAATCTAAATACTTTCTCCCTATGGGAAGAGTTGCCCCAGAATATGATTCCGTACCTCATTACCGTGTGAAAATATGCAAAATATACCATAAGTAATGCATCCTGTTGTAATATATTATTCAAAATTCGTAAAGCAAAACACACTGAACTGTAAGTTATACTTATTGTAATTCTAACTGTAATTTTGTTTGTTTGTTTGTTTGTTTGTTTGTTCTGCCACCGGACGTTTGCCCAATTGCAGAAGTGAAATATATACAATACAATACTGTTAGAAGAACTTAGACAATATCACAAGAGAAATTAGCTCTATCTCGAAAGCTGAACTTATGCGCGTGAAAGAAAATTTCCTAAAAAGGTGCCAGTGTTGTGTGAATGCAACAGGAGGACATTTCCAACATCTCTTGTGATGAGGTAGGCCTATGTGGTTATTTTCATTGTAATTCCAACTGTAAATGTGAGAACCTGAACCATTATATCGTTTGTGGCTTTGTGTGAATGCAACAGGAGGACATTTCCAACATCTCTTGTGATGAGGTATGTGGTTATTTTCATTGTAATTCCAACTGTAAATGTGAGAACCTGAACCATTATATCGTTTGTGGCTTTATTTGCGTAGATATTTCACCTGATTGCTTGGAAGTTGGAGCTGTGCCTGCAGCGATACAGAAACCTGCATGATTGGCTAACTCTTGCGTGGGACTCACTGCATATATTGTGAAGATTACGAACTTTTTAATTTGTTTATTCTCAGTTCATTTTCTTCTGCCCACTCAGCAATGAAGCCTACTGCCATCTGCAGTTTCTCTAGATTGCCTGAAGTGAGGGCCATATTGTCATTGTTATTACATAAATGTTGATGCACTTGTTCTGTACACCTGTACTACATCACTCGTGAGGATGTTGAACAGGCTTAATGTATCATCCTGCAAATCTCTGATCATCCACTGTATTGAATGCTAGATGCTTAAATTGATGAAAACTGCATACATCTCTTGTTGTCTTCTCCCGGATCTCTGTGAGTAAGTGAGGATTTTCATTGCTTTAACTGCTGGTTGGGACATGTTAGCACCACGTCAAGAACTCTGCAGACTTTGTAAACACTATCAACAACATCAAGATAGACACTCAGGACTTACTGGTCAGTTTTGACGTGGTGTCCTATTTTACCCAAGTACCACTGAAGGATCTTCTGACGTCCACATTTTTTCTGTATGATGGACAGTACTACGAACAGCAGGATGGCATAGCAATGGGCTCCCCTCTTTCACCGAAAATCACAAACTTTTACATGGAAACATTCGAACATCTGGCCCTCAGAAAGACCGTTTACAGTCCTAATCATTTCTACAGGTACGTGGACAACACGTTTGTGGTGTGGCAGCGTGGCGTCGACAGGCTGAACGAGTTCCTGGAATTTCTAAATAGCATCCACAGCAACATTCAGTTCACCATGGAGGTCGAGAAAGATGGTTGTTTACTTTTTCTCGACATCCTCATCAGCAGAAAGGCAGATGGCAGCCTCTCTCATAGTGTGTACAGAAAACCTACTCACACTGACCTTTACTTGAATGCCAACAGTCACCACCACCCAGCCCAGAAGCGAGGCATTCTAAGAACCTCAGTACACAGAGCCAGATCCTTCTCAGACGCTGCCAACATCGGAGTTGAGACACCTAAGAAACATGTTCCTCCAGAATGGCTTCAAACATATGAACAACTCTTGGGCTCTGAATAGGATCGCTAGCTCGCCCACTGCAGCATCAGAACCCAGCCCTCACTGCACCTACATCCCTTTCATGCCACCGATTTCAAACAAGATTGTTAGACTTCTCCACAAACACAATATGAAGACAGTACATATGTCACCATCGAAATTAAGGCAACTGGTGCACACCATAAAAGACCCTCTTGGACTGCGGACCCTGGGGATCTATGAAATTCTGTGTCAATGTGGAGCTGTGTACATTGGGTGATCAGGCTGTAGCATCGAGGCCAGATGCAGTGAACACAAGTGCACCCGGATAAGTCTGTAGTGGCCCAACACATGTATGAAAATGACGACCATGTCAACTTCCAAGAGGTGAGGTTCCTGGATAAAAAATCCACCTACTGGGGCCGTGTTATGGCTGAAGCTGTGGAAATTAAACTCAACAACTTCAACTGGACTGGATCTCAGTCCGGTCTGGAACCCAGCCAGCTACAAAATCGGGCCAAATCAAAACCAATTTGCTCCAACCAATAGGACGCCGGTGTTTCTCCACAAGTTTTCCTGCCTTCTGATTGGCTGCCCTCCAGCAACTAAATTTCAAGATATAAGATCTCCACCACCTTCCTTAGCTCACTTTTCTCCCAGAATATGGCTGCAGAGCTTGTAGCAGCCGAAAGCTCAGATCACACTAATATTTTCACCCGGTTGGAATCCCGAGAGATCATCATATAGCCTACATACATATTTTGCTTAATTTGCATTCTCTTTATTATTTATATATTTGACCAAGGAAATCTAAATATATTGAACAGTTGATGCAGTTATTTATTCAGTTATCATGTGTGGGGCTAAAGAAAAATATACAAAAAATTCGGTAAGATCCTTAAATGTAGTTAATCTGGAGGTTATACATTAATTTTTGAATTTACATACTGGTTTCTTTCATCAACCTTGAAACTTCAATAATACAAGTCTTAACATGTACATGTGAGATAGTTTGTGCAACTTATTTTGCACTGTTTATTTTCTTTATTCGTCTGACTTGGCAATATTAAAATTGCTTCTGAGGTTGGGTAACTTTTGAGGTAGCATAGATTGTCTCATTGATGGGATTAATGATAATATATAAATGAGCAACTTAAAGCCCAGGGAGAGGGGTCTTAAACATAACTAAAAAGACTATAATTATCATGGGAACTCAGCTTGTCTTCTACAAAAAATAAAATTTTCTTTGCAATGCTAGAAATCTAACCATTATTATTATCCAGTAGTATTACACTATGAGGTTGTTTTACATTGGTATATAAGAATTAATTTTTATTTTTTTCCAGCTTATACAATGGACGACCCCAACTCTTGTAAGGAAATTACATATATTATATCTTCTGATTCTGATGATGACGTAAAGTTATTTGGCACCCGTAAGAAGCGTAAAATAGATTCTTCTGAAGATGAATATGATCCATCACCTGCAAAAAAGAAAATTAAAAAATCAGAAACAAAAAACATTAGTCCAAAGAAGCCGAGGAAACAGACTGTTCCTAAGGAAAAGAAGCCAAAAGCTGAAAGAAAGAAACCTGTCAGGAAGCCTAAGCAGGAGACTATAGATGCCAGTAAGGAGGTACGTAATTGTAATACCATATTTACTCAAATATAATGCGCTCTCGAATTTAATGCGCTCCCCGATTTTGAAACTTGAAATCATAAAAAAAAGTTTTGTGGCGAATGTAATGCGCATCAATGGTGGGATAGGTATTTTATTTGGAATTTTGTCATAGTATTAAGGGAATATTGAAACACCACGTAAATATTTGAAATTACCATTAAATTTAACTGCCAGTTTTAAGCCTACAAATATATTCACTGACACATTATTTACTCGCGTGTTTGTCACTGGAATCTTCGATTTTGTTTAAATTTTACACATGGGGTGCTTATACTAAGAGTTAAGAGCAGCATCATAAGATATTCTTCTCTTCTTGCCCTCCATTTCATGACTACTAAGTAGTATTTTTATATGCTCTATGTAATGCTAGTAATAGGCCAATGATAAGCTTACAACAATGCATTGTTACGCAGATAAAAGTTACCAGTACTGCCACCTACGAAACAGATTTGTACTGGGAATATAATGCGCCCTCAAATTTAACGCACACCTCAGTTTTGAAAGCTACAAATGGACAAAAAAGGTGCTTGTTATATTTTAGTAAATACGGTATTTGAGCCGGTGCTTTAGTCGGTTGGGAGGACATGGGGGATGGTAACTTATACCCTAAAATATATGAAGTTATAAGTTTAAAAAAATTAAATTGCATTTCCTCATACGGTAATTTATAAAAACTATTTTGTCAGAATAGTCTTAAAAACTTCTTACAGTATTTGTCAAAATGCCTCCAGAATTGTCATTATTTATAGTACCCTTCTTTATGAAAGCTACCATAGTAAAGGTGAGTCTCCCTCCAAATATTTGTTTTCAACTAAAGCACTGATATGAGCAATGGCTGATAAAATGTTAACTCCACTTTTATGAAATCTTAGAAAAATATAACGTTGAGTGAATAATTTTCAACAACGATATACTATAACAATAAAGGAAGAAGCAATGGATCTAGTTTCGTTCATGCTGCACTATGCACACTTCTGGTTTTGTTCATGCCACACTACGTACCATACTACGTACAAAAATTTGATTGGAAGACTGAAGTTTCCTGTAAGCTTATATGCTGACGACAGTGAAGATGTTTCAAGGAGGACAATCTCTGAGAAATGTGTACAGATACTTATTTCATTGTTATAAAAATTAGTGACACTTGTTTTCTATGATAACCCTAAGTTAGGTTAGGTTTAAGTGACCAGACATCCCTTTTTTAACAGGATTGTCCCTTTTTTCTAATCTCTGATCCTGTTGTCCTGACAGAACCTTAAAGGACACTTACTGTCCCTATGTCCTTATGTACAAGCTACAAGCATATTGTTTTATTTAATTTGAATGCTTGTGCCATGGTTTTACCCAGCACATAGCTGTGTTTTATGTGTGTAAAGTCACGTAGTCCAGTGGCTACATCAGCACTTTTCAATTGAACAATATTACATCAGACTGCAGCTGTTAGGATTTTCCTAGTCGACGTGCCTGAGGGTGACTTCAGACTGCAGTCTAACTTCACACAATACGGTCGTCTATGAGCAATGATCCAATATTCGTGTTAAGTGCAGGAATTCAGCTATCGTGTGCATCAGACTTGGTACTATACAATTCCCTGCAGTTAAGTTCCTCTCTACAGAAGCTATGATTTCAACACTTTGAAACCAGTGTTTCAAGTTTAATTATTCATTATCTTCAATATCAAGAAAATATTATTTATTGCAAGTGTTTTTCACGTGTCTTCAATAAAGTTTTCCATAGTTTATAGAACATGTTATAGCCTAGTTGCTTCATGGTAAGATCCATGGATCCTTGTATCCCAGCATACCTTATTTTCCATTGCTCTCCATTTGTGCTGAACTACTCAGCTGGTCCTCCACACCTAGATGCCAGAGGCTAGGTTCTATTTTCCTACACATACTATACAATCTATTTGCAGTATGTTCCTCTCTCTCCAGTGTAAATCCCTTACAGCTATTATCTTTCCAACCTAAGAACCAGACTTATGTAAACTAGTAGTAGTAGAGTACACAGATCGCATGCGATCCTTTGTGATCCAGTCGGATATACACAGCAGTGGGTTGCCAGCCGTATTATTCAAATTGTCTCTTTCTTGCTTTTGTAACTTGATGTGTCAGTCTCTTCCATTGATTTTTATCCTGTAAGTTACTCTATCAAGAGTCTCTTTCCATGTAAGATTGGTAGCCCTGGTTATCTCATCATGCCATCTCATCTTCTTTCTTCCTTGTTTTCTGGCTCCTTCTACCATTCCCAGCATTATATCCTTCTCCAAAGGATATGTAAACATCTGTTATGAAATATAGTACCTGTGACGTCATTACTTGGGCTGCGATTGGCTGGAGACCTAAGCATGTTATGAAATAGGCTACAGTACCGTGAACGTGTAGTAATAATTTAACTTTTTTCAATTTGTTAAATGAGAGTAAAATAATTTTATATTATTGTTATTAATATAGGATAGATTGAAAAGGTAAATATTGTGTTCTGGTATCCAGGTTTTTGTTTTCTTATAGGCCTACTGAACTTCTGAACAGCCATCTATTTGCATGTTTGTCATTAACACTAATAAACATGGTGGCCTCTACAAATACATGTCATACAGACAGTGAAAATGTATATGAAATAAAGAAGCATTGTAAAGGTGAGCCATTAAGGAGTGATGAGAAAACAATAGTATTAAATTTTTTTCAATAATCTTATGCAAGTACATCCAACTGTTCTTGTAAATGATGTTGTTAAATTAATGTTACAATACACCGGCGTGTCTGAATGGAGCATTGCGAATGCAAGGAAAGAAATGAAAGAATCCAGCATATTGCAAACACCACTAAAGAAAAGCTAAGCCTGAACTGGACAGAGCAGATCGTTTTGCGAGGTGTGCATGAGGTTTTCTTTAATAATGAACCGCCAACATTAAATAAAATTCTAAATAGTGTAAACAGTGACCCTGAATTGCTTTAACTTGAAAATTAATTTAATTTAATTTAATTTAATATATATATATGTCCCAAAGAGCAAAGCTCATTCGATGGGTGACATAAATACATTGGTTCTAAAACATACTACAATTTTCTTATGGCTATAACAAATTCACTAGTGACAAACATGTTTATTTTAAGAGATTGACATTTCATACATTGCTGATGGAAATAGGATTTCAATTCATGAAGAGGAGTATAGTGGATTGGTTTGAAAACCTGCTTCCTAAACTCGATCCAGGTTCTGTTATTGTTATGGATAACTCTTCATGGCAAAGACCTAAAATTATAGATTGTATGAAGTTGCACAATGTTGTATTTCATGAAAGTGAAGTTAATGCCAAACTTGTGAATAAGGCCCAAACATTTTTTGACAGTAGGTCTGAGGACATTAAATATATTATCAATGACTATGTAAGGAAGTCTGGACGACACCTCGATAGATTGCCTCCATATCACAGCAACTTAAACCCTATAGAAACTGTGTGAGTGTTCATTAAAGGGTATGTAGCCAAAAATAATAAAACATTTAAATTGCGAGAAGTTCGACAGCTACTTCATTCTGAAAATTCTTTTCTGTCACCCATTATGTGGCAAAACAATATACAGCACATAATCAGAGAAGAAGAAAGCATGCGGAATATGGACAGGATCTCTGACAACATAGTAGACCGTCTTCTGATCAATGTGGGTAGTGATTCCAATGAAGACCCTGATTTACAAGTTATTCCACTTCCTGATAGTGACACAAAATGAAGTGAGTTTGTTTTAGAGTTTTTGTATTGTAGCAATGGCTCCTTGAGTTTTAATATGAGGTTGAAATCACATGTTTATATGCAATGTCTGGCACAATTTCAGCGTCAATTCAGTTATTGATTTTCATTTGACTTGACATGATCATTGTTGACAACATTAATAATGCACAATTTTTTTCCACACTACTTTTTTATTTATTTATTTTAAAATTACATGAATACATAGATAAGGTCTTGAAACACCGAAAGAGCAGGAGCTTGTGCTCAGGGGCAGTTCCATGCTTAAATTTACATGTTTTACATTATTGAAATATAATATTAACCTAAAATTACATTAAAACTACCTAAATAGACAAAATATTGTAAAATAGTAGGCTACTAGTAAAGAGTAAAAGCATTGAGTAAAGGCATGACTCAATTGATATAAAAAATAATTATAATAATGAAAATAAATTATCATGATAATAGTAGGTACGGTATCAAAAGATAAACATATTTTAAAAGGGATGAAAATCTAAGTTCAAAAGGTTAATCAGCTTCTGTTGGTGTTCTCTTCAGTGATTATGCTTTATTAAGGAAATAAGAGTATAATTGTTGGTTGACGAGGTTTAATATCATCAGTAATTCTTCATAGTTTAATAATTATTATTATTTTAGAACTGCGAGTGAGTTTTGTATTTATTTTTCTGCTATACTCGGGTTCCGAGTAAGCTAACCTCAACATGGAAGTTACCCTACAAGAGCAACCAACTACTAATGCATCATCCAGTAAATCTCCAAACAGTTACGCGCAAGTATCACAAAATGCTTTATTTCTTAAAAAAGAAAATGCTATCGTTATAGATTCAGCTGATCATGCTCCTAGCATTGCTTTTGTGCAGATAATTGCAACCAAAGTCAACCCATCTCTTATAAGATTTGCTTCAAAGATACCAAACAAAAGACTGTGTGTTTATTTTACCAACAAAGAAACAGCAGACGAGCTTATAAATAATCACAAGTCAATCATTGTTGAAGGACATGAATTTCCAATTAGACCATTAATATCACGCAATAAAAGGGTAATTCTCTCTAATGTGTGCCCTAGTATCCCTCATTATGTCATCGAAAACAAACTGTTGTCCTTCGGAATAAAGACAGTTACACCAATATCGTTCCTACATGCAGGCTTCTCTGATCCCAGACTTTCTCATATACTGAGTTTTCGACGGCAAACATTCATTTCTCCTGAGGATGAAAAGAAACTCCCAGAATCTTTTCAAGTACTCGTAGATGACCTACCTCATTGGATTTATGTATCCACTGATGCTCCCATTTGCTTTCAATGCAAGCGACAAGGCCATTTAGCCAAAGACTGTTCTTCTACCAGCGAAGTTGTCAACAGTGATTTATCATCACAAATGCCTAGTACGTCACATCAAGCTGACCCTCCAGCAATACAGGTAATTAACAATGATCCTGTCAGTTCCCCCCAACCACTCCCATCACAGCTCGAGAGCATGGAAAATGTTCCTGTTCGCACTTCAACTGCACCGTCGCTTATACCATCTGATTTTCCAGCTCTGCAACCAGAGACTACTAGCCATCTGACATCAAAAATGAAGAGACCGTTATCTTCTACCACAAACTCGATCTCTCTAACTGACAGTGAAAATGAGACCTCTGGTAATGTGTTGGAATTTTCAGATTCTGATAAGGTCCCCGAAGTACTGGGTAAGCCAGTTAAAAAAGCGAGTAAACAGACTAAAAAAATTAAACATAGCTCAGATTATATAGACGAGACTCTATGGAATGATACAAAAGCAATGATTGAGGCAAAGAGCTCAGAGTTTCCTCTCTCAATGAATCAGCTCTTGCATTATTTTGTGCAAGTACCTCATATCAACAACATTGTCAAAGATTTCACCAATGCAATTATATCTTCAGCTCAATTAGCAATTCCTAAAACGTCTGGGACTATACGCAAATGCTCACTTCCATGGTGGAATGACAACTGTACATCGGCCATTAAAAATATGAAAAAATCTTTTAGAAAATATAAGAAGTACAAAAGTGTGGAATATGGCATTGCTTACAAAAAAGCAAGGGCAAAAGCATGCCTCATGCTGAAGTCTACAATGATTCAATCCTTTAAAGACTTTACTTCATCTATTACCAGTCAAACTTCGCCTTCAATCCTATGGTCCAAGTATAAATCCATCATTGGATCAAAAACATTTTTCACTCCAAGATATTTGAAAGATGAGAACGCAATTAAACATGAGGATCCCAGTTCTATTAGTAACCTATTCGCCAACTGCTTCTCCAATAATTCAAGCAACAATAACTATGATCCTTCTTTTTTAAAGCAGTTCTCATGTAACGATTCCTCAAACGAAGATATTCAACTTCAAATGAAATATAATGAAGATAAATTTAACCAACCTTTTCTTAAGGAAGAACTCCTTCAGGTGTTACATAAAACTAAAAGCTCCGCTCCGGGACCAGATGACGTACACAGTACTTTTCTTAAGAATCTCTCAGACAAAGGAGTAGATTACCTTCTCCAACTCTATAATTTTATATGGGAAACTCAATCCTTTCCCGACCAATGGAGGGAAGCTATAGTTATTCCAATTCCTAAACCTAATAAGGATCATTGCAAAGCTACAAATTTTCGTCCAATCTCCTTAACCAGTTGTTTATGCAAGCTTTTGGAAAAAATGGTTTGCTTTCGCCTCAGATGGATTTTGGAAACTAATGACTTACTATCACCTTATCAAAGTGGCTTCCGACTTTTTCGTTCCACAAGTGATCATCTAGTCAACATCGACACTGAAATATGTGATGCACTAGTATTAAATCATCACTTAATTGCAATTTCTCTAGACATTGAGAAAGCTTATGAAATGATTTTCAAACCTAGACTAATAAAAATTCTTTCAGAATTGAAAATAAGAGGCAATACTTTAGCTTTTTTCATCAACTTCTTAGCTCACAGATATCTAAGAGTGAGAATTCAAGATAAACTATCTCCTCCTATGGAAATGGTGAATGGTCTGCCTCAAGGGTCAGTACTAAGTGTGCTTCTATTCCTCATTGCTATTAATGAAGTCAGCAGTTTGGTTGAGAAGCCAGTAAAAGCATTCCTCTTTGCGGACGATATCACTCTTCTCTGCAGTGGGAATAACATTCAGCTTACTGCTAATATTATTCAGAATTCTTTGGATAAAATCTACTCCTGGGCCAACACTTCCGGCTTCACAATATCCAAATCAAAATCTGAATTTATAGTATTTTCTAGAAGTAGAAAGCTTCACCAAACAGACGTTAACCTTAGTATTGGTGGCCACAGGTTGCACAGATCAGACACTTGCAAAATCCTAGGCGTACTGTTCGATAAAAATCACTCATGGAAACAACATATTACTTCACTAAAAGCGGAATGTGCATCTAGACTGAACATAATTAAAACGTTATCTTCCATTAAGTGGGGTGCCGAATCAACATGTCTAATAAACATCTATCGAGCTCTAATTCAGTCCAAACTGGATTATGGAGCAATAGTATACAGTTCGGCAAGCAAACGCCTTCTCCAAACGTTGGATCGAATTATCAACACTGCAAGTCGTCTAAGTTTGGGAGCCTTCAGATCCAGTCCAAGTAGCAGTCTACTTGTGGAAGCCGGTCTTTTTCCCTTGGACCTGCGACGTAAACAACTATGTCTAAACTTTTCATATTCAACATTTTGTTCTCCTTCTAATCCGACCAACAATTATGCCTTTGGTGTTTCAAAATCAGAACTTTATAACTCTCACCCAAATTGTCCAAAACCATTGAGGGAAAGACTCTTGGATTATAACTCAGAATTCAACATTGAAAAATCTAACATCCTCCCAAGGCGACTCCATCCCCTTCCTCCTTGGGAGACTTTTATTCCCTCTATTAATACGAAGATTACACAAATTCCTTGCCCTACAACTACGCCTAAATCAGTGTTACAGCCTATGATCTCGTCACTCCTTGAAGAGTATAAGAATTATCTCAAAGTATATACTGATGGCTCAAAATGAGACTCAAGATCAGGATGTGGCATAGTCATTTCCTCAAGTGTTCACTCCTATCGCTTACCGGATTACTTCTCCATCTTTTCATGTGAAGCCTGGGCTATTCTCAAAGCTATTGAAATAAGCATTCAGAGTAATAACTGCTCACAAATTGTTATCTTCTCAGATTCTATGTCAGCTCTCGGTGCCATTGAAAACAGATCTACAAGGAACCCACTCATCCAAATGATTCAGGAACGTTTGTTTTTCCACTCAAAAAATGGTACCCAAATCTCATTAGCATGGCTTCCCGCACATAAAGGTATTTCTGGTAATGAAAACGCAGATACAGCAGCTAAATCTGCTACAGTCTTCCCACAAATTGAAAACTGTTTTAATGGTACTTTGGAGGACACCAAAACATTGATCAGATCTGAAATTACGAAGCACTGGGATGAAACATGGAGATCCTCTCCTTCAAAACTGCAGCTTGTCCGGAAATCAGTTACTGAGCCAGCCATTCCGATTACTTTCCTCTGTAGAAGGCAACAAGTCCTGCGGATTGGCCACTTCAACCTTAGCCATGGCTATCTTATGAAGAAATCTATTAAGGAACCATGCCCGAAATGTAATGGGGATGTAACTTCCTCCCATCTTATTCTGGAATGTCCACGGTTATTGCATGTAAGGCGTCTGTTAAATATCAAAGGAGACTTATACAATATATTTAAAAATGATGAAGGATGCCTTAAGGTTATCTCACTTTTGGAACTGTCACAGTTAAAATCATTCATATAATGTAAAATCAATCCATAGTTTGTCAGTAGTTGCTAAATTACTTCCAGTCCTTTTTATGTTTAATATGTTGTTCTTCTTACTAAATTTAAAGTTGCATATATGTTTTTCTTCATACTTCACTTCTTGTAACACTTATTGTGGTGGCTGGTGACCCTGACAGTTAAAAAGCGACCTTAAATAAATAAATTTAAAAAAAAATCTAAGTTGTATGAGTTTTACATTTTAGATTTAAAGACTCCATAACTACGTTTGGCTAAAACTGGATGTAATATGATTTTAGAATTATACAGACGAGGACCGAAACTAGAGCTGTATGATAGACCAGCAGAAGTGAAACATTTGGGTTCTACTAATGTACTGGTTTTATTTCGTCTAGTGCTGTGTTCATGTGGAAGTTTGTCTTTTTTTTTATGGTAGAATTTTAATAAGGAGTATCTATAGATTTGGTCAATGCTAAATACATTGAAATCAGAATAGATTAGTTCAGTTGGGTAGTCCAATTGATTTTGTGATTGCTGTGAAGAATGAAATTGAAAGATAATACATTACATTTTATTAAGAAATTTGTCATTTATGCTTAAGAAGGTTTAATAACTATCACATTCATTAGTTTGTAACACTGGAGTGCACTGTTTTGTTTGAGTACCTTACGTTAAAGATTAAATGTTAAAAGTTTTACTACTAATGTAAAAAATAACTTATCAAATGTATTAGTGAACTACATGACTTGTTACTAATGAGGTTTTTAGACAGCCATTTCATAAAATATGAGAATTTTTCCCTCAAAGAGAGAAGTTATAAAATTATTGTAATTGGGCGGTCAAAAATAAGTTTAATACCTCAAATTCTCTGAATATTAAGGACTTAGGTGTATCTGAAGTGGTTTCTTGTGTAAAATCTGTTGATTTACTTATTTATTGCGTTGAGTTACTTTTTTTTGCCATTTTTAGCATGATTTTGACACTCTTTAATACCAAGTAGTAAAGAGTAATCAGCTTTGTCCATTTTCATTTGGGAAAATATACATTTTAAGGTACAATTTGGTATAAGATTAACTTTAAAAAATATGTGTGGTTAATTACTATGTAAAATAACAGCCAAGGGAATTTTTGTCCCACCCGTAACAGTGATAGTTTTGTTAAATTATTATTGATGAGTTAAATAAATATTCTGACAACCTGGAAACAGTTTATAATTTGTATTTATTCCCTCATACCTTCATTAATAACAACATTAAGACCCTAACAGTAATAGCAGAACAGCTAATGAACTTTTGTTTTGCATCATTAAAATCAGTGTCCGTAATAGATTTTGAGAAACAAATTTAAAATATTTAAAATAAATTTTAAATAATGCTTTGGATGTAGCGTGGAGGAGAAGGCAAGGTAAATTTTACAGAATGTGAAAAACCAATTCTAGTTTAATATTTAAGATATGTAATAAACAAAAATAGTTTTTATGATTTGCTAGAATGTCCCATCCGTAATTATGAAATGGCTGTAGATCAGAAGACATTTAAATAATAATTGTTAATAAATTCTATTCCAGTGAGGGTAGGGTTACCACAAGGTTATGGATGGAAGAGAGGATATATGAAGCTAAAAAGACAGGATGAAAGCAGGACCTTAAAATTACACAGGTCTGCAACTAAAAAACTGCATAGGATGTCTCTTAATTTTCGTACAGAATTTTACTTCCTAATACCTAAAAAAATACCAAAAAACTTCTATCACGTCCATTTTTTGTGTAAGTGAAGTGGTTATATTTATTTTTCATAACATTTATGGTTTATTGAAAATCCGGTATTTTATCTTACAAATTCTCATAAACAATTGATTTTTACATTAATTTATTCAAGTATAGCTTATCTATACAATATATATAATGTTAACTGTTAGGGGTGAGTGGTGGAGGGGGGCGGCACAAGTCAAAAAAGTTCAGTATCGCACATGAAAGTAGAGCCGCCATCAGTATGACACATCGCTTTCAAACTGAAAAGTGCTGTTGTTTCTATTTCGTAATCATGGCTCCAAGAGGTTGTGTTATGTCTCCTGATAGCTTTTGTTTTATTTGTGGTGAATACACTGTGAAACGACAACAGAGAAACATTAATGATTTTGTGGAGGTTTATTTTGCTTACTTCAAATTAAAACTTGGGGATCAAGATAAACCATGGGCCCCTCACAAAGGTGTGTAGAAGATGTGAGGAAGATCTTCGTTTGTGGTTTAAGGGTAAGAAAAACTCATTTCGTTTTGGAATTCCTATGATATGGCGTGAGCAGAAAAATCATACAACCGATTGCTATTTCTGTTCAGTATATGTAAAGGGATTTAATACAAAAAATAGAAAGAACATATCTTATCCTAACCTTGACTCAGCTATTCGTCCAGTGGCCCATAGCTCTGAAATACCAATCCCACAGCCACCTTCCAGTTTAGATGAATACTTGAGTGAGACAGAGGACGAAGACACATTACCTCCCCAGGACGAATCTAGCTCAGATTTTTCTGTTGACGAGGGGCCTGAACTATTTTCTCAGAGTGAGCTCAATGACCTAGTAAGAGATTTAGTTCTATCAAAAGATGCAGCCGAATTGCTAGGTTCGAGACTAAAAAACAAAAACCTTCTGTCATCTGGTACCTCATTTTCGTGGTATAGGCACCGAGAGAAAGAATTTACTCGGTTTTTCTCCAAAGAGGGACATCTAGTTTTTTGTAATGATGTACAAGGTCTCATGAAGTGCTTTGATGTAGAATATGATTCATCTGAATGGCGCCTATTCATTGATTCGTCCAAAGCTAGTCTTAAAGCAGTCTTGCTGCACAATGGAAATACTTTTGCATCCCTCCCTATGGGACACTCGGTGCATATGGAAGAAAACTATAACGATTTGGCCATTATTCTAGAAAAAAATCAAATATCAAGACCATCAATGGATGGTTTGTGGGGACTTCAAAATACTAACCATGCTTTTGGGTCAGCAGTCAGGTTATACAAAGTACCCATGTTTTCTATGCTTGTGGGATAGTAGAGCCAGAGAGCAGCATTGGACCAAAAGTGACTGGTCACTGCGAGAAACCCTAAAACCCGGCGAGAAAAACGTCATCAATACGACTCTGGTTCCACCAGAAAAGGTTTTATTGCCCCCTCTTCACATTAAATTGGGGTTTAAGAAACAGTTTGTAAAATCACTGCAAAAGGATGGGAATTGTTTTAGATATCTGCGTTCTAAATTCCCGAAGCTGTCTGAAGCCAAGTTGAAAGAGGGAGTTTTCACTGGTCCCGACATAAGAAAACTTTTATCCGACTCCCTCTTTCTGGAAAGTATAAATGAGAAGGAAAAAGAAGCTTGGGAATCGTTCAAGGGTGTAGTGTTAAGATTTTTGGGAAATGCTAAGGATCCTGACTACAAAACCATTGTGCATCGTATGATGGCAGCGTACAAAGCTCAAGGATGCAAGATGAGCTTAAAGGTTCATTTTTTACACTCCCATATAGACTATTTTCCTGAAAACTTGGGAGCTTACAGTGAAGAAATGGGTGAACGGTTTCACCAGGATGTCCGTGATATCGAGAGACGGTACCAAGGAAGATGGGATGTCAATATGCTTGCGGACTACTGTTGGATGCTTAAGCGGGAAACCAAAGATGGAAATCGGAAACGAGTCCGGCGAAGCATCAAAGAGAAGAAGAAAAGGTTTCACAAAAAAGTTGAATAACATAAAATTGTGAATAAATGTCACAAAATGATGTTTCATTTGTTGTAAAAATTAATATGTTTGATTCATCTTAATACATGAGTGCTTTTTACCAATACTGTGTATCTTTTAGTTTTGCAAAAAAACCTTACGTGATAGGGGAAAATGGATGCCATTTTTGGAATCAGTGCGTTTTAAAACATATAATTTAGTAAAAATATCTCATGCAGCTGAAAAAAAATTTTGTTTTGCAGACCTGTGTTATTGAACTGCTTTGTTTTTGTGCTGTACATTTTTCTAGCAGTCCTAATTTAATGCATTCGAGTCTGTATGTACAATCTTGTCCATGCTGCTGGCTTGAAATGCATATTTATCTGATGACCTAATTCCATTCAATAGGTCTTTGTCAGTTTTTAGTTAACCATAAAATTGAGAATGTGTTAGATATTTCGAATTGAACTTCACAGACACCAAGGGCTCCACGGTAAAAAATCAGAGACATATGTCTCAGCTTTACCAACTAAATACTTGACTTCTTCATCAGAATGCCCCTTTTGAAGCATTTGTATCTATCTCCAACTCAGCAGTAAACTTGCATTTTCTTTTCCATATCATAAACTGGACATATAAAATAAAACTCATAGCATAATATGCTAATAATCTGTAACATCTTGATCATTACTACCAACAGCAGAATCTAAATTTAAAGTTTCCTCCCGGAAGATTATAAAAAAAGTGATTATTTTATACTGTTAATAATAAAAGTGAAATGCGCACAAGTGTACAAAGAAATTACGATTTCAGTATCAATTAAATTGTATTATGATGCCCAGAGACATATTTTAATAAAAAACTGGAAACTAAAGCTTCCTTTTCAATTATTAAAAAAATCAATGCTTATACAAAAATAGGGACATATTGCAGGTTTTTAAAAAAAGTAAATACAGACTCTAGGACAACATGGACATGTCCTGGCTAAATATGGATATCTGTTAACCCTAAATGAGGGTCATATTTAATGGTGTTGGGTTTTTCCTAATATAGCAAAGGATAAACTGAATCTACTGATCTCCATTTTAACCATCTGGACTATTGTATTGTTATGCAGTTTAAAATTTATGTATATTATACTACTGTCGTATGTATAAAATACTCTCTTCCCTAACTTATTGAAAGTATCAGGTGAAAAAATCAACACTATTCTCTAAATAATAAATATTGTTTTGGTAACTTCCTTCATGTTAACTTCCTTGTGTGTCAATGAGTCATTCACAGTTCAGTTTAAAATAGTAAGCTGTTCTTAATGGAATTTTACGGAGTGAAAACTGTTTAGTAAACAAAGTATTTACAGTAATTAATAGGGACCGGATTCTTAGGTTTTTACCTATTTTTTTCCTTGCTTCCAAAACAAAAAGTGCTTATACACTTTTTCGAATCATGTCCATAGGATTCACCCACATTAATTCTGCAGCACCTAAAAATACCTAAATGGGGTATAAAACCTAAATATACCTAAACGGGATATAAAACCTAAAATATCTAATTTAGGCAAATTTTTTGTCTTTTTTGTTTGTCCGTTGAGAAATCGGCATTTTGCGGAGAGACAATAATTTTTTGTCGGGTTGAAATTAATACCACCAGCGTTTCGTTCAACCCATTGTCGCCTAGGATGGACAGTATCTAGAGAGGAAGTGTAAGAGTACCGGCGTATTCCTTTTAAAATATTCGTACGAACAACCATTGTTGCCGTGTATGAATAAGGATATAGATTTCTGTGTTTTAAAGCGCTTGTTTGCCTTTAGTACTGCCCTGTTATTCATACTGAGTGGTCACACTGCGAGTTTTAAGTAGACGTGTTAATTATGCCGAAACAAATGAAATTGAGTTTATTCCGGCAGTGGATTGGCGACGACCTGAATTTCACTACCGATGGCAAAGTAATATTTTGTCAAGCCTGCCAGAAACACGTAAGTGTTATTTACCTTTCTAGAAAAGGGGGAAGTTTTCATCCCTAGTTGATCTGTTATGCGGTTAGCATGTGTAACAACCGAAGAAAGGAAAATAATCAGTTTCACATTATCCACATCCAACCATAAAGAATTTTACTCCCTAAATTGGAAGCATCGGATTCGAATCCTGAGAAGGGTACTGTCTAGATACAGTATTAACATTAACTAAGAGGTAACAGGAAGAACTTCACAGTTGAGAATCTTGAAAGATATTTAGTGATATACTGTAACCAGGAAATGTGAGGCAATCTTATTTTCACTGCTCTTTTGATTGTTTATGCTTTCTTTCTTTAATTGTATAATATTGTACTAAAGCAAGTTTACACGAATTTAAGTCAATTTTATTAAGTTAAACTTTACAAGTATTGTGTATTGAATCCTATGTAACACATTCAAACACATTAAACCAATTATTCTACCCGAGAACGATATTTTGGGCAAAAAACCTAAAAAAAACTATTTCACCCAATGGAAAACCTAAAACAGTGATTTTAAAAACCTAAAAATCCGGTCCCTAGTAATTAAACATGATCTTTTTATTTCAGCACATTTCTACTGATTGTACCCGTACTTTGTACTCAACACAGACGACAATCTCATATATAGCCCCTGTACGATTGACAAAACGCACCCTACTGTTTATACTTCCACACATAACACCGAACTTCAAACATTCATTCCCCATACAACACCTAACTTCAAACATTAATTACTCCATTAAGGAAAAAGCGACAAGGAAACCAATTACACCCATCAATAGCCAATAACAACCCCTACAGTTTGATATATTACACATAACTTTTTATTAACCCGTTCCATCATTTTAATATAAAAACCTTAATAACTCTCTTCATTTTTATCACACCCACTACAAATTAATACCATTGGAAGCCCCGTAAAATAGCCCATCAGGATTAAATAACCAGAACTATGATAACTTTCAGTTATCAGAGTTATTGATAAAAACATAAACCTAGTAACGCCTACTTCCTCTTGAGCCGTCCGGCTGGCGCCTAGCCAATTTTGACAGCTCAAGTAATTAATGACCGATGCAACTTGCCTGTTTCAACGACGAAAAACGGAATATATTTCAAATCGGATAGCAGAAGAAACTACCTTACCCCAATCAGAGCAGACTTAGACACGGACACAACCAATTGGAACTACTTACCCCCACTACCCCTTACAAAGATATTAGCAGAAAGCACGGACATCTCGTCATCTATTGATCACACGACAGCTTAGACGAAAGAACTTCAAGACACACTTCAGACATAAGACTACGTTAAACATTATTAAACTCAAGTAACTTTGCAATATATTGATATTTAAACATTATAATCCGCGCGATATAAATAGAAGTTATTATCAACGTCGAAGCGCGTAATTTATATTATTTGGTAAAGACATTGATTTTATTATTACGAACCATTAATTGCGAACGTAAGATTGAACATTATTATCCGCGCAATACAAATAGAAACTACGAGAGAGTAAATGTAAAAGTAAATAGACATTTTCAACGGCGCGTACAAGTGAAGTAATTACTATTACAATTTAGCAAGTTACAAAGTGTTACTTACGAACTTTAACGACGTACTAAATACTACTAAATATCAGGACTTACATCATCTAATAGAACTAAATCGATTAATTCAGCATTTCAGCAAATACTAAACTTTGGAAAATATATATTAATTTGAAAAGACGACTCAACTTTTAGTTACCATTATTCCTGACACCGCCCTTTGACTGTTATCTCGATTTTCTCTAGCCACTTCCCTAGATAAGAGTTCTCTAGCTTATAACTACCCCTGAGTACTACGCCCGGCACCCCTTATTTTAATCAGAACTCCAGAACCACTATACATCTAAAAATCCCACCGACAGTTATAAATCAACTCCCCTCCGACATTCAGTGATAAATAGCTACCCAACTTAGTGGCAAATCTTCAGGAGAGCGACGAACGGTGATAAATGGTCTCCCAACTTGGCGCCTACGAATCTTCATAACCCCCAACGGTGATAAATGGCGACCATCGTGATTGCTTGAATTTGAAGATCGAGGGACCAGTCAATAAAATTTAATTTTTCAACAATAAAATTCAGGAACACTACACTAAATCACACACCACCAAGTTTTAAATTCTGTGAGAAATTTTATTAGAGTCAGCACACCATTGGATTATTCATCATTTCATCAATACCCCCCCCCTGGATCTTCATCTACAACATTTTCCCTCATCACCTGGGCACCTGGACATCACCTTTGGCCTACCGCTGGACATCTGGACTACAAAAGGGTATCGTTAATCTAACTTAAGTGTCGAAAACTGAATTTTGCTCCTATTTTTATTTGAATTCAAAGTAAATTTTTTCAATTTAAATTTCAAATTTTTTTTTGTATTGTAATTAATTTTTATTTTTTAGTAAATTCAATTGTATCGTATTAGTTTATGAAATTAAGGAATAATAAAGTATTCCAAATCATGGAGCCAAATTCTGATACTCCGATATTATGTTCAGAACAGAATCCTACTTCTGAAAACAATGAAAGTGCCTCTGTTCCTATTTCTGACAACTTAGAAATTACTCAGCATGAAACCGAAAGTGACCTTGCTAGCTTGCCTGTTACGCAACCCCCTGTTAATATCCCAGCTGTGAGTGCACCCACCCCATCGACTTCAACTCAGAACACCATAAATTTAGACCCTAACCTTCCTTCTTTCAGTTTAGATTTTTTGTCACAAATTCAGACAATGATAGTAGGAATTTCTACACAAGTGAACGAGCTTGCTGCACAAAATACTACATTAAATTCCACACTAGAAACACAGAGCCAACAATTGAGAAACGAATTTGTTACACAGAACTCCACACTTGAAAATCAAATTGCTAACATGAATACAACACTGAACTCCACACTAGAAACACAAAGCCAACAATTGAGAAACGAACTAAATTCAACACTTGAAACTCAAAATCAACAAGTAAGAGACGAACTTGCTATTCAAAACCAACAAATTACAACAATGAACTCTACACTGACAACCTTAATCACTGAACACCGCACTCAGGTTACGTCTGAATTACAAAATTTAGACAGTAGAGTCACAGCTCAAATAGCTACTTCAGAACAAGTGTTGACAAATCATATTTCCTCTGTAGAAAATCATGTCACCTCAGTAGAAAGGGTAACTGTTAGCAATTCTACTAAATTGGTATCCCTTCAATCAGAATTAGACCGACTTAGGCAAAGGGTAAGAGACCAAGAAAGCCTAATCGAACAAACCAGGGAAAATGCTTTGATCCCTCATGTTTGCAATACCCCATCAACATCTGCCTCTACTTCTTCCAACCCCCCTGATCCAGTACCTCAAGCCCCTGAAATACCAGAACCACCTGCACCATTACCCAGAACCAACAATGGATTGGATCAACGAGCTGCCAGCACTAATCAAACACCCCAAAATGTTGTAAACAATAGTTTTTCATTGCACAATTCAGATTTTCCATTACCGTATTTTGAAGATACCTTGAAAACAAACCCTGTCAGATATTTAAAGGACCTAAAAACTTATTTTGCTTTACGAGGAGTCCCAGAACATCTAAAAATGATTTTTGTGAATCAATCTTTGAAAGCTAACGCAGCTCGCTGGCTCCAAGTCATCGATCCCAACAACCTCCTGTCCATAGGTCAGTTTGAGGAAATGTTTTTATCTGAGTATTGGAGCGAAAGCGAGCAAAGCCGTTTGAGATCGCGAATATTTCAAGGTAAGTACGACCGTAGCCACGGCCAAACCTATCTACAATATTTCATTTCTTTGTGTGAAAGCCGCCAACTGCTTAAACCAGAAATTTTGGAGCAAGATTTTCTAAAGGCACTCCCGTCTCACTTTCCGCCTGTAATAAGAAATTGCCTTGTTGTCGCATCTCCTCAATCCACCACTGAGATGTTAAAATTACTAAAGTCAATGCAGGACCTAACTTACACTTCCACTAAACCATCGCACCCCATTGTGTCAGCTAACCAAACTCACCGGAAAAACATTAATCTGGTACAAACTTCTGACAATCAGGAAAATTTCCAGATTGGGTCGCGGACAGGAATTTCAAATGAGGACCAGCAAAACAATGATTCTAGGGACAACAGACCTTATTGGCCCCAAACAGAGTACGTGCGAAACGCCCGCAATAATTGGCAAACCCGTGGTTTCCGTTTCAGGCCGTATGGCAATTACAATAATAGGCAAGGGAACAGTTACCGTGGTCAGAACAGACGTGGCTATGCAGGAAATAGGCCTAACTGGTTTAACCGAAATCAGTATAATCAAGGTTTTTTCCGCCCCTACTATAGAGGCTGGAATAATTTCAGGTACTCCCGCCGTAACTACAATAATCAATATGAAAGGAACAATTCTTATGAAAGCCCGAGAAATAGACCTAACAACAATTCCCCGAGTAACATGGAAGACAGACGAGGAAATAATGACACATCCCAGAATGAAATAAGGACCCCTAAACCCCACGACCAGATTGATAGATCATAATTTTTCTTAGTTTTCCTTCGCTAAATAACTCAAAACGAAACTTCCCAAAACAGCATAGAATGTTAAAATTATTCCAGGAAATGTAAATATCAAAATGAACCAGCATTACCTTATTATAAATAAATTTGAATGTTTGAAATTTTATAAACAACAATAATTAAAAGAGAATAACCATGCCAGTGCCTGCAATGTGGAGTGCATCCCCATTGTTGACAACAATCCAATTATTAGTAGTGTTATTTTTCCTTTTAGATAATAAATAAATTGAAATTTTGTTTGGAATATTAATTAAATATTTGACCACAGTAATAATATTCATGGAAATTGAAATTCTTTTGGACACTTATGACTTAAGAAGTTTATCAAATTAAATTAACATTTTGTTAATAGTGATGACATAACCACACCCCTTAGTTAAGATGTAAATAATGTATATATGTGTAGAATGTCACCCCTATTAATTCAGTGAATATTTCAGAAAATTTCCCCAATTTTATTTTAACCAACATGCTCCTTGGAACCCAATACAACGCAACAGATATTGTGTGAATTTAGAAAGTTTATTCAAAGAGAACAAAATCCCATTCAACTCAAGTCTCCCCTTAGCAGGTTACAACTCATTGTACGACCGACCCTTGGCCGGAAACACCCCGCTGTGCTGTAAACTGGTAGTAAACATTGAACTTCACATGTATAATACCAGGCAACGACCCCAATACAAACTGTTGAGAAGAAATTCTTGTAACCTACAACAATCACCTGTTAGAACTATATTATGTCATGAACCCCAAACAGAAATGCCTAAGAAAGTTTAAAGCAGAAGGAGAAGTAAAAAGGATTATCGACCAGGACTCAGGAAAACGTTTTATCAGACTGACATTGTAAAATAATTAGAGTGATTCATACTTCTCAAATTAATGTTTTACCTGACGTTATATATAACGAATGTGATACTTACAAGGTAGAGTGTAATTAGCCTCCCCGTGGCTGTTGCAAAGACTATGATGAGATGATTCTTATTCTATAAAATAGAGTGAGACATCACAACAGCCATGCCACTACAGATATAAGTGCAACAAATAAGTTTATTGCCATTGTTAGTGAATCTTTGTATATATGTAATTTTAAGATAGGCCACTCCCTTTATTTATTCAACTGAAGAGTTAAAACATTCATTTGACAAAGGTAATCACACTATTATTTGAAGTAGTAAATAAGTAAACATTGAAATTTCGACATATTTGAATTTTATTGGAGTAGTACACAGAGTAAGAATAATTAAATTTTGTTAATTTTTCAAAAAGAAAAATTATTTTACATAAACAATATGGACAGGAAATAACCCTCTCCCTACACTAAGTAAGTAGAATTGTATAGCAAAAGTGAAGTAAAAGAATGATCAGAGTTAAGTAAGAATTTGAAAGTGAAATAGTTGTTGAGAAATATGTGTGTTAACAAATAAGAATCTTGAAGGTAAAACAATGAGGAATATGACAAAAGGTAAGAAATAAATGTATGATAAACAAGATGAGTGAATAATTAAGATGGTACAATATATGTCTACGAGGAAAATATGAAGTAATGATAGTTATGAAGTGAGAAATATGAGAATAAATGAGGAAATATGATAACTAGTATTAAAAGAAATATGAAAGAAAAGAATGATAATGAGTATTGAGATTAATAAAGAAATTGTGAAGGTAAGACATAAAAGATGATTTATGAGGTTAGAATAATGGAAACAAGGTAAAAGAATATTGAAAGAATGAAAAAGGAACATTAAGAAATGATTATTAATGAGGTAAATAGATAAAAAGGAGTAGGAAGAAAACATGTGTAATCTGAATATAATATCAGTGTATTAAGTAGACCAATGAGGAAGATTAGCGTACTCCAACGTTTGACATCAACAACATATGGATTAGCATCAAAAATCAGCGTTATGCGAGAAGCTATTGAAATTAATATTAATATCAAGAAATTCGAGTGTATTTTATAATTTTATTTGTGTATAAGGTATAATTATGATTTTGTTTTACTAGTTAATCAAATGGACTATGAACTCAGCAAAATGTGTACTACGACCAAGAAGAAAAGTGACCAATTTAAGGTAAAATTATGTTAAAAGTGTATTTTATTGATAATGAATTTATTTGTGTATGTGCAATTACGGCAGAATTAATCAAAAGTATAGATGATGTAAGGATCTAAATTTTTCAAGAACAGATATTGAAAACAAAGACAATTGATCGAAAAGCTAATATCAAAGTAAACCACAATAGAGAAAATCCCACGAAATTCTTTTAGCCATGGAAAAGTATTTTAGGGAATCGAAAAATTAAATTTCCATATTTCATTCAAAACTAAACACCGCCACTCTTCAAATTCCAGATTGGGTATTATAATGATCATAAAATCCCGCTCTTATTGATGCTGCAGCTCAATTCCTCGCGTGAGTTTTTTAATCATTATGCGGACATCTTGTACCCGTACTTTGTACTCAACACAGACGACAATCTCATATATAGCCCCTGTACGATTGACAAAACGCACCCTACTGTTTATACTTCCACACATAACACCGAACTTCAAACATTCATTCCCCATACAACACCTAACTTCAAACATTAATTACTCCATTAAGGAAAAAGCGACAAGGAAACCAATTACACCCATCAATAGCCAATAACAACCCCTACAGTTTGATATATTACACATAACTTTTTATTAACCCGTTCCATCATTTTAATATAAAAACCTTAATAACTCTCTTCATTTTTATCACACCCACTACAAATTAATACCATTGGAAGCCCCGTAAAATAGCCCATCAGGATTAAATAACCAGAACTATGATAACTTTCAGTTATCAGAGTTATTGATAAAAACATAAACCTAGTAACGCCTACTTCCTCTTGAGCCGTCCGGCTGGCGCCTAGCCAATTTTGACAGCTCAAGTAATTAATGACCGATGCAACTTGCCTGTTTCAACGACGAAAAACGGAATATATTTCAAATCGGATAGCAGAAGAAACTACCTTACCCCAATCAGAGCAGACTTAGACACGGACACAACCAATTGGAACTACTTACCCCCACTACCCCTTACAAAGATATTAGCAGAAAGCACGGACATCTCGTCATCTATTGATCACACGACAGCTTAGACGAAAGAACTTCAAGACACACTTCAGACATAAGACTACGTTAAACATTATTAAACTCAAGTAACTTTGCAATATATTGATATTTAAACATTATAATCCGCGCGATATAAATAGAAGTTATTATCAACGTCGAAGCGCGTAATTTATATTATTTGGTAAAGACATTGATTTTATTATTACGAACCATTAATTGCGAACGTAAGATTGAACATTATTATCCGCGCAATACAAATAGAAACTACGAGAGAGTAAATGTAAAAGTAAATAGACATTTTCAACGGCGCGTACAAGTGAAGTAATTACTATTACAATTTAGCAAGTTACAAAGTGTTACTTACGAACTTTAACGACGTACTAAATACTACTAAATATCAGGACTTACATCATCTAATAGAACTAAATCGATTAATTCAGCATTTCAGCAAATACTAAACTTTGGAAAATATATATTAATTTGAAAAGACGACTCAACTTTTAGTTACCATTATTCCTGACACCGCCCTTTGACTGTTATCTCGATTTTCTCTAGCCACTTCCCTAGATAAGAGTTCTCTAGCTTATAACTACCCCTGAGTACTACGCCCGGCACCCCTTATTTTAATCAGAACTCCAGAACCACTATACATCTAAAAATCCCACCGACAGTTATAAATCAACTCCCCTCCGACATTCAGTGATAAATAGCTACCCAACTTAGTGGCAAATCTTCAGGAGAGCGACGAACGGTGATATGATGCAGCGCAGGGAACTTCCAAAATGGAAGCTGGTCCTGCACAAATTCATGCAGGACCCAGCAGTGTTCAGGTAGGAACAAAAAAATTTGCTTAAGACCTGAATAAACTATTCCAATTTTTGTAGAAAA
Organism: Ectobius pallidus; assembly: GCA_964059195.1. Lineage (NCBI taxonomy): Eukaryota > Metazoa > Arthropoda > Insecta > Blattodea > Ectobiidae > Ectobius > Ectobius pallidus. The sequence continues at coordinate 76,888,264 of CAXKWD010000005.1, forward strand.
CGTGTTAATTGTATGTGGAATGAACTGTGGGATTCAGTAGAATCATGAGAAAGCTTCAAGAAATCCCACTTTTGTTTACAGCTCCAATTAAACTTAATTTAATCCTTCTCTAGTCATGTTTCTATTTTGATACCTTAAATCTCATTCTTAGCACAGTGTTAGGGCGGAATTCTGGAACAAGCCTTCAACTCCTCCTGAAACCTTCCTTAGTAAAGGAGGGTAAAAAGAAGGCACCTTCTTCAAATGCAAAATCAAATTCTCGGTTCTTTCTTATAGCGTCCTTAATGAAGGACAGCTTATAAAGCCTCCTTCAGTTGCCAGGACAGTTGGCATCTGCATGGAAGACAAATGTTCCCATATGTTCGATTATACATTAAGTGCTGTTGTATAATGACTATTTATTTTATGAAAATTGATGACAATTACATTACAGGATTGAAGTTTACTTCATTTTATGTCAGATTAGTAATTCCTGACCTCTTAATAAATAACAACATGAAGCTCTGAGAATATGATAGGTTGGTAGTAACTAGCGTCTTTATTCCGTTGTACGGGACTGCAGCGAGGCACACATCTGAATTTAACACTCGAATATTCAGCGTATTATGGTACCAATGAATGAAATTCTTCAATAATGTAACATAAGAAAACTTGCAGGGCTCCGAAGTAAAGTCCAACGTCGAAATATGGTAAGTGTTTTTTTCTATTCTATGAGCCACTGATGCGATAGCCATCTTTCCTCCCCGCATGGACGTTTCAACTTCACAGCGTGTTCGTGGTCTCGGGGTAACGTGCGTGTCTAGTAATGGAGAGGTCTCACGTTCAAATCCACCCCAAAGCAACTTTTTTTTTTATTTATGTGAAATTGTGCACATTCCATTCTTGTGTTCTATTTTATCAATGTGCTTGAATGAGTATTATATTCTTCTTGCAAAAAAAAAAAAAAAAACTGGGAATTCATCGTCTTTCATTGACTTGTGCATTTTCTTACATTAACCTGTAACATCAGGCCTAAAGAATGGTAACATAAGCATATAAATGTTATTTCATGAACAGAAACTTGCTTTAAAGTTAAAAGTGCATAGGCCTATAGGACTACTCAGAACAAAACTGCGTACCGCTTGGTGGAACTATCCTCTTTTTATTGTCATACTGTACTATTTTATTGAGAACATAAAGACATTGAGACTAAAGACATGATATAAAAAATGTGTCTCGCATTTTTATAATATTGCAGCTGCTTCTATTACCGGTACTCTTCATTAATATTGTTATTATTATTAGTAATAATAATAATAATAATAATAATTTATTTGCTGTCAATTGACTTGATACAAGTTTCTGACATTGTCAAGCTTACAGACTAAGAGCTAATATTATACAACCTAATATTGCTACAACCTAGATCTAAGGATAAAAGTGTGTGATTGATCAAAATATAATAATGTATATGTGCTAATCGGTTATTACAATTCGTCTAAAGAATATAAACATTTTTCTATTAAGTATTTCTTCAGAAGTGTTTTGAAATTTTTCTTGTCAGCATTCTTAATTTCTACAGGTAGCTTGTTGTATAGTATAGTTCCAATTACACTTACGTCCTTAAATATAATTTGCTTTTTGCATGTATATCTATGACAATCTAAGCTACTTCTTGGGCTATAATTATGAATTTCACTATCTTTTGTTAGATTTCTAACTACTATTTCTAGTACTATTATTATATTTTTATTATAGGCCTATTATTATATTTTTATTATATTATTATATGTATATTAAATGCCCATTATTATATTTGTATTATATTATATTTTTATTATATTATTATTTTTATTATATTATGATATTTATATTGCATTATTATTATTATACTACTACTACTATAATTATTCTTAATGGTATTATCATTGTTAGGTCTATTGCTATTATTTCTGTATTTATTATCATTATTATATTATTATTATGTTCCTCTTTGTTTTGTCATAAGTATTGAGATCAAACATACGTGCAATTAAACAGTTGTAGGCCTAATAGTTGGCTTTCAAAATATATATTTGTATTCTTTAAGGTTAATTAGACAGTACTCCTTTCCTTTGTTATATGGACATGTAAGAGTTATGTTCATGGGCCTAATTTACGTATTTTATATCCACGCTTCAATGACATTTATCGTGACATTGATCACTTTATACTATATCCAATCTTAATTTTTTTAATAAATAGACAATAATGAACTACCGTACATACAGTACACTATTCTTTTCCAAAAATAGTTATTTATGGAGCTTATTTAATAGATATTCTGCTCACAATGGACTGTTATTTTGAAATTCACGGGTTTTTTGCTCATAATAATGAGTTTAATTTGTTTGTGTCGTATCTATGTAGTCATTTTTATTTAATACTTCTAGATAATATAATAATTATTTCGTAGCATTATCGTTAACCTACGTTGCTGTAGTACAATCTGAAATTTGATATAAGTTGCATAAACTCAATAAATTCACCATCTAATATCACAGAAGTGAGAAAACTGACGTCTGAAAACTATAGAGGATGGAAAAAGGCGACCACTCGGCTTCCTTCAGTATTTAAGATAAGGAAACTCTCTTACTTCCTCCTTTAAACTAACAGGGAGGTTCGAGAATAAGAAAAGGTGCTTCTTAAGGGACATCACAGGCCCCCTTTCACCTTTAAGGAGCCATCCTTCCTAAAGCGAAACAAGGAAGGTTCCAGAGTACGAATGGCTATGTAAGGAGGATTGAAGGCCCATTTTAAGTGAAGGAGCTTGAAAGGAGGATTCCAGAATTCCGCCCCTAGTGTTTATCACAGAACTAGAAATGTTCTGGTTAGACTTTTCTATCTCCTTCATGTCTTGGTGGAATCTCACTCCATAGTTTCACTGTAAATCTCTTAAATTTCAGATAAAAGTTGAGGTAGATATGAGGAAAATTGAATTTTACGCTCATATAACAACTTGGGTGTTTCATAGCTGCCAGTAAATTATCCATGATTTTATAGAAATCTGAGTGCTTCCTGTTCCCTAAAAATTGTTTGCCATATTCTTGAATCCTGTCCATGTTAGTCTTTTCTCATTGGCCATAAAATTTTCTATGCATTCGCTGTCATCAGGTTCATTATATAGGCTAACACCCAACAAACTTCTTTAAATAAGTTTATCACCTAGGGGTTAGAGTATGAGGGGATTCTTAATGGGTAGTGCTAGACTTGTGAATAAGAGACGTATAGGCTAAAGTAGATTTAGTTAACTATGTATGTAAAAGTATGTTCTATTCTATTCTATTCTTATATAAGTTTATCCTGAGATAGAAAAGAGAACTTAGAAGAATTATCAATTTATTACAATTTTGCAATGAATTTATTATTCCTAGTTTAATGTGAAAATGTGGTAGAGAGATGTTTTTCTGTCCACAGAATATTCTATTATTTACAATTTTGTCTCCTGGATGCATTTTCATTCTTGAAGACCATTCCCTTGTAACCTAGTGTAAGTCATAGGCAATAAAAGTAGGGACCAGTCAGTTCTGCATGAAAAAATACCATCTCGTTTCTATTGAAGTCATTGATTGGATGATTCATGCTAGAGGCACAATACCTTGCTTCTTTGTAAATTTCTGCAGGAGATTCCATCTTGGTTCAGAAATTTGTTTAAGAAATTGTGGTTGTTGCCATCAGTCCCTCAGGATCCTAAATAATTAATTTTGTATCTTCTTTTTGTCCTATTATTAATTAAGTTTTTGATCTAAGTATTGTAGGAAGTTTACACTCTAAGTTTTTGATGTTTTCTTCTGTTTTGACAATTTTTAGTTACCATATTTACTCAAATCTAATACACACTTCTTTTGTCCATTTGTAGCATTCAAAATTAGGGTGCACATTAAATTTGATTGCAAATCCATTCTGAAGTTCAGTGGTACCTTTGATCACCTATGTAACCATGCATTGCTGTAATTTTCAGCTTTATTACATTTATCATTCTCATATTTCCGATATTCACAAACACAGGCTGAAGTTAACATATTTGTGGCTTGGTTTTAAAAGGACCAGTGTCATAAAACTTGCTTTTTGAGGCAACTGACTTTGAAGCCTTTGTAGAAGTAACATTTTTTGCTGAGAACTTCTGACATTGGTTTCTAAGGTTTCTGTATTAGGTCTATTGATAGCAACATACATTGACACTTTTATTATACGAAAGATAAAGACTAGCAGAGCTTAATAATGCTTAGATCTCATTTTTGCAAGAAATTGACATTTGCCCTTTTAGAACCAAGCCATAGATATTATTTTGACACTCAAGCTCAGCACCAAATGTGTTGAAAGGTGGCAGAGTTTAATGCAAAGGTATCTCTTAGGCTCACACCCCCTCCTCTATCCCACCTACACGATTATACCAACCTTTATTCATCAGCATTCATAAGTCCATTGTAGTATAAAAAGAAATATGAATAAAATATCCTACCAGTGATGTGCATTACAAACTTTTTTTTATGATTTAAGATTTCAAAATTGAGGTGTGCATTCAAGAAATTAAAAAAAAAAAAAAGTTTCTAGGCATGGTTTGAGTTGCTCAATAAAGGAATAGGCATGTTTATTGAACGTCCCAAGACCAATTCCTGAGTTTCCATGAAAAAGAACCTTTCTACTTCTGAATACAGCTGACACATCTTTGTGTCAGATGTGTCAGCTGTGCTTTCAGCACAATCCATTGTTGCCAACCCAGTTGCAACGAGGCCAAAACTACAGGTCATGTGCTGGGATTTTGTTGAAAGATGAAACAGGTATCTAAGCTCAGGTCAGTTATCTAACGGAGCTGGGTTATCTATAGGCAGCAGATATTCTTTGAAGACATGGATGGGAAGTAAACAAAGTTCACTGCCTTACATCAGATTCTAATAGGTGGGCAGACATTGTGGCCATTCACAGAAACGAGAAACAAGGTATCATACTGGATTCGACAATCCATTTTGAGAAGGATGTTTTGCTAGCCCAGCAAATAGATGAAAAGAAGAAAGCTATCTACATACTCCGTATTGATTAAAAAACATAGGTATGATATACCTCAGCATCGATGAATTTTTAGTCAAAGTGGCACTCGCCTGAATTTACAGTTAACTTGCTTAAGTAATTAGGTTTTTGAATTCTGGCTAAGAGAGTGTAGCCTTTACTATTGTGCCATCAAGAAGTTGCTTTGCAGCACTTGTAGAGGCTAGAATCCACTAAAAAACATAATTTAATTGGCAGTGCTAGTGTATGATTATAAAGTTCTGCTATAAGCGTTTATGAAGTAAGAAATAAAAGTAACATAAACTCATCTATTTACAGATGTTGAAAATGTTTACCTCGTTTACTTACCATGACTCATCGCTGGTATTTCAATCCTATATTACAGGGGTGGCCACAACAAGGCTCGTGAGCCAAGCTAAGATACAGATTTTAAAAAGTATATAGTTAATATAATTTAATGAAAACATATTAGGAGGAAGTGAAAAACGTATTTCTGATTTAGCTCAGAGTGTATTTAGTTTTCAGAGCAAATTAAGACTCTTTCGGAAAGACTTCGAGACTGAAACTTTTGCTCATATCAGATGTTTGAAGAAAATTACTGAAAGTCTTCCCGATGTTCAGGTGGAAACAGAAGATTATTTGGTTAAAATGTCTGGTCTTGCTAAAGAAATCAATGGCAGATTTAATGGTTTGAGAACACTTAAACCTTCATTTTCATTCCTGGAAAATCCTTTTGCTGTTGATGTGGGTGATGGCTGTCCTGTTTCATCACGAATTACAAAGGATATGGTTGGAGTCAAGTTGGAGCTACTAGAACTGCAAGAGGACGAAGGACTAAAAGGACTTAAATGAAGTGGAGTTTTGGCCATAAAATTTTGGAAGAAAGTTCCAGAAGAAAAAACCTACTAACAAAAGATTGTGCTAAGAGGCTTATCTTGATATTTGGGACAGTTTATGTGCGTGATTCTCTGTACTGAACGCTTAAGTTCATTAAATGTAATTATCAATCTGAACTAACTGATGAACGTATAAGTGAACTTGTGCAAACTAAGCTTACCAATTATCAGCCAAATTTCAAAGAACTAACAGCAAAAATGAACACTTGAAAAAGCACTTCACAAAAGTAAAGTCTTATATCTTGTTGTGTAATTGCACAATAATGTTTATGTGTATAGTAAAAACAATGTGGTTCGCTCCGAATATCTTCATAAATTTGTGGCTCCCAAAGTTAAGGTTAGTGGCCACCCCCTGCTGTATTATATTAATTGAAATTGAATATGAGTTGAAATTATCAGATGCTGTAATCATATGAACAAAAGAAAATAGATGAACATCAATGCTAGGAGTCTGAAAGGAAAATGGGGAGAAAACCAATCTTCGCCTGGGTGGCAAATATATCCAGAGCTGTGGATAGATTTATTGATGGCACAGTATTATGAAAGACTCCTTACAAATTTTAGTTTCATTTGTATATAAATACTTCATTTGGCCTTAATGTTTGAGTTCAAAACTAAACAACAATCTATATTTTATATTTGAAAAAATGTAACTTTTGATTCTGGATCTTCAAGGGTATTAGAGGGCAGATAATTTATTGAAATATAAATCTTTGTGTGTGCACCGGTACTTCATACAATTTTCATTTTTCTGCAGGACATGGTAAAAATGGAATGGAATGAAGCAGAATATGTATCCCAGCTCCAGCAGATTGACATACGAATTGCCCAAAATGTTATGAGACTTCTAGACGAAGACAACACCATCCCATTTATTGCTCGTTACAGGAAAGAACTCACAAACGATATGTCTCCAGAAAAGCTGAGGGAAGTGAAGGCTTCATATGACATGGTGAAGTAAGTTTTGCTTATTTGAATTTATAAAAGTAAAATATTTTTATTAAATTGTTTTATTTATTTTTTATTAAGGAATATTCCACAATACAATGGTTTTCCTTCATCCCGCAACAATCTTCTGCCTCCATAAGTCCCTGTCCACAGCATCTTCTTCACTTAATCCTTTTCTTGCCATACTCCTTTTCACCTCATCTATCCAGCACTCTTTGGGCTTCTCTCTTCTTCTTTTTTCTTCTACTTTCCAATCCAAAATTCTCTTGGGTATTCTATCCTCTGTCATTCTGAGTACATGTCCATACCATCTGAAGCGTCTTTCTTCTAAAATTTCCAAAATATTTTTTTCAACTTGGATTATTTCCCGTATTCTATTCCAAATTTTTTCTTTCCTGGATTTTCTTGCTGAACGCCTCCAAAAATACATTTCTAATACCATTAATTTGTTTGCTTGTTTACTTGTTACAACAAAGTAAAGTATTTAATTGAATCTTATATTAACTCTTTCAGAACTAAATTTGTACACTGGTAATAAGTAGGGCCTGGATTCTTAGGTTATAAACTATTTTGTTCCTTGCTAGTTAACTGTAACATTTTAATATAATTATCCATTTCTTAATCTTGGCAGTCCAATCTTAAAACCTAAAAATCACTAATTAAGAAGTTAGAAACTAAAAATGGCTAAAATTGCTTTTCAAGTTAAATACGATAAAATAATAATAATAAATTAATTATTGTTGTTCTACTAATATTTACTTTTTAAATATCTTCCTACATATTCATTCTTGCTCTTTGTTGCCAGTATATTATTTTGAAAATAAAATAAAGCATTGCATTTTGTAATTTTGTGATTTTTTACCCCATTGTCCTGATAAAGGAAATCTTAAGTGAACTGAAATCCCTGGTTTCTTTAGAAGCGAATATAAAGGCATTCTTGGGAAGCTTATGTTAGTTTATTCACAGCAAGACACCAAAAGTGAAGAATTCTAAAAATTGGTTGATTAATTGAAAAACATTTATTTTGGAGTTGGAAATGACAGGGGTAGTTCTAAAACCAAGCAACATATAACAATAAATATAAGCCAGCAACTTCTCGCATTTTCGTTCAAAAGAAAATGTACAAAAGAATCATTGCTTACCATGGATTGCTTGCAATATATTCCTTCTCATAGTTTATTGCTGCCGTGATGTTGCTGGCACCAGCTTCAATTCAACGTTTCTGGCTTGGATTGTAATTTCCTCGGGATTATCATTCATATTTCCACAAGTTTTCATCAATTCTAGTTCATATGCATTACTGTTCACAAAAAGCGACTCATATATTATGCATCTATACTGCATTTTGTATTGGTACGTACGGTTCATTGTTGTTTAATGATTAAGATGGCCTTGAGCATATGACTTTAACAAATGGCTGAATATCTTCTGTTATAATTAATTATGCGGTATTTTAGTTTAATTTCATATAATTTAGAGCACTTTTACTAAAAAATATTGTATGCACCATGTACGCAAAAACTTTATAGGACTCATCCAGTATTTCAGCCTCAGCTTACACCTTTGCCGCTATACTAGATTCATGCGCTAAAGCGTTATTTTGCATACTTGATACATAAATAGCTATTTTTCAATTTGTTTATGGTAACATGCCGAAAAATTGCATTTTAGTAACCTACGTTGCTAAAACTGCATTCAAACTGCATTCAAAATGCAGTTTTATCGGCCTAGGATGCTAAAATTGCTAAAAATTACCTAAAAATTAAATTGCAGCATGCTCATAATGTGTGCGTACTATTTATTTATAACACGTGCAAATGTGACCATGTCACTCCATCTTTGAATGTGTTAAACTGGTTTTGACTCCATACACGCTATGATTACCACTCCCTAGTACTTCTTTTCCAAATCCTTTTATCCTTGATACCTTTTTACCTGTCATTATGCTTCAATACGCTCACCTCTCATCATAATTTTCTCACCCGTTCACGACATGACTTAACACTATCAGTACCATCCCATCGCACAGCTCTTTACTCGTCTTCGTTCACCATTTCTGCAACATGATTATGGAACTCTCTGCCCGTGAATGTCAGGGACTGTCAAAATCCCAGACAATTCAAACGAAAACTTTTTGAATACCTAACTCACTCAGGTATATCGCTTTGTAAATTTTTTAAATATATTTTTTTATTATTCAACAGCATGCTCCATTACAGATGAGTAGTACTACATGTCTAGGTTTGTCTTAGTTTACATGATTTGTGTCTTATTCCTATTACTATACAAGTATATATGTATGTATATTCCTATATGTCAGCCATTTCATAATTTCGGGTGGGACATTCTAGCAAATTATAACAACTATTTTTTGTTTATTACATGTCATAAATAATGAATTAGAACTTGTTCTGCACATTCTGTAAAATCTACTATGGCTTCTCCTTCGTTCTACATGCAAAGCATTATTAAAAAGTTATTTTAAATATTTTAAATATTTTAAATTTGTTTTTCAAAATCTGTCACGGGTGGGACATAATTTGGACACTGATTTTAATGATGCAAAACAAAAGCTCATTTTCTGTTCTGCTATTACTGTTAGGGTCTTAATGTTGTTATTAATGAAGGTATGAGGGATTCAATACAAATTATAAACTGTTTTCCGGTTGTCAGAACATTTATTTAACTCATCAATAATAATTTAACAAAACTATCACTGTTACGGGTGGGACAAAAATTCCCTTGTTTGTTATTTTACATAGTAATTAACCACACATATTTTTTGAAGTTAATCTTATACCAAATTGTATCTCAATTGTATCTTAATTGAAAATGGACATAGCTGATTACTCTTGACTACTTGGTATTAAAGAGTGTTAAAATCATGCAAAAAATGGCAAAAAAAAAAGTAACTCAATGCTATAAATAAGTAAATCAACAGATTCTACACATGAAACCACTTCAAATATACCCAAGTCCTTAAAATTCAGATAATTTGAGGTTTTAAACTTATTTTTGACCACCCAATTACAATAATTTTATAACTTCTCTCTTTGAGGGAAAAATTCCCATATTTTATGAAATGGCTGATGTTCATAAAACATACTAAGATAGCATTCCTTATTGTTAATGATTACCTTACTTGTTTTTCATATAACTATGATATTGTCTATATTTCTTATTTATGCCAGTTTGTTTTTCGTTATTGTAGCTGTTCTAAGTCTATACTGTTTGCGAATTTGGTTAGGTATTTAATGTACTTAGTCCCTAGTTTGTCCTCTTGTACTGGCCACACCTCTCCACACTTATTAACAGTTGAATAAGAGATGCCCTTTGTTTATTTTCACACAATCGTACATCACATGCTCTACTGTTTGGTCGCCCTTCCCACAAACACACGTTGGACTTGTTTTTATTTTGAAATGATGGAAGTAGTAGTTTAATCTTCCGTGGCTAGTCAGGAGTGTTGTCAAGTTTGGGGACAATTATTTATTTATTTATTTATTTATATTTATACAAAACAAAACAAGACCACCCGAATGAGCAAGCGCTCGTGCTCGGGCACAGTTCAGCCATTTACATTACAAAATACAAATTACAAATACATAAAGAAAATATAATTAAATCAAAACCTAAAAAATAATAATAATGAAGAAAGAACAGAAAAGTAAAAAGAAAAAAGGAAAAGTAGTAAGAACAAAAATTGAAACCCTGAGTTATTACAAATAAAATCGTTCCTTAATTGTCTACTAAGTACAGAGTGAAGTTAATTAAAACTTCAGTTTTAGTCTGTCTTTTATACAAGTAAAGAAAGACTTAGTGATGAGTCCTACGGAGGTAGATTCCCATATCCTTTCCCATTTTTCTACAGTTGCAGCTGTAAGATAATTCTTCATGAGACTTATCAAAATCTTGTTGTACCATCTCTCTAGATTGTCATCACTAGCTGCTTGTTTAGCTAGACGTTCTGCCAGCTCTTTGCCATAATATCCCACATGGGGCTTCACCCAGTTGAAGTGCACGTGCCAACTGTCGTTTTCCATTAATCGCAGGTTCTTGCGGATTTCTTCAATTAGGTTGTTGTGGTTGCGTCCGTTACAAAAGGAGTCCAAGGTAATTCTGCTATCGGTGTATACTGCTATATTCCTTTCTTCTATCTGATTGTCACCTTCTTTACACTTGAGATCTTTTACATGCTGCAAAGCTTTCACTATAGCGAGTTGCTCAGCTTGATTATTTGAGCAGTTGTCCGAGAAACTTTACCAGGGTTTTTTGCAAAACACGGTAGCTTACTTCTTCATATAACAACAAATATAAGCTAACAACTTTTCACATCATGGTTCACAAGAGAAACATTGCTTACCATGGATGCACCAGCATTTAAATGCAATAATATATTCCTTCTCACAGTCTACTACTGCCGTGATGTTGCTGGCAGCAGCTCCAATTCAATGTTTCTGGCTTGGATTGAAATGTCCTTGGGATTATCATTCATATTTTCATAAGCTTTTCATAAATACTAGTTTGTATGCATTATTGTTTACTAAAAGCTACTTGTATATAATGCACCTATATCCTATTTTGTATTGGTACGGTTCATTGTTGTTCTGTGATTCAGGTGGCTGTGGGAATATGATGATAACAAATGGCTGACTATCCCTTTCATTATAATTTATTTATACGGTATTTTTATTTCATTTCATATAATTTAGAGAGCTTTTACTAAAAAAATATTGTATGCACCAAATATGCAAAAACTTTATCAGACTCATCCAGTATTTTGGCCTCGACTTACGCCTCGGCTGCTATACTAGATTCGTCCTCTAAAGCATTATTTTGCATACTTGATACATAAATAGCTATTAGAAATCAAGTTAAGGGTCATGTACACTCGAGTGCATGGGAAGTTTAAAATGCTTCTGTTTTCTTTTAGTGTTTTTCTTTAAAGTTAGCATTGAATCTCCTTATAATTTGTATTCCACACCAGTCCTGGGTGAGCCAAGCTTATTGGGTTGAATTCAAGTTCAACCACATGCATTAAATCCTATGAACAATGCCCAGCCTAGGGAAGTGGTAAAAGGGGTGTGCTCACAACGAATGTTGACCAGCCCCTGGATGAGCCTGACTCTTTATTGGTTTGATGTCATAAGTCTGGCATTCAAAGAGTAACCTATGAACACAGGTAGGTTTCAGGTTCAGGAGCGAAATATTGGGGGGGGGGGGGGGGGGAAGACACACATTAAGTGGAGGGTTAAATGAAGTTGCCTTGTAAGTAGTGTCTTCTACATTACCATTTGAAGTGAACAAAGGACATGGACAACCAACAGAAAGTTATTTCCCTTAATGAACAAGGTTAAAATTAATTCCGAAATCATTATGTTCTCTCAACGAATCCAGAGGCTCTTAGCCTTGTCTGCCATCATGAAAAAAAGGAGAGAAGCAGGGGTGAGAAGTGGGCATGGCAGAGCCGGTTTAGAATTCCCTTACCAACATAAGCCACTGTGTATCATATCGGAAAGTTTCCGTGCACTGGAGTCTACATCTTTAACTGGCACAACTAGTGTAAAAGTAAACATTTAATTTATTCATTCCCTCTTATACTTTGGTGCTAAAAGTTTAGTGGGTGATTACACGATATTTCTGCATCAATACCATATTTACTCATGTAACTCATGCACTTTTTTATGCTAATTGTGTAATCTAAAATAGGATATCTGAAAGGAAATTATTAATGGATTACAAAACTTGTTTAAATTTGATTTATTTGAATAAAAACCAGAAAGCCAGTTTCATACTGACTGAACCACCCAGGCCGATCTGCATTTGGGAATTCCTGGTTAAAACATCTTGGCCTACCAATTTGACTCTGTTTTTTTATGGTTTCCCAGCCACAAATGTAATTAGGCAGGGTTAGGATTTTTAGGTGCAAATTTTATATGAAAAAAGGAAGGGAAAAGGTGCTAAAATAAGGTAAAAAAGGGGACAAAAAGGTGCTATTTTACTCAAGTAATTCAAAAAAATCTATCTTCTATTAACAGTTATTGAGTTGCGAAAAAACACATCAAATCATCACTCACCAGAAACAGTAAAATACAGGAAGCTGTTGTACTTCAAGACATTGAGCATCTCTACATTTTTAAAAATAAGCCTGTTTCTATTAGGACATAGAATGTCTTTGTACATGCTAAAGCTTCTTTCGACATCCACAGAAACCAGTGGGGCAAACTTTGTATTCACTCGGAATGGCAACTCTACACATGTGGCAAATTCCTCAACATCCGGTTTTTTCTGAAGACTAGACTCAAGTTTGTCTTTAGCAGAGCCCTCTAACTGGTCCCTCACTGAAGTGAAAATATCCCATTGTTTTTCCTTTTCAAGACCTTGTTCTTCCAATTGTTTGATAGCTGCAGTCAAGTACTTGTAACCATGGACACAAAATAGTTCTGTCTCCAAATTCTGTATTTTTTCCAGTAGCAGAAGTTGTTGGGCCTTGGAAATCGCACCTGCGTCTGCTGGATCCAATGAAAGCACAAAATCCTTAATCTTGTCAAAATTCTCACACAACATAACAGCACACTGAATCCATGATCCCCAGCGAGTAATGACCGGGAATTTTGGAAGGGGGAGGCCAGTGATTTCCTTGTAGGCAACAACACGACTCGGAGCTTTCTGTAGAATCTTCTTCAGGGCAGAGATGTATTCATTTGCAATGTCGTATTCATTCCTTATGGATTCACAAACCCTGTGAAGGGCATGGACTATGCATGTCACATGCTTTAACTTAGGGAACAAAGGTTTCAATTGGTTAATTGCTGAAACCCTGTATGGAGCCTGGTCTGTAACCACCAGAAGAAGTTTTTCAAATGCGATACCACTTGGCCACAGGTTTTGACAGAAGTCCATGATTGATTGCATTACTGTACTGGCGTTGGCTTTCTCCAGTTCGTACATTTTAAACAACATGGGCTTAACGTTCTCCCCTTATAGGGGGAAAACTAAAATGTTCAAAACATATCGTTCCATTGAGTCTGTAGTTTCATCCAATATGATTCCCACATCACAATCAGTCACTTTCTCCTTGATGGTTTTTATGGTTTCTTGGTAAACAGGCTCCATGTAGTTTCTTCTTATAGTACTCTCATCAGGCACTGACATCTTTGTGTATTTTTCAAGGAATCCTTTGAAAGTCGGATGGTTTACCTTATTGAGTGGAATTCCCGCTTGTGTAAGAGCAGCACATAAATCAATCTTGAATTTCTTCAAATTTTGAGTTTTCGATGAACACTGTTCAATCGCATTCCGTAATAAAGGTTGTCGCGATTTATTTGCTTGAAGTGTCTTGTTCTTTTGATGCTTAGAAGTGGAAATGTGTTGTTTGATGCGGTCTCGCTGGTGTTTTTCATCTAACAAAATTCCTGAATCGCAAATGCTACACGGTATTACAGTTCCATCTGTTTCTACAGAATCTTGTTTGAATTCCTGAGACAGAGAAAATAACCGGGCTCTGGACACCTTAGGCATGGCAAAAATACACTCATTTAATCACAGATTTGCACTCACGATCAACAGACTACTGACTGGTGAAATCAAGAAGATGGAAGTGAGAGAAAGAGGATTTGCGTATACACAATATTTTTTTTATAATAAATTATAATTTGGTAGAATGAAATACGCATTTCCATTGTAGCAAGCTATTTGTTTCGGCAAAGTGAAAGAGGATTTGCGCGCACACACAATATTATTGTTGATGGAATGAAATATGCATTTCCATTGTAGGGAGCTATTTGTTTCGGCAAAGTGAGAGAAAGAGGGTTTGCACGCACACACGTATCATTTTCTGTTGTTGCAGGTGTGCTTTCAGTCCTGCTTTTACTGGAAGTAAAATGGAATGAAACTCACAAGTCATTCATAATGCTTTATAATGATAAAATGCACTCTAGAAGAATATTGATAAGCTACAGTATATGAAAAAGGGGAAGAAAGGGGATTATGGGCACTGTTGAGAAAAAAGGGGTAAAAGGTACCAAAAAAGGGAAAAGTTTTAAGATTTAGCATTTCATAGATCCATAAGAAAATTCACTTAGCAAATCTTGCATGATTTCTTTTATTGACTGCAAATCTATTTGGAATGCCTGACCAATATTTACTCAGTTAATTTGTGCCTGATGCTATAAGATGATTTAGTTTTTGGCCTGTATCTAAAATTTGGTATTCAACATGTATGTGAGAAAGTTTGTACACAATTATATGGAAATACACTGAGGATCTATATGATTCCCTACTCACTAAAAAGCTCAGAATTACAGAAGCAGTTCTACAGGTATTAATAGCTTGCCATAATCACATAATGTCAAAGTTAGGTGCTGTTGAATAATTCTGCTGACATCCTAACAAATTCTTAAAGCCTCGTATTGTATTCTAAGTAATTATCTTGAATTATAAGCACCATAATTAAATTCTTGTTCCAAAATATTGCCAACTCACCATTTACTTCGTTCCAGAGACATGCACCTATTGTAAGTATTAAGATGCAATATTTTGAGCACTTGTTTCTAGGATATATGACTGCAACAAATCCCTTAGTGTGAAAAAAGCATTACACCTTTCTGATTTTAATCCTTGTTATTTATAGGACTGTGAAACAAAAGGCATCAACTGTGGAAAAAAGCATAGCAAAACTAGGAAAGCTGACACCTCTTTTAGAAAGAAGTATTCGATGTGCGCAAAGTATTTCTGAATTGGACCACATTGTAAGTAAACATGGGTATGAGCAATAGTAGTGGCAATACTTCTGTAGAATCATTGTGATAGACCAGACTTTCCAACTTATGGAGCTACTTCATAAACCCAACATATAACTAAAAAGATTGACACATAATAAGAAGAGATTGTATATTTCAATATTATGACTAAAAATGTATATTAGAATATATGACATACATTTTAGCAATGCCTTGTTCTATTGCCTATACTGACACAAATGTGAGAACTCTTAATTAATTAGAGATATGGCACTCACTCTCAACTACAATTTCTTTAATATTGGGTGAAAAGTTAACCACAGCCATTCAAATGCAGTCTATTTTATTTTATCAACTTTATGTTTGAAAATGAGAACTCCCACCATAAAGGTGGAGCTCACTCGAAGAGCAATATGAAACAAAATGGGATTTTTTCCTTGGAAACAAATGGCCAAACAAATTTTGAGCTTGAAGTAGACTTTAAAGGCAGGTCACTTTGAAGAATAATAATTTTCTTTTCTGCTGCTGGACCATCCTCATTAAAGTGTTGCTTAATACATGTCGAAAATTCTTAAACATCATTGTCCATAAAAGGTGCTGTGATGAACTGTGCCAGAGATTTCTGAAATTGTTCCATCTAACTTGATAGAATTTCTACATTCTTTTTGCCACACTAGGATTGTAAAGAACCCTGTTATTCAAATCTGTCTTTCAAACAGGGAAAGTGTTTGACATTACCCCAGATGAGGTTCATTTCCCACAACTCAAGCTTTCTTGAAAATGCCTTAACTTCAGATATTTAAATTGAGTTCATTAAGCCTCATTTTAACAAGATGTTTCTTTATAGAAACTACAACCACCATTAGTGAGCAGTCAGCTGGCAGTACAGTGTAGCCAATCTCACAAAGCCAAGTTCAACAATAAACGTAGGCAACTTTCCTCAAGCCAATCAAAATTCCCCTGCAAGCTACCGATAGCTCACGATCAGTGGTCTGGTGAGCCCTGTGATAGACAATATGTTACACCACATATTAGTTGTTCTTGTATTCAAGAATAAAATAAACTATTGCTCTCAGCTCTCTATTTTCAAAATAGCAGCATCCAAATAAGGTAAGATAATACAATTAATGTAGTATAATACAATAACGATTAAAAAAATGCAACAACACTCTCACATAAAAAATAATACAATTACTTTCAGTCTAAACCATGTAATGATGCAACAAAATGTTACCTGCTAAGTTTAAATGCCAAGCATGTCATTTTAAAATACTGTAGGTAAACATCTTGGAAACTTGGTCTATCCATTTAACAACCTATGAGTCCCAGATTTTGAACTTTTTCAGTATATCATGGTTAGAAATGCAATGTACTTGGTATTAAAAAAAAAAAAAAAAATGAGAGTCCAGATTATGGCATTTAGTGTTCAATTCTTATATTATACAAATCCAAGTGGTATACTTGTAAATGTCTGATAAAAATTAGAAGTAATAACTGCCTGAAATGTAGTAAAATAATTCTGACTAGGAGTCTTCTTTTAAACCCCTTTAAATACTCGAACATATTCTTCTTATTGAAGAATTTGGCATATTTCATGAAGCTTACTAAATTGAGTCACACTGATCTAACCAAGTCATATGAAAGTTAAATAAGAGGAAAATGACAATCATTAGAAACCCTTTTAAAACGGTGCAGCACCATGAACATAGGTGAGTAGGAACAGTGGCTGAACATTAAGGATAATGGCAAATTTGGAGCCCCATCCAGTACAGAGATTTTCTGAAGCTCTGAGTAAATTTCAGATCTAAGAGACTTCCTGTATGCTAATGAATCATGGATAGGGGACCAAACAAAACCTGAAAAAAAGTTTTGTTTTGTTTCAAAATGAAAGGCTCTTATAGACACTGAAAATCAATGGTATATATATATATATATATTAAAAAAAACCTTGAAATTTGGTTAAAACAAAATTTTAAATACAGCTAATCAAATGTACTTTTCTTATTGTACATCTAACAAGTAGAACAAATTCAGGTTTGAAAATGTGTTAGTGAAACCTGCAGGTTAATGTAATACTGTTGTTTTTATTACTTTTCTTACATTCCCTATCTGAGTATTCCTGCATTTTTTCTCAATTTAGGGAAAATCAATGAATAGTTTCACTGTATGTAAAATGTACCAGTAATAGCATTTTTATCCAAGAGATCCAGTATTTATTTTCAGATTTAAGAAGGTATAGGATCTTTGTGTAAATATGTTATGGATGACTGAAGAAATGTCTCTAATGAATGTTTTTTTATTATAGTATAGTCCTTTCAAACCTGGAAGTAAGCACACTTTAGCTGAAAGAGCTCGTCAGTTGGGATTAGAGGAACCAGCAAACGATATAATGAATGGTACAAAATTTGTGCTATTGGAACAATATGTAAAACCTATGCAGAAAGGTGTGGAAAATGTAAAGAATGTTGAGTTGGGCATCCAACACATAATAGCAGATGTCATCAGCAAAGATAGAGAGGTGCTAGATTTACTTAGACGACTGTAAGTATGCTTTGTACTAAATACAATACAGTATGACTTATGAGTCATCTTGCATAATAGGGATTATGTTGATTCTTTCAGGATTGATTGTCATATATTTTTGAAATTTGATTTTTGTGAGAATATTTTAGAGAAAAATTCATATTTTTAAATGTGATAAGTGTAATATCACTTGATCTAAAGAAGTGCATAACTTCCTTTGCAGGTTCTTTAGGCAAGATTACAAAACTAAAGATCACACATTTTGTGCTTTTACTCTATGCAATTTGGGAATAGGCAAATAGACTTGCAACTATGGTATTTATGTGATGAATGCACCTACATAATGGATGCACCCCAACTTTTTGTGTTAAAAAGTAAAAAATAAAAGTTTTAAAACAACAGTGCATGGAAACAGTAATCGTGATTGGTTCTTATTAGCTCACAAAATACTGGTTTACTCAACGATTGTCAATTAATATCACAGTTTACTTAGGACATCTGGAGTAGACAATAGTGTAAAGTTGTGTTTGCACAATTGTTGAGAATTATTCGAGTTACACAGCGAGTTTTAGGCTGAAAGTTATCAAATTTGCTGAAGAACATGGTAACATATCTGCTGGATGAGAATTTACAGTATCTGAGTATAATGGGCATAAGTGTTTCTTGTCTGTTTATGCAACTGCTAACTATCGATTGTCATATGTGCGACGATCAATTAGTCATGGCCGCTATAACGATACGTATGCTATAGATCGTTAGCTAGCACATCTTTTAATATGTGTTTCTTTCACTAAAATTCTTTCCTCGCATAAAGGATGCACCATGTGATATTCCTAAAAATATTGACCTATATTCACCACTGATGATACAGGGTGATTGTAGTGATTTCCCCCTGAGAAAAGATCAAGGAGTCTGAAATTTGTTAACAAAACACCAGTTTCAACAAATTTCTAGAGTAACTTACTATACTAAACACAAAATCCAATAGAATGTTATGCAACGTGAGGCATTGATGACTCAGCAGTGTTGCAGGTGTCTCTGTTTAATAGACTGAGAAGGGAGATGCATGCCTACTCACTATGAGGAACAAACAAGCATTGTTTTAAGGTATTTCATTATTTTTAAATAAGCCGTTTTCTCCTGAATGGAGCGTCATACAGATATGGGATTGGACAGTTGGCTACCAAATAAATATAGCTTTCCAATGGTGTTTTAAGAAAAGGCCTGTATGTACGAGGGCGAATCAGAAAGTCTTTGCCCCTATTTCTTATTAGCCAGAATAAGGTACATACAGGTAAGTACAGATATACGTACTATTCTACGGACCTTATACTATTTTGCCACTTAGTTCCCACACCGGATCAGACATTTGTCCCATCGCAGCACTAAATTTGAGATGCCCCTGTCGTAGAATTCGTCTGGCTGGCTGCGGAACCACCGCCGGACTGCTATCTTGGCTTCATCGTTGCACATGAATTGCTGTCCTGCCAGTAACTTCTTCAGCGGACCGAACAAGTGGTAATGACTAGGGTCGAGGTCCGGACTGTATGGTGGGTGATCCAGACTCTCCCAGTGAAATGACTGGAGCTTGTCAGCGGTTCTGATTGCCACACATGGCTTCGCATTATTGTGGTGTCCACATCGAGAATCCCTTGGCGTTTTCGCCTGATGGCAGCCCGCAGACGTGACAGTGTGGAACAATAACTGTCGGCATCAATGGTTGCACGTTGTGGCATGAAATCCAGCAGGAGGGGTCTACGGCGATCCCAGAAGACAGTTAACATCACGTTCCCAAGTGATTACCATGTGTTTGGTCCACTGAAGAAGTTCCTGGCAGGACAGCAATTCACGTGCAACGATGAGGCCAAGACAGCACTCCGGTGGTGGTTCTGCAGTCAGCCGGACGAATTCTACGACAGGGGCATCTCAAATTTAATTCTGTGATGGAAAAATTTTTATGTCTGATCCGGTGTGGGAACGATGTGGAAAAATAGTTTAAGGTCCGTATAATTGTAGGTATATCTTTAATCACCTGTATGTACCTTATTTTGGCTAGTAAAAACTAGGGGCAAAGACTTTCTGATTCGCCCTCATAATAGATTTTGAGCGTGCAAAGGAATAAGTGAAGTACATATCCTTAGCGAGGCAGTGCAGTCCGTTAACTGTACACCACCCCAACAACCTCATTCGCGTGTCACTCGTCACGTGATTCTGCCTGCTCCGCCTCAGGTTCAGAGTTGTTCTGTGTTTTTTCTAGTCTGATATCTTTGGTATAAACTGTGATCTTATTTATTAGTATGGCTTAATTTTCCATACATAAATTTGAGGTAGATTTCAAAGCAAAATCTAACTATTGCAATGGATACCATGTCATGATTTTCGAAAAATTCTTTCATATCTTTACGTTTCATGCTCCCCTAAGTACGAAACCACCGCCCGTTCAAAAAAAAAATTTGTGATATTTATATATAGGCCTATATGAATCGTGCATTTCCAAAACGTTGTAAATGCCAAAATTTGAAAAATGCACTTTTCATACTAAAACACGTTGTAAATGCCATATCTTTCTATTGCAAAACAGTTTGTCTGGATAGTGCTGCATCTAGCGGGAGAAAACTGAACTAGAAGTAGCAGTGCAAGTCAAAAGGTTGTAAGTCCATGGTGCAACCAAGCTATCATATTATGTTGCTCCATTGCTAGTCTGACTTACAACAACGATACACGTTTATAGGTTATGTTGTGTTGTTTATTTATTCATTTGTAGAGTGAGTATCTTGATCTAATCCACAAATATGAGTTTGAATCAAATTGAAACGACGTCAAAACCAAGAAAGATGAAAAGGTGCCCCGAAGAATGGGTTAAAAACAAGTTAAAGAAGGACAGAAATTCTGGAAATGAGTACACATCACCGAAAACTGGAAAAACTACTCCTGCAAAAGATCCCCCATCTGAGGTAAGTTTAGGCTCCTAATTGATTATTTATTTATAGACTTATACAGATACCTAACGAAGACTACTTCTTG
This sequence comes from Ectobius pallidus, assembly GCA_964059195.1. NCBI lineage: Eukaryota > Metazoa > Arthropoda > Insecta > Blattodea > Ectobiidae > Ectobius > Ectobius pallidus. The sequence continues at coordinate 76,909,421 of CAXKWD010000005.1, forward strand.
CCTAATCAGTTAATTCTATACAATGAAATATATTGTATAAACAATGTAGGCCATGTTTATCTAGGGCCTACATTGTTCTTTCTCTGCTTGTAGTTTATGTAGCCTACATTCACAAACACACACACACACAGACCACACATACACCTACATAGTTTTTAAATTTCAAATGCAAAACTAATCTGTTTGTTTGTTTTCAGGTATCATGTAAATGTAAATTGTCATGCACAGCCATAACTTTGACATACAGAAAAAAAATGTTTGAAGACTTTTGGAAGCTAAATGACTATAATAAGCAACAAAACTATTTGATTAGGCTTATCCATCCACAACTAATAAATCGGCGGAGGTATGGACAATATGATCACCCGAGCGAAAGCAGAAGGCAGCATTCTTTTTCGTACGTTCTGGTTCTCCGTGGAGGATCAGAGGTAACGGTTTGTCTGAAAACGTTTTGCAATACGTTTGGTATTACACCTAGACGAGTGCAGCTACTTGGAGAAAATATCCTCAAAGGTAAAGTTGAATGTACTGATAAGAGAGGGGGCGTAAGAACGAATGCTGAAAAAATGAAATGGACCAATAAAATCATTGAGCATATTAAGAGCTTTCCAACCTACGAGAGCCACTACTCAAGAAAGAAAAACCCTAATAAGCTTTTTCTGTCACCTGACCTCAATGTCAGCAGAATGTATAGGGAGTTTTTGGTAAAATATGCTCCAGGCCATATTGGTAAGCCCCCAGTCAGCAGGCAATGGTATCACGAGGTATTTTTGTCAAAATTTAACCTCTCCTTTCAATCACCCAAACTTGATACATGCTCAACTTGTGACTCCTTTGCAGTAAAATTGAAGGCAGGAGACACATCAGTGAAAGTTCACCAGGATCTACACCATCGACAAGCTGAAGCTGCATTTAAAGCAATGATCGATGATGAACAAAATGCTATCTCTTCTGATGCATATGTCATAACTTTTGATCTACAGCAGCAAATGTACATCCCACAACTAACACACTCTGAAATGTATTATTCTCAACAAGTAGCATGCTGTAACTTCGGTATCCATGACAGTGTTACTAGAACTGGTTGTATGTGTCTTTGGTCAGAGAACTATGGTGGAAGGGGCTCCCAAGAAATTTCTTCTTGTGTTTATAAATATTTGACGATGGCTAACCTCAGAGGGAAAAACAAACTTATATGCTGGTCAGATAACTGTGGGGGCCAGAACAAGAACCAGTTTATGTTGGCCATATACTTAGTCCTAATTGCTAATAACTTCTTTTCTGAAATTGTTCACAAATTTCCAGTGAAAGGGCACACATTTCTCAGTTGCGATAGAGATTTCGCCTTGATTGAGAAGAGGAAAAAAGTTTGCCCGGCTCACACTCTGAAGGATATTGCTGTTGTAATTACTAGTGCAGCCCATAAGAATCCATTTATGTGTATTATTAAAGAAGAGTTCTACGATTTCAAGACAATAGCCCATGCCTTCCTGGATACAAGGAAGCTCGGCATTGCATCTGCATGCCTGATTCGTCTAACAGCTGCAGAATTGGTAAAGTGCAAGTGGCTAAAAACTATGGTGAATTAACCAACTGGGAAAAAAGTGTAAGCATCCTAAGAGAGGGTGTGTCTGTGGAAGATTTTCGTAATGTGAATTTGCCCCTGAACAGAACACGATTTGGCCTGCCAGAAAAGAAAAAGGCGGATATCAAGAAAATGATGCCTTACCTACGAAATGAAGTGAGGGAATACTTCGAGGAAATGTTAAAGGAAACGCCACCAAACGCTCCACAAAATGACGAAGAAATATGAACTTTTCCTCAAGCAGTGACACAGTGACTTGCATAGTGGCACTTACAACGTTTTGCAGTTGCAAGGAAGAAAAACTATTTTTTTAATAAAATGTAATAAGAACTTTTTTTTCATAATTTACACACTAATTCTAACTAAAAACATAATGTAATGTGCTATTCAGTTATTTTATAATAAATTTCTTCTTTGCAAAAAACGTTTTTTCTTTCTCCTGTAAAATTTTACTTTTGGCCCTTACAACATTTTGGAAATGTTACACGATAGCGGCCGTAATTTTGAAGTTATTTGAACCAAATTTTATTATGTTATTTCTAGGCCCAATAGTTCGGACAAGTTCGTTAATGGGCAAAATTGGCCCAAGGGGGTGGTCGGGGGAGGGGGTTGAAATTTTAAAACATTTATATCTCGGCCCCTATGAAGTATAGAGGGAAACTTTGTTTGAATAAATTAGAGTACTCGCTATGGAGTTCACAGTGACACCAACAATTCGGGGGTTTTTGGGGGTACGAGTGGGGGTGGGGGTGAGGGGATGAAAATTCGAAATTTTTAAAACTACGTCTTGTGGGGTATCGTTGAAAAGCTCTTGATGAGTACTCTACAAATCAATAACTAGTTTCTTGATAGCTCTCATATGACGCGAGATTTTAATGTTTGAAAATAATAACACTTAAAAGAATTATTATAATATCATAATTTTGTCTTGTTTAGCGGCTTTGCTAATTTTATTCATTGCTGATCTTGCGCACGGCCTCCCAGATATTATATCCTATTCTTGTTGTCAAAACAAATGATTGTAGGCTCTTCCTCTTTACCGAATTCAGTTCTTATTACTGCGGGTTTGCCATGCCAAGGCTAAAGAAAAAGAGTGCTATGCAGAGACAATAAATTAAACCAAAAGCACTTTGAAATCTACCTCAGCCTGTAGGCCTGGCTAAAGGGATTTTTTTGTATTAACTTTGGGCAGACATCTTTACACTTGAAGGATTTTGAGCTAAAATTTCTTACTTTTTCTGAATTCATATCAGCATATGTGTTACATGGGAACCATATTGACATAAAGGCTTTTATTTTAGGTATATCCTTGGACACCGCCGGCATGGTGTTGTGGTTAGCGTGGCTGACTACAGATCTGCCGGCCTGAGTTTGATCCCCAGTACCTCCTCGGATTTTTCTGAGGTAGGAAGTCTGGTACAGGGTGCACTCAACCTTGTGATTCAAATTGAGGAGCTACTTGATAGAGAATTAGCGGCTCTGGTCATGGAAACCACCATTAATGGCCATGGGTGTCGGCATTCTGACCACATGCCCCCCATTCCTGCCATCTGCCTGTGGTAGATGATGCAGTGGTTGGGTGGTAGTCCTTGTCCCTTCAGAGATGTAGCACCATGGAGTTTTTTTAATATCCCTGGATGCAATTCATGAGGATAAAGGAAAGAGCAATAAATCAATCTGCCCTTCATTTATATATGAAGAAAATTGGCAGCACATGATGGTGGGAACATTCTCAGTCTTTACAATTTGCTCTATCTACCCATAGAATTATATAGGCAATATAATTATTTTATTAGGAGGTGATGACAATGATGATAGTAGCAGCAGGAGAGAAAAAGAGAAGAAAGAGAAAGTGCAATCTCAATCCGAATCAGAACCAGCAACACCTCTATGAAACTGAGTGAACCAACATTTTAGCTTTTATAGTAGTTTTAATTAAAACTGTCATTCGTGTTATACAGTGCCTTATTTTCTACTGGTGGCAGGCCAGCGGGAGGTAGCTGCATGCACACAGTGCTTCTCATCGTTCCTGGCTCCAGCCTTTCTCTGCATCAGTACATGTGTGGTCGTTGCTAGCGCGAGTTCTTGTTTTGTTCTTTGTGGTTAAATTGTGATAGTTCTGTTATAATGCCAAGAAGTGTGTATACTTTAGCACACCGCATATTCATGTATGATTCCTACGTGCGAACTGAGTATTGTAGAGAAGTGACATGCTATTTGTAGATAGATTCCCTGGCATCCCTTCGCCTCACAGAGAGACAGTTCGTAAACTTGTAAACAGATTCAGAGAAACGGGTGCTGTTCTTGATAAGAAACCCAAAAGAACTCACCGTGTGCTTACAGAGGAAAAACTCAATGAGGTAGGACGAAAGTTAGAACTCAGCCGGCTGGCCACCAGTAAAAAATAAGGCACTGTATATTAAACTTTAAAAAGCATTCAACTTCAAATAATTATTGTAAGTAAAAACTTATCAAATTAGAACATGTTTCGATGGGTTCCCCATAATCATCAGCTGAGATTTTCTTGTTTGCTTCTTTGTCCACCAGATCTTCTCCTGGTGGTACGAATTTGAAAATAATATTATTGTCCTTGGGGATGTCAAAATTTATAAGTCTATCTTTGTGTTTTTGAATTTATACTTTTAGCAAACAGTTAAACAAAGTGGTTTCTAAACAAATTTCAATAATTTTGCCTCACTATTGAAATCATGACCTGTAGACTAGAAAAGATGAAGGGAACTCAGGTACAATGTAGGTAATTTCGGAGGACCAGGCGATTACGCCAATTAATAACTAATCACAGGAAGAGCTAGGACTGTTGGTAGCTGGGACAGAGATTTCAACCTGGGTAATTTGCAACGGTATATATTCAAGAAGCCTGAATTCTGAATTATTTGATACAACACTTTTACACAATAAATATAAGAATAAATACAGTTACTGTTCTCGTAGAAAACTATTCTCCCGCCCATTGGCGAATGTAACGCTAGACAAAGCCTGTTCACAGCACGAGGCTTCTAGGTTAGGAACAATAGAAATGCTTGTAAGTGACACTAAACTACAATGTTATTTCCTGAATTTCACATGTAAAGCTGCCTACACTATAGGAGCATGATATACGCGGAGTTGCAGATGAGGAATTAATATATAGAGCGAAAAGGTCCAAAACACTAGGAGCACTTGTTACACAGACTATATACAGCGGCGTCTCAATCCGAACTAAACTGAACTGCAACTGGCGTGGTAACGCTAACACGCTCACACCTGCAGGATATGAGTAATTCACGCGCCAATTAATTGGCGGTAGCGCCAATTAATACAGAGGCTAATTTGAAACACTATAACTTATAGACTCTTGATCTAACATACTCCCGCCTAAAATCGACAGATTTTACATAACACTTTGCGGATAGATCAAGATTTACTAATAGATTTACACTTATTGAATAGGCAAGGGACACACTTTTACAATTGGTCGCTTGTATTCACCATTAGACGTACGCACTGTCACAACACGCACTAAACCGTCGTCACCAGGATGCACTGATGAGATGATTCCCAGCTTCCACTGGAGCGGTGGAGAATTATCTTCTTCAGCATGTGTGACTAGGCAAACTGTGTCACGCTGATCACCCATGTCCTGCAGCTCAAGTTGCTGAGGTTGTTTGGGCCATGATTCAATAGGCTGTGAAATCCACACAGGCCCGTTCCACCATAAATCAATGCCTAAGATTTGTTCTGTCACCACACCTCTCGAAATCATGTCAGCAGGGTTGTGTTTGGTGGCCACATGCCGCCAAGCTGCCGTCTCTGACATCTCCTGGATTTGAGATACGCGATTAGACACAAATGTTTTCCATTTATGGGGATTAGATTTGATCCATGAGAGCACAATCATGGAGTCAGACCACAGATAATTTTGTGATGTAGGCAATTTCAAGTCATTGACAACTTTATGATACAGTTTCGCAAGTAACAAGGCACCACACAACTCGAGTCTCGGAATTGTTTGCTTCTTCAATGGCGAAACCTTGGACTTGGAGCAAAGTAGTTTAGTTGTAACAAGACCACTGCTCTCAGTAGACCGTACATACACACAGGCACCATAGGCTTTCTCCGAGGCATCACAGAATCCATGTATCTGTATGTCGGTAACCGTAGTTGCTGTTAACACATGTCGTGGAATGCGAACATTATGAATTGTAGAAAGAATGTCACAGATGTCCATCCACTTTTCCCTTAGGTGAGATGGCAACTCTTCATCCCAACTAAGCTTAGCTAGCCACAGAGATTGCAAGAATATCTTGGCATGGATTACGATAGGACTTATGAGGCCTAGAGGATCAAAAATAGAGGATGTAACAGCAAGGATATTTCTCTTGGTAAACTTGTAGGAAGGAGGTTCTTGGAGAGAGGAATGTGATTGTATCTGTAGCAAATCAGTACTGGGATGCCACAGAAGTCCAAGCGCATGAGCATTTTCACTGTTGTCGAGGGACAAAGGAAGTTGCGTTTCTCTGTGCTCCACGGGTACTGCTTCCAAGATAGCCTCGGTATTTGAACACCATTTGCGTAGTGGAAATCCTCCACTGTTTAACATGAGTATAAGTTCACTTTGCAGTTGTAGAGCTTCCTGTAGATCGTCATGACCTGACAGGCAATCGTCCACATAGAAAGAGGTTCTTACTGCGTCTGCAGCACGAGGATATTTAGACTCTTCTTCTTGAGCGAGTTGACTCAAAGACCGTATGGCTAAGAAAGATGCTGACTTAGTGCCATAGGTTACAGTAGTCAAGGCATAATCTTGTAGTGGCTCACTTTTGTCTGGACGCCATACAATACGTTGGAGATTCTGGTCTTCAGGATGCATCTGTACCCTCCTATACATTTTAGATATATTAGCTGAAAATGCATAGCGGTATGTTCTGAAGCGAAGAATAATTGATGACAAATCATCTTGAATTGTAGGACCACATTCTAGGATGTCATTCAAAGAGCACCCTGAGTCCGTCTTTGCAGAAGCATCAAACACTACTCGTGTGCGAGTTGTAGATGAAGAAGGTTTTATTACTGCATGATGTGGCAGGTAATAACATATTTCATTCTCTTGAGGAGGTGGAACTCTTTTCATGTGACCCATCTGCTCGTACTCTACAAGAAATTTAGTATAGTCTTCCTTTAGAGCAGAGTCGTTCTGAAGTTTTCGCTCCAGGTAACTAAAGCGCTTAACTGCTTGTTGCCTGGATTCACCCAATGAAGTTTTATCCTGTTTCATGGGCAGACGTACCATAAAACTACCATCATCATTGCGAGTGGTATTTTCTACATAGTGCTGTTCACACCGTTTCTCTTCTTGTGTTAACATCTGTTGTGGAAAGTCTTCGAGGTCCCAAATCCGTCGCAGCTGCTTGTCCACATTGTCCGTAGAGATGAAGAAGTTGTGCTGGGAACCAGTATCTAGATTGCCTTTCACAGAGGATTTAGGAATGGTTCCAGACAATATCCAACCTAGTTCTGTACTAATCAATGCAGGAAAACCAGGATTGGTCAGGATCTTACCATGGAAAAGCTCGAAGAATAGTGCTCCTCCAATCAGTAAATCAATTTCAGAAGGAATATTAAATTTAGGATCGGCTAATGGAATGTCAGAGGGAATATTCCATGAGGATGGATCAATTCGGACTGCAGGTAGCTTCCCTGTTATGCGAGGAAGGATTAGGCAATCTAGATTCCTTCGATAGTTGTAAACCATGGATCTCACATTAATGTTTACACTATGACTAGCATTCGATGAAGTACCGTTTATTCCTTTGACAGGCGTATCAGCTGTCCTTGTAGGAAGTTGCAGACGCCTAGCTAGATCTGCAGACACGAAACTGGCCTGGCTGGCAGAGTCTAGAAGGGCCTTACACTGTATGTAGTTACCATGCTTGTCTTGCACTTCGACTCTTGCAGTCGCAAGTAAGACGTGAAGCACTGGCTTTATTTTCACTGAGCAATAACTTGCAGGAGCCTCAGTCCTGTTGCTATTTACTGTATTACTGCTTTCACTCGAGTGTGAAACCGTTCGGGTATGGTCCAGATCTCTACTACAATTCCACGCGCCGTGCTGCAATCGTTATGCGGGCCTTCGGTTGGGAACCAACACTCCCATTGGCCGGCGGCCATTTTCCCAAAGGCTTCTCCAGTGCTACCAAAAGTTCTATTTCTCATGCTTTCCATTTGAGTTATATGGTTAGGTTCCCCCGTTAGTTTATGATAAGTACCGCACTCCAAGCTCCCGGTGTGAAGGGGGTCTAATGGAATCTTGGATGGGGGTCCAGGGGCACAGCCCCTGGTGGGGCTTGGGGGCAAAGCCCCCAAAAAAAGAAAAACAAGAAAGGGATCCGGGGCTAATGCAAAGTTACCGTCCTCGGTTGAAGGGGTCTGGTGGAAAGCAGGAAGGGGGTCCAGGGGCACAGCCCCTGGTGGGGCTTGGGGGCGAAGCCCCCAATACAGAAAAACAGGGAAATCTGGGGTACATATGAAGTTACGTATACGATAGGTACCTCGGCCTCGATACCGACTGAGCCATTGAGACTGGGTTTTTACCGTTAGGTTTCCAGTATTGGATTATCAGCACGTGACCGATTGCGTGAAAACAGAACATCGGCCAGCGCATGAAGATTCGTGTTTTGACAGCAGTTCCCAGCGCCATTTTAGGTTAATTTTGTCCCTACTTCTTCACGTTTTTACTTATATTTAGGACCTTTCAACAAATATATGGTGATTATAAATGGAATCTATAGGTTTTAAAGGATAATATAACATCAAATTTGGTCGTTTTCCGTGCTCTTAAAATGAAAATATCACTTGTAGTAGAGAGGTGGACCATCCCCAACCGTTCTCCTGTGATCACTGTTGTGTAACATCTTGCTGTGCAGTTTACCACAGTTACAGGAGGAAGATGCGTTGCACTGATTTACTCGATGAGTATTGGCAAAACAGTTGAAACACAGATTTTTGCTTTTTACAACTTTCCATCGCTGTTCAACACTCAGCTGACGGAATTGTTTACACTTATACAGGCTATGGCCGCCTTGACACTGAGGGCATAACTGTTCAGTTGTCGACACATATGACTGACGACTGTTATTATGTTGATTTCTAGGCTCACGACGTTCACTTCTAGGTTTTGATGGGCTGGACCTGTTGCAGGAATTATTCGACAGCACCTCTAGAGAATGAGACTTTGCTTCTAGAAATAACACAAGTTCACCTAATGAAGTAAATGTTTGAGAATCGATTCTGGATTCCCATTCACGCTGCACACTGTCTGGCAAATGCTCCAATAACAATTGCATTAGAATGACTTCATGAAGTGGCACTTCTAATTCTAACGCTTCAATAGCAATAGTTTTGGAATTGATTCAACAAATTTCGCAAGTCTGCAACTGTCTCTTGTCTCGCTACAGGTAGGGACAACAGATGCTTAATGTGGGATATGGCAATTGACCGTTTATTGTTGTATCTTGCACACAATATATCCCAGGCGACTTGGAAGTTATCACTCGTCACTGGCAAACTTTCCAATAATGTTTTAGCTTCGCCCTTTAGCGAACCAATCAAGTAATGGAATTTTTGAATGGGTGATAAACTGCTGTTATTTACAATCAAACTTGAAAAAGTGTCAAAATAATGTTTGAATTTAGTTACATCATTTTCAAACACTGGAATCTGAATCGTAGGAAGTTTTATCGCATTACTTGTCTGCGAAGCACTGGAGTTCACTGATTGTCGTGTGTCACTGTTGTGTGAATTGACACTAACTGAGGTAGGCTCACGAGCATGCATCAACTCACTTAACCTTGCTTTTAGATTAATGTACACTGTTGATACCTCGTCTGCATATTGTATGTGACTATCAAGTTCTGCATCAATTTCCACCATGGATTCAATCTGCATTTGTACAGCTTCAAACTTTTCAATTTCATTTAACAGTTTCTCATAATGCGCTTTAATCACAAATATACTAGCATCTTCAGGTACGTCATTGAGAAAGTTCTGTGTCAATGTAAACTTTCTTTTACACACACCTCGACGTCTGATTAAAAGTTTCATATCTTCCGTTTGTTCCATGTTGAAGTGAAACAATTAACATAGACAGCGTAGAAGTGATTGAGCAGTCAGCTGCATTCTCTTGTTGCGGCGGCAGTAGGGAGGCGGGTTGTCTTCTTCACGCGTGGTTGAAGGCGGTGAACATGAAGCACGTGTCGTCTTAGCAGCCCACGGTGCGCGCGAAGACAAGCAGTACAGCAAAATCACCAGAGCCGAGCGAAGCCAAAGCTTACACGAACTCCACACGAACGCGGAACGCGTCATACACGAAAATCAACTATAAGTCGCACTCTTGTTCAATAATTCAGAAACCATTGCAAATATATCTCAGATCCGCCCGTGAGGAACCAAAATGGAGGGAATACGTCCTATATCTGGACTGAGGACCAAAATGAAGGGAACTCAGGTACAATGTAGGTAATTTCGGAGGACCAGGCGATTACGCCAATTAATAACTAATCACAGGAAGAGCTAGGACTGTTGGTAGCTGGGACAGAGATTTCAACCTGGGTAATTTGCAACGGTATATATTCAAGAAGCCTGAATTCTGAATTATTTGATACAACACTTTTACACAATAAATATAAGAATAAATACAGTTACTGTTCTCGTAGAAAACTATTCTCCCGCCCGTTGGCAAATGTAACGCTAGACAAAGCCTGTTCACAGCACGAGGCTTCTAGGTTAGGAACAATAGAAATGCATGTAAGTGACACTAAACTACAATGTTATTTCCTGAATTTCACACGTAAAGCTGCCTACACTATAGGAGCATGATATACGCGGAGTTGCAGATGAGGAATTAATATATAGAGCGAAAAGGTCCAAAACACTAGGAGCACTTGTTACGCAGACTATATACAGCGGCGTCTCAATCCGAACTAAACTGAACTGCAACTGGTGTGGTAACGCTAACACGCTCACACCTGCAGGATATGAGTAATTCACGCGCCAATTAATTGGCTGTAGCGCCAATTAATACAGAGGCTAATTTGAAACACTATAACTTATAGACTCTTGATCTAACAAAAGATGAACCACTGCAGATATTTCTATCTGTTAGTATTTAATGTTTCTTGTGTGTTCCAACCGATAGAAAAAATCTGCAATGGCTTATCATTTCTGGTGTAGTTTAAGATTTCAAGAGAGGCAAAATACTGAAATATGTTCAAAACCACTTGGTTTAACTGTTAAGGAAAAAATATACATAAAATAAAACAAACAAAACTAGACCAATAATTTTGACATTTGTAAGGACAGTGATATCATTTTCAAATCCATACAACCAGGAGGTGATGTAAAGTTGAATGCTTTAAAGTTTAATAAATAATATTGACTCTTTACAATGTTTTATTTCATGAAATGTCATTCCTGTACTCCTTAATCCCTTGTGATCCCACCAAAAAAGGCTAAGGATACTCCACCATTAACATTTTTCAGAGTACCATTAGCCTGTATGAGCATTAATAGGCGACATCCATAGGCTGGTTTTAATTGTTTTGCAGGAGAGAGGATGCTAATATAAGGCTAGAAACAAAGAAAGCTCGAGCTACAAAAGATTCCCAAAAGAGTAAACCCAAGGAAGAAAAGAAAAAAGTGAAAACTGAAGGGGACCATAAACCTCATAAAGATAAAACTTCTGAAGAGGATAAATTCAAAGATTATTTCCAATTTTGTATGCCTGTGAGAAACATTAAACCTTATCAGGTATGTAGATGTGTATTCATGAAAACACAGAACACAGTTGACATTACTTGATAATATTTTAGGAGAAAAATTCCTCTGACACTAGGTTTAAAACCCATGACCTATGGCTTTATGTTCTGATGCTCTCCCAACTGAGATAGCCAAAGTTTGATTCACAGTGCTCAGTTGGGAGAGCATTGACACGTAAAGCCGAAGATCATAGGTTCAAATCCTAAAGTCAGACGATTTTTTCTCCTAAAATATTCTTCTATCTGGTATGTTTAATTTACTGTACATCCTATTCGTACACTTAATTTACTGGAATTTTTAAGTATAAGTATTGTGAAAATTTTTGTACACATTCAAGTATTAAAAAAATATAGGTCTTGAATAAAAACTATTCTGTATTCTTGTTTATAGTGAAACTTCAATTTTACACACTCTGATTTTACACTTTCCTGCATTTTATACCATGAATTAAAAATCCGTAACAGCTATATAAAAATGTTAGCGATTCTACATTCTCTGATTTTACATTTTCCTCGACTTTAGATAGTAACTTTTTAGTCCCTCCGTACATTAAACCTCGGTTTTACATGGGAATATGGAAAACTGCATCTTGGGCAGGCTTTTGCCAGAAATTTCTATCCTATACCCCAAATACATAATGGGAATTATTAATTTTTGCCTCATGTTATATATTAAACTAAAGTTTAAACTATCTTCATACATAAATCGATAGTCTGAAAATATATAAATTAAAAATTGTACTAGTCTTAAAACAATAAATATTATTTGCAATGTTCCCTCAGTACTAACTCCAATGTTTACATCATTGTCAAAACCTTCAATCTTATCAACAACATTTCCTTGTACATTTTTCAAGAAGCTATAAAAAATTGTGCATCTTTTAGAATGAATTTGAGCATATATTTCAAATCCTTACCACTGAACAACATAATGCTTGCACAAGCATAAACATGTGGGTTAACTGGTTCTTGCTTAACATACAATGTCTGGTATCATGACAGTGGGTTGACAGTTTGGCCTTTAGAAGACAGAATAAGAAGAATGTAGGTGAAATGAGTTTTGCATAATATACAGTGACATTTTATCTACTCAAATATATCAATAACTCATTTTTTACACTGTTCAATTGTTTGTTACCAGTAACCAGATTAGTTTAATGAAAGAAGGAAAGGGTTCTAATGAAGTTACTGAAAACTGTGCTTTAAACATTTTGAAGAAATATAAAGAAAGATAATAAATCTTATTATACTATTGACTATCGGTAGGCCTACATACTTAATGATTTGACCTATTTAACCCAAATGGGTTCCCAAATATGAACACAGAAATAATGTGGAGGAAGAATGAGCACAGAAATATATACACTAACTTCACCATTAGGTGTAGTTACCCAGAACATATCCCAATCATCGTCAGCTGTTTCGGACTGGCCATCTGGTGGTGGATGAACTTATTGATCAAAGTTCCCTGGATGCCCACTGTAGTATTGAAGTTTATCAGTTTTTGGCGGTTCTTTTGAATGAATAGTTCAAAATCATTAAAGCTCATGGTCTGGGAGAAACAAAAAATAACTTAGTAAATTTTGAGATTCCAAAGGACAAAGACCTCATCATTAAGTTGATACAGCCAATAGAGAAAACTACCAGACTTTCAACAAATTCTGCAGTTAACCTCAGCTGTTGCAGATGAGAATAAATCTGTGAAACATGTTTTGTGTAAGTGAAAACTTATAATAGAGAAGTTGAGTGGGAACCCTGTTCAATATTAATATTGTTATAAATATTTTAGGCCTCTAAAATTGAAAAATTGCTAAGTGGCAGTATAGGGTTAAGAGAAAATTGGCAATATGCTCCTTACAAAATGTTTTGCAACATAATTTTTCACTTATACTGTTACCTTTCAAGCAGACTTCTGTTCTGTTCTTCCTATTACCACCAGTGTTGAGGCGTAGGGCCTCCAAGTGGAGGTTTCTGTTACATAGGTGAATTTTGTTATGCTTATTTTCTGAGTGGGGTCTGAGTGACAAGTCATAAGCCCATTGCCTCACAAACCCCTTCTGGAAACTAAGTATTGTTGTGAAAGGGCCGAGGAATTTTGTCCAAAGGCTCTAATTTAGGCTTGGAATTCTTTTACATGCTGTAAATCTATGACATGGGCTCCCCAGCTTAAAGTCCATGCCCAGGATTTTTACGTCCTGAAAAATCCATCGACCGCAGCTGGGTTTGATCCTGTAACCTTTAGATCTAGAGGCGGGCATGGTAACTCTAAACCACCGTGGCTAACTGGAAGAGAATCAGTGCCTTATAAACTGCTTAGGCTGACCTAGGGTATCAGTAATTCGACCTAATTCTGCAGAACTTTACAAATTATTGGAAAGATTTTCTTAGTCCTGCTGAGATCTCTTTTAGAATTCCTTTTTATTTCACTTGCGATCATTTTTTCAGTTTTGCATCACTGCATTTGTTTTTAATCTTGTACCACTCTTTGAAAATTCAAGGATGTTCCATTATATCTATCCCACTTACAAGGTGATGAGATCCATTTAAATTCAGCGTGTCTGAGCAATTTGCAGCAACTACGTGGGTCTGAGAGATTGTTTTTAGCTAACCCTTTTCTTGTAACACACAAAACTAAGCCTCACTTTGATGGCTATTCGGGCTTGCTCGTGTGATGGGGGCGGGGGGGAGGTAGCACAGCTTGCATTTCTGCTAGTCTGCCACTGCGAAAATGTTAATTGGGAAAATCAAAAGAGCTTTGTTTTTGGTAGAGGAAGTCATATGAGTGCTTTGCATAAGTTTTTTTTTGTGTGTGTAATTTAGTGTACGGTAAATTAAAATCCGACTAACTCTATGAACATTTTTTAAAGGACTTCAGAGAACAACATGTAATACTATTAAAAGTGTGATTGAATTATGTTTTTTGAAACAGAGTAAAAATATCTCTACTGCTTTGCTTGTAGGTATTGGCTGTGAATCGGGCAGAAAATCTAAAAATACTTTCTGTGAAGATTATAGTTCCTGAATGGATTCTTCTTCGTTTAAGAGACTTTAGTCGAAGACGTTGGTCGAAAGGCACTTTTTATCCTTTACGGTCAAAAATCTTTGAGTTGAGCATTGATGATGCTTATGCTAGACTGAGTAAGTCACAGTAAGATTTAAGAAGCAAAGCATGTGAAAGTCCTTGTTTTATTTAAGGTATTTTTCTTTCAGTGTTCTTACTTTTCCCTTCTTCTGTAAATTGGAGCAAAGTAAGCATAGAGAGCAAAAATCCATTCTCCCCTAAATTGTAAATGATTTAAAAAATCATTACATTTGAAGCATTTAACTTATCTCTATTAAAATTTGCACAATGATCGAGGATATAGAACTAAACTAAACTAAACTCCATGGCACTACATCCCTGGAGGGACTTGGCCTACCACCCGACTGCTGCGTGATCTACCACAGGCAGACGGCACGATTGGGGGGCATGTGGTCCGCATGCCATCACCCACGTCCGTTAATGGTGGTTTTCATGACCGGAGCCGCTACTTCTGTATCAAGTAGCTCCTCAATTTGAATCACGAGGCTGAGTGCACCCCTGCCAGACCTCCCTACCTCAGAAAAATCCAAAGAGGTACCGGGGATCGAACCCGGGCCGATGGATCTGTAGTCAGTGACGCTAACCACAAGACCACGCCGGCAAACCGAGGATGTAGAAGGTAAGGTTAAAAAAAAATCAGAATCACCTAACAACTGTGCTATATACTTAACCATAGCCTGACAATTCTTGTCTATCCTTTTGCTGTCAAGGAACTGTGTTAGTTAACCAGAAATAATTTTATTGGTTATATTTAATGTGTACATATTTAATAATTTTGATCTACCTGAAGAAATCTGAAGTATAAAATCTCAGTAAACCAAATATATACTCTTAACTCTTAAGCTGAAGTATCAGTAAGATGCACATAATTAGAAACATCAATCCCTCAGACTGTCATTAGAATGTATTGTCTTATTACAACATTTAATGAGTTAATTTTTCAATAATCATTAATATCTTTATGATTAAAGTAATACCATCTTCGTTCTTTCAACTAAACAATGAAGGAAGAATGTCAAAATACCTCTTATGACTATTTGTTACAAATTTAAATGATTAAATTTACTGCATAACAACTTTCAATAATATTTTTCTAAATCACACACTACTAATAACTTTGATGTCAGTATTTCTTATTGGTATTTTTTAAAACAGGAATATCTTCTGAGTTTCCTCATCATGGTTTTTAAATCATTGATCTTTATTCTCTTTGCGTATAGTTCGTTAGGGAGCTAGCTAGAGATACTCTTTATGTTTTATACTTTATTTTCTTACTGGTAGACTAAGATTACCATGCTTCTATCAACCCTCATATATCACTACTAGACACTATTAAATTGTTGGTTTTCCAATCTCCAACTACTTGACTGAATCTTCTTAACGATACTTTGTATTTCTTACAACACGAGATATTTATAGGGTAGTGAAAACGTTAAGCCTAGAAGCAGTTGTGTAGGATAAAAATTGTAGAAACTAAATAAGGAGTTTCATTGCAACCGTATTATGTCCACCCTGGACAGAATCGAGTTTATGTGAATTCTCGTAGTTTCTAGCATGCTCTTTCATGCTGTGAACTGTGCTTCAAATCATATTTTGTCCCGGTGTAAATGATACTTGAAAAGCAACTGTTACGAGGGGGGACCCAAAAATAACCGGAATCGAACTGTTGCACACGAATGTTTTGTAGTTACGAGTTGTGCTGTTAGGTGGTGCTATTTGGGGGTCTCCCACGACCGTTAGTGAGCTGGCGTCAGTCTGAGTTAAGTGGCTTGGTTGTGGTATGCTGTTGTTTGCGTCCGTGTTTCAACCCGTCGGTGATTGGTGAGATGGCCGACCACAAGGAACAAAGAGTGTGTGTGAAATTTTTTCTGTTACGGAAAATGCAGCCGAGATCGTCGAAAGAACATTGACCAAATTTCTGAGGAAATGAACGTGTCATGGAGCACGGTCCAGCGAATTTTAACGGAAGGTTTGAACATGAGACGAGTGTCTGCAAAATTTGTTTCTCGCTTGCTCAGAGATGACCAAAGAGAAAACCGCGTGAATGTTTGCCACATCTTGAAGAGTGAAGTGCAGAACGATCCAAATTTCCTTAAAAGATCTTCATCAATTGCACGTTTGATTTTGGCATTGTTTTCGTCATTTCTTCCTGTCAAAGGACGCCCGCGGCGTGACATGTCTTCAGTTGACATGTTGCCAGATTTGAAACGGGAAATCCACTCTTAGACCTGTGATTTCCCCAAAGCATCATCATGAAAGGATTGCCTAAGCATCCCAACGGTCTTGGCTGCAGTTTTCCCTAACAGAAAACAAAATTTCACACACATTCTTTGTTCCTTATAGTCGAGCACCTCGCTAATCGCCGACAGGTTGAAACATGGATGCAAACAACAGCATATCGTCGCTTAAGAAACAATACCGCGTAACTAACAAAACACAAATTTTACAGGAGAAGCAAAAAACTGTTTATTTTTGCTATTAGACGTCGTACAATGTTTACATTTTCAGGATAATAAACAAAACGTATTTCTAATTATATGTTGGCAACATTGAGTCGAATTTTAGTTTTTTGGCACCGTGGCGCTAGTTACGCGGTATTGAACTCTTAATTATTTAACGAAAATGTCAGTTACGCGGAATTAAATATTTTTATTTCAGAATAAAAGAAGCATTTTTTAAGAAAAAATATTTTATTTGAGTGTAGTATAGTACTATAATTGTTGACCAAATTATTTTTATTTATATATTTTATATTGAAATAATCGTGCTCTAATATAAATAAATCAAGTAGGCCTATACATGGTACAAATACAGTTTCCTGATACAGTTTTTGTATTGAAGTTACAATTTGGAGATAAAGAATTTTATCATACTACTGATGGCAAAATAATAATATAACAGTGTGGGCTTTCGCGGCCGGCTACATCATGATTGCTCAGATTTCCCGGGCTTGTAGGCCGTGGTCCAGGACCAAGGCCTACAAGCCCGGGAAATCTGAGCAAGCAAAATAATAACATACTGGAAAGCCAGAAGCCTAATGAAAATTGTTCAATAGCCTGAGCAATAGATTAAATAAATAAACAATAACAATTTTGATGCTATGATTTACAAATGAGGAATGTTGTCATAGAATAGATGGAAATCATGAGAAAATAATGTCTTTAGTTGCTGTAAGTGATCCCACTTAGACTTCTTGATCTTCAGCCTCTCCATGTAGAGCATGGAGAATTCTCCTTCCTTGAGAGTCTTAGGCCGCTTAGGCAACTCCTGAAAATCTTCAGTGTAGTCCAGATTATAATGTATGATACCCTTAGGTTCATATTTTATTACTCTTAAATAAAATGCCATAGGGTCATTTGGTTTTCGTTCAGGACGAATGGAATAATAAATCCAGAGCTTATTGACACTGTAGTCTATGAAGAATGTGTGATCACTGATCACGATAAGTAGCCTTGTTTGGAAATGACTATATTCTTGCTTCTCTTGTCACAGTTGGATATTGACTAGGGAGGAATATTTCTTTAGATTTTGGCCTGCATTCTGTGACACTGATCATTGAATCACACTTCATTTGGATGTGACCATTTTCCAAAAACTTCTGGAAAACAGTAATGTTTGTTTTCATTGTGAATTTCAGCAAAGCTTTTGACAATACTGCGTTCCTATTTTGATATGTGCAGCCGTTGGAATATAAAATGATGTGCACATTACTTTCTTCAATGTGTCAGTAACACACAAGTGGAAAATGTTGATGCCACTTGCTCAGCTTCACTTTCATCGAACCCGTAGCAGATTACATCATGATTAGCCAATTCATACATTGTAATATTATGGACTGCCAATTTAGTTTTGTAATATATTGCACTGGCTTGCAAAAAGGGAGCTACCTTTACAGCCTGCGAGTCCATCGTAAAAATTCTACATGTGCCTGATTCGTCCGCTGCCTTATCTTTTGTATTCCCCTCCCGATCCTTTCCTTTTTGATAATCATACTCATTTACATTGCCGGTTGGATATCCAACACATAAGTCGTAGTCGTCCTTTTTGGGCCTATATTCGTCCTATATTCATGTCTGATAAAATATCATCAAGTGTGTGTCTACTTATTGTCCCCTTGTTCATTTCTTTAAACTTTTTCTTTGTATAGGTGATACAGTTGGCTTATAGAATTTATTCCTGGCTCCAGATAGAGTTAGTAGACATTTTTCTAAAGTAATGCGATGACAATTTCGGGAAGTTTTCTAGAAATTCCCTAACAAATGTCTTATTTAATCCCCAAAAAATTCACTATCATCTGTTCCTCACTTTCTGTATGATTTCCCGAAGAAGTCCCTGAAAAATGATGCTCATAACTTAGGTCATCTGTCATCTACGTTATAGTCGGAAGTATAGTGGATGTGTGTGCAAAAGAAAAAAGCAATAATATAATAACAATAATAATAATAAATTTAATTCAAAATACGTTAACTTTTCTTTTGTCATTATTGCTTTAAAATTATTATTTTTCCTTTTATATCAGTCAAACCACTCACAGAAGGTCCTTCAAAAATATTTTCTTCAATCATAGGTAGGGTCTTTGCCTTGCTTCCCTCTGGTACACATAGAGATTAATCTGCTATGAATATATAAAAATGGTAATAGCATAATCGTGGATAGTAATAGATCTAATTTTAAATTAATACAAGCCTTGTAATACAAAAGTATGAACTATAGATATAGGTTTTAATATTTTTTCATAGGAATCGCAAGTTATATCTCATATTACAGTTTCCGGTAGCTGTCCTTGTTTTAAAGTCCCGGTATTGTCGGCATGTTATTAGGGCGTACTAAAATAAATTACAAAACACACTGTCTTCAGATATCGATATGTTCGATTATCCTTCCTCACCTTCATTTACACAAATTGTCTTATTTATGCTTTCTTTTGGTGCACCAACCGGTGAAGATATCCCCGGCAGTTTCTTCTACTAATGAAATACTTTATTTTGAAATATAGCGTTTAAAAAATATACCAATGTTAATTAATATTCATGACTTTTTGAGCCAGAAGATTCTCGAGAAAACTATTTTGAATAAAAATGTCTGACATCAGTTATTCAAAAACTAATATTGTACTCATATAGGGTACTTAGGCTACTTCGATTTATCCTGGTAGAATTTCTAAAATTACTGAATATAAATCCTAATTTTGCAATTATTTCTTCTTCAGTAAATAATCCATCTACAACTTCTTCAAGCAGATCCACGTTCATGTACAGAACTGTACCTGTGTGTTCGGCACGATTTCAGGCAATATGTTTCAATACAAGATATAATTTTTTTTAAATAATTTTTTCGTGTTAATTACAAGAGAATGTGTAAAATCGATTCATACAAAACATCTTAAATAGCACTTACCATGCAATGTAGCTTCTATCGTCAGAATAGATCTTAACTCATACTAAGAAATATATCTTCTCTCATCTTGATGTAAAAGTAAACTGACAGCAGCCTAATAATGTTTAATCCACAGGTGCAGAAACGGAAATGGGTGAGCCCAAATAAAAATCCGAGGGTTATATGTCACCTTATGTTGCATTAGTAAACTAAGTTGAACCGTGCGCCGTATACGACAGATAGGCGGTATTATATAAAGTTTTCAATGAAATCAGATACGCGGTGTTGTACACTGGTTCAGTTACGCGGTATTTCTGAGTTTTCTATGTTGCTTCAGAAATGCGGTATTGTGTATGCCTCTTTTGCAAGGTCATGACACAAAATTTCATCTTGACCGATATTTCATCATAAGCGTGCTATTTCAGTGATGCCAACAGTATAAAAATGTCATTTTCACCAAAAGTGTCAGTTACGCGGTATTGTTTCTTAAGCGACGATATCACAACCAAGCCACTTAACTCAGACTGATGCCAGCTCACTAACGGTCGCGGGAGACCCCCAAATAACACCACCTAACAGCACAACTCGTAATTATAAGGCATTCGCACGCAACAGTTCGATTCCGGTTCTTTTTGAGTCCCCCTCGTATTGCAAACTGCATTTTGTCCACATTCATGATTGCTGTGAACTGTGTTATGTCCACAGCTATTTTTGTCACAGTGGTTATCCTAAAAGTGAATTATGTTGGTTAAACTAATGATTTGATAAATGCTAAGTGTAGGAAGGATTCTCTTAATTTGTGCAACTGTGTTTCACAACAGAAGCAGCAAAAGTCAGCAAGGCAGTTGCATTCTAAGGACAGATATGTGTTGAGTAACAAGATAATAGTAAGTAATATGCCATGTATTGCCATTGTGCAGAACAAACAGACCTATTACAGAACAAACTTTGAGTTACATTTTTCCCTCCGAAATAAATCTGTGCACTATAGCAAATTACAAATACAATACATGTAAAGTGAAACTAAAGGCTTGGATTAAAAACAATGATTTGTCATACTGTTCAGTTTGGGATATGTAAAGACTGGTTTATGACTGGTTTAATTTTTAATTTTTAAATATCTCCCATAATTTAGGCGTAATTTATTTTGATTTTAATTTTTTTGGACATAATATGGTTTGCGATACTCCTCAAATAGTATTGCTGCATGAGAAGTAAAGAGCATAATCTCTTTTCTTTATGGCTTGTTTATTTCACTGTATGAAACAAGCCTTAAATTATATAATCCATGTAACCTTGCTTGATAGTCTCACCATAGACTGACCCAATTTGGTAAACATAGTAGAGATATAAACAATATTGAAAGTAAATATCAGAGAAGGAAGTACTTCAATCTAATGTAGCATTATAAAAGATTTCATTACTCTCTTTAATTGTTAAATGCAGCTTTTTGTCTTTTATTCAGTTGAGCCACTGATAATTCGACAAGTTAGAACTGAATTGACTCAGAAAGCTGAACATGCAGCAGTTGAAGTGTTTGCAGTAAACCTAAAGCAACTTCTGCTGACTCCACCTTTTAGAGGAAAAACTGTATTAGGAATTGATCCAGGTATAGTATATGTGTTAAAACTACATGTAGTATAATGAAGAAAAATATATTTCATTAAAAGTAGCACTAGCTTAGTACAGATCAATTAGGCTATGTATGGTAATTTCATGGCAAAAGCAGTTATACTTTGGTAAATCTTTTAGCAAAAGCATTTCTGTTTGTTGCACTTTATTCATTATCTTGGTAGAAAATGACAAGGATATTGCTGATGCGTTCCTTCCTGCTGTGAGAAAATATTCATGAGCGAAAAAAGAAGCATTTTTGGGTGCTTTTAACTATTGGTAAAAGAGAAAAAGAAAACACACTTTAGAATTTTATCCAAAGATTATTGTGGTATAAAATTTAGCTCAGAATTTTACAAGAGCATCAATTTTACAAAACCATACACAGCACTGGTACAATAATAACTGTGGTCCGCAGATCCTTGGGATGGTTGGAACAGAAAGAGGTCTGCAAAAAATGCTGATTTAACTTACCAGATTCTTTGTTCCTCAAAGCTGGTCTTAGGATTTTATTCTCATTCCATGGATAGACATGGACGGCATTCAAGGAATGTCTCATTTATGACTACGCAGCAGTATAGGCGACATGTCTGAAATAGTTCACAAGAAATCAATCATTTAAATAACAAAGGGATGTCTTTAGCATTTTTAGTTGCAAATCTTTCCATCACTTTTTGTGCTTCAAGCCTTTCAGTAATTCTTTTGTGTGTAGCCATTAATGCTAATCCCACTAGTTTATCTTCAGCAATTGCCGATCTCACCCACTTTTGCATTTTACAATCCTCAGGTGAAACAGAGCGAGTACTTAAATGCTTTTATTTTTGTTTTGTATTTGATTAGATTAGAATATATTATTTAATTAGGTAATTATTTTTTACTAATAATTGCTCCTGTAGCCCCTACCCTGGATCCGTCATTGGTTGGAAGTAACTTATGCTTTATTCTCCCCAAAGCTCAATTATGTCGATGATACAGAGCATAGTGGTCTCCTTGTGATTATAAAATACAGTTGGGAGAAGAATATTAAAGGTTAATATCCTTGTTGATGCAGTAGAATTTCCTGAGCAACATTTATCCTGTTGGTTGTTTATGGAGTGGATTCTTTATTTTACATATTTTCGTTCAAAACATTTTAATGTCCATAATAGTTGTAATATTACTGCAAACCTGATTTTCAGTGAGTTCAAACTATTCTGCTGTAGTTGTATGATTAATTACTGAGTGAATTTAAATCCTCTAAAATTATTTGTTTACATAGGTTTTCGGATGGGTTGTAAGCTAGGTGTAACTTCAGCAACAGGCAGTGTTCTGGCTACAGATGTTATTTATCCGCAATTTGGAAAGTTCCTGAAGCCTGAGTTTGACAACAATGCTCAGAAATTAAAAGACATTCTTACAAAATTCAGGTTTGTAAAAAATCTTTAGATACTGTACATATGTGCTAAAATTTGATTCCGATTCACAAGAAAAATAATAAGATGCAGGCCGATGACTGTTAAAAAACAGATCTAAGGCAGTGCTTTTCAACCTTACGTAGTAAATTAGTACGCAGGTTTCCACGGCCGGTGTTATACATAAACTATTGGACTGGCTATCCGGATTGGGCCGTGTCATGTTTTTAGTATCTTCTAACGTTTCGGACATCTTATTGTGTCCTTCTTCGGAGAAAGATTCACATTGAAAATAAGTGCCTGTGAAGAATAAACAGTCTCAGTTGTCATGACGTCAGTTTTAAAGTTTTAATTGTTGCCCGCCAGATGCCACTGATCTTATATCTTCCCCATAACATAACAGGGAACCACTGTGCATTACAAGTGCACTTCCTGAAATTAGTAATATAAAAAAGTCTTAATAATGTCTAACAAAATGATAATTCATCATCTCTAAATAATTTGAAAACCAAGAATGAAAAAGTAATCTTGTTACAGTTTTTTTTAAAGGCTCAACTTTTTTCCCTATAGCATAAGGCCTGGCGCATCTGACCCACTTGTCCCACCCATGGGATATCCAAGCATATGGGCTCAGTAGTATGTCTTTGGCAGCGAAAAATATCTCATTTGTTTGGTTCATGACCTGGGAGACATTAAAATTTGCTTGTGTTATTACTACGGTATTATTATTAATACCTTTATTATTATGATTATTTATTATTGCTTTACATGTTTTTTCTCCCATTATGCAACCTATTTACATTCTTTTTTCGGTTTCCATTTTGGGTCTCCTAGGACCTCAGGGCCTCCCTGCATCGCAGGGTCTTCAGTTACACCTCTGGCTAAACTGCTTTCTGTTCCTTGTCTCCATTTCCAGAAATATACAATTTGAATAGTGCAGTATGTACAGTATTCTAATTAGTTTTTAACACATGCAACACAAAAGTAAGGTCCCTAGTTTTCAATATTTAGAAGAACACAAAGATTTAAATTTGAAGATGCTACAAATGCTACAGTATATACAGTAGATATGACATGACACTCAGAGCCACACTTGGAGAAACTTGCTCCTCCATTCCATGCAGTGCCATATTGTATTCTCTCATTATCAGTGGATTTCTGAAGTAGATATGATTCAATGATCTTTCTTGCCAAAACAGTGTAAGGAAAAGATACAAGTAATATATTAATACATACTTAATAAGTATTTGTAAACAAAATAAGCCAATTATTAATATTTAATGTTTTAATTTTCATACTCAATACTGAAATGATCTAAGTAATAGAACTGTAAAAATGAAATATCTCTTCTATTATAATGTATGGTATTTGAGGAGGGATTTAAAATACGTACTTAATAATGAAAAGTGTGCTAAACTTAGGTCCATTATATTGAGATTAAACTGTATATAGATATTTAACAAAAGACTGATGATCTAAAGCTGTATCTTATAATGGGACTAGAGTTTTTGAAACTCCTTGAATTTTACTTAAGGCAATAACATGACACCAGTATAACCACGAAGACATAAAATCAGTTCCTGTGTCTTTGGGAAAATTTATCTTGCTGTTTGGCATGTTCAGTCTGTCTGTTTGGGATCAGTAACTTATGTGATAGAATTCACAAAATTATTTGATCAGTAGCAATCAGAATTACTTCCTCAGCCATTTTGTAGTAAATCTATGTACTAATGTTTATGACAAATGCATTATGAAGTCATGTTTTGTCGTAGATGAAATGTTGCAAGGCTAAACATTCTTTATTGCTAGCAAAATTGTAAGATGATGTATAGGTAGTATCCCTTCATTAATCACAAAACTGTTTAAAGAGACATGATGGTAAAACTGATGGGAGTTAATCCAAATTATAATTCTGAATTACAGTTGTGACGTGATTGCTTTGGGTAATGGTACAGCGTGCCGTGAAATGGAAACATACCTCAGTGAGTTGATTAAGATCGGCTGGTTTAGACCCTTGGATTTGCAATTTACAATAGTGAGTGAACAAGGAGCAAGCATCTATTCATGTAGTCCTGTGGCTAAGAAGGAATTCCCAGACATGGATCCAAATAAAATTAGTGCAGGTACAACACAGTTTAAGTATAAATTAATTTCAAAAGTCTTGAACCTACAGGGTCAATTGCTAAAGTAAGGTCTATACCATAGATTAAAGCAGTGGCATTCTGCATAGTGATGCCATTTCTTATCGTAAGATGAAAATAAGTGCATTGGTAAATGGAAGAGGCATCATAGACTTTTGTTCCAAAAATAACTCAATTTAAAAAAAAAAAAAAAAAAAAAAAAAAAAAAAAAAAAATTGTAACATAGACCCTTATTTCCGGTTGAGTGTCAATTAATTGTGAGGCTTTGGTCAAGAAAGCCATTAAAAATGACTGGGAGTTTGCAAGCTGACCACATGTCCCCCCCCCCCCCCCCAGTCCTAACATGTGCCTCTGGTAGATTACACAGCATAGAGTGGTAGGCATAGTCCCTAAGGGATGTAGTATGTAGTTTAGTTTTAGTTTGTGTATGTAAAAGGTCATTTTATTAATTTTTCTACAAGATGTGGCAATCATTCACATAACACCAGATAGCAATACAGTGAAATCTCGTTATAAAGTACATCAGGAAAACAAATTACAGTCAACCCTAGGTATAATGCCCCTCTTTACAGGGCCACCTTGCACTCTGCCAATAAATGCAAGTGAACAGATCTTCTCCCATATAAAATACATAAGAAACCTCGTTACTGTGCCAATTCATTTAATACCAGTGAATATAAGATAAGATTTTTACAAAATATAGCTTGCAGTGATTTCTTTTCAGTTGTGGAATTATTTTAAAACTGGTGTGAATGTTAGGAAGATCTTTCAGGAAACATACTGTGCTGTATTTCCAAGAAGTGAGTGTAAATGTGTTGTGGAATGTTAAGAAGTTGGACAGACAGCCTGCCTGAGGGTTGAGCAGGTAGGTAAGAGGCCTTCATATAATGAGACATTCCAAACTTTCACTTCTTTTAGTCGTCCAGTTTCCATTCAGGTGATAAGCACTACACTACAGTTTCTCGTAAGATTGTTAAAATGAAGAGAGCTATTGTTACACTTCAAGTTTGTGAATACAGTGAAAGATTTCCAAAGTCTAGCCAGCAGGCTATTGCATCACATTTTTCATTATTGTGGAGGAAAACTGTTAGTCTGAGAGTTACTGTAAAGTATTTCATCTTGTGCTAAAGTTGTCTATTTGCCTTTTATTTAATTTTCCTTTCATAATACAGTATAGGGTCATTCCATATTAAATCAACAAATTTTAAGAAAATTTGTTGCCGCACCATTTTTGATTTTGATGAAATTTGGTAGGTGATGTGTACCAGTCTTCTGAACCCCAAAACAAATCTTGTTATACCTCTAAAAAATTTTACTCCTGAGATATAGGCATTTGTTTGGAACACGAACAAGCAAAAAATGTAATTTCAGACCTATTTTATGAAAGCCGTAGAATTTCTATTTGAATCAGTAGGATGATCAAATAGGGCTCATTGGAGAGCTTAAAGATTGGACTTTCATTTGTGCATACTAAATTAGATTTAAGGTAAGTCTAAACAGACGTTTTTAGGGCTCTAATCTTCGTTCGTGGACTGTCGTTTTGCGTAACTTTAGGCATTAAAAAAACAGTGAAGGTCTTGGAGTAACAGGCCAATTTTTTTTCCTGTTACACTTATGTATGAGGAGTATGTGTAGGAAAAAAATTGAGCTGTTACTGGTGGTCCTTCACCCTGAAAAATTTGCTTAAACTTCGAAAAAATGTAAATCGGGCTTTTTCTCGGTCCCAAAAAGTAATGTGGGACAGGTGATAAAAATCTGAAAATGCCAAGATGAGAAGCCCTTATAGTGTACTTTAAAATAAAAACAAAATCATTTTGTGACTCGAAGGGATAGAGGAGCTACAAGCCTTTGAAATATCAAGAAAACAACACTTGACAGCTACTGAAAATAGGCTAAGCAGATAGGATAATTACCACAAAATTTAATTTAAATTTACATAAAACATAAAACATTTATTTACAAATGAGAATTTTTCCTTAGTCATACAAATTTCTGATTTTTTGTAATTTTTCTAGCAATTTTTCACATTTGACTTCTTTTTAAGCTACATTGATGGCAATTTCAAGTACTGTATTTTCAACTATTGTATTTAGAAACCATTCTTATCCTGGTTTTTTGGATGTAGGTAATGCATTAAACATTAAAAGCCTGCATAAAGCATTAACCTTTTCTGTATGTTAATCTTTTTCTCCATTAGGTCCTCTAACAGATACACAGTCCCTTTTCCATGGCATCATTCTGCTGTACTCATCATTTTCGTAGAAGTCTTGTACAGTTTTGACTGAAACTTCATCAAGTTTATTCCTAGTCCTGTTCTCCTTATTCTGTGGCAAAATCCCGTTCTTTTTCACTAAATTTCTTGACTGGCGGACTAAGTATTGGCTGACATTAAACTCACTCTGAACTATACTAATATTCCAACTACTAGGAGCTAAACTTACAATGTTCTTTATTAGTTGATGCAACTTTCATTTTGTTCTTTAAGCTTGTGAATTAGTTGCTTGTACTCATTCACTAAACTGGCAGGCTGCATGTTCATTGAAAATTCCTCATTATCAGTTGAAATGTTCAAATCAAAAGACTTACTTAACTTTCCTGTTATAGACTTGGCTATCTTACTAACTTTATTTGTTAACACTGAGGATCTAGCTTCAACTGACAGCTTCTGCACCTTAACAGGAGAAATACCAAGGACTGAACAAGCATCATTAACTGTTTCAACAAGAAATGTTTCAGGTTCATAAATGTCTGGGCATTCATCTTCACTGTCAGTACCGGTCTCTGTGCCTTGTTTTGGATTTTTAATTTTTTAAACATTTTGTGCACAATACCTTCCCTGTGATTAATTTCAGCTCAGGACTGCACATGGAAAGTGTCATTGATATTTATCTGAGAGATATTTTTAATAGGTTTTGAGTGAACACTGTAGGGGTCAGAGCAAGACCGTACACAAAATTTGGAAGTATCTGTCCAAAAATTCAGCCTTGTGAAACATTTTATATCATCGCAACCAGTTCTAATTGAAAATAATGTTTTTTGTTCTTCAGTGAACTCGGAAATAGTATTGAGTACTGAAGACCTAGAGTAAGATAATTTATTACATACCTCTCCTTTGAAGATGCCAACAAAACAAGAACACTCAATCATAGTAATTTACTGGTAACAATTTCAATAGCATGTATTCAGCACAAAATAATAATTTAAAAAATAAATAAACTAATCAAAAGATAATGAAGCACAAACACAACCTACTTGCTGTGAGTCAGCTCAATAAGTGGATAGTGGACAGCATTGAACAGAGGGGCTGGATCATATGAAGCTATGCATGTTCAAATGTGACTTGGTCAGCAACCAGACTCCAATGAACAGTGCGTGTCCAGAACTTATCCTATTATAACAGTTAACATACAATTCAATATACTGTATAGAAGAGTAGAGTTTAATGCAGTACCTACACCTAATAAACCAGGATAAGAATGGTTTCTAAATACAGTAGGCCTACTTGAAATTGCCATCAATGTAGCTTGAAAAGAAGTTAAATGTGAAAAATTGCTAGAAAAATTACAAAAAATCTGAAATTTTTATGACTGAGGAAAATTCTCATTTGTAAATAAATGTTTTATATTTTATGTAAATTTAAATTAAATTTTGTGGTAATTATCCTATCTGCTTAGCCTATTTTCAGTAGCGGTCAAGTGTTGTTTTCTTGATATTTCAAAGGCTTGTAGCTCCTCTATCCCTTTGAGTCACAAAATGATTTTGTTTTTATTTTAAATTAGGCCTACACTATAAGGGCTTCTCATCTTGGCATTTTCAGATTTTTATTACCTCTCCCACATTACTTTTTGGGACCGAGAAAAAGCCCGATTTACATTTTTTTCGAAGTTTAAGCAAATTTTTCAGGGTGAAGGACCACCAGTAACAGCTCAATTTTTTTCCTACACATACTCCTCATACATAAGTGTAACAGGAAAAAAAATTGGCCTGTTACTCCAAGTCCTTCATTGTTTTTTTAATGCCTAAAGTTACTCAAAACGACAGTTCACGAACGAAGATTAGAGCCCTAAAAACGCCTGTTTAGACTTAACTTAAATCTAATTTAGTATGCACAAATGAAAGTCCATTCTTTAAGCTCTCCAATGAGCCCTATCTGATCATCCTACTAATTCAAATAGAAATTCTACGGCTTTCAGAAAACAGGTCTGAAATTACATTTTTTGCTTGTTCGTGTTCCAAACAAATGCCTATATCAAAGGAGTAAAATTTTTTAGAGGTATAACAAGATTTTTTGGGGGGTTCAGAAGACTGGTAGACATCACCTACCAAATTTCATCAAAATCAAAAATGGAGCGGCAACGCCCATTTGTTGATTTAATATGGAATGACCCTATAGTAAATTATTACAGCACTGTATTATGCCATTTTCATTTTAAAAATTAATTTTCGTTTTAGTGCCACCCTCGCTTTGTGCCACTAAATGTTAGAGAACGGATGGTGGCATTACATCGAGAGTTGACTGTATTTATACGTTATTCTGAAAAGTATGTTATACTCAGTGCTGAAGTAGGGAATTTTGTCTAGGGGGAACCCATAAATTTGTATGCTGGTATTTGTTTATTTTTTATTTTACGTTTCCAAACATTAAAGTCAAATTACCTTTTTAATTGAATCATATAGAAATTACATTACAATAACAACAACCCGTGCAACCAACTTCAAGATGTATGCAATGAATCTATGGCAACTGTGCAGGCAAGGCAACTGTAGAAAAAGAATTAAATAATATACAAGCGTTTTTTTAGTTCTGGCAACTATTTTTTCCTTCACACATAGCATATGTACATGGTTCTAAGTTTTATAGGCCTTTGATGTAATTACCACCATCGTGTACAACATGTTCCCAGCGACATGGAAGTCTTTGGATCACCTTGGTACAGCCTAACCTGTTGATGGTGTGAAGAGAGCGGTCAGTTGCCTGTAAAACATCTTCAACTGTATGAAAGTGAATCCCGCAAAGTGGATCCTTCTTCTTCGGGATTAGATCTAAGTCGCAGGAACTTAAATCTGGAGGGTGATAGAGCACCTCCCAGCCCCAGTGATTGAACGGTTCAGACACAACTCCTGCCGTATGCGCCCAAATGTTGTTATGCAGAATGATGGGTGGATTATCCTTGAAGTGTCAGTGTTTTCTTCTCATAGCTGCTCACAGATTGTGTTGCAAAAACAAACAGTAGTACTCTGCATTAAGGAGCCACTTCCTGGGATTCACTTTCGTGTAGTTGAAGATGTTTTATAGGCAACCGACCGCTCTCTTTGCAACATCAACAGATAGGCAGTGCCAACAGGATCCAAAGACTTCTACATTGCTGGGAACATGTTGAACGCAATGGTGGTGATTACATCAACGGCCTATAAAACTTGGTACCATGTACATATGCTATGTGTGGAGAAATAAAATAGTTGCCACTACTAAAAAATCAACCCTTGTTTTAATATATATATATTTTTTGAATGAAATAAAGTTGTAGAAACCAATTATTATTTTTTAATGTTTAAATTCACATACTTAATACTGAAATGAAATGATCTTTGTATTATGATGTATGGGATTTGAGTGGAGGATTTAAAACATTTACAGTGAACTCCTGATTATCCGTGTTAATTGGGACCGTGACATACACAAATAATGGAAAAACATGGATAATCCAAATGTTGGAATTAACCAGGTGTGAGATTTTGAATTTCCCTTAGTTCATTTAGAATTTCCTGTGCTTTATCGCCAAATTGTACTTATGACAAAATTAAGTGGGGGTGTCATCTGATGAAATAATGTGTGAATAATTCAAAATAGAGTGCCGGAAGTTTAAGTGCAGTAAATTCAAACTTTCACACATGGATAATCTGTAAACTGAATAAGCCACCCAGAGATAATTGGAAGTTGACTGTACTTAAAACTGAAAAGTCCACTGCTGAGCTCCATTGTATTGAGACTAATCTCTACACCTTCAGTTTTCCTTCCTGAAGATTGGCAAATTTGAGTAATAATTTTGAATATATGGTTATATAATAGAATGAATAGAATTTTATTTACACATACTTTTACATACATACCGGTAGTTATCTACATCCACTTCAAACGTCTCTTATCTATAAGTCTAGCACTACCCATTAAGAATCCCCTAGGTTTTATGTATGATTGGAGATTCTGGTTAACTTACCACACCTTTCCTGATTATTTTACTCTTGATCTATTTCTTAATTTTTCTCATCCACTTCTCTCTCATTTTTCCTCCCCTATGTTCCTAGTCTTTTCTTCTCCTCTGAATTTCAACACCTTGATGACTATTATCTCATTATGAAATTTATCCCACTTTGTCTCCCACATTTCTTCCCTCCACCTTCTTACCCCTTCACATTCCGTTAAGTAGTGTGATATTCCTTCCTCTTTACTACATAGTACACAACCTTCCTCTCTGTCCTTCCTTAACCCTTTCAGATATATCACCCCTGTTCTCATCCATGCATATCCCTCTCTTCCTTGCTTATCACAACAATCCACATATTTCTCCCTTCCCCATTCTGTTTTAATTACTCTGTATAATCTCAAAGAACTTTTGTTTACAAAGCTCGCCCAGATCTCTTGTCTTTCCATGTCCTCTACTCTTTTTCTTACTTCCCTTCAAAATTCTATCTTATTACCTTCTCCTCATTGCCAAATGTCCCGCCTATATATGGTTATAAAGGTTGTCACTTTTCAATGTAATAGATTTGAGGTTATGGGGTCTCTCTATGGCTGGCTGTTGAATGATAACAATTATCGTCCCCTTAGAATGAAAACCTCGTATCTCAAAACTGAAGCAAGAGTACTTTTAATTTATTATTAGATAGAAAAACACGTATCTAAACTACTTGTGAGCCAATATTACAATAACATATGTGCTGCCCTCTAGAGAGGAAAAACGGAACCTAGTGTATTTCTAGGAAGCATTATTAAGTGACAAAGCCACGTTTGTGTTTTGTGAGATACGTGGTTTTCATTCTAAGGGGACGTTATATTAATATTCTTGTTATTTCATAATATCTCAGAATATTTACTCTATAGGTTTGATATTATTTCAAAATTTTATTCCTTCAGTTCACTTAGTCTATATTGAAACTATCACCATTGACATATTTCAATAAAAAAGTCAGTTTGTTTAGCAGCATAAGGGTGTGTGAATTTTTATGAGGATTTCATAGTGAAAGTTGGGATCCTTTCCTTATTTCTATGGTAAACATGGTTGAATGTTTGCAGTGTCTTTGGCAAGGAGGTTACAAGACCCACTTGGGGAATTGGTGAAGGTGGAACCAAAGCATTTGGGCGTGGGAATGTATCAGCACGATGTACCTGAGAAGATGCTCAGCTCCACTCTGGATGAGATAGTGGTGGAGTGTGTCAGTTTTGTGGGTGTCGATGTCAATATAGCCTCTGACTGCTTGCTGAGGTAATTTGTATTCTTTCTTTTGATTGATGTTCAGCACATATACAGAGTGCTTCAGAAAAATGTAGGCCTATACACACTTTGAAGTGTCATAGAAAATCTATTTTCCGTTCTACAAGGTTAAATTTCTGGAAATGGAAAGCTTAAAGCTCAAATTGAAAAATAAATGACTTTCTGATGAAAGTGTGATTAATGTTCAAATGTTCAGATGTTCAAAACGATGGCCTTCTGCATCAATACATTTCTGATTATGAGTCACCACTGATTCCGTGCATCGTACCAAAGTGTCCAAAGAGATTTCTGCGCACACCGCTTGAATCTCATTCCAAAGTGTGTCTAGGTTACGTGGTTTACGTGGTTTACTGAGCTCCATAAGAAGAAATACATCGGCGTAAGATCTGGAGAGCGTACAAGAAACTCGATGTCCCCTGCGTCCTATCCACTGCCTTGTCAAATTTCGGTCCAGGTATGCTCGTACGTCCCTATGATAGTGCGGCGGGGCACCAGTTTGTTGATAATAAAACCTTATAATGCACAAATGGCAGGAATATGGAATGATCAAGCATTATTTGGTACTTTTAATTCTTGGATGATTATGGCACGTTTGTTGGAAGATTGTTGAATCTATTCTGCTGCCCTCTGTTAAAGAAATATAACATTACTTTCTCCCAGAAATTTAACCTTGTAGAATGGGAAATAAATTTTCTATGACAGTTCAAAGTGTGTATACATTTTTCTGAAGCACTGAATCTATTCTGCTGCCCTCTGTTAAAGAAATATAACATTACTTTCTCCCAGAAATTTAACCTTGTAGAATGGGAAATAAATTTTCTATGACAGTTCAAAGTGTGTATACAATTTCTGAAGCACTCTGTATATTTGCTCTGTGAACATTCCTGAAGGAAGATTTTATATGTTTTAACACCTTCAAACTATCAAATGATTATTACCCACCAAAATAATTATGATCTAAACCAGTGATTCCCAAACTATGGTTTGTGGATCTCTTGGGGGTCAGTGGGAATGTTAAAATAATGCTGATTTCATTTCCAGCGTTTTCCGATCACTGGGCCTTGGCATTGTTTATACTGGGCTACGAAAGGTTTTTGTGGTATTTGATATTGAGTTTTACTAAACAAGTTCTCTTGAATATTGGACCCTTGCTGAAAATACTACGCGTGTAAAATTAAAACTGGGGAAAATTCAGTCTCAAAACTCTTACACAACAACTTGATTGGTTTAAATTTGTAAATGTTTATAGTTAAATCCCACTAAAAAAAAAAAGATATATGTGGCTATTAAAAAAAATTACAAACACAATTATCATTCCAAAGAAAAATATTTGTACCAAGTGTGTAGACCTACCACTATAAGAAAGGAGAAAATAGGAAAATCTGTAGATTATTTTTAGGTGAAAATGCAATGAATAGGTAAAAAGTTTTTTCTGTATGACAAAGCACGTTATGTGAGTTGGAATGATAATTCCTTCACCCTGGCCATGTGTAGGCTAAACTGGAAAAATAGAGTCAGACTGAAAATTCAGTGCTGTAGCCAGGATTTGGACCACTGATCTTTGGCCCTTTGTGCTGGTGCTCTGCCACTTGAGCTACAATGGCAGCGTGGTGGTGCAACATTAAATTTGGGATTTGTGAATCAGTTGGAGAATTTAATGTTGTACCGGCATGTTGACAAAGTAGCTCAAGAGGCAGAGCACCAACACAAAGGGCCAAAGATCAGTGGTCTTAATCCTGGCTACAGCACTGAATTTTCAGTCTGAACTATTTTTTTGTGAATTCATTGTAAAGTTGTATATTTTCATTAACCTATGAGTGGTCGCCTTATGACCATTCTTCTCACACAAAAGTTACCTGACTTTTGAAATGCCTTCTTTCGTGTGACTAAATATTATTCACTATTTGTATTTCACTATATATATATATACAATATTGCCCAAACGTGCGCTATGGTGTGAGAATTTCTTCCATCACGCGACCAGTGATGTTACTTCTCTTACAATGTTTCAAGCAAGAAATATTCTGAACATGCACTACTGAACCGAAATGCAGGTTAAGTTTTACATTTAAAATTAAGTTAATTCAGACCAGATGTAGATCTTATTTTCATTTTCATGTATCAGGCCTATAGCAACTATAATATTTTATTATTGTTGTTGTTATTGTTGTTGTTATTATTATTATTATTATTATTGTTGTTGTTGTTGTTGTTTTATTATCTAGAGAATATGCTAAGATAGGTACAGTTTTATATAGACCTATATTTATTTGTTTTTATATCATATGAGGGCACACAGTGACACAGACTACTGTATGTCCAGACCTGTAATGGGATAGCTTTTTTATTATTTGGCTTAGCCGAGTATTGAACAAAAAAAGAATGGCACACATACAGGAAATTTATTTGCAGTGAACATTCGTCCAATGTATGCCCTAAATGCTAAATGCAAGAGTGACTTATAAATTAACATACAGGCCTATGCTGTGAAAACAGAATTCCATGTTCTAAAATTATCTTAATTTTTTGTACATTTATTTTTTATGGCAGCTTTTTTCCTAATGTTTATCCTTATAGTTATTGTGACAAGTAACACAGGTTTCGTGACAAGAGAGCTCTCACAATAGTGAAAAGATTTCAAGTACAAGATAAAGCAATCAAATTAGCAACTTAAAACACAGGTATAGGGACTCTTTATGTACAAAAGGCATTGTTTTTCATGTCAAACTGAAAACCGATTCTTAAGGAACACAATGCATAGCTCCTCAAAATTGTTAATTTTACCATTGAAGAGTTATGACAAAATGTTCCTGGAAATATTTGAGTGTGAAAGAAAATCTCACACGCGACCATTGGTGTTGCATTCATGCAGGCAACCACTCACAGGTTAAATAGGATACAGTTGTGCAGTTGTTTAATTTTCCCAGCTGCTGATTCAATTGACAACCTGTTTACTTTGTGTCATTGATGACTGTGGTAAATGTACTGTAATTCTTACAAATTAAATTCCAGACGAGTAGCTGGACTAAATTCAGCAAGAGCTCAGAAGATAATTGAATGGAGAACAACAAATGGCCCTTTCATCAATCGCCAACAGATATTGAAAGTTAAAGGGATTGGAGCTAAAACATTTGAGCAGTGTGCTGGGTTTATTAGAATAAATCCACAGACGTCTCAAAGGAGGTAAACGTTTTGCTCTAATTAAGTTTAAATCATGACTGGTTTTATAGATACTGATATTGGGAAGGACACAATGAAGTCAATAACATATATTATGGTTTGTGACCCACAATTGATATTGCTCTTTGTGTATGTTTGTGTGTGTTTTTTTTTAAGTCTGAAAAGCACATTATTGC
The DNA here is from genome assembly GCA_964059195.1 of Ectobius pallidus. NCBI lineage: Eukaryota > Metazoa > Arthropoda > Insecta > Blattodea > Ectobiidae > Ectobius > Ectobius pallidus. The sequence continues at coordinate 76,945,268 of CAXKWD010000005.1, forward strand.
ATTATCAAATCATTTAATTAATCATAAGAACAGTGAACATTTGCAAATGGTTGATTATCCTATTTACATTGTAACTAAATCTGCCCTCGATATTGGGTTATGATTTGAAGCTATCCACTAATAAATTGTATATAATTTTTAGTCGTCCGTTATATCACATAAATGTAGGCCTACTACTTGCAAAATGATGGTGGACATATCAGATCTTAGAAGGTAAGTATTACCTATATCTACACTTATTCTCACACATTCAGAAAAACCCGCATGCACTCATGCTTAAATTTTCTTTATTATGAAGAGCTTCTACTGTATTGCTAAAATAGAAAAGAAAAAGCATTTTTGTTAAAAATATATTACCTCAAAAATAGCTACTAATGTATCAAGTATGCAAAGCAAAGCTTTAGCATACGCGGTGCATACAATAGTTATTAGTATAATTTCTAATTTTACTACTAATGAACTCAGTTTTTCACCCATTTTCAATGATTCTAGTAAACAAATCATTTGTAATTTTTATGAATGTATATTTGGAAAATCATTGTTTTGTTAAAGATAACATTTTTTTGCATGTTTAAATCAGTAGATATTAAAGCCTTGCTAAGTTGATGTCCACATTTAAGCAATTATTGGTTAATGGCTAAAAGGAGGCGCTATTTAAAAATGGCTGATTGAGGATAATCACCATGAAGTCAGTTTCTTTTTACTATGTAAAAACTATGTAAGGAAAGCAAAAACAAATTGTTTGTGATTTTCACTAAAATTTCAGTCCCAGTGTCCCTTAAGATTGCATGAAAAATATTATTAGAACAAAGAAATATGTCAAATAAGACTTGGGGCTCGCAAAAAGGTTGATCCGTCTTATTTGCGGCTCAAAAAGGAATGTCATTACTAAGGAATTCCATTTAATTGACTGCTGGTAAGTAGTTGGGTTAAATGAGGGGTTGAGAAACTACATGCAACAGTGGATGAAAATGTTTAGTGTGTCATCTGATTTAAAATCTACTTTGAGTTCAGCTGCTAGGCCAGCGCTGCCACTTGCTTTCCGTGCATTTCTTTTTTTTTTTTTTTAAAGTGAATCCATAAAGCATTTTAGCTTTGCTGCTATGAACTAGAGTTGAGAAAAGAACAGCCATGACAGTCCAGCAGCAAAACCCATCAAGCAAGAACTGAAACTGCTTCACCACCACTACAGAGCCAGTAAACCAAACATATTTTAGCTATATGTTTGCTGAAAAAAAAATTCTTTCAAAATTTGTTTAAGAATAAGATGCGAGTAAACACAGACTTGCACAAAAATTCACCAATAAACAGAACTTTGAATAGGGACAATCAAATCCACCCACTTAATATAGATAATATATTTGGAATGAATCTTAAACAATTTAATTCTGTTGCAAGCCATCTGTTAAAACTTGTCCAAAATGGTAATTCATAGGAATCTGTGTGTGAATAGTAATACTGTATATGATATTGTCAACTAACACATTTTCATTGTTTTATTAAGTGCCAGTATGGTACTTTATGAGATTGTGTGTGGGACGAAAAATGTCTGTCCGTCCGTCCATGAGTCTGTATGCACCATAAGTCAAATACGCTTTTTCGGATTTTCATGAAACTTGGAAAACACATTTATAATGTTCATGGAAAGAACCCTATTGATATTGAACCAAATCGGTTCACCGGTAACGGAGTAATGCCCAATTTAGTGCTTATTTTAATAGATTATGGCGCCTTTTGTATCAGATTTCCATGAAACTTGGTATATGCATTTATGACGTCTATGAGAAGTGCCCTATTGAATTTGAACCTAATCTGTTGACCGGTACCGGAGTAAAACCCAATTTAGTGTCTACTTTAAAGGTGCAATAACTCAAATACGCTTTATCGGATATTTATGAAACTTCTTATACACATTTATAATGTCCATGGGAAAACGTCTATTGATATTCGACCAAATCGGTTGGCCAGTACCAGAATAATGCCCAATTTAGTACCTTTTATGTTAATATATAAGAAGTCGCGATAACTCAAATATGCTTTATTGGATTTTCATGAAACTTTGTATACCCATTTATAATGCACATGGGAAGACGTCTACTGATATTGGACCAAATCGGTAGACCGGTACCAAAGTAAAACCCAATTTAGTGTGTATTTTAAAGACGCGGTAACTCAAATAAGCTTTACCGGTTTTTTATGGAACTTGGTATACACATTTATAATGTCTATGGAAGACGTCTATTGATATTGGATAAAATCGGTTGATCTGTTTCGGAGTAATGCTCAATTTAGTGCCTATTTTATGGTAATGTACATATTCGAAAGAATTTATAAAAAAAATGAAAATCAGTTATCTTGCCTACATAGCCTATTGTTTTACTGTGATCTTATAAGGCTTTGGAAATTAAAATATAGTTAGCTATGAGAAAAACACTATTGCTTTACATGCGCTTAGTCAACTAGACCGTTAAACTGATCCAGGTGGCCGAGATGGTAACGTCTTGGCCTCACATTCTGGAGTCCATGGTTCAAAACCCGAAACCGGCCAATTTGACTTTTTTTTTGGCATTTTTATGTGAGTGTGCGATTGTCAAGATATCACAAATCTGTACAGTTCAGCTGATGCTGGAAGATTTTAATCTGATTATAAAAAAACTATACCTTTGTTCTTCCGTAAGCCCTGCTTAATGAATAAATCTGGAGTTTAACTTGAAAATCAATGAAAAAAAACATATGAATTACAGTCATAACTGATTAAACAAAAACATACTGGCACTTTGTTACATCAGTTTACCTGATTTTATTTTATTTGTTTTACTCTTATTTCATTTTAATTTTTTCTCTACATTCTTCATGCTTGCTTTCTTATTTATTATTATTATTATTATTATTATTATTATTATTATTATTATTATTATTATTATTATTATTATTATTTTCTCTCTTATTCTCTTTACTCTCTCCTATTCTCTTTACTTCTTACCTTACATTGGTCATTATCCTAACTTTCCTACTTTTTATTATACCTATTTCATATTTGTGTTATTGTAAGTAAATGATGTATTGCTAGTATAGTCATGAACATTGTAATTGGGTGTATACTTGTATTCTTGATTAAATAAATAAATAAATAAATATTGTGTGTTTTGGGTAGGGGAACTTGTGTGTTTCACAATTTTCTGTTCTGTTATTACAGCCAAGAGAAGCCTCCTGGTAGTACTGTGCCAAAGAAAATGAGGTTGTCTGATGATTCTGATAATCCTTTAGACAGGACATGGATTCATCCTGAATCTTACTCAGTTGCCTTAAGGTAATGTTGGTTCAATGTTAATATTATTTTAAGGGTTTTATTTTTACTTGAATGTTGTCCATTTTGTAGTGATTTATATGAGATCGATTTGTTAACTTTGTAACGACACCCACTACTTGTTGGTGATTTAAATTTACTTTGGGGCAACACTTTCAACCAAGTGAGTGGCCATTTTCAGCAATACTGCGGTTTAGAAGGAGTTTTTATACAATTTGGTTGTACAGTGTGTGTGATTTGAATTGTAATTATTCGTTTAAGGTGTTAGTGATAGTAGTACTATTAGTAGTTTGGAATACAAATGATATAGGATACGTCAGCTCCTATATAATAAATATCACTCATACACTCTGTATACAATGCACACCACTTATTGTGATCACTTCAGGATGCAGCTAATCTGATAATATTAACCAATTGATAACAGGAGCCGAAGGAATTAAATGAAGGTTATTTATTCATCTATAAGATAATACACTACAAAACAGGATTTAAAATATTTATTCATAAAATAATATGTAACTGTGAATCATTGAACCCCTCATAGGCTAATACAGTAATAGACTGCAAGAAACTATTTTTCCAATCAGTAACAAAGTTTTAATTTTTTTACTTTCCTTTAGGAGTCCATTGACTGATACTTCATATTCTGTTACGAGTTGGAGTATTTTTAGAAGTCTGTACTGATCTGTGGTGAACATCGCATAGCAAAACATCTAACGTCTGTCTTTTCAAGTCTTTTCATTTTACACTAGCCATCACTGCATGTCAATGCTGTTATCTTCATTTTTAGACTAACCATCACTGCATGTCAATGCTGTTATCTTCATAAATCAAAAGCTGCAGCTTAACTGTGGGGTGAAGCATGTTTTATTGCTTAAAAGAGAAAGTTATGTAAAGCCACCCCTCTCGAACTGGTTCATCCTGTGAGCTGGGAACAGAATTGCTGCTTCCAGTACAACACAATACAGTTTAATTAGAAATTAAATCGTTAAAAACCAAATTTTGAATGATGTACACTACTTGAAAATAAAGCCACAAAAAGGAAAATGTGATAACATAAACCGAATCTTTGATCACAATAAACAGCATTTTTCAATGTATCAGTATTAATTCATATGGGACTTCATAAAAGTGATAACATTACCTAATTGATAACATTATCCGTGTTTACAATAAGAGGTGTTCACCGTATACAGAGGGTTCCTCATGTACACTCACCCACACATATGTACACAGTCATATACAATAATATTTATAAGATACAAAAAGTCATTAGCCATTATATACTCATAGCATTGTTTTCTTAGTTTACATTTATATAGGCCTAAAGACTACAGATATGGATGGGATGGTGCCTGATGAATGTATTTTCTATACTAAATCATAAGACATATATTGATCTAGTGTATAGAAGGCATGGAATAGTAGAAAGGATTTACCTCCTTTTTAAATTTAGTTGGAGTTTCCTGTTTTTTAATTGAATTTGGTAATTTATTATAAATTTTGGATCCAAGGATGAACACATTCTGCTTATAGATTTCAGTTCTGCAGTACTGTGCATGTAGATCATATATGAATCGTGCATTTCCAAAACGTTGTAAATGCCAAAATTTGAAAAATGCACTTTTCATACTAAAACACGTTGTAAATGCCATATCTTTCTATTGCAAAACAGTTTGTCTGGATAGTGCTGCATCTAGCGGGAGAAAACTGAACTAGAAGTAGCAGTGCAAGTCAAAAGGTTGTAAGTCCATGGCGCAACCAAGCTACCATATTATGTTGCTCCATTGCTAGTCTGACTTACAACAACGATACACGTTTATAGGTTATGTTGTGTTGTTTATTTATTCATTTGTAGAGTGAGTATCTTGATCTAATCCACAAATATGAGTTTGAATCAAATTGAAACGGCGTCAAAACCAAGAAAGATGAAAAGGTGCCCCGAAGAATGGGTTAAAAACAAGTTAAAGAAGGACAGAAATTCTGGAAATGAGTACACATCACCGAAAACTGGAAAAACTACTCCTGCAAAAGATCCGCCATCTGAGGTAAGGTTAGGCTCCTAATTGATTATTTATTTATAGACTTATACAGATACCTAACAAAGATTACTTCTTGCCTAATCAGTTAATTCTATACAATGAAATATATTGTATAAACAATGTAGGCCATGTTTATCTAGGGCCTACATTGTTCTTTCTCTGCTTGTAGTTTATGTAGCCTACATTCACAAACACACACACACACAGACCACACATACACCTACATAGTTTTTAAATTTCAAATGCAAAACTAATCTGTTTGTTTGTTTTCAGGTATCATGTAAATGTAAATTGTCATGCACAGCCATAACTTTGACATACAGAAAAGAAATGTTTGAAGACTTTTGGAAGCTAAATGACTATAATAAGCAACAAAACTATTTGATTAGGCTTATCCATCCACAACTAATAAAACGGCGGAGGTATGGACAATATGATCACCCGAGCAAAAGCAGAAGGCAGCATTCTTTTTCGTACGTTCTGGTTCTCCGTGGAGGATCAGAGGTAACGGTTTGTCTGAAAACGTTTTGCAATACGTTTGGTATTACACCTAGACGAGTGCAGCTACTTGGAGAAAATATCCTCAAAGGTAAAGTTGAATGTACTGATAAGAGAGGGGGCGTAAGAACGAATGCTGAAAAAATGAAATGGACCAATAAAATCATTGAGCATATTAAGAGCTTTCCAACCTACGAGAGCCACTACTCAAGAAAGAAAAACCCTAATAAGCTTTTTCTGTCACCTGACCTCAATGTCAGCTGAATGTATAGGGAGTTTTTGGTAAAATATGCTCCAGGCCATATTGGTAAGCCCCCAGTCAGCAGGCAATGGTATCACGAGGTATTTTTGTCAAAATTTAACCTCTCCTTTCAATCACCCAAACTTGATACATCCTCAACTTGTGACTCCTTTGCAGTAAAATTGAAAGCAGGAGACACATAAGTGAAAGTTCACCAGGATCTACACCATCGACAAGCTGAAGCTGCCTTTAAAGCAATGAAAGATGATGAACAAAATGCTATCTCTTCTGATGCATATGTCATAACTTTTGATCTACAGCAGCAAATGTACATCCCACAACTAACACACTCTGAAATGTATTATTCTCAACAAGTAGCATGCTCTAACTTCGGTATCCATGACAGTGTTACTAGAACTGGTTGTATGTGTCTTTGGTCAGAGAACTATGGTGGAAGGGGCTCCCAAGAAATTTCTTCTTGTGTTTATAAATATTTGACGATGGCTAACCTCAGGGGGAAAAACAAACTTATATGCTGGTCAGATAACTGTGGGGGCCAGAACAAGAACCAGTTTATGTTGGCCATGTACTTAGTCCTAATTGCTAATAACTTCTTTTCTGAAATTGTTCACAAATTTCCAGTGAAAGGGCACACATTTCTCAGTTGCGATAGAGATTTCGCCTTGATTGAGAAGAGGAAAAAAGTTTGCCCGGCTCACACTCTGAAGGATATTGCTGTTGTAATTACTAGTGCAGCCCATAAGAATCCATTTATGTGTATTATTAAAGAAGAGTTCTACGATTTCAAGACAATAGCCCATGCCTTCCTGGATACAAGGAAGCTCGGCATTTCATCTGCATGCCTGATTCGTCTGACAGCTGCAGAATTTGGTAAAGTGCAAGTGGCTAAAAACTATGGTGAATTAACCAACTGGGAAAAAAGTGTAAGCATCCTAAGAGAGGGTGTGTCTGTGGAAGATTTTCGTAATGTGAATTTGCCCCTGAACAGAACACGATTTGGCCTGCCAGAAAAGAAAAAGGCGGATATCAAGAAAATGATGCCTTACCTAGGAAATGAAGTGAGGGAATACTTCGAGGAAATGTTAAAGGAAACGCCACCAAACGCTCCACAAAATGACGAAGAAATATGAACTTTTCCTCAAGCAGTGACACAGTGACTTGCATAGTGGCACTTACAACGTTTTGCAGTTGAAAGGAAGAAAAACTATTTTTTTAATAAAATGTAATAAGAACTTTTTTTTCATAATTTACACACTTAATTCTAACTAAAAACATAATGCAATATGCTATTCAGTTATTTTATAATAAATTTCTTCTTTGCAAAAAACGTTTTTTCTTTCTCCTGTAAAATTTTACTTTTGGCCCTTACAACGTTTTGGAAATGCACGATTCATATATTTCCTGTATTGTAATAATGTATTTCTGAGTTTGATTTTATATTGCCTATTTGTCGTTTTATAAAATACAGTATTTCCAAGATGAATATAGTAGAACTTAATGTTAATATTTTTTGTTTTCTTAATATTTCTCGACATGATGTCAGTCTTCCAATTCCATTAATTATTCTTAATGCTTTCTTTTGAATTCTAAAAACTATTTCGCTTTTGCTATTGTTGGCCCAAAACATAACTCCATACCTCAACCATGAGTGGAAATACGCATAGTAAACATTTTTCAAAACTTGGTGACTCACTTTATTTCTTAGGGAGTTTAGCATGTAGCAAATGGAACTGAGTTTAGAGGTTAGATTTTTTATGTGTGCATTCCATTTCAGTGATTCATTTACATATAGGCCTAAAAATATTGTATTTTTCTTGTATTTCACTTCTTTTTTGTTGATCTGTAGTTGGGATTTTTGGGTAGTTTTTATTTTGCCTACTGTGGAATTGCATTGCAATTATTTTATCTGTATTTATTATAAGTTTATTTAAGTTATTTATGTCCTTTATCAAGGCATCACTCCTTTCTTGGACTATTTTCCCATTTTCTCCTGTTGTTAAAATACTTGTGTCACCTGCAAATAAAGTAATGTCCGAGATTTCAAGGTTCAAAGGCAAATCATTTATATATAGTAAAAAGAGTAAGAGGTATCCTGTAAGTTGTTTTTTGCATATTTCATATTGTTTGATTGGGTTGAGGATGTGACTTTAGGGCTAATGAATAGGATTTCCAAGTCTATTGATGTCTTCATATTCACATTGTGTGTTTAGCAGATGGTTACATAGGCAGAATTTGTGTTTTGTTTGATGGCTCTGATGTATTTTGTGCATATAGTGTGGCCTCTTTACACAATATAGAACTTTGGACAATCATTACATTTTAGTTTGTAGATTCCAGGCTAACTGTATGTTTTCACAGTATGTTGTGTGTTATTTTGGAGATTGTATTCTGTTAAGTGTTTTCTCCTTTGTTCTGATTGCTGTTTTTTGCCAGGGTTTTCTGATATGTTAAGCAAGTTTCTGTGTTTGTGTTTGGAATATGTGAGTGTGATCTATTTATCTTTGTTCTTGTCTATGGTTGGGTTTTTTCCATTGTTTTGCTTTTCTGTAATCGACTATCAGTGAATGTGGCTTCTGCTGGATATCTTGTTTTATTGAATTCTTCATTGTAGTCCATTCTTCAGTGCTAATTGCATTAATTGTTGAATAAGAGAAAGAGTAAGAGGTATGAAAAGCATACCTCAGATATTCAGTTCTACGTCTCGGAAGTATTAAGATTAGCATATTTAAAGTAAATTAGTAGGCCTTCTTATGTGAGGAACATGTTTGTTAGGTAACAGCAGTATTATGTTATTATTGAGTATTTCAAGTTCTAATAATTGTAATTTTGTTATTGTTTCAGATTTATTGAGAAGTGTAAAGTTAATCTAGAAGATTTGGGTACTCCTAACTTCATTGAGAAAGTTAAGGAATTTGTGACAAGATCAAGTATGTTTATTTGTTATTGTTATTATTATTACTATTATTATTGTTTAGGTTTCCTGATGCTATTGTTTAGCTTAAGCAGGCTTCTAATGTTTAATTTATCCTAATAGACATTACCACATATAGGAAAACAATCTTTTTTTAAATGCCTGTATTATCTGATCTCTGAACAAAGGGATCATAAGTGTGAAACCATTAGAGACATATTGATTTTCTTCAGCTGAGTGTCAACTAGAGAGCTGAATGTGATAGAAACTCTTAAGAGTACTCTCAAATCATCTGTCCCCTAGAGTGCTACTCCTTTTTGTGTAAGTCAAACTCTCTCTTTGTGTTTAGTGACAAAAAAGGGTGATTGAAAGATGGCCAACATTTAACATAAAAAATGAAATCAGTAGCAAGATCGGAAATATACACACTAAACTTCACTAAAGGTATATTTACCCAGGATGATAATTACTTTAGGTCTTCCCACCATCATCAGCTGATTCCGACTGGTCCTCTAGCGGCAGGTCCTCTAGCGCCGGTTAATGAACTTGTTGATCAAAGTTCCTTGTATGCCAACTGAAGTGTTGAACTGTATGCCAACTGAAGTGTCGAAGTTTAAGAAATTTTTTCAACACTTCAGTTGGCATACAAGGAACTTTGGGAAGACCCATTGAAATGATCATTCTGGGTAAATATACTTTTTAGTGAAGTTAGTGTGTATATTTCCGATCTCAATCTTGCTACAGATATCAACACTTCACTGTAGATTTCCATCTAATATTAATATTAAATGAAATCAGGTTCATCGCAAGAGTAAGAAATTAGACTACAAACTTTTGAATGAACAAGCATGTGTTTAAAAGACCACCCTCAACAATTTAATAAACTTGTAAGGATGTAAACAAAACTGCCTGTAGTATTAATGAATTTTATATATTTCTAAATTAGTAACAAAGACATGAAACTGCATTGATAATAAACTTTAGTCATATTAATAGTGCTGGGTTTCTTTACCGCGTTATACACTCAATAAGATGTATAGGAGGAACCAAGAACCGCCATACAACTTGAACATTCAATCATTGTGCCACACGGTGTCAGGAAGGACTGAAGATGGCTTAAGTAAGCCAAAATGCATTTCCTAATGATTTATTAGGAGATATTTTATAGTACAAGACACCAGGAAGAATATATAGTTATATAATAAGCATTCATGAGCCACAGATTATTGTCTCTGTTGGACACTACATGAGAATATTATAGGAGAAAAATTCCTCCGGCACTGGGACTTGAACCCGGGCCTTTGGCTATTCGCGCCAATGCTCTACCAACTGAGCTAAGCCGGAGCTCAGTTCACAGCTCCAGATGGAACAGTTGGTAGAGCATTGCACAGTGCTCCAAAACGCGAATCTAGCGGGACAAAACTCATTTTGGTCACCCTTGTAAAATTAAGCAACAATAGTCTGATAATACTGAAAACATATCCCTTTATCAGGAATGAACCTTTAAATAAGGGTACTTTGATTTATGACAGCATGACACATCCCCAAAGTTGAATGAAGGTTTGCCGATTTTGCGTCAGGCATCAGACGGGTTATTTCTCAGTAAGGTTTGTTAGTGGCTGGAAGCAAGTGTGAACTAGTGGAGGAATTTATTACTACTGGATAATTTAATCCAAGGTATGTGGAACTTTTTGGCATAACAAGTATACATATATACATATTTGTATGTCCGTCATATTAGTTTGTATTCTTTAAAGATAAAAAAGTGAATTAATTTTTTCCCCAAAACTTTAAATTGACTTATAAAAAATATATATCTGAATAGCACCTTGAAAATTCACCAGATCATAGTTAAATTCATGGGCTATATGTTGCTTTGAACCGCAAAGTGCGCAAGTTGCGCCTTTTTCTGAAAAATCTATTTCTTTCCAAGAATCCAAGAAATAAAATTGCTTCTTGCAGAATATGTTTAATAGTAAAATATGTGATTTCGATCAGTAGGCTGCACTGAATCAATAGAACCAGCAATAAATAATACCTAAAAGGTTAATAAGATATTTATTTGAGTAATTTTAAAGAAATAAAAGTATTCAATTAATTTTAACAAATTAAAAATATTCCAAAAATATGTAATTAGTTAATTTTCATAAAACTTATGAAAATATTCTACAGTCTTTTTAGATACACTTTATTTTTATATTTTAGGGAAAACAAGGGATTCAAAAAAGTAGAATGTCACACACTAGAAGTAAATTAAGGGTTATGACCCGCATGAAATTATTCAAATTATTCAGGAAGAACAATTCATTACGCAAGATTGTGTAATTACGTGAAAGAAAATTTTGAACTGCGGGACTGCAATACTGTTGCTTTAAATGAAGTTTTAAAAGTGCTATTATTGTTTAAATCTGATTTCCGGAAACGCTGGAAACAATGTGGTAGAAAGCATGATAGATTTGTGGTTAAATATACAAAATGGTTAAATTCTGAACTAATATTCCCGAAAAGTGTTATGAAATTTCATTCATTGAATGTTTCATCTTCATCAAATGTTGGAAGACCAAGAAAATTATTGTCTGAAGGTAGTGTTCTTCATCTACTGCTCATCACTTCAGATCCTTTGATATCAAATATACGCCCCTTGCCCCAGAAGAAGAAATACAGTCTACCCTTGGAAGTTCGACAGCTCTTAAAAGAACCATATCTAATCAAAAGCCACAGAAATGATGAACAGAAGAAAATTTCGTCACCTCTAGAAGAAGAAGAAGAAGAAGAAGAAGAAGAAGAAGAAGAAGAAGAAGAAGAAGATGAAGATGAAGATGAAGATGAAGATGAAGATGAAGATGAAGATGAAGATGAAGATGAAGATGAAGATGAAGATGAAGATGAAGATGAAGATGAAGATGAAGATGAAGATGAAGATGAAGATGAAGATGAAGATGAAGATGAAGATGAAGATGAAGATGAAGATGAAGATGAAGATGAAGATGAAGATGAAGATGAAGATGAAGATGAAGATGAAGATGAAGATGAAGATGAAGATGAAGATGAAGATGAAGATGAAGATGAAGATGAAGGTGGTGATGAAGATTTTGAAGAAAATGGCAAAGAAAAAGATGATGATTACGATTAAAATTTTGAAAACAGAACTGTAATCTTATAATATGGTATTATAACACATTGTATTCGTATGTCCTATGTATGTGTATGTATGTATGTATGTATGTATGTAGGCCTACGTGTGTATGTGTGTTTTTATCTGAAGTAGATGATTTCTCCTTTACCATCGTTTTCTACAACGAATACATTAGCATTGTTCTCTAATCCGCAAACAGTTTCTTTGTGCTGTAACTGCAATAGGGCAAATGTTTGCTGGAACTGAGGAAGTAAAGATCTGTCTATGTACAGCTAATTGAGTTTCTGTCCACTGATTGACATAATAAATTAGTATGTACAAATGTGTTACATTCTGTATTTTGTGTATGTGTTTATGTATATTCAGGATGCAAATAATTCTGACCCATTAGATTCTCCAGACGTACAAAATAAAGAAGAAAATAATGATGATGATGATGATGATGACTAGAATTTTGAAAAGATAAATTAAACTGTATGAACATTATATTATGTACATATGTGCGCGTTTAGATACGTATGTATGCTTGTATGTATGTGTGTTTCTTGTATTTATATAGGCGTGTAATGTGTGCGTGTATATATAGGTATAAATGTATATTAATATATTTATATACCAAATTTATATGTTTAAGTGCGTTTCTTTGCATTGTATGTGTATATTACATGTAAGGGTATAGTTTCAAAACATAATATAATTTTGTCCCGCTAGATTCGCGTTTTGGACCACTGTGCATTGGTGCGAATAGCCAAAAGCCTGGGTTCAAGTCCCAGTGACGGAGGAATTTTTCTCCTATAATATTCTCAGAATATACAGTGATTTTAAATGAGTTTTACTTGTATTTTATATGCTGTTTATGTGTGTCAATAATCTTTAATAGCATTTAACTTTTTGAGTCACAAGTGTTATACTGGTAGTGTTTTTTTATATACCGACATCAGCAAAGATAAGCTGAATGGACTAAGTTTAATTTGAAACATATGTGCAACTTTTGTACAAATACTGGACTATTATAGTGATATGATATACAAGTACAATATACAATAATATAGACCTACTAGTGTCATGTGTGGTACGCCGTAGCATAGTAGTTGAGGCACTGTGCTACAAACCAGAAGGTCGCGGGTTCGATTCCTGATGAGGTTGTTGGAGTTTTTCAATTGGCCTAATCCTTCTGGTGGCAATATGGCCATGGGGTCGACTCAGCCTATAACAGAAATGAGTACCAGGAGCAAGCCTGGGGGTAAAGGCGGCCAGTGCATAAGGTTGACAACCTTATCACCTTCATGTGCCGAATGTCCAAAATCTGGGAGTCTCAACCTCCTGGAACTCTCTGGGCCTCCATGGCCTGTCTAGGTATCACTTTACTTTACTTTTTAGTGTCGTGTGTCTGTAGTAAACTCCCACTCATCTTATTGAGGGTATAAGGTGGTAAGAAACCCAACACTACAAAACTGCAATTTCCATAAACTAATAATTAATGGTGACTACTACAGTTGGTCAGTAAGTAAGGTCTCCAACACTCTAGCCCAAGCTCACAACGTCGAACGAGAGAATTGGCGCCACTGCCATGTCCTGTTATCTCCCCTCTTTCAAACGAGCCATTGCTGCAGCGGCTGAACCTTTTAGTGTCCGAGGTAGAGCTGTTTGAAATGGATCTCCCGATTTCTGTCCCCACCAAGTGTGGCCTCCGCGAACCCACCTCGCACAAACGTTATGGAACATCAATTTGTCACTCAAAATGGTCTGTATGGAACCTTTAGAAATTTCAGGAAGCAATAAACGAAGTTCATGAGTAGTAACGCATCGATCTTGTCACACCAATTCATCGACTTTTGCCTCCGTCTCATCTGTGACGGCTGTTGTTGGTCTTTCACTTCACTCTTCATCATGAATATTTGATGGCCCTGTTTAAATTCACGAACCCATTTCTGAATATTTTTTATATCCATACATCCCTCTCCATAAACTTTGCAAAGCTGTCTGTGAATTTCAATTGGCGGAACTTTTTTTGCAGTAAGAAACCATATGACTTGGCGGGGAAGGAAATTGGGAGATCCATTTCAAACAGCTCTATTTCGGACACTAAAAGGTTCAGCAGCTGCAGCAATGGCTCGTTTGAAAGAGGGGAGATAACGGGACATGGCAGTAGCGCCAACTCTCTTGTCCGACGTTGTGAGCTTGGGCTAGAGTTTTGGTGACCTTACTTATTGACCAGCCCTCGTATGTTGCTTTTTTGACACCAGGCAAGTCTTTTTTTTTTAATAGTATGGTGAGTTGGGTGGAGCTGTACAAAGTACTATTTTTATAAACATATGTAATTAGTTATTTGAATTATTTGTTTAAAGTAACTTTCCTATTCTCCAATAACAGACATCTTTTTCAGGATGTAGGTTGTGTCAAAAAGTATTTATTTTCCAAGCTGCAGGAAACTTCTTTATTGGTAGATTTTCACACTTCTCAGTCTGCAAAAAATGGTGACCATAGCAACAGTACTTGTTTATAAAAGGTTGTTAAGGTGTCATTAAGGCGTCATTCATTGATTATTTTTTCAGACTTAATGTCTAAGGGGGCAGCTTGGCTATTGTGTTTTTGTCGCGCCAATGGGTGCATCCCTCATTTTAATTTTTAATTTTCAATTTCTGAACTCAAGAATCCATGTCTTAGAAAGCTTCAGACCCTCTTCCTTCCTGCTGAAAATTTCAGGAGCTTCTCTTATTCTCCTTCCATCATAAATACATTTACCACATATTTTACACTATGAAATTATAAACATTTTAAATATTGTTTAACAACAATTCAAATTTACATAAAAAAAAAAGAGGGATAATGAATGGAATGAAATTAAACAAGGTTGTTAAGGCATGGATGCAGTCTCTTTGCTTCATGTTACCTATTCCGGGAGGACTATCAATTATATGAAACTGGTCATATTGGATGAGCTGCTATCTAAGGGAGCCTGAATAGATCTGTCCTTCTGCAAGCTGTGATACTGTTTCAATGTCTCATGTTATTAATTAAAGCAATTATGCGATATTAAAAGTAATATATCGTCGCTTAAGAAACAATACCGCGTAACTGACACTTTTGGTGAAAATGACATTTTTATACTGTTGGCATCACTGAAATAGCGTGCTTATGATGATATATCGGTCAAGATGAAATTTTGTGTCATGACCTTGCTAAAGAGGCATACACAATACCGCATATCTGAAGCAACATAGAAAATTCTGAAATACCGCGTAACTGAACCAGTGTACAACACCGCGTATCTGATTTCATTGAAAACTTTATGTAATACCGCCTATCTGTTGTATACGGCGCACGGTTCAACTTAGTTTACTAATGCAATACAAGGTGACATATAACCCTCGGATTTTTATTTGGGCTCACCCATTTCCGTTTGTGCACCTGTGGATTAAACATTATTGAATAGAATAGAATAGAATAGAATAGAATAGAAATTTTTTTTATTGTAAGAACAGATGAGAACATCAAATGTATTACAATCGTCAAAAACTATAACTGCCAGTTTGGCTGCAATAAAAATATATTATTATATATAACTAATTAGCATTACCATTTTTGATTCTCGTTCCTAGTAATCACTTTGATTCCACTCTGTCCATATTGTGCAAATCAATTTCAACTGGTGAAACTTATATCAAAAAATTCATCAATGTTATATATACAATTCACTGTCAGTACATTATGTATTTGTTTTTTAAACTTATTAAAGGGCAACTGTTTTAATGACAAAGGAAGAAAATTATAAAATCTAGTTGACATGTAATAAAAAGTTTTCTGAGTCTTACTATAACTACACCTAAGAGACCCTAAATCATTCCTATTTCTTGTCTGGTAGTTATGTGTAGATCCCACTTCTTCATACAGATGAATGTTTTCCTTAATATATAATAAGCATTGAAAAATGAAAAGTGCCCTGACTGTCATAATTAAAGGGAAACGATGGGTTACCGCCAATGACTGTCTTTTATTTTACCTCTAGTTACACAAGCATAAACATAGATGGCACTACTAGTTTTGATACACAAATGAATAACACCCCCACTTATCAAAATAAACATGTAACTAAACTCAA
The DNA here is from genome assembly GCA_964059195.1 of Ectobius pallidus. NCBI lineage: Eukaryota > Metazoa > Arthropoda > Insecta > Blattodea > Ectobiidae > Ectobius > Ectobius pallidus. The sequence goes on from CAXKWD010000005.1 coordinate 76,961,529, forward strand.
GATAACACTAAATAGGTACAACTCCCAACAAGTTCATAAACTTATAATGTTTCGCTGACAACAAACCCTTTGTCAATAAGTCAGCAGGCATCTCTTGAGTAGAGACATACTTAACTTGTACAAACTTATTAATAATAGCATCTCTAACATAATGAAACCTAACATCTATATGCTTTGTCCTGTTATGTGATTGCTGGCTTGAGGCCAATTTTAAGGCACTCTGATTCTCACAATGTAACACTATTCTACATAGCTTTCCAGTTATTTCATACATCAAGTATCTCAAATAAATTGCTTCCCTGGATGCCTCTGACAGCGCTACATATTCAGCTTCAGTATTGCTTAAGGCAACTGTTCTCTGTTTTCTGCTCTGCCATGAGATTACAGAACCTGCCATAGTAAAGCAATACCCAGTATAAGACTTTCTGTCAAGACTGTCGCTTGCCCAGTCGGCATCAACAAAACCTTCTAGTTCTACATTACCTTTACAAAATTTTAAGCAATAGCTTTTGGTCTTTTGCAAGTACTTTAGAACTCTTTTTGCATACATAAAATGATTCTCATTATAACAGCTATTGAACTGGCTTAAATAGCTAACAGCATAAGCTATATCAGGCCTTGTCAACACTGCAAGATACATTAAACTTCCTATCAATCTTTGGTAAGGAATATCAGTTGCACAGGTTTCAGACCTTTCAATATTGAGCTTACATTCTACAGGTGTATCAACAGATCTACAATCAGCCATGTTGAATCTATACAAAAGTTGATTGATGTACGACTCTTGATCAACAGAAATTGTGTTATTATCTCTATCCACATTAATTCTCATGCCTAAATATCTCCTCACTGGACCTAGATCTTTAAGTTTAAACTGAGAACTTAACATATCTTTCAGTTTTTGAGTTTCATCAGCATTATTCGAGAAAATAAAAAAATCGTCAACATATAACGTTATTGCAATTCTACAATCTACATCATTTTTGGTAAACAAGCAAGGTTCATATTTGCTATTTTTATAACCCATGTCACATAGCAAATTTGTCACTCTTTCGTACCACATCAAAGAAGATTGTTTCAGACCATAAATAGCTCTCTTAAGTTTTAAAACTTTACCATCACTATTATTTACAAAGCCTTCAGGAATTGCCATGTAAATGTCCTCTTTCAAATGTCCATTTAAGAAAGCAGTTGTAACATCTAAGTGAGTAATGTCCATACCAATCTGTGCACTTATTGCAAACAGCATCCTCAGTGTGGAATGCCTGACTACAGGGGAAAAAGTATCCTCATAGTCTATGCCACGTTTTTGGGAAAAACCTTTTGCCACTAACCTAGCACGGTATCTCACTTTGTCATTGATGTCTAGCTTCTTATTAAACACCCATTTACAGTTCACTATTGACACATCACTGGGTACATTAACAAGTTCCCATGCGTCATTGTCCTCGAACGACTGCAGTTCTTCCTTCATAGCTTGCTTCCACTGCTTGGCTTCAGGACCTTGCAATGCATCTGAGAAAACAATTTCCTCCACATCTTGAGCTGAACTGGAAACACAAATGTTTGAATATCCAAATCGCTGAGGAGAATATCCATATCGCTGGGGAGGCCTTCTTGTCCTAGGGCCTTCTACCACCACAGTGTTGTCAGTGTTTTCAATCACTTCACTGTATGAAATTTCAGTATCTATGGGGTCATTGCCATCTTCATTCTCAGAATTAGTACACGCTGATAAGCTTTGACTTGGACTGTTCAGAGATTCATCAGAACATTCCCCCACTGAATCTCTGCATTCTTCATTGCAGTTCAAGGGTTCTGAGAAGTTTTCTGAATTTTCCACCACTGCAACTCTATTCATTTCATCAGCTTCTGGTACCTCTTTATTCACAGGGCAATTCATAGAGTTTTCTACAACAGTATTCTCTATACCTGTCCTATCTTCCATCACAATCACATCTCTGCTGATTGTGACTGTATTCTTTCTTGGATCATATACTCGATAGCCTTTCACATTTTCAGAAAATCCAACTAGAATGTGTAGGTTTGCCTTTTTGTCCCATTTGAGCCTTCTTTCCTTGGGAACATGGACCATTACAGGGCTTCCAAATAAGCGAATGTGACTTAAGTCAGGTTTCTTGCCAAACCACGCTTCATATGGCGTTTTGTCATTAACTCCAGTAGTCACAGACCTGTTCTTCAGATACACAGCTGTGCTCGCTGCTTCTGCCCAGAATTTCTTCTCTAGCTTGGCATCGAACAATATGCATCTCGCTTTTTCAACTACAGTCCTGTTAGCACGTTCACTGACTCCATTCTGTTGTGGGGTGTATGCATTTGATTTTTGATGTATCACTCCTTCATTTTTCAGGTATATTTCAAAATCACCACTGCAAAACTCACCTCCATTGTCTGTTCGGAGAACCTTTATCTTTCTATTCTGCTGGTTTTCAACTATCTTTTTAAATTCCTTGAACTTCTGGAACACCTCACTCTTGTGTTTCAGGAAGTAAATGAAAGTCATGCGACTATAATCATCAATGAACAATAAGAAATACTGAGCTCCTCCAATGGATTTTGTTTCCATTGCACCACATACATCTGCATGTATTATTTGCAATACTTCTGTACTCCGCTCACCAACATGGGTAAATGGTAATCTCATCTGCTTGCCTTCACAGCAGGTCACACATGTCTCCTTTGTTGTGTCTGAGCTTACAGGAAACGACACTCCCTCCACTAGGCCATTTCTCATTCTATTCAAATCTGAACTGTTTATATGTGCTAGACGTCTGTGCCACATCTCTCCACTTACTGTTGCTGAAGCTGCTAAGAAATATCCACCTTTGGTTTGAATATCCAGTTTGTAAACACCGTCTTTCAAGTCTGCTGTTGCCACCAAAACCTTCTTGTTGCGAATATAGCAGTGATTTGCTTCGAACACAACATCATTTCCATTTTTTATCAGTTCACTCACAGATAACAAATTGGTCGTCAAACTTGGCACATATAAAACATTTTTGATTGTGATATCGTAGTCACTATTTGTGGTTATGTCTACATCTCCCGAGCACATTACTGGCACTTTCGAGTTGTTAGCCACTATTATTTCTGGTAATGCCGGCGAACAATCGACATTCTTCAACCAATCCTTATTCACTGTCATGTGAGCACTTGCACCTGAATCAATGTACCACTCGTTTTTGCTGTATTTTCCATTCAAGAAAACCACATTGAAAGCTTTTGATTTCTTGTCATTCTTCTCCAACAATGGGCATTTGTTTCGATAATGTCCCGGTTGTTTACACTTGTAGCAGATTATGATTTTTTCTTTCATCTGTGAAATCTCGTTCTTGCCTCCATGTTTTTTCCTGAAACTTTTCGCGGCAAATGCAGCGCCACTGGAATCCGTGTCTAAATTCGAAACTTCCATGTCTAGCAATTTCGATTTGATCACATCTGTGGTAATCTGAATTCCTGAATGTTCAATTGCCATTATCATTGGTGAAAATCTTTCTGGCAAACCTGCTAATAACAATGATCCCACCCATTCATCATTAATGGTGAATCCTGTGCCATTTAGTCTCTGTGCGGTGTCAACCAGTTGCGTAACATAAGTGGTCATTGTGTCACAGTTTTCTAGTCTAATTGAAATCAAGTTTCGAAGTAGCGTTATTTTTCTTGCATACCCCGAATCATCAAACATAGACTTCAACTTGTCCCACAACTCTTGAGACGTAACCGTATTCTTAATGTGCACATATAATCCGGAATCTATAGTCAGTATTAACTTTGCCTTGGTTTTTGCATCATCACTTGGCTTTGTTTCTGCACCAGACACGGGCTTGATGTATTGAACCATGCCTTCCAGCACCAACAAGTTTTCTGCCGCAAAACTCCATTCTTCGTAATTTTCTCGGCCTTTTAACTTTGGCACACTCGAGATGTAGTTCCCAGCCATCTTCCACAGTAACACCCACAATATTTTCAACTGTAATTCCTCTGAATTAACGAAAATAACGTACCTGGGCCCATAGCCTAAAGGGAAACGATGGGTTACCGCCAATGACTGTCTTTTATTTTACCTCTAGTTACACAAGCATAAACATAGATGGCACTACTAGTTTTGATACACAAATGAATAACAATAATTCCTAACCTAACAAAGTTTGATCTACAATGTCCTCTAGCAGGAAGTCCACACATTAACCTTATACATGTTTTTTGTAATTTTAATAATTTGAAAACTGTTGTCTGATTGCCCCAAAGCAAAGTACCATAACTCAAGTGACTATAAATTTGTGCATAGTAAACTGTCTTTAAAACTTCTAAGCTCAGACTTTGCCTTAATCTACGTATTAGAAATATCCCTTTCGACACTCTAGAGCACACTTTTGATATATGATCTTTCCAATTCATATTTTTATCAATGAGGAAACCCAAAAAATTTAGTGAACTATTTATATCATCTATGGTGTTAGTGCTGTATGTAAGAACTGATTCTTGTATTTTACCAGTATTAATACACAGTAAGTTTGCATTGCACCAGTTTTGTACCACTTTTGATGTTGATTTTATTTGTAAATCTAACGTCTTGCGATCCTTTCCATTAAAACAAATATCATCTGCAAATAAATAGCTACTAACTGTAGGTGCTGAGATGTTAATTGGTAAGTCATTAATATAAATTATAAACAAGATAGGACCAAGGATGGAGCCTTGTGGAACACCATGCACAACTGGCAGAAGACCAGATTCTGTTCCATTTATCACTACCTTTTGATGTCTCCCACTTAAATAAGATTGCATGAGAGATACAGCACTTTCCTCAAAGCCATAATACCTTAACTTCTCAAGTAAAAGTGAATGGGACACAGTGTCGAATGCCTTGGATAAATCATACAATTTTACACTGACAATGTCCTTGTTGTCAATCCCCGAAATACACTTAGATAGGAATGAAATTGCTGCTTTAACAGTGCCCAATCCAGATCTATAGCCAAATTGTGAAGAATCAATTAACTCATTCTGTTCAAAATAATCTACAATCTGGCTATTCAGGACAATCTCCATTACCTTTGATACTACAGGAACCAATGATATTGGTCTATAACTCTCTACAAGAGAATGGTCTCCTTTTTTGTAAACTGGTACTACTTTAACTAATTTAAAATTTTCAGGAACAATAGAATCAAGTATACAAGAATTAATAATGTGAGTCAATGCTTCTTTTATAAATTCTTCACCATATTTTAAAATCATTGAGCTTAAATTATAAATATCTTCACACCTGCTGGGTTTCATTCTTGTTATAGCTTTTTCAATATCCTTTACTTCAACCAACCGAAAATTAAAGGAAGTTTTTGGTTTAGGTAACCTATTTAAATAGAATCTAAAGTCATTATCTTTAGGCATTGTTAAAACTACATTTAAAAGTTCTTCAACTTTATCTATAAAAAAGTCATTAAATTTAAAAGGACTTACTTGACTATTAAAATTCTTGTCATCAGATGACAATTTACTTTCTTTTTTTATAATATTCCACATGGTTTTTGGCTTATTTGTAGCATTCTTTATGATACTATCATTTAATTTGATTCTGGTCTCCTTTACTAACCTATATAGATTCTTTTTACATCCCTTATATATTTTCTTTATATTGTCAGAACCAGTATTGATATACCATTCAAAATAAAATTTACAATTTAGGATGCTGTCAGTTTACTTTTACCTCAAGATGAGAGAAGAAATATTTCATAGTATGAGATAAGATCTATTCTGACGATCTATTCTTACATGGTAAGTGCTATTTAAAATGTTTTGTGTGAATCGATTTTACACATTTTCTTGTAATTAACACGAAAAAAAAAAGTTTTTTTTTTTTTTAATTTTTTTTATCTTGTATTGAAACTGATTGCACCAAATCGTACCAAAGACACAGGTACACCATCCAGTCCTGTAGATGACGTGGATCTGCTTGAAGAAGTTGTAGATGTATTATTTACTGAAGAAGAAATAATTTCACAATTAGGATTTATTTTCAGTAATTTTAGAAATCATACCAGGATAAAACGAAGTAAGTAGCCTATATGAGTACAATATAAGTTTTCGAATAACTGATGTCAGACATTTTTATTAAAAAATAGTTTTCTCGAGAATCTTCTGGCTCAGAAAATCATGAATATTAATTAAGATTGGTATATTTTTTAAACGCTATATTCAAAATAAAGTATTTCATTAGTAGAAGAAACTCCGGGGATATCTTCACCAGTTGGTGCACCAGAAGAAAGCATAAAGAAGACAGTTTGTGTAAATGAAGATGAGGAAGGGGAATCGAACATATTGATATCTGAAGACAGTGTGTTTTGTAATTTATTTTATTACACCCAAATAACCTGCCAATAATACCGGAACTTTAAAACAAGGACAGCCACCGGAAATTGTAATATGAGATATAACTTGTGATTCATATGAACAAATATTAAAACCGGTATCTATAGTTCATACTTTTGTATTACAAAGCCTGTTTTAATTTAAAATTGGATCTATTATTATCCACGATTATGCTATTAGCATTTTTTATATATTCATCGCAGTTAATCTCTGTGTGTACTAGAGGGAAGTAAGGCAGAGACCCTACCTATGATTGAAGAAAATATTTTTGTAGGACCTTCTGTGAGTGGTTTGACTTGATATAAAAGGAAAAATAATTTTAAAAGCAATAATAACAAAAGAAAAGTTAACGTATTTTGAATTAAATTTATTATTATTATCGCGATATTCTTTTGCAGACACATCCACTATTCTTTCCCAATATGACGTAGATGACAGATGACCTAAGTTATGAGCATCATTCTTCAGGGACTTCTTCGGAAAATTATACAGAAAGTGAGGAACAGATGATAGTGAATTTTTCGGGGACTAGATAAGACATTTGTTAGGGCATTTCTAGAAAACCTCCCGAAATTGTCATGGCATTACTGTATGGAAATGTCTACTAACTCTATCTGGAGCCAGGAATAAATTATATAAGCCAACTGTATCACCTACACAAAGAAAAGATGTAAAGAATTGAAAAAGGGGACAATAAGTAGACACAAATTTGATCATATTTTATCAGACATAATGTAGGACGAATATAGGCCCAAAAAGGACGACTGCGACTTTTGTGTTGGATATCCAACCGGCAAAGTAAATGAGTATGATTATCAAAAAGGAAAGGATCGGGAGGGGAATAGGCCTACAAAAGATAAGGCAGCGGCCGAATCAGGCACATGTAGATTTTTTACGATGGACTGGCAGGCTGTAAAGGTAGCAAGCCAGTGCAATATATTACAAAACTAAATTGGCAGTCCATAGTACGTATTACAATGTATGAATTGGCTGATCATGATGTGATCTGCTACTGGTTCGATGAAAGTGAAGCTGAGCAAGTAGTATCAACATTGTCCACTTGTGTTATTGACGCATTGAAGAAAGTAATGTGCCCATAATTTTATATTCCAACGGCTGCACATATCAAAATAGGAACGCAGTATTGTGGAAAGCTTTGCTGAAATTCACAATGAAAACAAACATTACTGTTTTCCAGAAGTTTTTGGAAAAGGTTCACACCCAAATGAAGTGTGACAGAATGCAGGCCAAAATCTAAAGAAATATTCCTCCCTAGTCAATATCCAACTGTGACAAGAGAAGAAAGAAAAAAGTAATTTCCATACAAGACTACTTATCGCGATCAGTGATCACACATTCTTCATAGAATACAGCTCTGGATTTATTTTTCCATTCGCCCTGAACGGAAACCAAATGCCCTACCGTAATTTATTTAAGAGTAATAAAATATGAACCTAAGGGTGTCATACATTATAATCTGGACTATACTGAAGATTTTCAGGAGTTGCCTAAGCGGCCTAAGACTCTCAAGGAAGAAGAATTCTTCAGGCTCTACATGGAGCGGCTGAAGATCAAGAAGTCTAAGTGGGATCACTTATAGCAACTAAAGAAATTATTTCCTCATGATTTCCATCTATCCTGTGAACAATTCCTCATTTGTGAATCATATCATCAAGGTTGTTATTGTTTATTTATTTAAACTATTGCTCAGGCTATTGAACAATTGTCATTAGCCTTCTGGCTTTCCAGTATGTTATTATTTTGCCGTCAGTAATATGATAAAATTCTTTATTTCCAATTTGTAACTTCAATACAAAAACTGTATCAGGAAACCGTATTTGTGCCATGTATACTTGATTTATTCACATTAGAGTAGGATTATTTCAGTATAAAATATATGAAGAAAAATAATGTGATCAACAATTGCTATATTATTATTATATTACTCAAATAAAGTATTTTTTCTTTAAAAAATGCTTCTTTTATTCTGAAATAAAAATATTTAATTCCGCGTAACTGACATTTTCGTAAAATAATTGAGAGTGCAATACCGCGTAACTAGCGCCACGGAGCCAAAAAACTAAAATTCGCCTCAGTGTTGCCAACATATAATTAGAAATACGTTTTGTTCATTATCCTGAAAATGTAAACACTGTGCGACGCCTAAAAGCAAAAATAAACAGTTTTTTGCTTCTCCTGTAAAATTTGTGTTTTGTTAGTTACGCGGTATTGTTTCTTAAGCGACGATATGTGATGAGTAGAGTCGGATTGAAAAATTCAATGCCATAGCCGACATTTGAACCAGGATCTTCAGCTCTCTGTGCTGCCGCTCTACCATTGAGCAACGTGCTGGTAAAACATTAAATTCTCCAACTGACTCACATGTCCTGGAATACCACCAGGTGTTCTCGATATTGAGATAATCCAGTGGCGACTTAAAACTTCTAAGTACATACTTTAAACCACTAGTAGTTCACAGTGGAATGATAATTCTTTCACACTGGCCTTATGTAGGCTAAGGTAAAAAGGTGGAGTCAGAGACTGAAAAATTCAATTTTGAAAAATTTTGGATTTCTAAACTGGTGAAACAGATCTAATTCGATGGACACAAACAACCATTTTTGGATAAGCTGCCAACTTCAAATAACTAAACAACAGAAAGAATGTTGCTCATTATTATTATGATCTTGAATAGGTAAAAATGTAATGATATCACCATAGACTCTTCTTAGTGTAGCAATATAATCATTGATGTAAACAACTTCATTTAAATTTTCTTTGGCAGTTGTTCATTACCCTTGGTATTGAAACACACTTGTTGATTATTAATAGTCTATAAAATGTGTTATCATCCTGTACCTCAATTGCATTTTTTAAATTGAGTTTTTGTAATTATTAGACTGTTGTAGGAACTATTTTTGTAAGCATTCAGAAGTCTGGCACTCTCACTAATCTTTTGTTATCCCTTTCTGTAATGAATGGCCGGATTGCAAGAAATTAGGGTAACTCCCTTGTATTCTTTTTTATCAGGTATAAAATCAATAGCAGATGAGCTTAGTGCACCTGAAGCTGTAATAAAACTGATCTGTGAGGGTCTGCAGCAGTCTCCAGATCATGACTTGAGGTCACAATTTCAGGAGCCTTTATTCCGCAGAGGTGTTACTTCTATGGAGGATGTCATTCCTGGATCAATACTAAAAGGTGAAAACTTAGTTTTTTTTACTGTTGTAGAAATATGTCAATTAGAAGTTAGCTTAAATATGGCAATTATTTACTGAATCTAATAAGAGCGAATTGTTATCTTTTTGCAATTAGGTCGAGCAGAAAATGTAACACATTTTGGAACATTTGTGGATATTGGAGTCGGAAGATCTGGCCTCATACCAGCAAGTCGATTAGGCCGTGCAAGACCTCAGCTGGGTGACAGAATTGAAGTTAAAGTTCATGCTGTAGATCTTAAACGTCAAAGAATAACTCTGGACCTTGTACGTATTCTGTAATGTCAACACTTTTTTTTAAAGTGTAAAATGGTTTTGCAGATTATACATTGTTTGGTAAAGGGTATTAATATTTAAAAACTGTGATGTAACTTATTGAAGTCCAGTAACATTTGTGAAATAATGTGAGTTGACTAACACACTTAACTACTCCACTTACCAACATTTTTATTGTATTGAATTTGTACCAGTATTTTATGTACATGGCAGAAAATGTTTAGCAGGCATTCACCTGCATTTTCAGCTGAAAATTGCTGATGGTGTAGGCAAAAGCCTATGAAACATGTACTTTCAGAAGTTTGAAAATCAGAGTACTTAACCCTTTGCCGATTCGCTCGTATTCCCGAAGTCAGCTGGAAAGTGCCAGCAGTCTGCCACTCTTTACTGCCGTAAAGTGCTAAGCAGTTTTGAGCGGAAAACATGTATTAAAGAAAAATGCATATAAGTAACGATACTTAATAGGTACATTCATTAAAACTTTTTCATAAATGTGTTATTTGTTTACACTGTTAATTTAGCTTCAAAAAATACCATAAAAACTAATACAGTCAATCCTCCGTATAACAATATTTATAGTAGCAGATTGTTTTGCTATATGAGGGTTATTGTTATAACAATTACCACAGTTATAATTTACCACATGTTAGAAATTCGACTGCATGCAGAAAACTTGTAATCTATAGGATAACTCTTGGAACGGACATGCGAAGAAGCGGAAAGTAATGAATCACAAAGCCGTTTCTTAAAAAACTGCTCTTTTGTTAAACGTACTGATATCCATTGAATTCTAACCATAGCTACTTTACACCCGCACAGTAAAAAATTACCGTTCGGACTAGTTTAACATCACAGATCACACCATGGTTTGGGCCTAGGCAGTAGTCATATGCCAAAAACTTGAAACTCATAGATGGTAGAAAGAGGGAAGAAAAACAGCAAATTTACCACATAACTAAGACAAAACTAAAACAGTTTCTTCTTATGGTGTTTTAACTGCACATGCTGGGCATGTTGAAGTAGCAACCCAATGATTTGCATTCATAAGGGATTATTTAGCCTCACTGATCCTATTTCCCTAATCAACCATTCCTTTCTGGAATTTCTAAGAAATGTAAGAGTTATCAGGCCCCTAGAAAACAATGATTGAGGGTTGAGAAGGAGACTCTAATCTGATACCAGCTACCACCCACAGGGCCAAGCTACTGGTTTGCAGTAATAATTCGACCTCTAAATATTGTTATAAAAGGGTGTTTCTAAAATAGCTTCATTGTTGTTGTGATTTACATTTAACATTATCAAGATAGGAAATTTGCCGGGACCAAAGAAAATTATTGTTATAAATTTCATAATTTTTCACTCAGTCCCTTTTGAGATATTCTTTCAAATATTGCCAAAATACCGTTTTGGGCATTTTTGAAAAATTGTATAAAAAAAACCGCAAAGTTCTCAAGCTTTAAACTTCTACAGCGAGTAGTCCTATAGTAGATCTACACCAGAAAAAAAATTAAGGGCGAGTCTTTCTTCCTTCTAATAATTTGCGGCACTAAAACTCCTGTTTTAAGTCAATTTTCAATTTGTAGTTTTGAATTTTTTTCTTCACTTTCCTCACTACTTAGGTAATATTGTGTTAAAACAAAAATGTAGAGCATTTCATTCTGATAATTTTGGTGTTTATTTTGTCTTGTTATCTATAAAATTAACAGAGTTACATACATTTGTGCAAAACATGTTTTCGACTGAAATATGGTTAAAAAGCAAACTTAAAATGGCCGCCAAAAAAAAAGTATGAGACCAAAAATTTTTTTACCATAGTTTTGAACTCACCTTTAGTTGGGAAATAACTGGTAAAAAAATTATGAAAATCAAAAATGTCGAGCAACTTGGCCTAGTTCATTTCTAATGGATTGACCCTATACAGAGATTTGACTGTATTTTTGTAAGAAAAATATAATTTTCATACTTTCATTTTAAAAAATTGGTATTCAAAATGCACATGGAAAAGAGTGAAATTCTTTAAATTAAAGAATGCTTTGTCAAAAACAAATTATATGCATTAAGTTATCATTATAGATTTGTTGAATTTATTAAAAGTACAGCCCAAAACAATAACGTGCAGAAGAGTAAGAAACCACAATTTTAGGCCTACTGACCTAGCAGCTTAGAGCCATGAAACATTGTTTTAGAACATTTCTGTTGAACCATACACGTTATAATTTTTCACACTAGATTACATTTATCTGTATAATATTAAAACATTGTCAATGTGTTACAAACATTGAAACACAATTTCTTTCAAGGTGTGGGAAGAACCTGGGAGCATGCCCGGAATTACGTCATTGTCATTACTGCTATCATTATCTAATAACACTTCACAACTGCCTAAATACTGTAATAACTCTTTGTCGTCCGCCCTAAAGAAAAATGTCACGTGAACCACTTGTCATTTTGTGTGAACTGTACGACATTCAAACATAAACTGAGTAAATGATCATTTATTATATTTTGTTGTCATGAAAATAGAAAAGGGCAGCATTTACCATTACCTACCTCTCTGTCAATGCACAAAGCTTAGAAGATTATAAGGGTTTGCATTCCGCTGCCATAGTATGTTACAAAAATATGTTAACTATGTGATTATTTAGAGCCGATGGAGGCAGTGTGCTGGCACTAAAGGATGTAAATTCAGCCAGACTGATTCGCTCGTGTCTGGCACTTAAAGGTAGGCTTGCTGCTGTCCCGCTTGGTGCTGAATGGGTTAAATATGTTAGATTATTCACATTATTTCATAAATCGTTCATCATGCTGAAGTTACGTGACATAATATGAGGATCATCCGTAAAGAGTATGCATTCTAGAATTATAAAACAACCAATGAAATTTTTCTAACATAATTTTTCATTTTACGAGGGTCATTTCAAAAGTTCTGCACACTGTAAGGTAGAATGGATGAAAATAATTTATTTTGCAAAATACCTTTACAGGCCTTCAACATTATCTTCTTTCTTACTTATGACAGCTTCCCAACGTTTTGGCAAATTTTGTGTTCTGGATAGGGCACCTTCATTGTTGAGCTGTCTTATTACTCAGGTCACCTCACTGAAGCTTCATCAATTGTAACAAAACGTTTTCCACGTCTATGGATGGGAAAGACTTCCCCACCCATCATACAGTCCTGATTTGAGCCCACCAGACTTGATTTGTTTCCCAAATTGAAGGAACCACTCCGTGGAAAAGTTTTGTTACAATTGATGAAGCTTCCAGAGAGGTGACCTGAGTAATCAGACAGCTCAACAATGAAGGTTCCAAAATTTGTCAAAACGTTGGGAAGCTGTCATAAGTAAGAATGAAGATTATATTGAAGGCCTGTAAAGGTATTTTGTAAAATAAATTATTTTCTTCAATTTTATATTACAGTGTGCAGAACTTTTGAAATGACCCTCGTACTTATATATAGGCCTACACTAGGCTATTTTTCCACATATGTGGACATTAAGGTATTTAAGGCATTTATTGTACTATGTGATTTGCTCTTGCATTCAGTTGTTAAAAACATCTGCCACTAGTCCATTAAAATACCAAGTGAATGTTGCTGATCCTCTTTGATGAATTCGTCAGCATGATGCAACAAATTCTCTCTCCCTACATTAACATTTTGACACCATTTCCACCCTGTTAACTCATCCATAACTTCTTTGAGTCGGTGATGAATATTACATAACATATTTTTGACATCAAGAAAAAGTTTCACAAATATCACTTCATATCTGGTAAAAGGTTAAAGCAATCCTTGTATGGGTCGTGAAGACCCAAAGGGTTCGGAGGGTGAGGCTTACAGATTGAGCCATTTGGCACATGAGAGACTGAGTTGAACCCAGGGCTATAATGCCACCAGAAGGAGTAGACCAATGAAAAAATCCCACTGACCTCATCGGGAATCAAACCCATGACCTTCTGGTTTGTAGCAGTGCCTCAACCACTAGCCATGGCGTACTCCACTTCATATCTGGTGGTATTCTGTATTTTCTTATTAATTTTATTCTTGTACAACAAGACCAGAAATGTGTGAAACATGCAATTTACACTCACAATGAAAAACCCATGTCTCACATTGAATTAGCAGGTTGTGTTCAGGGGTGAGTGTATGTGTGTGTATGATATGCAAGCAGGTATGACACGACCTTCGTATTTACAATTCCCTTCATGCTAAGACCTTCATAAATGTGTAGATGACAGAACTGATATGCTATAAAAAGATCACATGGATAATCTTTAAGTGCCTTTTTCCACTAAAAGACCCCAAGACAAGACCATAAATTACGCATATAAATCAGAGGAAATTATATAATATTATATCTTGTGATTAGATTGGACAGCCCCTGGTTTGTGCTATACCATAGGCAGGGTATTACACATGCTGCTCACAGGATTATACAACTGCTGTCATGTTTTGTAAGTTGGATAACTTTGAATCCAGAGTTTTGAAGTAAAAGTTTAAAAAAAAAAAAGCTTATATTTTCACATGACCCTTTTTTAGAAAATTGATTCATCCCCAAAATTGTAAGGTTGGGTTGGCATGAAGTTATTGCCATTGAAGTTATTTGATTATATTTGAAACCCACAGTGAAATGAAGCATGTTTATGCTTCCCTCCCACCAGACTTTAGGTTGACCAAACCCTTTCTATGTGAAATCATACCTTTAACACAGGGATGTCAATGTGGAGAAATTGTGTGTGACATAATACCCCCTTCCTTACCAGCCTACTGCACTTGACGTAACTCAGTGCACTTGAGAGAACGCTGAGGGATGATTCAGTGGCAGGTTGCCAAAGGATTAGTAATTAATAAAGGAATGTGGACCAGAATATATTTACTACATTTTCATGCAGAATTCAAATTGATCTGACTACAATCCATACAAAATTTTTGAGACAGTATTGCTTCCTCAGGCTGGCAGAAAAACGGACTGAGTTTCTTTACTGTATTAATATGTATACTGTGCCCATACATTCTAATATGTTTGAATCAGTAGTCTATAATCAAATTTTTAAACTTTCTTGAGAGGAACCATTTGCTATCTGGAAGGTAATATGGATTTGGGATTGGTTGTGGTACATGCATTGCAATTGAAAATCTAATTAACAAATTTATCAGTCGGATTGATGACGAAAGACTAAATTAGATTACAATACATGTCCGAAGACTCTTACACTATTTCTCACAAAATTATGTTGAAATAGCTTAAATATAATGGCTTCAGTGAGCATTGCATATAATTCTTCCAGTCATCTTTAAACACAGATACCTGTCTGTTTGATACAATGATGAATTCTCCCAGTATCTTCCAGTAGAAAGAAGAGTGCCCCAAGACTCAATACTGAGTCCTATAATATTAATTTTGCCTTTAAATGACTTTCCCTCTTCTCTCAGTAGGACCCATGGTTACTCTTCCCTGTTCATGAACGACTTAGGGCTGTGTTCACCAACACGGATAAAATTTCTCGGTATCGTGGATAATAAAAACTACGTTTAATCCATTATCTCAAATAGTAAACCTTCTGGGTTTCACCACATAGTTTGTCACCTTGGTTTTCGAAACCTTGGTTTTTGTCTACTGCTTGTTTGACTTTTAAATTTTTCATAAGATAAACCAATGTCATCTTCCGGTTGTTGTGTGAAACAGCGGGGAGACGACTGACTATTGGCTGCGTGTGGGCACTATATGTACACGTTGCCATAGCAACGGAAAGTTTTCCCTCATGCTGCTTTTGCTAGTAGTTCTACAAATGGTCACTAGATGTCTCACTGTTTTGAGGGCGTGGTGTGGCATATAGCAGATAATTTCAATTTCCTCTTGAATCTTGTACAGATATTAATGTCGTCATAGATGTCCAAAGTACGACATACGTTCCTTTATCCATTAGGGTGCCTTATTCTGTGTTCTACTTCATATTCCTCGTCACTGTGATCATATCTTATGTTGATCAGATGTTCCAATCACCTACACGCCATCTTTATGTTGCAGTTAGCTTGGTTTATCCTGTTTTGCTGGCCGATATTTCACCGGTAAAGCATTAGCTTGGATAATATCAGAAAACCAAGTTACTGTAGCTGGTGAAACGCAAAATGGACAATATCGCAGCTTTTCAATCTAAAAACCGGGATCAGACAGATTATCGGCTTTGGTGAACACAGCCCTTAGTTTTTTATTTTTTTTTTTTTTTTATTTTTTTTTTTTTTTTTATTGAATTAATGCAGCATGTTCCATTGCTTAAGTGCTGCAATACTACATGCTATGTCTCATTAAAAACAATTAAGTATATACAAGTATCTACAATGTTAGATACATTACATCATTGAGTTAATAGTTTCTGAGCAAATTCTAATAAATTACAATTTTCTTATAAAATTCTATCATTGTACAGCTGTGTTATCTAAACCTGTATTATTATTAACTATAATGAACTGAAGTCTATTGCATGTACAAAGCGACAGCCCTTAGTTGTGAGATTATTAACCAACAATATGACAACATCCAGTGTAGTGATGGAATCAATTGACTGTAATGTTCAAGACTGGTGTACTGCAAAACTACTAATGCATAAATAAAGAAAAAGTAGAACATTTAGAAATAAGTTTGAACAGCAAAGACAGGAAGACAATGAAGTTGCATGGGGTCCATGGGGTTCCATTAAGTGGGAGGATCATATCATGTATGCAATTAAAACTAAGTGTAACTCAACAAGCCTTACAAATTTTGTACTTTGCGTATGTAGACTACATAGTCATCTGACATGTGGTATTACTGTTTGAGGGAATAACTGCAATACAAAATAGTTGGTGATTCTACAAAAAAGTTAAATTTGGATAATATGCAGCGTAAACAACAGGACACACTACTAGCCTCTATTTCGAAAATTAGGCATACTAACTGTAGTCTTCCAGTACATGACTGTTTGCTGTGTGTAAGAAATAATATAACCGAGTTCCCTACAAATAGTTATGTGCAAGGAGATACGACGACACACATACATGACTCAGAGTTAGACAGTGTAATTATAGTAACACTCTTAACAACTTCAATTAAATGGACAGAAAATTAATAAACAAATATTGTAACTGGGATTCACAGTGAAGTAATCAAATACACACAATTAATTCTGTTTTCCACTCAACTTCACTAATATAAGTAATGACTTACACATAATGCATTTCACAGCTTCTTAGCTGCATCATCAGATGAGGTCAACTGCCGAATTTGCTGGAAGACCGGTCGATGTCTCTGTTGGACGTATCAGTGTAGTGATGAGGTCGTTTTCCTTTGGGATATCAAAATTAACCAAGTTATTCCTGTTCCTTTGAATGAAAATTTTTTCCCAGACCGTTAGTTCTATCGGTTTTGTTACAGATTTTAATAATTTAATGTCATCTTCAAATTCATGTTCTGTGGTCCAAAAGTGATGTGCAACTGCCGATTTATCTGTTTGTTTATACTTTATATTTCTTAAGTGTTTCTTATGTCTTATATTTAAATATTATTTGTCATGAAACTAGTGTTAGTGTTAGTGTTAGCCCATAATGTCCCCGAGGGGCACGGGCCTCTCTCCTGGGAGAGGTGGCTTGTGTCCGCAATCCCGGTTAGCCATTCCGGGAAGGACCTTCCTATTAATACTTATGCCTATAGACTATCATTTATGGTCCGATATGTAGTCTATGCACTGTGGCATTAGGTCTTCGCTTTTCGGTCGTGCACTGCTTTCCTGCTCCTTGCTATTTACTGTCCTCATCCTGTGTTCTTGTTTTGGATTGCTGTCTTGACTAGAAGTTGCCATCTTCCTCTGTCTTTAGCTGTGGTGGTCCATCTGTTGCCAAAAGTTGCCCTTAGTTCATCTGACTATCGTGTCCTCTGTCTTCCTACTGTCATGAAATGCCTAAGACTAAATAAATTATTATTATTATAAAGTAATGGCCAGATCCCACCTCTTGCTAATAGTGGAAGTTAAACTGAATGGTGCAGTCTGTAAAGGATTGACCTTCTATTCCCAAGTTTTCCTCCTTTAACCTAGCCCATGTTGATGGCATATACACGTGTAGAGACAGTTGTAGGTGTGGAGATTTTTAACAGTCATGTAAAAGAACTCCTGTGGGGCCAAATTCCAGCACATCAGCTATTGTTACATGGCAAGTTGCAGTATACAACCTTAATAAATCAAACCAGTAATCATTTATGAGTGTAATGAACATTCCCAAGATATCAAGAATCATATAAAAAGTATTTGAATGATCATTCAAATGATTTAATGCTACAAAAAGTCAAAGTGGACATGAGTCGTATGATTTTGTTAACATGGTATAAGATTTGGAGGCAAGAAAGGCATTTATATGAATGTACAGCTACCATGCACACAGGCAGTTCAGAGTTGTCAGACTGCCGATACTTAACAGAAAATCACAGGGAAGATAAGACTGTGTTCTTTTCTTAAAGATCTTTACCCTGTGAACGCTAGTAGTACAATGAGATTAATGCAATATCTGGCATTGCTGCGTGAAACTAACTTCTATTGGTTTGTGGTTACAATGTGGGTGAGCCATGCCCATAGTGGGAACCAATAGCAGTAGATCTTGCTACATGATGAAACTTCAGAGCTGAACATTTGAATAATGATTTGAGTTGTCAATCAAGTCGGTTTTTAGTATTTCTCGGTTACTGAGCTTTCACATTGTGATGTTCCCATCACATTGTGCGGTTTTTTTGCTATATTTGTTCCTGTTTTGTTTGCTCCTACGCTGTGCGCATGCGTCTTACGAGTATGTTCCGCTTGCTTGGGGGTCGAGCTTTGAAGGCGGTGAAGAGAGGCGGAGTCGCTGTTGAGAGAGTATAGTGTGTGGATGTGTGCTTGCTTCACCGCTGGGAACTTCCGTCCGGGTTGGCGTAACAGATTCGTGAGTAGTCTTCCTAACAGGACATTTATAGTATAATTCCTCCTCGTTTGAAAATAGGATCCAGAGGTAAATTAATAAAATGTAATAATGTTGTGTGAGGTTTAGATTTCAATTTTAAAGTACAAATTATAAGATGGGACGCCATCTTGTCTAGTAGGTAAAAAAGGCAACATGCTATTCTAGAACCTTCGTGGTATTAATATAATGCAAGAAAAAAACTATCAGGACTGTTAAGGATCATGTTAGTTGTCTTAAATCTAATTCTTGTTGAGCTAATGGGATGTACCAAGTTTGTGGTAGGCCCCTTGCAATTTGATCTGATATTTTAAAGAAGTGCTGCTACGTTTAATACATTGGTAGAAGCCATTCATAAATTTAAATTCACTACATAATTGTTTGGTGCTTGCTGTTCAATGCAAATATATGCTAGGCTATTCCATAATGATTTTGTGAATTGTAGAAGCCATTCTTCACTTGAAAATCACCACATAATTGTTTGGTGCTTGCTATTCAATGCAAATATATGCTAGGCTATTCTTTAATGATTGGTAAATTGTAGAAGCCATTAATGACTTTAAATTCACTCCATAATTCTTTGATGCTTGTTATTTAATGCAAATATATGCTAGGCCTATTCCATGATGAGTTTGTAAATTGTAGAAGTCATTCATAACTTTAAATTCACTACATAAATGTTTGGTGCTTGCTATTTAATGCAAATATATGCTAGGCCTATTCCATAATGATTTGGTAAATGGTAAGAAGCCATTCATAATCTTAAATTCATTCCATAATTATTTGGTGCTTGCTATTCAATGCAAATATATGCTAGGCCTATTCCATAATGATTTGGTAAATGGTACAAGAAGCCATTCATAACCTTAAATTCATTCCATAGTTATTTGGTGCTTGCTATTCAATGCAAATATATGCTAGGTCTATTCCATAATGATTTTGTAAGTTGTAGAAGCCATTCACAAATTTAAATTCACTACATAATTGTTTGGTGCTTGCTATTTAATGCAAATATACGGTATGCTAGGCTATTCTTTAATGATTGGTAAATTGTAGAAGCCATTAATGACTTTAAATTCACTCCATAATTGTTCGGTGCTTGCTATCCAAAGCAAATATATGCTAGATCTATTCCTTAATGATTTTGTGAATTGTAGAAGTCATTCATAACTTTAAATTCACTACATAATTGTTTGGTGCTTGGTATTTAATGCACATATATGCTAGGCTATTCCAAAATGATTTTATAAATTGTAGAAGCCATTAATGACTTTAAATTCGTTCCATAATTGTTTGGTGCTTGCTATTTAATGCAAATAGGTTTGTTCGCAAAGCAGTCAGAAACCAGGAACATATCGTTCGCGCATGCGCTCTTTCTCCACACGCGTTTGCAAAGCGAGAATCCGTGATTCTGATTTCAATCTTCTGTTCGCAAAGCTCTCACGGACAGTTTCTGTACTATAAGAAAAGTTTGCAGGCTCTAGCATGAATTGTTATCAGAGACATGCGCAGTAACCTATTTTCACGCGCCTGACTCCTCCCTCCTATAACATTGCGCCAGATTTATAAACATAGGCTACTTATATGTATGAATAATGGAAGATAATTAAAAGTTTCCCAAAATATAGATTATATTGCATTTATAACATGTCAAAGGGAAATATATATTTTATTTGCATATCATATCGATTAAACGCAGAAACTATCGATTCCAAATTCTTGTAACCGTTCGCAAAGTGCAAATCACGGGTAAGTTACAGACTGGACATGCGCAGTACAACAAATTCTCAAGCGGTCACGGATTTGCTTTGCGAACAAACCTAATATATGCTAGGCCTATTCCATAATGATTTGGTAAATGGTAGAAGCCATTCATAACTTTAAATTCACTACATGATTGTTTGGTGCTTGCTATTCAATGCAAATACGGTATATGCTAGGCCTATTCCATAATGATTTGATAAATGGTAGAAGCCATTCATAACTTTAAATTCACTACATAATTGTTTGGTGCTTGCTATTCAATGCAAATATATGCTAGGCTATTCTTTAATGATTGGTAAATTGTAGAAGCCATTAATGACTTTAAATTCACTCCATAATTGTTCGGTGCTTGCTATCCAAAGCAAAAATATGCTAGATCTATTCCATAATGATTTTGTGAATTGTAGAAATCATTCATAACCTTAAATTCACTATATAATTGTTTGGTGCTTGGTATTTAATGCAAATATATGCTAGGCTATTCCATAATGATTTTGTAAATTGTAGAAACCATTAATGACTTTAAATTCATTCCATAATTATTTGGTGCTTGCTATTTAATGCAAATATATGCTAGGCCTATTTCATTGTGATTTTGTAAATTGTAGAACTCATTCGTAACGTTAAATTCACTACATAATTGTTTGGTGCTTGCTATTCAATGCAAATATATGCTAGGCCCATTCCATAATGATTTTGTAAATTGTAGAAGTCATTTAAGACTTTAAATTCACCCCATAATTGTTTGGTGCTTGCTATTCAATGCGAATATATGCTAGGCCCATTCCATAATGATTTTGTAAATTGTACAAGCCATTCATAACTCAAAATTCACTACATAATTGTTCGGTGCTTGCTATTCAAAGCAAATATATGCTAGGCCTATTCCATAATGATTTTGTGAATTGTAGAAGCCATTCATAAGTTTGAATTCACTACATAATTGTTCGGTGCTTGCTATTGAATGCAAATATCTACTAGGCAATTCCATAATTATTTTGTAAATGGTGTAGCCCTTTCATGACGGTAAACTCACCATTTAATCGTTTGATGCCTTCTATTGAATGCAAATATATGCTAGGTTATTACTGTGCTTAGCGAATTATATAGGCCCCTTTGACTTGGTAAAAGCTGCCCAGATAATAGTTCGGTGGGTTAAGGATAAATTTAATGATTTTCATTGATTTTGAGTGTTATATTGTACGGGGTTCTTTAACATTTCCTAAACCTCATTGGTTTATAAATTAGGTAGACTTATACCCTTAGTTTCCCTACCACATTGCAGGTTGGTTGCTGGCATTAAATCTTGCTGATTATTACTGTTGATAATTGGAGAACCCCATGTTTTGAAGCTTTAAAATTAATTTGGGTATTCTATCTTGAGATAATATCATCAAGCATTCCTTTATCATCCGTGTGTTCATATTATCCTATATTTAGGTGTGGTATATTAAATTTTCTTTTGGTGGAATTGGTTAGGGAGAAAGGCTGTTTGAGTTCAAGTATATAGCCACTTGTTATTCGGCTAAGTCTTGACTAATGTTTTGATAAAGTTTGTTATGTGCGAGTTATTATATCTTGTTATTGCATTAAAACTGATTATACAAAGCTGTTCGTTGTATGTCTTGTCCTTCCTTCCCTTGGGTTGAGTCAGATCATAACGGACCTCAGGTAATTGTGTACCTTTGGCCTAGTCAGCTTCCTTTGCTTGTTATCCTAAATGATTTAGTGATCTCCCTCTTGTTTTTAAAGATTCTGTCCTTTTAGTGAGTTTATTCAATATATGTTTTGATGTTTTGAGTGCTATAAATAAATATAAAATTACTGTGGACCCTTTGCTCTTGCCAAATCAAGATAAAAGCTATTTATTATTTCACCACTAGTATAGTAGTGACTTTATCGTACCCTTTTCAGCAGTGAATTGTAAAATTAACTTTTCAGTCCCCTTTGCTAAAGAAATTAAAGCATTTCAACATCTTGCATCACAAGTTCTCGGATCCTGCAATCTTCTGAGAACTTTTTCCTTCGAAGATCATTCAATTCTTTATATTACTCGAGAACAGATTACTCTTTTCTTAAAGTCATTCAATTCTGCCCATCACTAATATAACCTTATAGTTCTGTTAAATGCATTTATGAAGAAGGCTTTTTCCAAGAGTTAGTTTACTTTATTTTCCATTTAATATGTACAATAAGCAAAGATAATGAATAATCACAGTAAATTACATACAAATAGCCTGGGCTTACAAGCAAGGTGTAACACATGATTTATTAAATGATTTTCATAACATCGTACCCACTATATGATTTTCAAATTTCATTAGGGACTATATTTTTTGGTAACAGTGATGAGTGCAAAATTTTACACAATAGCTTTCCTTAGCTATATCTAGCCTTTAGCTTAAAACATCGCTATTAAGCATATTATGTTCATGAAATATTACAAAATTTATTGGGTTGCATGAATTGTGTAAATAAATGAGAATACAACCCTCCAAGACGTATATTCAGAAATGTGCACGAAAATATGATTTTAATAATCATTTTTAGTGTTTTTAAATTCTTTTTCATTCTCTTAATAGCCTCTTCTAGTTTTATGCTGTCTCTATGGCTGCTGAAAAATTATGAAGAATGTTTGCTAATTAACAGATTCATTATTTTATGGAATGTGTTGGCAGTTCTGTTTGGAAAAGGTTATTTTATTTTAACAAATCTACAAATACTTCATTTATTAGAGGGCTGTAACATGAAAGAAACGATACAAACAGTAGAACTTAACAGTAAGTTGATACAATAAGTTGAAATATCTAAGACATAATCCAAAAGTTAAAAGAATCACTACATAAGAAGAAGAAAGCATTTATTATAAAAAATGAAGCTGCTTGAATACACAAGTTGCCCTAATTGATGCTGTATTATTTTTCATCACAGAAACTTAAATGTATTTTCATTGCCAAATGTTTCAAAATAATTTCAGTAGTATACTCTATTTCTCACTGTTATATTTGAGTCTTAATATAAATAAAGGACCAAACTTTATTAATGCAAATTGTACAACAAAATAACTTATTTCACAAAATATCTTCAAGTACAAGGAAAGTACAAATATCTTCCAAAGTACATGGAAGTTTATACCAAATCAGCCACTTCATTTCACAAAAATTCATGCTCTTAATATCATGTGGTTTAAATATGACCACTTTTTAAAGATCTAAGGTTGTAAGGGTGGTATATTTACAGGAATATGTCTGAAAAGCAAAGACAAATTGTTCATTGTTCCAAGACTCTAAAATTGTTTTACATTTGGGAGAACTCAATGACCAGGGCTCAGCATAGGCTCAACTTAGAGACATGGAGTATAAATGTTGCCTTGGCTTGTGGCATGAGAGCATGCAGTATGTTTCATAACAAAGTTCTCTTTGCTGCTTGGCTTGGGTCCTTACATACTATATACTTATATCCTGTAAGTAAAGAATCCATTGTTTCCTATTTCTTTTACTTAATTATTTCAAGATTCATATTAGTGTTAATTCTTCTGTTTTGGAAGTCTACTGAGAAACATACCGAAAATTGAGAGCATGAAGCGTCTCTTCAGAAGGAACTTAGAAAGATTCAGATGTGAAAGGAAGCAACACTGCATTTTGCAAATTGCACACAAAAGATATATGGACAGGTAGAACTCGACTGTTTGAAAAACACTGAAGTAGCAAAAGGCACTTGGGAAATATTAAATTACACATTCAAGGCAGGCCTCCATTATCAAAATCAGACATTGATGATCAAACAGAACATTATTGACATTTACGTATAATATTAGTACATACCAACATCACTTTCGAGAAGGTCTAAAATGAATAATATAAAGAGTTTCTTGAAAAACGTATGGCTAAAATGTTTCTCTGGAGTTGGCCATAAGAAAAAGTCCTTAAGATCTTGTTATGACGATGAATGTATCAGATTAGAAAAGTGGTGCAAGACCAGAAAATATGGGTTGTATATATATTTCCTTTTCTTTAAAACATTTAGATTATAACGTAAATTGAATCACACAATGCTGGGCAAATCATTTCTAGGGTAGAAGTGTAATGCTTATATTTATGACTGTAAATGTGAACAATTATTTTGTACCTACTATGGATGAATATTTACATGTTGCAACGAGTAATGCCATGCTGCATCTCCAATTCGCCTCAACTTTCATAAAGCAATGGCTTGGGCGTTCTTAACTTTCTTGACTTGGGTACCCTAGACCGAACCCTACCAATGAAAAATAATTTATATGAAGTGTACAGGTTGATAATTTTAGAAATAATTATAAATTTCTTGCGATGTTAACAGGAAATGTTACGTAAATATATTATCCAATGATGTGAAAATGAATGAATATCCAATTGTGTTATCAAGTGAAAAATGTGATGTTTTGTACATCAGCTACTGTAGTTGATGGAATACCAAAATAAACTATGGCTTTAAAGGTTTTTATATTATAGAATTTTTTTTTTTTTTTTTTTTTTTTTTTTTTTTTTTAATGAGTGATCATTTTCTTGTCTTATTGATCTTTCTATATAGGTAGAATAATCCATAGTTTCATGGACATTCTTAGGCAATTTTCCTTTTAGGAAGGGAGGGATCAAAATTAGTATGATTAAGCCAAAATTATTGTAGAATAATGGAAAACTAGAATGAAACCTACTATAAACAATGTAGGAAGGTTCCTGCTGCCAAATTGACATGCTTGCCATTCCATCTGTCTCGTCATCAGGCTTCAAAATTGACCTACTGTCAGCCAGAAAATAATTCGGGGAGTTTCGAAAATGCCTGGGGGTTTGGGAGGTATGAAATACCCCCAAGAAAGGGGGGTATGGGGTCCACCCTGGACAATTTTTAAATATTGAACTAATGAAAATCACATTTTACGCTATTTTAGCACTGTAAAACTGGTTAGCAAATTTGCTTACTGTACTGTTAGACATGCCAACCTAAACAAGAAATCGTTAAATAAGAAAAGTTAAGTTCCTAACACATGGAACAGTGGAAATAATAGGCCTACATTTACAAGTTCAGTATTTTATTATTAAATAAAATAATTAAATATTTGGAGCTTCAATAACTTAAATTTAATCTTAGGTTTTGATTTCGGGGGGGGGGGGGGAGGGTCCAGAATACCTGGACCCCCTTCCCTATGCAACTGCCTTACAAGGAAAGTTCAAAGGAATCATGCCTAAACCTTAAAATTTTTGTAACAGCAATGCTGTAGTTGTGGCAGTAGGGTCTAGTAAAAATAAAAATCTGCTATTACGATATTCGCAAAACATTGTGAAGTCCTAAAATGTATGCTATTTCTGATCCGATGTTTAATGGAAATTGAAACTAATGACGTGAACTAGGTAGAGTAAAAAGCAGTGGTTTGCAATGTAAACTTTCCAGGCTGTTGTCTTGCTCGAAGAGTCATATCCAATACATAGCATAGAGTTCATTTGTTGGTCATTGGTGGGAAATGGAGAACTCGAATAAAATGTGTTTCAGGATCTTCAATAATATGTAAATATTATATTAAAATTAATTAATTATTTTAATAGAACTATATCTTTATAGTAAAAATATATTCTGTGAAATGGGAAAAGTTCCCCTAAACAGACTTGGAAACTTAGTAGAATTTTGATATGAACTTGATGCAAATTGCTATATTTCTTGTTGGTAGTACTGGCAGTGCACATTGCAGTGAATTTTCTTAACTTGCAAATAAGTTACTTTGCTACCAAGAACGCCTAATCACCTAATTTTTGCCCCAATTACTTTGCTTTACTATAAGGTGACCATATCCCAAAAAAATTCCTGCATATTTCATTGCAAAGCTTTGAAATGGAGAGCAGAATCATGTATAGCATAGCATGACAGGAATGGCCTACAGGAATCCTGTGTAATATCCTGCTATGTTGATGTTAAGTGTAAATCCAAGGGCAGTCCAATCTAGACAGTATCTAATATCTAGTGTCATTTTCATATCATTCATTTAGAACTGTATTTTGAGGGCTTTTACTAGTATGTTCTTTTGCGTATAATCTTTCTTATAGCTTATCAGTTATCTTAAACAAGACTTCATTGCAGATTCGGGTATACTATGATACCGTAACCTGTTAAAAAAATATACCACATAAACATCACCTCGTGCGTCAAATAATGTGTACTGAACATTTCTGTTATTATTTGCCGTTTGACACATATATCACTAAACTTCATGAAAGGGTTGATGTTTTTACAACATTCATGTGCAACCATTTAGCACTTAAATTGAGTTAGCTGGCAACATGGACCAACATGTCACTGTATGAAATATCCCAGAAAGTCTCATGCAGTAGATCAATAGATACCTTGAAAGAAGAGGAAATCAGTATTCAGTATTTCTACATTATATTGAAATGAAATATAAAAACGATTTACTAGGAATGGGGTTTGACCGCCGGTGTGGTCTTGTGGTTAGCGTCGCTGACTACAGATCCGTCGAACCGAGGTACCACCTCGGATTTTTCTGAGGAAGGAAGGTCTGGAACGGGGTGCACTCAGCCTCGTGATTCAAATTGAGGAGCTACTTGATAGAGAAGTAGCGGCTCCGGTCATGGAAACCACCATTAACGACCGTGGGTGTCGGCATGCTGAACACATGCCCCCAATCCTGCCATCTGCCATTGGTAGACGATGAAGCGGTCGGGTGGTAAGCCCAGTCCCTTCAGGGATGTAGCGCCACGGAGATTTTGTTTTAGGAATGGGTTTAATGCTAAATTAATATATAATTCAGCAAAAAATAAATTTCCATGAAAATATGGAAAATATATATACACATAAGATTATTTTAATTTTGAATTGTATATTTTTCTAGTTCTTTACACCTATAACCAATGGCTTGCCTGCTAACTCCACATTTAAATGGTTAATTGAATATTTATTTTCGTTAAAGTGCACATACATTTATTCGACTTTCAGTAAACATATAATTTTAGTCCTTTTGTAAAAATAACTTCAAAAATTCGAGATTTCCCTTAAAGAATAAAATTTCGTAAAAAGTTCGCACTACAAACAAAAATTTCGCAAAAACACAAAAGTTCAAGTTCTTTCGGGAGTATAAAACGACAGTAATTCGGCCTTGAAATGTTTGAAACAAAAGATTTTCATTTTATTAATGAAAATAACCTCAATTCTTTAATTCGTCACTCATGAAAACTAGGTATAGGCCTAGATATAATACTTTAAAGATAGGTCAGTTCGCTTGGTAAATTCTGGAATATGGACGAATGGAAAAATGGAGGAGTGGTTTGTATGTGCTCTTGAAATCCACGATAGGATTCATATAATTTCCATTAAGGATGGCGAAATGTAAATTGTGGTTTATCCGGTGAATCTGTTTACAGTGTATTCGCCAACTACTTCCTGATGATTCGTATGTTGTAAGCACATAGATCTATGCTAGATTTCTTTTTCGCTATTCTTGGCATGTAGCCTAAGCAGATGTCGCTAAACTTGAGAATTAGGCAATCGTCGTCTCAGCTGGGCCGTACTGAGTGGGACCAAGACATATACAATGTCTCCAATATTATAGAATAGAATAAAATAGAATAGAATAGAATGGATTAGATTTATTAGACCATGTTTATTATAAACATGGTAACGTGTTGAGTAGTCTATGGATTATAAACGACACGCCGGTTCGTATGGGATAATACCATGTAAATACAGGACGACGAATAAAATCAGCATTAGAATTACCCTAAAAAATTATTACAAAAAAGGCATTGGACTTCATACTAGTTTAACAAACATTTTACGAACGCGTTAGAAGGGCATTAAGGTAAGTAGTGACATGTTAGTTAGGATCAGTTATATTAGTTTATCAGCAGTGTACTGAATAGCGCGAGGTTCGTCATGTGCCATGTAGAGTACGATTACTTCCTAACCCAGCCAGCGATCTTCTCGTTACAGCTTGCGCAGACTAGCATGCGCGTAGATCAGTGAGCTACTGTTGGGCACAGAGTGAAGATCACGCTTGCAGCACGTTGCCAGTCGTAGAAACTACAACGTGTTGTCTGGGATAGAAGAGCTGGACCAATCAGGGTGCAGCTACCTCCCCTAGGCAGGAACTCTAGGAACTGTGACACTCGCTCCTAAGGTATGTACGTAAAAATCCAGATACTTTGTGGAAGTAATCGTACTTCTAATGATGTTTTACGAAACTGTGGAAGGGTAAAAAAGCTTTTGCAGTGACAGCTAAATTCTAGGTCAGTGACAGATTATGTTAGATTAGAAACAGTTATATTAGTTTATCAGCAATATGCTGAATAGGACGAGGTTCGTCATGTGCCATGTAACGATGTTCTACGAAGGGTGTGGAAGGGTAGAAAGCTTCTGCTTTAAGGTAAGTTGTGACAGCTAAATTCTAGGCCAGCGACAGGTTATGTTAGGTTGGAACAGTTATATTGGTAAAACCCCATTGTACAGGACCCATTTATTAAAACCGAGATTCTCTTAATAAAACACCTAAAATCACACGTATTTTGTTATACATGGTTCTGTGAAGAGAAGATGTCTTGGCGAATGATTTGGTTCAGTCCACCAGCCCTAAATGATACATTTTCTTTTGTACCAAAATCGAGCGAAAAGTAGCGAAATCTCCTCCATGTTAACTTCCTGAAATGGTAAAGAATTTCGTGATTGACGTTAGAGCTGTGACGTCACACCACCAGAGAAGGTAGTATTCTGGGTAAACAGATTGACCAACACGACAAACCTCGCGGGAGATATAATTTGGCACATTTACGAAACGCGAGAATTCAGTATGCCATACTAAACTATATCACTGTTCATAACCTAACCAAACTAACTTAACCTAACTGCCACTAAAGTAGAATCTTCCTGCCACTACTTACCTTAATGCAGAGGTGGGTAGATGGCAGCAGAAATGTGCAAGAAAGACAGTTGGTCATCCTGCCTCGCTCAGAAACAGAAAAAAAAACATAACATCGCCCGTACAAACGTGCATATCGGGTGATTGGGTCCACTACACCGGGATTATGCCTACATTATGTGGAAGGGAAAAATAGCTGCATTAAGGTAAGTAGTGACAGCTAAATTCTAGGTGAGTGTCAGGTTATGTTAGGTTAGGAACAGTTACATTACTTTAGCATCAGTATACTGAATAGCGCGGGTTTCAGTGTGTGCCATATGGAGTCTCTTCCTGCGATGGGAAATTTTACCACTGCGACAATCGTTCCTCTTGTTTCCCGCGGCTCGGAGGGCATGGATGGTAGTGGCTGTACATACCTCGCTGTTAGTATTACCTTATTGTGAAGGAGTTCGCAGATGTTAATACAGTGGAATCCCGGTCCCTCCCCTTTCAATAAGTTGGATACATTAATCCACATAGGCCTAACATTAACCCAGTAATTTACAATATAATATTATTATGTACAAGAGAGTTGATGTGGGAAGAGGTTGCTTCAAAATACTTGTAGCGTTCTATTTGCACAGCCCTTGTTCACAATCACATTCAATATAAATAAGAATCCATTCTTCACAATTTATCACAATGCCCAATTGAGTGTAAACATTTTTCGCAATTATGGGATTTCCGTGGAGTACCATCACAAAAAAAAAAAAAAAAAAAAAAAAACAGTAAGCCGTTATTTTGAGTGAAGAGAAGCTTGGACCCTTATAATTAATGGATGATAGCCTACTTCAAACCATCATAGAAAAAAGAAATACTTTTCTTACTTATTGAGATAATAGTAAAAAGATTACAACAATCATATTTGGTTTACAAGTCTTAGTATACGTAAGCTATGATTTTACGATAAATTGAGCGAGTTTGGTACGCAATAGAGATGCTGTCCATAAAATATGTTTGCATTTTGTAAAGTCATTAACTGCATTAACAAGAAGCTGACACGAAAGCAATCCTTGTTGTGATATTGTCTTGCCATAGTAGTGCCTTCCCTAGATAATAGAAAGTCAGGTTAATAGCACATAATCCATACATCATAGGCCTAACTGTTAGGAGAGTACAAGGGTCTTTGAACCTCAATTTGAAAAAAATTCAAGCCTACAGATACGATATCATACGATACGATACTATTATCATACGATAATCTCTGAAAATGTTGGTATTTATTTCTTGTTCACGAGCTTTTAGTTCAAAATCTATTGTAATAAGTATCAGTCTCAAATTCTGGTGATACATTTATGAAAAGGATTTCGTTTTAGCATCGATTCATATTAGGAGTGAACTTGAATAATGATTAACAGTTTGGAAGATAAATGGTTTTTATTTTATGCGTTGTGTAGGTTACTCGTGGACACTCTCCATGGTCTTGTGGTTGTATAATCTGGAGGCTCATACATGATCTCTGTAATCTCCACAGTTTTTTTTAGGAAGGGAAATTTGGAACGGGATTCACCCAGCCTTCCAAACACCACCGAGGAACTAATTTAAAGAAATAAGAAACAACTTTAGTTAAAAAAAACCTCGTCATTAAGTGTAAAGGAATCATCATGCCAACCACACGAATCCCTGTCATCTGCCAGTGAAGGGGAAAGTTGACGGTAGATAATGCAATGGTCAGACAGCCATTTCCCTGCGAGGGATGTATGCCGTGAACGTACATTTAGCTTTTAATTTTTCACACTAATTTGCATGAATTTTTCCTTCTATATCAGTACTTTGTATTCTTAAAAAAATATACTCTGCGCTCTAACAATCAGCATAAAAATATTACAATAACACTGATTATGTACTGAGAAAGTAAGGGGAATATAATGGAAGTAATACCAGACATTAGTCACTTGGTGTAGGCCCTAATGTAGGGTGACCAGGCGTCCCGTTTTTAAGGAGATTGTGCCTTTTGTATTGACTAGACTCATTGTCCCGACAAAACTTTAACGGAACCCAAAATTTATTTAAAAAAATTAATTTATGATGTTCCGTTTTCATGATTTTTTTTCCTGTGTGGTCAGATGGGAAAACAGATTTAATGTTGAAACTGTTAAGGCTATGGCTATGGTCAAAACACATTTCCGTGACGTATCTTGCATAGACTTAATTTCTATAATTTTCTGTTAGAACACCCAAACCCTTTACAGGAAATACAGATCTCACAGAAATATCATAGATTGACTGGTTCAGATCTCTGATGCAATGAAGTGTAAATAAGGTTTTGCTAAGAAAGGATTTAATTAGGTATAAGTATTTTTGAAATCTATTTGTAAGGTTACCGCATATATTTTTAGAATAAGTTTGACAGTGACTGTAGTGATGATGCAGTTTAAGGTTAAGAATTGTTCACTTTAATGGTTTAAATTAAAATCTTATTGTTAAAAAAAATTATATTTTCTGGATTCTGTTTTCATGATAATTCGCATAATGCATCTGAATATCACGCCTTTTCATTTTTAAAATATGGTCACCCTACCCTAATGAATATCAATCTTATCATTGTACAAGTTACTGTCCAGATTCGATTAGAAAATTACCACAAATTAGGGAGGAAAGATATCGAAATGACCGACTCTTGTGATAGATTATTGACTAGCTAGTAACGACACCTAAATTTAATCATCAGGAAATCTGCTATCTCGCCAACTTCTCGACATGCTGTTTATTTTTTACCGGTAATATCGATACATTATGAAATTCTCACACACCGATATATCATACATATTTTATGGACAGCTATATATGATATCCAAGGGTCAGCAAACTGTATCATAGGTGTTATCATCATCAGGACTTGAAGGATTAGAAGACGACATTGTCCCCGAAAATGTCCCATCACTCCCACCTTCTAACTGAACATAATAATAGTCTTCTCTCACACGTTCGGAATTTGTATTCAAATAATAATAGTTAAGTTTTCTTCTGCCATGATCTCTGGTTTCACATTCACAGATTTCTGCGTAAATATTTTCCTCTTCATACTTGTTGATGTCTTCTAGAGCATCAGCAACGTGGCTGTAAGGAAGGTCATCCATTGACGGTACAATGGGCGGTAAATCCCTGTTTTGTGCGTTAGAGTAAATATGTGACTTACTCCTGCTTTCGACCTCAGATTGTTTGGGGTCATTGAACGGCCTTTGCTGGAGTCGTGATTCATTTTTATGATGACAGATGGACGGAGTAAAACTATGCAGAAGTCTTTCAGCATCAGTTACTGCTTCTTGGCCATGTAATTCCGTTCGCTGTTGAGAGATGGCGTTCCTATAATCGCTAAGGTCGCGTGTAGCATTCGCAGCTCCTCTAGACGAAGAAGGCGTATAAGTAAAGGAGGAGGACTTTTTTGTTGTTCTTCGTGACTTGTTCTTAGTTTTGCTCACTTTTTCTTGGCCTTCTTGAGTTGGTTGTTGGTGGGTCGTTGACTTCTTCCCCGTTTTTCCTTCTCCTACTCCTCCAGATGCTGCTGATGGGAAGATGTGATGGGTGACTTTTATTTGGCGGCGCCAGAGGTCCCCTCTATCGCGACAGAAAGCAAGAGCTGTCTGTAACAGTGGCGATTTGAATAATCGAGATTCGAAGTCATGATGGAATAATGGCCTGGACAGGAAGAACCGAGAGTCTGCGTCCATCTCCAATAATTTAGGCTGAGCAGTGCCGGAAAGAGGCATTATCGGAGACGTCACAGAGCTGGTATGGGTACTTCCGGATCTGCTTGTGGTGATCGCATCGCTGGGCAGAGTGCAGGCTAAGATCACGTCTTCCTCTTGGTAATCTTCCAGCAGTAGACTACCTGCAACATTAGGAAGGAATTGTTAATTCACCGTTACAGCATCCTGCGATAGAAATAAAATCATATTGTCCGCAACTATAAGCTGTATCATGATCAGTTGAACGATTCTACATCTGTAAACAAACTGATAACGTTTGTTCATATTGTACCGTTATAAAGCACAATGTACGGGCTCTTGTCTGCGTAAAAGTAATCAATTGTATATTTATGAACATATTGTACATGGAATACCTTTTACCATAGAAAATTAATAACTGTTCTGTTTATGAAGTAATGTATTCCTTTGTTTAGTAAGGAACCTATGTGTCTGTAATATGAGTTTTGCAATATCAGCTTCTGTTAATGTTAGGTGTAAATTTGATTCACCGTTAGCCAACAACATCATGTGGTGGAAATTAAAAGTCACACTGCTATAATTATTACACGCTGTTTCAGAAGGAGAATAAGCAGTTTTTTCGATGGTAAAATCTCTACCTTCATCATGTATTCGTTACGACATCAATCGCGTGTTAGCCTACCGTATCTTGATTTATTAGACTCAGTGTAACGGAAATGTATATAATTAAAATGACCCCACTAGTATTTTAGTTCCTGATTCAGTAAAGACGTAAATGAAAAAAGATAAACGTAATATTCTTTTACATTATTCATCCTTCCTGCAGGTTGGATTTCAACTTTGCTTTCTGCAGATCGATAATTTTATTTATTTTCTAAAAATAGAGTAGGATGTTTTGGTACCTTCAGAAGTAATTGACCAAAATAACTCTAAAATGTTTGTTTTAATACCGGTATACGATTATGTTCAACAGCGTTCTTCTCATCAGGAATATAAAAAATAATAATGAAAACACAGTAATTATTTTTCTTTCTGATACTGGTGAAACGCGTGTTAGGGGAAGGGCATTCAGAGGTGGGAGTTGAATTAGAGAGACAAACCGTCTTCCTCTCCTGCCAATCATGACAGCCGTACCCGTATACCTTAGCGCGATGTGACTCCCTTGAACACTGGCGTACGAATGAAACATAACACTAACCGAATGGGTTATCATGTATTCGAAGTTCTCCGTTTATTCTGACCCTTTTCGTCATCGGCGCATAATGGTCAACTTCACCGTTGTCATATTCATCATCAGTCGTAATCTATTTCTTGCACTTTGTACTTGTTCTCCTAGTGGTGGGCTATTGTTATACCTGTATGTCGAATATTGGACATTGAATATGAATACTGGATACTTAGGCTACATTGTGGGCATGTTTCGTTCAGTATGTAGAAAGTGTAGTGATTGTGACAAAAGTAGAAATTGAGATAACACTGATAAAATATGTTTTAAGAATAATTATGTCTTTTAACTACCTATATGCACAAACTAAAGCTAGGCCTCTATTCTATAGCGGTACCGGTACCAGTCAACTTTTTTAGCTCTTTTCATAATAATTAGGACTCGGAAGTTGATGTTACGAGATGTAGTATAAATTCGTCTCGCCTTCAAACGAACAAACATAGCTAAGTTTTATTTTGAATTTTGTTTGCATTTTTCGGCATTTTATTCTCTACTGGTGATTTTTTTGAAAATTTTTATTCTTTCGTTGCATTTTTCCCTAATTTGTCTTCAGAATGGACTTTGCAACATTACAAATAAAGCGATCTCATAATTTTTTTAGCTATGAAACATTCATTAATAAACATAGTAAACATAATAATCATAATAGAAACATAATAATAAAAGTAGTAATATAAAATATTTAAATCTTGTCCTTTGGTTATATTTATTATTATACTACTATATATCCCCTTTTTAAATACATATTTAGAAATAATAAGTCTTTTTTTAATTTTTCACGTCATATTTTCGTAAATTTAAGGCCATTTTATAACCTAGGTAATTTTTCAGGTTTTTTTAGGTCATCAACTTCCGAGCCATAATAATAATAACAATAATACGGGTGCCTTAATTACCATTATGGGCAAGTTGCATACGACTGTTTTTGTTCGACCATGAATACTTTATTATGGTAATCAGCTGTTTGTTCTCATCTTTTGCAATAGATGGCAGCTGATGGCGGTGCGGTTAAGTCAAGCTTCTTCTTACCGTTTTAACTTGAAACCAACGGATTGCAATAAGGAGTAAACTCAGTTTAGTATTTTATTAAAATTAAGTACGAACAGAATCGATTTCATTTTAAATACGGGGTGTTCATTACACAGTTTCATTTGCTGCCCTCAAGGCTTCAAGATCGTTCCGTGTTCGAGTATTTTAACGAAAATTTGTACTTGAATGGATCCTTAAGTCACTGTTACGTTACGTATTGTAATAAGCATACAGTATTATAGTATGGTGGAACAAAAAGTTATTTCAACTGTTGTAATGATATACATGTGGCATGAGATACATTAAGAGAGATGATAAGCCACACAAATAATAATAATAATAATAATAATAATAATAATAATAATAATAATAATAATAATAATAATAGTAATAATAATAATAATAATAATAATGCAAAATAAAAATGTATTTATCCCCTAAAATAGTATTAAACGACACAAAATTAAAAAAAAAGAATAAATTACTCGTTATTACCAGGGCCCGGATTCTAATGACATGTCATCTTTTTACTGGCACTGCATAGTCATTGCCAACTTGTAGATAAATCCTAATCATGGCCTCTAGATTATAGAAATACATTTTTATTAGGTCATTTTTTGTCATTTTATGCCATTTTATATTTTTAGGGCATTTTTTTCAATTTTAGGCCATTATTTTGTCATTTTCGTGTCATTTGCTTCCTTATTTAGTCATTTTCATGTATTTACATTGAGTGTCTTAACTTTTTTCGTCGCTAGCGGTGCTGTCTTTGAAGTATTGTTTGTTTAATGCAAGAAGGAAAAATTAAGTGTTATCATGTCTCAGTCGGAAATGAGAATCAAAGAAACGTCAAAATGTTGTATTATATTACTATTGTTATTAGACTGATTTGGCATCTGCTTGGATTTGAGAGTGCAAACTACTGTTTACCCTGAATTAAACAACAAATTAATCCGGCAGACCACAAAAGGAAATTCCGAATTTTGACTGACCAGTGCCTCAGTGCCAGTATAAAGAAAGAACATTCACAACATTACAGTTATTTACAGTTTTTGCAATTATGTACAAACTAGTCTGTAACTTTGTGTGTACAATAATAATTTTTTATAAATAAAATATCAGTTTATAGGTAATTTTTTATAATTATTAAGTCATTTTCTTTAAAATTTAGGGTCATTTTATAGGTAATTTTTCAAACATTTTTAGGTCATCAGAATCCGGGCCCTGGTTATTACTTATAATTAGTTTTTAAAAAGAAGTAGGAAATTGATTTTAGAGAGCCATTTAATGAATGACGGTGTGTTACATTTAAATTTACAATATAAAACACTTATTTAAGTAAATTAGTAAGTTTCTACTGGAACACCCTTTGCGAAAGAAATTACTTCTGAAGTAGCATGCCCATCAAATTGCCCATAGCAAATTCCTCACTCAAACTTTTATACAGTGGAAGTCCTTCTGATATACCAGTTTTACTGAAAGTCTGTTTTGTTTCCTGCGGATATTACTTGCTTATAAACTTATAATAGATAAGCATTAAGACAGAAATTATAAGAAAAATTAAAAATACAGCGTAAGACTTCATTTAAAAGTTTATAAAAATGCCGAAAATATCATAAAAATACGAAAAAATGTCTCGAAAATGACGAAAAATGCAAAAACAAACTGCCCCTATTTAATGAATTAATTCATGATACACGTTTGTATACATTCGAGCTATCTTTCAACCTTCACATAAAAAAGATGCAAAATCATCAAATGCCTTGCCCTATAAACAACTATAAAATAAAATGATAAAATCAAAGAAAATAGTAAGCATAAATATCTTTTCTTGACCAAATCCGAATGCAAAGAAATGAAAAAATATCCAGATTTAATTCTACCTAGGTCCATACACTTTTTCTAAGTTAAAAAATCGAAATTGAAGTAGGCCACAGTCATTTAATATTTTGGTTTTATGGAAAGTGCATTGCTCGTTATTTTCTTGAGCTTGGAAATCTTAAAATCCCACATCTTATTTTCCTCTTCACTATATGCTTAATTCCCTTTTGCCACATTGATGAACCTTAGCTCGAATAGCACTTTTCACAAAGTCATCAAGGTTGTGTAAAACACGGCGTATCTTTAGAACCTTTTTTGGAGGAGTTTCACTGTACTAAAGTCTTGATACTCAGTACTCACTTTCCAGATAGGCCTACTTCTGGTAGATAAATCGGTAACTTCCGACGTCAGTTTCCTCATTTCCAAGTGTAGTCAGTTTCCTCAATTGCACGTGTAATCCTTTAAAAACATTCAGTCCATTTTGCAAATATTTACCTCCTTTTTTATTTTTTAATTATGCCACTCGGGCCTGAATTTCAGTCATTATCTTTGTAATCCTTCCTGCAGTCTGTGTCATAAATAATTATAAATGCTACGTTGCACCATAAACTGAAAAATTTGATTTAAATTGATATGTTATTTTAATTCTTTTCGTCCACATTATGAGCTTTTACTGTTGCAAAAATCAGATCTAGTATGGAACTATATTGTCTTATAGCATGATGGGTGCTGCGGTTCAAATCACGTGCATTTGTTTACATGAACTTGCATTCTCAAAATGAATGCATATGGCTTTAAACCGTTAATTAGGCGTTACTCCTTCGGTCAACCGATTTGGTCCAAAATCAAAAGGCTTCGTCTCATGGACATTTAAGTGCGTTTACTAAGTGTCATGAAAATCTGATAAAGCGTATTCGAGTTCTCGCGCGTACAGACACACGGACGGACGGACATACATTTTCCCGTCCACCAATTTAATCTTAGAAAGTACCTTTCTGGCACTTAACGATAATGTTTATGATGATGATAATAATAATAATAATAATAATAATAATAATAATAATAATAATATAATCAGGTAAACTGTTATAAGAAAGTGTCGGAATGCCTTGGTTTAATATGTGATAATTGCAATTAAGATATGCAGAAAATAAGTTATTTTTGTAATCGATTTCCGTGTTAAGTTCCAGATCGATTAATTAAGCAGGGATTATGGAAGAACAAAGGTCTAAAGTTTGATAAGCATATGTGAAGGAATAGGTGGGTAGTGCTATTTGTAAAAACTAACTGTATTACAACTTCCAAAGCCGTATATGAACACTGTAAAACAATATGTTGTCTTGAGAACAGATTTGAACTTGATAAATTTTCTCTAATATGCTACCATAAAATAGGCACTAAATTGGGCTTTACTCCTGTACCAGTCAACCGATTTCGTCCATGAACGATATAAATGCGTATACCAAGTTTCATGGAAATCCGATAAAGCGTATTTGAGTTATCGCGCATACAGACACGGACAGACAGATAGACGGACATACATTTTCCTGTCCACACCACAATCTCAGAAAGCACCATTCAGGCACTTAATAACCTCAGCTCACCACACAGCGTCCTAACTTGCGCCCATCCTAACTGTTTTTGTGGATTTATATGCATATGCTTGTGATCTAGTTTAATATGCGTAATATTTTAAGTTTCTTTTAAATTCACTTATATTTCTTTGAACAAAACAGCTAGTTTCTCAGACGTACAGACTTGGAACTGGTAATAAATTTACTTTTTGAATTATTGGCCTGCTTGGAGTGTTGTAAGGTACATTAAAAACATTCTGGTGATCTTCTTTTGGAGTTCAAATATATTATGTATTTTATTCAAGTCACCCCCAAAATGGAATTCCATAACATAAAATGAATTAAAGATATGCAAAGTAAATTGTTCTTAGGGCAGATATAGATAGGATATCATTTAAACATCTAATGGTATAAGATAATTTAGCTGATTTTAGGGATAGATTATATACATGTTTTTTCCAACTTAAACTCGAATCTGTTGTTATTCCGAGAAACGTTGTAGATTCTATAGATTTTACTATCCTGTTATTAATTGTCATGCTAGGTAAGTTTACAGTATTTATGCTGATAAAGTTTATAAAGGATGTTTTGTTAATATTCAAGGATAATTTAATAATAGTTGGCCAGTTTTCAAGTTTATCTGTTGTATACCTTATAGAAGTTCGTAGTTGTTCGAAAGATTTATTTCTGAAAACAAAGTTTGTAACATCAGCAAATAATACTGTATGACACAGGGAGACATTTGCTGGTAGATAATTAATATATATAAAAAATAGGAGTGGCATATAAATTGATGTCAAAATACTCCCAACATTTTCATTGTCAGTAGTAAGTTATCCTTCTTTATGGAAGCTACCGTAGCAAGTCCCCCTTATTATTAACATTATGCACATAAATATAACATTGTATTGAAATCCACTTACATATTTTTTTATCAGCAGTAATTCTTGTTAAGATACGAGGTGATGCTGAATAAATTAAGCTCGTGGTAATTGGAAATTGGTTCCCCGCTGAGTTCTCGGTACGGGTTCTTCCGTATGAAAGAGGAATTGTAACCACTAGTTTTATCATTGATTCTGCAGATTGAGATTGAACCTGTTAGAAAGTGTAGGGCCTGCGGGTCGCCCATGGCTTAAGGCGCCATGTGGGATGTGGGAAAGTGAACAGGTTAAGGAATGCTCTGGACCACTTCACTGCCTTCGTAATTAAGATTAACGAAGAGCGAACTGGCCGACCTTTTCTGCGATTTCCGGCATTGTATGGGAAAACACTAGATGTCTCCGTTATGGACAGCTACTTCGATAACGGAAGACGCTTTTCATTTGCTTCACATCTCAAGTTAGATGTTTCCACGAACATTATTTTACGTAAGACTTTTTTCTGACCTGATGGTCAAGACTGGATATACACCTAATTATTTTCATTATCGGTGTGGCTGGAAGAGGTGTGGCTGGAAGAGGTGGCCAGACACTGGATTTCCATTTCTAAGTTCGCGTATTTGGACCCGGCCCAGACTTTTGTATGTGCGATAGCCCGATGTGTTTAACTTTTACAAGCATTTAAAGTACTTTTGCGGGACAAAATTTGTGTGCACCGGCATACCGAAGTAGCAGTATTCAACCGACATTAAATAACCATAAAAACGAACAAACATGCTTTTTTCCATTATAATGCATTTTTTATGCGAATTGAGTCGTGTATACAACGTGCATTCTGTCATCCTATGTTGCAATGTAAAAACGGCATTTCATTTTTTTAAAGATAGTGTTTTTTTCATATACCTACGTATTTCCCGTTTCTGCTATCATGATGTAAATCTGAATTTCCTGCACCCAGTGCCCGCAACCTAACATACTTTGCCTTTTTGCTGTTCTTGCTGTGAAACGCAATTTATTTTTACAGTATTCGTTGTCAGATGCCTATTTAAATGTTGTGCGAAATTCTTTTGTTTTTAGTTAATTGAGAAACGTAATAAAATAAATAAGATGCCAGTTACTCAACAAATATAGGCTATATTTTTCTGTGATCAGTCGCCTAGGCATTTCGGTGTCTCTACACCATCTTCCGCGCATCTTTTGCTGGCTTGGAGCTCCAATAATTAAATTAAAAACTACATTTCGTCACCATTATAAAATAAGATAAAATTTATAAAATCTCATAAAACCACTGTCACGTAACTATCTTCTGTGGCTTCCTACCGTCAACGGACACGCGGCGAGGAAGCTAAAGAAGATAGTTCCGTGACAGTGGTTTTATGAGATTTTATAAATTGTATCTTATTTTATAATGGCGACGAAATGTAATTTTTAATTTAATTAATGGAGGTCCAAGCCAGCAAAAGATGCCCTGAAGATGGTGTAGAGACATCGAAAGGTCAAGGCGACTGATCACAAAAAAGATATATTCGTTGAGCAACTGGTATCTTATTTATTTTATTACATTGATCGAGCTCAACGATGTTAAACATGTATATTAATAAATCTTTATTGAGAAAATAAAAATTTTTTTTCCATGTAATCACTTTTCTTCCGAAACTTCATTTCTGCAGTGTGGAGTTTAATAATAGTAATAATAATAATAATAATAATAATAATAATA
The DNA here is from genome assembly GCA_964059195.1 of Ectobius pallidus. Classification (NCBI taxonomy): domain Eukaryota; kingdom Metazoa; phylum Arthropoda; class Insecta; order Blattodea; family Ectobiidae; genus Ectobius; species Ectobius pallidus. The sequence continues at coordinate 77,002,989 of CAXKWD010000005.1, forward strand.
ATAATAATAATAATAATAATAATCCAAAGTCAGCTTTTGAAAGACTAAAGATCCCACGGGAGAAAGGAGGCAGGGGTCTCATTGACATTGGATTATTGCACGAAAAACAACTGTGGAACCTGCGGCAGTACTTCTACAATAATAATTCATTATTACACCAAGTAGTAGCACAAGCGGATGCAGGATATACACCATTAAACCTAATAAACAAATTGCAGCCAGCTCCAAAATCAAAATCAGAAGCACTTGATTCCCAAATGTTACAATGGATGAGGAAGCAACTACATGGTAAGCATGCAAATGATCTTAACCAAGATTATGTTGACATACAAGCGTCAAACAGCTGGTTGACTCATGCAGCTTTGTATGTGGAAACAGAAGGCTTCCTAATGGCAATACAAGATCAGGTAATTGCAACGAGGAATTATAGGAAATACATTTTAAATGAGCAGGGTATTGAAGATCAGTGCAGAAATTGTGGAGAACAAAAAGAGACAATAGGTCATATCACATCTGGATGCAAAAAACTAGCGCCCATAGAATATCTGAAGAGACATGATGAAGTTGGCAAAATAATTTATCAGAAGTTAGCTCAACAACATAAGCTAATTGAGGACTGTAGCCCATATTATGCTTACAGTCCTCCTAGTATCATAGAAAATGACAGCATTAAAATATATTGGAACCGCAGTATCCTAACCGACAAAAAAATAAGCTGCAACCGACCAGACATAATATTGGTACATAAATCCATAAACAGTACTTATTTGATAGATGTATCAATACCCAATACACACAATATGCATGCCGTTTGGATTGAAAAGGTGGATAAATACAAAGAACTGGCTGATGAAATCAAAGAGATGTGGAAGCAGACATCAGTGCATGTGGTTCCAGTGGTAATATCAGCTACCGGTATGGTCCCAAAGAAGACGATAATGAGCCTAGAGAAGCTGAATCTACAAGCCTCGCTTTGTGTCCAATTGCAGAAGGCAGTCATATTGAACACCTGTGCTATAGTCCGAAGAACTCTTGGAAAAGACTGTTAGTTGTGTAGTGATAACTTGCTTAATATGCCGTTGTCATTATTTCAAGAATTATACCATGTGGAAATGAGAAGACATAAAATAATAATAATAATATAGATCTCGCTGTCGTATAACAGAGTTGGAACAACCATTGACTTCATGTTACGAAATTTATAAGCTGTATATATTTTTCTGAATTGTAATTACAATTTAACATATCGTATACGAGATAATTAAAATCATGTTCTATTACACAATTATTTTTTATAACCATACAAATTATAGAAAATATTTATTCGTTTCGAGTTCAATAACCTTGCAATGAATTAAAAATTCCTTGTGGATATCAAAAATTACACTATAACCCAGCACCTCCTTATATCTTCCCATGTAGATAAACCTACCTACAGTTGCATAGAATACAAGAACTGCAATATCTTTACAGTAAAGCTGAAAATATCCATTTCTGCTTTAAGTCATTGACACGGAATGCGACCATCGGATTGAGGATGCTACTTTAAAAGGCTGGGACAACTTCATAACACGCTTTTTTACACCATCATTAATCTAAGAAGCTAAGAGATGCGCAACTAGTATCGCAATATTTATCCTTCATTTGAATTTTCAAGAGGATCCTTGCTAAAGCAATGAATGACGCCATCTAGAAATTACTGAAACGAGTGTCACCAAACTTCGTATGCACTGGTGATTAGAGGTCGTTTAGTCATACATTTCGGTCAGTGTATAGTTGGGTCACATATACTTGGGTCTTCGACATTTGGGTCACGCTTTTTCGGTCGAACCCATTTTTGCGTCTCTGCATACTGGTCACGGTTTTTGGGTTCAACATAGTGTAACAAGGGCTCGTCGGGGTTCAAAATGAGAACACCGAGTTTATAATTGAAGGGTGGAGGTTTCTTTATTTCCTACAACAATTGTCGATACAGCCAGAAAACTCCAGACTACTTGCCAGTTCACTGTCCTGTTCAGTGCTCACTCTCACTGTGCTCAGTCCTAATTACAGCACTGTTCCAGTCCAATCCAGATCATCCCACGTCGCGCCGGTCAACTCCACGGTCCTCGCTGCCGCTGTACAATTCACCCTCTGACGCTGACGCTCGCCGCTACTCACGGACTGCCTCTCGCTGACTCTGACTCTGACTCTTCACGGGCTCTTCACTCTGACTCTTCACACTGGCTGTCGCTGTTACTCTCATTCGTTGACTGACTCGGCTCGGCTGCTCGCACTCCTTATATAGCCCCGACGAATGTTCCCGAGTCGAGATCTGGAAAGCTCTCCGCCCGCGCGGAATCTGGAATGTGCGCTGCGCTGCGCGGGCACGCCTTTTGGCGCGAGCTCCACCTCTGGCCCCTCCCACGAGCGCGCACCGTCACTCACCGCGCCGCCGTGCTGGTGTAGGCCGCACCCGTCGACACGCGGCTCCAATAGCCGCGCTGCTGTCACGCCCACTGGCACTCGTCTGCCCCCCGTCCACTAGAAGGGCCGCGATGTTTCCAGACCCCGTCATTCTAGTTCTTTCTGGGCTTTGTCACATTGCCCCCTCCTTAAGGGCCTTCGTCCCGAAGTGCCCCATGATATGCCGCCAGACGGTCCAGGTGAACTACCAGCATCTTCCCTCTTGGCTGTCGTTGGATGCGGTAGACTACGTCGTTAATTCGTTTGATGACCCGATAGGGGCCATCCCAGGACTGCTGCAGCTTCGGCGACTTCCCTCTAGTCCTGGTGGGGCGGTACAACCACACTTGGTCTCCCTCGTGGAACCCAGCTGAGTTGGCCAGCCTGTCGTACCTCGCCTTCATCCGGTCACTAGCCAACTGGAGATTCTCTCGGGCGAGTTGGTGGGTTTCCCTCAGCCTCTCGGTCAGGTTCCACACGTAATCAGTAGCTGGCTGTTTCTCATCAGGTGGGGTGCCAAACAGTAGGTCGCACGGTAGACGGAGCTCTCTCCCGAAGACCATGTTGGCTGGTGTCATTCCGGTGGTGTCATGGATCGAGGATCTATATGCCAGGAGGAAGGGTGGCACCCTGACGTCCCAGTCTCGTTGGTGGCTTGAGACTACCTTCCGTAGGTGCTCCTCCAAGGTCTTGATGTAGCGCTCCACCATTCCATCTGATTGCGGGTGAAGGGGGGTTGTGCGGGTCTTATGTACCCCCAGCCGTTGGAGCAACTCTTTCATAATGTTCGACTCGAAGTTCCTCCCCTGGTCGCTGTGTAACTCCATCGGCACTCCATATCGACAGATCAGGTTCTCCACCAGTACCTTCGCCACTGTTGCCGCTTCCTGGTTCGGGATGGCGTAGACTTCTGGCCACTTGGTGAAATAATCCATGGCCAACAACAGGTACCGATTTCCATCATCAGTAACAGGGAATGGGCCTGCCACGTCAATGGCGATTCTTTCAAATGGAGCCCCTACGTTGTACTGCTTCATGGCCCCGCGACTGCGCGTTCTAGGCCCTCTGCTGGCAGCGCAGGTGTCGCATTGTTGACACCACCTCTCGACGTCACTGCGTTGGTGCAACCAGTAGAACCTTTTCCGTAGTTTGTCGAGGGTCCGGTTCACTCCCAAGTGACCACCTGTTGCTCCTGCGTGGACTTCTTCTAGGACCTCCTTGACTCTAGCTCTCGGTAGAACTAGTTGCTCCACAGTCCTCTTCCCATCCGCAGACTCCCAGATTCTCTTCAGGACTCCGTTCCTGACCACTAGGGAGTCCCACTGGGCCCAATAGCTTTTGTAGATGGCGCTGCGACTGGCTACCTCACCCCACGTTGGTCTCGTTCCTGACATAACGTCCCGCAGTATCTGTCCCACGTCCACGTCGTCCTGCTGTTGCGCGCTTATGGCGTGATCTTCCCATTCGGGAGCCGGTTCTACGGTGATGGCTCTGATCGCTTCCCGTCCTTCCTTTTCTTCCACCTTGGTGCAATGCCTGCAGCTCACTGGGCAGGGACGCCGTGAAAGGGCGTCGGCGTTAGAGTGCCTCTTCCCCTGTCGGTGTTCCGATGTAAAGTTGTATTCCTGCAGCCTCTGGACCCACCGGGCGGTCTGACCTTCCAGGTTCTGAAAACTCAGGAGCCAAGTCAGGGCTGAGTGGTCGGTCCTCAGATGGAACTCTTGGCCGTACAGGTATTTGTGGAAGTGTCTCAGTGCTTCCACGACGGCTAGCAGTTCTCGACGTGTCACACAGTAGTTCCGTTCGGGCTTCGATAAAGTCCTGCTGAAGTACGCTATCACCTTCTCCTGTCCATCTTGCTCCTGTGACAGGACTGCCCCAATCCCCACGTTGCTCGCGTCCGTGTCCACGATGAACTTTGCCCCAGGAATGGGGTACCCGAGGATGGGAGCCGTGCACAAGGCGTCCTTCAGCCTTCTGAACGCCTCTTCCGTCTCTTCGGACCACTCGAAGTTTCTCTTTTCCTCGGTAAGCTGGGTGAGTGGCTTGGCGATATTGGCGTAACCAGCCACGAACCTCCGGTAATACGTGCATAGGCCTAGGAATCTCCTCAGTTCATGTTTGTCTCTAGGCCGAGGCCATTCCCTGACAGCGTGGACCTTCTCGGGATCGGTGGCCACCCCGTCAGTACTCACGATGTGTCCTAGGTAACAAACCTCCTTCTGGAATAGTCGGCACTTCTTAGGATTGAGTTTAAGCCGTGCCTGCCGCAGTCGGGTGAACACCTTTCTCAGGTTTTCGAGCTCTTCCTCGAATGTCTTCCCGATGACTATGATGTCGTCGAGGTAGAGGAGGCAGGCGTCGTAAGTCAGGCCCCTCATTACTGCTTCCATCAAGCGCTGGAACGTGGCCGGCGCGTTGCATAGGCCAAAGGGCATAACTGTGAACTGCCACAGCCCTTGGCCTGTCGAAAATGCAGTCTTCTCCTTATCTTCGGGGTGTAGGGCCACTTGCCAGTATCCTGACTTCAGGTCTAGGGTTGAGAACCACTGGGCGCCTGCCAAGGTGTCCAAGGTGTCGTTTATTCTGGGTAGAGGAAAGCAGTCTTTCTTTGTGACGTCATTCAGCCGTCGGTAGTCCACGCAGAACCGGAGATCTCCGTTCTTCTTCTTCACCAGCACTACCGGCGATGACCAGGGGCTCTCGGATTCCTCGATAATGCCCCGTTCCTTCATCTCCTCCAATCGGTCGTTTATCTCCTTCTCCTTGGCGAGCGGGACCCGTCGGGGGTGCTGTCGAATGGGTCGGGCGTCCCCGGTGTCGATGCGATGGAGTACTCTCTCGGTGCGGCCGTAGTCGTCCTCGGATAGGCTGAACACGTCCTGGTACTCGCAGACTAAGCTGTGGACCCTCGATCGTTCGCGGCCGCTGAGATGCTCTCCCGCTTCCTTCACGAGATCCTGCAGCGTCTTGTCCAAGGCTCCGGTTGTGGGTTCACCCTCTTCATGCTCATCCAGGATCGTTATTGAGCTGGCAGGTTCGCAGGTACCCAATACCGTCCCGTCCTGCATCTCCCTGTCTTGATTCGTTGACCACTCTCACTGGAACCAGTCGACGAGAGGGAAGTAGGGCCCTCGCGATGTACAGTCCCTCCGATGAGACGTCCACCGGGTCCAGCAGCATGTTCTGTTCAGGCCTGCCATCTACCCTCGCTGTCACCACCATCTCGCTTCCGGCAGGGATCACCTGGTGCTCTGTCAGGACGAGCCTGCAGACCCTCGCGTCGCTCCGGTTGTCACTGAGTGTTACTTCTTCCTGGCCAAACTTAAGTATACGCCGCCTGATGTCGACTGTCGCATCTAACTGTCGCAGGGCGTCTAACCCCAAGATGACATCTTCGATAATGTTGGCCACGAACACCCACAGCTGGAGTATCTTGTTCCCCAGCGTCAGCTCCAAGTAAACCTCTCTCAAGATGGGGAGCTCTTCACCCGACGCTGTACTTAGGCTGTAGGATCTTAGTGGTGCTCTCTCGGGTAAGCCTCGCACCACATCAGGTCTGGCGATAGTCAGCGACGCTCCAGTGTCCACCAGGACTCTGCAGGGGCGTCCTCGTACCCAGCCTGTGGCGAACAGTCCGTCGTCACTCCGCCTACTCACTGTTTTCAGGATCAGGCGAGGGGATGAGGATGACGACGCCGGCGTGCCCCTCTCCACGGCGGCCTCTAGTAGTTTTCCTGCCGCTCCGATGATCCAACCCTGCAGTCCCAACTCAGATGTCCCGGTTTCCCGCAGTTCCAGCAGGTCACTTCACGACGTCGGTCTCGGTGGGGCGTTGCTGGGCGACGATCCTCCTTGGGGTCCCTGGAGACGCTCCTTATACTTCCCGATGCCGGCGCACTGGCCGTAGCTTTCGCGGCTTGCGTCCTCAGCGCAGCTGCCAAGGCATCGTTGATGGTCCTATGCTCCGAGAGCAGTAGGTGTTGTTTTAGTTCTCGGTCGCGGACCCCGCAGATGAAAGTATTTGCCGCTTCTCCAGCAACAAATTCCCTTGGTAGGCCTACCAGGGCTTGATTGGCGAGTTGTTCTACCGCCATGGTGAACTCCTGGAGGGTCTCTTCTTGTCCCTGTACCCTCGTCCTCAGCTGTGCCCGGTAGGCCCCAGACAGCTGGTGGTCCCCGTACCGGCCTTCCAAGGCGTCAAAGATGTCGTGCGCCGTCGCTTCCGTCGGAACGCTGCGCAGAATCTCCGCGGCCTGCCCCCGTAGCGCCGCGATTAACTGCGTGGTAGTCTCCCTCGGCGTCCATCTGTTGTGTTCGGCCGTAGCTTCAAACTGGCGCCTGAAGACAACCCAGGATGTCGTCCCGTCGAATTTTGGGGCCTTCACTGATGACCTCTGAGTCTCGTAAACGGTTCGGGGCTGATCTTCTTGCCCCATTCTTCCTCCAAGCGCCTGCTGTACTTCTAGTTTAATTAGGGCGTGGCACTCCTTGGTCTGGGTCTCTAGTGCGCTTTTCACTGCCGCTAGCTCGCTGTCGAGTTCATTTAGCCTTTCTTTAACCGGTGTCACTTCCTGCTCCAGTTCTTTCTTAAAGCTTAACTGCAGGTTCCGCATTTCACTTTTCATTTCTCTCGTTTCGGTGTAATGCTGGTCCATTTTTTCGTTCAGTCGGTCGTTCTGCTGCCTTAACTCGGTGTTCTGCTGGTCCATTTTTTCGTTCAGTCGGTCTTCCATGGCGTGAAGTAACGACTTTAGCATGTCCTCCATCTTGCGTTCCTCCATCTTGCCTTCCTTCAATTATATCCCACTTCTGACACCAGTGTAACAAGGGCTCGTCGGGGTTCAAAATGAGAACACCGAGTTTATAATTGAAGGGTGGAGGTTTCTTTATTTCCTACAACAATTGTCGATACAGCCAGAAAACTCCAGACTACTTGCCAGTTCACTGTCCTGTTCAGTGCTCAGTCCTAATTACAGCACTGTTCCAGTCCAATCCAGATCATCCCACGTCGCGCCGGTCAACTCCACGGTCCTCGCTGCCGCTGTACAATTCACCCTCTGACGCTGACGCTCGCCGCTACTCACGGACTGCCTCTCGCTGACTCTGACTCTGACTCTTCACGGGCTCTTCACTCTGACTCTTCACACTGGCTGTCGCTGTTACTCTCATTCGTTGACTGACTCGGCTCGGCTGCTCGCACTCCTTATATAGCCCCGACGAATGTTCCCGAGTCGAGATCTGGAAAGCTCTCCGCCCGCGCGGAATCTGGAATGTGCGCTGCGCTGCGCGGGCACGCCTTTTGGCGCGAGCTCCACCTCTGGCCCCTCCCACGAGCGCGCACCGTCACTCACCGCGCCGCCGTGCTGGTGTAGGCCGCACCCGTCGACACGCGGCTCCAATAGCCGCGCTGCTGTCACGCCCACTGGCACTCGTCTGCCCCCCGTCCACTAGAAGGGCCGCGATGTTTCCAGACCCCGTCGTTCTAGTTCTTTCTGGGCTTTGTCACAATAGGTAAATGAAATGAAAAGGATACCCTTTATTACTGTATACAATTCTTACCTAATAAATATATACTGTATTTTAAAATTATAACAATCGGGAGAAATGGAGAGAATCTTTTCGCTACTTGCAGGATGGTTGGACTGGGAATTAGTACAGAAAAAACTAAGTATTGGTCATAACTCATCAAAATAATGTGCTAGAAAATATTAGAATAGCCGGTAAAACACTCGAACAAGTGGAGAAATCCATATAACTGGGATCAAAAGTTACAGATGCAATGATATTAAGGTCGACGTTAAAATAATGTCGACTGAAATCAGGAAAGGCTTGTTTTTATGTAATTCAGAAACTTTTGTCTTCTTGTCTTCTGTCCACATATTTAAAAATAAAAATTTATAATACAATTATCCTGCCAGTGGTTTTATATGGATGTGAGACATGGTCCCTTATTCTTCGGGAATAACATAATCTGAGAGTGTTCGAAAACAAGGTGCTTAGGAAAATATTCAGACCTAAGAGAATGCAAACGGAGTCTGGAGAAAACTTCATAATGACGAGCTTCAAAACCTGTACTCTTCACCGAATGTAGTAAGATTAATTAAATCACGGAGGATGAAATGGGCTGGACATGTTGCGAGCATGGGGGAGGAAAGACACGTGTAAAGAATATTGACTGGGATACTCGAAGGCAAGAGATCACTTGGAAGATCTAGACGTAGATGGGAGGACAATATTAGATTCGATTTAGGGGAATTTGGTTTTGCGAGAGATGGTTGGATGGAATTAGCTCAGAATAGGGTTGAATGGCGGGCTCAGATAAGCGTGGCAATGAATTTCCGGATTCTATAAAATATATAATATTCCTTTAGCTTGTTTAGGAATTGTCCATTGCCATTGAGTAAGTATTTTGTAGCTAAAACTGATCCCAAACTTCATCAGCCTCATATTCGTCCTAGCCTCGCCAAGGAGCTCGTTTTGATTGATTATTAATTTATAGGCTAGTGCCCGCAATGAAACATCCTTTTGATAATTGACTTTGTACTGTTGACATCTTTGACCTATGGCCAGTAGTTGCTAATGGCTGTTCGCATACTTTCTGTTCAGTTGCATCACATTCTTCTGCCCTCCAAGTTACCATGTAATGTTCTACTCGTCATTTAAACTTACCCAACAATTTCCACAATGAAAGGATTGTGCACAGCTTATTGTAACTTATGGTTGCCATTCTCTACTTTCAATTTTAAAATAAGTTTAAAAAGAAATTTGTGATATGAAGTTATGTATTATCGTAGAATACGAAGACATACAATGCTGGGATATGGACAACAAACGTAAGCCTGGCTAATATAAAACGCATGGCCAAAGTGAAGTTCTACCTAATTGTCAGTGTACAAAATGGGGGATTGACAGACATGTCTTACGACCTCATAGATTTATAATCCAAGAAGACAGACTTAAACAGCCTTAAAAGCCGCTGGTTATAGTATAATCATACGAGTAAGCCAACGACGGTGAAAATTTAAATAGCAGAAACTTGAAATAGCTTGGCAAATCACAGTCTTGGCTGCTATTTGATCTGAATTTCATCTCAGTGTCACTCCACTGTCAATATTTCTAAGTATCATGGTCTCCAAATTTTTCTGGTCAGAGAGCACCGAAATTTATGCAGCTTGCAGCTTACTTGAGACTTGAAGATGTCTAGACATGGGTTACGGGTTAGATGGAGGATCAGACAGCTCCTGATATCAGTTTCGATATTGAGGTACTCCCCCACGTAAATATAATGCTAAAGGGAAATGATCAAAACTATTGTGCCACATCAAGATGGGAAATTTACCTATTAGTTTCGGTTTCGTGGTCTTTTTGTCTTGAGCTGCATTTACATAACGATACTAAAATGAAATGCTCAACAACTTCATTCTAATTGCGTCCAGAGACATTTAATGTAGAAACTAGATGTACTTCTTAGTACAATATTTTATATTGTGATACTTAAGATAATTTTCAGGCGTTCCATTCTCTTACCATCCGCGCCATTTTGTATAGTTATTGTTCTCCTAACTGAAAATATCCGTAACGACGAGGCTGTGCGTAATCCTAACTTCGTCAGTCGTGGAGAGAGAAGAATTGGTGAAGGGTGAATATTTACATGAGTCTATAATCAGGGGCGCCGACTTATAAAAAATATTGGGGGGGCCCATACCGGGGTCCTGCCCCGGGAAATTTTCTAAATTTTAGATGAAAATTAGTGAGTTTTAAAGTTTTTTTTAAGTATTTTAGAGTCATATGATCAACATTAGAACCCCGAAAACTCGACTCTCTATAACTCCACACTCCGGGAAACTCGACAAGCCTGAAACACTTTTTGGCTTTGAAAAAAGAAACAAAACATAAACACGCACGGTATTTTCGTAAAAAGCTAATTTAATTTACAGTAATAATTATGCTTATAGACTATTACAGAGCAGTGAATATATAGCTCTGAAAAGACTGAAATTATATTTAAATAAATCCTAAACTATCATTAAAAGAATAAAACATAAAATATTGCTGTCGCACAGTAATAGCACTTTGATTAATAAGTGAAATAGCTAATTTAAGCTTACTTTGAATAAGGCTGAGGGTTCATTAAATAAAAACAATATCTCAAAGTTAATGCTTTAATACAGTTAATAAATTAGTTAATACAGTATGCCTAATACTTTCAGTCAAAAAGTATGTAAATAACGGGCTTTAATTGGGTCTTACACCCTAAAAATATTTAAGTATTTGAAAATAACTAATACAGTACTATAGTAATATAGAAATACAGTACTAAACTAGTACTAATATTTCAAAACTGAAAATTTAACATTCTGTATGTATTTAATTCTCTATTTTATAAAGATTTTTAATATTGCTCTAAATACCATTATTAGGACTAGAGTGTCTTTAGAAAGGTGCAAATGTCGACCGTCTGACTGGATTACTGAATATGAAGTCGTTGATGACTGGTCGGATATCCAATTCATCCAAAACATCTCGGTGGGCTTGAAGAACAGCCAAGTTGTTCAATCGCTTCTGTCCCATTGTTGATCGGAGATATGACTTCAGACGTCTAAGGGCGCTAAATGACCGTTCTGCTGTTGCTGTCGTGATTGGAACTACTTGGAGAAGCTTAATGCACTTCACTACTTCACATAACATTTCTCCAACTACAACTACAACTGCAGGCTCTTGTGTAATGTACTTTCTCACATCACGCATGTTTTTTAAGACCAGTTGTTTTTTATTAGCGATATCGGATAACATATTCAAGTGTAAGCGCAGTCTCTCAATGTCTAGGTCATTTTTGAAAAACTCAGTTGATTTTTCAAAATTTGTTTCACCTCTGTTTACTAAAAGCAAGCACTCTTGTTCAACTGCAATGACCTGTGTGAGTCCAGTTGATGCAAACCGCTCAGTAATGCAAGATTGCACCGTTTCACAAACTTCAATGTAAATAGCTTTGTAGTATTCCTTTGGGGTTTTGAAAGTGTGCGGTGAGCTGGCTTCGTTGTTTTCATACTTCTTTGGTACACGTCGATTCCGAGGAAGCGAAGGATCATCAACTTGTGAAGGTTTTTCTTTTAAACACAATTCCCAAAAGTGTTCAAAACTATCACGCCTTCCATTCAATATACAAATCAAGCCCTCATATATTTTTTCCAGATCAGCAACACTTAGATGAGGGCATTTAATTTTTTCATTGACATCCTCTACTGGGTTCATTGCATGGCAATAAAGACGTACAAAGAAATAAGTTTTGAATTGTAACATTGACTGCACATTTGCAGGTAGCCTGCACATTTGTAACCTGCCTCTGTTTTGTCCTCTGCAGATAATGTTTCAAAAAACTCTAGAAGTTCTTCAAAGTTTTTCAATATTCTCAAGATACTAGAAGCTCGCACAGTCCATCGAGTCGGGCAAAGGGGTCGTAGACCAGCTTGGTCGTTGGTGCTCTCACAGCGTATGCTTCTGAAAAGTCCCATCCTTTTGTTGGATTCCCTTACGGTGTTTATTAAGTCCTTGGCTAAGGCCATAATATCCCTCATAGACGTAAGATGGCGGAGACTGTCTACAACTGCCAAGTTTAAACTGTGAGCAGTGCAGTGCACATAACGTGCTTTTGGTTGTATATCCAAAACTAACTTTTTTAGTCCTTTGAACTTACCTCTCATATTCGAGGCACCATCATAGCACTGTCCTCTTAAGTTATCCATTGACAAATCAAGACGAGCAAATACGTCTTTTAAAATACTAAACAGAGTTTGTGATTCAGTGTTGGGGGTCTCGTATAAGCCAATAAAGTCTTCGTTGATAATTAAGGAATCATTGACAGTACGAATACAAAATGACACTTGTTCGTGAATCGAAGAATCACTTGTTTCGTCAACCATAATAGAAAAATGTTCAGTCTTCTTGATTGAAGGCAATACTTTTCTCAACACAGACTTTCCTAGTAGATCAATGATCTCGTTTTGAATATCGTGGGACATCCACTTATACCCCGAACGCCCTAACCAATCTTTTAACTCAGGTACGTCATTCTTTCGGAGTTCCAACAATTGAAAAAAATTTGAGTTTACATCTTCGTGCCCTCTAATTGCTAGGCCTTGTCGGCATAGAAATTTCACGGTAGTAAAAATTGTCTCAAGAGCTAAACGGCCTTTCTTCATATCACTATCTAACTGTTCATTCAATTGGGAGGTCACACTTCGGTTAGTGATGGCATTTAGTTTCAGAACACCTTCTTTATGCGTAAACGTATTTTCATGAAGACGGAATTTTTCCAAAGCCTTTTTCCAGTTAGAAAACCGTACGGAAATAAATGCATCTTCTTTTTTTGAAGAAAATTGTAATAGATTTTTAGCATCTGCCTCTTTGCAGGTTTTGCAAAAAAACTTTTTCGGTAGATGCTTCATATTCTAGCCATGTATATTTGATCAACCAAGACTTCTGAAATGATCTTCCCTTACCGGATTGTCCAGGTTTTGGCTGTGAACAGTTCTCGCCTGAAGACGACGAAGCAATTGACGACACAATTATTGTCGGAGGTTGACTTGCAGTATCATCAACTTCCAAGCGCACCTTTTTGGTAACAAATTTATCCATTGAAAACTTAATTCACAATACACTAAGAGACTAAAGTAAACGAATAAAATATAGTCATATAAAAGAGTCCACTAAACACTAAAGTCGGAACGCTAAACACGTCTGCAGCATGCACTGAACGAAACTATCCACACTGAATGACTGCTCCAGCAGGGTGGGCTTTATATAGCCACGGCGTCGTAATGTCTCGAAGCGTCAAGGCGACGCGAGGTGGAGGGTTCCAGGCACTTCTGCTCCAGTCCTTTTGATGTCGCCGCGGCCGCAGGGCTGGCCCGCCAGACCTTACACGAAGGTTCGCGCACCGGGACAAATTCTAAGTGTGTCCGCAGCACCGTAACACTATCATGATTCTCACCACTCGTTTTCAGTTAACCTGCTTACTACCGTAATAATTATTTGTTTTAACTCATTACTGAATGTATTTTAAAAGGTAACTATCGTCAAACAAGGAAACTAAAAAATACCAACATAATTTTGTGATTTTACAAAGCATAATATAACTAATAATTTTCTTAAATTATTGGGGGGGCGGAGCCCCCCAAACGAATTTTTGAGGGGGCTCGGGCCCCCTCAGGCCCCATGGAGTCGGCGCCACTGTCTATAATACCTATTTAGCCACCCCACGGCTAAGTGGTTAACCCGCTCGCCTTCCATCGCTGGGACCCGGGATCAGAGCTCGGTGGATCCAAGAGTAATTTGTGGTGGACAAAATGGGGTCGAGAGAAGATTTTCTCGGGGTGCTCCTGCTTCCCCTGGCATATAAGATTCCACCAATGCTCCATTCATCATAATATGACCATTGCAATAAAGGAATTATATTGTATATTTACAGATAAGTGAGGTTATGATGAGAGTGATTTAAGCTCTTTAACACCACTTAGCAAGTTGAGATCAGAACATGAATGTTTATGTAGCCTAGGTTATGAACTCTCTAGAGTGGCATATGAGAGTTCGTAGTTTTAGTTAATCTTCCAATCAAGTACTGTAGACTTACCTGAGAAGCCGGCAGGAAGCGGAGAAGGCAAGGGTCCTGCCACGAGTTGGGCCTGGATTGGTAGTCTGTTGTCCCGCAACAATTGAGTGAGCTGATACAGAGGAGCTTGGCGAGCTTCCAGACTGGCGTTTTCTCTGCCTCCCAGCGCAACAGCAAAGAACTGGCCTGTTGTGGTCAGTGGTACGAACACCACCTGAAAGAATAATATGAATAATTACATAATTTATTGAAAACACAAACAACAATGACTATTTAGCTCATACGTCTTTCTTTCAATTTGGACCAGTAAAATATAAGAATGAGTCCGAAATCATTCAATCACAGATCTGTTTCACTCAATCTTTATCGCATTCGACTTATTACCTCCTACAAATGTGATAAAGACATGCACTTTTTTCTTTATATTCTAATCAGGTTGGAGACTCTATAGATAGTGAGTTATTCATGCGTTACCATTATATAGGTACGTTAAGATTTATTCTGGAAATAAAGTGAATATTACGCTTACATCTGTTCGGGAATCAGCACTATAATATTTTAGGGGAGGTGTATTCCATAGTTCAGCAACGTTGGCATTTAATAATTGAATCATTTACTTTTATAAAGGTCTATGTGCCAAAACCATGATTTTTCAGCTGATAATTTTAAATTGGTCTATGCCTTTCAGAAGGACTCAAGTCCCGGGAAAGACACGTTAGTAGCAATAAATTCCAAGATGTAGCGCTGGGTGTATGTCCGGCACGTTTTTCTGTGAGTCTATATCTTGTTTTATACACAATCATGATTTTGGCATTTAGACCCTTATAAAAGTAAACGCTTCAATTGCAATCCACCTTATGTAAACAATATAAGCACATAATCTCAACAGCATGAATGTGCATTCGGGTGAAGGGAAGGCCTATGAGAGGTGGGAGATGAGTTCCGAGAGACAAGGTATCATTCCTTCCTTTTCGATAATAGATTCGTGGAGGCAGCTGAACACCTACTTCTGTTCCTACGTGCATAATATACAAGAGACACTCTTGCCATGTTATATTTCCTACTTTCCTAGTTCGCTAGGAACTGTAACAATAATATAATTATGTTTTACGCATGATATCTTCAGTAGGCTATTAAACTTTAGCAAACAATACTTGAATAAATGGATGTTTATTAACCGCTCGTGTATTGTTCATTGTTCACAGAAAACAGCCACTCTGAATACAAATGTCATGAATACCTCTTTATAGTACCGTGTCAAACTAATTGCTATTCAAAAAATTCAATTTCAATACTTTTATTAATTATTTATTACGTATTATTCATGAAGTAGTCATTACTCATTATAAATTAACTCGTGACTTGCACTCGCATAGATGAATCCCAAGCCACTCGTGGCATTACCTATGATAATGTAATTATGTCCTGTGTCCAGGTGTCCAAGCTAGCCAAACAGGAGCATGGAGAAAAGTCACATTGTACTCTGTCATGACTAATGAATAAACGGTATAGGGTACGCACTTCCCAGAAGCTATTGCATTCGATAAGAGCTTTAAGTCTTTTATGGTTAATAGTGCGATACAAACAGGAGCAGTCAGCGAACCAGATTATTTGAAAGTGCACTCCTATACACGCATTCATGTCTCCGATCCAGGTGACATGGTGAAAGAAGCACAAGATTATGAATTAGCCAGTTTGTGCAGCCATCTTGAGAATTCTCGTTTTTAGCAAATCTGCAGATTACATTATTAGGAAGAACAGTTGGCACTCTAAAAAAGGTGGGGTGGTGTGCTGTGCATCAGGTAGACCTCTGCCTTACCACTATCAAAGAAAGAAACAATGGTAATGGTGATATGATGATTTTTTTAAATTGATGTTATTAATTTCATACTACTACAAAGCGAAAGTATACTTATTACTGTAGGTAATAATTACATAGTAATTAAAGATGAAACTTACAGCTAAAAACAACTAAACACATGAGAATACTGCCGTAATTTACTATTAATACCAAAGCTAAATACAAAATGGAAGAAACTTTTTTTTTGCTAAAGTAATTGTCGAAATATCAGGCAATACTTTTTAATGGACAAGAAATACAATTTAATTCGTGGCAAATCATACGGTAAACAGCTGCGAATTGCCAAAATAAAAGTACTTTAATATTTTGTATTACATAAATGTTGTTGCTAAATCCAAATAGTCCTAATTTAGCTTAATTTAATTGAAAGCTTATTCGTCGCATTTTTTTATCGGCTGTCCTGAGGGGAGACTAGACGTAGACGCATGTTTGTTGGATTTGTCATCGTTGTCGACTTTCACATGTGCAGTTTACCATAATAAGCAGTACATTACTCACTTTGATTGAGATATGAGGAAACTACACCACTAAAATCGGTCAAGGACGATTCAGTTGCATAATTGAATATTACTTGTTCCCACATTGTTAAATTCTCGTCTGGGACTACAAATCTTTTTTTTTGATTGACTTTGGACAAAATCTTTATCGCTAAATATCTCTAGCAGACTACACTATATTCCACTCCTATCTCAGACGAATCTCTCAAGGAGTTCATCCTCTATTTCATTCGAAGTAGGAAATATAGGTCTACTATGAATTAACCAAGAAAGCATCTCTCATCCACTAATCACCCAAGAATCCAAACTTATTATGAAAAATTTCCTTTTCTAAAAATGACCTAGTTAGATTGTTTTTGTCTTTAATTTCATATACCGGATTTATTTTTAAATTCTGGCTGCTAGTTCCTTAGAGAGAGCCCTATTCTAAGAAACTGCATTTTGCTACGCTGCCAAATTTCAGTATTTTTACTCTTCCCTCTCTGCCAGAAGTTCCCATACCGATTATTTTTTCCATAGTTTTGAAGTAATCAAGATATAATTATTGTTACTAATACACTAGCAAGTAAGTGGAGCAATATGCTGGGATAAAAATGAATGTTTGAACGTAATGTTTTTTGTTTGTTTTAGTTTATCCTTACATGTTTTGATAAAAATTTGCTTTCTTCTTCAATTTACCGTAGGTAATAAGTCTAAACAAATTCTAAGAAAACATTTTATTATAAACAATTTTTAAAAAAATTCTTGTGAAATATCTCAATATAGGCTATAACTATATATAACATGTATCAAAAGTATAGTCTAATAAATAGAAATTTCATAACTGAAGGTGTCTGAAATGTTTAAGTGAGAGGTTATACGAAACTTCAAATACATTTTGCTGTAATACGATTATGTAACCGCTTACTATGCTATATTCCATCACTTAAGGCCTCGAACAGATAAATGTTTGCAACAAGCAAATTAAGTCACCAAAATAAACTGCTATCTCGCTTCAAGTCCATACGCAGAAAACAGTTACTAATATGAATAAACTGGATAATATTATTCTTTCCTATCGTTGAGAATGTTGTTACTGGATGCTGCAAGTAGAAAATGTTCGTATTAAGGTCTCTGAACAAGTATTTCTATGCAAACGAATAAATGCATTTGTTACTTGAAGCTACTTGGCGTACATCACCTGAATAATGGAATATTCTGCAGTTGTATCTCACCTGATTTTTATGATTGAGGATGCACTGGGCATATCTGGAATTGTTCTGACTGCGGCCGATGAGGGGGAGGGACAGGCGTTTATTGCTGAGGGCACTGCTGTTGGTGCTGCTAACATCTTCGAACACAGCCAGCAGCTTGAGAACCTCTCCTGCAGGAACACTGGTCTTCATGTACTGCAGCCGCTTCCTCACTGAATCGTGGATCACGTCTGCAATGCATCAAGTAAATAATAACTTATTTTACATTGTAATGCAAAGTTCGATTTTCTTTATAATGAACATATGCGATGTCAGATAGTTAAAATGAACACCTTATTCCTCATTATTATTATTATTATTATTATTATTATTATTATTAATAATATTATTAAGTTTATTGTTATTGTTGTTATTATTATTACTTTACTTACATACAATACTTATGTATTTATATACAAATCAATAGTGGAAAGTATAATGTTATATGGAGCGGAAACGTGGACAGTAAATATCAAACAAAAAGCAAAACCACGAGCCAAAGAAATGAATTACTGGAGAAGGATGGAAAAAGTAAGGAATACCGTAATAAAATAATTAATTGTGTCGTAGAAATCATTGGAAAGAAAAGATTAAGGTGGTACGGTCATGTGAAAAGAATGAACGATGAAAAACTGCCCAGGTGGTGATGATTAATTGGGAACCTGATAGAAGACGAAGGATTGGAAGGCCGACTGATACGTGGATGTATGCTGTATAATGGGGACTATAGTAGCAAGATGACTACAAGATAAAGATTCAATGGGCAGACGACTATGGAGGTGCAAAGTTAGTTAAAATTAGAATGTATTTTATTATTATGTATTGTTTGGTTGAGGGAAACCACAACATTGTGGAAAAATAACCCTAAGAAAAATAACATATCTCTTTGCTGAGAAATTATCTTCTGACTAATTGCGCGCACTGACGTTGTAAATAATTAATCTATAGTAAATATGGTAACATTTTATAGGCCTGACACTGCTCAGATAGTTGCTCAGTAACTCAAACAGCAAACATGTTAATTATGATTGCCCAAGAATTCTCATTCAGAGAGCGCGAGTTGCGCATGTACCGATCTACTGGTTTAGTTTAGTTTCGTTTATTCGCTTTCTGTAACTACGTCATCTGATATTAGGCTTTCTAACTTTATAATGAACTAATAATAGATTAGTTTTATTTTTAAATATAAAATAATTATGAAACAGCATGAACAAAAAGAGGATGGATTTATGAAACAAAGTGAAGCTAATTTTTTGGTACGAGAATCTAGCTTATATATATATATAAAAAAAAATATATATATATATATATCAATGATTGATTGAATCTCACTTGACTTGTATTATAACAATCTAGAATAATACGTTTGATATTATTATAAGACCATTTTGAATAAATGGTGCAAAAATATGTTGCACAAACATTTTCTGTTAAATACAGCACTGAGGGTATTCATTATATCTCGTAAATAAACCGACTGAATAATAAAAAAGAAGTTTAAAAGAGTTTGTTTTCAAGTGAAATAATATTTTAGATACACAAAATTAATAATTACTGATATAAAATGTTTATCAATTTTTATAAATTAAAATAAGTCCTGCATATAGATATGTATTATATATATAAAATAAGTCCTGCATACTGATATGCATTATATAGGAAAAATACCTTCTTCATTGATCAACGTTAATATTATTCTATAAAAACTTTCAAAATTTCTTCTTTGTCGCGTACTTGTTTAAAATCGATTTTGTGTAGGCTAATTGCATTTATCCTTCACATATTTGAAAATAACATTAGGCAGATACACACTTCCATAATTTATCTGAGTGCAAACATGTATATTGTTTTGTTCAATTTTGTTTTGTTAAAATTATAATTTAATCGATTTACATTCGATTATTTATTATTCTTCTGCATAGTGTATTTTAGTTTATTTCACATATTTGTACTATAGTACATTAACATTTTCCCTTCGCGTGCATTTTAATAGGCATTGTTCCTTCTATTGAGAAATATGCTCCTGGAGACCTTAATGTTGAATACATTTTAAATAAGAAAATATTCCAAGATTATATCCGAATCTAATATGTTTTTACAATTAAACTCATTTGAGGAGAAACAAAACTGATGTGAAATTCACATAACTTCCTCTGCCCAACTAAAAATTTGCCACTTAGTAAATGACATTCTCTTCATGTAAATTAGTTGTAGAAATGAAGAGAATGTCTTTACCACATCGTATCGCATCCCCGAAGGATTCATAACTCAAATCAAACCTGCTTAAGGCACTCGCGTAACTTTCTTTACTCAAAGCATGACCAAGACAACTTGATCACTTCACATTCTGATATAAAATAAGAGGCCACATTACAAAGAGCTTGTATTCAGTTGTTTGCACCTGATGCAAAGCTTTACTGTTCACCAGGCAAGACTGAGTTCTACAAACAGTGGGTTGCTTATAACTATCCTTCAGATAATTCTTTTTGAAAAAAAAAGTTTCAAATAAAAGAATAAGCACCCCATGGACAAAATTTGAGCAAAATCGTTAGAGCCGTTTTCGAGAAAATAGCTAAAAACGAATTTTTCTTCTGCAAAATCCCCTTCAAAATAAGAGAAAGTCTTCGCCAATCTTCGTGTCACATCCTCAGAAGGTATCTAATCCAAATACAAAATTTTATTTTTATACAATTTTCCGTTCTGTCTGTTCACAGACACACACAAACACACATACACAGATACACAGACGTGTTTCTGAAAAAATTGGATTCAGTATTTTTGGATTCAGGGTGCCTCAAAACGTTAATATTTGTTAAAAACTCTACTTCGAATTTGGGAGTCGAGCACAATATATCCTCTACCTATAATATCGGAACCAATGGTACGGGCAGAGCAAGTTAAAAAAAATAGATTCATTTAAAGATTTTGTCCCTATTAAACCATACAATTTTTATGAATTCATTAATAAAATAATATATTCTTGTTTGGTTTTAATGCAAGGGTCTAGATTGATATACATCTTTGAAAGGATAATGTATTTAAAATTATCACAGGCAAATAAATTTTAATGGTTGTATTCTACATACTTTGATTTATTAGTTTCTTTGTTTTAATCACAAACCCATTAGAAACAATATATTATAATCTTTGGGACCCCTATGACCTCATATGCGAGTTATTTGATGATGCAATGATAGAAGAAAAATATTAGGTGGAAAACATGATGGCATTCTGTATTCCATATACGAACTAAAGTCATTTGCATGGATTTCCCATTCACAACAAGTATACTCGTAGTAGCATACTTATGTCTGTCAAGCATGTCACTTTCACCCAATATTCAAATTCTCGAAGGATTATTTCTTCGTATATGCCGGCCTTGGCCCTTAGTAGGTTACTTATAAATTTTCTGCTGGCAGATCGTTTATGACACAATTATCACTTCGTTATTACAAGTTCGAGAAGTAGCTGTAGTCATTAGAGAAACAGAAACCCCATTAAATGTCTAGGGTGTCTCGTAAATTAGTATTATTACTTGATGCTGAGTATAAAATCGACTGTTCAGTAAGTCACACTTGCAAATATTTGAAGTAGGATGCGTAACTGTTATTGCAATTAAATGGAAAGAATCTCACATATTAATTTTATTAAAACATTTGCACATTACGCAAGCAGTTAATATATTGACAATAAAAAGTTAATAATCGAACAAAGCGATTGGGTTTATGTAAGCTGCATATGAGCAAAAGGAGATGTAGAATTCTGTGTGTGGTGAAGTATTATAAATCTCGTATAACAATGAATATAAAATTATTAACACTAGATCGTATTAATGGTACCATAGAGTTTGTATGTATGTATATATGTATGGAACACCACTAAGGGGGGAGATGGGTGTTGAGAACGACCCTAAGCACGTAGGCCGTGTGTCCGGGCCTATTGTGCGAACCTCTGGTAATGGGATGAATAATGTGCATGCCCTAAAGGCCCCCCGCGGAGCAGATTCCACCACGAACCCCCACGGAACTCCCCAACATCCAGCTAGTACCTGAAACCACACCATATGTACCACGCCTCCAGGGTTTCTCAGGGATTAGCGTGCGCCACGCTCCCGGACCTAAGAAGGAGAGCCCGTAAGGTCGCGGCACACCACTAACAACCCACATGACCACAAGCCACGGGACAGGACGGGAAAGACCCGCAGCGGGAGATGATCCGAAAGCCGGAAAAGAAAACGAAATGATAATGAGGGGGAGTTTGAAGGTGAAGTGGACAGTGTTGATGGAATGAGAGGGGGAAACGGGAGGATCCCCGAGGGGGAAAAAGACTCCTAAGTCACGGCTTCGTCCACTACGAATGACTCGACCGCCTGCCTCGGGATTTGAACTAGGATGCTTGCATGCTCGGCCCACTCGCTAAGCATGAGCATTATTTTTACTTTAAAAATAAAACAGCTGATCTAAACTAAAAGTGTTGGGAATAACCACACGATATGTAGATTGTTTCGCCATCGGCTGTCTCGCTTAAAATGACACAAATAACGATGTGTTTTATTCATTTTAGTAATTTTAGTTATTTATTACATCCTTAAATAGTCACAATAAACAATATAACTCGAGGTCCGGATTCTTTCAAGATATATTCAATTTGTAAAGGACCAGTGGCGCCAACTTTCGAAAAACATTGGGTGGGCTCAACAGATTTTAAAATTCCATACTCCTGCCCCTTATTTGGGTTATGAAATGGACTTATAGGCCTAATAGTTTTGATATTACAACGGATGAATATAGAACTGCACGAGAAACGATTTCGTTGTTTGTAATAGCTAATAACAATCACATTTTATATTTCAACCGACAGGAAAGTGTTGTGTAGCCTAGTGAACGGAAATTCTTTAAAGTTTATAATATTACCTCAATAGTTTTACTTCCTCTGCCCGTACCATAAGTACTGAAGGTGGAGGAAGTATTGTTTTCGACCCTGAAATTCGAAGTCAAGTTTTTAACATAAATACATTGCTATTTTCAGAAACATATCTGTGTAAGTGTCTGTGAACAGCCTAGCTCGAGAACGAAAAATCGTATGAAACACAATTATTTATTTGGTTAGGTTTCGTTTGGGGATGTGACACGAAGATTTTCGAAGACTTTCACTTATTTTTAATGTTACTTTACATGAACAAAATTTAGGTTTTTGCCATTTTCTCGAACATGGCTCAAACGTTTTTGTTTAAATTTTGTATGTGACGTGCTTGTACTGAGAGCCAAAACTTTTATTTGAAACTTTTTTCGGAAAAATTCTCTGTTGCTCAAGGCTTGAATGAAATATTGAATTGTAGAAACTCATTCTTGCCTGCTTTGCATTAGGTTGAAGCAACTGAATACGCACTGCTTGCAATACGGCCTCTTATTCTATATTAAATGTGAAATGAGAAAGGTGTATTGCCCATGCTTAGCGTAAAGAAAGTTACGTGAGTGCATTACGTAAGATTCTATTTGGATTGAGTATCCTTCGGGGATGCGATTCACTGTGATATCTACTTTCATTCTTACAACCAATTTACATTAGATTTACGATTTTATATAAAAAAGAAGTTCTTTTTTTTAAATGTTCCACCTGAATACCATAATATACATAATGTAGTGAAGGTATATTGATTATGTATTGCAATATATTATCCGAATTCCCAAAACTTTTATGGATTTATCTTAATTACAAGCATCGTCTAAATATTTATAACAGCAGTATGATTAAATTCTTCCTGAACAAAAAAATGTATTTAGTCTTTTGAACGCGTAAAAAAGATAGTTCCACCGTGGCTATGGAAACTGCATTGAGAGACGTAAAAATTTAATGAACTGAGGAACGATCTCAAACGATCTTGAGTGGATCGGAACTTCAACAAAGAAACATGATTTTTAGTAATCTGTATCTGTATCTGGTTTCCTATATCCCCTTTGTTGGATTGAAGGGCCTCCAAGCTGGAGGTGTCTGTTAGCTATGTGAATTTTGTTACGCTTGTTTTCCGAGAGAGGGCAGAGGGACAGGTGGTAAGCCCATCGTTTCTCAACCCCACCTCCGGAAACTAAGATTTTTAGTAATAGCAATAAATAATTATCATAATATACAAGTTATTGGGTGGTTTTGAGCCTACGGGCCCATTATGTTGTTAGCACTGGTCGAAATATGTCCTCCTTCCTCGAGGTGTTTCTCGCGTAACGCTAAGAACCATACAAAATGTTTATTATTATTATTATTATTATTATTATTATTTTTTGTATTATTTAAAACTTTTTTTAAATTAAATTTCTTTTTCCCCGTATGAAAGACGGGTAACCAGCTAGTGATACAGTAAAATGTCTTGCCTTACCTATGAGAGAATGTAATTTTTCCTGAAAACGGAGACAACTGAACGTCACTATTACCCGTGAGAAAAATGGGCTTTTTGCTTGGATTGGTCTTTTTATATTTTTCTACAATACAATATTGTAGTATTTAGACTATTCGTCTGTGACTACAACTTTGGTTACAACAAAGTCGTACAAGCTACAATGAAATGTAGCCTACTGGAATCTATAACTTAACAAGTGTGTGACAAAATGATGGAAATTGGAAACCTCGAGGGATCAGCGCCAATCTGTCATAGTGTTAGATTCATTTACTATAAAGGCAATAGCTATTGTGTATCGAGTCTTCATCGATCGATTTAAATAACCTTGTTTCGATTAGCTTATGGAAATGGCGGACAGTGAGTGTTCTAGTGTGTAAAGCTGTGCTCTATTTTATATTTTATATGAAATATTCAGTAGTGACAGTGGTAAAAACTATACGGTTTGTCATTGTTGTATCGTCATTTTCATTCGTTGTGATTGGATTAACTGGACTTCTCTTGTGATGATTAGGCTACGTCTTGACAACGCCGGGCTCATTCGTTATCGTAAGTACAAGTAATACATTCTCATCTATTTTTGTGATAGTGCAGATATGTTTATAATTTGGTTAGGTAGACCGGCTGTCTTTTTGTTGCAAGTATGTTTGTAATGATACGAATACGGGGAGCCGCGGTGAAGGGGTCTGTGGCTTCGAGTCCCGCCTAGGGCATGGGTTTTTCAGATAGACGGAAAAGAAGGTAAAGAAATAATGAACAAGGTAAACAAACGGTAAAACAAGACAAAAAATCGAGAAAAATAGGCCCATGGCAGGCTAAATTAAACAAAAAAAAATACCCGTGAAAGTCTGCCCGCAAACACGTACTTGCAATAAAGCAGCGTTTCTCAACCTTTTTGAACCCGA
Organism: Ectobius pallidus; assembly: GCA_964059195.1. Classification (NCBI taxonomy): domain Eukaryota; kingdom Metazoa; phylum Arthropoda; class Insecta; order Blattodea; family Ectobiidae; genus Ectobius; species Ectobius pallidus. The sequence goes on from CAXKWD010000005.1 coordinate 77,027,928, forward strand.
GGATTTCTAAAATTTCTAAAAAAAATTACGGACCCTAATTTTACATCCTATTTTTAAAAGAAGGTCTATGTTCTTAATATTTGGGGTATTAATTATAGGTCATTATAACGAAATATGTGAAAAAATTTTACTTCCTTACTTTCCACTTGCTTTATGATTTTTTAAGTATGTCTGCGGATCATCTGCACCATCTTCGTGGACCATAGGTTGAGAAACGCTGCAATAAAGTATAGCCATGGCCCTCTTTATTTAGTAACATCTATATTAACTTGTGTTATATCCGATGTTCGGTGACCCGAAGCATTTTGATTGGCTCTCGAGGACATAGATTAATCTTCAGTATTACAGAAGGCTATGGTTACTGTTGTAACTCGAAGTGGTCTCCATTTGTCAGTACATCTTTATAATGCCTCAGCAAATTTATACAAGTTAAAATAAAAGTTTATGTCAACATTACGTATTCTGTTATGAAAGAGAAATCAGGTCGTATAGAAGGTTCAGGTATCAATGCTAATACTCTACTAAAATAGTCTACTTTAAATTTGTTGGGAGGACTATTGTACTATTGATGCTATTATTACAGAACTATTCTGTGTTATATTTTGGCAATGTGCCATAAAATCTGGACTCCATGGAACTAGGCAAAGAAAGATTTTCCCTAATTCCGATAATTGTTTCAATAGTGTGTTTTTTATCGGGTTTTCTGAAAATTTGTACTTATTTGTTTATTAGGTAGATTTTCGAAGAAAAATCTACCTATTGCAATGGATACCACTTTATGATTTTCGAAAAATTCTTTCATATCTTTACGTTTCATGCTCCCCTAAGTACGAAACCACCGCCCGTTCAAAAAAATTGTTTGTGATATTTATATATATATTTATATATATCTTTACACGATAGCGGCCGTAATTTTGAAGATATTTGAACCAAATTTTATTATGTTATTTCTAGGCCCAATAGTTTGGACAAGTTCGTTAATGGGCAAAATTGGCCCAAGGGGGTGGTCGGGGGAGGGGGTTGAAATTTTTAAAAATGTATATCTCGGCCCCTATGAAGTATAGAGGGAAACTTTGTTTGAATAAATTAGAGTACTCCCTATGGAGTTCACAGTGACACCAACGATTCGGAGGTTCGAGTGAGGGTGGGGGTGGAGGTGGGGGTGGGGGATGAAAATTCGAAACTTTTGAAACCACGTCTTGTGGGGTATCGTTGAAAAGCTCTTGATGAGTACTCTACAAATCAATAAATAGTTTTTTGATAGCTCTCATATTACGCGAGATTTTAATGTTTGAAAATAATAACACTTAAAAGAATTATTATAATATCATAATTTTGTCTTGTTTAGCGGCTTTGCTAATTTTATTCATTGCTGATCTTGCGCACGGTCTCCCAGAATATTATATCCTATTCTTGTTGTCAAAACAAATGATTGTAGGCTCTTCCTCTTTACCGAATTCAGTTCTTATTACTGCAGGTTTACCATGCCAAGGCTAAAGAAGAAGAGTGCTATGCAGCGACAATAAATTAAACCAAAAGCACTTCGAAATCTACCTCCGCCTGTAGGCCTGCCTAAAGGGATTTTTTGATTCAAGTAGAAGTGTAAGATTTATGTAATGTTTTCCCATTTCGATATACCAAAGCCCCCTAAAGTTACATTTCCCTATTATATCCTATTCTTGTTGTCAAAACAAATGATTGTAGGCTCTTCCTCTTTACCGAATTCAGTTCTTATTACTGCAGGTTTACCATGCCAAGGCTAAAGAAGAAGAGTGCTATGCAGCGACAATAAATTAAACCAAAAGCACTTCGAAATCTACCTCCGCCTGTAGGCCTGCCTAAAGGGATTTTTTGATTCAAGTAGAAGTGTAAGATTTATGTAATGTTTTCCCATTTCGATATACCAAAGCCCCCTAAAGTTACATTTCCCTCTGGTTTATTGTCCCTTGCTGTTCCTTCTACATGTTCGTTCCACTCTGACTTTTTTCTTTTTAAGCAGTCACCAATGTCTTGTACCTCACAATCTTCATTTAGGCTATATAAAATTCACTTGGCTTGTCCATTAATGTCCTTTCTGTGATACCAGAAGCTTCATCTAATTTCTATTATCCTCTATCGTCTATAATTTCTAATTGTCCACCGCTGTGGTGCAGGGGATGCGTTCGCTCCTCTCACACAAGTCTCGGGTTCAATACCCGGGTGAGGTTTTTTCTGGGGTTTTCCCTTACCTGTGAGACAAATGTCAGGTCACTTTAGGCCATTGTGGTCCCCGGATATCATCTGGCCGTCATTATCATCTTCATCCCATCCTCGCTTGTTCGGAGTGTGTGTGTGAATGGTGTATCTCGTCCTGTGTGGTTGTATTGTCTCGGAGGTGGCCCCCGCATTGGGCTGATCACTCATCCAGGAGGTCCTCCATGTCCTTGTCTGGTCAAAAAAGTATGTCTATGTTGTGATCCATAGTTCATTCCTCTCCCGACAGGTCACGGCGCGGGCCGCATAAAGGTCCCCCTATAAGGGAGAGGTAAAACTACGAAAGGGGGAAAAAAAGAAATATTTCTAATTTCTTTCCTGCCCTCTCCTTATGTACAGACCACATAGAAAAACAATGTGCTTAACCGCTGTGGTGCAGGGGATGCGTTCGCTCCTCTCACACAGCGGGCCCTGGTTCAATACCCGGGTGAGGTTTTTTCCGGGGTTTTTCCTTACCTGTGAGACAAATGTCAGGTCACTTTAGGCCATTGTGTTCCCCGGATATCATCTGGCCGTCATTATCATCTTCATCCCATCCTCGCTTGTTCGGAGTGTGTGTGTGTGAATGGTGTGTCTCGTCCTGTGTGGTTGTATTGTCTCGGAGGTGGCCCCCGCATTGGGCTGATCACTCATCCGGGAGGTCCTCCATGTCCTTGTCTGGTCAAAAAAGTATGTCTATGTTAGTTCATCTGAGGTTTTCACGGCCGGAATCTTGGAGTTGAAGCATCTTCCGGGCTGTGGGCCGTGGTCCAAAGGCAAAATTACAAGTCTCGCCAGACGTTTCGCTCACGCTGTGGGGAACTTCTTCAGTGGCTGCTATCTTGACGCTGACTGAACTGCTTGAGACCAGACCAGACCAAATAAGCTAACTGAGATCAGAGCATTGCGGGCGAATCCCGCAATGCGATGATCTCGACTCCGATTCCATACCTGCATACGGAATGCATTGCTGGAAATGAAAACGGGTTCCTATCCTGCTTGGAGAAACGGAGCTGCTTATATACTCGCGGTGGGCGTGGCTTAGCTGGTTGCGTCAGCGTCAAGATAGCAGCCACTGAAGAAGTTCCCCACAGCGGGAGCGAAACGTCTGGCGAGACTTGTAATTTTGCCTTTGGACCACGGCCCACAGCTCGGAAGATGCTTCAACTCTATGTCTATGTTGTGATCCATAGTTCATTCCTCTCCCGACAGGTCGCGGCGCGGGCCGCTTAAAGGGAAAAAAAAAGAAATATTTCTAATTTCTTTCCCGCCCTCTCCTTATGTACAGACCACATAGAAAAACAATCTGCTTAACTTTTTTCTGAACGCCTTTTCAAATCGTAGAAAAATATTTCGGCGGTGGCTGTGAAAAGTGCGCTGAAAATCGTAAAAAATTAATGAACTGATAAAGATTTCAAATGATCATGATTGAATTGGAACAATAGGAGATCGTACTATATATATATATCAACAGCAGCATGATTTTCGTTGTGCAGCGATTCAACAAAGAAACAAGATGTTTAGTAATAGCAATAAACAATTATGATAATAGTACTCGGAAAATAATTGGGATGGCGCCATTGTAAAGGACCAAATAAAGTTGAATTTATTTGTATTTTGCAGCCTTTAGCCTAACATCTTCCCGGAAGTGTGCAACATTCAAAATATGAAGTCATATCAATTTATATACGGGCATTTTTGCGCGATTGAGACTATGACAGTAAGATAAGAAAGCAAAGACCCAGAAATGGTGACAATTCCTTCCCAAATGAACAGTTAACTTGTTTAACAATCTTTTAAAAAATTACTAAGTATCAAGTCATTGATATTATTATTATTATTATTATTATTATTATTATTATTATTAATTATGATCTATATTGATTTAACCAGTTATAAATATGATCCATGAAGACTATTATAGTTATCATTGATTCATTCGTAAATGTTGAACACAATTTTAAAATAGTTTGACGATATGGCAATTAAATTTGATTTTACAAAATATATTTTTTGTCACTCCAGTTTTCGATGAAAATAATAGTAATACAATTTGTAGAGAGAAAAGTCTGCTGATCTGCGAGATTAGTAGTTCCTCTTCTCAATAAGTACTATAACAGAGAACAGTAACTTAGGCATCTACTTATTTTTGATAAATTTCACGATTGAAAATACACATCCTCAAAGGTACACGCTTCTAATCATAGGCATGATCTGAAGTCCAAAATCTTTCAGCTGGAGTCGTTCATCTCAAAGAAGTCAGAAAAAGTTATTTCGTTTTCTGTTCTGGTTTAGAAGAAATTAATCAGCTTGAAGTCACATAGTTCAAATTGAAACTTTAAGAAACATTAAGAAGAGACAGTTTGTTCTTTACGTTTTCAAAATCAAGAAATCTTGAAAATTCTAGAACAATCATTCCAATATCCTCACAAAATAAAAAGAAATCTCTATAATATAAATTTAAACTTAACAAATTTGCAACTTATTCAACAGTAACGCACATTATTTCAACTTTATACCATAATATTTATATAATGTAGACTATTTTTTGTTCCGCGGGCCGCAAAAACACCTTCAGGCGGCCTCCAATTGCACAGGCTTGATAATTATGCATGATTGAAGAATTACCGTAATTAAATAAAATTGTAAGCGAACAAATAAGAAGAATAAACAAGAGCAACTAAAGGAACGATATTGAAATCGAAAGGATATACACCATGCACTCCTAATAACGCTTAGTGCATAATGTTGCATGGATGTTATTGACTCGTCATGGATGTCAGGTTCTTTTGCAATGCAGCGGATCTTATGCTGTGTGCAGGTGTTTCTCATTAACCCTTCTTCAAGGACTCCTTAGCCGCAGTCGTTTCTCTCAAGTCTTCTCGTCTGGAGTCTTCATACCCGCAATGTTATTTACAGACCATTTCTCTGTAGAGGACATAACACTATACCAGTGGGCTCAAACTGAGGCTCGCGTACCCCTAAGAGTTGTAGGGGATACGGTAATAATTCCAAGGATATTTAGCAGAATTATATACTTGCAAACATTATCGTGAATTTTTAAGTTGGCAATTAGTCTACCAAATCAACGTGCCCATCGGTGATTCTGAGCTGTTATTTAACTTCGTTAAAACTAATTAATTACATCGTTATGAAATTATTAACAGTTAGAAGAATTTACTAAGATAGGCCTACTGTGGTTGAACATTTACAGAGTATCTGAACGTTTTCACAGGTATGGAACTTGACACCAGTAAACTAGATGCATAGCTAATTAATAAAAGTTTGGTTGATGACATAATCTTCTTTTTCTCAATTGAGAGAATGATATATAGCGAAAAAATGTAATTTAAGAAATTTCACGAGCTGGATTTTATAGTTGCAGTAATATATAAACTAGATGACAATGTTTGAACTTAAATGTTTAATTGTTTAACTGAACTTGGAAATTGTAAAAAAATAGGCCTGTTATATTATTTCTGAACGAAAACATTATATATAATAATATACAATAGTAGGCCTATATCATAAAATAAAACTTTTCTGTGAAAATAATATATACATCATAAAATAAAACTTTTCTGTCAAATCTTACTGAAAAAAATTATGTAAGTTTTCAATAGCACAATCGTATACAAGCCTAAAAATAAAACATTATAAACATAATTGATCATTTTGAAATATTTCTAATGAGTATATTAAAATAACATTCCAAAGTACGAAGATTTTATGTAAAACTTTAGAAAAAAATATTAAAATAGCGTTCGCTAAGCATTTAGCCAGATTTAGGTGGTACAAACTATTTAAAACTTGGATAAGGGGTGCTATAGTGTTCAGCTTCTACATTACGAAGTATGAGATCTTAACCCTGCTTTTCTGAAGGATTCTTAACCACTTAGATCAAAGTCCTTTCATCCCAACGAGTTGTTTTATGTACACCGCTATGTTCAGAATTAAATTATTTAGGTCGAAATCTTTTTCATTGTCTCTTGTCTTTAAAGATGAGTGAAAAAATCGATGCACTATTCTCCCAGGTTACTCCTTTTCACGATAGAAACATTTATTTCTCTCTGTTACTGTTACTAATTTTTTGCAGTGTAATAAATTGCTTTCCATTGTGTGGATTACAGCACATCGAACTTGTGTTCTTTTTTAATTTTTTTTTTAAATTTATTATTATTATTATTATTATTATTATTATTATTATTATTATTATTATTTATTTTTCTGTAATATCCATTTAATGCATGCGAAGACTCCCACGTAACTGTCTATAGTGAAGTGCTTGTTTTGTACTGTTAAACCAGGATTGTAGTAGGGCTATTGTTGATGTCCTCCCTGTCCATTAGTCGGGCGGCCAAAGGTGTACCACATTTTATAGTAAAAATTGACAGTATTTCATCCGCAACGACTTTTCCGGAATTGCAGTAATGTTCAGGGAGTGGGAGCCAGATGACACTACTTCTAAGCAAATGCGCAGGTAGAGGAGATATCGCTATTAAAACAAAATCTGATATGATATACATTAATTAATCTTTTTGACTCTAAGTGTAATATATTATTATGTATAATATACCACATAATTTAATATAGTATATGTATTATCGTGGCAGAAAATTTTTATTTCTTATTCTCATTAGTCCAGTAACTTTGTCGCCTGAAAGCATGGGGTAGTATGCGTCAAATCCGGTAGTTCTGATTTTTTGCAGACTTGTTTATGATGTTGGCCTAATGAATAATCCAAGTTTGTGACCTCGAGCGCCGAACGCAACTTTGTCAAAAATCGAAAAAACCTCGAAAAAATCGTGTTTTTTTTTCAAATTTTGGCGATTATAACCCTAAAGGACTAGTTTCTGATAAAACTTTCTTAGGACGTTTTTAAAGTAGACTAAATTTGCTACAATATGATACTAGAACTGTCTCTGTAGACCCAATAGTTTCCGAGATTAAGCCTTTCAAAGTTTATCATTTTTTTCGAACTTCGCAATTTTGCTTCCGAGCCTACCGAAGCACAGTGCACAGTGGTCCGAAATTCCAATCTAGGAGGAAAAAACTATTCTTATAACTTTTACTATTACTTTTATGAAAGTAATTGAATTTTCGAAAGAAAATGCCATGTCTAATTGTATAAATAATAAAAAATAAATTAAATACATAAAAAAATTAATGAAATATATTCAATAATATAATTTTTTTATGGAAACATAAATTATTTCAAAAGTACTAAATACGTTAAATTCAATTGATATTTCTCAGATAATAAACAAAAAGTAGCTGCGCTAAATTGCGCAATTTTTATAAAATACATTTTTTATTTGTTTAAGGTTGCTCCGTTACTCGTCGCGTGATTTTTGAAAAATTAAAGTCAAGCCCGCACACTCAGATTAGTGATTTAGTGACACACCTGTAGCACGTTTTTAACCTACCCTAAGTGTTTTTTTTAAATTTCAGTTGTTGACTGGCTTGCTGCCCATCACGTGAGTGCTGTTTGAACTCAAAATCTACAGAATGTCGCATCCCAGTCCCAGCGTGGGTTTGTGTTTTATCTGTAAGGAGACTTTAAGTGAAGGTGAAGTGCGCCTAGTGAAGGAAAGAGGTGTAAAACCCCTTATTGCGTCGAGTATTTCCCTTAAGAACATAGAAAATCAGCGTTTATTGAAGGGTGTAAATGAGATATATGTGCTTGTCAGATAAAATACAACAATCCGAAGTTGATCAAAGCAGCTGTTAGCAGTGGAAAATCAAATATTACGCCATCAAGGGCCACAAGATTGTTGCACTAAGAGATAACGTTTCCGCATTAATGACATTGTTCCGTTTTTCATAGACAACAGTATTCTCTGAAATTGGACTGCTCAGAGACTGATCTCGTGGCCCTTGATGGCGTAATATTTGATTTTCCACTGCTAACAGCTGCTTTGATCAACTTCGAATTGTTGTATTTTATCTGACAAGCACATATATCTCATTTACACCCTTCAATAAACGCTGATTTTCTATGTTCTTAAGGGAAATACTCGAAGCAATAAGGGGTTTTACACCTCTTTCCTTCACTAGGCGCACTTCACCTTCACTTAAAGTCTCCTTACAGATAAAACACAAACCCACGCTGGGACTGGGATGCGACATTCTGTAGATTTTGAGTTCAAACAGCACTCACGTGATGGGCAGCAAGCCAGTCAACAACTGAAATTTAAAAAAAAAACTTAGGGTAGGTTAAAAACGTGCTACAGGTGTGTCACTAAATCACTAATCTGAGTGTGCGGGCTTGACTTTAATTTTTCAAAAATCACGCGACGAGTAACGGAGCAACCTTAAACAAATAAAAAATGTATTTTATAAAAATTGCGCAATTTAGCGCAGCTACTTTTTGTTTATTATCTGAAAAATATCAATTGAATTTAACGTATTTAGTACTTTTGAAATAATTTATGTTTCCATAAAAAATTATATTATTGAATATATTTCATTAATTTTTTATGTATTTAATTTATTTTTTATTATTTATACAATTAGACATGACATTTTCTTTCGAATATTCAATTACTTTCATAAAAGTAATAGTAAAAGTTATAAGTATAGTTTTTTCCTCCTAGATTGGAATTTCGGACCACTGTGCACTGTGCTTGGGTAGGCTCGGAAGCAAAATTGCGAAGTTCGAAAAAAATGATAAACTTTGAAAGGCTTAATCTCGGAAACTATTGGGTCTACAGAGACAGTTCTAGTATCATATTGTAGCAAATTTAGTCTACTTTAAAAACGTCCTAAGAAAGTTCTTTCAGAAACTAGTCCTTTAGGGTTATAATCGCCAAAATTTGAAAAAACACGATTTTTTCGCGGTTTTTTCGATTTTTGACAAAGTTGCGTTCGGCGCTCGAGGTCACAAACTTGGATTATTCATTAGGCCAACATCATAAACAAGTCTGCAAAAAATCAGAACTACCGGATTTGACGCATGCTGTGATGTATAAAGTTACTGGACTACATGTTACCATAAAACCGTTTTGGGGGTGAAATTAACCAGAAATGCAATATCACTTTCATACTTCTCTTCCCAAAACATATTACCTTACCTCGTATTGTTTTCTCTAGGTCCAGTTAAGAGAAAGTTATGTGACTGCATTGTTTTCGTGTATTTCAATATTTAATATTTATTTATAACATGAATTATATTGATACCTTCTCTAATTTGTCAAACTTCCATTTCGTTTAATTCCAAACCCATCTGATACCACTTGCAACAATACTGTTGTCAAGTTTTCTCTGATTTGGATTTGATAATTCTGTGTAAAAAGGGATTAAGTATTCTCAAAAACATTTGATTTTGGCATTTAAAATCAAAATTTTTCAAAATCCTTTCTTAGTGAGTACCTACATTATGAAACGAAGGTATTGTCAAAATTCCAAGTCTCTACCTGTTATAGTTTAGGCTGTACGTTGATTCCTGTCAGTCAGTCAGGACAAAGCCTTTTATATATATAAATATATATATATATATATATATATATATATATAGAGAGAGAGAGAGAGAGAGAGAGAGATTATGCATATTATGGAATTCATGTAGGAAATTTAAACAAAATTGCATATTCACTTGTTTCAGTTTGATGCAAATAATTTTAATATAATTGTTCACCAGGCAAGACTGAGTTTCTAAAACAATGGGTAGCTTATAACTACCCTTCAGAGAATTAAAAAAGAAGTTTACAATATAAGTTTTTGCTCATAGTATAAGCACCTCATCTACAACATTTAAACAAAATCGTCAGAGCCGTTTTCGAGAAAATCTCGAAAATAGAAATTTTCTTTCGTCGCCAGTCTTCTTATCACATCCCCAGCAGATACCTAACCCAAATACAAAATTTTGATTTAGTACGACTTCTCGTTTCCAAGCCAGGCTGTTCACAGACAAAACAGCCTTTCTTTTTGCAAATAAAACTTTTGTATTCAGGGAACCTCAAAACATGTATTTATGTTAAAACTCAACTTCGAATTTTGGGATCAAGTAGTCATCTTTGCATTTGGATGGACACATTGTAGGAAGTAAAAAGAATGGATATCAAAGCTGGGTTCTTCGAATTCAAGTCATTCTATTTGTAAATTATTACACTTTTTCTTTTCATGAACATCTCTTGCAAATTGAAAATTTTATTGGGTTTTGAAATCTCCTGAGCCCCTTTTCAATGCTTTTGAAAATATATGCAAATCATACGCATTGGAAAGTATAACAATTTTGGTGATTTTTTAATTATTTTCATTATTATTATTATTATTATTATTATTATTATTATTATTATTATTATTATTACAAAAAATGGTTTTCTCTAGAGTAATCGATTTTATTAAGGCATGTTACATGATAAAAATAGAAGGAATGGGTCGTATAGTGTACAATATTAATAACTTATGTGTATGAAATGCACAATTGGTTGCTTGTCTATTTCAGATATAAGTTAATAGTCTTTATTTAAATCTTTCTGGTATTATTATTTTCTATAAAAGGATCAGGGTAACTTGTAATGTTAGATTACTTTACAAAAATACCTAAATAAAGACACAAATGAACAAAAACAAGTAAATAGATTCATACTTTATAATCCGACTTTCTATGCAAAAAAATGTAAAGTGCGAGTATATATGTGGCCATCAATGGCAGTAGGTGGAGGTATATTTAAATTTCCACGGATTATTATTATTATTATTATTATTATTATTATTATTGTTATTATTATTATTATTATTATTATTATTATTATTCCGAGAGATTATTTTGGCCATGTGCCGAGAACGCACGGTCCGGCGACCTGGAAGCAAGACGTCGGCGGGTAAATGCGCTCCAGCGGCATAGCGCAAAAATAATGCGCTGTTTAAACAAATATATATGTATATATATATAATGTATGTCATACATAAAAATAGGTACAAGAAACATTATCTGAACCGGGACTCGAATTTTTGTAGGCCTATCAGAGAAAAGCTGAAGGTTATGGGTTAGAGTTCTGTTGTCAGAGAAATTCTTCTATTTTCCTGTATTGCCAATAGATTTAAGGAGGAGAAATAGAAGGCATTTTTCGCTCTGATTAGTGCTAAAATATAGTTTTTTCTGGATATTTGTATCGCAGTTATCCTACCTTTGTTATCATTGAGCTTATAAGCAGTGACCTCCGTCTTGGTGAGGAAGCGCGAGATCTGCGCCGCTATAAGCTGTTGTATGCTACCATAACATTGCGCCACAAGCTGGCCTTTCGGTGTCAGCAGCGAGAACCAACCTGTAACAATAATACAAACATCTTTCAATTCTCACATAGGCACTTTCAGTTTATAAAAATTAGATGGAACTATCTATCTAAGCAGCTAACCAACCAACCAACCATCAACTAACCAACCAATTATCAGCTAACCAACCAACCATCAGGTAACCAACCAATAATCAGCTAACCAACCAACCATCAACTAACCAACCAATCATCAGCTAACTAATCAACCATCAGCTAACAAACCAATCATCAGCTAACCAACCAACAATCAGCTAACCAACCAATCATCAGGTAACCAACCAATCATCAGCTAACCAACCATCAGCTAACCAACCAATCATCAGCTAATAAACCAACAATCAGCTAACCAACCAATCATCCAATTCACGAGGGACCAAGAAGTCGAAGGTTATCTTCCTATCTAAGGTTCCTTTCTTTCAAATTGCTCGTTCCATTGCGATCTTCATGAGATCGATCTTATCATTGTCCTCCTATCTACATCTGGGTTTTCTGCTCCACAGGCTTCCCGTAGGCTATGACTTCGTCTAATTTCTTCCTGTAATCCCTACGGTGAGGCCTCCAGTTGGAGGTTGGAGGTTTGGAGGTCATTAATTTTGTTACCCTTATTTTCCGAGAGAGAAAGAGAAAGAAAGAGAGAGAGAGAATAAAGGGACGAGTGGTAAGCCCATCGCCTCACAAACCCCTCTCCCGAAACTTAGGTATTATTTTGACGCGAAAGGGCCGAGGAATTTTGTCCAGAGGTTCTAATTTAGGTTTGGAGATTTTTTTTTTTTTTTTTTTTTTTTGGGGGTGACAAGCTTAAAGCCTCTCCCGGAGGACTCCGTGCCCAGGATTTTTACGTCCTGAAAAATCAACTAATCGCGGCCGGGTTTGATCCCGCGTTCTTCGGATCTAGAGGCGGACCCGCTACCTCTACACCATCGCGGCCGAGTTATATAATTTATGTTACTTCATTATTCCCCATTCGAGTTACATATCCTGTCCATCTTATTTTGCGTGGTCTAATAACTATTGCAATTTATGGCGAGCTGTATGAAATTAAATTTCGTTGTTATGATGATTTCTCCAATGCCCTTTGAAAGTCAACCTCTATGGGTCTGAAAATGTTTCTTGCTACTCATGACCCGAATGTTCTAAATCTATTCTCTTTCTGCAGTGTCCAGTTTTTCGCATCAATAGAGGTTTATTGATCAGTAAAAATCTATAGATATATAATATCCGTACTTTCAAATTCTTCGAGAGGTGCTGAGATTAATGAATATTGTTTAGAGGGTAACTTATGCTTTTCCTGAATTTAGTATAATTTTAATTTCCATGTTTATCTCTTTACAAGGGAACACACCTTTTGAAATGTATTGATACTTTCAAAAGCCACGTTAACTTTTGAAAATTTAAATCTAAAAGTAAAGAAACAGGCAAATATTATGTTTTCCGTATGTTATATTCCTTTTATAGATGTTATAGCTAGTATAATGGAAAGCACCTTAGAGAAAGTTTTCTCTCATATACCAAAGAGTACTACAATTGTAATAGTTTTTTTGAGCTGAACTATACATATTTTTGTGTAAATACCAGATCTTTAGAGAAAATCCACCATACAATAGCTAAAATACAGAACATTCTGCTTAAAAAAATTGTGGTGAGTTCCAAAAATGGCCGATATCGACCCCCTTGGGCCTATTTCGTTTTTCTACTCATAGTACTGTATCTAGTACTGTGCAAACGTATTAATTTGGGTAAGTAAATTAAATTACTCTTGTGCTACACTTCATGACTTCTTGATTTCTTACGATGACGATGAAGAAGTGTTTAGTAAGTGTTTATAAGTAATCTGTGTGTATTTGTCCTGCGAGAAACAATGACAAATCTCCGCGGTATCACCCTTACCTTAGAGCCTTGGACATTATCCCATGACTGGAGGCCTGCCATCGGCCACGGCACTAACTCGTCAACATATGTTTGTATTTGTGTTTGTCTACTGGTGTTCCATTAAGTGGCGAATTTTCAAGACAAGCATAACGAGTAGTAACATTTTTTGTTTCGATTTGCACAAATTTGTTCCCACAAGTATTTTATTTCTATATTAGTTCTTGTTAGAATAGTTTGTAAAAAGGTATGCGCATCAGGTTAGTTTGCAGAACAGACAAGCAACCATATCTGAAGCTGCCTTCAGATCCTCAGATGATTCTATGATTTCATTTCAAAAGAAAGGTTTCTGACCAGTAAGAATATGGGGTGGGGACATTTATCATCAGAAACAGGAAATGCATTTGTTTGTCTTTTTCCCTTGAATAGGCTATTTCTCATCAATTCGGCACCGAGTTTATGAAAGGACGATAAAATTTTACCGTAGAAAACTGACCGACCACGGCCCATAAGCCCAGAAGAGTTGACTTCAATTCTCTCTTTCATTTTACTGTAGTCTGAACTGTTGTACGTTCGGAGACAGTTCACATTCATGATTCATTAATCACAGATAATTTCAAAATAATGTAACTTTTCTGGTGGAATAGCTCACTTAGTGTGGAAATTGTAGGTAATCATGGTGTGATTTCGGGTAAGTTTTGTTTTTTTTAAATGTTATTTTAATCGAAAGTTATGGATTTTGAAGTGATATTGTAGTATATTTTTAATTCGTTGTAACTAACAGAACTGGTAGTCAGCAGTGTGAAGGGGTAATAATAATAATAATAATAATAATAATAATAGTAGTAGTAGTAGTAAATATAGCGAGATTTTTTCGTTAAACATCTATATAATTTCGCATAATTTGTCTTGAGATAAAATTTCGCTACTGGTTTCACTAATTATGGGTATGGAGCTGTTTATTTAAGCTGGATTTAATTTTTAAATTATCATGAATGGAAATCAGAGTTTTATAATAGCCTCTTCCAAGAATGTGACAAACTGAAGAAGGAACGTCAGTATTTCTCTCACAAAGAAGTAGAAGAAAGAAAAAACCTTCAGAGGACATAACATATTTTCACGTATAATCACTGGAATGAGCACACCATTAACAAGTCTGATGTTACGTTCTATCTGTCGAATTCTTATACAGTATGTGCTTAGTAATAGGAAATAGAGGTTACTTGTTGTTTCTTTTCTATTTGTTTCAGTTTCAATATTGAAAACGTTGTAAGTTACATACAGGCCTTTTTGTATCTATTAAAATCCTCCACATTATAATGCACGCGTATGAATCCATCCCATCAATAATTTATTACTAGAACTGGAGCAACGTATTATGGTTTTGACTAAAATATTCTGATTCCCCTTTTCTACTAACTTTTCTTACTTAATTTTTGCAGTCTAGACATCAAACTTGCTGAAATATGGGAACAAAAAGTCATTACTTTACCGACTACTCTTTCCAGAAGAATATTTAAATACTTTAAATTCTGTACAATTAAACTTGTTCGAGAAGTAGCCTAATACTCTACACTTAATACTTTCTTAGGACTTATTATTTGTATTACGACATGAGTATAATACAAGATTATTCAGAACTATTTTAAAATGATAGACCTACTTTTGTTATTATTGGACTACAAAAAAGATAATATCATTTACTTCTTCAAGGTGTTCAATATTCTGAGAGACTGTCCGATGAAGAATGTTTACTATTAGGCTACATCCCTGTCTAATGGAGCAATCCTTATGGAGTAGACATAGATTTGCTTTTCCGAAGCTCACGGGCTCGATCCCAGCCCAGGTAGATGCCATTTGCGTGTGCGTAAATGCGACAAACCTAAGCCTGCAGACATATTATTAGGGTTCGGATGTTTATAACGCAAAAGATTGAAAAAAAATATGACTGAAAATATGACTTTAAAAATGACTAAATATTACCCAAAATATTTGTTCCAATGTTCCAATTCAAAACATTTAAAGACATTAAATTCTTACGTCACATGAATTCAATCAGATAATCACTTTTAACAATTTTGGTGACTTACAGTTTTACTTGTAATGAAATTCTGTTTGAAAGAATTTGCCCCTGTTTCCTCGCTTCACCAGCCCCAAATACTCGTAATATTTTGTAGACCTTGCGTGTCTATAAAATGTGAACTAACTCCGTGGCGCTAATATCCCAGAAGGGACAAGGTCTACCACCCGACCGCTGCGTCATCTACCATAGGTAGACGCCGGATTGGGGGGCATGTGGTCATCATGCCGACACCCACGGCCGTTAATGGTGGTTTCCATGACCGGATAAAATATGAACAATTGCGTTAATTTTAAAATTTAAGTTACCTATTTATTTGGCATAAACATTAAATTAATGAAATCAATTTCAAATTTAACTTTACCGTGTAGTACATACGCTCTATAATTGTGATCCTTCACTGAATTTATAACTGAAATATGACGTTAAATTACAAATATGGCCAAAATATGACCAAGACCACAAAATTGACTAAAACATGACTTTATATGCAAAATAAAACGGTCCGATTAGGATAACAAGCGTGCAATTCGTGTTTAATTTGTATTTGCTGCGAGATCGGAAGTCAGGATAAAAATATGACATGTCATAAACATCCGAACCCTACATATAAAAGAACACATCGACGACGGTTACGTATCTGAGTAGCAGTACACGACTATAGTTAAGTAACATAATAAATACCCGGTAAACATTTCTGTCTCGGTAACATTTCATTTTGTAGAGAATATGTGTTTTAATGCCATTTTAATTTTACCCCAGTTTAACTGATCTAACTTTGCGTATATCATCTATCATAGTAGAGAATGCGCAAAAGAACTGATAATGGTCACAGGGAAACCGCCTTTTGCAATATTGTTATAGGAAAGAAAACTAGTGTATATTGCTGTTTCAGTTTTTAAATTTTGAGGGAAATCGCTAGAGCTATTTATTTTATAATCAGTATTTTAAAAAGGAAAATTTTTTTATGAGATATAATCACTCTTAATATTTGAATAATAGGAATGAAATTCGAGGGGAGCAAGAAAAGCCGAACAAATTCCATAAACAAAAATAACTGCTCAGCCGGACTCATTCGAAAAACACGTTTTTCGGTTTCTAGACATAATTAAATGCGTTTTTCAAGTATTATCTCGATTTTGATTTTGTCACAATCACTATATAACCAATCAGGCGTTAAGA
The DNA here is from genome assembly GCA_964059195.1 of Ectobius pallidus. NCBI lineage: Eukaryota > Metazoa > Arthropoda > Insecta > Blattodea > Ectobiidae > Ectobius > Ectobius pallidus. The sequence continues at coordinate 77,044,566 of CAXKWD010000005.1, forward strand.
TGAATTCTTATGTGGCATTTACTTTTGCGAATGAGGAATATAGTAGAGGATCGGTATTTTGAGTCTCGATATTCCCATAAATCGTAGCTGAAAATGTTGGATTAACAATTAATAAATTAATTAATAAATCATCAGTTTTCAGTGCGCAAGTTCTTGGATGTGACAGAGCGAAGAAGAGAAATATAGTATCTCCGAAACTGGCCATTTTTAGGTTATAGTTGTGAAGTATTTAGAAAAAACAGCTCTGTGTTCCTGGTGAAGTCTCATATAGTCCAGTCAAAAAACATAAAAAAATGACCCAACCTCTTAAAAAATCCGAAAGTTTTGAAACTTTGCACATTGATTTATGGGTGCCTAAGGATGAATATACCAAAAGTCCTCATGAATATGAGGCGAGCTCTAGCGGCAATTAGCGAAAACAGGGCACTTTTTTGTTTTTTTGTTAATATCTCGAGAACCGTTGGTCGGAGGTAAAAGTTTGCTATGTATATAATTGAAGCTTATTACATTTGCAACAAAAATGATTATATACGTTTTTCTTGTATTCTCAATGGTTACCGAGTTATAGGGCGCTAAAGGATAGCGTTTAAAAAAAACACTCTAGCGCGTTACAATATGGCATTTCTAATAATATTTGACAATGGTTTACCAATTTTTTTCGATACCAAGGATGATTGAGGAGATAAACTTCACAGCTTTGTATAAAAAGAAGGACATGATGTATATTAAACAATGAAATACATTACCAAAACAATAGGGCAGCCTTTTTCGGAAGTTAAGCTGTCACTAAAAGACCGAGCATTCCCTTTGGCAAGCATGTCAAATTCAGTCCGAGTTCATGGTGAAAGTGTGGTGATTAACCCTTTCACAATCTTTCAGAGGATTGCCATCAACAAGCGGAGTGATGAGGATTTGAAGTTCTATTTACAGCATGAGCTTGCCCCGTACCCATTGTCTTTATTTGAGGAAGCAGGAATGCGGAAGAACAAGAAATCTACCTTGTACGATGCCTTTACTCCAATAAAAGAAGAAATAAACATAAGCTATTTTGACATTGTTTTGGATGGAGGCTTACTATTACACAAGGTGGTGTGGCCCAAAGATTCACCAACAATCTCAACCATCTGCCAGTGTTATGTAGCCTATGTTCTCAAGCATTATGGTGGCAACAGCTGCACAGTGGTGTTTGATGGTTATTCAGCCGCCCCATCCAGTACAAAGAGAGCTGAACAGAGCCGAAGGTACAAAACAAAGAGGTCAGTGGACATAAACTTTGGAGAGAAAACAGTAGTGACAGTCAAACAGGATGATTTTCTTTCTAACGAAAATAATAAATCTAGACTAATTTCATTCCTCATAACTGCCCTCACCAGCCATGGAGTTGAAACAGGACAAGCGTCCAGTGATGCTGACACCTTGATCGTCCGAACAGCACTCGTCAAATCCTTCACTTGTGACAAAGTAGCAATAGTCGGTGAAGATGTAGATCTTATTATTCTCCTCATGGCCTTAACTCAGAGTGAACAAAACATATTGTTTGTGAAACCAAGCCATGGCAAAGTAGGAAGGAAAGTATATTCAAGCCAGCAATTGCAAACTTTGGGAATGAAGGACAGCATACTTCTTGTGCATGTGTTCAGCGGATGCGACACGACTTCGGCTGCATATCGAAAAGGGAAACTTTCCTGTTTCAAATTGTTCAAGAAGCAAGCTGTACTGCACGGTATTGCTGATATATTTAACAGCCCATGTTCATCCCGTGAGACTGTAGCTGCTGCTGGAAACAAAATATTCCTAACATTGTACAATGCGCCCAAGAAGCAAACCTCTCTTAACATGCACCGCTACAATGCTTTCACAAAATCTGTATCCAATGCTAAACCCGACCTTTCTGCTCTGCCGCCCACAGAAGGAGCAGCAAGACAGCACGCATTTCGAGTGTACCACCAAATTCAATTTTGGCTTGGGAATGAACTTCCTCCTGTACAGTGGGGTTGGAAGTTGGAAAGCGATCGGTTGATCCCTGTGACAACAGAGGATGCAGCAGCACCTGAAGCTGTCCTCAACCTCATTTGTTGCAAATGTACTGGTGGATGTGGGAACAGATGTGGCTGTCGAAAGTCAGGAATAATGTGTACAAGCATTTGTCACAACTGCCATGGCGAATGCTTGAATGGTGTTACTTCCACCCTCGAAGAAGACTTTGATGACCCTGATGATCCCGATGTCATAAACCTTGAAGAAACAGACCATTCAGTGCAAAGAACAAACACTGAACATTTAGTACATGAAGATCAAAACACTGTGCTTGCTGGACGCTTAACCAGAAGTCAGGTGAGATTGCACATGTGTATTTTTTGTTATTCATTTACCTTGCAGTAGTATGCATAAATCGGTCGTCATGTTCATACTTTGTTTTACTGCTCGCTTACCTACTTTCTTTTACCTTCATGTTCTTATCTGTATAAAGGTTCTCTCACATCATCATCTCATGCATAGTTACCTCTTCTTATTGTGCTTCAGGCAGCAAGTTCAAAAGCTGACCAAGATGAGCAGATTGCAGGGCCTTCTATCACGAAGCGATCAAGAGTTGATTGATTTTTCTGTACACACTTTTCCTTGGAATATCCTCAGCATTTTTTGTTCATGTATTTCATTGTTTAATATACATCATGTCTTTATTTTTATACAAAGCTGTGAAGTTTATCTCCTCAATCATCTTTGGTATCCAAAAAAGTTGGTAAACCATTGTCAAATATTATTAGCAATGCCATATTGTACCGCGCTAGAGTGGTTTTTTAAAAAACGCTATCCTTTAGCGCCCTATAACTCGGTAACCATTGAGAATACAAGAAAAATGTATATAATCATTTTTGTTGCAAATGTAATAAGCTTTAATTATGTATATAGAAAACATTTACCTCCGACCAACGGTTCTCGATATATTAACAAAAAAACAAAAAAGTGCCCTGTTTTCGCTAATTGCCGCTAGAGCTCGCCTCATATTCATGAGGACTTTTGGTACATTCATCCCTAGGTACCTTTAAATAAGTGTGCAAAGTTTCAAAACTTTCGGATTTTTTATGAGGTTAAACCTTCTTTTGACTGGACTAATAAGTGAACAGCGATCTATTTTGGCGCTATAATCGACTGTAGTGTGAACTCGGAAGGCGGAAATTAGAGAACGAAGTAGCGATTACTGTGAGATCACGTATCTATTCTAGTTTCAATTTTTTTTATGTAATGAGATTGTGTTTTGTTTTCAACACTACCGAAATAGGTTCTAAAATGTTCAACTTAAGTGATTGTTGTTTCATTCATTCTTGTGTCCGTCTTTAGCGTTGTTTAATAAATACTTGAATAAAAACACTTTCTTTAACTCACTTTACCCTTGGCACTCTGCTGATGATGCAGGAACACCACATGCGAAACGGCCGTCCAGAAGTTTACCAAGGTAAATAAAGTGCGTTAAAGAAAGTGTTTTTATTCAACGATTGTTGTTTGTTTCCTAAACAACTAGGATGTAATATTTAACACAAGTATTTTTTTCAAGTACACAGACTATTTTGTGTAATTTCATATGTTGGAGTTTTTTTATATAATTATGTGTGTGTATATATATATATATATATATAAATTCGAGGTAGTATCAGTCCCGTCCAGCTCGAAATACCGAGACTCCACTATACTTGTTTCTCGCGCTCAAATTGATCGGCGACTGGATCCGAAATCACGAACTCCCGACACGAATCCGCGACATTACCACCTTGGCCATCTCATTTGAAGTGCCATTTGCTCTTCCATCTACTGTAGCCCTAACCTTGCAGGATACTAACATAACATTAGAATTACAGGATATGAAGATGTTACAGGAGATTTGAGATGGAATGAGAAATACGAGGTCCATGACCCTGGGAATAAGAAACCGTTTCCACTAACGGATGCATTTGAACGAGTTATTGATTTCGTCACGAAGGTCACACTGTCTTTGTCACGTCTCACCGAACAACCCCAATGACACGTAACTCACTGTCTAAATTGATGGTAATTGCCCAGAGCAAATTTTATGTGTACAGTATAAAGTAAAGCAAAGTGAAATGTTTCCTATGCAGGCCATGGAGGCCCAGAGAGTTCCAGGATGTCGAGGCTCCCAGATTCTAGACATTCGGAAACGTGAAGGTGGTAAAATTGTCAGCCTTATGTACCAGCCGCTTTTACTCCCAGGATTGCTCCTGGTACTTATTTCTGTTAGATGCTGAGTCGACCCCAGGGCCACAGTGCCACCAGAAGGATTAGGCCAAAATTATACCAGATGATAACGAGTAATGATACATATGATTATCTATGCAACACTGACCCACTTTTTGGAATTAGCTTTTACTGGTTGTAATTTTAAGAACATTTAAAATTTTTAATTTTAAATTAAATTTAAATTTAAATTTTAATAACAGCTTACTAACATAGAATCACCATAATTTAATATCTTATGAACTGTGACACTAAAATTAAATATTATTTAAGCTTATAGAAGTTTATTGAGTTAAGAACTTATAACTGGTTACTGACATTTTTTCAACCTTACCTCAATGAAGATATTTATATTTTAGGAAGTAAAGAAAAGTTTGGCATGAGGGAGAATCAAAACAGTTTTTCTACTCGATACTAACGCCAAATCACTGGGGTCCTAAGAATGTATCCAGTACCATTCCATATATTCTCTAGCTAGAACCCTAGTGACCTCGCTATAAACTGATTACATGTACCCTATATATAGACCTGATGGAGTTGTATATAGACTACTGTGTGTATGTTACATAGCTTTCAAAATGAATCGTGAAAATTTAGATAGGCTACAGATGTCATTTAAAAAAATTCTTATTCTTACATTCGAGTTTAAAAAAGTTCACAAGACTTCTTTAGAGAGAGAGGGAGAAAAAAACGCTATCTAAAAAGAAGGTAAATGGAAATCATATTCGACAAAAAATCTACAACTAAAAAATGAACAATTGAAACATATTTTAACATTTATATGAGGAATAATGCATTAACTTTTACAAGCCTTTTACTTCACGATGATGTAAATTTGCTAGTTCTCTAATTATTTTAAGGTTTATGTGCCAATAATGTTGAAAAGACAGCTATATATTTTACTATTTGCTTGTCACTCATACATTTGTTTCTTGCACATTGAGTGAAAGTGCAGATAATTTTCAAACTACATAAATTCATTGTACTTTCTCTAATAAGTCGGAACTTTAAATTGCAATGTCAGACAGTAATTTTGCCTCGCTTCCACAAAGTTGAAAGAAACTATCAAATTTAATGTTCTAGGCAGTCATGCTCGACGTCTGCGGAGCCGCTAACAAACCGACCTCCCACTGAGAAGGCAGAAGTTCGAAACCAGGTTCTGTAATGCGATACTGGCGTTTCTGAACTGGTTTTAGCTTTAAAAGTCATAATTGCTATTCTTCTTAAATAACTACAGCTGTAGTAACAACGGAAAGAATTTATAGTATTTGCAGGGCCTAATTATTTGTGGCCTGCACATGAGATCGGTATTACATGCAGTACATTATGCTACAACATGTTTAAATTTATTACCTGGTTCTACTTAGAATATTACTAACCTTAGGCCTTTGGAAATAAAATCAGTTAAACTGATGTAACAAATTGCCAGAATGCTTTTGTTTAATCAGTTATAATTGCATTTATCATATGCAGAAAATAAGTTTTTTTTAAAATCGATTTCCGTGTTAAGCTCCAGATTGATTCATTAAGCAGGGCTTACGGAAGAACAAAGGTTTTTTTAAAAATCAGATTAAAATCGTCCAGCGTCAGCAGAACTATACATATTTATGATATTCTGACAATCGCACACTCACATAAAAATAATAAAAAAAGTCAAATCAGCAGGATATGGAATTTGAACCAGGGACCTCTAGAACGCGAGTCCAAGACGTTACTATCTCGGACACCTCCCTCAGTTTAAGGGTCTAATTTGATAAGCATATGTGAAGGGATAGTGTTATTTGTCAAAGCTAAATGTATTGCAACTTCCAAAGCCGTATATGAACACTGTAAAACATTATGTTGTCATGATTGCATTTGATATTACCACAAAATAGGCGCTAAATTGGGCATTACTTCGGTACCGGTCAACCGATTTGGTCCAGTATCAATAGGTTTCTTCCCATGGACGTTACAAATACGTATACCAAGTTTCATGAAAATCCGATTAACCGTATTTGAGTTATCGTGCTTACAGACACACGGACAGACATTTTCCCGTCCCCCACACAATCTCATGAAGTATCATTCTGGCACTTAATAATTCTGTAAGTTCAGAGCTGTATTAGTTCCTCGTACTATATAAGCTTATGGAAAGCAAGTACAGAAGTCACTTCGCAGCTCTAGTGCACGGTTATAGCCTAATGTTCTGCTACAATCGTTTATGAAGTAAAAAACATAATCAAAGCTCAGAGACTTATCGATGACATTTATAATATCAATGAAGATGAGGAAAATGATTTAACAAGTCGTTAAGGAGTTTAAAATTTTTAACTAGTACTACCCGAAGGGGCTTAAGGCGTGTTTTGCATGATATTTAACTTACCCGGGAAAACCCAGCGAGTAGCACTATTTCGTTTCTGAATGCACCTGAGGTTTTCTGGAGTTTGAGAATGGTGGTGAGAGGCAAGCCTGTCTGCATCTAACTCCTTGCGAACGCTTCTCTGGCGTCTCGCTAGATCGCTGGACGACATGTCTTGCAATATCAAATTGATTCATTCGCTCCGATTCATTTTCTCGCACAGACGACATTGCCTCTGGATTTTGTAAACTTTCTAGAAATATTACTATGCCTTCTCCTTAGCAGTTTGTTGAAAAACAAAGACATGTCGGCAAGGAATATAATCTTATTACAGTATTCACCAAAAGCAATTACGGTCTTCTCTCGATAACAATAAGTGATATCGAAAAATACAAGACACTTTTTTGTTGTTGTAGGAAACAATGGTTTCCGAATTCTATTTGAACAACGGTTTAGTCGCAGTAATGTCGAATCGGCAAGGAACATAGGCCTATACTACGTTTTCATGGAGAATATAAATCGATCTGAATACGCTTATCGTACTGAAATTGTGATGGAAACGAGGATTCAGAGCGATTTGAGTCCCAAGATTAGTACACCTAAGAAATGGGATCATATTGGATAGAAATCTTAATTCAACGCCATGAAAACACTACCGTTATCCAATTCGATTTCAGTACGCAAAGAGGGCGTTTCAGTGGCGTGTTGGAGCGAAAAGTTTAATTATTAATTGGTTGTGAGGCTAGCGCATTCTATGGCTTCTCTTGGAAACATGTTTTCAATACCGTATCGGTATCGATAATTTCATGAAAACGGGTAACGTATCGGAATGGGATCGTATTCAGATCGATTTGAATTCTGCATGAAAATGTAGTATTATTCCGGTTGTTACCACAAATCATTAAAACGACCACCATCTTGACATGGTGATATTTCGAAACGGGTATAGTCCTATGTCCTTTCCAGGTAAAAATTGTGCATGCTAAATTTACTTTTATGAACTGAATATTATTTTGCACGAAAGGAAGAGACAGACAGACTCACAGAAACAATTTGGTTTTGATATTAGTATAGGTAGGCTAAAGAAAAGTCCTACAGTTTCACATTAGAAAACATCACGAAAGTAATGAACTTTCAAATATTAGGCCTATTTTCCTAATTTTTATTTTGCAGTAGTTTATGAAATAATGTAATTTAAAGAATGACATTTTAACAGATTCTTTTGATAATGTGATAATGTGGGAGCAATTTCAGAAACGATTTAGGATTTCAAAAAAACTAAACTTCTGGCACAGTTCAAGTTCATCACACCTTTTATGGACATTGATGTTGAAGAATTTTCGACATGTATTATGCTACACTTTAACGAAGATGGTCTGGCAGCAGAAATGGAAATTATTACTTTTCAAAGTGACTTGCCTTTGTAGTCTATCTGAAGTTCAAACTCTGTTTGGCCACTTGGTTTAGAAGGAAGGGTATCTTGTTTCGTTTCTTATTGCTCTTTGAGTGATGGCGTTGTTCAGCACAACCTATATGTGTAAGTACTCATTTTCGAACATGAAATTGGTAAAAGAAAAGTTTAAAAACAAACTTACTAATGAACATGTAGACAACTGAATTCGAATGATTGTGACCAATTATTTACCCAATAATGAAGAAATTGTAGCCGAAAGTGTGTGCCATATTTCAAATTAGCTAATTAAGAGTTACTCAGATTTGTGTCAGTAGAAGCAATAGAACAAAACGTCATTGAAAGTTATGTCATAATTCTAATACACTTCTTTTGCCAGTATATTAAAATAAATTAATCTCTACTTGTTATGAGCATTTTTTTTGTCTTTGACCTTGGTAGCTCGCCACATATGTTGGACTTATGAAGTTGTTCCCTAAGTTGGGGAGTTAGGCGATCCCTAGTCTAAGCCGTAGGCTATATAAGTTCTGTAGGCAATCATAATTCTCCTAAGTTCTGTAGGCAATCAATTCTGCTAGTGTTCCAATTATATACTAATTTCTAAACTATGTTCTTCTTTATATATCCACTTCATTTTTCCAATGGGGGTAATGGTATAATATAGTAGAAATGACCACCTTATACCAGTAGCCTATTATGGATAATAAAGTCGCGATAATTTGCCATTGAATTGCTTTTTTATTAAACTACAGATTGTATAAATTATTTATCACAGAACTGTATTTATAAATGTTTTATGGCAACTCAGGAAAACACATAATTGATGTAGGTCTATAAAATCTTTTATAAAATTGATAAATACAGTGCCGTAATAAATAATTTACACAATCTGTACCTTAATAAAAATACAATTTAAATTAATAACAAATTATGGGGTTATTCTTATTTATAGTGGGAGTATAAGGTGATCATTTCTACTGTATTCTTCTTCTTTACATATTCTTAATAATGAGGCCAGTTGTTCTAAGGATCAGCATTGTAGATGTTCTTAATTTGTGGGTGACTGGGAAAGCACAGATTTTACAAACATGAGCAAGCGTTTCAACCATTTTGCGATATTATCGGCAACATTAGATATCCATGATTTTACTGGGCCTTGTCCATTCTGTAGCAAAAACTTATGACCTAACTTCACCAGTGTTATTAATAAATAATTTTTAATACTTCTTGTAATTATTAAGTGCCAGTATGGTACTTTATGAGATTGTGTGGGGGACGAAAATGTCTGTCCGTCTGTCCGTCCGTCCGTCCGTCCGTGTGTCTGTACGCGCTCTAACTCAAATACGCTTTATCGAATTTTAATGAAACTTGGTACACGCGTTTATAATGTCCATGGGAAGAACCCTATTGAAATTGGACCAAATCGGTTCACCGGTACCGGAGTAAAACCCAATTTAGTGTATATTTTAAAGGCGCCATAACTCACATACGCTTTATCGGATTTTCATGAAACTTGGAATACCTATTTATAATGTCTATGGGAAGATGTCTGTTGATATTGGACCAAATCGGTTGGCCGGTACCGGAATAATGCCCAATTTAGTGCCCTTTTATGGTATCATATAAGAAAAGGCGCGGTAACTCAAATACGCTTTATCGGATTTTCATGAAACTTCATATACTTATTTATAACAATCATGGCAATAAGCCTATTGAATTTGGACCTAATCGGTTGTCCAGTACCGAAATAAAGAGTAATTATCAGTCAAATTAATTATAATATTTTGGTTCATTTCGAAGCATTTTGATTGGCTCGCGGCCAACCAATCAGCGGGCGAGTCCCGTAACTAAGGTAAATAAAGGGTAATTCTGGTACAACCCTTCAATTCCTGTCGAAACCTTTTTTAGTAAAGGAGGGTAAAAAGAAGGCACCTTCTTCAAATGCAAAATCAAATTCTCGGTTCTTTCTTATAGCGTCATCAATTAATGACAGCTTATAAAGCTTCCTTCAGTTGCCATGGACAGTTGACTCCTACATGAAAAACAAATGTTCCCATATGTACGATTATAGACGAAATGCTGTTGTATAATGACTAATTATTTTGCTAAAATTGATTACAATTAGATTAAAGCATTGAATTTTACTTCAGCCTATGTCAGATTTATAATCCCTGACCTCTTAATAAATAAAAACATTAACTTCTGAGAATTTGGTTAAGTTGGTACTCTGCTTTAGTGAGGGCCAAATTCGCATTTATGACTAGAATATCGCGAATATTATGTTACCAATGAATGAAATTATTCTATATTGTAACATAAGATAACTAGAAGGCTCGAAATATAGCCCAATTTCGAAATACGGTGATTTTTCTTTTCTGTGAGCTACGACAGTGGTATTGGACACTCAAATGTCGTAGTGTAGTTTGGTCTTGGGGTAAGATGCTTGTCTAGTAATCAAGAGATGTCACGTTCGAGTCCACCCTGAAGCAAAATTTTTTTTTATTATTATCGATTGTGTTAAATTGAGCCTATTCCATTCTTGTGTCCTATTTTGTCAATGTGCTTTTAAGTATTGCATTTTTCTTTAAAAAAAACTGGGAATTCATTGTCTTTCATTGACCTACATCATTCCTAAAGAATAACATAAGCCTATAAATGTTATTTCACGAACAGAAACTAGCTTTAAAGTTATTGCGTTGCGTTAAAATTGCATAAGCCTATACTCAGAACAAAACTGCATACCGCTAGGTGGAACTATCCTCTTCTTATTGGCTTACTGTACTATTTCATTGTCAATGCATTTTGTAAAATGTTTACATATTTTAAGAATTAGTATATCAGTGTATACCAATATGAATTAAGGTTAAGAATCAAACTTTAGACCTTTGTTCTTCCGTAAGCCCTGCTTAATGAATCGATCTGGAGTTTAACTCGGAGATCTATTTATATAAAAAAAAAAGTAAAAATAAAAAAAAAATAAAAAATAAAATTAAAAAAAAAAAAAAAAAAAAAAAACGTATTTTCTGTATATCATAACTGCAATTATTACTGATTAAAAAAGCATACTGGCACTTTGTTATATCAGTTTACCTGATTTTATTTTGATATCTAATTAGAAACATAAAATGCAAAACAGTAAATGAACGAATGATTTATGGCTTTTATAATAAATTGTTGACATCATGGCCTATCAGTTTGTGGGTGGGGTTGGAATTTGGGCAGGTTATAAACTGGTTTTGGTGTATACGTTTTCCCACGATGATAAAATAAATACTGGTATTACTATAATTTAGTTGAGCATTTGTATACATTGCGTGCAGGGAACATCTTTGACGTCAGAAGCATCACTGGCTGCCCCCACTTGTGCGAAGACAACTACGATTATATGCGTTTTAATGGGCGTTATCTGTGCGCACTCACATAAAGAAAAAAAAGCTGAATAAATGACTTCGATGAGAATTGGGATACACACAATGAAACCTTTCGTAACTTTCTAAGCCTCAGACTTCGCTGAATGAGGTTCTCCGAGAAGAGTAGGCCTATTTAGCGTAATAGTTTTAGCAGAATCTTCAAGTTAATCTTGACAATATTAATACTTTCCAAAACAATTAGAAAATCTTACGTCCATACTTTCTCATTGAAGATAACAATTAGATCTTGTTTGCTGCAAACTCATATTTAACAATATTGTGCTTTCGTTTCGACATAATTATTATATTGTAAGGCGAAGGTACACATTTGTCTAGCAAACAATTATATAAACTTAATATTTTTCATTTCAGGACCATGCAGACATATTTAAATGCCATTGGCATTTTTAATGTGTAAAGATTTATATTAATACGCATTTCGGAAAGTATATTTTTTAAATGTAGGAATTATTAAAGTATCTCCGGGTAGGGACTACACTGAGGGAGTCTAAAAGTCGTAGGAACTGTAGATTTGGAACGTGGAATGTTTGGAGCTTGTATAGGCCTTTATGTAGAAATAGAGAAAATGCCTAATACGTATTGTGTCCCTGGCTGTACTAGAGTAATAATGCCAACGGAGAGACTGTCAAAGTGTCTAAATTTCTCAAAAATGAATCCAGACTGCTTAAATGGATATCTGCAATTCACAGAGCAAGTTTTATACCTTGAGATGCCGTCACGGTGGCTCATGCTTAGCGCGTGGGCCTGGCATGCTAGCGGTCCCGAGTTCAAATCTCGGGGCTGGCGGGCGTGTCATTTGTGGTGGACAAAGCCGTGACCTTTGGGGGTTTTTCTCGGGGATCCTCCCGTTTCCCCCTTCATTCATTCCACCAACACTCTCCACTTCAACTTCCTTTCCCCCCTCATTATCATCCCGTTCCCCTTTACTGGTTTTCGGGCCAGCTCCTGCTGCAGACTCTGCTGCGGGCCTCCCCCGTCCTGCCCCGCTGCTTGTGGTCAAGAGTTGCTGGTGGTGTACCGTGCCTTTGGGGCTCTCAGAGGGACCCTGGGTTAGCGGCGCTTGTCTGGTTGTGCCGCGCCTAGGGGGCTCTTGTACGAGGGACCCTGGGTACGGTGCACGTGGAGTGGTACCAGGTTCTTGTTGGATGTAGGGGAGCTCCGTGGGGGCTTGTGGTGGAGTCTGTTGACTGGGGGGCCTTAGGGCATGCACATCATTCGTTTCCTAGGGGGTGGGCAATGGGCCCGCCTATGTGGCCTCCGTCCGCGAGTCCGTTAGGGCTCAGCCCCTGCACTATACCTATACCTTGAGATAATTCATGGAAAGTAAACATTGATTTTTTAAAACCTAAGAGAATAACTTATTTATAGTATCATTCCTATTTATTATACTTGCCAGGCACATTAACGATAAATATTTGTCAGTATTTTGTTAAGCCCATACAGTCAGTGGTAGTAATTGTGACTTATAGTTTGTGAAGGGTATTTATTTACCATTACTGCTAATGAATAATTGCTTACTAAACTTATTATAATATTTGAATAGGGTACTCTATTAACAATAAACTTTTATTATATCACATCTTGCTTTAGATGTGAGACATTTGTTGTAATTTCGTTCTGTTAATATTCTAGTTATCCCACCTATGCCTTCACATAAGCTTATCAAACTTTTTTAAGAAATCGTAGTCTAGAACTCAATAGTTCCTGAAATATGACCCATTAACTTCATCTGGCACTTTGTTTTATATGATTTTTGTTAAGTACCAGAAGGGTAGGCCTACTTTCTAAGAATACATGGTGGACGGGAAAATATCTGTCCGTCTGTCTGTGTACCCGCAATAACTCGAATACGTTTTATCATAGGTAATCCCACGAGAGTTGAAGTTTATCGGATGAAACTCATCAACTTGAGTTGGATTTATGAAGACTATTCCACGAATAAAAATGTAACGGATTATACAAATAATAATTACTTTCGTGCTTTATTGTATAACAACAAAACTAACGGCTACGAGATCACGGCATACTATGAATCAACCATCCATGAATTGATTCGAGTTACCATGTTGTTACCAGTGCTACCAACGGTGCATATAAGAGATAGTTAACTTCATTCAGGTAAGCTAACAGCAGAACAGAATAAAAGCACACCAATTGGCTTACACCGAATCGAAATAGTGTTTTTAATCATTGTACATTTCTATTATTTCAATTTCCAAACAAGTTATCTATATTAAAAATGAATGTATGTGTGTGTGTGTGTGTGTGTCCTTTATGCATTGCTACACCATTCATCCGATCGCCATGAAACTTTGGGAAGTTGTTGGGTACATTCCCGGGAAGGTTTCTGTCATACTACATTTTTAATTTTAGCCTTCGTTCGCGAGTTATGAGTGAAAAACGGCAAGAAAACGTGCATTTTTTACGCTTTCGAAGCATCGGTTTTCAGTTATTCATTTCAGTTGTTAAATCAATTGCAGAAGGCTTTGTCTATTTTTGTCATACTTTGGAAACAATAGCATCGCGATCGCTTTGGAAGGCAATGGATATCTCATGTTATTATAAACGCCAGAGAAGTTAATGATAAGGTGATGATAAGGTAATATTAAATATTTATTTAACGTGGAATATGCTTCTTATGAAAGATGGTTTACAGAAAATTCCGGGGAAGTTGCTTAGTTCGGGTTCCAGGCTACAACATTTCTATATGTAATCATAAGTAAAATCTCTTATGTAGGGTCGTTAAATCTGCCTGAAATGTAACGGAATTATAAGTCTGGACAAATGAATATAGAAACTATGGCCTCAGTAGGCTTATTCCATTCTTCATCTATATAAATAAAAACGAATATATGTATGTCTGTCAAATACATTTACACACATTTCTTTCTTCGTGAGTTTAATCGATTTCAATTCTCATAACCTTCTGAGATTGCAGCAACGCTCTACGGGTAGTCTATATAGATCTTCTATATAGCCAACATAAAAATGAATGTATGTGTGTCTGTCCTTTATGCATTACTATGCCATTCATCCGATCACCATGAAACTTTGGGAAGTTGTTGAATACATTCCCGCAAAGGCATGATTCATTTTTAATTTTAGCTTTCGTTCGCGAGTTATGAGTGAAAACGGGATTGAGACGTACATTTCTTGCGCTTTCGAAACATCAGTTTTCAATTGTCAAATCAATTGCAGATGACTTTGCCTACTTTTGTCATACCTTGGAAATAAAAGCATAGCGATCGTTCGAATTTTGTAAGCCCACCATGGCCGAATCATTTGTTTATAATGTAGAGGCACGCAGACAGATGAAATTTCCACCCTAGACGGAAGAAGAATAGTGAATATAGCCCTAAATGGACAAAGATTATGCAGGGTCTTTTTAGGCCAGGGAACTCGAATCTGAGGTTATTTTTCCCATGCTGCGCTTTCTAATCGTGGAATTCACTTCAAAGCCGGATTTACAGTTGTTTCATTAATTAGGCCTATCAATCGTTTAGTTTAGACCTATGAATGTTTCGTGTGCAAAGTGTTAGTAAATATAATAGTTTAATTATTTTGCTCTTAATTTATAATCTTCCTATTAATTATTGTGGGCGAAGCCGCGGGGATCTGCTATAAGCTATAATAAGCTGTAGCTTATCTAGCGTTTTCTGAGGAAATAGTTTGTGTGTGATAAGTCGTTCTTCCCCATTTCAAATTCTAAATACCTATATAAAGACCTTAAAGACCTCGAGTTTGAAAATCGAAAGTCCTTCATAAGTTATTTTCGCATTTACAAAATACAAAACCCGAGCGACGCCGGGCCTTTTAAGCTAGTGTTGTATAAAATAATCTGTTCTAGTGCTGCATAATGGCAGCATGTGCCGTATAATCACTGCACACTGATGCTGACGTGTCCAGTAACGAGCAAACGTTTTACCGGATAAAACGCATCCTCGCGATTCCTACAAGAATATTGTGAGGTAAACGGCCGTGATTAGTATATATCCGAGGAATTGCTAAACGTTATTGGTCAATATCAAACACGCGGCGTATGAGTGGAATATCACAGAAAAATAATCAGGTATTGAACCACTTAGTTCCATATAAATATCCTCACTTAAAACAGCAATAATTAAAGTGGGCCTAAGTCATATAATTATAATGAATATAGACTTTGTTTAACTTTACTCTCTTTTACGATTTATTTTCTTCACCCAGGAAATATAAATCTATTGAACAGTTGGAGCAATTATTTTCTCAGGTAATAACCTGGAGGTTGTATAATATTAGTATTTAAATGGTACATACTCGCTTCTTTCGTCAACCTAAAAACCTCAACAATAGTTTCTTAACGTGAAACATATTTTGCGCAATTTATTTTAAAGCGTTATTAAAATTACAGTGTACACTAGGACTCTAAATACTTTGTAGACCTGATTGTAATGTGTATTGCCTTTGGTAATTTTGTTGTTTCCACCATATTTTAACTGTATTCTGGAGGATTCCGTCAACGAGTTTTGTAATCTATTGTTCTGTAGATAATTTCTCGTAAAAATATTTGAAAAGTGCTGATAACTTTCTGACATAACATAATTTTTAAGATGAAATAACATAAGAAAGTATGTTAATATTTAAACAAGTTACTTTATAATTTACACAACTTGCAACGTTACCTGTTGCAAGTGACCGACAGCAAAATAATAAAAGCAGTTAACTCCAACAATATTATAGTAGTTTTGTTCATACTTCACCGTGGGGTCCACAAATAAAATTTATACTCAATACATTTACTAATTTATCTATTATATAAAGTCGAATGTGTGTTTGTGGGTATGTATGTATGTATGTTTGTTCCTTATACAAATCTACATTTCTTTACCAATTTACACGGAATTTTGCACACATACCCAGTTAAGCCCGGAAAGTATAGCGGTCAACATTAAAATTGAAACAAATCAGTCCTTCCCTTGAAAATTATATAATTTCTGTGAATATTCTACTGAAAAAAATGAAATGTTGTTCAGTTCACATGGCAACAGTGAATTGTTTACTGTGATTACATAGGGCCTTGGCAACTATATAGCCTAATGCTGGACTTTAACGAATTATGATTCCATTGGCGAAAATAATTACTGAAAAATGAATTACACGAAAATAATGCACAGTGTGATGCAGTCACATAACTTTCTCTACCCTTGACATAAGAAATATTTTCTCACTTCACATTTTGATGTAGAATAAGAGGTCGTATTGCAGGAACAACTTAAGTGTGTGAGTATGCTATATCATAAGTCGGTAAATAGTCAGTTATCCATAGCTGTAGGCTTTGTATTAGTTGAGATTTATCATAGGCCCTAAGCATGGGATGGAACATTTTGAGTCCTATACTCGCAGTATATTATGTCCCGGGTTTTAGGGGAGGAAAGTATGAAAGTGATACTGCATTTCTATTTTATTTCAGGCCCGAAACGGTTTAACAATCTTACGTAATTTATGTTTCTTCTTATTTCAACCCCTCCCAGGCATGATGAGTAGAAGCAACGGAATGCAGCATTCGACATCCTCTATGAAGCATAAAAAGCTATATCTAGCGTTTTCTGAGGGAATAGTCTGAGTGCCATATGTTGTTCTTCCTCATTTCGAATTCTACATACATTATTATATCAGGACCTAGAGTTTCAACATCGAAAGTCCTCCATAAGTTAATTTCAAATTACAAAATACAAAGCCCGGGCAACGCCGGGCCTTTTCAGCTAGTTTTATTATAAGCTTTGAACCAACCAAAAGTCAATTTATTGTTATAACATATCACAAAAAGCCATGATAATATGTACATAAGTAAAATATTATAATTATTTAAAATAATGATGATTATCTTCAGTGGATTAAAGTGGGAGGACGCCTACATAAATGCTAATGCGGGTATAAATGTGATAACAAAGTGGTTAGAATTATTCTTAATAATAGTAAATTATTATTTCTATTATTCCTAAGCAAGTTAAAGGTATATTATCTATTATCTTACTCTCTCTTAATGTTAGTAAAACTAATTTAATGCCTTTCTCCTTGTTTCCGGATTAAAACAATTAAATTAACTCGAACTTTTAAAATTAATAATCCATAACTCAGATTGTGGAGACCCTACAGTTTGTAAATGTACTTCTCTGAAAGAATCTGCAGAAGTGAAGTATTTGGAGATTATGTTTGATCAACATTTAAAATAGTATAAACATTTTTTTTATAAATGTAATAAAATGCGAAAAAATATATAAACCTTTAAATCTTCGTAACTGTATGACCATTAACACTCTGAGTAGTTTATTTAGCCCTAGTCGAATTCATTATTCAGTGTGGTATTATTGGATGGGGAGGATTTTCTAAAACTATTCTTACTCCATTATCTTTTTTTACAAAACGCATAATTAAACACTGCTTAAAAAAAAAAACACTTTGACTACCCGACTGAACTAATCTATTCCGAGTTTAACGTTTTTAACATTGACCATGTTTATAGATACTCTATTAACATTCTACCATAAAAATAATACAAAATTCCTAGCATTTCCACATGCACACGGTACAAGACTTAATAGTGGAACCAAAATGTTTCACTTCTGTTGATGTGTCACATAGCTCTGTTTTCGGTTCTCGTCTGTATAATTCTATAATAAAATTGCATCCAGGTTTAGCCACATGTAGTTATGGGGTCTTTAAATCTAAATTTAAAAAATCATATAAACTATTAGCCTAATTTTTATTCCCTTTAAATTGGTTTTTAATTTGTTAGCTACTCCGTCTTCTGGTACTACTGTTATGATAATTATTGCTTATTTTCACTATTATAATTATTGAGTGCCAGTATCTTAATTTATGCAATTACATGTTGAACGGGAAGAATGTCTGTCCGTCTATTCGTCGGTGTGTCTGTGTACGTGCGATAACTCAATCCGCTTTATCGGATTTCCATGAAACTTAATATACACACTTATAACATCCATAGGACGGCAGCTATTGATTTTGGACCAAATCAGGTACCGGTACCGGGATTAACGGTCAAATGCTTTTTAAAAAGCAAATCATCTCTATACTAAAAGCTGCGTGGCTAATTCACTGACATAATTTTTTTACAGAATTCCAGATGAGCCAGAATTTTGAAATTTGGCATACTATAGCTTTTAACCTGTAACAAACGGAAATATTACAAAAGTTCCGATTTTAATTTGTTATCCCCGAAAAGCATTCAAAATGGCGGACGCAACTTTAAGGCCAGTGCGGAAATTCTTTGGAGGCTTATAATAGGTAAATGGTAAGTCGTATGAAAAACCGACTGCACCAACAGCTGTTACGGATTTTGAGAGATCTACAAGTTTGGTCTATTACTTTTTGTCATATCTCCATAGGTTTAATCTTAGATAGACTTAGATTTTTTTATTTTAAGTAAATGTTTATTTTGCTCAAATTATGTAATTTTTTACACACTTATAGGATAGCTAGAACCGTAGAATTTGGCAGACATATTTGAACATCAAACCGCCATGACCGGGCGGAGAAACAGACTGGATAGCCGTGACGTCACTCTAAATCATCCACTCATCAACATTGGTGTTTTCGCACTTCCACATGAGCTAGAAATTAGCAAACTTATAGACTTCGGCCTATAAACTTTGGAAAAATTCCAAAGAGATCAAATTGTTAATTTTTATCCTCCAAAAATAGCTTTGAAAGGTTTTGACAACTTATTTGTACGGTTTCAAACATTTTTTTGCAAACATAAAGAAACATTGTTGTTGTGAGAAATTTTAATATTCTAGTTTTTCCACTTATTCCTTCACATAATATGCTGATCAAACTTTCTCAAGAAACCGTGGTCAAAAGAGTCGGAAATACGCCTATTAACTCCATCTGGCACTTTACACAATCAGTTTACCTGATGTATTAAGTGCCAGAATGGTACTTTCTGAGATTGTGTAGTGGACGGGAAAATGTCTGTCCGTCCGTCCTTGTGTCTATACGCGCGATTAGCGTAAATACGCTTTATAAGGATTTTCATGAAACTTGGTATACGCATTTATAACTTCCATGGGAAGAAGCCTATTAATATTGGAACAAATCGGTTGACCGGTACCGAAGTAATGTCCAACTTAGTGCCTATTTTGTGAATATATATTAGAAAGAATTTATCAAATGCAAATCACTTGGCACGACAACATATTGTTTTACGGTGTTCATATACGGCTTTGAAGTTGTATTACGGTTTGCTATGACAAATAACACTACCCACATATTCCTTCACATATGAGAACAATAACATAACAATTAATGATTGATTACATATAAGCCCCATATTACACTAGTCTACAGTGATTTTGCTACTGAAACAAAACAAGTGAACCAACCCTAATTTGAATGTGCTGATTACAGATCTGAAGTCATTTTTGCTCTACCACGTCACAATTTTTAAATAATTACGATTTACAGTTTTACTCTTAAGTAAATTGTGATAATGTTATTGCATATTCAAATTAATTACGGTATATCATGTTGTTTTCTTGGCCTCCTTGAATTCATTGGTCAGTTGTTTTAACACTTCAACTGCTTCTCACCAAGTGTATTCATTTTCCCGCCAAAACTTGCTGATTTCCATTAAAGTGGCTTTATTTGTGAAGGAATACAGAAAGCTGAAGTAAAATAAAATATAGTTGATTTAAGTTCATGTAACATTGTGATGTAAGTAAATACATAAGTAAATAAATTGTATGGCTTTTCTGTTAATGTTTTATGCAGTTAAATACCAAGATTCAATATATATTTACATTTGCTTCACATAACTTATATGAGCTTCACCCATGAACGTTAATGTTTACTTTTATTGACGATAGTGTCCATTTCATTTCAGAAGTTCAGAAGTTAATATAATGAATAGAAGAAGCTGTGTTAACCATCCAGACAACTTCTGCTATATCTGTGGGAAATTTACACCACATAGCCAGCGTAAGAACATGACAAGTCAAGTGAAGACTGCTTACAGACATTACTTCGCATGCACCATAGGAGATGATGACAAAGTCTGGGCACCTCATTTTTGTTGCACAGTATGTTACTCTGGTCTTACACAATGGTTGTGTGTGAAAAGAGGATCTATGTCTTTTGCTGTGCCAATGATTTGGCGTGAGCAAAAGGACCACATCTCAGACTGATATTTTTGCATGACAATAATTTATGGGTTCTCAACAAAAAACAAATAAAAAATTGTATACCCAGACTGTGACTCTGCTTTGAAACCAGTGCCTCATGATTCAAAGAATCCTGTACCACTTCCCCCCAAAGATTTCACCCCTGAAAATGAACTGTCTCATGAAGAGGAGGAAGAGACAGAAAGTACTACTGATGCTGATACTTACGAAGGCGAATTAGATTCTTCTAAACCTCATTTACTAAGTCAAGATGATCTTAATGACTTAATCAGGGATTTGTCACTTCCTAAACAGAAGGCTGAAATCTTAGCCTCAAGACTGAAGGAATGGAATTTATTGCAGAAGGGTACCATAGTCACGCATTATCGTGACCGTAATAAGAAACTGGCTTCTTTTTACACACAAGATAATTCTGTGTGTTATTGCAATGACATAAATGCCCTCATCAAAGAATTAGGATATGTACACCAACCCCATGAATGGAGGCTGTTCATTGACTCATCTAAATTGAGTTTAAAATGTGTTTTATTACACATGGGAAACAGTAAACCATCAATACCTTTAGCTCATGCTACAGGACTGAAGGAGACATATGAATCCATGGAGATCCTCCTACAAGTAATAAACTACACAACATTTAAGTGGCACATTTGTGGAGATCTAAAGGTTATATCACTTCTACTTGGCCTACTGTTAGGCTATACTAAAAACATGTGCTTCTTGTGTTTGTGGGATAGCCGTGATGACAGTAATCATTTTAAGATTCAACACTGGCCTCCAAGAATTGAACCAACTGTTGGATAAGACAATGTGATGCACAAGGCGCTCGTGGACCCACAGAAGGCATTTCTTCCACCCCTTCACATTAAACTTGGACTAATAAAAAACTTTGTGAAAGCTATGAAACATGATAGTGAAGGTTTTAAGTATCTAAAGGAGAAGTTTGGGAGAGTGAAAAGTGATGCGAAATTGAAGGAAGGAAACTTCATTGGACCAGAGATACAACAGTTGATGTGTGACACTACGTTCAGAACCAAACTGAGCGCTCTTGAACTTGAAGCTTGGGACACATTCGTGCTCGTGGTAACTAGGTTTCTAGGAAATTATCGAGCTGAAAATTATGCTGAGCTAGTACATAAAATGCTTAGAGCTTATCAAAATCTAGGTTGCCGTATGTCAGTAAAGTTACATTTCCTGCATTCTCACCTAGACTTTTTCCCACCAAATCTCGGGGCTGTAAGTGATGAACATGGTGAGAGGTTCCACCTGGAAATATCAACCATGGAATCCAGGTACCAGGGTCAATATAGACCGAGCATGATGGGTGATTACTGCTGGTTCCTACAGCGATCATCCACAAGCCAATATAAAAGGAAAAGTCAAGGTCTCAAGCGCTTTTAAATGGGGGTTTTGGTGCTCACTTCACGTTGTAAGTCTGCATTTACATATTAAAGTATTTAAAATAACTTAACATAATAAATATAAATTTATTTCACTTGCTTAATGGGACAGGATATTTATATGAAATGTCATATTTGACTTAATAGTTACATCACCATAACTAAAAAACCTGACGTGCTAGGAGAAATCTGACTTCAGATCTGGAATCAGCACATCAATTACCATATAAAGCACATAAAGTTTCCTCAGTAGCAGACAAAAAATATTTTTTTTGTAGACTAGTGTTATGAGCAAAAGGAGATACGAAATTAACGTACAATTTTATATGTGGGGAAGCATTATAATTCTCGTATAATAATAAGCAGGCATACAATATTAATAATACTAGATCGTGTAATAGGAAGCGTTAAAGCAGAAGCATGTTCAAGTTCTGTAGTCTGTAATTTTTACCGTAAACAATTCATTAGGATTACTGTAGCACTGGCAGCCAATTAGAAAAGTTATATAGATAATGTGTCCGTCGCCGTGGGTGAGTAGGTAGCGCGCCTGCCTTCCACTCCGGCGGCCCGGGTTCGATTCCCGGCCGGGTCGGGTAGTGAAAAATCCCTTTCCCGGGTTCAGGACTGGGTGTTTGTCAGTACGTTAAGTCTTAGGTTAAGATAATGCACATTGTGCGCGATTCCTTAATTATAAATATAAAATGTAAGTGAATGAATGTTATATTACTAGATTATACAAACAGCACATGGCAATGTAGTCTTTTCTGTAGTAGGATTGAAGAGGGCATGACTTTTATTACATAGCGTTGTGTAGTATGGTTGACGAGGGTCAAAGGATGTAGATTGATTACTAAGAGTTGCTGTATCCAATGTGAACATTCACGTTCGGCATGCGAAAGCATTCTGTCTGAAAGGTTGTACGGTGTGTGAACGGCCCTTGATAGTGAACACTATATAGCATTTCTGTCTGTGTGTATTGTCTGCTAGAAATTCATATTATATTGCATTACATTGTGTAATGATACATTATGTTTAAGTGTAAAAACACCTGTAAACGTATGAAAACTTTCCAAAAATTGAAAAAAATATCAAAGAAGATTATAAAAAATACCAAATTGGGTTTTTGGCGTGACCTACATAAAATATGTTGAACACGGGGAATAGTTTTTTTTTTCTAAAATGAGAATGAGGTGAGAAAAATAATTTACAGTCATGAAAAGTCAAAATAATGTGCTAAAAATATTAGAATAGCCATTAAAGCATTCCAATAAGTGGAGAAATTCAAGTATCTGAGAACAATAATTATAGACACAGATAATAGCAATAAGGC
The DNA here is from genome assembly GCA_964059195.1 of Ectobius pallidus. NCBI lineage: Eukaryota > Metazoa > Arthropoda > Insecta > Blattodea > Ectobiidae > Ectobius > Ectobius pallidus. The sequence continues at coordinate 77,067,909 of CAXKWD010000005.1, forward strand.
AGGAGCCGACGAAATTCAGGAAATACCTTTTTATGCTATTCGGAAACTTTTATCTTCTCGCTTTCTGTCCAGAAATCTAAAAATAAAAATCTATAAGACAATTTTCCAATTGGTTGTATTGTATGGAGGTGAGATATTGTCTCTTATCCTTCGAGAAGGATGCAATCTGAGAGTATTCGAAAACAGGGTGCTTAGGAAAATATTCAGACCTAAGAAAGATGAAAACGGACTGGAGGAAACTGCGGAATGGCGAGGGTCATAACCTGTACTCTTCACCGAATATCATAAGGGTAATTAAATCATGGAGGATGAAATGGGCTGGACATGTTGTGCGCATGGGGGAGGAAAGAGAAAATACAACTTGGAAGGCCTAGACATAGGTGAGAGGACAATATTACTTTTGCTTCTGAATTATACTTAATGCACACATGCAATTCAGTTTTCGCTTGGCTGCTATCGATTCTTATGTTAGTGAAAACATCTACAAGCGGAAGCAGAATGTCTGCATTGTCAATGGCTCCACTTACACTTTTATGCGGCATGGCGGAGGCTGCCGGGTGAAAGGCCATCATCACTTGCACCGCCTGCGGGTCGCACTGGCTCAGACGGCTATCAGACACCACGCATTGGAATACTAATACACACCAATTAAAACGGTGGGGCATCGCACCCAATGGCGAGCAGCTTACTCATGGCGATCGCAACAAGAACGATAGCTGTGAAAACGCCAATAATATCACGTGATAGGAGGGTAGACCGCTGGTTTTCAATTCAGTAAAGGCAGCATAATAATGATAATAACAGCAATAATAATAATAGGCCTAATGTTGATGACGATGATGATAATAGTAATAATAATGAACCGAGCGAAGTGTTTCGTCCGTTTGTCTGTAAATTCGTTTGATACGCATTGCGACCAAAGACTTTGTTTGATTTTCTTCCGATTTCGAATGAATGTTTATTGAAGTCATTAAATCGACGTTTATGTAAGGATTTTTAGTTTTTTGAATCCGTTTCAAGAATTTGACTGTTTTAATGGTTCCGCTTCAGGTAATGTTCTGCTTCTTTCAATGATTCTAGTCAAACGGCTCATGCTATAACAATTTGAAGACTACTTCGCCCTTGGATGTAAAATTTTCTACAACTCTATTCTAGTACTTTTTTTACGTAACTATGATGATTTACAGGCATTTAGTTTGTTTCTCTGTAGATTTGTTTGTTACGCGGTCACGACCAATCGTTATTCGATTTTTTCAATTTGGCATGACTGTTCCTGGAAGTAATTAAAGATGACATATGTGTAAGGATATTTACTTTTTTCATCCGTTTCATGATGGTGGCAGTTTTAACTGATGAAGAGCAGTTCTTACTTCTTAGATTTTTTGGCCTGGAACCCTCTGGGCCTCCATGGCCTGTAATAGGGAACTACTACTATTACTACTACTACTACTAATAATAATAATAGGGTAATAAGTCGAATACTCTATACAATGATTTACATATTGTGTACACATTCCATAATCTATGATAAATTGATTCATAAGATTTGATAAAACTTTGTTATGGTAAATTAGTTATGATAATAATGTAGGTATTTCTCTGTTCATAATTATTCCTAGATTACTTATCTAAACAAAACTAGATTTACCTAGACTTCTACTGTCACAAAATATTTATCTCTCACGTTTTCTGTGTTTCTATATTTCAGGTTTACAAACATAGTCAACCTTGTACAACAAACTTTATATAGAAACAAATTGGAATAAATTAATACAGCACTTGACTGTTGATATTTCAGAAAAAGATATGATAATGTTTGCACAGCGACCTGAAAAATTATTGGCAGCCAAGTTCAACGCAATTTTGTATTATTAAAAACTAGCATGTGCCCGCGGCTTCGCCCGCGATAATTATTTAAAAAATTAAAAATTAAGAGTGTAATAGTTAAATCATTATATTTATTAACACCTAAATCACGTGGACTACATATCACGATTAGATATCAGATTCGAGTTTCTTGGCCCAGAAAGCCCCTGTATAGTGAATTTCGTCCAAAACGAACTATGTTTGACCATACTTAGGCCTATATTGATTATCCCTCTTCCGTGTAGGTTGAAAATTTCATATATCTACGGGTCTTGACATTCTAAACAAATTAATCGTCCAGAATGTACTTACAAAATCAAGCGATCGAGTTCCCTGGCCCAGAAAACCTCTGCATAGTGAGTTCCGTCTAAACCGATCAATGTCTGTCCATTTAGGCCTATAGGGTATTCATTATCTCTCTTCCGTCTATGTTGAACATTTCAGATATCTGCGTGCCTTGACATTATAAACAAATGAATCGACCAGCGTGATCTTACAACATTCAAGCGATCGCGATTCTTTTATTTCCAAATTATGACGAAAATAGCCAAAGCCAACCGTAATTGATTTGACATTGAAATGTATTACTCAAAACTGATGCTTCGAAAACGTAAAAAATGCACGTTTTCTGCCCGTTTTTCACTCATAACTCACGAAAGAAAGCTAAAATTAAAATTTCGGCTTCGAGGTGCATTTTCCGACCCTTCAGTCCACCTATGTTTAAAATTTCAAATCTATGCGTTCAGTAGATTTCGGTGGGCATCGCGGACAGACAGACACTTCCTTTTATTAATATACATAGATAGATAGATATATAGATGTTGAGTACCAGGATTCATTTTTTTCAATAGCAATTAGCAAAACAGACATAGAAGTGTTGTTATTTTTCAACAACTGTGCGATTAACAGAAAAACAAAGTCCGTTTTTCAATACTCTGAAGCTAATCTAACGAGCATAATAATTATAATTGAAGACTACTTTCCTTGTCTTTTTCTCTTTAAATTTGTTTGTTACGTAGTCACGACCAAACGACTGTTCGATTTTCTTCCAGCTTGTCATTTACCTTATTCTCCTTGAAGTCATTAAAAACTATGCATGTGTAAGAATTTTCATTTTTGATTCTGTTTCAAGATGATAAAGAGCAGATCTTAGATTTTGTTGGACGAGAGGTCTACTTCAGAGAACTAATAATAATAATAATAATAATAATAATAATAATAATAATAATAATAATAATAATAATAATAATAATAATAATAATAATAATAATTATTATTATTATTAATGACAACAATAATAGGTTAATAATAACTACAACAATGATAAAAATAAAATAACTTAAGTTATTGTTCTATCCAAAACACCAGATGGTCAAAAATGCAGTGATGCCTTCTGCAGCGTGATTTTTCTGTTTGATTTCACTTCTTATGAACATAAAACTCTCCACACATTTTGTTTGAGCTGGGAGAGAAATGGTAGCTTGTTAGAAGCTATGGTGCGGTTTGCGTACACAATGTACTTGAGGTCACAGTGCTGAAAGCAATTAAGGAGCTGTGCAAGCATCGTACAGTACGCTACACCATTGTGCACCCATCTCCTCCAATAAACAAGTATAGGTCAAAGGACATTGTCCTTCCAACCCGCAATACCGCGCGGCCTCAGTAGATGCTTCCTCGGTCATGACTATAAGCACAAGGACAAGGCCTTCGCCAGCGTTAGGTAAGAATTCTTTTTGGTATGAACGGTGAAGTAGATATTCCTAGTTTTTGTGAGCGACGGATTCACGGATTGTGATTAATATAATTAATAAGTGAAAATCTTTTGTTTCAAACACTTCTAGGCTGAAATATTGCCATTTTACATTTGAAAAAATAAATAAATAAAATGAAAATAATAAATAAATAGGCCTAAATAAATAAATAAATATTGCTATTTTAGTTTTTAGTGCGAATCCTTTTCTTTTTTGAACAAAATTTTATTTTTCAAGAGAAATTTCGAGTTTTGGAAAAATCTTCTTTCTATAAAAGGATTTAAATCATATGCTTATTGATGGGAATAAATAAACGTTGAGTTAGAAGGCAAGCCAGAAGTATAATATGAGTGTAAAGAACAAGAAAAAATCTTATAATGAATTTAGCACTACATACACTAATATAAATATATTTTATTTCAATATATAGTCATAGCTGTACTTTGGTGCCCAGTAGTGATACCCTCTACGCACCCTCAATATGTAGGCCGGGGAGAATTTAACCAGTTTATTCATAGGTAAGAACTGGGAACTGTGAGACAAATGTCGGGTAACTTAAGGCCCTTGTGGTCCCCGGATATCTTCATCTGACCGTCATTATCATCTTCATCCCATCCTAGCCTTGTTTGGAGTGTGTGTGTGTGTGGGTGAATGGTGTGTCTCGTCCTGTGTGTTCATGTTGTCTATGAGGTGGCCCCGGCATTGGTCAAAAAGGTATGTATGTGATCCATAGATAATCCCTCTCCCGACAGGTCGCGGCCCTGTATGGCCCGGGCGGCTTGGGTCCCTTAAATGTCCCTAAAAGGGAGAGGTGAAACTAAGGTAAAGAGAGAGAGAGAGAGAGAGAGAGAGTAATATTAAAGTAATATTTTGTAATATTAAATGATAGATGTTCGCTTTGCTTAAAAATCTATTTAAGCTAAATAATGGAATGACAGATCGTCAGGCTGGAAGATGTCCTTAGCGAGAGTGTGTTTAGTATAACTTTTTTAATAAATGCCCTTACTGATTTGTTTATTTCTTATATTTTACCCTTTATATATAATTTAAATAATTCCAGACTGTAATATAAAATGTCGAATTTTCTTACTTGCCCTCCATACAAAAAAGTTGCTACATGTCGTAGCTGAGTTCCCATTCTTGTAAGTGTAGCCCGGGTGGTTTTATTTCTCAAATGTTCACTGGTAGGCTTTATTCTTCTACCAGCGACACGCGACTAGACCAATGACCGCAGGTACATTTTCCAAGTGCGCCAAGGCGCCTGAATTTGTTCTAGACTCAATGTTCCCTCCCCTCATTTGGGCAAACATGAATTGTAAAGAGAAGAAAGAAACGAAAAATTCCGTAGAATCGTCCCATTCAGTGTTCAGGTTTCCCTTCTATACAGCAAACCCAACATAAATACCTAATAGTAAGATATATTAAAGATAGCGGTAAACGATAAATTACCATATTTTAAGTCTGTTGATATAATTATGGACCGCCTTCGTGGTCTCATGGTCTCGTGGTTAGCGTCGCTGGCTACAGATCCACAGGCCCTGGTTCGATCCCCGGTACCTCCTCGGATTTTTCTGAGGTAGGGAGGTCTGGAACGGGGTGCACTCAGCCTTGTGATGCAAACTGAGGAGCTATTTTATAGAGAAGTAGCGGCTCCGGTCAAGGAAACCACCATTAACGGCCGTGGGTGTCGGCATGCTGACCACATCCGCCAAAATCTGCCATCTGCCTATGGTAGATGACGCAGCGGTCGGGTGGTAGGCCAAGTCCCTTCAAGGATGTAGCGCCACGGAGTTTAGTTTAGTTTGATATAATTATGCAAGAACTCTGTTGTTGGTCTACTACTTTATTGAAGCGTAGAATTTACCTATTGATATTTTTCATTTCTTTACATTTCATTACACTGATGAATTTAACGTGCATTGACCTTTTGAGACTTATACTTTTAAACACAATAAAATAAGCCTTCTTGTGCAACCTTGTGATTGGTATGCTGGCATATTGCTAGAATATTAGCTACGTCTGGAATCCCGTGGTGAGAATAAAGGTTGACAAACATGGATAAAGTTCACGGACATAAAACAGGTAGTATTTGTTGTGAGATAGCGGAGTGGAGATCCTAAATCAGCAGAAAAAGACATCCGTAAGGAACTACAAAATAAACTATACAAAATGTTATGCACAAACGAACAATATAGCATACAAATCCGCATATGGTTGTTAAATATTTCCTAAGTAAAATATCGGTTCTTTACAATTCGTAAGTACTCAAGAAAATGTAATACTTTAAAGTGTTACTCGTTCTAGTAGAATTAAAAACAGGACAATATACACTACTAATTACCGTGGAAGGCATTATGGAATAAGATCTTATAGTAAGCGACAGCACCCGGCTCAAATGTAAAAATGAAACCATAAGCGGTCACACGCCTGCAAATTGATAAAATTTTAGCTAAATTACTATACATTTTGGATAGAAAGTTTAATATTCGTGTCACGCCCAAGTGGGTGAAGTTAAATTAACTGATGTTCGTACACTGAATTTTGCTTTCACAGGAAGATTTTAGATCACGGAGCCGATGGGAAGAATCTCCCTTGCGGACACTGTTGGTATTTATCCTCTTCTCCCCATGAACCTAGGAACAGTACGCAATGCAATCCCCGACGTTGGCGGTAGTATACAAAATCCCATTCCGTAAAATATCGAAGTTATACTATACTTTTAAATAAATTTGGGAGTCGATATTTTATGTTTTATTAATAACTTCATTGAATTACAGTGTCAAGTTGTTTAGGTAAAATTTAAGCTGTAGTTGTTATGAGAAAGGTTGCGTTAAGCTGATGGGACATTTTTGCTAACCATTGAGCTATCCAGTAACAAACGCACTATACTTCAAAGAAGGTAAATATAAGCAGCTCTAAGTGAAAGTGAAAGGAGTATGATTTGGTCATCATAGCTTCTTCTACTTCTCCCCATCCCTGTTTTAAACTGTTTCATTTGAGTGACCATAAATGGTGGGGGGGGGGAGGTTATAAGTTATCAAGGAAAAATGATAATATCTCATGTAGTATTACTTTTCACCCAAACCTTTTACATTGAACAATTGAAGGAGTCGGGGGAAGATAGTGCTAACCTATACAAACCTCATTTTAGATATTACACTTTTAAAGTTTGCTCAATTCTGAAAATCTTCTTTTTATCTTTTTTTGGGTATGTATTAGGCCTATATTACTAACAAGACTTATTGACGGAATTACTCTAGGCTCAGAAACGTTGGAATAAATAGTGATTGAGAAGAAATATAAATAGGGCAACAGTCTCAATTTTTACAAAGGAGGGTTAGCGCTATCTTCCGCCGACCCCTTCAGTTGCTTAGAATCATGTTGTCGATAACTTTTATTCTTTGCAAAATTTCGAGTGAATGAATATCTAACGTGATATTATTTCACTGTGTATGCTTTCCGAAGAGTGTTCTTTTTTTTTTTATCGCGAGCGCTATTTATTACGACCAGTGGAGTAGAATTCGACAATAGAACTAGGTTTTCCACACATCCTTATACTGTAGTACAAAAGCTGCAACTAATAGTGTGGTTACTTTTAAAAAAATCCTCCTTATCCATCGACCTACCGCATAGAGCTGAAAACACCTATTCTATAATTTGTTTATTATACATAATTTTATCAGCACTATCAGCATTCAGCATTTTTGAATTTGTAACTTCTTGCGCTCGCTAGGGAAGCAGTCTTGTTTTTATTGACCATTTGCTTGATATTTCCTCCAGCCGCGATGCTTTCAGCTTGCCAGGCCTTGTGCTTCAAGATAATGTTTTGACCAGCGTGAGACGAAGAAACCCCTTGATTGCCGGGGCAACCAAACCTTCATATCGCGTTTGGAGTCTGCAAGGTACTTCGAAGCAATTGGCATTCCCTATATGAAACTGTTTCTTCTGCGATTTTCTTCATTAGTTCGTGGCAAGATATACTTGCTTTTGGTGGTGTGGTTATAACGTCGTTCTGAATATAAACACAAAGAATGTTTGTGATATGAGTGTGTTTAGGCGCCAAGTTTAGAAAATAAATAAAATAAATTTAAAAAATCTGATAATGAATTTTAGTGAAGCAATTCCTTTTCTTTTTAATGTGTGATCTGTGTACTTTTCAAAGGCATTAGAGGTATCAGATAAGACGAGAAATGGCAAGCATCCAGTTCCAGTAAAGCTTCACGTTTAAAAATTTGAAGCAGATGAATAGGTGCTTAGAAAGAAATAGAAACCAAGCAATCCAAGAGACCAGAGTTTTTGTGAACCTTTTTAATAAATTGCTTATCCCACCATATTAAAATTCAAAATATTTATCATACGTTAGAGGACCACACATTTCATTTAATTATTCATACATTTAGATGCTTAAATTTGATTACAAATATTGTGGCCCAGCTGCAGAAACAAACGCCCCTGGTTTAGAGGTTCTACGTTTAGGACCATGTGTGCGATTGTGTGAAATACAAGGTGTAACCCACCTTTGAGTAGAGATTATTTTTTTGTTTTCCTTGTATTCACTTTTTCCTGTTTTCCGAGGCGGGACTCGAACCCACAGCCTCCTTCACCACGGCTCCAAGGCCTTAGCTACCGCGGCTAAAGAGACCGGCATTTCAACGATGCAATCTCACAATCTAGGTAGTTGTGTTGTTACTTAATTACTTACTTACTCAATGGAAATAGACAATTCCTAAGCAAGCTAAAGGAATATTATCTATGGCATGGAACCCGGAGGTTCATGGCCGCGCTTACACGAGCCCGCCGTTCAACCCTATTCTGTGCAAACTCCATCCAACCATTCCTTGCAAACCCTACTTCCCTTAAATCTATTCTAATAATGCCCTCCCACCTACGTCTAGGTCTTCCAAGTGGTCTTTTCCCTTCAGGTCTCCCAGTCAAAATGTTTTAGATATGTATTTCCACGCAACATGTCCAGCCCATTTCATCCTCCGTGATTTTACCCTTACTATATTCGGTGAAGAGTACATGTTATGAAGTTCTTCATTATGCAGTCTTCTCCAGTCCCCGTTTTCATCTCACGTAATTCCGAATATTTTCCTAAGCACCATGTTTTCGAACACACTCAGATTATATTCTTCCCAAAGACTACGGGACCAAGTCTCACATCGATACTATACATCCGGCAGGATAATTGTCTTAAACATTTTTATTTTTAGATTTCTAGATAGAAGACGAGAAGATAAACAATTCTGAATTGCATAAGGACAAACATTAATTCCCGATTTTAGTCGACACTTAACTTCTGCCTTTTGTATTTGTACAGTGTTTATTGCTCTCAGTTATTTGAGTTTCTCCACTTGTTCAAATGCTTCATCTTCTGTTCTAATATTTTCTAGCTCATTATTTCGACGTTTCATGACCATATACTTAGTTTTTTCTGTATTAACTTCCAATCCTACATTCCTGCAGGCATCGAAAATACTCCCTGCATTTCTCCCGATTGTGTTTGTGAGTTATGTTATTAATATTAAGTTATTATTAAGCTGTTATGTTAGTATTATTGTTACTTTATTTTATTTTTTTATTAATTTTGTAAGGTCGGCCGCGGTGGTCTAGAGGTAGCGTGCCCGCCTCTAGATCCGCAGGGCGCGGGATCAAACCCGGCCGCGGTCGATGGATTTTTCAGGACGTAAAAATCCTGGGCACGGAGTCCTCCGGGAAGGACTTTAAGCTGGGGGTCCCGTGTCATAGATTTACGGCACGTAAAAGAACTCCAAGCCTAAATTAGAGCCTCTGGACAAAATTTCTCGGCCCTTTCACGTCCAAGAAATACTTAGTTTCCAGAGGGGGGTTGCGAGGCGATGGGCTTACCACCTGTCCCTCTACCCTCTCTCGGAAAATAAGCATATTAAAATTAGTATAGGTAATGAAACCTCCATTGGAGGCCCCTTCGCCCCACCTGTTATACACGCGTTTTCCGTAAAAATACTTGTCAAGTCACTGCACAATTACTCTGGAGCCGCTTCTGATGAGACGGAATACACAATTTTTTTATCTGCAGTAGCCTAAACAGATGCAAACTCATATTTTTTAAACGGAGTACATATGTGAAAATTAGTATAGTGTAAGGTTTGGTATATACGAAGATAATCTCTTTTCTATTCGTAAAAGCATCACTCTCAGAGTACTGCAAAATCTCCTGGCAAAGTCTTGCAGGCTGACTAGTATTAAGAGATTTTATGTTGAAGTTGATTGACCAGTTAACTCTGTAGAGATGCGTAGGGGGTCAAGACGCAAGAGTAAAAGTGATCGACCCTTTCGTAATCCTCCGATCAAGGTCGATCATCCGATCAGCGGACTGCCGTAGCCGAGTTCGATGCACAGCAAATACTTCCTTCTTGTAAGGGAAGAGATGAGCAAAATTAAGTGTTTTTCGCCAGTTTTGAATCCTTCATGAATATAAATAATTTTGAGTACTTCTTCATTTCTAATCATTTATTTATAAATTATCTAAATATACTTCTTTTTAAGGTCTATGAGAATTTCGGCGTAGAGCCGTCACCAGGAAATTCAAATAAGGTAAAATACTTGTAAAGTATGGTTGGGATGATATGGTTTTACAGCCTTAAAGTTTTATATAATTTGTGATCATAATATTTCAATACCGTTTTCATTTATTGAAAATATTGGTATTTTTATACAGTATTAATTTATACAAGATATTGATGCTACGGCTATAAAATAAAATAATCCCATACATAGTGTGTAAATACGAATGTAGGCTACTTTAAAATCTACGCAGTTTTGAAGCCGTAACGCCTCTCTGATTTTTGTAAAGTAGACTTTGAAGACGCACTAATTATCAACTTAGCACGAATTGAAACTTTTATATAAAACACTCATGTGACTTTCTCTACAGTAACCATAGATACTACGATTTTCTCACTTGTCGTTGTAATTATGCGCATTATGAGGGAGTGTTTTCAGTTGACTGAGCCTCACGCAAATCCATGATATTCGGAAGGCAGTAAGTTACTTGGGTAAAATTTTGGAAAGATAGATGGCTTATTACTAACCTTCAGAAAAAATCTATTAAACGATGTTCGGAATAAAAGTTTCAGGTGTTAGTACAATATTTAAAAAAATCGTTTCAGCCAGTACCGATAAGAACGAAGTTTTCACAATGTGAGGAAGCTGTAAGATAAAGACTTTCACCATCCTTCGTGTCACACTCATGGGATATACTTAACCCAGTACTTTAGTTGTAAAGAAATATTTGCGGACTTATCTTTTTTATGGTGGCTTCCATAAAGAAGGGTACTAAAGGAATAAAAATGTCGGGGCATATAAGACTATTCCGGCAAAGCAATCTTCGTAAATTATATGGGAATGTAATTTAATTTTCAAATCACTTAGAACTTCATATATTTGGACTGACGATATCCCATGGCGCCCCCCCCCCCCGCAGCTAAATCACTGGCTTAACCCAAATAAAATTTCCTTTAGAAAGGAACAATTTTTCTTTTTCTAGCTGTGCTATTCACAAACAGATAAAAAGGCGGCAGTCAGACAAATTAAATTTTTTCTGAATATAATATTATTTGAAGCAGAGGACTAAAAAATCGTGAATTAATGCTGAAAATTCTAAGTTGAATAGAGAAAGTAAAAATAAATTAATTTTAATATTAGTCACAGTTCTGCTGGTAATACATTGTTCTTTGATTTCAGAGTTCAAATCATTTTTAGCAGACTAAAAATTCTGCCTTCTTGTCAATTCGTATGAAATATGTTAATCCAGAGACTTAAAGTAAAGACATACATCCTGAAGTACCAGCTTCAATTGGTAATAATTTACGTGAAATTGCTGAATCAGTGCATTTTATGCAACATCTCTCTTCCCACCGTACACAGAAAAAGAACGACAGAACTGCAGCCATTTCTTTACCATAAACCATACGAAATCACAGGAATGGAAAATTAATTCTAATGAAAAGGGATGGTGCATCTTTCAAGAATCTCGATATCAAATTGGCATATTTAATCATATTCGCGAACATAGCTGCTGAAAACTGGACATTTTAGCTCGAATGAAATGCCTGTACCGCCTTCGCTTGAGCCAAGCATCTCGGAAACCTGTACGCTTCCGCTCATAAATTCTGGAAACATAATTCCGTGTCCCTCGAAATGTCCTAATCCTAATTGGTGACTATATTGACATTTTCGAACAGATCCCTTGTGGGTAAATAAACTTTATAATTCTAGGCCTATACTAATACAGAAAGAATAAATATAAACGCTTCGTCGTTCGGGTCAGTACTCCTATAAATCAGCAGAACATGGAGGTTAAGTACGCACACTTCTCACCTCGTGGGTTTATAGTTTGTAATGGCAATAATTGATCAAATACACACGGAAACACGGGACTTGACCTTACAGGATGTATGCAGTTCACAGCAGGTGGTGATATCTTTCACGCCTATAAATCCTTTCCACCGAGTTATTGCTTTGCAATTCCTGTATTACAATCTCATTACAATTCCATTCCCCCACACCCAGAACGATCTGTGGAAACTTGTTTCTAGTTGGGTAGTAGATAAGGAGGCAGACGAGGAAAGTTAAAACCCATCTTGGTAGCTAGAGATTCTAATGATATTGTTTAAATTTCGTACTCTAAGACACCGACCCATATTCTTCCATACCCATTACGCTCAAACAATGCTAAGTTTGAACCTAGGAATAATAGACTACGCAATACAAACTGCAAACTCCGGTAGTAGTGTGCTAACGCAGGCTTCGAATGTTCTTACAGGGATTGAAAACTCTAGTTGAACCTGACAGTGAGTGCCTGTTGCTTGGTTCTAAAAGGGCCAATGCCAATTTCTTGCGAAAATGATATCTATGCATTATTGAGCTTGGCTAGTCTTTATCTTTCGCAGAATAAAAGTGCCAATCTATGTTGCTATTATTAGACATAATACAGAAACCTTAGAGGCCAATGTCGGAAGTTCTCAGCAGAAAATGTTACTTTTACAAAGGCTTCAAAGTCAGTTACCTTAAAAGCAAGTTTTATGACATTGGCCCTTTTAGAACCAAGCCACAGTTTAAATATACCCAAATGACGTCGTTGTATATGAACAGTCTATTCACAGCATAAGCAGTGCGTGCCTCTAGTACATCTACTGCAGTCTACACGAAAATGATAAAAGGAGAATTTCTTTCTATTTATTTCTATTATTCTTTCTATTCTAGAATTTCTTTCTATTATTTCGTCACCATTTATGTGTAGAATATAAATTGGAGATACTTTATTTGATCTTTCCTTCCATATAATAGCAATATGGAACGTATTAACTTTTTATCTGTACCTGATTATGTCTGAGCGCATTCTTGTTGTCATCGCGTGATACACTCCCCCACCTCTTCCTATAGAACATGCTTACTGAACGTAGAAATTCCTTGTATGGACATTTGAAGCCTATTGCTAAGTGTTCGTTCTGTAAAATGCCGAAGTTTTACGCTGCAATTTTAAATACGATTAGGAATTGAAATATTAAGTTTTTCTATACCAGAACTCAATATCTGAATTGTTCAGGTGAAGTTAATCGGGCTTGCACGAAATTCTGTAAGGTCGAAAGGCTCTTACGAAAAAATTTATACGTTCAAAGTGAAGGTACGCAGCATAATTTTTGTTAAACTCTGAGCTATACAGTCGCAAGAGCATGAGTCACCGCATAAGAGGTAAACATTAGTAACTGCATCGAAAGTACTGTGGTAGGAGTAAACTTGGTAGTCTTTCATTAAATTTAATTTATGTATCTATTTAACCTGGTAGAGATAAGACCATCAGGTCTTCTCTTCCCCTCTACCAGGAATTCCAAAACTACAATTGCAATATAATGATAAAAATACAAGAAAAATACAGTAAAAAAAGTACTAGCATTAAAGATACCTGTACTAAATGACTGCCTTATCCCTCAACAAAGACTTAAAACTTTTACCTAAAAAAAAAATTATCTGTAGAAATTATCTGACAGCTCGCCAATTTTCAACAATATTAAGGTTTAACATCTTCAATGTCGAGAAATTACTTTACATGCGGCTGACACAATCAAGTGTTTTCATGTCACAAGATCGATATGTTTCTATATATATATATTTAGCAACTTAGATGTGAACAGCGTTTTTACATCAGAATAGTTTTTTCAAGCGCGAAGTGGCAGAGATTGTCACAGGGAGCTGATAGAAGCTTTGGGAATAAGGTACTTTCGTACTGAACTTCGAGGCTTTTGTGGCTACAACTATTGCAGTACAGTACATTGGCACGATGCCTTCGGGTTTATGGGTGTCCGCTCCCTAATTTATCTTACATCTAGTACCCATAATCTGTATCATACATACATTCCATACCCTGCCCTTTCATTTGTAGCCCACATTTCAAAATGTCTAAATGATCCTACATTTTCAAAAATAAAAACGTTCTCATACTATATATACACACACACAGCACATCTCTAATTAAATACCAGAATTGTCACAGGTTGCATAATAAAACTTGTTAAAATAAATTCTTGGTAGCTTAGAAAATTTCTGTTTGTTTAGCCGAAAACCTGTGTCATTTGTGGCATTAAATAAGAGAAAATGTCTATGTTTTGTGTGCGTATAGGGCTATATTTAGTGATTTTTAAATTTCTGAAAGTTCCGACAATGTGTCGATAGGTATTTGTGACATTGGAACAGTTGATGTTATGGTTAGACGCCATCTTGGAGGAATAAACTTATAAAGTAGTTTATTGAAAATAGAACTTATAATAGTGTGAATCAAGCTTGTGCTTAGTTAATGATGGCCGCTTTCTGACATGATAAGAATGTCTCTCTATTGAAACGTTATACACCTACTCGAACATTCGAGGAATCTTAAGGTGTGACAAAATAGAGCGTGTCTGTTCTCTAATGGCCATGAACGTCAGCAGATTCCACAACGGAAAGGTACCAAACACACAAAAATTATTATTTATTTCCATATTGACGTGCTCTTTATTAGTTCCTTTACTAGCACAGATCGAAATGAGAATAAATTTGTGTTTCAAGCCAAGGTGGAAAGTTCTTCAGATTATCCATTATATGCTATATAATACGCCTTCCACATTCTACTATACTTATTAATTTTTATTATTTATTTATTTATTTATCAATAAAAACTCTAAAGAGCAATAATCCTCATAAGTAGGGGTACATTATAATACACAGAGAACAACTAAGAACAACTATTTACTAAGAGGTAGGAAAAAGTACAATTATTAAATATAATCTAATGAAACATAGCACATTACTAAGATTATCACAAAGCCATACATTTAGTAGGAAAATAGGAATTATGAAAATAGTTGTGAACAGAAATAAAATTTAGTCTTTGAAGCAAAAGTCTTTATATTTTTAATATCCTTAATTACCTTGTGGTAATTCATTATAATTTTTGCAAAGGGAATAATGAATTCCTTTAGTACGATGTTTGACTGAAGAATTTTGTGGTAAGCGTATAAAATTATAATTTCTACTAAAATAGTCATGAATTTCGTCATTGAAATATAAAATAAATATTATGATGTGTAATATTTTTTTATAATCTTCTGCACAACAACACATGGCTGGATTTTAATGTTCTCTAATTGGAAGCATGCCCGAATAATTAATAATGCCAATATTATTGTAATTATGGTGTAAGAGGATGAAAGTTATATAATACTCTTAATGCTCTATTTTGTAAGTTTTTACAGATTTTTTATTATAACTAAAAGTATATCTCCAATGCGGTAACATATCTCCAATGTTTTCGTTATCCTTCCACCAATAATAAACATGTCTGCAATGAATCTAAAATGGATTTTAATACTGTTAATAAACTTCTCCTTTCATTCACAATCACGCTTCTATGTCATATGTTTTGGTTATAGGTAAGCGTACTGGAGCAGAAATGTTTATTCTTAAAACCAACATGATGATGCTTTAGGACTACGATCACTAACTACTTGGTAACAGACGCGTCACTATGGACTACGCAGTGCACATGGAGGCATCAAAGAGGACGGACGTCATCATCACTATTCCGGTAAGTTTCAAGTTAAATTTGTTACCGGGAAATATTAGGGGCTTATAAAGCTCATATCTGGGTCTTTTTATTTTTATTTTCTTTATGAGGACGGCCAAATTTACCGTTATCTTGTTAAAAACCTGTAGAATCAATATATAAATACTATTTTTTAGCAGGAATATTCTAAATACAAGTAAAACTGCTAAAAAGTTCACACAAAGTCAACCCAAAATGGCACTTTGAAGTGTGCGTATTCACGAGAATCGTCTGCTCAGCTGTGGGAGGGGAAGGAATCCTTGGATCGCGTGATCCAGAAACAGGGCTGTAAACTAGATGGTGATTAACGCTAATATCACTGTCCCTAACCTATCTGCCACCAACCTAGCACTACATGAAACTACCAATAATGTCAATATTTCTGACCTAAGTGCCACACACCTAGCTCTACATGTCAGTAACACTAATATCACTATTCATAACCTAACTGCCACTTACATAGAATCTGTGAATATAGTTTGCGCGGGGTTAATGAGCCATATAGGCCTACCACATGGCCAGCAACAGTCCAGTAGCATTGGCACATCAATAAAGCAGTTGCCCAGCCTATAGGCCTAAGTCAGGGGTCGGCAACCTGCGGCTCGCGAGCCACATGCGGCTCTTTGGATGTGAAGCTGCGGCTCTTTAGTTCCATACGCAAATATTATTTATTTTATAAAAAAAAAAATTAAAAATCGTTCTGAATGGATTATCCAGGATTAGGCACCGATTCTATCTCTCAGCCACTTGTACTCGCTTTTCACCGCATCCCTCCCCCGTGACACGCGTCGTCACTGTCGTCAGTCCGTCGGAAGCTCTCGAATGACGCCGTCGTCGGATGTTTCTATGTAGGATTTAATTCGCTTGTTTGTTGTTTGAAGTAAAAGAATTAGAAGCGAATTATCTTCTCAAAGTTATGTATGTACACATATATATATAATAAAAAACCTAAGTAAAGGTAGGAAACATAATAAGTATTATATTTTTAAAATACATATTATAGATATTTTTTTCCAAGAAACAAAGTACTACTGTTGGATATTACCGCGAAAGTGTTTTTATGAAAATATATATTTAATAAATTACCTATTTTATTATTGATCTATTTTATAGCTTTTATTGTTTAAAAATTAGCGTTAAAATAAGTTGCCTTTTTGTCAGGTATATGTCTTCCCAAGGTCCAAATGAAGAACTTCTAGGATTGCTACCGCTCTCGGGACAAACTAGAGGGGAAGATATAGCGAATGCCGTGCAAAAATGCCAAGAAGACATTAAGATCGATTTAAATAAAATCGCTTCAATAGCAACTGATGGAGCCAGAAGTATGACAGGAAAAAATAAAGGGGCAACAACGATTCTTCAAAGCAAAATAAACCACGAAATTCTTACGTTTCACTGCATAATACACCAAGAACCGCTTTGTGTCCAAACATTTCCGGCCGAAATAGTTGAGGTCATGAATTTGATAGGTCAAGATTGTTAACAGCATCTTGTCAAAAGCACTCTACCATCGTCAGTTTAAAGAATTCTTAAACGAAATGGAGACTCAGTATTCCGACCTCTATCTTCACAATAAAGTGCGATGGCTTTCCAAAGGTAAGGTGTTGAAACATTTTGCTTTGTGCTTGAATGAAATAAATACATTTCTAAATGGAAAAAGGCATTAATCACCCTGAATTAGAGAACAACAAATGGTAGCAAAAATTTTACTTTATGGTGGATATCACAGCGAAATTAAATATAAGCTGAATCTAAAACTGCAAGGAAAGGGAAACCCATCCTATGTTTTGGTAGAAGAATTGGTTTGTTTTGAAGAAAAATTAATTCTTTTTGCAGAAGATATTCAGAGCGGTAAATTACTTCATTTTCAGTTTCTAAAGCAATATCGCGATAAAACCAGTGCAACTGTTGACATGAATTACTTCAGCACAGTTATAAAAAAAATTAAAGATGAATTTACTGACATATTTGAGCAATTCAAAACAAACAAAACCACTCTAGCTTTCATAGTAAATCCTCTCAACACAATTGGAATTAATACTGGATCTCTAGAAATGCAATTGATCGATTAAAAAAGTAAAGCTTTGTGGAGTGGAACACTTACAGAGTTGAAAAGCAAGTTGGAAGAGTTGGAGGTCCAGAAATGTATGTACGTAACGCAACAAAAGTGGACAGCATTAAAAGAAATGCCGCGAGTTGAGGCACTTATATTCGACGCATGAAATAGTCTTCCAGATTGCTACAGTGAGGTGAAGAAGTTGGCATTTGGAGTGCTGACTATCTTCGGATCGACTTATTCGTGCGAGCAAGAGTTCTCTTGCATGAATATAATTAAAAGTAAAGTAAGAAGCCAACTAACAAATGAAAATTTAGAGTCGTGTTTGAAACTTCAAGTTATGAGCCAAATTTATCCAAACTTTCTAAAACCATGCAAAGCTAACGCTCCCTTTGAATTTGTTTGCTCAAATGTATGTTATTGTTTTTTATTTTTATTTTAAGTACAAGTTACATTGTTTAGTAAAGTTTAAATTTTCTGCTTGAATAACCATGCAAAGCCATCGCTCCCATTGAATTTGTTTGCTCAATTGTTTGTTATTGAAATACAAGTTAGTGTTGTAAGTAAATGTTTAAATTGTTTTAATTTTTTACTTAAATAATAAGTAATTATCTAATAATGCCATATATATTATCTAATTTTTTGTGAAAACACTACTTATATATGAATAAATAGATTTTTTTCTTATGAATAAATAGATATTTTTTCTTATGAATAAATAGATTAGTTTTTTTTTATCAAAAAACTTTATTTATGCGAGTACTATTTATTGTTGGCAAGAAAAAATTTTGTGGCTCTTTAAAAACTTTGAAATTTTGTAAGTTGTAATTTTTGGCTCTTCCGACTCAAAAGGTTGCCGACCCCTGGCCTAAGTAAAGGACCAATGAGTCAAAAGTTTGTCGGTAGCCAATGGGAGTGTTGGTATGCAAGCTAGGGCCAGCATATCCGCTTAGAAGACCTTGTGTAGAAACCCAGATATGAGCTATTAATAATGTCAAATATGTTCTACAGTTTAGCTTATATTTTTTATGTTTTGTTATTTCTTTGAAAATATCGAGTCTAATAGCCTATATAAAAGAAGTAGACCTGGAGTTTGTAAGGATTATAGTTCCGGTTCTCGAACTACATTTAGGGGAAATGAGTGTAAAATTAAGCAAAAGAAAGTTTGAATTTTAAAATGTTTTATTACAGTTATGTAGAAATCGATAATAGTAACATATGTAAAAGAAAGTGGTGAAATATGAAAGCGGCGCATTGAATAATTTAAACAATTAACATTACATTTATTTATTTCGCTCAGTTTAACGTTTCCCGTTGTTCCCATTGTTTATGTGGGCCGGACCTTACATGAAAAAAAAATCCCATTTAATATGTAAACGTAAAATACGTAAACGTCGTATTATGAATCAGGACACTAGAATTTAAGAAGACAATGTTATGCCGCATTCGAACCTAACACTAAAGCTGTCTAGGTTACCCAGGTGAAGTTAATCAGGCATACAAATTTGTGATTTTTTTGAAGTGGGTTTTACGCAAGATCAGTAAATACAAGCCTTGGGTTTTACGTACCAAATAATGACTTGCCGTATGATTTTTACTCATCCGTTCAGCTACTAGAAGCGCGTGAGTCATTAAAAAAGGTAAATATTTATTAAAATTATATCCGAAGTTTTGTGGAAGGAGTGAATTCGGCCATCTTAATGTCACAGCCTTTTCTCCATACATGATTTTCCCGATACCAGAATTAGGCCGTTGCTTGTTGTATAGGAATTGGGGAAAACTCATATTGCGTAAATCAGTAGCTACTCGTGTGTTTATTGGAAGATACTGTAATTAGTTAAACCTACTGGCATACATATTTCAGTACTGACTGAATTGATTTGAAATTATATACAGGTAGGTTATGGGCATGTCGTATGCCTATGGCATTATTATTTTTGCAACAAGTTGGTGTCGTTTATCGTGAAATGAAATGTTTTTAGGTTATATCGTTATATTAGCCTATTCATAACTACCGGTAGATGTTCGTCATTATTGCCATTTCATTGCAAGTGTTTGGAAGACAGTTATAATATTTAGAGGCAGAACCATGTGGACAGGAAATTTTATATTAGATCTTCCCATTTAACATTCCGAAAACAAACACGAGAAAAATGATTTCACTTCGTCATAAATATGAACCTGAACATTTCAGTGCAAAAAGTGATAAAGTATGCATATTTTGTAAATTACGTGATATTACGAGAAGCGAGAAGGATTTCTGTTCCGACTATTGTTTATGTTCTCTCTGGCACAGCACAAATTCCACAGCAGTAAAACTACAGCTGTTATTCTCTTTCCATCTGCCTCTTCCCAGGCAGCAACCTAAATTAATAGAACATTAATTCATATCCAAAATCTACTCGTAACAAATCAGACTTCAATAAATATTTTACACAAATTGAATAATGAATCAATATGAAAGGCCACCCAAAAATTTAGTTCTTTTATGTGTCTAAATCTGCAGACATGGACATAGACGTCTAAACCTGTAGACGTGCCACATTTATACCAAACTTATATCATCGATCCGGGGAAGAAATAATCCTGCCATACTAACTGCACTTCCCAGGCAGACTTCCTGATGAAGTCCCCTCCAGGAATTTCTTAGGCATAATTGAGTTCCTTCCCCATAGATTGAGGGTAGTGATGGAATTCCAACCTATCCAAACAATATTTTTCTTTCCATTTTGCAGGCCTAGTAACTAACTGATAACTACAATTTTATTTTTCAATTTTTGTGGTATTAAGACTATTAACTACAACGCATATTTTTAAAGTAAGCACCGTTTTAAATATTTTGCCGCTGCAGCGATTTTGAGCTTGCGCGATCCTTTCCTCCATTCATTAGGAAACCAGACGCATTGTTAACGACCGTCCCTTTGTGTTTTCCTATTGTTAGAGCGTTTCGAGATGTTCAAAACAATTGAACGACCCGCCGACTATGAAGTCAGATCAGTGATTCGTTTTTTGAATGCGAGAAATGTTATCCCAGCAAACATTCATCGCCAATTGTGTGAGGTTTATGGGGAAACAATAATGAGTGATGTAATGATGAGGAAATGGTTTAGATAGTTTAACGAAGGTCGGGAAAATGTGCATGATGAGCCGCGGAGCGGCCGACCGTCTATGATCACGGATGATTTGGTGCAAGCCTCCCTACAGTTCGGATTTTGCACCAAGCGATTTTCATCTGTTTCTTCATCTGAAGAAATTGCTTGCTGGAAAACATTTTAAAGACGATAATGTTATGAAACAAGAAGTGCTGACTTGACTTTCATCACAGGCGGCATCATTCTTTGATGAAGGCATACAAAAACTGGTTTCCCTTTACAAGCGCTGGAATAACGGCGGTGACTATCTGGAGAAGTAGTGTAAGGTGTAAGGTAATGAATGATAATAAAGTATTTGGAAAATGTTCTGTTATTTAGAAAAAATTATCGGTACTTACCTTAAGAACACGCCTCGTAGTATCTTGGTCTCCCCTTTTAATTTAACAAAACGTTCCAAACTTTTAAACCAACGGACTGACTAATTACTGGCTAATTGGGGCTACGGACGTTGCAATACCGATACTTCTGTTTGTATCATAAACTATATCGATAGTAATGTTTTATATTATTTTTTCTTAATAAAACAGGCCAGTGTTAAATTGAAAGTATATCACAATGATGGCCTGTTGAGGTACCGTGTGCTAAATCAGCTCCTCTAGTTTAAAACACGATTTATAACAATTAATTTACAGAGAATCATCACTTTCTTCTGAATCACTGAGTAGCACATTTGGTGGAAGTTTTCTTTTCAGTCATGTTCTATTAAACGTCCTTTTCCCAATGTTAAAAACCGATGCACCAGGAACATATAGAAGTTTACTGTAAAATGATTTTGATAGGATTTGAATTATTTTTGTATCGGGAGTTTTGTGTGTAGGCGTCTGTGAGCTCGATAATTGTAGATGTACAATATAGTATATGTCTTTATCTGCAAAATTATTTTATTCGGGTACATGCACCTTCTGATATTGGCAGGTACCATGAAAGGAACTGCTTCTTACCTTCGAAAAACATGAGACAGAACTCTGCGACTCCGGAATTTATAATTATGTGCTTATAAATAAATTTAAATAATCCGCCGCTGTGGCACAGGGGATGCGTTTGCTCCCCTCATGCAGCGGGCCTGGGTTCGAATCCTGGTTGGGACAAGTAACCTAGGTGGGGGGTTTTCCGGGTTTTTTTTTCTCACCAGTAAGGCAAATATCGGGTAACTTTAGGCCCTTGGCCGTCATTATCATCTTAATCCCATCCTAGCCTTGTTAAGAGTGATGTGTGTGAATGGTGTGTCTCGAAGGTGGCTCCGTCATTGGGCTGGTCACTGATCCGAGGAGGCCCTCTACGTCCCTGTCTGGTCAAAAAAGTATGTATGTAATCCATAGATAATCCCTCTCCCGACAGGTCGTGGCCCTGTAAGGCCCGGGCGGTGTGGGTCGCTTAAATGTCCCTAAAAGGAAGAGTTAAAACATAGGTAAAGAAAGAAGAAAGAATAAACGAAAATAATCTAAATTTACAAGGTTATTCCTGAATTCGGTTTGTAAATTGTGGTAGCTTGTGGATTCGCATTCACACATCAATGTAGTTTGTTGATTTCTATTCCCAACGTTCATAGGGTGGACGCCCAATTTCCTGCTTTCGAGAAGAAATTTCTCGACCTCTGAATTTGCTTTCTTCCTCTGGATGTTTAATCGATTTGTGCCTTGAGGGGAGTACAAACACATTTAATCTTCCGCTAGGTGGAGTCAGAGGCTCGCCCACCTGTACTGGTGTCATCACGGTGGAGAGGACTGCCATTCGCACTTGTTATTAGCAGAAGACATAATGAGAAAAAGTTGAAATTAAAACTTTCTATCATAACCCTTCTTAAGTACAGATTGGTGCTTGATATTATGGAGATTAAATTGCGATTTTTTGACAGTTTGCTATGATATAAATCCATTAACGACTGCACATATTTATCCATAAATCGTAATTTATGTAGTTGTGGTACCAATAACATGGATCCTTTCTTCTCTTTTGATTTTATGTTTGTTTATTTTTAGTTATGCGCTTATTTATCTTTTGGTTTCTTTTGTTTCTTTCTCTCTAAATCTCTTGTGTTCTTTCTTTTATGTTTATATATTTACTTTTTTATTCTTTGTGGTTCTTTCTTTTATGTTTATATATTTACTTTTTTATTCTTTGTGGTTCTTTCTTTCTAATACCTTTTTCTCTTTCCTCCACTCCTATTCTCCTCTCCCACTTATTTTTCCGTCTGTATTTCCTTCTTACATTTTTATTAATTCTTTATTTCTTTCTGTTTGTTTTTCTTTCTTTCTGTCTTTATTTCTTCATATTCAATTTATTTCTTCTCTTTGTTTTTTCCCCTCATTCTCGCCTTCATTTCTTCCATCCCCGCTTGTTTCAATCTTCCCATCATTCTTCCTTCCTTAATTTTTTCCTTCTTTTCTTCCTTCGTTCCGTTCTTTCAAGCATCCATACTTTCTTTATTTTCTTCTTTTTACCTTCCAGTTTGATTAGGCGTATTTTCAGGAAGGATTTTCAAGCAAGGATATACACGGTGTAGGCGTAGGCTTTATCTTTATCGGTAGGCTTGAGGTATTGGAGCCAATGTCTTTGAGAAATTGAGCAATTCCAGTGTTCAGTTTTACAAATAAAGCAAGAATGATGCATATCCTGCTCTTTAAATGAACAATGAACCGTAGAATTTTTCGATACCATCGGTTCCAAGTCTCATGCTTAGTTGACCACATAATTTCTGCTAATTTAATTCCTCAATATCAATTTGCTTTAAAGCTCAGCATTCTACTTCACACCAACTTTTAAGATTAACGGAATTTATACAACAAAAACATATAATTGCTGTTTTTCTTGACCTTCAACAAGTTTTTGAACGTGTGGAGAGCTATGGTCTAATCTATAAACTCTTCCGAATGGTATAGGCTATATTTTCATTTCAGTGGTGGTATTGCAATAACAATAGGTTTAGACATTTCCGCCTATTTACTACTACCAATAATTATACTATTAAAAAAAGCTTTTTATATATAATGTTATGTGCTATATTAAAACACACGGATAATTTATAATTCTCCATCGTAAAAGTTTTTTTTAATTGTGTAATTATTTTATACTAGTGGTTAATAGGCGGAAAACTCAAAACTCATTTTTCAAAATGGATTCCGAATGCATCTTAACATTTTGCATGGTTTTGTCATAGGTTTGCCATTCACTACTCAAATTGGTATGGCTTATCTCTGAAATGAAACCAATCCATGCCGGTACTCCTAAGGTTCACCCCTGTCCCCTATCCTTTTTATTCTCTTCACTGCAGATATTCCTACAAATTCCCAGATACAGATTTCAATGTATGCAGATGATATTGTACTACTGTATATGCCTAATCTTTAAACATGCAGGCAGCTGCTGTTGGCCTTCAGAACATTATAAATGAAATAAACACTTGATCTGCAAAATGGAGAATTGATCCGAACGCCCGGAAATGTTTTGTAAAACTGTTCTCACTTCGAAACTGTACAAATCGTCCTAAACTCCTTTTAAATAGTTCTACTATCCAATGGATTTCTCATAATGAACCAGTTAAATGTATTAAGGTATATTTCGATAGACTTACTGGACATCCCATAATAATAATACTAATATAATAATAATAGTAATAATAATAATAACAACAATAATAAAGCAAGCTAACCAAAGGTTCTACAAACTATATCCCCTTTTAAATCGTTTTACAAGCTGAATACCGTCTTTTAATTTATCGATTATGTATTCGTCCAATCCTTGCATATGATAGTTCAATCAGGGTTAATGCGTCTCAAACTTCCATTAAACCTTTCAAAATTCCTCCAAAGCAGTAAATGCCCCTTGGTGTATTAGAAATTCCAGGTTCTTATTTCTTAAACCTTGGATATGACTCAAAAAAATTACAGAAAAGAGAATAATTTTCTTTTGAATGCTTTTATAGTTCATTTTGCTAATCCATCATAACATGTTGACAACAAATGATTCCAAAACGTATTAATATTTTTCACAATTTTATACCTTGGAAACCGTAAAATTCTTCACAAAATAATGTGGTACCCATAAGGGAACTCCGCTTTCTTTGTATTTTATTCTTCTCTACCACTTACTGTAAAGCATAAGTGCTGATCTGTAAATAATAATAATAATAATAATAATAATAATAATAATAATAATAATTCTTCCAGCTTAAACTCTTACGTTGAATTCTATGAGAAAATTGAGCAAAATATAGTTTTATTTGGTTGTAATACTGTTATACTTGGTGATTTCAATTTACCTGAGATTTGTGATGCTTCATGAGATTTTAGTAGAGGTAGCAATAAGGTAAAAGAACTGTACAAATTATTAACTCTTTTAGATTTACAGTCAGTAAACAATATAACAAATATTAATGGAAGAACGCTAGATTTAATATTAACAAATATGAGTTTAAATATTACAGAAGACGATTATCATTTAGTGCCTAAAGACACACACCACCCACCTTTAAGTTTACTACATAGAACAACCCGAGGAAACAAAAGTAATTTAGAAGCATTAAGTAGATATAATTATTATAGAGCTGATTTCAATAGGTTATATTTACTCTTTAGAGATTGTACATGGGATGATTTAAATAACTACCATGACATAAATCAAATTGTTACTGTGTTTTATAATAAGCTATATTCAGTTATTGATCAATGTGTTCCTAAAACAAAAGGATATAAACAGAAGTATCCCATTTGGTTCACAAAACAAATTATAAACGATATCAAACTCAAGGAAAAGTACAGAAAGAGGAAAGATGATTCAGAGGACTATTTGTTTTTATATAAAGCTTGTAGGGCCCGAATTAAAAATGATATTGAATGAGCTTATAGGTCTTATCTACGGAATATAGAGGAGAATATATCGCAAAATACCAACCAATTTTGGAATTTCATAAAAAGTAAAAGAAAACAACTCAAATCTAATGTGGAGATGGTATTTAATGGCCAAACCTTAAAAACAAATGTTGAAATTGCAAATGGGTATGCAGACTACTTTAGATCAATATATTCACAAACCAAATCTACTTACATTTTAATGTTTAATGCGAACAATGGCAGTGCAACTGAATTGGACTGTCTTGATTTGAAGAATATAACCATTAAAGAAGTGAGACAGGCCATAAAACAATTAAAGTCAACAAAATCTTCTGGGCCAGACAAAATACCCACTTATATTTTTAAAGGCTGTGGAGAAGCATTGGCATATCCACTAACCCTTATATATAACTAGCTGAAAAGGCCCGGCGTCGCCCGGGCTTTGTATTTTTTAATTTGAAATTAACTTATGAAGGACTTTATGTATGTAGAACTTGAAATGAAGAAAAAGATTTATCACACTCAAACTATTCCATCAGAAAACGCTGGATATAAATTTTTATGGCTCATAGAGGATGTGGAATGCTGCATTCCGTTGCTTCTACACATCATGCTTGGGAGGGGTTGAAATAAGAAGAAACACAAATTACATAAGATTGTACTGACTTGACGGAAAATAATATTTCTCATTCTCATGTTACTATACAATCGTTTCGGAGCTGAAATAAAAGAGAAATGCAGTATCACTTTCATACTTTCCTCCCCTAGAACCCGAGACATAATATACTGCGAGTCAAAATGTTCCATCCCATGCTTAGGGTCTATGATAAACATCCCTATTTCTCAACTAATACAAAGCCTACAGGTATGGATAACTTATCAGCGGAAAGGATTATTTACAGACTTTTGATATAGCATACTCACACACTTAAGTTGTCCCTCTTATTCTACATCAAAATGTGAAGTGAGTAAATATTTCTTATGTCGAGGGTAGAGAAAGTTACGTGACTACATCACACTGTGCTTTATTTTCGTGGATTTCATTTTCAGTAATTATTTTCGCCAATATACTCGTATTACATTAAATTCCAGCATTAGGCTATATACTTGCCAAGGCCCTATGTAATCATAGTAAACAATTCATTGTTGCCATGTGAACTAAACAGCATTTCTTTTTTTTTCAGTATAAAATTCTCAGAAATTATATAATTTTCAAGGGAAGGACTGATTTATTTCAATTTTAATGTTGACCGCGTAACTTCCCGGGCTTAACTGGGTATGTGTGCAAAATTTCGTACAAATTGGTGAAGAAATGTGGATTTGTATAAGGAACAAACATACATACATACCCACAAACACACATTCGACTTTATATATTAGATAAAATACTTGAAAACAATATTTTTCCAGATGCGTGGAAATTTACTAAAGTTACACCCATTTATAAGTCAGGGAATACGAAATTAGTACAAAACTATAGACCCATTGCAATTCTATCAACACCAGCCAAAATATTTGAAAGCATTCTACATAAACATATTGTCAATCATGTTAAACTATCAATCTCATCAAAACAACACGGTTTTATGCCTAAGAGATCAACAATTACCAATCTATGTAACTTCACAGAATACATATCATCTGAATTTGATAAGTACAAAGTTGATACTATATATACTGATTTTCAGAAAGCTTTTGATAAAGTAGATCACGACTGTTTATTAAAGAAATTAACCCTTTATGGATTACAAAAATTAACCCTTTATGGATTAAAGAAATTAACCCTTTATGGATTTTCCCCGAAATTACTTAAACTTTTCAGTTCATATTTAAACAGCAGGTCCCAAATAGTAAATTATAAAGGCCATTCTTCATATAAATTTACCGTCAATTCAGGGGTACCTCAAGGATCAAGCCTGGGTCCTCTATTATTTTCATTATTTGTAAATGACTTGCCAGATATAATTCAGTATTCAAATGTAATAATGTTTGCTGATGAGGTCAAATTATATAAAACTATAAATTCAGCAGAAGACTGTTATAATCTTCAAACTGATATTAATGCAGTATCAAAGTGGAGTACAGATAAACTACCACTCAATATTAAAAAATGTGAAAAAATGACATTTGTAAGATGTAAAGAAACCATTAGGGTTGATTATAGCATTGACAACATCCCATTACTACAAGTAAAAAGTAAAAAAGACCTAGGTATTGTTTTTACTTCTGATCTAAGATTTAATGAACATATAGAATTAACAGTTAGGAAAGCATTGGGAACCCTTGGTTTCATAATGAGAAATTCATACATGCTAAGCCAGGAAACATTAATTCGTTTATATTATTCTCTCGTTAGACAAAATTTGGAATATGGATCTATCATTTGGGATCCATTTACTGTAAAAAACAAAAAAATAATCGAAAAAGTACAAAATAAATTCCTTAAGTTTTTAATGTTTAAAGTTTGTGGCTATTATCCATTGTATATGAATTATGATAAACTCCTGGAAAATTTTGAATTCCAAGCTTTATCACATAGAAGAGCATGTCAGTCATTAAGTTTTTTGTATAAAATAATTAATTCCAATATTGATGATACAAACCTTATAGAAAGAATTTATGTATATGTACCCAGAAAAATAGTAGATTAAGTAAACTATTTTTTACTCCTAGAGTAAACACAGACTTGCACAAAAATTCACCAATAAATAGAACTTTGAATAGGTACAATCAAATTCACCCATTTAATATTGATATATTTGGAATTAATCTTAAACAATTTAATTCTGCTGCAAACCAACTGTTAAAACTTGTCCAGAATGGTAATTCATAGCAATCTGTGTGTGAATAGTAATACCACATATGATATTGTCAACTAACATATTTTAAGTATTTATATTATTTGTTTTACTCTTATTTCATTCTTATTTTTCTCTACATTGTTCATGCTTGCTTTCTTCTTATCTCTCTTATTCTCTTTACTCTCTCCTATTCTCTTTACTTCTTGCCTTACATTGGTTATTATCCTAACTTTATTACTTTTTATTATACCTATTTCATATTTGTATTATTGTAAGTACATGATGTATTGCTAGTATAGTCATGAACATTGTAATTGGGTGTATACCTGTAATGTTAATTCTTGATTAAATAAATAAATAATAAAAAAGAGAGGTAGGAGTGGCAAAATCTGCATAAGTTTAGTCAAAACAATTAAGTAAATGAAACGACGAATCACAATACTGCTTTAATTAAAAAGTATTTACTGCAAATTGTAATAACTTACATAAACTCTATGTAGGGACCAGTGTGTTCAACATAGCTCACAAATATGCCAACGGGTTATGCTTTAACTGTGCTAATCTGATCGGCTATAACTTTATTATCAGTCCTGCGGTTTTATTATGAAGAAATGCAGTTTAATAACGTCGATTAATAGATAGAATCTAATGATTTAGATGTCTCAATACAATTCGGGCGTGGTTTGGCGTGATTTAATTAGACCCGTCGTGTTTGATTAAAGGCTCCTCTATAATTATTGTTTGCATTATTAATAGCTTCATTGTTATAACTTGAATGTACATGTATTTTAACATATTACATTAGTTCCAGTCATTTTGTAACGACATAAATACAAGAGATTCTTAATTAAGTTTTGAAATATTATACAACCAAGTTAGAACAATATACTCGCATATTGTCATTCTAAAATGGAACAATTTGCATCATTGGTTAAATGGCGAGAAACGGCAATAGCTTAAACTTGACTGGGCCCAGTGTACATTAGTTTGCGTGTCGATTTGAATGACTAAAATATTTCTTTCATTCTTGTTTTAAAACGAAGCATATGCATTAAATGGAGTGTGGAATGGAAGAACACAATATGGCATTCACAATGCATGGTGGTGGAAGCATGCGAAAGAACTCACATTGCATGGTGATACATAGCTCAAACGATTTTTAAAGAAACGATTAAGTTGATATTTTTGATACAGATTAAATAATTGCAATATATTGGGTAGGGCTGGTGGCCCTGGGAAAAATGATAGAAGGCCTTAGTCAAGCACTTAGCACAGCCCCGATAAATTAACATATCTAATCTGGTTCCGGACCACTATCTTGTTTGTACAGTCTGAGAGAATTTTGTCATAGGTAGATAGGAACTGGCTATTCTGCAGGTGAGACTGGCGTAGACGGTTGGTCTCTGATGGACACTAAGTTCGCGCTACCCTCGTGATATTGGAGTGGATGTCTTTGACATTCGGCGGAGACGTAACGCCACGAGTAATGATAAGATGGCAGAGTTTTTCTAGCATTGTATTAAGCTGTGATGAATCTGTGAGGTTCCTTTGGATTTCTATCGGATCATTTGCATATGTGTCTATGAGATAGTGTAGTTGTAAGGGCAGCCTATTAGGCTATAGCAACTTTCCTTAATTTGTTGATTAGTGAATATATATTAAAACTAGCTTCGCTCATTGGGGGCTCGGAAGAGGTTTTTAAAAGATCTATGAGAGATAGAGTGCGTGTATTTATCTGCTGTATTGGCAGAGCCCTATGTGAACTCTGTTTGATAATACCGTTGCCATGGAAACCGAGCCCTTTTTTGGGGGTTTTAGGGCTAAAAATTAAAAATAAACTTTTTGGAATTTTCCCGTGGTTTACAGCCTAAAAGCTATATGTGTACCAAATTTCAAGTTTCTAGCTCATCTGGAAGTGGGAAAACAATAATGTCAGTGAGTGAGTGAGTAAATCAGCCGTGTGGCTTTATATTATAGGGATGAAACTGTAACTATATTTTAAAAATAGAATGCATATTATAAAGGGATTCATTTTTAATGAGGATTTGGTAAAAGCTACACGATTATATGAGATTCTTTATTTAGAATTAATGTAACTTTACAAGTTATTTAGGTGTTAAGAATATGCCCAACCAACTCAGACCAACTCAACTACAAGATATAAGAGCTCTATCTACCTTCCCTAGCTCACTTCTCTCCTAGAAGATGGCTGCAGAGCTAGTAGCAGCCGAAAGCTCGGACTACACAAACATTTTCACTTGGTTGGAATCCCGAGAGACCATCATAAGTAACCTACGCCAGGAAAGCCTCAAGTCTATTATAATATGCCCTTTGTTACTTGCTTACTTTATTGCTCTTAGCACTGGATGTTATGACTTATTGAGAGCAATCATGACAAACCATAAAACTCAACCAAACTAGTCAACACGCTGGCTCTAGAACTCTACGACCGTGTAATGTTTGATTATTAGTTCACTATACGCCCTGGGTTTTATTGTTAGCATGAACATTTCTATGCAGTCATGAAAAATTGCTCAGCCTATCCCTGAGCTAGGAGGTTAGGGAAGAAGAAAGAGACAACCGATGAGAGTGAAACGGGTTAAGGATAATGAGAACGAGCAACAGAGATAGATTTATGTATCTCCCACCAGAAGTTGTTAATCAGTCACACCTACAACAGAACTCCGACTGGGCATGTTCTGTTGAACTCTCAACAAGACACTTTCAATTATGTAATACTTGGAATAATATTCATCCTTGCTATGTACTGAGCACCCGCATTTGTTTATTCGGGTAATTAATTATTCGCTTACTTGTAGACAACCGAGTTCGGCTTTGCAACCTGGTCAGTTATATATGCTTATGTCTTACTCGTGCATTGAAGTTGCCTATTCATAACAATGTTTAGATTAGCACAACCCTACTTTTTTGCGTATTACAGTAACTGTAAAGCTTGAAGTTAAATATATTGAAGCTATTACAGGCATGCACCTGTAATTACATATTTTTATTTATTTATTTAGTTATTTACTTTTTATACGACGGATGGGACATACGTCATGACAACTGTTTTTTTTTTCTTTTAAAAACATGGGACCATTTTAAAATTTTGAAATATAGAAATGAAAAGTATTAAAAATGATATTTTACTAAAAAATGTCACACTAAAAGTGCTTTTATTCATTTCTCGATGTAATTATCACGAGTTCTTTCTTTTATCGGCTAATAGAATTACTGAAAAATCCAGGTTATAAATAACACTTTTTTTGTTGACCCTCCACTGTCAGATTTATAAAAAGCTTTCCGATGAAGAAGCGTACTGAAGAAGAATTCATTGAAGAAGAACTGTGTTGCTTTTCACATGCACCTGTGACATTGAAAGAACAGTTTCACTTTACAGATCGTTCTTCATTGACTGAAGCAGGACTTTACATAAAAAAATATGCGGATGACCTTCTTTATGTACTGTAAGTTGAGACTTCTACGAAACTAATCATATATTTGATTTCCGTGTAATTTTGTTTTGGCCTATTTATTGCATTTTCATGCTTTTTCGATTATGTTACTATTTTATTTTGCTTTTAAATCCGGGCTCTAATTGTAACTTATATCAATTTTGGGACAAAATTGTATTACAAATACATACATTCATGGCTCACAATGCCGTTCTTCCAACCTGCAGAACTAATTCTGGCACCGCCATTGTCGCATATGGACCGCTAGATATATAGTAGGCCTACAGGCTATATTATAAATTACAAGTCTCCTTTTTGTCCTAATTCTATGACACGATCTTTAAAATCCATTGTTACAGAATTAATGTAATTGCAGTTGGAGTGAATTGGACTTTAAATACTGAAAACTTAAGCGATAGCTGCTGACAAGAAAAAAAGTTTGACTGATATGAACATAGATAGCACACGTGGAAGAACCAGGTCTCCAAGAGATCATATTATCAGATCTTGTATGTATGTGTGTTCATTTCTCAAGTGTCAAACAATTGCATTACACACTTCGGTGTAATGTAATGGATAGCTTTTGTCTTCGGTCGTAACTTCTCCATCACGGAGAAAGTTGTAGAACGCTATTTCGTACAGTAAAGTGCTGCGTTTATCTCTGGCACTCAGGGAGAATGAAAATTATGCAAGATGGGAGTCTGGTTGCTTCTCCACCCTCTTTGGGAATTTGGGTTCAGAGTTCATCAGTATGACATCAAGTTTATGAAGGCATGGTAGCTAAGCTGCTGGTAGTGCTCGACTGGTTCTTTGCTAACCTCTGGTTTTCAACCCCGGAAGCATATTCGATCTTCATGTGTATTTTCCATGGATTCCGGTTCTATAAATCGTCGCGCAAGGATCATACTACAAGCATTCCGATGTATGAACTTTATTGTGCTAAAGTAGTATATAGAGGGTCCAAAAGGTATGAAAAACATATCCAGTACCTAACACGTATATAACTGCACTCCACTCCATCCTGTGGTTGTTTTAGCTCAGTTTTGAATAGAGTGTTGCATAAAGATTTCGAAACGAAATGAGAGGATTTTTAAGTATTTATGTAATTAAAA
Source organism: Ectobius pallidus (assembly GCA_964059195.1). Classification (NCBI taxonomy): domain Eukaryota; kingdom Metazoa; phylum Arthropoda; class Insecta; order Blattodea; family Ectobiidae; genus Ectobius; species Ectobius pallidus. Next base: position 77,101,052 of record CAXKWD010000005.1, read on the forward strand.
TATTTCATTTATTAAGTCTGTGATAAAGAAAATAATTTTTGACAATATATTATTAGGCCTATAGATAGACGTTTTGGCTTATATATAGATGAAAAACAAATTCGAAAAAATATCTACTTTTTATCAGATAATATGTAGGATTACTTTAAATATATAATAGGGGAAAATAAGCTTTTTTCAGTTACGTACTTTTTACCACTGGTTTCTACATCTGATAATCAGATGTCGCGCGAATTCAAATTTAGGAGATTGGGGTTCAAATATTTGAGCCATTGATTTCAGTGGGACTTTCATAAGTTCAAACCACGTGATGAAGTTGGAGTAAAATGTTCTGTTGAATTCATGATTCTGGAGAGTCTTTTATTAGAAAGCTAAATCCGGCTCCTGAAGGAGATTATTGTTGAATCAAAACAGTATAGTACAGTATAGTACTATAAACATAGAAACATAGAAACAGTATAGTTTCTATGCCGGCAGTGTTCGATGAAATTTATTTCGTATTTTTTTAGCGATATGCCCTTTTTATGCTAAATTATAAGTTCATTGCTACTGCCCCAGCTAGAAGTCAGAGAAATATTTTGATTAATGAATTAATTATTTTATACGATAATTACTAATATTATTAATTTTCGTGTAGACTAGTAATAAAATATAAACCCCCGAAACTTAACAATATACTCTATGAATCTCTTGCAATTTACCCTAAAAATTAATGTTAGAGTAATAATTGTCATTATTATATGTTCCTTGTATACTGTCTAGCCAAAACTCATTGGTGAATTAAAATTAAATAATATTTTGATTTTTAATTTATGACTGATCCTGCCGCTGAAATGCTCAGCAACATAAATGAATGCACAATGCAAGAACTAAATTAATAGAATATGTCCAGCTTACAGTATTGCTCAGTACTTGTGTATATGTATTGTATTAAATTAGTTTGTCTTAAAATAAAAAAATTGACATACTGGTACTTGAACAAGAGAAAATTCAAATGGATGAATATGAAATGCGATAATTTTTTACATCTTATTCGAGGAAATAGTACATACTGAATGGAGATTTTTCACTAAACAACTATAAAACTCCTTATGAGAAACCGTACTTAAAGTGTGTATGTTGACTAATCTCTCTATAGAGCTTCCATCTACCAGTAAACAAAAAAGAAGATAGTATATTTACTCTCTTGGTTCAAACCTTTTCACCACAAGAACAATTATAACAGCAAGGGCAGCCATATTATAATCAATGACAACGTTTTCTGGGTTCCTGGTCTCGCTTATAGCGAAATAACACGTAAAATGATACATAATTTCTACAAATAGATTAATTTACAAAATTTTCCACAGACTAGGGAATTATGCACATTAATAATATTACAGAACTTTGGAATTAAAATCACGAAAAGTGTACGGTATTTATAATAGAAATTCCTTTTCCTACTAAATTCATGCGAATGTGTGGAAGTTATGAAGGAATTCAGGGATGCATTGGTTATAGCCAAAATAAAAACCAAGATATTTGGAATTAGCTCGAAACTCTCTAAAGCAGTGCTTGTTTATACGAAGATTTGCTGTCTTATTCTTAAAAAAAATGATTGAATGCGAAGTTTAGTAATTCTGAGAAGGATTCACTTCTTAAAAAGAAGCAAGTGCTTTTAGTAGAAAAATAGTTTACTGAAATGCTGGTTTCGGAATATCAGTAACAATACGTATTTTCTCCATAGTAGATATTTTCATATATCGCTAAATCAAGAACATGTTGACAGAAAAGAGTACTCACCCTTGTATGAATCCGGTATGACTAAAGAAGGACCGACGGTTTTCCAGACCTTGGAGTTTTGAAGACTTCTCGCCTGCACTTTGGTGCTCTTGTACTGTCGGTACAGGAGAAGTGGCTCCGCCAGGGGACCCAGGAGCATTCTTCTCTTATCTGCATCCTCTTCAGAATCAGCACTATTGTCTTTAACACCGTCACCGCTAGGAGTAAGCACCTTCACTACTCGCGGTAAAGAATATTTGTCCAAGAACTCGCGTGGTGTCAGCTTTTCAGACGAGGACGATGTCGAAGATCTTCTGACACCTTTCTCCTTTTTCTGATGAGACGCATGTTCCAGACTCGAGGAATATTTTATCGATAAAGGATGACTTGAAGTAGAATTTAGTAGTGACTGCAGCCTACTACTGGCTGATGAACTACTATTATTACTTCTAGTGCTCCTGACACTTCTACTTGAGGATATTTCCGATGACATTGTTCTTGTTGGAACATCTAAATATACAAAGCGATAACTAATTCTTGCGAAGTTAATTAACTATAACGTGGTCTGTGAAGTTCGTTACTAGCACTGGCATCATGGTTGACAGGATTTTTCATACTGCATTAAGGCTCTAAACACAGTGTCTCTCAGCCCGTTGGTTTCCGAGTGAGTAAGCTTCTGTCATTTCTCCTGTGAACAAAAAGAAGCAGAGATCAGTAATCAATCAACCAAGAATAAAGTTAAAATATTTACAATTCTTTGCCTTATTTGAAAGTACAGTACTTTCTCCTCCTTGTTTATTGCACAAGAGTGAAGCATCTTCACGTAAGTCGCAAGTGATGGACTTGGTTCAAGTGGACAAGTCACATTTTTTTTGTTTACTTTCACCTCTTCACCAAAAAGCTGAGAGTGTTGTGCTTTTTTTTTTTAGCAAAGATGCGAATATGAAAGATAATTATTGTTGGTAAAAGCTTTTAGGCTCGTTGTTAAGACCTTTTATGATTTAAAAAATATATTTTATTCTTGCATTCGTTGTCTTATGTGCATTTGAGTAAGATCGTTTAGGACATAATGGATATAATTTCTGCGTTATATATTAGCTATTACGGTGTTAATTTATAAAAGCAGCTCACGCTTAATTAGGCCCATAAAGAATCATAACATGACTTTCAATAGTTCTTTACCATGCTGAAATATTTTACTATAACGGTCATTTTGATAATACAATCATGGACATAGAGTGCTTATTTTAAGAAGCTAATTTTATTTACAATCCTTCATCTACCTATAGTAGGCATACCTAAGTACGGCCAGAAGTAAAAATAAATTTAAAGAGTTAAACTTTAGTACAGGTAGTGTATTAGGCTTAGATTTAAAAACAATCGTTAGAGCCGTTTTCGAAAGTAAAATGCGAGAGTAAGTTTTTCTTAATGTAAAGTGGTAATGAAAATAAGAAAAAGTCACAATTTGGAAGATTGTTAACTCATTTTTTTTGTTCTGATACAATTTTTAGTTTTCGAGTTATGCTGTTCACTTATAGACTGTTTCATATTTTTGAATACTGGGGACCTCAAACGTGTATTAATGTTGAAATGGAAATCAAAATTTGAAGACGAAGAATATCCCTTCCTCTATCTAAAATACCTATGGTAGGGACAGAGATGGTAAAAAGACAAAAGAAGTATCGTAATTCGTCGAAATTGGTACCGTAAACATTGTTTTATATCTTTTTTTGATTTCAACTTGTAGCATCTCCACCAGGCCATATAAAATATGAGACTCACGCGATTACCTTATAACAATCTCAAAGAGACTTGCTTGCGATGAAGTTGTTGCAGCTGCTTGCAGGGATAAAAATGATTAATCTTATATGGCCTGACGGAAGAGGAGGCTGGCACAACAATTTATTGCTAATTGTCCACACTCCTTCCATACAAAGCTAAGTCTAGGAGATTAATTCAAGTCGACAGTTAAGGATTACATTTATTACTCGACGAGGCGTACTTGATGGAAATATGTTCTTAAACCATCGTGTCTCTGAGGATTGCAATGCCATTAAAACAGATAGTGAAATCATTGAGACTGAATGAACCTGCTTTCATCTGTTTGACATAAAATCCAGTGAACGTATGTCATTTAATCGTAATTTTTATAAATGAGACTTCTGTATGATATATTTATTTAAAAATAACTGTTCTGTATGATATTGTGTATTGTGTTTTACGCAGGTGGAATAAATAAATAAAATTATTTCGGTATATTTTTGATGCAAGTTAGGCCTATATGAAGTGTAGAATAAATTACATACTATGTGTATAACAGTCTCACTGTAAAAATGTAAAATAAAAATTGCCAATGTTTTTATATTATAAATGGATAACTCCCGCACATAATTCAATTATCCAATTTTAATTAATTAAAAAATATAAATACAAATACAATACAAATTACAATAATATTTAAAAATTTCATGTTTCAAAATAATGATGCACATCCGAACGAGCAATGTTCATGCTTAGGTCCAGTAAGCCTACAGTTACAACATTTTAATTATATAAAAGAAAAAAATAAATAATGCAAAATATAAGAGAGCTAAAATCCACATATACCAAGATACACACACACACAATTAGAAGAAAAAATCACAAAAATAAGGAAAAAATACATCACTGAATTAAAAATACTTTAACACACTGTATTTACCTCGGTAAACTTCTGGACGGCCGTTTCGCAGGAGAGGTCCCTGCATTTTCAGCAGAGTGTTAACTGAAGATGTTGGGACACCACCTGCGAAAAGACATTCTGCTGAAGATTCAAGGACACCACTGCAAAACGGCCGTCCAGAAGTTTACCGAGGTAAATACAGTGTGCTTAAAAAGTATTTTTAATTCATTGATTCTACTAAACAACTTTAAACTCAGACACAAGAATGAAAAAATATATACATGACTATTAGTGTTTAATTATACAATTAGAAAAGGATATAGAACATAATTTATAAATATTGGTTGTTTGAGAATGTAGTGGTTAATTATACACTTTGAATTACTAACGCTGATCAGTTCGTGTACTTTTTTCTTAAATCTTGCGCTGATTACTAATATCAAGTCAGGATTTATTTTTAAATAATATAATTTTAATTTTGTATACATGGTTGTTCGATGTAGCATTAGGCCTAAATTGATTCATGTGAATTATCCCATAGTTTTCGAAAAATTCCATATTTTGTTTTATTGTAACCAAATTCCCAGGATCCGTATTTTGTAAGAATACCTCATATCTAGCCATTCACGCCTATGAATTATTCTCGATTTTTACTTTGCTGCTGATAGCTGCATTTGATTTGATGCTCTTTGACACTTACATCCTCTTTCACAGTTTTTCAAAACAGACGTTAGCATAAAAAATAGGCCTGATCAGTAGTTAATATGAAGTGAGCAATAATGAAAGTGTTTAACTTCTTGTTCCGTTTATTGTCATCACCACAAGACCGATAATTGCGGGGCACTTTGAGGGAGCGGCCATCATGATGATGCAAAAACATAAGTAAAGACATTTTGAAAATGTATCTGAAATTGTTCCTTAATTTCGAATAATTTATACCATTATTCATAACTATCACAAATATGACTAGACTTGTATATATAATATCGATAATAAATTTCCAGTCCCTATAATTGAATATTATAGGCCGCTAATGTCTGTGGATAGCTTGTCTGTTGACTTGCATGTTAGTCCACCTAGTTCTCACCGAGTACCCCGGTACATCCTCTGGTTTTCTGAGATAATTATCGGGATGAACTCAGCCTCATTAGGGAAACTGAGTAACTATTGTGTAAAGAAGTGACATTTTCGAACGAAAAAGTCATTAAAACGGGGGGGGGGGGGGGTCGACTTAGTGACCATATGTCTATAATCTTGCCAGCTAGCAATTAAGTGGGGATATTGAGGTAGGTGTTGCAGTGATTGGGGTGTACAGTAATTGTTTCTTCCTGTCGCAGGTGAAACGCGAGTGAGGGGAAGACCATTCAGAGGTGGAAGTTGAATTGAGAGAGACAAGTTATCCTTCCCCCCGCCCGTGTTGACAATTGACATTCGTCGCATACTTTAGTCAGCGGGATGTAACTTCCTTGAAGACTGGCGTACGAAATTAACAATTTCGATAATAGACTCATCCAGGCTACTGAAAATCTATCTGAGCTAGAAAATTTACTTTAGTTTAGTTAGTCCTATCATTACACTAATTTTTCACTTCCTTTAGTAATCATTCGAAGGCTTCAAAAGTAGTCCTGGAACAAAAGAAAAAAGCTTCCGAAGAGTAAAGCCGACAAAAAGGCAATATGAATCTTGATATCCCAGTAGCCCTCATAAGGCTGAGTTTACCCCGAATAGTATGCTTATCTCAGAACACCAGAGGATGTACCGGGGTATTCGGTGAGAACTAGGTGGACTAACATGCAAGTCAACAGACAAGCTATCCACAGACATTAGCGGCCTATAATATTCAATTATAGGGACTGGAAATTTATGATCGATATTATATCTACAAGTCTAGTCATCTTTGTGATACTTAAGAATAATGGTAGGCCTATAGTGTGTTCGAAATTAAGGAACAATTTCAGATAAATTTTCAAAATGTCTTTACGTATATCCTGCGTGACGTTGTTTGGAACAACTCATTCCTGCAATCAATGAGCTTTACATCAGGATGCAATAAACACATTTTTTGGCCCTCCACTACCCCCGGACTCCTCGACCATAGGCCATACTCCGACCCCCCAACAACTAAGTCGCATTTGTTCTATTGCTCCATTTCTCATTCTTGTATATTGAGCCGGCATTCCCGCCGTCTCAATTGTTTTTGTGTAAAGTCGGCCATTTTTAATGTTTACGTAGCGTGGCGACGCCTAGCGCCGAAAGGTGACAGTTTCCTTAAGCTTTGTCTGTTTTGTTCTCCATACATAGCCGCTATCTGGCGGTAGTTTGTTAAATGACTGTTCCCGGCTATGTGGCCGTGTCATTTCCGGCATCTCGCTCTCTCACACAATGGTCGCCATGACTGTAAGTTTGTACATGCGTCTGGCTGGTAAAGCCAGAACCGTAGAGTAGGATTCCTTTGTGTTTTCAGACGTAAAAATGTGTTGATTTTGTTTGGCAAGAACCCTAGTTGATGCAGAAATGTTTGTGGTAGTTTCATTTGAGGCATGTCTGTAGAATACCAAATACAAACTCGGCGTGGGGTCACGCTTGACCATGCCGGCATTCTAGGCTATTGGCGTCTTGCTTGTGTGTATTTAAATCCTTTTCCTCTCACTCATTTGCTTCTATTTCTATTATGTTTCTTCTTCGTATTGTTTAGATATACTTGTATAGCTTGGTTCTGATTCCTTTCTTTATTGTTAATGTAATGTGAAGTAATGGTTGATTGCCGCTTTCCCGCCATTGCCGCTACTAGGCGTCTATTTTGATATTCGGCCATCCCTTGTAGTTCTGCTTTCTCAAACGTTTCTGCGTTAACCTATTTCATTTGAGTTACATATATTATCATTTTTGCCATTTTCTTTAATTGTTATTTTAGCCATTTAACTTAGTACATTTCTCCCCCCCCCCGACCAATGTGTTTGAGGCCTACGTTTTGGACCGAGGAGGCAGCCCAGCCGTAGTATTTTTCAAGTCTTGTCTCCATTCTAATTTCTTTTCTTTTCAGGATTTTAATGAATTTATAATGTAAATCAAAATATGTAAATTAATACCTGTAAACTTGTATATTTCATTTTAATTATTTTATTTCACGCCCTTCAGGCGAATCTATTGTATTTTTATTTATTTTTAATCAATTTTATTTAGGGCTATTTGAAACTGTAAATTTGTTTATTCATCCTAACTGTTTATAATGAATTTTAAATTATTCGCCTGTGCTTGTCTGTAAATAATCCATGAAATGTTGTAATTGATTTAACCGATGTTTAACTGTACAATTTGTTTTTTAAATTGAACTCACAAAAAAAAAAAGACGAATATTTTCAAATTATATCTAAGAGAAACCAAAATTGGATGTTGGCTCAGTATTTTAAACTTGATCCTCCTGGGAACCCAATTATCCTCTGGGCGGATCCGTATTTTAATTTAGGTTAGCTTTCCTTGGGCGGGAACTTAGCACTTCCTTCCACAATTCCCGTAGGGGGGTTCAATATCCTTAATCAATGTGATATGTGTGAGTAATAAACGCATTATTATAGTGTTTTAAAGAATAGTGCTTGACCCTACTATCGGATTCAAGAGCCACTGAGGGCAGTAAGAAGAGATGAATCAAGAATTGCAGGCCATAGCCTATACAAAACTTCTGTAACCTATTAGGCGTGCAGGACATCATCATGACTGATTTGATATTAGAAGCGAGGGGGAATATACAAGACTTTTCCTTAGAAAATGCTGTAAAAATCTCGTTCTGATGATTTCCTCCAGTCACCTTGCCTTACAACTTGTGGCATAAGTGAACAATCTTTTATTTAATGTAATTTTTGCTATTTATGTTCTTTTTGATAACATATTTCTTCTGTGTAACAGCTTGTATTTCTATTCGAGATGATATGCTTTGTCTTCGTGCTACCGCCATATGGAGGCATCTTTAATCTATCTATCTATATTAATAAAAATGAATTTCCAAAATGTATGACGGAGCATCACTTGAGAACGGCTCGACCGATTTGACTGATTTTTGTTTTGTTGTGTTCGTAATTACCAGGACAAGGTTTGTATGAAAGAAAATGTTTGGAAAATCCACGAAAAAAGTCGGAAATGTTAAATGAGGCACAGTTAGAGAGTTCTGCTGTCAATTGTTTACATAATGAAAGTATTGTTTACGGTGTTCACATAGGGCTTTGGAACGATATTATTTTCTGGGCTTTAACAAATTCTGATATTATCATGTAATTATTACATTTGTGAAAATAATTCTTGAAGAATAAAATCCACGAGAATAAAGCAATGGCATAACTTTCTCTACCGTCGACATTTTCTCCCTTCACATTTTGATGTAGAATAAGCGATCGTATTGCAGGGACAACTTAAGTGTGTGCCAGTGAGTATGCTATATCGGAAGTCGATAACAAATCCTATCCACTGATACGTCACTCATAGCTGTAGGCTTTGTATGAGTTGAGAAATGGACCTAGGAATGTTTATCAGAGGCTCTAAGCATCTAATAGATGACAAAATGGGATGAAACATTTTCAGTCCTACGCGCTCAGTATATTATGTTCCAGGAAAGTATGAAAGTGATATTGAATTTCTTTTTTTACTTTAGCCCCGAAACGGTTGTGTGGTAATACGAGAGTGAGAAATACAATTTTCTGCCAAGACAATACAATCTTATGTAACCGGAATTTCTTTTTCTTTTTCTTTTTATTTGCACTCCTCCCAGGCATGGTGTGTAGAAGCAATGGAATGCAACATTCGACATCCTCTGAGTGCCATATGTCGTTCTTCCTCATTTCGAATTCTACATACATATTATATAAGGAGCTAGAGTTTCAACATCGAAAGTCCTCCATAAGTTAATTTCATATTACAAAATACAAAACCCTGGCGACGCCAGGCCTTTTAAGCTAGTAGATAAATAAATATTGACTAAAATATTTGGTAGTACAGTAGGAAACGGTAACAACAGTCGTAGGTTAAATCGCAAAATAAAGCATTACATTCATTATTGCAGGCAAGGTCAAACAAGGCTTATGGTCTACTATACGCAGTCTTTCCCTAAATGTACCAAAACTATCTCCAATCGAAACCATTGACGTTACGCTCTAATCCATTAATAATAATTTTATTTCAACACAGTATCAAAAGATAGGCAATACTATTAATTATCCTTAAACCCTGAATTAAGAATTCACTGTCATTCTCATAGTATCACCATCAATGAAATATTGTAGCACATAATTGTTTAATTTATTATGTACGTTTACGAGATGACATAACTTCTTGCCCCTGTTCTTTTGTTTGACTACAACAATTTTGCAACGGAGAGAAATTTCTCTCGTTTATCGTAGGAAAATCAATGTAGCGCAAGCTTCACAAGGCCCAATTCAGATCAATTTAGATAGCCTACAGATATTGCATTGCCCAAGCTGCTTGCAACTTAAATCATATACTTCCGTATTACGAAGCCACTGTTTTACATACCATTGTAAGCTAAATGCTCTCTCAAGTCAATTTCCGCGTGAACTAAGGCTTAGATCTATATCATTCTGGACGATTAGAATTTCTCTCGCAGCAGGAGAACAGATTATTTATCAGTTATGTTTGCGGTACTGCAAACAAATCTGAGGAATGTTATGGTATTCAAGGATATTGACTAGGGTTGTAGAAACATGACCGTGATGTAAATCATACTATCACATGATCTTATAATAATGATATAGGCCTACCTCACATCCGATTTGTGATTTTTAGCAAACAATTTAATTATAATAACTAGGCCTTCAGTGTTTGACTTGTTAAAGTGCAAATATATAGAACGAAAGTTTATACTATCATAATTTATAACTAGTCACGGTAAATTTGGGCACTATCTGGAACTATAAAAAAAAAAAAAAAACTTTTGCATTTGCAAGGAAACCGATCAAGCTGTATGACATTTTATATTTGAATGTTTTACTTTAGAAGTCCAAAAACAAGAAATTATTACTAAATGAGATTATTGCCAAACTAATTTCAACTTTGACAAATATTTTTCATAAGAAATGCTTCTAAAAGAAGTTTAGTGACTATTGAAATTGCATTTTTAAGAAAATTGGATTTAGTATTTATTATTTGATTGACAATTTTTTTTTTCATTGTTAATATATTACCATAATGAATAGAGGGAGAAAGTGTGATGACACGGCCGCTCAGGCAATGGTGGGTATAGGGAGAGCGGCGGTCCACCGAAACACTGGCAGCACCTTCGTTTGTGTTTCAACTTCTGAATGCTGCACATGATAGTTTGGCATCTTATGATTAAACTCGCAATCTTTAATTAACCCTTGGTCCTCTTTCTGTGAAATTTGTGCAGAAATAATCTACAAACAACAGTCCTTCTGATGGTTAAAACAGAGACTTAAAAATGCGGACATAAGTGTTTTTAATTCAATATATAAACATCACCAATTACACTAAATTCATGGAGGGTGAAGCGGAATTTGACTATGCGACAATTTTTTTTCATTTTTGTGTCCCGTAAAAACTTCAAGCGAGAAAGTTTTAGTGAAATATTTGAATTTTATTTTAAACTAAGTACCACATTTATATCTTGAATGGTTTTCGAGTAATTGAGTGGTAATTATTCCGGGCGCTTCAGCTGTCTGAATGATTTGGGACGATTGCGAAATGTCGAGAGTGAAGCAAATTTGACTATGCGACTATTTTGTTTATCTTTGTGTCCGGATAAGATTCAGGCGTATAAGTTTTAGTGAAATACTTGAATCTTATTATAATTCAAGTAGCCTACTACCTTTTTATCTTGAATGGTTTACGGGTAATAGAGTGATAATTACTCCGGGCGCTAAAACTATCGGAAAGGTACAGAGGTATTAGCAGGCATCTTTTCCATAAAATACCAGCAATAACGTAAAAATCCTTAAATAATTTATTCGTGGACTCAATAACAAAACTACATTAATTCACTACTTGTACTCCTGCTGCAAGATTGACCCGCTGGGGAAAAGGAATGAATCAAGCATTTTCCTAACTTCGTAATTCGGCACTACTTTTATTTAGACATTTGTTGGATTATTTAATATATTTTATGTTCATTTATGTTAGTAATTTTTATGTATAATTAGCATATTAGTATAGTATCATATTATGCGTTTTTCATATAATTTAACAACATAAAAACGTAAACCAATTAAAGTTTGCGGCGAATTGCCGAATCTTTAAGAGCGTACTAGAGGGCTATAGTTAAGGCAAGAAGATTTTATTTTTAATGAAAAATCAGGAAAAATGCTTTGAAATATTTTGCGATATATGTAGAATGCATTGCAAAACAATTTTTGCATATGTGTGTCTTTATCGGATGTTGAGACGCCAATTATAAAGATCCTGCGCTCTATTTTTGTAGTGCTTCTTATGAAATTTTTCGTGCCTTGCAATTCACAAGCCATCCCTTAGTTAATATTATCTCTTGTCGCATAATGTGTACACAGATTTATACTTTTGACCTGTTTCACGTTCATAACTTACCCCATACAGCCAGGAGAAAATTAATATTAATATAAATAATATTACTATTAATACAATACAGTATTAATACAAATTAATACTCTGTAATATTCTACACAATGTAATATTAATATTAATTTATAAAAATATCCCTTAGTTGTTTTCTACCCTAATTATTCGTTTTTATTTCTACACAAATGTACGTTCTTTAAACAAAATCATCAAATTATACTAACATACCTTCTGCCCTATTTTCTAGGCAACAAAATATTAGATCAAATCATCCCTTAGCTGTGTTATACCTATATTATATAATTGTTCATTGCTTGTGAACATCTTCGTTTTTGGAAAGATGTGGAACGAAATGTTACGGTCAAGCTTCTTGCAGTCTGAGAAATTACTGTTACACAAGGACATGTTTATTTATGGAGATGATATCTTCCAAGACGTGTAAAGCAGCCCGAAAATGGTCAAAAGTATCTAACAATTCATTTTAGATAAGTTGAGTCATTTGAAATATATTATTTTGTTTAAGAGTGTTTGCAATTTTTCCTATACCACCCGTAGTAACCTTGCTTCCGCGAATCTCAAACAGAGTAACTGCTATCTAGCGGCGGAACCAGTGAACTACCCCAGTCATCACACTTTCTCCTCTATTCATTATGATATAACTGTAGAAATTAAGCAAACTGTAAATTATATAAATTAGTGTTGTATCTAAAACCTAGCATACCGAAAGGTGAACTAGGGTTAATTATACTTGGAGCTTCAATAACAATAACTAAGAATTATCAATGCCCATAAAATTTGAAATATATGATCACCGAGTTATTTTTATATCTTGGCTTTTCAATGCTAATTAATTATGTCGTTTTTAGTGTAATTTGAATTCGCGATAAAGTGCTTATACTTATTAGTAAGAAAATCATTCGTATTCCCTGATTTATTGTATTATTATTAGAGCTAGGAAACCAATTCTAAACCGTTTCTGTAACCTGGTAAATCAAGCAACCTTCGCCTTTACACTCCAATTCTAACACCAAATCACCTTGCATTGCTTTTCTGTCATGAACATTAACAGGTCCTTTGGCCTCAGTTTGAGTATCGAAATGTGTGCAAGAGTACTTCCAAGACCGGAGGCTTCAACGTAAGCTGGGTAATCAGCGCTCTGAGAAATAAAGGAAGGATGTTTTAGATAAGAACATGACAAATAATGGTGACATTTCAAATTCTACAGGAGAACAAGTAATGGATTTTAAGGAAACGTAATTTCAAATGCGCAATATAATGATGCTGATATGTATAAGGATGGCAATAATGATGATAAAGATTAAAGAATTTGCGTTCACTTCTACATACCATGTTTATGTTTAGTTTAAGTATATATATATATATACGATAATTCTTGCGGGAATACACAGTGAAGTGGTTAAATTAAAACAATACACTTATTTTTATCACTCAACTTCACTTATTAAGTAGATAATTACCCATAATTAATTGGGTAAATATCTACTTAATAAGTGAAGTTGAGTGATAAAAATAAGTGTGTTGTTTTAATATATATATATATATATATATATATATATATATATTCCTCATCTGTACGCTGTAATCAATGTTTTCGGGCAAATTTTACAAAAAAAATGTAATAGAATGAACCTGAAAAATTGGGGAAATCATACATTGTTGGGAAATACATAACGATGAATGTAAAAATTATGTAAAACAAACGAGAGTTTAGTAAAACAGAGGCAATTTTTATTTATAGTTAAAAGCAGTCGTTAACAAAAGTTGAAGAAAGTAACGTGATTAGATAATATTATTTTAAAAATATAAGGTAATCTGGTTTGTACTGATAAGTTTCTTAAGTTTAATTTTATGTGTCAACCATGAATTAAGGATTTGTTTCTTTTAGGTTGTAAGTTGTTTGTTTTGTAATTGTATAGAAAATGTTCAGTTAAGTACAAAATTCTTCCAAAAAAGGGACTATGTGGCAAAGCAGTAATGTAACCGAGAGTTCTCGTATGCCCTTGGGACTAGGCTATATTGTGGTGACGCTGATGCTAGCATTGTGCAATTATAGGAGAAGACATGAGTTTGAAAGTGTTAATCCTACGACAGAAATGAACAGGAGGCTGTGCCCGAAGAAATAAGAATGTTATGTGATTAATAAATGTGATCGAAACTGCTTACTTTTTCGTTATTTGTAATTTTGTTTTATTTGTACAGTTACCTCACAGTTTATATATTTGAGGGTTGCATAGTTTTATGTGGTGAGCATTATTACACTGTACTTGCATAATTGTACCATTTTTAAAAGTGTTAAACAATAAATTACCTGCAGAACATAAACCCTAAAAACTCGCTGCAGGAATTCCCTGATATAACGTACAAATTACACCTCCCTAATACTGTTGCCAAAGGAACACTCCAATAGCTTTAATAATCTTTGGTGGAATACGCAATGTTGAAAATTAAAAAAGAACTGAGATGATGAAATAAACATATCTGTTTATATAACATAAAATGCGGAAATGATTATAAATGCAAAATTTTAATAAAATGCGAAATTTATGATTTCAAGATACGGAAATTCAACTAATGATAATTCTAATTTATAATAGTAACTAATACATATTGCAGACCTAAAATCTGATATGAGTAGAATCACTTTCTGCGGCTTCACGTTCCAAAAAAGTGAGTCTTAAAATTTTTCTGTACTTGTTTATAGAGTTATGGTTAAATGAAATCCTGTTTTAGATAATATTGATATTAAAATGAATTAAATTAAATTGATATTAAATGTAAAATTAAAACAATACTTGTGTTGATAAATTTCATATTTTGAATACGAGGGATATAATTGTGTGTAAAATGTGTAGGCCTATTATATAATAATTTTAGTGATGCACAAAGCTATTAAGCTGATAGAGTAAAAACAAAAATTTTATAAAACAGAGAATAGGTGAAGTACATTTTACACAAAACAATACTGTTGTAGTATCCTTAATAAGCCTTTTTCAAAACTCCACCACTAGCTGAGATAGAAAAGTTGGCCTCCTAATAATATAAAATTTGAGCTATTCAATTCGGTTAAAAGAAAGAAAAAAAAGCTTGTTAAGAATTCCATATTTCAAGCAGTCATTAAGTAAGCTAAGAACTTGATCATTGCACTAATTTACCATGAGAAGCGAAAATAATAGCAATATCCATAATTAGGATAGAGAAAGTAATATGAGAGTTGCGTTTCAGACTTTTGTCGCATGGAATTTTGGATCTATCTTGTTGAGAACTGATGAAATTTGTGGTCGTTAATGGTTGGTATTGTATCCAATATAATAATATGGTTTTATTTCCGCCAATTATTAAAGTTAGGGATTATCTTAACGAACATATGCGTAATTAACTTATACAAATAATAAATAACCGTAGCCTATTTTTAAGTCTAATTTTATTCATACGAAGTGTATTTGATATTGACCAGTAACTTTTATCAATACCTCGGATATCTAGCCATCATGATAGTTTAGGCTATATTATAAAATGCTTGCAAAGATTCGATTTTATCGGATAAAATCTTTATTGAACCGTCGTGTTTCAGTGAGTGATTAATATGCTACGTCACCCATCTCGATTCCTTCAACTTCAACTTTCAAATTGTGTTTTAATCAATGCACATTCAGATAGTGTCAATATTTAAAAACAAATTACGTTCATAAAAAAAAGTGTCGATTTCCAGTAGTTCCGTCCGGCTTAAATATGTTAGACTTGTGAGTAAAATTATTTTAACATGAATGGGTTACCAGCCCATCGCAAAAACCCCAACTTGGAGGGCCAGGGGTTTGATTTTAGGGTCTCCTTCCCTTAGATAAGCTGCCTTACTGGGCTCACGAGTTTCAGTCACCCGGTTCTTGTGCTGGTTTTGGTTTGTCCCGACTATTTAAAAAAAAGTATCACTTGAGGGTTGAATCGACAGTAGAAAGAATATTACAGTATAGAGAAAAGTGGATGCTCCACTTACGACGAATGCAACCCGACAGAATCCCCAAACAAATTTTGAACTATAGGCCAAGAGGATATTATTCTATAGGAAGACCCAGGAAGAGATGGAAAGATGTGAGACCGGAACAGGCTCTAGCCTAATCCTTGAAGATAGAAGAAGAAGAAAAGGTGTCTTTATTTTGTTCTGATCTTAACTGATCTTAATTTTGAGGTTAACTATTTTCTCATACCACTGTTGGTAGCATTGGTTAATATTGCTTAACACATTCGATTATTCATTCATTTAGTAGCCTAGTTTGTCGTGATCTGTTACCAGACACAATAGTAATATGTTTTTTAAACATCACAAGTAAGAAATTAATTATTACTGTATATTTCCGCAGATAAGACGATAGCTGAATCATAAAAAAGGCCCCGAAAATCGGGGTCGTCTTATAGGACTGATAAAAAGAAAAAATTAGTCTGCATTTATATAAACCTATAAATAAATGGTGCAAAAATATGTTGCACAAACTTTCTCGCATAGCCTATATGTGTTAAAGGCTAGCACAGAAAAAAGTAAATTAAAGAGACAATTAAATTTTACTTATTACATTTTCATAAAACTAACAGGTATCTAGAACTGAAAGCATCAGGGTCGACCTTTATGTTCAATGCTTTTACCGTGAAATAATGATGATGATAATAATAATAACAATAATAATAATCAATGGCTGTAAAACTGCATATTATTAGTACTACTACGGGAAAATTCATATATAAGTCGCATGTTGGGATGAATCGGTCCCACCCAACCCACCCTCACCGATGCAGTTTCTTTTCTACCACGATCTAGCGAATTCTTCTGTCCTTATATTATGAAGAAACTCGTGATTAGATGTTGGAGGTGTGACGTCATACCGCTAGACGATAGGTGAAAGGCTGACAAACCTTGCGGGAGACATAATATGCCACATTTTCGAAACGTACAAACAGTGTATCGTACATTATTCGAAAATGCAAGGGCGCTTCGCTACGGCTCCCGCTTCCGCTTCGCGCACTTAACTATGTGGTTAGTGTTATGCATTATTTAGCTATATGTAGAAGTGGATACAAGGCACTTTCGACAATATATAAGGACAGTTGGTCACTCTACTTCGCTCAGAAACAAAATACATCACACAATCCGTGCAAATGTGAATATCGAATGGGCGGAGCTTAAGGGGCGACTTATATTTGAATTTCGCCACTACTGCTACTAAAACTAAAACTAAACTCCGTGGCACTACATCCCTGGAGGGATTTGGCCTACCACCCGACCGCTGCGTCATCTACCACAGGCAGATGGCAGAATTGGGGGGGGATGTGGTCAGCATGCCGATACCCACGGCCGTTAATGGTGGTTTCCGTGACCGGAGTCGCTACTTCTCTATCAAGTAGCTCCTCAATTTGAATCACAGGGATGAGTGCACCTCTACCAGATCTCCCTACCTCAGCCAAATCCGAGGAGATACCGGGGATCGAACTTGGGCCGACGGATCTGTAGTCAGCGACGCTAACCTCAAGACTACGCCGGCGGACCTACTACTACTAGGCCTACTTAGGTTATATTACACGCTTTAACTGAATGTAGGTCATATAACGTGTTTAGTATGTTTGCGTGAACCATAAGTCTATAGCAGCGTTTTTCAACATTTTTGAAACCGAGGACCTTTAAAATGCCTAAAAAATTTTACGGACCCCTAATTTTACATCCCATTTTTAAACGAAAGCCTATATTCTTAATATATGGGGTAATGATTATAGGTCATTATAACGAAATATGTGAAAAAAAATTACTTCTTTACTTTCCACTTGCTTTATGAAATGTTGGTGGTCCGCGGACCATAGGTTGAGAAACTCTGGTCTATAGTAACAACTCATTCGCGTCATCTGTTTCTTGTGTTTAGTGATGTCTTCTTGTGTGATATTCAGTTTAAACGATCATAATATCCAGTGACATAGCGGCGATGAGTTATGGAAAATAAGCAAGTCCTACAAACCCAGCGTTTGCCTTTGCGAACGAGGAAACAATGAAAAACCCAAGTCAATTTGGGCGGCCACGAGGTTTGATTTGAAATCAGGACCTCTTCCCTGTTAGCCCATACCATCTCGCTGTAATTGGTTTTGGTGTGTTCATTGCGACTGAGCTAAACTGATTGCATTTCACATCAATAAGTACATTAGGCCTATAATTTTCTTGTTACTAGGGGCAACAAAATGTCATTCATATTTTAATTGACATGTACAGTCGGTCAAATAAAAAACGTCGGGCGGTATTTGATTAAGTATCACGAACGAGCATATGCGCATGTACAGGAAGACTTAAGGTTAGGTTCACACACGCCTCTTGTCTATCTATGTATTTTCTTGATTATTTAGTCAGTTTTGTTCCAAAACAAACATGTATAGAAGGTTGTGGCTATATGCCTCAAATCCGCCATATTCTTGGTTGCAAATTCTTATAATATTAATAATTGATAAATTCGCAAGGAATATGATTATTCAAGGAGCATTTTTTAAAGATTTTATTTTATAACACCGGTATTTGTAGTGCAAAATCAATAACTTACGTTCAACTTTTGCAATCATCTAGCATCGAAATACGCGGCCGGCCAGATCCCTGTGAAAACTTCCGGTCGCATTATAGTGAAGTACCCACCTCTTTAAGAAATATGGAACCTTCTCTCTGCTTCAGAGGCCGAAAAATGCAGGTCAATTACAGCCCTAACTACACTTTCTCTCACTTTAGCATTTGTATGTGGCGATGACACAAAGCAAAATGAATTATGACAATACATTAAGTCGAATATCGTGTGTTGCGGTTTTGGCGTTGTTCAATTTTTTCCCTTAGTTCTTCATTTTTTCCCTCCTGTCGCATGGCCTCATATGTTCCGAGAATGGCCTGTATTTAATGTTTTTATAGGAAACTTGTGAACTAATGCGTGAAAACTTTAATTTTAACTGCATACGAGTCCCGACGTTTTTTATTTGACCGACTGTATGTTCTGAAATTCGCATTTAAGCCATACTTATTTCGTTTTTATCTTGATATCTATTAAATGTATAAAGAAATGTGTTAAACAAAAAATGTTCATTTTAATTTTCTCTACAACTTCACTGTGGTAGGTTTTCATGTATCGCCTACTGTAATGGATATAAACTAGAAAAAGTGAAAATGGATACGAGTAAAGTACCCCTTAAGTCATGTTTGCAGAATACAGATATACCCGTTTTATTAGTCATATATAAGAATTTCCAATTTTAAATTTTAATTAAAATCGCAAGAGCCATTTTTTCAAAAATCAAAATTTTTAAAAAAGTTTTCATGAAAAGTCCCCTTAATATTTCAGTTGTAAAGCTAAATTTCTGGGCGGTTCGACAAATTTCGAAAAAGCCCTTAATTCAAAAAATGAAGTAAATACAATGAACCGTTTACCCGCTGTGCTTTTCCACGGACAGACGGACAGACGTCATTCCTAAAATACTTTTTTCGGTTTCTAGGCTTCATGAAACATGCTCTCCCGGTGTTAACTCGACTTCGATTTTTTGTCACGATCACAATACTTTCTCTATACTACGTGCATGCGAGAAAGTAAAAATGATGCATTCTGATGTCAAGAATATATAATCTTGATATATAGGCTAAGATGTTAGGTACCATTTGTGGGCAAATATAAGACCCGAAATAACGCAAATTTCGTAAATAAAACCACAAACACCATAATTCGCGAATTAAACCCTGTTTTTTCATTTTCTCCCTATATACCGATACGTGTAACACATGGCTCACGAACAATGCGAATTTCATTCTGTTCCATTGTGTTGCGACCATTGACCTCCATATATATACCTGGACTTAGCACTAAATACAATCCCCTGTACTAAGGGCGGTATTCCACTATCCAATTCATTGGACAAGAACTTCATGAAGAACTTGTCAGGCGATATTTGAATCAAAGATGCGCTAGTACAATACATCCAATAGCTTTGACCAAAACTAGTTTTCTCTGTATAGGGAAAGCTTGAATTTCGAAGATTAAATCATTTAAAAATTCTTTATAATGGCATTAGTTTATTAGTTTTATATAAATGTTTTGAAGCATAATTGCAGAAATATCTAAATGACAAGGAAGTCAGGCCGAATCGTTACTTTCTTTAAATTGAAGGTTATGTTCTCGATGCCACGAGTTTAGGTTCGCTTGCAATGCCAATATTTATATCTTCTGGTATGTCGCTTTCGAAATGTGGCTTAAATAGTATAAATGCTCTGCCAATGAAAGCACTGTTTGAATGTTTGTGATTTATAATGCGGACATACATTGGGTCTGCTCAATAGGCCTACTAAGTAAAAAATACAGTCTATATACAGAAGGCTTGATTTTCGATGGTGAATCGTAAAACAGTAGAAATAATGGCATAAATTTATTAGTTTATAAATGTTTTTGTAGCAGTGACCCCGCATTTGAGAAATATATAAATGACAAAATCAGGCTGAATCATTGTTTACATTGGTTATGTGAGACGAGTTTAGGTTAGCTTACAGGGCTTTTTAAAATATATCCCTATATTACTACTATAGCATGTAGTACCGGTACATCATTTTTGAAATATGGATTAAATAGTGAATAATCATATATAGGCCTACTTGAAGAAAATGTGGTAACAAACTATTTTGGTGCCGTTTATTTCTCACAACAGTCGATGTTTAGCCACCATTTTGGACCCCTATGCTATGAATGCCGGGAAATCTTTGATTTAATGTAACGACATGCAGAAAGTCTTCAAATGCTCGTCCAATACGGTTTCCTTGAAGCAACGGGCGGCCATTTTCTTTTTTCTAGACGATTTGATCAAATAACTTGGATAGTGGAAAACCGGCCTAAGATGTGAGGCCACTTTTCGACTAGTCTCGCCCGGAAACTATGGCAAGAAACTATTTGTCTGCTCAATACGAAACGTCAAATCGCCTTTCTTGTATGGAATTATCACATGTTTGGTTTGGAAATTGAAGATGATCTTGACGTATCATTGTAAGACAGTTCTTCTTGCATACATTATAAGAATAATTAATGTTAACATATTAAAAGTATGTCATTATTATAATTAAGATTAATACGTATGTTTTTACCCGTGACTTCTGTCGTTTCCATACATGTAGGCCTAACCGACAAAATAGCATGTATTCAATACTACACTTATTACATTAAATTAGTATTACGTTGAAATCTTTAGAAATTGAAATATATTGTTCTACTTCAAAATCGTTATCATTCATTTTAAGTATATTTTATTGTGATAATAACGTTTAATACCATATTTAGTAATTAATCCTTAATCCAGATGTTAGCAATTTTTAGGATAGGCCTATATCATAATTCAGGTAGGATGGCAATGGTGGAAAATCGAAGAACTAATAAAAAAAACACAACAATGGGCAGACTTAGTTTTGCATAAAAGAATGAGCTGAGTTAGGTAATGATTGAAACTGATTAACTTAGATTAGAAGTATTTGTAATAGGCTCTCATGTGTAATCTATTTAATAAGTAGATTAAAGAATTGTTTATCTGGGAGCAATAATTACAGACACAAATAATATTAAGGCCAAATTTAAGTGTAGACACAAATCAGGAAATGGTAGTTTTTATGCGGGTAAGAAACTCTTAACTTCTCGTCTAATGTCCACAAATCCAAAAATAAAAATTTATAATACAATTATCCTGCCGGTTGTATTATATGAGACATTATGTGAGACATGGTCGCTTACTCTTCGCGGAGAACAAAATCTGAAAGTGTTCGAAAACAGGATGCTTAGGAAAATATTTGGGCCTAAGAGAGATTAAAATGGGGACTGGAGAAAACTGCTTGATGACGAGCTTCATAACCTGTACTCGTCACCGGATATAGTAAAGCTAATTAAATAATTGAGGATGAAATGGGCTGGACTTGTTGCACGCATGGGGGAAGAAAGACATATTTAAAATATATTGACGGGGAGACCCGAAAGGAATATACCACTTGGAAGACCTAGACGCAGGTGGGAGGACAATATTAGGATAGATTCAAGGGAAGTAGGATTTGCGAGTGATGGCTGGATGGAGTTAGCACAGAATAGGGTTGAATGGCGGACTCAAGTAAGCGGGGCGATGAACCTTCGGGTTCCATAAAACATAATATTCATTTAACTTGCTTAGGAATTGTCCATTGCCATAGAGTGAGTAAGTAAGTAAGTATCTTCAGATTATGTAAAGACTGCCTAATATGCATTTTTTCAGAGCATAATAAGGTGTGATCTATTAGTAGCCTATGGGGAAATGGTGTAGGAATTAATCAAGTATTATTTATCCAGAAAAAAACAATTAGAATAATAACCAATGCTAAATAAATAGAGTAGTTGAATAAAAACACTTTCTTTAACGCACTTGATTTTACCTTAGTAAAAAGTGCGTTAAAGAAAGTGTTTTTTTTCAACTATTTGTTACACAACGCTAAAGTCGGACACAAGAATGAATAAATAGAGCATTGCAAACCACTATTTATTGAGACAGGCTTACTAACAATAATAAATTTGTATATTTTTTATGTCTTGTCATTAGTAAAATATAACATAAAAAGCTATCAAACACGAAGTTCTTATTTATCAGACCAGAAATCAAAATAAATTTGGGACAACATTATATAAAAAATACCATATAAACTTCAAGAAATGTCCCCAAATTTGTTTTCACAAAAAACTATATTCCTAGCTTTAAAACAATCCTTTTTTATAATGTTAAAAAATACTTAGAATCAGATTTACAAATAGAATAGAGCAACTTAGCGTAAGTAATTACATGTGTAATCTGCAAGTATATGTTATTCATTTAGTGTCACTTGGGTTATGGCATTAGTATAACTTAGAATAATAATTTTGACTAATGTAATTAAGTTTGCAAGATTGTAAATATTCATTGCTTAGATTCTTAAAGATGTGTTTTGATGTAAATAGCTAATGTGACCGATTGCAGTTGGTACTGCCTAAAAGTGTTATCAAATATCAAATATATTTTAACTTCTAAACATTTCAACGTAATATTAATTTAACGTAACTCTTGACAATGAAACGATTAATTATATTCAAATATCACACTTAACTAGCAAGGAATAAAATAGTTTAAAACATAAGAATCTGGGCCCTAGCAATAAATGTTGTATTGAATACGCGCGATTTTGTCGGTTAGACTTACATAATGAAAGAGAAGTCACGGGTAAAACCATTCGTATTGATAAAAATAAATTATTTGGAGTTAAAGGTAAGGTAATGTTCACTCTATCGCAATAAATTTTCAGGCATATATGCCTACTTGACATTTCTTGCTGAGCAGACAAATAGCTTCTTGCCAGATTTTCCAGGCGGAGCTAGTCGAAACAGTCGGCCTCACTTGCTGTGCTGGACTCCTAACTCCAGTTCTATTCTAGCTCAATGGTTGCGACTGTGCTCAGTGACGCCATTTTGAAAAAAAGAAGATCGAGGAAGCTTTATTCCGGTAAGGCTAGCCAACAGTCTTTTTAACTAACTGTATTTTGCCCGAACTTCTACTTCTACTATGGATTATAATAGTGCGATGGTTGGCAGCATTTTTGCGATCAACCAGAAAACTGAAACAAAATCGAAAGTTTTTGAAATGCGTAGGACGTTGATAGTTTGGGGGTCGTCTTATGGGATAGACATATGCTAAAACTATGAAACTTTGTTGAATATTAATGCCCCGTCCTATCTGAAGGTCGCCTTTTCTGCGGAAATATAGGCCTACGGTATTTACAGAGGCGTAATCTAATTTATTCATGGCAACTACGACTAGAGATTACGTGTCCATCAGATAAATTTGCTCGCGCTTCGCTTTCGTGAATCGGTAATCTCATAGGACCTCTCGTCATCTCTCATTGAATTACACATGATTTATTATTTTATATTAACGAATGCAGTGTGTCCAACAGCCCTTTTTTAAAGGACTGTCCTTTAAAATGGTGACTATTAAAACAGTCCTTTAATTGTCCTTTTTTTTAGTGCTGTCCTTTTTTTCAACGAGTTGAGAACAGTTCCCAGAATTATTAAGGGTCTTTTCACACTTGTAGACCATGATATACGTTGTTTTTTGTACTTTGAACTTTTTTACATAATGTGTTCAATTTATATACATATAGCCTATCAAGAGGCCAATAAAAAAAACAAGATTTTTCTTTTTTAACATGTCTAAACACAGGTTTAAGCTGAAAACATGCAGAGTTTTGTATTCTTTTATTATTGTATAATGTGTATAATCAATTATAAATGCAGAAAATAAACTTATAAAAATAAAAAGTAAAGAATTACAACTGAGGGAGGAACGGAATTGCTATGAGGGGTGAAGAGGAGGCCATTTTGAAAAAAGAATATACGATTTCCTTTATTTAATAGATACTACGTTAAAAAACTTAAATTTAAGCTGAACATTTCCTCCAAAGTACTCGGCAGGTTTTCAGATTGTTCAAACTCAAGGTCCGTTTTCAGTCTCTACAGATGAAAGCAGTGATAAAAACAAACTCCAAACTGTACCATATTGTTATTAACGGTATATTAGTATAATGTGTTGTATTTAGCTTCACTTCTCCACACCCCCCTTTTCACTTGGTGTGTCTGTCCTTTATTTTAAAACTTTTCAGTTGAACACACTGCGAATGGTTATTATACCATTTCCTAATATGTAGTAATATGAACCTATAAACATAATATAGGCTATGTATACCA
The DNA here is from genome assembly GCA_964059195.1 of Ectobius pallidus. Taxonomy (NCBI): domain Eukaryota; kingdom Metazoa; phylum Arthropoda; class Insecta; order Blattodea; family Ectobiidae; genus Ectobius; species Ectobius pallidus. Next base: position 77,125,805 of record CAXKWD010000005.1, read on the forward strand.
TTGAATAGGCTCTGCACATTCAGAACTCAATATCCCACACATTTTTTTTTTTCAGGAAGGATCACAATCTTAAATTATAATAGTTTATTGTACATTGGCGGAAATAAAACAGAATGTTATCACTGAGGATTAGATTCGTTTTGATGTTTAAGCTATAGTTTTATTCCAGAGAATGGATTATATCATGCCTGATCTACACATTCAGATAAAGCAGAAGTGAACAGTTTATGGTAGATTTACTATTACCGTAATGTGCCTGCTTTTACAAGTTAATTCTATTAGCCTGACATACCTGTGGTACCCAACAAAGAGAGTTCACCAGTTGCAACTTGGCTGCAGCAGCTGGCTTTATGTTTAGTAATAGCATCTCTGCTGCACCAGGTGTTCTCTGAAATGCTGGCTAAAATCTCGTTACAGATGAAGTGGGGGGGGGGGGGAAACTCGGAGCGCTGCGAAATTACATTCATTATGCGGCTTACTTAAATGTAGGTGTTTTTAGACAAGGTACTATAGCAAGCATATGCTTTAATATGAACTCATGCTGTAACCATTCTACATTTAATTTATTTTTCATGCAGATGTTTTTGACAGTAAAACAATTAAAGGTCTTTGCTTAAGTTTATCTTTCAGGGTGAACGGCAAGGTATGACTTAAAAATTCTACACATGATATCAGATCCATGATTTTTATAATTTATTTCTCATTTGTGTAGTAATAAATTAAATGACACAAATTCATATTTTAAAGTTTTAAATTTACATTATTTATATTATCTTTTTGGGTTCGGAAACAAAATGCATTGATCATGGTTAAAATTTAATATTTTTTTAGGTTTTATCATAGCCTCCAAATGAGATACAGTAATAAAATTGTTTATTTTCTTACTTCCATCTTTAACAGTTTGATTATAAACATTCGAAAGCAAAAGTTCGCTAAAAGAAACTGACCTCATTTCGGAGTTTTTTCTTAAATATTTCATATTATACCATCAATAGCAAGTTATGTTACAGGTATAATGAAGTTCTATTAGAAAATGTAATTTCTATGCTACTTTTTATACGAGTTGATACACTTTGAAGATGAAAAAATAAAAAAATGAATAATGGAGAAACTATTATTGAAAGTTATACTTACATATTTGGTGGAACATATCGGAAATGTCTACACTTCACAATACTCTGGAGCAATAATGATTCATATGAGTCAGTTAAAACCCAATTTTATGTTTTTCATCTTCTACAAAAATACCGACTGTCCAATGAGAGAGGACGTGTTCTATAGCAGTTTAAATGAAAAAAAAAAAAAAAAAAAAAAAAAAAAAAAGCAGCGCATTAACAGTGGCTAATTTGTTTTAAAGAGTTCTTGCAGCTATCAGAATTTTCGGAATGATAATGCAAGCCACATAGAATATTATGTAAAAGTTTTAAAAGAGAAGAATTTTGACCAAACGACCATTTTTTTCACTTCACCGTTTATTGAATAACGTTGTTACAGGGGAGTGCAATTCCTGTGAAAACATTACAAAAATTTACATTGAGTTTTACCAGTAATAAATGTTTTAAGCTCTCGAGTTAAAATTTAAAAAAGAAAATCTATTTACCTTCGAGTGTATATATGTCAGTGAACAGGTCGAATGGTGATTATTTCTTGTAAATTAAGAAAGAGTTAATGTGTCATAAAAGTGAAATTTAAATTAATGTACATGAATCCTATAGCAATTCATTATTGAACTAATCAATACTTATGTGAACCTCATGACAAATGCACGTACTCGTATTAATTAATTAATTAATCTATCTGTCTTGAGAACCCGGCCGCGGTCGATGGATTTTTCAGGACGTAAAAATCCTGGGCACGGAGTCCTCCGGGAGGGACTTTAAGCTGGGGGTCCCGTGTCGTAGATTTACGGCACGTAAAAGAACTCCAAGCCTATATTAGAACCTCTGGACAAAATTTCTCGGCCCTTTCACGTCCAAGAAATACTTAGTTTCCAGAGGGGGGTAGCGAGGCGATGTGCTTACGACCTGTCCCTCTACCCTCTCTCGGAAAATAAGCATATCAAAATTAGTCTAGGTAATGAAACCTCCATTGGAGGCCCCTTCGCCCCACCTGGGGATCATAGGGTATCAGATACAGATACAGATACAGATCTGTCTTGAGAACATAACAGGAACATTAGGTAATTACATTGTTCTCTTCCATTACAGTAATATGATTTTGAATGTAAATCCTTCTCTTCACAACATTAACGAGTCTGAGACAATGCAAAATACAACATAAGAAGATACTGAGTAATTGAAAGTGACTATAAGATGTACTACATAACACAGACCAACAGCCATTTTGGTGCCTTAGAATTTATACCTATTCTTGGGTATATTTAGGTAACTAAAGATTATGCATATTATCCCATTTTACGTTTGATATAAATATAAAAAGAATGCCTATTTTTTGCTTCTAAATCACGTGAAGAAAAATGCAACACACTAACATTACAATAACAATATAACATGGGGTCTGTCAAAAAATTGATATTATCACGTATTGTACGGTCGTTTATGACTTACAAGCTTTCATTTTGAGGGCCAGAAATAATCCAGCTTTTAGTTTTTCTGTACTTCTTACAGTTTTCGTCCTACGGGTCCAAAGTATGGTCAAGAACCTTCACTAGCTATATTATCAAGCAAGATTTTATTTCGCGAAAGAGGTTATAAGTTAATGGCACTCTATATAAAAGTAGAGCTGGTAGAGAAAAACTGTTTACATATTTGGAATAAGCACACTAAAAGTATAGCCAAAATCCGGTAAAACATCTGAGACACCAAACAAAAAGTTGTTTTTTGTTGGACTGTGTAATTTATTTTACATAAGACAAGCTGTGAAAGACGTAAAACTAAATTCTCCCATAAAAAGGTTTCTGCCGTAAGCACATTCGCCACTGTCGTCTTGATTTAAATCTCATAATACTGGCAAAATATTTCCATAAATTTACCATCAGATTAGAAAGCATATTCGAAACACCGTGAGTACCGTAGGCGATCAACTCAAGAATATGCCTAGGAGGGAACGTTATTTCTTTTTTTATCTTTTCAAAGAAATTAGCCTGTTTGGCGGACAAAACACTTTCCTAACGGTTGATATTCCGCCTGAACACCTGGGAGACGAGAAAACCTGCTTCACAACTTTAATAACTGGCGTGTTCAGTGACTTACAAACTATTGATTTATTTCTGATAACTTAATTAACACGAAATCATTGCGTTTGAAATGTCAAGATTCTATTATCTTAAGGGAGACACACAGAAATACGTGAAATTAATTATTTTTATCAGCAGTGAATTGCTCTACAACCCCGCAATCTGACATTGACTGCTTCTACAATTACATACTATTTTCAGAATTATCAAAACTGTTACAGTTACGGGTGGTTACCATTACAAAATGGCAGCCACGTTTCGTGCATGAAAATGCCGTTTCCGAGATAATATTCACAGATCCTTAATATTTCTGAGTGATTCTTATTTACATATATATACCGGTACATATATAATATTATATGAACAACATTATCTACAATCATTGATTTAAAATTAACAGTTAAAAAAATATTTTTAATGTAAAAGAAAATGTAAAAAAAAATGGAATTATTTGTTTCTAATACTTACACTCTAGAGATATTCAAAAAATTTTAGATAGGCCTATAGTTGATCATATAATATTTTTAAATAGATATAAAAAATCATTTAGAAATATTGAAATTTCTTAAAATTATCACGGAAAAGAATTTCAGTGCACGAAACGTAGCTGCCATTTTGTAATGATAACTTCCGGTAACTATAACAGTTTAATTAATTTTCAAAATAATAGTACATAATATTACAAAAGTACTCATTAAAGAGTATTCCAGATTACAAGGTTTCAGAACAATTCATGACTGGGGAAAAAAATCCACTTATTTCTCAGTACCCAAACATGTATTACCCTCCTTAAGTGATACAATTTCAGGTTAGACGCATTCCTATACTTATAGCATATTCCTGAGCTTATAGAAATATACCTATTGATTCAGGAAATCTGAGTGTAACTTCAGGAAATGTTAGCTGACACCATTTCCATGACCAATGTTTATATCAATGTGTCCTATTCACAATGGCTATTTGATTTTTCATTTCTTTCTTTTTTAAGACGCAATGTATTTTAAACGCCGCACTCTACTTTGTCATTCTGATACAATGTAATAGGGCACGGTTTATCAAGGTGAAGTGCATCAGTTGCGACATTGAGTTCGCTCGCTCGCTATTTACTTTCCTGCTGCTCATAGTTAAAAAAAAAAAAAAAAAAAAAAAAAAAAAAAAAAAAAAAAAAAAAAAAAAAAAAAAAAAAAAAACAGTTTGGCACCCAGTTTTGAATCAACAAGTACACTCAAATTTTGAGATTCATTCATATCAAAGTAAATTATTCCACTTCTTGAATAAACTGCCATATTAAAAAATGGAAAGTTTCTTGGCGAGAACGGAACATATGCTATCAGTTTAATACCATGAGATCATGAACGTACTCAATCCCATTCTAAACGTTCATCTAAAATCCTATCGACCTCGCTACAGAGACTCGAATTTGCACTTCGACATTGGACCAATGTTTGAAACATTACCATGTTAATAATTTGTTACTACTTTAAAATTGTTCAATATTTTGCATCAACTCCTCTCATTATAGTTTATATATACAATAGGCATTATATAAATAGGCATATAGACTCATATTTAAAATAGGCCTACTTTTTTACATTTTTGATGTCTTATTTTTTAAAGAGACAAAGAAGAACAGTCTAGATGTTGTTATAAATTCAAATAGATCGAATAGAATAAAGTAAAATTCAGAATTAAGCTAAGCTAAGTTCAACTCACCAGAACTCGGTTAAAGTCGTTAGAATAGACAAACAGAAAAAATATAGTATTCATTGAGTTATTCTGTGCAAGATGAATGTAAAGTTAACCGAATACAGCATCAAATTTAAATGAGGTAGTAGCTATTAATGTTACGTTAAAAGCCTACAGGGGTTGACAAGAACTTCATGAAACTGTAATCTCAGATTTCTTCTTACGCTGGCCTATATATATATATATATATATATATATATATATATTTCTTACAAGCAATTTTATTGTAGCTTCACTTTTTTATAAGTCACTTGCATGAAATTATCGTTTTTTTTTTAAATACATGTTACATTTTTAAAATCATAAATGCCATCATCATCATCATCATCATCACCACCACCACCACCACCACCACCACCACCACCACCACCACCACCACCACCACCACCACCACCACCACCACCACCACCACCACCACCACCACCACCACCACCACCACCACCACCACCACCACCGGCGTTACAAAATTTCAATAATCATAACAATCTTCAAAATCAATTAATTCATGTTGATATGGACTTATAAAATTTACTCTAAAAAAAGGAACGACTTTAAATGAATCATTTTCACCAATTGCAATTTTTCTTTGCGTAGGATAAGTTATATTGTTGATATTACATTGTCATCGACATATACACCAATAGTGGTGTTTTATACGGATGCCAAACGTGGGCTTAACATCGAGGCAAAAGAACTTGCTCCAGATTTCTTAGCGCGAAAAAACAGAACTCAAGATCCTCCTGCAGGACAGAGTAAAAAATAAAATGGTAAGAAAACAAAGAGTGGCAAGAGCGACCTAAACTTTATCAATAACAGAACAAATAAAATGGAAATGGAAAAGACAAGTTTTGATGGCATCACTCCTAAAGGACTCAAAGGACAACGACGTGGGACCCAAGAACTGGATGGAGGATCAGAGGAAGACCAAGAACGTGTTGGGAGATAACTTTAAGAAAATATTACGAAGCGTGTTTTAAAGTAAGTGCCATTTAAATTTTTGCCGCTGCAGCGTTGCAGTCGCAAGTTTGAGCATGGGCGATCACTTCCTCCATTCATTAGGAAGCCAGACGCAGTATCAGCGATCGTCACTTCGTCCTTTCCTATTGTTAGAGCGTTTCAAAATGTTCAGAACAATCGAACGACCTGCCGACTGATCGAACGACCCGCAGACAGTGAAGTCAGATCAGTGATTATTTTTTTATTTATTTATTGCGATAAATGTTACACCGTCAAACATTCATCACCAATTGTGTGAGAAACAATAATGAGTGATGGAATGGTGAGGAAGTGGGTTAGACAGTTTAACGAAGGTCATGAAAATGTGCATGATGAACCACGGAGCGGTCGACCGTCTGTGATCACGGATGATTTGGTGCAAGCAGTGGAAGAAAACATATGTTTCTTCATCTGAAGAAATTCCTTGGTGGAAAACATTTCAACGAAGATGATGATGTGAAACAAGAAGTGCAGACTTGGCTTTCGTCACAGGCGGCATCTTTTTTTGACGAAGGCATACAAAAACTGGTTTTCCGTTACGATAAGGCTTGAATAACGGCGGTGACTATGTGTAGAAGTAGTGTAAGTTGTAAGATAATGAATCATAAAGTATTTGAAAAATAATGTTCTGTTATTTTTTTAAAATTATCGGTACACACTTTTAAAACACGATTCATTCATCTGTATGATCCAAAGGAGATTTAACTTCATCTCTTCGTTGAATTTTATTAAAATAAGATGTGAGGTTGTCGGACTTGAGCATGAATCGGATGGGCGTTTTTGCGCATAGCTGAAGTGGACATGTCTGTAGTACTTACATAACGCAGCTACTAGTGAGATTTGGGAATCACTTGACCCGACTGACTGGAGATGGAATGCAAGTGCTAGCATAACTGGACTGCAACCTGTTCTGCACAAGCCTGTACAGTTTTCAAATTAATTACACCTCTAGGCTAAGGAAGGAATAACAAACGAAAGTTACAATTAAGGAAGAAGAAAGACTAGTTCAAGTTACTCTGCTAGCTTCCGAACAAGTGTTCACACGTACTCTTTATAGCAAACGAAATGCTGCTTTCGTTTATGACGCTGACATTAAGGAAATATCTGAACTTACTCAGCTATCGATTTGGGCATATGTTTACTGTCGAAACTTCAAAGAATGTATAATGTGCGTACTGCACATCCTATGCCGGATAATGTGAATTACTTCGAGCAAAATATGGGCATGGGGAAAATAAATAGTTAAGGAATTTCTTTGGTGTACGAGAAGTTCGTATCTTCCGCGTCGTCCGTGTCTTTCGCGTCTTAATCCCTTAAGAGGAATTATTAGGCTATACAGAATGTCAATAAACTAGTTAAAAAATTATAAGACTTCTCAGAGGGAAGAAAGGTAAATAGTATCCGGTAATATGATAGCGTGCCCGCCTCTGGATCCGAAGGTCGCGGGATCAAACCCGGCCGCGGTCGATGGATTTTTCCGGACGTAAAATTCCGAGCTCGGAGTCCGCCGGGAGGGACTTTAAGCTGGGAGGCCCGTGTCGTAGATTTACGGCACGTTAAAAAACTTTAAGCCTAAATTAGAGCCTCTGGGAAAAATTTCCCGGCCTTTCACGTCCAAGTAATACCTTAGTTTCCTGGGGGGTTGTGAGGCGATGGGCTTACCACAAAATCCACATAGGTATCAGAAACCTCCAATTGGAGGCCCTTCGCCCCGACACTGGGGATATAGGACAGAGTCAGTCAGTCATTATAACATGAAGAGATCTGAATGTCTGTTCTACTGATCTTGCTGGTATTTATTTGTTTGGGCTCTTCGGTTACCGCGGAGTTTGATGATGTGCGGAGAATTGGGAGATATTGTTCGTAGCAGAACAAATCCATTATTCACTGCCTTGAACTAATAAGTCTAAAGAACTCTATATACCTTTTATATTATCTTACAAGATTTTCAGTCATCGTATATATTAATTCTGTTGTCATTTTGTACTTTTCAAAGGGAATAGTGAGTCAATACTTGCGAGTGAAGACTAATTTCGGCGTAACTAATTTGCATACTGTTGAGTTTTAATAAGTACTTTTGTTAAACTGTTTGAGTAAAATTTTCAGGTTTCCTATTTTGGTATACCAAGGGCTTCCTAATTGATATTTACGTAGTTACGTGTCTGAAGTAAATGTATTACGATGAACTTCTGCCTTGTACAAGAATATATATTATTTTTATTTTATTCATTCGTAATGCGTGTGTGTGCTCATGATTTTACTTTAAGTTGACATTGCTTAGAATTTATAATATATTTGAAATTAATTACTAGATGTACTGAATGCTAATATATAGTTATTTAAATGAAATGGACATAAACTGCAGCTGAATAGGAAAGTTGTCGTTGTTGCTGCCATTATTGAGGCTGTCGTTGTTACTGATGAATATGATAAGGCCTTTCTTATAATCATGTGGGTTGCAGTGTAAATCAAAAGGCAAGCTTCCGCACTAATGCAAAAACATTAGTGTTAGCATTAAGCAAAGCACTTCCATTACCGAGACATGCTGATTTATTAGCATTATGCATTTATGTAAATTTACTGAATTCATTCAGTATTCACCAAACATAAATAAATGTCTATAAATAGATATCACATCATGTTGTTTGGGGAAAAATTATCTTGGATCGGGAATAGGCAGAGTTTTTCCGCTTAGTGTTCATATGTTCTACACAGGGCCGCCTACATAGTCATTTAGACCCAAACAGTTCTTCCTATAAAAGTTAATACGTCTGCTATGTAGCGATATATCTAATTCCGATGCTAATTTTGTTAGGTTGCGTTAAACTAGGAATGGTTCATTTTAAATATGTACGGGGAGGAGGGTAGGTTAGCTAAATATACACAAACCACGATGGACGACCCATCGTTCAATGCAGATTGTACGATATTCTTATATGTTTACTTTCTCTGCCATTACCATAGTTAGGCCTACTATAGGTAGCGGAAGTAGTGTATTCGACCCTAAAATTCGAATTTGAGTTTTAACTAAGTACATGTTTTTTGGTCAATTGAATCCAAAACTATTTTCAGAACTATATCTGTGTGTGTCTGCTACAGAATGAAAAATTATATGAAAGGGGTGCTTATCTTCTGGGATGTGACACGAAGATTGGCGACGATTTTCTATTATTATTATTATTGTCACTTTACATGAAAATTTCGTTTTTTGCGATTTTCTCGAAAACGGCTCGAACGACTTTCTTTAAATTTTACTCATGGAGTTACTTATACTAAGAGCTAAAACTTTTATTTGAAACATTTTTTCTAAAAAAATCTCTGAAGTGTAGTTAGGCTATAAGCCACCCACTCTGAATACGCGCTCTTTGCATTACGGCCCCCTGTAACGGAAAATCTTACGAAAACAGAATTTTGTATTTGGGTTAGGTACCTTTTGGGGATGTGACACAAAGATTGGCGACGACTTTCTCTTATTTTTAAGGGGACTTTACATGAAAAAAATTTCGTTTGTCGCGATTTTCTCGAAAACAACTCTTACAATTTTGTTTAAATTTTACACATGGGGTGCTTATACTAAGAGCTAAAACTTTTATTTTAAACTTGTTTAATTATCTGAAGGGTAGTTATAAGCCACCCACTCTGAATACGTGCTTTTCAATATGGCCTCTTGTTCTATATCAGAGTGTGAAGTGAGAAAATGTAAGGGCCATGCTTAAAGTAAAGAAAGTTTCGAGAGTACATTAATAAGATTTTATTTGGGTTAGCCTATGTATCCTTCGGGGATGCGATACGATGTGATGTGGTAACGACATTATCTTCATTTTTACAACCAATTTACATGAAGAGAATGTTATACACAATATAACGTACTAAGATGCTAACTTTTATTTGGGCAGAGGAAGTTACGTGAATTTCACATCAGACTTTTTTTTGTGATCATATGAACGATAAAAAAATGAGGGTATGCTTTCAGAGAAACGTTCAATTTTGGCTGACCTTCATGATTATTCATCTAAACCTGGGCTTTACAATTATTACAACAGGGAGACGATAACAAGGCCAAGGTGTCATGGCGAAGTCAGGGTTCAAGGATTATGCTGAAAGACGAGTTTTCACGGATAGGCTTCATCCACTTCAGTTTGTTAGTTTTGCTCCACCCAATCATTTTATTTGTTAATTTCATGGCATGATAACAGGTCTTTCTCTGAGGGGAACAAACCTAATCATTTACTCTAGGTTAGTAAACAATGAAATGAGTTCCCTTTTATATCTAAATGAATGTTATGCTCCAGTTCACAGAAGAACAATTTGTTTTTTGAAGGGTCAGAGTTAATAGAGACATTATTATATTGAGAACAAAGAATCTGCTTAAGTAGATCTTAAATTAATAAGCATGAATACAATACAAAATAGTGATTAAACTACAATATTATCCTGGCTTTATCTCGTTATTTTCTGCGACAAATTAAATTTTTTTATGTATAATATAGGCTACATTCTTCTGTAAAAACTCTCGATCGCGCTTTCCAAGAAACAGCTTTGTTATTCTTTCTTCATTTCTTTCTTTTATTTTTATCTTTCTTCCTTTATTTTTATCTTTGTTTCTTCATTTATTTTTAACTTTCTTTCCTTTCTTATTACTTCATATTTCTTTCTTTCTGTCATTATTTCTTTTTATCACTTTTTTACTTTCTTTTTGCTTTTCATATTTTTCTTTCTAATTTTCTCGGTCTCATAATTCTATCTGCCTGACTTCCTTTATTTCTTGCTCCCGTCATCCCTTATCTTTGCTTCTTTATTTGTTTCTTCCTTTGTTTGTTGCCTTTGTTTTCATTCACGAACTCGCTATCTATCTATTTTCTGATCTCTTTCTGGGATTGATTTTCCTTCCTTTTTTCTCGTCGAAACTAACTATTTGTCAACTTTCCAACCGATTTCATTACTTTTGATTTTATTCTAGCCCTTCTCGATCTCCTACTTTTGTTCGCCTTCCTTCTACTCCTTCTCTTCCTTATCATGCACTCTTGCTTTCCTGCTCTCGTTCTATAGAGTGCATGGTATGTAACTTTAAATTTAAATTGAAAGTATTTATAAAAAAATCTGCCCACCGGATCGGTGAAAAAATGAAAACCCTTTAATAAACACTATACTCAGACAAATAATGCTAAAATGATTAGGTTAAAGCTGTGATGATCTTAACCTTTGGGTAGCTAGAACCCAGTTAAGAATGAAGCTGAAAGAAAGTTACATTTTAAAAATACTAATTATTAACTAGCCTAATTTTCTCGGCTTCTCTTACAATGAACATATATAATTGTAATTATAATACGCCGTAAAGCTGTTTCAGTAAACGAACACAAGGTTTGGATGGTAAAATCAGTGTTGTCTTTTTAAAAATACTACTGCACTTAATGAGGGGAAAAGCGGTGTGTATAGTTTTAATGATTCTCATAGTCACACTTTCAACAAAATTGAAATAGAACTCATTTAATCTGTCATGTTAGTAGAGAACTTTATCACATCATCTTTTGAAGTATGTTTTACATAGAATATAGTTCATTGTGAGAAATGTGTTTACTATAAGGGAATACATGAGACAATATATTATACTGTGTATGTGCTATGGGGGACCAATGTACACTGATATTACAATTACGAGGGAGAATCAAATGAAAACCGCATTTAATTTTTTCCCACTATTTTACTGCAGGAAGAATGTTTGCTTGTACATTATTTTTCTACATAGTCCCCTCCCAGTTAATTCACTTATGCCATCAGATAGGAAGTGCTTCGATACCGCATGAGAAAAATTATTCTGGTTGACACTGTAGGTACTCATGCACCGTCGATTGGATGTCTTCATCAGACTTGAACTTCTGCCCCCCAGGGAGCTCCTTTAATAGACTAAAGTTGTGGAAATCTGATGGTGCCAAACCTGGCAAGTTTGGCAGATGTGGGAGGCACTAGAAGCATATGTCGTCGATGGTTTTCATGGTTGGACGAGCAGCATGAGGATGGGCGTATTCATGTTGAAGCAAAACATCTGCTCTCAGCAACCCCCTTCGCTTTGTCTCCATTAGATTTCCGAATCTTTGGTCCGTTAAAGGATCTCCTTCAAATCTGATGAAGACGTCCAATCGATGGTGCACGAGTGGCTGCAGCGTCACCCAAAATAATTTTTCTCATGCGGTATCGAAGGTCTTCCTATCCAATGGCGTAAGTGCATTGAACTGGGAGGGGACTATATAGGAAATAATGTACAAGCAAACATTCTTCCTGCAGTAAAATAACGGAAAAAAATTAATTGCGGTTTTCATTGATTCTCCCTAGTATGCAATATGTTCGTTGGTTTTTATCTGTTAACGTTAAACCGTTTTTATGTAACATATATAAAATCAGCATTCTGTTTATTACGTGATGCTGATGCAGTCGTGTAAGAGCTATTGTATTACTATTGAGCAGAACTGCAGAACTCCAAGAAAAATTCTTGATATCAATGCAATCTAAAAATTGAACACTAATAAACATAATTACGTAATTTATTGCACTAAAATCTTTATATATTTATGTGAGTTCTCACATTGATGTTTCTTACGTAGTAAACTGCCATAATATTACTGTACACGAAACGATTAGATTAAACTTCATCATTGTTCCGTTGGCAATGTTCTTTCCGAAGTATTCGGATTCTCATGGGTCTGTGAATTAATGCCCATTTATTTTCGGAAATGCACTCTATTTATACATTTTATGCCGGGATGCATACAGCCTATTTAAGTTTTACTGATATTTGTATTTTACATGATTTAAGTTCTCCATTCTTTATTTAGGCGAATCGAAAGAAAATATGGCCCGGGCGGCCTGGGTTGGTTAAATGTCCTTAAGAGGAGAGAACCTAAGGTAAAGAAATTAAGAAAAAAGAGAATATGACACAGTAGTAAGTAGGCTTAATATTGATTTAAATTAAGAAAGGTGGATGTTATGAAAATATGAAACTTCTTATTTCAATAAAATTCACAGGGACATGTAAGTTTTACACAATTTTTTATCATAGTTTCAGAAAATGTATCATCATATTGTTCCGTTCTGATTATTATTATTATTATTATTATTATTATTATTATTATTAATTTTTTTACAAATTTTAAAAGACCATTTGAGTGGATCAATTAGCCAGTATGCCTTGATCATAAACGTAATAATTTGAGCTACATGATCAAAGGATCAGGCATTACAACGTGCAAAATGCGTAGAAAGATGTGATACAATAGACCTTGAACAATAATTCCTCTTTATATTTTTAACGCAATATTACTGGATGTACGTGCTTTGTTTGAAGCAATTTAATAGTAAGTCACTTTTGTTTTTATTTGTTTGTAACTAATACAAGGCCGACGATAAAGGATGATCTAATAATGTATGGCCCGTGGCCGTAACCTCTTATTTTTATTGGAGAATGTGCAGGGTCAACTGTGAAGGACGTAATTAGCCTATGCTATAGAATCATGAGGGGGTACGCCGTAGCGTAGTGGTCGAGGCGCTGCAAACCGGAAGGTCGCGGGTTCGATTCCCGATGATTCAATTGGCCTAATCTTACTGGTGGCACTATGTCCCTGGGGTCTAATCAGCGTCTAACAGACGTGAGTACCAGGAGCAATCCTGGGGGTAAAGGCGGCCGGTGCGTAAGGCTGCAACCTTACCACCTTCATGTGCCGAATGTCCAAAATAAGGGAGCCTCAACCTCCTGGAACCATCTGGGCCTCCTTGGCCTATATAGGGATCACTTACCACTTATAGAATCATGAAGTACCACTTATAAAAACATGAAGTTAAATAGTTTGTAATATTGTTAATTATTTTTGTATGTTTAATAGTGGACACATTTTAGAAATACAATTTGGAAAAATGTAGCGTTAAAAACGACTGAAATAAATGTCCCATTTACTTTTCAAAAGTCACATTTTCTATGAGTTTTTTTTTTAATCAAATTTTATCATAGGTAGACGTGTAGCCTACAGTTCAATAACTGTGGAAACTATCAATTCTAATCTGCAATAATTATCTTAAGAAATAACCAAGGAATACCTTTGCAGTTATTTGTGGTAGGCCTACTAAACTAAATAAACCGTCGGCCGCGGTGGTGTAGAAGTAGCGTCCATACCCCTGAATCCAAAGGTCGCGGATTCAAACCCTGCCGCGGTCGATATTATTTTAGGACGTAAAAATCTTGGGCACGGATCCTCCAGGAGGGACAGTAAGCCAGGGGTTCCGTGTCGTAGATTTACGATACGTTAAAGAACTCAAACCCTTAGAGACCTAAATTAGAGACTGTGGGCCGAATTCCTCGGCCCTTTCACACCCAAATAATACTTTAGTTTCCTTTAGGCCTCTAGGGATTTGTCGAGGCGATGAGCTTACCACTTGTCCCTCTGTCCTGTTGGAAAATAAACGTAACTAAATTCTTCCACGGTATTGTAACCTCCGTTCGGAGGCTCTCTACCTCGTCCGTGAGATAATGGATGTATCCTCCGTCCATCCTATAAATCTCCTTCCATCAAACAGCTGCAAGATCACGGCATACTATGAATCAACCATTCATGAATCGATTCCATTTACCGTGTTGTGATCAGTGTTACCAATGGTGCATAAAAGACAAAGTTAATTTCATTCACATAAGCTAACAGCAGAACAGAATAAAAGTACACCAACAGGCTTGTACTGAATCGAAATTGTGTTCTTTAAGCAATGTACATTTCTATTATTTCAATTTCCAAACAAGTTATGTTGTATAAAATAATAGGTTTTCGTGTTGCTTAATGGCAGCATGTGACGTAGTAATCACTGAACACTGATGCTTACGTGTCCAGTAATGAGCAGACGATTTTACTTGATAAAATAGCAACCTCATAGCCTATTAATAGCAAGCATTTTATAAGATAAACGATCGTGATTGGTCTATATCCGATGAACTGCTAAACGTTATTGGTCAATATCAAACACGCGGCGTATGAATTGAATTGTCAGTGGAAAATACAGTGATTATCACATACAGTACTTACTCTTCCTAGTATTTATTATGGCCGGCGTTCCCTGCATTCCTTTCATAGGTTCTGCTGTTTAAAGATCATACTTGAACCATTTGAGGAGGCAAGTTTTATACTGCTCGAAAACAAATAAATGCATTTATAGGGAACAAGTTCCTCAATAAATAATTTTATGACGTGAATGTATCATTTTATTATTTGTGTAACTTTCCCTCCCTTTCATACATTCAAATTCATGTAGGCCTACTTTTTAAAAGTGTACATTATCACAGAAAGAAGCCATAACGATTCAAAACAGGCAAGAAAGGCTTTAAGCCTTAAAATAGGTAGGCTAACAGAAGCCAAAATAGGCAAAAAGGGAAAATAAAAACTGGCCCTATTGTCCTTAAATGTACGGAGACATGTTTATCTCTATTTATTTTTATTTTTTATTTTAGTATTTAATTTATCCACCCAAATAGAAAAGGCATTTTGACTAACTTCCGGGCCTAAGATATTAGTCTTTATTATTTGTGTGCTTGTTTCTAATTTTGTATTCATAGTATGAGGTGAAGGTATTCAACTAAAGGACTGCAAACCCACAAGTCTGCATCTTGACTCAAGAAGATATTTTCAAGTCCATGAAACTCTAAAGCAAACGTTGGTGTGGTAAGTTATTAGGTAGTCTTGACATCGCTAATTTGCAAGTGTTAGTGGCAGAGACAGGTTACTTCCTGAACCTCCTGATGAATGTCTCTTCTGCAGGAAAGTTTGCGTTCCAGAGAACGGAGTGCCAATATCTGATTAATTTAATGCCCTTGGGTTTTCAGAACTGGATGCCCAGATAACAGTTTATTTTCGCAATTCATTAGCTCTCGTGAAAGAAGTATAATGTATGTGCCACAATAAGCGGTAACCGAAATGCGATTTCACCTTAATGAACTAGAGCGCAGTTACTAATAAATTTATTTTGCTAGAATTACAGAGACGAAATAAGTTTATTTATCTTAAAGCGTTAAACAGTATATTATTAAAACAATTAAACGATGTATCTTTACACTACATTTTAGTAAAAACATCCCTCTACCTTCAAGGATGCTAATGAGCAGGGTAGGGTATTGACACTTCTTGGGTGAGAATTATACAGCTGCAGAGGAGTCTAAGCCAAGCGTTTTTAAGTAGGAACTATTAGGAGGAAATACATATTATATAAGGAAATAAGACATTTTGAATAAGAAATAATTTTGCGGAAATTTTTTAAAACTATTTGAATTTAAAACCCATTGGCACTTTACACTTTATTGTAACAATTAACATTTCAAAATAACTGCTCAAAGTGGCGACCATTTTCGATACCAGTGCATATATTACAACGGTGGATGAAACTTCGTAGCATTTCCTCAAATTTTCTGGCATTTGTTATAGAACGCTAGCAATTTTTATAACATTTCATACCTGGACTTGAAAATGTTGATTTTAAATCCTAATAAAGATGAGCATCCCGTGTTAGAAGTATCCCGTCGCAATTAAGGAATTTTTTATTTCTATAGTAAGCAGTTGTCCAAAGAGGATTTGGATGAGCTTAGATTGTTTCATTGTAATGCTCAATGGTAGGCCGGAAGAGTATTCGATGGTCGCTTGCGAAGGGAAAGAGGAAAACACCTGATTGTAAAACTTTAGATAATTTTTTCTAACGGATTTTTGCCCGTGCCAGTCACAACATGCCAAGATAGAAAATATTAGGCCTATTGCATTAGATCAGTAATAAAACTTTAAACTCCACATTGACGACTTACAGATGTTACGCTATGTGATGACAGCTCCTTCCCCTAGGTGTTAGACTGTCACAACCATTGAGCTAGAATAGAACTGGAGTTAGGAGTCCAGCACAGCAAGTGAGGCCGACTGTTTCGACTAGCTCCGCCTGGAAAATCTGGCAAGAAGCTATTTGTCTGCTCAGCAAGAAATGTCAAGTAGGCATATATGCCTGAAAATTTATTGCGATAGAGTGAACATTACCTTACCTTTAACTCCAAATAATTTATTTTTATCAATACGAATGGTTTTACCCGTGACTTCTCTTTCATTATGTAAGTCTAACCGACAAAATCGCGCGTATTCAATACAACATTTATTGCTAGGGCCCAGATTCTTATGTTTTAAACTATTTTATTCCTTGCTAGTTAACTGTGATATTTGAATATAATTAATCGTTTCATTGTCAAGAGTTACGTTAAATTAATATTACGATGAAATGTTTAGAAGTTAAAATATATTTGATATTTGATAACACTTTTAGGCAGTACCAACTGCAATCGGTCACATTAGCTATTTACATCAATACACATCTTTAAGAATCTAAGCAATGAATATTTACAATCTTGCAAACTAAATTACATTAGTCAAAATTATTATTCTAAGTTATACTAATGCCATAACCCAAGTGACACTAAATGAATAACATATACTTGCAGATTACACATGTAATTACTTACGCTAAGTTGCTCTATTCTATTTGTAAATCTGATTCTAAGTATTTTTTAACATTATAAAAAAGGATTGTTTTAAAGCTAGGAATATAGTTTTTTGTGAAAACAAATATGGGGACATTTCTTGAAGTTTATATGGTATTTTTTATATAATGTTGTCCCTAATTTATTTTGATTTCTGGTCTGATAAATAAGAACTTCGTGTTTGATAGCTTTTTATGTTATATTTTACTAATGACAAGACATAAAAAATATACAAATTTATTATTGTTAGTAAGCCTGTCTCAATAAATAGTGGTTTGCAATGCTCTATTTTTTTAGCATTTGTTATTATTCTAATTGTTTTTCTCTGGATAAATAATACTTGATTAATTCCTGCACCATTTCCCCATAGGCTACTAATAGATCACACCTTATTATGCTCTGAAAAAATGCATATTAGGCAGTCTTTACATAATCTGAAGTTACTTACTTACTTACTCACTCTATGGCAATGGACAATTTCTAAGCAAGCTAAATGAATATTATGTTTTATGGAACCCGAAGGTGCATTGCCCCGCTTACTTGAGTCCGCCATTCAACCCTATTCTGTGCTAACTCCATCCAGCCATCACTCGCAAATCCTACTTCCCTTGCATCTATCCTAATATTGTCCTCCCACCTGCGTCTAGGTCTTCCAAGTGGTATATTCCTTTCGGGTCTCCCCGTCAATATATTTTAAATATGTCTTTCTTCCCCCATGCGTGCAACAAGTCCAGCCCATTTCATCCTCAATTATTTAATTAGCTTTACTATATCCGGTGACGAGTACAGGTTATGAAGCTCGTCATCAAGCAGTTTTCTCCAGTCCCCATTTTAATCTCTCTTAGGCCCAAATATTTTCCTAAGCATCCTGTTTTCGAACACTTTCAGATTTTGTTCTCTGCGAAGAGTAAGCGACCATGTCTCACATAATGTCTCATATAATACAACCGGCAGGATAATTGTATTATGAATTTTTATTTTTGGATTTGTGGACATTAGACGAGAAGTTAAGAGTTTCTTACCCGCATAAAAACTACCATTTCCTGATTTGTGTCTACACTTAAATTTGGCCTTAATATTATTTGTGTCTGTAATTATTGCTCCCAGATAAACAATTCTCTAATCTACTTATTAAATAGATTACACATGAGAGCCTATTACAAATACTTCTAATCTAAGTTAATCAGTTTCAATCATTACCTAACTCAGTTCATTCTTTTATGCAAAACTAAGTCTGCCCATTGTTGTGTTTTTTTATTAGTTCTTCGATTTTTCCACCATTGCCATCCTACCTGAATTATGATATAGGCCTATCCTAAAAATTGCTAACATCTGGATTAAGGATTAATTACTAAATATGGTATTAAACGTTATTATCACAATAAAATATACCTAAAATGAATTATGACGATTTTGAAGTAGAACAATATATTTCAATTTCTATAGATTTCAACGTAATACTAATTTAATGTAATAAGTGTAGTATTGAATACATGCTATTTTGTCTGTTAGGCCTACATGTATGGAAACGACAGAAGTCACGGGTAAAAACATACATATTAATATTAATCTTAATTATAATAATTACATACTTTTAATATGTTAATATTAATTATTCTTATAATGCATGCAAGAAGAACTGTCTTACAATGATTCGTCAACAACATCTTCAATTTCCAAACCAAACATGTGATAATTCCATACAAGAAAGGCGATTTGACGTTTCGTATTGAGCAGACAAATAGTTTCTTGCCATAGTTTCCGGGCGAGACTAGTCGAAAAAGTGGCCTCACATCTTAGTACAGGGGATTGTATTTAGTGCTAAGTCCAGGTATATATATATGGAGGTCAATGGTCACAACATAACGCAACATCTGTATCTTCATCTATTGAAACGCACTGATTTTTAAAGGCGAGGTAGTCTTCCGTAGTTTAGAATTATTAACTACAATGCACGCCGCTTATTGTGATCACTTCGGGACGCAGCTAATCTGATAATATTAGCCGATTGATAACAAAAGCCGAAATAATTAATTGAAGGATATTTATTCATATATCAGATAATACACTACAAAAATAGAATTAAAAGCTATTTATTCATACATACAAGAAAGCATGTAACTGTGAATCATTCAACCACTCATAATAGCCTGCAAACAACTATTTTCGTAAGCAATAGAAAGTTTTTATTGTTTCCCTTTGGAATTCATTAACCAATATTTCATACTCATAGTGTTTTTTGGAAGTTTACTTGACCTATGGTGAACACCGCTTAAGCAAAAAATCTTACGACTGTCTGTTCAAGTGTTTTCATTTTACACTAACAATCACTCCAACCTTCACAAATCAAAACCAACCGCTAAATTGAGGAGTGAAACATGTTTTACTGCTTAAAAGAGAAAATTAGGGAGTACCACACCCTCGAACAGGTCGTCCTATGAGCCGGGAACACTGCCCTTACTTCTAATACAACAGTACAGCTGAGTTAGAAAATAAATTCTTAAAAACAAAATTTTGAATGGCGTACTATACTTGGAAATAAAGCCTCGAAACGAAAACGTGATAGCAAAAACCAAATCTTTGATCACAATGAACAGCATACTTCATACAGATGTTAACATTACCCGACTGATAACATTATCCGCGATTACATTAAGCAGCGTTCACTGTACTAAAAATACACGAATGAATTGAAATATATCTCAGTCCACTTTCCAGATTGAGTTTCTTCAGTTCCGATCGAGATGCGATCCAAGAAAACTGCAGATAGCAATCATAATCCATAAGAACTCAACGACAGCGAGACTCAGTAGTCTTCAGGTCCAGTACACAAGTACCATGACTTTGAACAAAACACCTGGCATAGTACAACTACATGACTAATTATACCGTTACTATTTCTTAGGCCTACCTTACTTTTGTCGCGGCGATCAGAAATTATGTAACTTACGTACATTTTATCGCAAAGTAAGGAAGAACATTTGCACTATTAGCGATATGTATCGAAGTTAGTCAACTAGGGAGTCTCAATGTGCTCTTAAAACTTATCTTGCAAACACATTATACATTCATCCCTAAACATACTCTACAATTTTTTTTTACTTCTTGTGTGTTACAGAGTCGATAATGAGATTTTGTTATGAATTTGACATCACTGAATACGAATATATTAGTAAAAACATTGTTCGTTCCTGATTTCGAGAAAATTCCAATTTTACATTAAGCTAAACCATTATATTCGCAATAGTAATAACCAAATAATAAATATAAATTATATGGCAATAAAAATTTGGTCAGACATGAGATACATATTTTCCATATAACTTGACCCTTCTGAACACGAATATGACAAAAAAATTGTTGATTCCGGATTTAGAATTTTACAGTAATTAGAATTTTCTCGAAATATGCAACGAACATTTTTTTATTGTCATATTCGTGTTCAGGACGGTTGACATTATTACATGTCCAACCAATTTTTTTATGTCATTTAATTTATGGTTTTTAATTAGTTACTACAATTATAATTACAAAATTTATTAAAACTATTATCCACTTGTACATAAAAATCGTAACAAATATAACATTTTCGTGGGCAGTTTCGAAAGCAGTGATATCAAAATATCCAAAGTTGGTTATTAGTTTCTCTGTAAAAAATGACTCTCGCGCAGTGGTATTTTTTAAGAGAAGCATCTAACGTTGTTAGAAATTCATATGATGCTCTGCTAACTTGCAAACATAAGAATAAAATTAATTCCAATACTTATCTAAACTAAACTCTATGGTGCTACATGTGCCTTTGAGGGATTAGGTCTGCCACCCTACCGCTGTGTCATCTACCTTAGGCAGATGGCAGGTTTGAGGGGCATTTGGACAGCACGACGACTCTCACGGCCGTTATTGATGGCTTACTGAACTGGAGCCGCTACTTCTTTATCAAATAGCTTCTTAGTTTGTGTCACGAAGCTGAGTGAATCTCGTTCCAGACCTCCCTACCTCAGAAAAATCTGAGGAGGTACCGAGGATCGAACCCGGACCTGAGGATCTATAGTCAACATCGCTAATGGCTAGACCACGCAGGTGGTCAAAATTAATTCCAGTACCTTAATGAAGTTTATATTTGTGTATTAAATATATATTAATAGTTACATTTTATTTTTACTAAATCCAATCCCGATCACAGGCAACAGTTTAAACGAGATTAAGCAGGAGTTGTTAAAAAACTTGCCATATCTTACAATTATTATGGTCACCGGTACTTATTTTATCGCAATGTTATGTATTGTGTATTTTGCACATTACATTAATTTTTGTTTCACAAATAAATACACAAACAAATTAAAAACAGTTCCGACGTAGAAGGGTCTTATGTTTCTGGGAAGTAAAAGTTTAACACAATAATATATTTTTAAGAGAACCGAGCAGTACTACATTATTGCAGGAACTGCATCAAATTCTTTTACTCTAGATGGCCTTACAAACGAGGTTGTTCGCATACTTATAGTGCCTTGATTTAAATACAATGGTTCCTGTACGTTTGGGAGTGGCAGTGCAGTTGGTTTTCACATACGCACAGACAGACGCATAACCTGACTTCGTGAACTAGTGACAGGGGTAGAATTTCCACACTAATCTCTGAATTTTAAGTTCGTTGCAACATTGTTTTGCATTATTGCGCTTGTATTTTATCCTTACATTCTAATCTACGTTCCCACATTTACTGGAAACCGTTTTCACATTCAACATAACAGTTCAGAATACTTAAATTACTCTCTCGTAGGCTTTTTACATGTTTTATGGCAGTGTATCGAGGCAAAGAATATTCAGATACGAACTCCAGATGCACGCTGTCCATAAACAGGGCTGTCGGGGAATGTTTAAGGCCCTAGCCCACAGGATGCGGGCTGCGACCACGTTCTGCGAACTTTGCCCACTGAGCTGTGGGCTGGACGCCAAACAGTGTTTCGTAATACTGCATTATCTCTGTCAAGACACACCGGTCTGCGATGACGATCCCATCCAGGACGTAACGGGCAGCGATCAGCTGAGTTTCGAATCTGTTGCCCCTGGATGGTGTCGTGCACATTGGCACAGGTGCACATCGGCACAGTCGCATTTTCGTGCACATCGGCATAGTATTTTTATCTTGTAATATTATCGTGCTCATCGCCACACAACCCGTTGGGGCTAGGGGTGGACATAGAGACTCAAACCTACAGCCTCGTTCACCACGGCTCCAAGGCAGCACCCCTTAGCTAACGCGGCTAAGGAAACCGGCCGTTGATATCGTAGATAGGTTAAGTCAGGTTAGGTTAGATTAGGTTAGGTTAGGTTAGATCAGATTAGGTTAGATTAATTCAAAGTCTCATTCAATGGCAGGCAGATACTTTATGAATGATTTCTAAACAATACAATTATAATATTAATGTGCACAGTATGTATCTATAGTAATAAAAAGAAGTGTTTGTCTTTCTGTCTTTCTAGCAGTTACCGTGAACTCCATTGCATTCAATACGATAATGTAATTCGAACTTTGTCTCTATGTCCACCCCTACGAAGGGTGTGTGGCGATGAGCACGATGATATTGCAAGATAAAAATACTATGCCAATGTGCACGAAAATTCGACTGTGCCGATGTGCACGCAACCCCGTGGATTGCGTTTTTGTAGAAATGGTCATGGGAGGACTGAACCAAGAGGTGAAAGAATATCCATTTTTATATGACCATTTTTAATTGCCAGCCTTCCTCTTGCTAGAATAGGTCTTCTTCAGTTTGATGTAATTTCTTTATAGTCAGTTCCATGAAAACTCACGAGACATTCGAAAGCAAGAAAAAACATCTACCGATCTTCAAATCTGTCTAAATCTCGACATAATCCTTGATATTCGTATAATTGCAAATTTATTTCGTGGAGCCACTTCCGCTTCTTGGTCTTTCTCATAAGAGAAAATAAAGCTAACATTTCCTCTTCATCAGAAGAATACCACATTTATGTTTTTCTTCTGCTGTCAAAATGCAAGTGGCCTTTCCAGCTGCCCGTACGCCCTACCATGCCGCAAAGTGTGAAATCTCCAGATCGCAGCCCGCCTTGGGTATCGGGACGTCCTGCCCGTAACTGCAGCCCGCATTCTGCGTGTCCTGGCATCAAGGATGAATTATGAAGTGACTAGGGATCCTAGAATAAGGAACAGGATTGTTGCTCTCCGTGTTAACGTTTCGAAGGCTTTTAGGGTATAGAATATGAATGACCACAATATTATAAGAGTGAGAGCTGCCTTTACAAATAAAATAGGATATATTTAATAGTAAAGTAATCTAGATATAAAACGAAATTCGAAACGCATAGTTTTATAAGTGACTAGTACTGAACTACTGAGTAAACAAAGATAAAATTAGGCAGGTATTACAACTGTTAAACACGCTCAATGATGACATATTTTTGGAAATATATTAGTGTGTGATTTGAGGCTATCCCGATGGAAAAATCAGGGTCCTATCAAATATCCATTGACAGATAAGCTTAAGTTAATTAAAATTATTTTATTATAGCCTAAACGTTCTATTCTATTCTATTTTGTGCCCCTTAAGGCGGGGAGGCGGGGTGGGAACGCCCCTAAGCACCGCAGCCGTTACCGACTTATTGTACCTACCTCCGGGATGGGATGAGTTGCGTACCCACAGGCCGCCCCGGATCCGCAAAGCCCCCCGTGGGTCCCCACGGAACTCCCCTACATCCAACAAGCCTAGTACCATGCCACGTGTGCGCCACCCCCTGCGGTACCTCCAACCGGGAGCCCCGACAGGTTCGTGACACACACCACCAACAACCTCTTGACCACAAGCAGCGGGGAGAACGGAAGAGGCCCCCAAAGGGCTCCGACTGCCGAAGCAGACCCGATGCCAGAAGTGGAAACGGGATGAGGATGAAAAGGGGGAAAGGTGAGATGAAGTAGAGAGTGTTGGTGGAATGAAAGGGGGGAACGGGAGAACCCCGAGAAAAACCCCCTAAAGCACGGCTTCGTCCACCACGAATGACACACCCGAGATTTGAACTCAGCACCGCAAGCATGCCAGGCTCACGCGCTACAGCATGAGCCACCGCGCCGACTAGCCTAAACGTTACAACTTCTAAGAATAGGGATGATAGGGCTACGCCAGTAGAATTATACTTATCATTCTCGGAAATTTCAAGCACTTTTTTCTCCTAAATACTATTTTTTAAAATTCAAATCAAATTAAATTACCATTCAAACAAATAAACAAATAATCTTACATTACAAAACCTTACATGTATAGACTACTTTCTTTGTAAGCCCCTAGATGAGCTAAGAGGCTATAATTATATCTATTAAATAAGTGAGAGCAGTGGACTTTAAAAATATACACATAAATTATAAGCATAAACTAAAAAAACTAAACAATTTTTACAAAAGAAATTTAAAGTAAGAAGTTCAAAATTACAGAAATCCATTTTACAAAATAGTATGTTTATATTTGGAAATAGATGTAGTTGGAAGAACAGAATGAAAAAAAATGAAAGGCAAAATATTATCGATAATATTTAATGGTTTTTATTTTAAACTGACTAGCTTTAAGGTATATTTTATGAAATCAGGATTCTGAGCAATAACATTGTTATAAAGTTTCAAACCATAATTTAGATCATAATTCAAGTTATAAAATGATACCATAATTAAGGGGTTAATTTTTTTATTCAGATAAGATCAGAAAATATCATTCAGTTTAAGACATTTTCAGATAGTTGTGATATTAATCGCTGCGTTACAAACCGGAAGGTTGGGGGTTCGATCCCCGATGAGGTCGTTGCAGTTTTTCAATTGGCCTAATCCTTCTGGTGGCACTATGGCCCTGGGGTCGACTCAGCCTCTAACAGAAATGAGTACCAGGAGCAATCCTGGGGGTAAAGGCGGCCGGTGCGCAAGGCTGACACCACCTTCATGTGCCGATGTTTAAAAATCTGGGAGCCTCAACCTCCTGGAACTCTCTGGGCCTCCATGGCCTGAAATAGGGAACACTTTGTGATATTAATGCCTCTCCAGGAGTTTTCTGTATTCACGAATAACAGATTTTTCAATCTTCAGTGATCTTCATATTAACTTGTTCTGTTGTATCTAGATTAACGGTCTGAAAACATGGTCTAGAGCATTTGGCCTCCTATTTTATAGAATAATAGAATACTCATCTCAGGCCTTCGCTAACCTTCTGCTGAGATTATCTGATCCGTAAAGGTACCGCAATTACCACAATGTCAAACCTCAGAATCCTCGTGTCATGTACCGGTATCTCATTCTCGAGAAGCAGACTGAATGTTATTCGGTACAGCATCTGTGTGAATTTTCGTGATAACGTCATAAGGAGGTTTGATTCTATTGATTAAACCGAAGCTATTCTTAAATTAGAATGATTTATACCGTATAATCGTTGTTTATAGATGAAATAACTGAATACTTAGAAAAATTACATTTAAGTGTAGTCTGAGAATTGTGTAAGTAGCTCATGACACAAAGTTTGAAAATGTATCAGCTTCAGCAATGAAACTATTAATTTATTAATTCGTAAACAAGTGAAATTCAATGTTGAAATTGATCCAGTGTTCTTAACTACAAAAATCTCTACGGAAACCACTATGTTTACTGTACGGAACTTGGACTAGCGGTTATCAAGAGTTTATTTTATTTTTTACTAGCGTGTGCCCGCGGCTTCGCACGCGATAATTATTTCAAAAATTAAAAATTAAGAGCATAATAGTTAAATCATTATATTTATTAACACCTAAATCACGTGGACTACATACCACGATTAGATAGTGTCGCCTGGTAAAAGCGACCTCAGATTTGAGTTCCCTGGCCAGAAAACCCCTGCATAGTGAGTTTCGTCCAAGTCGAACAATGTTTGACCATATTTAGGCCTATATTGAATATCCCTCTTCCGTGTAGGTTGAAAATTTCATACGTCTGCGGGCCTTGATATTCTAAACAAATGAATCGTCAGGGATGGACTTACAAAATCAAGCGATCGCCCGCGATAATTATTTCAAAAATTAAAAATTAAGAGCATAATAGTTAAATCATTATATTTATTAACACCTAAATCACGTGAATTACATACCATGATTAGATAGCGTCGCCTGGTAAAAGCGACCTCAGATTCGAGGTCCTTGGCCCAGAAAACCCCTGTATGTGAGTTTCGTCCAAATCAAACAACGTTTGACCATATTGAGGCCTATATTGATTATCCCTTTTATAATAATAATAATAATAATAATAATAATAATAATCCTCTTCGGTGTAGGTTGAAAATTTCATATGTCTGCGTGCCTTGACATTATAAACAAATGAATCGATCAGCGTGAGCTACAACATTCAAGCGAACGCGATAGTTTTATGTCCAAGGAATGACAAAAATAGCCAAAGCCTACTGTAATTGATTTGACATTGAATGGTATTACTGAAAACTGATGCTTCGAAAACGCAAAAAATACACGTTTTTTGCCCGTTTTTCACTCATAACTCACGAACGAAAGAAAAAAATTAAAAATGTAATATGCCAGAAACCTTCCCGGGAATACACTCAACAACTTCCCAAAGTTTCATGGCGATCGGATGAATGGTGTAGTAATGCATAAAGGACAGACACACACACACACATACATTCATTTATATATATATATATATATATATAGATTTTATTTATTTTACTTTGGGCCAATAAATTATTAGAAATTATTTGTAGGGCCATCGAAATTGAATCATAATCATAGCTGTTGAGAGCTTAAAGATGTCATTTTATGCATTTAGTTAATAATTGAAGTCCATATACATTTTAATACAGTTATTTTATTAAACCGTTCTTACTTTTTCTAAATATAATTATTCTTGTAGGCCTATAATAAAATTAAGTTTTTTACTAGAAATTAAAAATTGTCTTTCAATTAACTGAAATATGTAGACCTGTAACACTAATAACACTGGACAACAGCCAAAATTTTTTTTGCATGAAATTGGGCGTTTATTGTGTGGATTTTAGCGCTGAATTCAATTATGCAAACAGTTTTTCTCTGGCACCCTCAGTTTCAAAAAGAAAGCCTGTTTTCTGAATTAGCACAGGCTGTAAATGCTTAAATTTCTGTTATAGTGATTGACATAGTAAACAAGACCTAATAGCGATAATAACATTTATTTATTATTATTTTACTGCTTTAGTTAGTAAGGACCGTGGTGTTATGATAATTGGTCATGCAGTTCAAATGAAAGAAAGTTACAAAAAGTGCAGTATGACAAGTACAACTGGTCCATCTGTGGCGATTTCAAAATGATTGGAATATTGTTAGGATTGCAAAGTGGATATACGAAATATTGCTGCTTTTTGTGCGAATGGGATAGCCGTGATAAATCCAAACATTACGACACTAAAATATGGCCTCCCCGGAAGAATTTTGTCCCTGGAGAAAAGAATATCTCAGCTGAACCATTATTTGATAGATCAAAAATTTTATTGCCTCCACTTCATATAAAATTAGGCCTAATGAAGAATTTTGTCAAGGCATTAGACAAATCTGGAGCAGGTTTCAAATACCTAGAAGAAAAATTTCCAAGAATCAGTGCTTCTAAGTTGAAGGAAGGCATTTTTGTTGGGCCTCAGATTCGAGAACTAATGAAAGATCAGCTGTTTGAAAGTAAATTGAATCATGTGGAACTTGAAGCATGGATATCATTCAAGACCATTTGCGAACAGTTCTTAAATAATACTAGAGCACAAAATTACGAACAATTAATTGAGAAATTACTAGGAGCCTATAGAAATCTAGGTCGCAACATGTCTCTCAAAATTCACTTCCTGCATTCCCATTTGGACTTTTTCCCTGCAAATCTAGGACAAGTTAGTGATGAACATGGAGAAAGATTCCACCAAGATATTTCCGAAATGGAGAAAAGGTATCAAGGAAGATGGAAACCCAATATGCTTGCAGATTACTGCTGGAGCCTCAAAAGAGAAACCACATGAAAATACAGAAGAAGCAGCAAACGGCAGAAATTCAACTGACAGCAGTAGAGGATGGACTTGAAAACGAGCTGGCAATGTTTTCAGGTATGTTAATTGGTTACTTTTACAAAATTAAATATAATTTTATTATGAAGGATTCTTTTAAATATGAATATTACCAGTTAGTCTTTGATATTACGGTGACTTTACGTTGTATTTATAAACGACTAGAAGTGTAAGTACACGCTTTACTAAACAACTGAGGGTGCTAGATAAAATCAAAGGCCATATTTGAATTCAGCACATCAAAATACATAATAAATGATATGTTTTGTGTAAAAAAAATATTACCAATTAGTCTTTGATATTACGGTGACTTTACGTTTTATTTATAAACGACTAGAAGTGTAAGTAAACGATTTACTAAAAAACTGAGGGTGCTAGACAAAAACAAAGGCCATATTTGAACTCAGCACATCAAAATACATAAGAAATGATATGTTTTGTGTAAAAAAATATTACCAGTTAGTCTTTGATATTACGGTGACTTTACGTTTTATTTATAAACGACTAGAAGTGTAAGTAAACGATTTACTAAAAAACTG
Source organism: Ectobius pallidus (assembly GCA_964059195.1). NCBI lineage: Eukaryota > Metazoa > Arthropoda > Insecta > Blattodea > Ectobiidae > Ectobius > Ectobius pallidus. The sequence continues at coordinate 77,154,890 of CAXKWD010000005.1, forward strand.
AGGGTGCTAGACAAAAACAAAGGCCATATTTGAACTCAGCACATCAAAATACATAAGAAATGATATGTTTTGTGTAAAAAAATATTACCAGTTAGTCTTTGATATTACGGTGACTTTACGTTTTATTTATAAACGACTAGAAGTGTAAGTAAACGATTTACTAAAAAACTGAGGGTGCTAGACAAAAACAAAGGCCACATTAGAACTCAGCACATCAAAATACATAAGAAATGATATGTTTTGTGTAAAACAATTTTTTGAAGGTCAGTTTTGTTGTCCAGTGTAATTTATTCTTATAATCTGATTTTTTATCCTTTTTTCTCGTAGCAATTCACAATGTTGTATGTGATGCTCAATGTATTTAAAATAAACATATCAGCAATATGTGGATCGATAATGGTAGAGCAAAATTTATTCTCTATGACATTCGTGGATGGAAAATTTGTTATTAAATTTTCGTGGATCCTAATCTGCTAGAAGACAAGTTCGTGTAGATTGGGAAACTAGGCTTATTCTTTAGAAACGCATTTTCAATATTTGTATTTATTACTAGCGGAGTTGCTTGAGTCATTGCGCTACAAACCGGAAGGTTGCGAATTCGATCCTCGATGACTTGCTGAAATGTCTCAATTGGCCTAATCCTTCTGGTGACACTATGACCCTGGCGTCGACTCATCCTCTAATATTTGATGAGTACCAGAAGCAATACTGAACGTAATGCCGGTCGGTACGTAGAGCTGACAACTTTACCATCTTCACGCCTGCACCGCCTGTATAGGGATCACATTCTATAATATTGTACACTATTATCAATTTATCTAGAATATTAAAAAAGAAGTCAGTGCTTCAGCAGGTGGTGGGCGATTCAGATTCTTGACGGGGCTAGGGTTTCTATTTCTGTAGGAGATGCTACCTTCAAGAGCATGTATAGGGTTTTTCATCCTCTCCAAGTGGCGATCTGCACATAATCGGAAAGGTAGACGAGCAATCTGTGGAACGAGAAATAATTTTGCTCAAGGAAGTAGATAGATCGAGTCGAAGTTTTCACTAGCAAACTCATGACTTGTCTGTTTGTTCCGCGGATAAAATTGTAAGCTTAATTATCCCTTTACTATCATCGTAATCCTGCTGTTTTAGTTAAATAATATACTCGTATTTCACGAAAGTTAACTGAGGTTAAGATTGACTACAACTGATTTCAACAAGTCTATGTAACTAATAAATGTTAAAAATTTAATATTACACATAAAATATACTTTCTGTGGCAAAACATTTGTGAAAATATAACGGATGTCATTCACAAATCTTCGACTTATCTAACATAACGTAGCCTGACATTGATTCATAGCTTTTTTTCGAACTTTCAAGAAGAGATGAAGATGAATGCTGCATTTAACAGAAACCGAATTGGAAATGTTCAACATTTTTTGGAGTTTCATCACTTCACGATGATATAAGCAATCACTAATATTCGAGATTTTACAGTAACTTACACGTAAATTTACATAAGAAAACACCACTATCACCGTATGATTCTGTCTAGTATTGTAGTTGTAAATAAAATTGACATTTCACTTTTATAATTTAATGTATGATACAGACATCGTTGTTAATTATTACACTTTCTAAAGCCTATAATTTGCGCCACAGTTTTTTTAGGTAGTCTTAGAACCATCAGATGGGAATGGGCCGAGCGGGGAAGCTGTGTGGGTTGGTAGATTTATTATCACCTTGCAAGGTTAGATTGATGATGCTATAAAGAACACATATTCTCTTTATACAAGGGCTTTTCAAGGTTTTCATTATTACTGTTGTAGGTCTACTTGTATACGTCTACAGCTTCATTGTATCTGACAATATAAATGACGCTTAGCACAGGATAGTTATATAGCAAGCACATATTCTCGTATATTTCTCTCTCTTTGTAGGCTTGCCTCGATTACATAGTCATATGGCTATCTTAAAAGCTTATGCTATTTATTTTCAAGTTCAGAGGGAACATTTTAAAAGGTTGGCTCTAAAACTACGTAGAATACGGAAGAGTTAAATTAATGACTACACAATTATTATTATTGTTATTATGTTATCATTTAAAATACTGTTTCTAAAAAATTACCGTAGATAACGGAAGAAATAAACTGATTACAGCTTCACAATTATATTATTATTATTATTATTTTACTTTCATTACTACAGCACCTTCCATTACAATAGTAATATCACATACTAGTACTGCCTATGGTAGATGATGCAGCGGTCGGGTGGTAGGCCCAGTCCCTTCAGGGATGTAGCGTCACAGAGTTTAGTTTACTGTATAAACTTACATAATATATGTGGGATACTTATACGTGGTAGATATAATATATTTGACTGTTTTAGTCCTGGCTTTGATTAAGTTTGTTAGTCTATGGAGTTTGCTTACGGTACAGATTGATTTAATTAACATCCTATAAATTTACCTTTGTGCGTTCTTTTAGCACTCTGGATTTCAACACATGCATTTCATATCCGAGTACTGTACACTAGTAAATTAGGTGGTCCACTGTTTGTAATTGCGATCAGGTATGACCTAATATGACCGTTACCTGACATTATAGCCGTTAAGACTGAAGTCAGATTTAGTTTCAGTGACAGTCTGAGTTTTAAACTGGGAAAAATTATATTTTTACAATCGCTCCTTTGATTGTTCCCATAGATTTGACCATTTAAGCATACTGTTGTTTTTTATTTGTTTGATTATTTATGACACTTTGTGGGATTTTAATATACCGGTAGTTGATAGAGTTAGTGAGAAAGCAATTTAAATTTATTTTACTATAGCTTATTCGATAGTTAAGTTTCAGTTTTAATTCATTATTATTTTTATTATTTTAATATTATTATTTACTTAATATTCAGGGATGTTATACACTTGCTTACTTAGAAACTACAAAAAAAAGCTTTTATTCTGTATTTTCTACAAGAAAATATAATCTTTTCCAAATCTACCTTGAAGTTTTTTTGTTTTTTTTTGTACGAAGCGAAAATTGGCTGTATTTTCCGCTGAGCCTTGAATTCCGTATAACAAATTATGGCTATGAATGGCTACTTGTTTCTATAGCTCTTGAATTGCAGTAGCCATAAAACAACGCAAACACATGTTATTTTAATACTGAATACGATTATGTATTGTACATCTGTGTATCATTAATGTCGTTTCGTTTGGAATTCCAGTTTAAATTTCAGAGCTTTGGAATGTACACAGGCAGCTACTATTTTGCTTGTTAGTATGTTCCGACCCTGATCCAAGAAATAATATTTATCAATATGTTAGAAAGAGAAGAACTTACATTTATTGCACTACAGCCTTATTCGATGTTTCACTTTCCGACTTTATTATCATAAAAATATTTACATGTACCTAAACTTATTTATCTGAAACTGAAACTTTTCTCAATAATTCACCCGAGGTTTCATAGTTAAGGATGGAACCTAGAAAGGGCAAGGGTCTTTAAAATACAATTAGATGCGCCTTTGTTCGAACAGTTCTGGTTTCGAAATGTATCAGTTCGTGATTCACGAAAACGAGTGTTGATTGTTCCTCTATTTACGCACCCATGTCACACATTCATTCCCATATTGTAATGAGGTTAGTGTCTCTACATGGAGTAATTACATGACGCGGAACAATACCTTCATAACCTTCATAACATCCCAACACGGATGACAAAGGAAAAAAAATAAGCCAGCTGTACCTTTACGTGATTATCAGTTTAAGAAACAAATTATTTTCACATTCCGAGGACGATGTTTATTCCAAGAGTTAAAAGTACTTTCCACTTGAAATGAATGACTTTAAAACGATAAGATTAGACTCGAACCTAAAAGCATAGACGAGGATTACCCGCATAACCCGTTTGGATATTCATTCTGATTGCCTATTGCAAAACTTAAATGGATATCAGCATTTTGCTGGGATTTTATCTTTGATTTCTCTGAAATTGTTGTAAAGCACGAACCACTTAAGTTTAAATAGCTATAAACACCTAAGTGGTTAAGCACCATCTTAAAAAGTAGATGTAACTTGGTAGTATTAGTTTAAGCAAACATTATCAGTTATATTATTTTCATTTAATTTCATATCCTATGTCATTCGTGTTTTTTCTTCGTGTTTTTCTTCATTGAATGGTAAAAGAGGCCTTGCGGTCTTAACTCCGCCAGGGTAAATAAAAAGTTATATATATATATATATATATAGAGAGAGAGAGAGAGTCTCTCTATCTATATATATATATATAGATATAAGTAGGGACCGGATTTTTAGGTTTTTAAAAACACTGTTTTAGGTTTTCCATTAGGTGAAATAGTTTTTTTTAGGTTTTTTGTCCAAAATATCGTTTTCGGGTAGAATAATTGGTTTAGTGAATTTGAATGTGCTACATAGTATTCAGTGCATAATACTTGTAAAGTTTAACTTAACAAAATTGACTTAAAGTAGTGTATACTTGCTTTAGGACAATATTATACAATTGAAGAAAGAAAGGATAAGCAATCAAAAGAATCGGTGAAAATAAGATTGCTTCACATTTCCTGGTTACAGTATATCACTAAATATCTTTCAGTATTTTTTTTTTATTTGTTTAGTTACATTACAACCCGTGTTTCACCAACTGGTATATCACGGGATATTTACAGAATTATACATAATTACTATAACATATTATAATATGAAAACAGTTTATGTGATGGAGCGGAAGACGTGGTTGATAAAGGTGGTTATCTGTATCGTATTGATATGATACTTGAGCACAATTGGCAACGGTAGTGACTTTAGAATAGATGGTCTTTCTCTTTCAAACCTGGAGCACTGTGTTAGTAGGTGTATGGCGGTCTGAATGTCTTCCTCACGACAGCTGCATGTTGGTGACTCTGTTTTTTCATTTAAATAGGTAGGATCTGAAGGAGCCGTGATTGGTTAGAAATTGAATGAGCATATAGTTGGGCCAAAGGGATAGAGAAAGCCTGTGGAAGATGTTTGGGATGAATGGTTTGGGGTCCAAGGGAGTGTGAAACGTCATAGAGCTCTGCGCTTTTAAGATGGCCGCCGAGAATGAGGTATTATCCACTTCCGGTTATCTCAAAGGCCTGTGTTTACAATACAGTTCTGTGCTTGTGTCTTGTTTTGGAAGTAATTATGCCGATTAACTGCTGTGTTTTCGGCTGTTCAGCCGTTTCAAACAAATATTTAGGACTTAGTTTTCCAAAAGAAAGGGCTGTTTTTCAAGAATGGATGGTAAAATTACGCCATGGAAAAACACCTTCCCAGTACTCTCGTGTTTGCAGCTGTCACTTCACAGAAGATGATTTTAATGTTCCTTTGAGCAGTTTTGGCGAGTATTTCATGTTTTTTTTAGAGTAATTAAGATATTTTTGATATAGTAGATGTTGAGAAAAATATAGGCTATAAGCCTATGAAATAATAAGTATACCTGACCAACTTAACCTCGTTTAGGCTCATAATCAAGTTTCATTTCCATGTTAAATTAGTATTTCATCTTTTCAGTGTAATTTTTGTTGCCAATTTATTTGGTCATTTATTTTGACATTTAAGAATATCAATGTCACTCGAAATTTCTTCCGTAACCGATAAAATGGTCATTCTGTATTGTAATTGAGTAAAAAAACAGACTACAGTACATACAAATTTTTAGGAACACATGGGTCCGGGCTTGATGATTTTTTAGAGTAGAATGTGGGCCTAGGCCTAAGGTTAGCTTAAATGTATCTGAAAATGTCCAGATTTGTTGTATGCCTGTAATAGAAACTCTTGTAACAAGTAGATCAAAACCTGATAAAGAAAAATGTAATCATAATAGGCCTATAGTTAATTATAACACTAATTTTGTAAATGTCATGTTTCTTTTTATTCAAGGTTTTCTAGGTAAATCAGATATGTTATGTATTATCTCATCAGACAATAATTTGGAGGTAATTGGGATGGCGGAACACTGGCTGAGCACAGAAAATATAAATTTGTCAAATACTCAAAATTTTAAAGTAGCCTCTTATTTTTGTCGTAGTCATAAAAAGCATGGTGGTTCAGCTATTTTTATTTAATACAAATCAAAAGACAATAGCAACTGTACAACTAATAATTTTTATTGGTATTTTGCAGAAGAGGCTTAAATACTGTTTGATAATAAACATTTACTTTATGAAGTAGCCCCTCAGAAAATGCTTCGTTAAATTTTATGTGTTGAATAATGATCCCTTCTTAGTCCAAATAACAAAGTCACACCTGTGAATATCAGTAAGTAACATCTGTGCCTGTACTTGTGCATAATGTTTCTTATTCACTAACTTGAACTTGATGAATTTTCTAATTGCTAGAGTCCGGCCAGCTTTCATACTGCTGCCTGCCCTACGCTTTTCGAACCAAGTGGTTATGGAGTTTCGTCAAAAAGTTTAAACCGTTCTTTCTTGAATGAAATTATGTTGAAGAAATTTGTCGAAGGAAAGTCGTGGGTACTTTCTGATTCTATAACCTCAACTTCGAATAAGGCAAAGTTCCTATCCGGATTTTTCTCTCGCCTGAGCAACCTGCAACCAAAACAAACAGCGTCGTAAATTAGACTGTGTGTTCAATAAGTTATGATACGAAAAAGTTCATGCATATTTGTAAAAAAAACATGAAAATAAATCGTGCAACAGTATACAAAAATATTCGAGACCGCAGGCATATTGCACCATATTAGAACAGTTAGCGAACGTTTCAGAAGACAGGTAGCTTTGATTTCTCACCTTGCAATCAACTCTTGCTTTGTTAACTATGAAATATTTGTTGCACCACCTTCCGATAACATCCTTTTTAACTCCTTCACTGTAAAATTGGCGGACCGTCCCGAACTCATATTGAAAACACACAAGAATGAGGAAACCGGAAGTTGACAATACCTGAATGTGGAGAGCAGCGCGCTCAAGTGGCAGGAGGAAAAACTAAAAAAGCCCAGAGCTCTATACAGGACCTCATCAAGAAAGATCCCTCAGCCTCTCCACTCCAACTCCGCTCTCACCTTTACGTGGTGGACCCTATCAAGCCGAGTAATCCAGTCCAAGGTTGTGGTAACCAATCCCTTCGGCGGACTGGATCGGTGAGCTAACGAGAGATGGAGGTTCTGGCAGGGCTGCTTGTGGGTAACACGAGATTAGGCCTGTCAGGATGGTGTGAATCGGCAGCAGGATTCACATCTGGGTTGGTGGCGGAGGAGCTTCAAGTAAGCCAACGGCAGCATCCGAGGTTCAGTTAGGCAACCTACTGCGAAGGGAAGGAGAATCTCTATAGCCATGGTGAAGGCAATCTCCTAGGAGTTGGGTCTCCGAAATCAAGTCCCCTGGTCCTCCAGGTTGGGGGTTGGGCGATGGGCTGACTCCCCATCCTTTGTAAAAATTAATATTGTTAACTGTGCCTGTCCAGAGGCCAAGGTGGCAGCCCCACCACTGGACTTGCTCTCTTCGGGCCAGTAACCTGCTGAGAGGACTTATCTTACTAAAAAGTCTCAAAGAAAGCGTAAAAGGACTGCTCCAAATGGTACTGACCCAGGATGATGATGATGATGATGGTTTTGTGTGAGTGGCTACTTCGGAGTTTACGTAAGTAGCATTCCAAAGTTCGATATAATGGTCTTTGAGGAGCTGTTTCCCCTGCACAGGGGAATTGCACTATCTTTCAGTATTCTCAACTGTGGAGTTCTTCCTGTTAGCTCTTAGTTAATAGTTAATACTGTATCTAGACACTACCCTTCTCAGGATTCGAATCCGATGCTTCTAATTTAGTGAGTAAAATACTTTATGGTTGGATGTGGATAATGTGAAACTGATTATTTTCCTTTCTTCGATTGTTACTCACAACATATCAAATAGGGACAAAAACTTCCCCCTTTCCTAGAAAGGTTATAATACGTGTTTCTGGCAGGCTTGACAAAATATTACTTTGCCATCTATAGTGAAATTCAGGTTGTTGCCAATCCACTGCCGTAATAAACCCGATTTGATTTGTTTCGGCATAATTAACACGTCTTCTTAAAACTCACAGTGTTACCACTTTAAGTATGAATAACAGGGCAGTAATAAAGGCAAACAAGCGCTTTAAAACACATAAATCTATATCCTTGTTCATACACGGCAACAATGGTTGTTCGTACGAATATTTTAAAAGGAATACGCCGGTACTCTTACACTTCCTCTCTAGATACTGTCCATCCTAGACGACAATGGGTTGAACGAAATGCTGGTGGTATTAATTTCAACCCGACAAAAATTATTGTCTCTCCGCAAAATATCGATTTCTCAACTGGCAAACAAAAAGACAAAAAAGTATCCTAAATTAGATATTTTAGGTTTTATATCCCGTTTAGGTATATTTAGGTTTTTATACCCCATTTTGGTATTTTTAGGTGCCACAGAATTAATGTGGGTGAATCCCATGGACATGATTCGAAAAAGTGTATAAGCGCTTTTTGTTTTGGAAGTAAGGAAAAAAATAGGTAAAAACCTAAGAATCCGGTCCCTAGATATAAGTAAGGAATTACTATTTTGCCCACGGTAGAGAACCAGAAGCTCAGTTAGCATCTTCGGGCCACCTTAACTTAAAGTTGCGAAACTTTCTTTCTCTTTTTCCTCCTGCTGATATGTTGAATTCTTTCTATAGTTCTTTGAATTATTATTATAAATAAATCTAGGCCCTATGTGGCAAAAAACATTTTCATAATGTTTGTGCATGTTTGGTTAATAGTGAGTTTGTTTGTCTTTAAATAATGTTGTTCGAAAAAGAACAATTATAACTAGGTCCGGAATATGTATGAGATAAACCGGACCTCGAATTAGACTTAAGTTACATTTATTGTGACTATTTTAGTGGATAAAAATGCGGAATCATTAATATTATGCTTACTTATATGCTTTTATTCTTTCAAAATATTATTCAGTGTGAGGGTACGCCGTGGCGTAGTGGTGAGCACTGCGCTACAAACTGGAAGGTCACGGGTTCGATTCCCGTTGAGTAGGTGCGATTTTTCTATTGTCTAATCCTTCTGGTGGCACTATGACCCTGGGGTCGACTCAGCCTCTAACAGAAATGATTACCAGGAGAATTCCTGGGAGTAAAAAGCGGCCGGTGCGTATGGCTGACAACCTTACCACCTTCCTGTGGCAATGTCTGGGAGCTTCAACCAGCTGGAAAGCCTACGGGTCTCCATGGCCCATAGGTGTCGTGCACATTGGCACAGTCGCATTTTCGTGCACATTGGCATAGTATTTTTATCTTGTAATATTATCGTGCTCATCGCCACACAACCCGTTGGGGCTAGGGGTGGACATAGAGACTCAAACCTACAGCCTCCTTCACCACAGCTCCAAGGCAGCACCCCTTAGCTACCGCGGCTAAGGAAACCGATCGTAGATATCGTAGATAGGTTATCAGGTTATTTTAGGTTAGGTTAGGTTATGTTAGGTTAGGTTAGGTTAGGTTAGGTTAGGTTAGGTTAGGTTAGGTTAATTCAATCTCATTCAATAGCAGGCAGATACTTTATGAATGATTTCTAAACAATTCAATTATAATATTAATGTACACAGTATGTATCTATAAGAAAGTGTTTGTCTTTCTGTCTATCTAGCAGTTACTGTGAACTCCATTGCATTCAATACGATAATGTAATTCCAACTTTGTCTCTATGTCCACCCCTACGAAGGGTGTGTGGCGATGAGCACGATGATATTGCAAGATAAAAATAATATGCCAATGTGCACGAAAATGCGATTGTGCCGATGTGCACGTGTGCCAATGTGCACGCAACCGGCCCATACAGGGTATGCTTTACCTTTACCTTTCTTTATTCTATGTATTCATATCCCTGCCACGACTCTTGGTTTTTTCAGTGTTACATGGATCCCTATCAGTTAAATTGTTTGAGGTAAAAATCAAGGAATCAAACTGTTTTATATTTCAATGGTTTGATATAAAGCAATCTTGTGGTACTGTTTTTGTTGTTGTTATTGTTATTATTATTATTGTTATTATTATGTGTTAGAGTAGGATTACCTCCACAACGTCTCTGGGTTTTTACGTATATACCTTAGGAGCGAGTCTCACCGCTCGTAGAGTTCCTGGCTAGGGGAGGTAGCTGCACCCTGATTGGATCAGCTCTCCTATCCCACTCCACGTGTTGTCTGTCTCTCTCGCAGCGGCATTACCCCTCCACTCAACTATTATAGTATTTTCTGCGACTGGCGACACGCTGCATGATGTTCACTCTCTGCCCAGCGGTAGCTTACTGATCTTACGCGCACCGAATTCGCGCATCTTGGTAACGAGACGTAACGAGAAGCTCGCTGGCTGGGTTTGTCTTCAAGGCCAGAGACTTTGTGGGAATAATCCAACTCTACGAGGGGCGTTCCATATTGATTTACACTTTATTATTATTTTTTTTACATTCACTAAGAATCTCTATACCTTGGCAGATACAACCGCTTTCTCAGCAAAGTCTTCATTAAGCTGTGCATGCTTGTGCCACTCAAGTGGGACTTCTCTAGGCCCTCGTATATTAGAAAGCGGATAAATCGTTCTCTTCTCATCTTCTGTACTGAAATCTAAAATTATAAATTTAAAAGACCATTATCCTGCCGGTTGTATTGTATGGATGTGAGACATGGTCGCTTACTCATCGGGAAGAACATAATCAGTGTTCGAAAACAGAGTGCTTAGGAAAATATTTGGGCCAATAGATTGTGGTAACTAGATAATGACACTTAAAAATCGTTCAAATGCTGTAAATTTGTACCACTTGAATAAATTGACACCTGATCAGGTTCAATGTATAATGGCCATGATTTTAACTTTTTAAATTTTATCACTGAGAATGACCACAAGTTGGTCGAAATATATTTGATTTTTAATATTTTGAAACTTTTATATTGACAAGGCGGAGTTGCCGCATTTAGGATTCAAAGACAAGTCAGTATGGCTCTATTTGATCAACATTGGTATCAGTCGTCAGCTTATCGCCAATCCCAGGAATTATAGATTTTCAGGAGAACTGTCCCATATGATAAAAATTGGATACATTACCGCAATTATGACATCTGGAAACATTGGATCGATCCCGTCAGATTAAAAAAAATCTGTTCTCTCCCAAAATAATGATTTGTGTCTGGTGGAATTATATAGGTGTAATTCACTGGAAATTTGTTCCAAACGGACGTTCAGTGATGCGGATCTTTTCTTAACAACTGGAACGATTTCATCAAGTTTTGAAACAGAAGTACCCGACATTGGTTTATAGAAAGTGAGTTCTCTTGCAACAGTACAATGCGAGACCTCATACTGCTCAAAGAACAACGGAAAAAATCCAGGAATTGGGAGGAATCAAATCGCTACTACATCTAGCATAAAATCCTGATCTTGCGCCATCAGATTACCATCAGTTTAAATCCATGGCTCATTTCCTACGTGGAAGAAATTTTGGAAGTAGTTGAAATGGATATCAACGAATTCTTCGCAACAAAAACCAGGAACTGCTACGCTACCGTTGCGGGATTGCAATCCGTGCTGAAATGTGGTACAAGACTACAGAATGTTTTGGTCTTTACTTTGAAGATTAGAATTATTTCCTGTAACAACACATTTAAAATGAAGTTTTACTTAAATACCGACATTACTTATGAGCAGTGATGGGAAGTAATTGAGTAAAAGTAATCGGATTACAGTAACAATTCCTTTTTTGGTCCCATTTACTTGTAATCAATACTTTAAAAAAATGTAACTTCTACTTGTAATTTACTTCTGGAAATAAAATTGTAATTGTTACAATTTAGTAGTCGTTAATATTAGTATCATTCTCGCTTGCTATATCGTCATCATTACTGTTTTTGCAACTAATATCCAAATTATAGGTAATATTAACAAAACGTTACTCAATGTTTCGGAAAATATTATCATTGATTTGTTTTTTTGTTTGTTCGTTAATAATTTGTGCCAAAAACAAACCAAAAACAAGGAATTTTTAGGTACTGTCATTTTGTAAAGTAATTGTAATTTTACTTTTTTGATAAAAGTAGCCTAATTTGTAATTGTAATTAAGTAAAATGTCTCTCACGTAATTGTAATTCAGCCCAATTACTTTCTTTCTGTACTTTTTCCATCACTGCTTATGAGGCACCATCTATATAATACTTCACCACACATAAAATTGTAAATTTTTTCCTTATCTCTTTTTGCTCATATGCATCTTATATATACCCAATCGCTGTGTTCAATTATTGTTTTTATGAAAGAAGCTACAGGTGTGAAGATTTTTCAGTGTTTAGTCCTTATGAATTTACAAAAAAGAAATGCTGTATGTGCGATGAAATGAAAATGATAAAAATAAAAGGATAAAATTATGTCGATAGACACTTGTGATTGGTCGAAATTCCACATATTCTTTTATTGAACTGGTCAATGATTCAAGGACTAACTAGTCAAAATAAAATTTTAAATCAGATTTCTCTCGAGGATTTGATATGAAACGTATCAAGGATTTTTTCTTACTCTTATTACATTTTCTTGACAGTGAATCTAATGACTTACTTTGTACAAGAATTGTCCATATTGAGATACAGTGTTCTTCCTTTAATTTTTTCCTAAAAATTGGCTGAAGATCAAGCTAGCTGATGTTTCTTCCACAACACTTTGGGTTCAACTTTGCGATCTCCACGGTCTCTTACTAGAAGGGAGGGGGTAATTACCTGAATGTTCACTTTGCGAGGTATCACTTATTCTATAAAGGGTGTCCATGAAATGAATGCAGATTTTTCGTGAGATGGTAGGGGTAGATCAAGCACAGCTGTTAAACATGTTTTACAGCAATTGTTGGAAATATCGGAACATTGATAGATTCACTTTGTCTGAGTATGAACATACTAAACAACAATTTTGCATGTAGTAGCTTTGATTTTTCTTACATTTAACATAATAAACTACATTTTGTGTTCAATATTGTGCAAGAAGTTTTTCTGCTTACATCTATAACAATGCTTTCTCACCCGAATGTAAATTGTATTAAAATACTGGTATGAATGTCCCCTACCACCACACGAAAAATCTGCACTCATTTCGTGGACATTCTGTATAGCCTATGTGAAGTGAGAAATGAAAGTTATGTGTTTCACGTAAAATCTGTTGTAATAAGTATGGGTAAAAATTACCTGGAGACCGAAGTTCACATCACTTAGATGATGGATCTGAAACAAGAAGGAATAACATTATATTTTTGGTAAATGTCAGATATGGTTAAAAATTAATACTTAATCACATTTTCTTAATTCATTAAAAGCGCAAGGGTCGCTAACAATAATATATATTCACTACAAATATTCTTTTTAGAAATCAATTAGATTCACTGTCTAGACCGTTCCATTGTTTCAAATAAATAAGAGTCCAAGGGCCTACCGGATATAGCCGAATTCTTTCTCGAACCTTAGTAGAATGTTAATTTATGGAGGCTGCAAACACCACAATAACAAGAGCTTCAATATTCATCTACTTATAAATAGTAGCAACATTTAGAAGAGGGACGAATCATGTGATAAGATCATGAACAAGATTAGATCATGAACAAATGTTGTTAACAATTTAAGCTCAAATGAAGAAGCAGAATAGAATTGGTATTTTGATTATAATTAAAAAAAAGAAATTTTTGCTACTTAAAATAAGTGAAATTATTACTTTCCCAAGTAGATAAGCTGGTATTGTTGTATACGTAATGCAAAAGAATAAAAGAGCAGATTAAATACGTATGTGACATTCTGGGGAGAAGGTTCCATATTTTACTATATGATCTTAATCGCCAGAATATAATTGAAGTGCTAAAAATACAGGTAGACCAAGCCACAAAACCAATATTCTTAGTAATGAAGGGTTGAAGTATGACATTGTATGCGGCTGTGCATTTAGTCTCTACGCATAATCTAATGGTGAGCCGGCAAAGCACTTATGTTGTACATGGTCTATTTGTATTGTGAAAGGAAACGATTTGAGACGCAATATGTGGACTTGGTCTGAAATTTATCGAGATTAGACTTGGCCAACTTGTATTTTCAGCGCTTCAATTAATAATAATAATAATAATAATAATAATAATAATAATAATAATAATAATAATAATAATAAATTTATTGATACAAATTGCAGTATAAAATATTTTGAAATGTGAATTTGAACGCCACTTGAAGAAGCAAAGCTTGTGCTCGGGCGCGGTTCAGTTCAATACAATAAATTAACTTACACTAAAATAATTATTTATAGTAATACACAACATCTTGTCTATGTTTTCCTTACATTTATTTACGGTACACATTGATAAATCAAGATCTGATCTAAATATAACTATCAGAGACACATTTTATCTACAAGGATATATAATAAAATAAAATAACTTGAAATGTTTTGTCGGTAGGCCTACTACAAATTTTTTATCTAATATGTGAACTTTGAATTACTTTGCCTCAAACCAACTTTCAATCTTCAGGCCTTTCTTACACAGAATTTTTCAATATTTAAATTATGAGTAGGACCCTTTTTGACTGAAGTGATTATATAATTTATGCAGGCTTTAAATTAATACTGCTAAACCTTTAATGGATAGTGTATGATATTTTATTGGCTTTTGATCAAAATGTCTTAGTGGCAAAATATAGTATTTCAATAAACTTGCTTCAGCCAAAGCTGTAAAAGTGAGGCAAGTCGTGTGCTGAGGGTAAAAATAATTTCCTCTTATTATACGATCGCATGCGACTTCCTCAGAAAATCTGCAGCATTCCCTTGCGTGAAAGAAGAAACACAGTGATCTAGTTCATCTCTTATTCCACTTCATTCTACATGTGCTATAGTTACGCGAATAGGACCAACTTTATTATAATTTACGAGGTATGTAATAAATTCTCTCTAAAATATTTAAACACAAACGCAGACACACTCATACGTCTACATAGAAATCCACATACGCATACTCAAACACAAAAAAATAGTCACCCAAACACACATAAAGCACACATAAACACATACAAGTACAAATACACAAAACAGACACACAAACCCATACTAAAACTTACGAATATACACGCAAAGACACACACAAAAGCATGCAAAGAGAACTAACTTTATTATACTTTAAAAATTACCTGTATAATAAATTTCCTCGAAATTTTTTTAAAAGCACCCGCAGACACAAACACATCCATAGGTCCACATATAATTCCACATGTGCAGGAAACACGCACACGAACACACGAATTCAAACAAACACAAAAATCACCCATACCCTCACATACAAATTCCTAAACTCACACACAAATTTACAAAATATACCCACAAACACACATAAACGCACATAAATATACGCACACATGCGCATACATGGTCTACCTACAGTCCTACACATACACCATTGAAATGACGTAGTATGAAAAAGACAATGAGTTGCTATACTGCTTAATGGTACATTATGCAACGAGCCTATAATGGCACACTCTTATATTTATGAAACGAGCGAGTTTCTTAATTACCATTATAGGCAAGTTGCATACGACTGTTTATGTTCGACCATAATTCAATGTTTAAGTTTTGAGTATTCAGATTCACCCAGACAAACAGAGACCTCTGCCCTTCGCAATCAGCTGTTCTCGTAGTTCTTGTCACGTGCGACAGATGACAGCTGATGGTGTACGGTAAAGTCGAAGCTCCTTCTTGCACGTTTTCTTGAAATCGAAGAATGTTTACAACACGAAAAAAATTCAATTTAGTGTAATATTGAAATAAACACGAACAGAATTGTTTTTATTTTAAATACAGGTTGGTTACTACGCAATTCTTTTGCTACTTTCCATGTTTCAAGATCATTCCGTGTTCGATAGTAACCGATATTACAGCAATGTTATAATGAAAATCTATACCGTAATGGATATCATTATGTAACCATTAAATCACATGTACTAAGCGTATTATAGTATGGTCGAATAAGAATAATTTTTGATTGCTAAAACCTTATTAATATTTGTTACACAATGAAGAACTTCCCAAATATGGAAATATTTTGATATGTAGGTTTGTATTTGAATATATTATTTTCAGAGTTATTAATCTATACATTGACAGTAAACTAAATATTATAGTGTAGTTCATCTATGTGTGTTCCTTGGAATTTGCGCTACGTCATTTTTACAGTACGCTTTAGCAATAAATTGCGCGTAAGAGTAATACTTAAAACACAAATAAATATATAAGATATAACCTTAATTATTTCTACCTGGGTATCAGCTGAATAAAGTAACCGACCATTTTAAAATAAAATCCAGGTTTAGGCACATGCAGTTATGAAATCTTTAAATCTAGAATTGAAATATCATATAAACTGAAAAATTTCATTCCTTTTAAAATAGTTTTTGTTTTCGATTTGGTCTGTTCCGTCTTCCTGGTACTACTACCATGATAATTGTTGTTTATTTTTCATTATTGTAACTATTATATTACTTTTATCACTTGGATCATGCCATTACTCTCAGCTTTTGCCCTTGTCCCAGGTACTGAGTTTGGTTAACAATATACTTCTATCGTAAAACATATATAGACGTAACTCTGGAACTGCCCCCGAGCACGAGCTTCTGCTTTTTCGGGGTTTCAGTACTAAAAATAAATACAAATTTTGAAACTTCGGCTTACGATTCCAACTCCACACTCAAGGATATCAAAACCAGATGTTAAAAATATATCTTGATATAATTATTCATTGGTAAAGGTATTAATCGTTCGTTGTCTGGCGTCTTCATGTGTTGCACTTCATTAACAGGCAGTTGCTAATAGCGAAACTCACAATGACCTCACATGCGCACTTCTCCTTATACGTACGTGTGGCACCGCAAGGCCTCAGCCACATTCCGCCACACGCTTCTTCACATTCTCTGTTCGTGCGTAATGATAGCCACGACCTCATTGACAACTGTTCGGCACGCACTGCGCCACACGTGCAAAGTTTGATTATAGAATTAGAGAACTCGTTCTTGGGTCCCATAATCTGTAGAAATTAATTAAATATCTGTACTGTACGTCCAGCCAGGCGTAATAGTAGAACTGGCACAATAGTAGAACTGGCGCAATAGTAGAACTGGCGCATACGTCTTCGACGCTCCAGGTTGACGATGTGCCCAAACATGCTGCTTGGTAATTTGTATCTGCGTTATCCCGATACCTTGAACCGGCAAGGAGCAGCTGTGAAAATTATCCTCCAACCGTAGAGAGCTACGGGGAGAAGCCGGGGAAAACGTACAGGGACGCATGTTATATGTCACACACACACACACACACACACACACACATATATATATATATATATATATATATATACAAGGTGAGTCCGAAAATAAGTTTCCTCTGGCGACTGTGTACAGAGGTGTGGATGAAAGACAAAAAATATAATGAGACATTAAAGATACGACGTACCTATATTTTCCACATAATTACCACGTACATTGAGACATTTGTCATACCGCTTTATAAGCTTCAGAAAGCCCTCCAGGAAAAAATCAGGGCTCTGCGCTCCCAACCAAGAGTTGCAATATGGTTTGGCGTTTCCGTCTCCGAGTGTGGTCTCGCATCCAACAACAGAACGCCGGATTGGAGAAGGGCGCTTTTTCCGAATCGCCTCCTTCAATTTCGACAGGGTGTTGACAGCACCGCGTAGCATTCATGGTTCCATCCTCCAAAAAGTCCAGCAAAAAGACCCATTGGGCGTCCCAGAACATTGTGAGGAGCACGTTACCTGCAGAGGGCTTTGTTTTGAACAGGTGATGACGGATCTTTCCACTTTATAGATGCGGCCTTCGATTCGGGCGTGAAATGATGAACCCACGTTTCATCCCCCGTCACAATCCGAAACAGAAAGTCATTGCCATCACGATGGTGTATGGTGTATTTCGCGTTCAACCGATATCTTGTTTCCGTCTTTGCTATTCGATATCCTGGGGGAAAATAGAGGGGAAACTTATTTTTTGGACTTCCCCTCGTATATAAATATATTAGAGAGTCGAGACAGTAGGGTATATTGTGTCGATAGTTACCCAGGCGTATTCAGTTCCCCAATTGTCAATGTTATAACACATTTTGAATCCTCTAAACTCTCTAGAGCATTGTAAATATTGCCTTACCTTCGTATGAGGCAATTTGTATACTCACTTGTCAATAGCTTTCAAAGATTGACTTCCTTTCTTTATTTTTGTTTGTGACAATCGAACTATAGAAACTGTCAAAGAATTTAATTACTTAGGTAAAACCTGAAATACAAATGGAGCCATGGTTATTATTAGTGGGCTTCTAAATCATGGGATTCTGTTTAGATAATCCAAAGATGAGCGAAGTTTGCGGGACGACTGTTAGGTAAACTGTGGTGAATATAACCAAATACAATATAGTATTTGATATAACTAATGTGACGCTACTTTTTGCGCGGAAATTTTAAATAATCGAAACAGATAATATATAAAGTTTCCTTTTTAAGGTAGAAATAATGTATTTTCAACCAAATAGTAAGAATATATGTATGGAAAAATATTAGAAACCAATGTAAAATAAATAATTCACTTTACTATAATCTCAAGCGAAAAAAGAATTTCTTTAGCCAATAAGAAGACAGTGTCTTAGTCTTGGTATCTGTATTCCGGCTCTAGTCCAATGTTCCCCCTTGAAATAGTGATGTGTTTCTTCCAACTTATACCCTCGATAGGTCAGGTAAAAGAGACAAGAGTATTTATTTTACACACGACTCTAGCGTAAAGGTTATATATATATATATATAACGTTCGCAAAGATGCAGCGTCAGATGCTGTTTATACAACCATGGTATGATAAAAGCATGCTAAAGTAAAACAAAAAATTACATTAAAAGTCATGATCCCACTCATCTTACTTTTGAACTGTTTCAGACCAGCACTTGCTTTAAGTTAAAGGTAAAAGGTTTTGTATTTGAATAATGATTTTAATTTTTATGTAATACGTAAAAAGGAGAAATTTCTCAACAGAACTAAAACTCTGGGAAAAAAAAAAATAGTCTACTGAGAAATTTGGAGGAATCACTCAGAGGATCTAAAAACCCATCATTTTGCACTTCTTAAAAAAGGGGGGAGGATCTCCCGGCTCCCATACTTTTTGTAGATATTCCGTTCCCCCTTCCAGTAATTGCAAACTTTCGTTTATGTCGCCCCCTTTCAATAAGTTCTGGATACACCCCTGTGGATCGAACCCGCGACTTTCCGGTTTGGATCGAAACCGCAACTTTCCGGTTTGAATGAAGTGCCTCATACATCGACACCACGCTTATCTCCGAAACGAAAGAACTGTGTGAAAAATACACTGAATAGCAGAGGCATTTTTATAATGAGAAATGTTAAAGCCTCTGTCCTTAAAGAAGAAGCATTACGCCCAAATTCTTTAAGGGTGAATATTATCGGAGGTACTAATTAGTATGTGAAGAGAGTTTCTACCATTGTTTTTGAGCACGTACCGGTACTTACCTACCATCTAATAAGGAACCATCATGCGAGTGGACTCCATAATTAAAACATTGTGTCACACTTCTACCTTACTCCCCCATAAAGAGAAACTTATTGGAACGTGATGATATTTAAAAGGTAGGGCAGGTCTTGTAAGAGAGAAACGACCTTCAGGTAGCACCATTGTTCTGATAAATCTGTGGTGAATGTTACATCCTATAATAAGCATTTCGATAATAGAACCACGGTTTATAGTATGCAATGATTCGCCTGTTTTACTTTCGCGAGAATTTTGCTTTTTTGGGTGTATTTATGTTATACAAAAAATATACATTTACTGTATATAAAAGGAAAGTATATATTATAACGCCATACCCATGTGCTGTAAAATAAATGAAACAGTAAGTTGTATAATAGTAGTTGCTGTAAGAAGTAATAAAAATAGGTAGACAAAGTGCCAGATGGAGTCAGAAGGCCATATTTAAGAAACTATTGAGCTGTAGATCACGGTTTTTGAGGAATTTTGATTAGCATATGTGAAGGAATAAGTGGGATAACTAAAGTATTAAAGGAAGAATTTACAACAAATTCCTCACGCCAACAGTATCCCTTTATTTTTGCAAAAACATCTGAAGGTGAAAAAATATGCAGTTGAAACCTTTTACCTTTGGAGGGTAAAAAAAGAATAAATAAAATCAAATTTTTGAATCTACCCATCGGTTACGGGCTATTCAGCCAGCTTTTCCTTACTTATAGGGCAGCTAGAAACACCAAATTTTGCACGCTTATGACAATATTCCTGCCAATATTTTACGATTCTAGTTGCCCTATAGGTGTATAAAAAATTACATAATGTGAGGAAAAAATACAAAATTTACTTCAAATAAATCTAACTCTATTTAAGGTAGACTATAACCGATGGAGACACGACAAACAGTCAAAGGACCAAACTTGTAGATCTCTCAAAATCCGTTACTGCTGGTGCAATCGGATTTTTGATACGACTTACCGTTTAACTACTATAAGCCTCCAGACTTTAAAAGTACGTCCGCCATTTTGAATGTTTTTTCATGGGTAATCAATTAAATATCAGAACTTTCTGGAATGCTTCCTTCGGTTGAAGGCTATAAGCTATAATTATGCCAAATTTCAAATTTCTGGCTCATCTAGAAGTGGGCAAACAATTAATGTCAGTGAATGAGTTAGCCAGGCGGCTTTATAGTATAGTGATGATTTGCTTTTCAAAAAGTATCTGACCGTTAATTGATCATTACTCTGGTACCTGTCAACGAATTTGGTCCAAAATCAAAAGCATTCTTCCTAGGGACGGTATAAGTGCGTATGCTAGGTTTCAGGAAAATCGAATAAAGCGTATTCGGGTTATCGTGCGTACAGACACACAGACAGACATACGGACAGACATTTTTCCCGTCCACCATGTAATTTTAGAAAATACCATTATCGCCATTCTTTACTGGTAGACGGAAGGTTTAGAGGCATGTGGTATGTCAGTAGAACGACTCACACGGCCATTACTGACGGTTTTCTAGACCGTAGCCGGCACTTCGAAAATTGTAGGAATTCCTTCGTTGCCTTGACGAGGGTGAATGCACCTGTTTAGAGACCAGTCAAGATAATCCAAACAGCCAATGCTATAGCGTTGATAATGGCAAAAGTAAAAGTGGAAATGAAAGATTGAAAACTGTGCTGCTAGCTAGTGTTGCTAATTCTGATGACTATATTAAGAAACTAATTATGGTAATGATAATGGCTTGTGTGATGTGCTGATAGTAATGCTGATCTGTGTGAAGCTTAAGAAATGCGAAGAGAAACATTCTAATATAAGAAACTGTTGAGCTGGTAGATTATTGTCATTGTGCCTTAGAAGAACCAGGCGATTTAGCCATTAAGAGATATTTTCATGAATACTTTAGAGACAGTGATATATAGAAGAATCTTCCTCATATAGCAATTAGGAAATTCATATTACCTTTCCAAGAAAACACCAGCAGTCTCAAGCTCGTTTACAAAGGAATTCAGATTTGGGTGGGAAATATGCATGAGGCAATTAGGTTAATCGGGTTGGGAAATGACTAGGCATTAAATGCTTTTAAGGAATGTTTTTTGGTATGATGTCGCAAGCTTGTGTTGCTGTTTCTAGTCTGATAGAAAGTACTACTGTATGTCGTATGTCAGTCTTACGTATGTCGTATGCGTCACAATTTCGTGGTAAAAACATAGACCATTTCAGTTGTTTTCAGATCAGTCCTTTTCTTTCGTAGGGTGTAAAACTCAGTAATACCGTATGCTGTTATTATATTTTACATCATACTAGTGGTTTGCTTAAATCGTTAGGAGTTAAGTAGGCTCACGTTCCCGTGTTGTATATAAGCCTACTTAATTTTAAAAAAGTCCACCGCTGTGGCGTAGGGGATGCGTTCGCTCCTCTCACGCAACGGGCCCGAGTTCGATTCCTGGTCGGGACAAGTTACCTAGGTGGGGTTTTTTCTGGAGTTTTTCCTCACCTGTGAGACAAATGTCGGGGAACTTTAGGCCCTTGAGATCCCCAGGTATCATCTGGCCATCATTATCATCTTCATCCCATCCTCACCTTGTTTGGAGTGAGTGAATGGTGTGCCTCGTCCTTTATGTTCGTGTTGTTTCGGAGATGGCCCCGGCATTGGGCTGATCACTCATCCGGGGAAGCCCTCCATGTCCTTGTCTGGTCAAAATTGTATGTGATTCAAAGATAATCCCTCTCCCTACAGGTCGCGGCCCTTTAAGGCCCGGGCGGCTTGGGTCGCTTAAATCCTAAAAGGGAGAGGTAAAACTAAGATGAAGAAAGAAACAATTAAAAAAAGTGTGTTTCGATGGCGTGCATCACAATTAGGCAGTATTGCCAAAGATTTAAATATGACGGACAGTGAATAACGCATCGCTGAATAAAGCAAAACAGAAATAAAGTGGCCTTGAATTTATGGAGAATAATGTCAACTTCGTGCCTTTTTTAAGTATGTTGATAAGGAAAGGAAGAAAATATAGGCGGTAAATTTTATCCAGGAACACTATTTGACGATACGCTGCCCTGTAACTTCCTGTGAATTAATATCACGGAACTGAGAGCTTTACTTCCCTCCTGAAGGAAGGAATAATGTGGGAATTATGCTGGAATAAGTTAACGCTCTCAGAGTGGTTTGAACCAAGCAATGTTCATTTAGATCAGAAGTTTACAGGCTTCTCGACTATTGAGCCTGCTAGAGGATATAGGCCTATATTCACATCTATTAGAATATCTAATCATGAAAATGAAGTATTCGTATGTTATAGCAGGGTCACACAGTGGTTCAAATTTTGCTTAATCTTGTATTACGATCTGATATGATCAAGTCAGCCTTCTGTGTCCAAGGTCACGGATCGATACCGGCCCAAGAAGATGACATTTATGACTGGGTAATTTTGAGAAGCCCATATCTGTTAATTCTCAGGCATATAAAATATCTCCTTAGGGTGAAAATTCCGACACATCGGGGACCAGTGGGCCTATGTTGCAGTGCCTCTGAATACTAGTACTTTATGTACTACAGAATACAAAAATAAAATTTTCATAAACATTCTATGTGTGTGTTTGTTGAACAGGATAACTCGAACAAAAGGTTGCATAAAAACAAAATATTATATTTAGGTCAATTATCTAACGTGAAGTCGATTTTATCTTAACTTGGTCACCGGTTTTCATAAAGTATAATATGTATATATATATATATATATATATATATATATATATATTCTTCTATTTTCTCGAAATTTGCATTTGTTCAAAATCTGTAGGCTTAAGTTTACACAACCCGAGTTTGTTTATCGCTAAAACTTTAAAATGTAAATGTTTTCGTATAAATGATCTGAAAGGCCTATGAGCCTGTGATCTACCCATCTCGTCCACAAACTCAAGAAGGCTTACCTAGCGAATATTATGACCGATGACAACTGAATACGACCTTTCACAATGCGGTCGCATCCATAACGTATGAACGTTAGAAGATATTAAATGTGTTTCACAGAAGATTTTTTAGAACTCATATACACCCAGAATTGAATTTTCAGAACATTTATCATGGGTTATTTAGTATTTTGTACAACAATAAGGTGACATCTGAATCATATAGGCCTAATGCACTTTGTATAAACGGATTAATACAACTTAAAATGTCGTAAATAAAATCGTAATTTTCAAAATAAAATTACTGAAACCACACCAGTTATTGTTTGTTTAGAAGCAGATATTGCTAATAATATTTATTAAATTAAAACAATCTCTTTAAACCTAATACGGAACTCTTCACTGTTCAGGAAATCCATATCCATAATCGAAGAAAAGCTAGCCATCTTTATGGTACAAGTTGTGATTCAACCAAGTATGGCTTAAAATAGATATTGTCTCATGCAGTCAACTTATGTAACTCATTACCCTTCATGTTACGGTTGGTCCAGATAATGCAATTAAATTTATAGCGTCGAATTCTTCTTTCTCATAGTTTGTTGAAATTTTATTTATTAGTATAGGTTGGTTAATATTGTGTTGGTTTCGTGTGTTATTATTGTGTTATGTACAGCAGTAGTAATTATTCATGTATTTTATGTACCCTATATTATATATTCGAGCACCCAATTGTTACATCAGTTTACCTGATTATATTTAACATAAAAATAATAAAACATTATATGTATTACCACTGTCATCATTTTTTCATTTCATTTTGTCATTTTATTTATAATCTTTGAACATCGAGGTTATAATCAGGAGTCAAGTTATGTGTATATATCAGTAGGTCATGTTCATGCAACTATTAATGTTCCACTATTTAAAATGTTTGATGTGTTTATGGAGTGTGTTAATTTTAACTGATATTAAATTTTTAATGAATTTGGTACAAAATGAATTAGCGGTTATAAGTAATGGTAATTCGGCATTTGCCTGTACGACGGGGAAAACCATGAAGAAACCTAAGTCACATTGATACAGTGTATTTTCTTTGTGTATGTTGTTATGTTACCTGCAGTAAGACTTAAGACCTGGGCTTAAGGTCTTAAAGCACTTACAGGTTGTAAATCACCACTGGGTTCGTATCTCATATTGAGAACGCCTGGTGGTATACTGGGATTGTGAGTCAGTTGGAGAATTTAATGTTGTACCGGCACGTTGCCATGGTAGCTCAGTTGGTTAGAGCATCGGCACGGAGAGCCGAAGATCCTGGTTCAAAACCCGGCTATGGCATTGAATTTTTCATTCTGACTTCACCTTTCCAACTACTTCAGTTGTTTACTGTGCTGTTCGCTGCCATTATTTAAAATAGTTGTGAGCATCTATGGGTTGAATTGTGGTTTTAAAGAATGAGAAGTTTAAGTCTCTCTAATCGATTAACAGTATAAAATAAACATTTTTTATTTATTTATTTATTTTATTACATTGCTATTTCTCCTATTACTAGTAGTTATTTAAATATTTATTAAATTAGTGTCTTAGTTCTGATATGAATGGAACACTGACATTAACGTCATGTAAAAAAGCAGACAGATAGACGGAGAATGTGAGCACCTATCATACACAAATATTTTTATAGCGACATGTTTTCTATTAGTTAGGACTAATTTATTATCGGTCTCAACTGTCTGACACTTAGAAATACATCACTAAAACAACATCCTTTAAAACGGTAAAACATGACGCATATTTATCTTGTCACCTTAGTTCATCAACATTTTTTGCCAATTAAAGAAAGAAGAAAAAAGGGAAATATTCATTGTTTGTGTTTTTAAATAGTATTCAAGATTTATTCCTCTTTCTTTTTTCGAATTATAAAATTACGGTCTCCTCATAGTCACAAAACCGTCTTGTATCTTTTTTTTTCGGGTGTAAATCAAGGCTTAGTCATAAATCTTTTAAGACAGATCGTAGTATCCAAACCTTTTTTGTCGGGATACTGTTATTCTGCATTTGAAGGAATAAGTAATACAAAAACCTGTAGGGACTCAAACTTTGTGTTTCTAAAAAAAATCTCATGTGAAACTCACATAACTTCCTCTGCTCAAATGAAGTTTGGCTCTTAATTTAATATTTTATGCATGACATTCTTTTCATGTAAATTGGCTCTAAAAATGAAGAGAATGTCGTTACCACATCGTATCGCATCCCCGAAGGATACATGAGCCGAATGAAATCTCATCAATGCACTCAAGTAATTTTCTTTACTTTAAGCATGGACAACACATCTTCCTCACTTCACATTCTGATATAGAACACGAGGCCGTATTGCAAAGAGTGCGTATTCAGAGTGGGTGGCTTATAACTACCCTTCAGAGAATTTTAGAAAAAAAAATATTGCAAATAAAATGTTTAGCTCTTAGTATAAGCACTTCATGTACAAAATTAAAACAAAAATATGATGTGAAAGTCACATAACTTCCTCTGCCCAAATAAAAGTTAGCAGTAATCACATATCCTTGTACAGAATCGCAAGACACAATTTTACGCTAAGGTAAAATGCAAATATAAGTCGCACCTTGGGATGAATCGGTCCCGCCCAACCCACCCACCGATGTAGCGAATTCTTCTGTCTTCTTATTTTGAAGAAACTTGTGATTGGACGTTGGAGGTGTGACGTCATACCGCTAGACGAGCGGTGACAGGCTGACAAACCTCGCGGGATATATAATATGGCACATTTTCGAAACCTACAAACAGTGTATTGTACATTATTCGAAAATGCAAGGGCGCTTCCCTACGGCTGCCGCCTCCGCTTCGCGCACTTAACTATGTGGTTAGTGTTATGCATTATTTAGACTATATGCAGAGGCGGGTACAAGGCACTTGCGACAATATACAAGGACACTTCAAGGACACTTGCGACAATATACAAGGACACTTGCAACAATATACAAGGACACTTGCGACAATATACAAGGACACTAACGACAATATACAAGGAAAGTTGGTCACCCTACTTCGCTCAGAAACAAAATACATCACACAGTCCGTGCAAATGTGAATATCGCGTGGGCGGAGCTTAAGGGGCGACTTATATTTTAATTATGCCCGGTAATTATGCTATAAATACCTTATAGCCCCTTCTTTCAACGTTGCGACTGAAAACCACCCTCTGAAGTAAAAACTCGGAAACTGAAGTATGCTGGAATTTCATGCAATCTGGGTGCGGACTGTCGCCTCTACTGGAGAAATTAGGCAATTGAGCAATACGCTGAACTCCATGTTAAAATAAAGCATAGGACAGGCAGTGTAATTCTCGAGACGGCGGTGATAAAAACGCAGGCTATGACCGAACAAAAAAAGAAAAAATAAACTTAAAAAAAAGTGACTGCAAACGTTTATTGAACTTTCCGAAATTTATCGAATATTCCCCTCAAATATTTCTTTACTGTAAGCATGGGCAACAATACATCTTTCTCACTCCATGTGCTTATCTCTATACGTATATATAAAAGGCTTTGTCCTGACTGACAGGAATCAACGTAGACCCTAAACTATAACAGGTAGAGACTTGGAATTTTGACAGTACCTTCGTTTCATAATGTAGGTGCTCACTAAGAAAGGATTTTGAAAAATTCTGATTTTAAATGCCAAAAATCAAGTGTTTTTGAGAATACTTAATCCCTTTTTACACAGAATTATCGAATCCGAATCACATTTGACATTAAAACATATTGTTGCCAGTGGGTTTCAGATGGGTTTGGAATTAAATTAAATGGAAGTTTGACAATTACAGTTGGCTTTGTCTATTTTTGTCATACCTTGGAAATTAAACTTTCGCGATCGCTTGAATGTTGTAAGCCCTAATATGGTCAAACATTGTTTCATTTGGACGAAACTCACTATACAGGGGTTTTCTGGACCAAGGAACTCGAATCTGAGGTCGCTTTTACCAGGCGATGCTATCTAATCGTGGTATGTAGTCCACGTGATTTAGGTGTTAATAAATATAATGATTTAACTATTATGCTCTTAATTTTTAATTTTTGAAATAATTATCGCGGGCGAAGCCGCGGGCACATGCTAGTATAGAATAAGAGGCCGTGAATGTTCGCATATTGAGTTGTTCACCAGGCAAGATAGTTTCTACAAACAGTGGGTAGCATACAACCACCCTTCAGAGAATTTTTTTGAAAAAAAGTTTCAAATAAAAGTTTCAGTTCTTGGTATAAGTCTTGGTAGCCTACCTAACCCAAATACAAAATTTTGTTTTCGTACGATTTTCCGTTACAAGAGGCCGTATTGCAAAGAACGCGTATTTACAGTGAGTGGCTTATAACTACCCTTCAGAGCATTTTCTCGAAAAATGTTTCAAATAAAAGTTTTAGCACTTAGTATAAGCAACCCATGTGCAAAATTTAAAGAAAATCGTTTGAGCCGTTTTCGAGAAAATCGCGAAAAACGAAAATTTCTTCAAGTAAAGTCCCCTTAAAAATAAGAGAAAATAGTCGCCAATCTTAACCTCACATCTTCAGAAGGTATTGACCCAAATACGAAATTTTGTTTTCATACGATTTTCCGTTTTGGAGCTAGAGTGTTCACAGACAGACACACAGACATGTTTCCGAAAATAGTATTTTTTGCTTCAGGGGGCCTTGAAACGTGTATGTATGCTAAAAACTCAACTTCGAAAACAATACTTCCTCTACCTATAGTACCTATGGTACGGGCAGAGGAAGTAAAAAGTCGTTACAGCCGTTTTCGTGAAAATCGCAAAAAACGAAGTTTTCTTCATGTAAAGTCCCCTTAAAAATAAGAAAAAGTCGTCTCCAATCTTCGTGTCACATCCTAACCCAAAACAAAATGTTGTTTCATACAATTTTCCGTACTGAAGCTAGGCTGTTCACACACAGACACACAGACATGTTTCCGAAAATAGTATTTTTGGATTCAGAGGACCTCGAAACGTGTATTTAAGTTAAAAACTTAACTTCCAATGTGGAGATCAAAAGCAATACTTCCTCTACTTATAGTAATAAACATCTATCCTAAATAACTATTGTAATATCGTACACTGTCACTGCCTTCTATATAGAAGGCAGTGACACTGCCCGAGGTGCTCTGCAAACACAGGAGGCCAATAAAAGCCTTTAGAAGAATAATAAATGTGATAACATGGCCTACTCTAATGTGAACACTTTCGCATGGCCTACTTCACAACAATGAGATTTTAACTGTGACCACCTCACTTGGGTCCGGCCTTGTGCTCGATGAACCAGACACTGGTATATAACAAAAAATTGCGTAAAAAATGCCATAAAATGTTTATAGCAAAAGTAGAAGAGGCACATCACAAACTTTTGCGGCTATTGTAGGTAGCTGAACATTGTATTCTTTATTTGGTAGTGTGAAAATTAACCCCCATTACGAAAGGAATGACATAATATGGCAAGGCAAACGAAGAGTTCAAAATACTTTAAAGAAACTTATATGACGTTATACCTGAGGCTACGTATTACTGAAGTCATTTGTGCCTTGTAGTGACTTGAGTCAACCGCCCTTACAGGGCCACTAGGAATATTAATTTGTAGTATAAAACGATGAATTCAAATTAACAACCGAATGACTTTAATCAGTGGCGCACCGACGGAGGGTGGTAAATGGACTAAAGCCCTCCCCATTCCCCCAAATTAGAGTGATTTATTTTGAAATCAATGTATCATTTTCACTTAAGTTCAATTAGAGACAAGAATGCAAGATGGCTTGAAATACTTCTAATACAATCTTAGA
This sequence comes from Ectobius pallidus, assembly GCA_964059195.1. Taxonomy (NCBI): domain Eukaryota; kingdom Metazoa; phylum Arthropoda; class Insecta; order Blattodea; family Ectobiidae; genus Ectobius; species Ectobius pallidus. Next base: position 77,184,213 of record CAXKWD010000005.1, read on the forward strand.
AATTGTTGATTTTATTAATAATTAGTTTTCGCGGTAACTGAAACGATTTCAAATGCATCGCTTCACATTCGCTGAATCGAGTCCAGATCCCACTGCATGAAGTTTGCTGCAGGATTCGTAATGACATAATATGATAATTAACATCTTCTGTTATTAACAATAATTTCAAGTCATAACGGAAATCAAAAAAATTTAGTATGTTTTGTGCTGTATAATACTGCAGTAACAACAATCAATGTTAAATAATCCGATATTCCGTCGTTCAATCAGCTGGCCTTCCGAATAGAGTTTTTTTCCCTTCATGCCACAAGATGACTTTAAAAACACACGGAACCCATTACTATCAGGGAGCAGATTTAGTTCTGATTAGGTCTACTAGTTCGATAACTGTGAATTTCGAAAATAGAATTAAGTACTTTTTATTATTATGTGTTAAAATGGAATTTTGAACTTTAACTTTTTGTACACAATAGATGAGATGACAAATGATAGTAACAACAATACTAGGCCTAATAATATCAATAATGTTAATGATGTTTGCAATAAGAGTAAGTTGTAAAAAGAATTGAAGGATTAATTTCACCCAACTTATAGTTGTAAATGATTTTTAATTTCTTTTATTAGCATGTCTTTATAATTTATAGCACCTCCAGATTAAAATCCTGGCTGCGCCACTGACTTCATTGGACATTCGTGACCTAAGAGACTCAAATAACTTTTTGTGATTCAACACTTTTTACTCTCCTATGTTGACGAAAAGGAAAATGGTAAGTGACCAAGCAAAGCGAGGATCTGTTATATCTTTCGTCTACTTATTAACTTTGTAAGCTATGATACCACATGCACATGTACAGTACACCACCGGAATGTCTGTACACACTGATCACTAGGGGGCGGATTTCTATGACCTAAAAGATAGGATATATGCATGCATTTATGACCTAAAAAACGTTAAAATACGACCAATAAAATTAAAAATATTACTTTACCACTTACATATTATGTATTTTTTTTTAAAGTTTCATTACAATTCATTATATTAAAATATAATGTTAATTATTTAAAATATCTGTAAATTCTCAAAAAAGTATCAGTATAATGCAAAATTTACAAAATATGATATGAAACTTCAAAATTTCTTTAATATGCGCACAAATTTGCCAAAAATATGACCTAAATATGCATATTCATACTAAATATGCTACAATAGCTGAAAATTTTCTAAATATGCAGTTATATGCACAATAAAAGCCGTTCTATTTTCACCAGGATGCTTGGAATCGGGTTTATATTAGTTGGAAACCTGAAATAATGAAAAGGGGAAATATATGACATGTCATAGAATTCCGCCCCCTACTGATCACAAATACCCTCTCACAACAACAAATATTGAATTCCTTGATATTATTAAATATCTTTCCCTGGTATTACTAAATATCCTGGAGATTGTTTGAAAATGTTCAGTAATTTTTCACAATTTACCGCTACCTGAGAATTATTTCATGGGTCGCAGACTCGCAGCATGTGATCTCTTTAAATGCATCACACTCGCGATTTCGTTCTTACAGCAGCACAAGTAAATTCCTCGGCGTGCCAAAGCGGTTCTGATGCCTCCTCTATTTGATTCAAACCGCCCAATAAACTCCAGTTCCATCACTTTCTGTTTCGAATAAACTTTCTTCTGTCTCAGAATGAGGATTGGCATTCAATAAGTAAGAGTAAGTTCTATCTATTGTATGCGCATCTACCATGCTAATTATGACAACTTTTTGGACGAAGACATTAGTTGATCAGAAAATTTGGTAAATTATCCAAATTATTTAGAAGAATTTACTTCGGTATTGGAATTGTAATTATTGCGTATGTCAGAATATTTTTCAAACTGTTGAGCAATCATTGTTTGATTGCCTAATATTTGATTGTAATTTTAAGATTTTGCTTAAATTTTACGATTTGATTTTATTGAACCACTGCACTATATTAACCGAAGAAAATTGTTGTCTTTAAGAACCAAGATATTTACACATAATTATATTTATTCTACAATACCAAACGGCTTATGCTATTAAGGTGCATTTACAACAGGGCGCTTTGCGCCTAGTTGCTGTGCCTCTTCCAGCGCTTCTACGCATGCAACATGCAAGCTTACGCTAGTAGCTCGTGCAGGAACCATGATGGCTTCGGAACATCATCCATTCCGGACCCACTCTTCCTCTTTGACATGTGTTCATTGTGCACTTTACAAAATTATGATCAGAGGTTTTTTATTTTGTATAACATCGCCTTTCATTACCTCTTGCGAAGCTCTACAGAAATCTGTCATCTATCCCGTCATGTAGGGTAATTCCGGGAGAGACGGCCATGCGGGGGAGACGACCAATCGCTCTGATTTAAAGGCCGATAAACATATTTGAACGTAACTTGGTAGGCGGCAAGCTTTTGGTACTAAGAGCCGATTGTTGAACACCTGCGCTGTTTATATTTAGAAATCCGCGATTGATTTAACATTACTGTTTTCTAACTGACCATTTATTTTTTGTATGTTGAATGAAATAAGCAGAAGTCCTACATTATTACTAACGGTTAAACGATACTCACTGTGTGAGGTGAGTGAACCTTATATTTTTCACTTGTATTACGTGTTCTGTTCTAAACTTTTCAATTTTTAACTACTGAGTATGGCCATCTCACCTTTACAAATAGGAGAGATGGCCCACTTCTTCTCCGGGAGAGTTGGCCAACAACTAAAGAGCCATATTATCAAGATCTTCTGATTTTTTCTAACGCGAAATGTAAAAATGTTCATTTAAGATTAATTTCCATCGCTTCTCAATTACTTATTTATTTTTATTGCAAGGGAATTGACATAAACGAACATATTAATACGTATACCTTAATGAATCAATTTTGAAAATCCAATCCGGAAAGATGTGTGTAAATAGAGACGACTTTGACAGTGTACACCTAATTAAATACATTATTAAATTCATTTTCAAAATTATTTATGTGCTTAAAAAGTGGATTGAACTCATGTTTCTATGCCAAAGGTGGCTCCATAATATTGTATTATTTTTCATATTTACGTTTTCCTGTCATCAACTAACAAAGTCCAAAGATGGAGATAAATTATGTAGAGGTTAGATGGTATGCCCTTCCCCGCCATTCATGCAGTAGAGTTTAGTTATCTTTTCAGAACTGTATCAGAACTTTTCAGTTACTCAGAATTGATTCTGTTTTCCAAAATATGTTTATTTTTACGTTGTGATAACTTATTTGGCGCTTAAGTTTATTTTTTTGTATATATTTATTGGAGAAGAGCTAACTAGTCTTTCTACTTTTTTACCTGTACTTTCTACCTTCGAAAACTGCCCCTATGTCCTATGGCAATCTCCCCCTGACACCTCGGGTGAGATGGCCAACGCACCATTTTTTTAAATGTTGGGATTTCTCACCCAAAATTACTTTTTTTCTCCATAAAAAATTATGCTATGAGAATGTGACATCCAAGGACCTAATTGAACATTTTGCACACGAATTATCTTGAAAATCCTTCAAGTTATTAAGCATTAAAAAAAGCATGGCCATCTCACCCGGATTTACCCTATTCCAGAAAATAATTTAGTGATTCTCGGCGTGTTTCCATCTCCATGAAAAAAGTGCAACAGACTGTCATATCCGACTTTTTCAAAGAGAGCCAAAAATAAAATGTAGGCCTATCCTATATGTTCATGCTTGACTGATAATGTAATATAAAATCTGTTCGCTTAAAATGAGAAAATACTGAGGGGACATAGTGCGTAATAGTGTAGTGCATTCATTTAAGGGTAGAGGAAGAAGTTCGTGTGCTAAAATTAATTAGTTTTTCTTAAGCACCTAAAAATACATCGTGTACGGGAGTGTTTCCCTATAAGTTATACCATAAAAATTAGCACACTTGGTAAATTTTTCGATAAAACAATAACACACTGCAAAAATATTTTTTACTGGAGGATGCAAAACTGTTTTTTACAAGATTTCACTGTTTAAATAAATTAATAAATTCGTTCTTAGATTTAGGACGTTAGGTCCTCCAGGGAAAGACTTTATGAGACTAATTTAATAAAACTGAAGATTAGCATAGAAGACGTCGTTTGCAGTCGAATAATTCAGTACGATAATAATAATAATAATAATAATACAATCGATTTTTTTGCTCAGTTTATTACTTTTAAAACATCTTATTTTATTACAAACCATTAGATTATATTGCATAGAGATATAAGAAAACGTTCCAAGTTGTTATTAGAAACTGTTTTAATAATTAGATGAGAACTATTACAATAATAAACACATAATTACAGCAGACTAACACGTTATTATGAACGTAAACAACGTCTCATTAAAGCGATACAATAAAATTAAGGAATAAAGAGAGATGGATAATATTTAAGCTGCAATATAGCCAGCCTTTGCACTCGAAAACATTAGATGTCCATCTTTTAAAACAAGATACCAAGTCGGGGAAGAATAATAGCGTAAAAAACAGCATCCCTCCAAAAAATTAGCCTGGATCTTATGGGTAATTCATAAATTAAAAACTCTCAGATATACCGGTACGTTTACTTGGTTGATTAATGCAATCATTAGTCGACAATGTCATTTCATAAGTTGGCAGTAGTACAGGAAAGTTGACCCCTATCATATTTTAATTGCCATCTCACCGCCGTCTACGGTAACCAAAATGTGAGAGTAAATTCCATCAATGATGTCATTAACAACTTGAAGTAAGGAGGTTAAGGATTTTCTAAGGTAATACGTTCAAAATTAAAATAGTTTGCGTACAAAATGTGATAAGTTAGAGTTTTCAAATGTTTGTTTGGATGTAACTGTTTTATATTGTGTGGCTTTAGATGTGGTTAAAACGAAAGTCTAGCATCCGGAAAAAAATTAATGAATTCACGTTGAAACGGATCCTTGTAATCTCAGTAAGATGAGAGAATAATTTACTATTTAAATTTTTTTGCAAAGTGAAACTTCATTACAATGTTAATCTCCCCGTTTTGTAGATTCTGGTTTAGGGTAGATTGAAGATACACACAACTAATTTAAAATGATTATTGTAATATTTTGGAAGAGAGTCAGTGCAGTAGTTGCAAATAAAATCAGGAGGTACTGTGAAAATTACTTAAAACCAATCTTCGTAACTAAACGTACTTCAAGCTCCATTCACGCTGTCGCGTGCCGTGTAGAATAAGCTTTTCCAGACAGTTTGAATAGGATAACGCTTTTCTTACAGTGAGGACAACGTGTGAGAACAAAGTTTCTCTAACCCACCAATAACAGTAAACAGAACTAAAGATGTTTCATGTAAACAAATTAACTTCTGCACACACGTTGTAAGAAGCTATTGTGGCAGTTTTCTAACCTTTTTAATTATTTTCGTATTGTTTGATATTAAAATACCTTAAACTTTAGTTTATTTTTTAGTAAAGGTATATCAAATCAAGATGATTTGTTGGACTCCTCCATGTCTCCTAGCAATGTCTTATAGTTTGAAAATCTTAGATGAATCACGATCTATGACTTAATATTAGCTAATCGATAGGACGTATTTAAAAGTAGGCCTAGCTCACCAGCGGGTGGTGGCCTCAATTCAGATAATAATAATATGCGAAGGGAGTTAATTCTTTCTGTATTGCACTCTAATTTGCATATGCGAAAATAACAGCACGACCCACTGACAGAGTATCCAGTCTTATAATTATTATGCGATAACATCTACACTTTAACCTCTTGACTAAGTTATTCCTCTCAACTTTCCTGTGTTAAGAATAAAATTCTTAGGCGACAATTTTTGTCAGGTTTGTCAACTTGAGATAATTTGTCCATTCCAAAATACAAGGCTACATTTGTGGAACTTGTTTCCAAATGTACCAAATAAATAAAAAAATAAAAAATAAAATAAAAATTGAAGGAAAAAAGTTATAGGTGGTAACAAATTCCTGGGAAACCACACAGTAACATTTATAGATTAAAACCATCAAATCCTACGAATAAACACATAACTTACATATTGGCTACAAGTAATGTGTTAAAGTAGGACTATTTAATGTGTCTTTCGCTATTCAAGGTTGACAGATTCCTACGCGACCGGAACGCTGCAAATCATAATTCTTTTTGGTTACTGATCGCTTTCAGATAACTGGTAAAATTTATCCGTAGCTGGCGAAATGTAAATGCCCTGTGGGATTCTTCCAGCCTGTAACTTGCTCGTTGCAAGGTTGATGATGAGCAGATAAGGGGATCCGTTTCTGCTTAAACAAATGTTCTTACACTGTAACTAAAGTGTTGATTTTCGCTGCCAGTATGGCAGATGATAAAATCTACTTACGGAATATGACGCGAACAAATTGGCAAGTGAAGTTGTAATAACTTGTTATGGAGTCTCTTGCATATGGTATGTAGCAAAGTATGGAGGTCTTTAACTCTCGCTCACAGACCTGGTTATGATAAGCTTTTGAAGAATGCATGCTCATATTCGTCGTAATTTGTGAAAATGTATTGTAGGTAATCCCTTGAGAGATTATGAATTGTTATAATGAATCTCTTAACCTGAAATGATATTTATTAAAAATATTCCAGGAATAAAAGTAACAGTATATAACTAATGATAGCTTTCTTACTTGTATTGTTTAAAATCAAATCACTATTGCGTCAAAAATAGCAGGTAAGAATGCAAACTAACTATAAGGATTGTGGTTCAATCCTATATTTCTAAAACTTTTTCAGGAAGTAACAAGAAGTAGTTTGCACCACATAAAAATTGTGTTTTAATCAATGCACATTCAAATAGTTTCAATTGAGAAATAAGTTTTGTTATAAAATAGTAAGCTTTTTTTCCTGCTCACTGCTCCAGAGCGTCCACAGTGCTCTCATTAACGTGTACTACTTATAGCAAACAAATTTAGTGCATCCGAAAAAGTGCTTTCATTAGTGAGTAGGCTACTGAATTTTTATAAATAATAATTTTAATAATAATAATTTTACTTCATTAAAAAAAATGTTGGCCCTTGACATCTTATTGGCTCTCGTAAGTAAAGAAATTGTTTATCCCTGAAGTAGAGGAATGACTAACTCAGTACTGTACGCTATAAGTGATAGGGTTTTACCACATTACGTGCTTAGAACTTAATATGTATGTTCCGCAGGTACCAACTATGTGCAAATACTTCAGATTAATAAAAAGAACAAACTTATTTCTACGAAAATACATCTGTGCTTTAGCTACTTTATTTCTGGACTTCTTTAAGACTGCAGTTTCAGAGGATAGTACTGTAATTGCAATTGAGTTTTTCATCCTTTCTTTTATTACACTGTTTTATAGGTTCCTTTCAGTTTACCATTGTAGGCTATATGCCGAAAACAATGAGAATAAGTGAAAAATCATAAAATCTTACGCTAATACGTTATTTCAAAAGTGCGGAGGAATGCAGGCTTAAGAAACGATACTGGATGATCGGAAATTTGTGTAGAACATTTTCTCTATCTCTTTTTTCATAGTTTAAACTCTTCCGCATAGGGACATTTATACGGCCCACGCTGCCCGGGCCTTACAGGACTGCGATCTATTGGGAGGATTACGTTCGGATCACACAATATCTTTTGACTAAACATGTACATTGGAGGGCCTCCCCGGATGGGTGATCAGCCCATTGCTGGAGCCACCTCCGAGACAACACGAACAAGTAGGACGAGACACACCAGTTCTATCACTCTCTGCTGAAGAAGGCGAAGATGGGATGAAGATGATGACGGCCAGACGATATAAGGGGACCACACGGACATAAAAGTACCCGACATTCGTCTCAAACGTGAGTGAAAACTCTCACCTAGGTAACTTAATTAATTTAATTTGAAAGTTTAATAGACAACATTAATTCATCCAAAATAGTGTCTCAAATGTAATGGGGAAAGAATTTCATTTCTAAAAGCAAAAGTGTCGTCATTTCGGTGAATGAATGACGTTATCCGGTAAAACCAATACCATGTAGAAATAAAATTACGGAATTCATTGAAAGCTGCTAGACCTTGTGTCCTTGAGTACTTGATAATTATCTCATAGCATCAAGCAAACGAATGTATAATTACGTGCTTACATAACCTCCATCGCTTGGCACGCCTCAATGGATTAAGCTTTACTCATAGTGACCTGGTTATTCGAAAGTAGCCTATATTTCTTTGCATTAGAGGAACTGCAGCCAATAGAACCCTCGATGATGGCGGAGAAAACTTGAAAGGGCAATACACTGAAAATTTCTGACCACAATCTATTTTGGCCACAAATGATCAATTCAATAGACTGGGATTCGAGATATGGCTATTTTGATAAAAGGCACATGAACCTGCCCCTGATTTTAAAACAGTGGCTTTTACAGGGTGGTCGTCATGCCTAATAGACGTATCTGCTGTTTAATCATTTCATTTTCATAAACAAATCTTATATTAAGCATGTACTGTAGGCCTACTACTTTAATTTAAAAATTTGACAAATTTTGTAAACTGTGGTTATAGCATTCCCCGCGCAAACGATTTTGGTGAACTTGATTTAAGTCTAGTATGAATAGCTCACATGGGCTAACATCTCCAAAAATTCAAGTACTCATTGAATTGTTTTGAATTGGATATGTCCAATAGGCACCCTTAATTTAAGGCAGCTATCCTAAAAGGATTTCCTCCTATTTTGAGAGACATCTACTTATGAATTCTTTGGACACAATGATTGACAAATAACCACACATTCGATAAGTATTTTTATACTAGGGTAGATGGTATAGAAGCCATTTAGATGGCTTATAAAACATCAGGAAGACGACAGTTCTAGATGATGTGATGGTGGCTGGTTACATATTGAAATAGATTTGAGGAGGACATACAAGAACAGATCCAGAGAGGTGGACACATGCAATGAAGTGTGGAACTTCAGAACTGAGATAAGAAATGTTGGGGGACGGAAATCCCGATGGCAGGATGAGCTGGGAAAATTTTCTAGAAAAGTAAAATCAGAAATGACTGAAATACCATTGTGAATCAGTATATTAAGATAGAATAGTTAGTTCAGTTTATAGTTAAATAAAGTTAAATTGTAATTTGGCCTAATTAAAGATTCGGAAACCTGGTTCTTGGGGAAATATTCAGATCTAAGGAGAAATGAAAACGGGGACTGGGTAAACTGCATAATGACGAGCTTTATAACCCGTACTCGTCACCAGATATAGTAAGGGTAATTAAATCAAGGAGGATAAAATGAGCTGGACATGTTGGCGTGCATGCACGAGGAAATACATATCTAAAAAATATTGACTGGGAGACCGGAAGGGAAAAGATCACTTGGAAGACCTAGAAGTAGGTGGGAGGATAATATTAGAATACATTTAAGGGAAGTCTGATTTGAGAGGGATGATTGGATGGAGTTAGCACAGTATATCGCAAAATGGCGGACTCATGTAAGCGCGGAACCTCAGGGTTCTATAAAATAGATAATATTTCTTTAGCTTACTTAGGAATATTGCCATTGAGTAAGTAGGCCTAAGCATTCGTAAGAACATTTTAGCGTTCTCGGAATAGACTAGCCTTTCTTTAGTAGTTAGTCACCCTGAGTGAATAAAGAGGCTTTTGCCCATATTCTTAATTTCTAACAGATGGTATTCAATATACCATAGACTAGGATGTGCTAGGCCTACAGATGTGCTACAGAACATAGAAATGATAAGTTGTTTCCTATACTGTGCATCAAATTAATGTACAGCTATGGCTGATTTTCCTGTTTGTTCCACGCTAGCCTCTAGATACATAGTCCTTAATTTCGTATATTCTCTTAGGTAACTTAATACGCATAGTTATGTGCTTTTATTTAATTACGGACACACAAATCACGTACATACACATACAGCTTATTAAACATTTTCTTATAAGCACATTGTTTCATATACGATCGGAAACAGGAATCTTGGATGAATAAAGCTGTGTTGGAATCCATAGATCTTGTAGCAACACTTTCCTTTGGTGTAGGATTGGGCGACTTTTTTTACATCACTGGGAGAGCAAAACCAAACGGAATAATTGATTTTAATAATTTTATTCAATGACAGCTGATGGATCAAAACCCTCTAGCAAACTAAGAGAAAGTATTGCTAACACCGCAATAGATTTATAGTTCCTTATTGACAGTATAGGTAAGGTCATGAAGCATTCATACCAGTCGATTACATCTCTAATAGGAGCATAATTATTACTTATTCACTAAATGTTATCCAGTCACTTAGTAAATTAAGTTCAATGAGTTGTGCTGTTATTAGAAAGTACGACTTCTGTAATACATCTCAAATCATTAATCATTTGCAATATAATCAATTCTCATATACCAGCTAAGAGAGTACTCAAAAGAACCTTACTAACTAAAATAGAGTATACTTAACGAATCTAATTCTCTTAAGAAAAGTCTGGAACATCTATTTTTTTCCGGATAAGGCCTCTACGAAAAAAAGAGGGAACATTTGAGAATGAAAGGATAGTCTACATTTCTATGGTGATATTAAATTTCATAAACGACCGGGAACTTGGTTCCTATGAAGTAATGAATTATTTTTAAAATGATTAAAATAAGGATTTATTCCATGGAATAGTTTACGTTCTTGACTGACAAATTGGATGCTCTTCATTTTAGTTTTGAATGTCCTAGAACTTGACCTTAATACTCAGAGGAAGCTCAATGTAGGTCTTCATCACATTATGAAGAGTTCCTTTGTTTAGACTTCCGACATAGAAATGTCACTTGTGTGGGCCTATAGACCTACCATGTTAAATTCACTTCAGTTTTGTATTTCTTTCTGCTGAAGGAATATGAACCAACCAGCTATATCCAAACTTCAAAGGATGCTTGTATTCGATGGAAAAATCTTTATCGGGAAATTAAATGTCTACCGCCTTTTCTTTATTTTCAAGGGAGTTTAAACATAAGAGAGACAAGTTGATCTTCCACATAATTTGCTACTTTTATTTATAATTCTGTTATACCTAGTCATTTTACACTTTACGTTTTTCTGTGTCCTTCCACGTAAGAAGTGTAATAGGCCTACATTAATTGGACATAGGCTACATCATTATGTAAAAATTATATATTTTTTCAGTTTTAAGAATGCACTTTCTAATTGTTTATTCGAAAACAGTATCTACGTAGCCTACCTGTTACAATTTCGGAGTTATGACCTTCAACACGATAGCCTGCCACTTGTATGGTAGCCTTTTAACAAAGTTCAGAGCTATTTTACTCCAGTAATCCCTTGCTAGATTTTCTCCTTCATACTTCTAAAATGTTTGAGATATTTTATTGAAATTTTGATGCATTTGTATATTGCTTGGATGAGCAATTTGATCTGCGATCTCCCCTCAAACATGTCTCGAGAAATCAAAATTAATTTGTGGTCATAAAATTATAAAATTTCAACTTTGATAAAAAATGTAAAACAGAATTGTTCGCATTTAGATTCTGAACATGATTCTCAAAATCATGATGGAAAATGTTATTTATTTAGGTACAAAATTACGTACGATTTTAAAATTTTTGACGTAGTTTATAAATCTATTGATTAGCTACGTTACTGTAGGCATACACTTTATCTGACTGCATGAAATATTTAAAAGAATAATTCATTTTGACTATATTTTAAGACTTTTTATCAATGTAAGAACATTTGACTCTATGAAGTCTACAAAAACAAGTTATTTCCGACTCACAAAATCAAGGAATATGAAATCTTTGTATGATATATTACGTAAAACTGGCGAATTGTAATACTGTACTGTATTGTGAAAATGACCTTGAGATAACTGTAGTTCGAGAGCTGCATGAAATATCTAACATGTCACTGCACTCATTATAGAGGAGATGAAATTACTTCACTTCCATCATAGTGAACGCGTATACAGAGGTGGATAAATAAACATCTTGTCCTAGGAATTCACACGACATCCACTGTAAGATGACTTACATCTTACAACTGTCTTTTTATTCGCAATTTCTCTTAAGGTGGTTAGAATTAAGACTTGTCATTTTCTTTGACTCTTTATGACTTAACAGTTCACCATTCATTTCTGATTTCTATAGATTTATAGCCTTAAATTAAACAAGCTATCAGACAAATACATGTAACTTCCAGTCATTTTTTATAATAATGCCTATGGTAGATAACGCAGTGGTCGGAGGGTTGTAGCGCCATAGAATTCTGTTTTAGTTTATGAATTCCTGAACAACAGCGCGCTCGGCTTTTCAATTATAGAACATCCAAATAATTTAGTGCAACAAGGTTATTTCTAAAGTAAAGTTCTTTGTAAAATAGAAATAAGAATTGGAACCTAAAGTGCACCAAACTTACTTTTCTTAAAGTTCACTAAACTGGTTCTGAGATCCTGTTGATCAATATTTTTTTTAGAACGAGAAAAACTGCCAAGAAGGCATTTTGGGTTTAGTATAAAAGGAAAAGAACATATTATCCGTGAAATCTAAGAATAAAAATTTATAAGTCAATTATCCTGCCGGTTGTATTATATGGATATGAGACATGATCGCTTACTCTTCGAGAAGGACATAATCTGAGAGTGTTCAGAAACAGGGTGCTTAGGAAAATATTTGGGCCTAAGAGAGATGAAAATGGGGACTAGAGAAACCTGCATAATGACGAGCTTCATAATCTCGTCACCGGATACAGTAAAGTTAATTAAATCACGGAGGATGAAATGGGCTGGACATGTTGCGCGCATGGGGGAGGAAAGATATATCTAAAAAATATTGACGGGGAGACCCGAAGAGAAAATACCACTTGGAAAAACTAGACGTAGATGTGAGGACATATTAGGATGGATTTAAGGGAAGTAGGATTTGTGAGGGATGGTTGGATGAAATTAGCTCAGAATACGGTTGAATGGCGGGTTTCATCAAATAGATAATAGCTTGCTTAAGAATTGTTTATTGTAATTGAGTAAGGAAGTAAGTAGGGATTCTTTTGTTTTCTTGAATAAAAACGTATTTATCCCGTCTATCATTGTCTTGATTTAATGTAGTATGATGCTGTAAGTGTGCAAATAATGTAATATTAGTTATATAGTTCCAGCAGACGTATTTCCAGCTTTAAAATAAGGTGTGAGACTCAGGCCTATCTCGGAAATTAATTTTTTTCATACAATTATTTAGATCACAATACAGCTATTTTATTCTTATAAAAAAACTGTAAATTTAGTAGCATACAGTAAGAATTAATGAAAAAGGAACAAAATGACCGATGGGTGAAAAAAAATTACCTGACCATGCTAGAACCGAACACGACTTTTCTAGTTTGAAGTACAACCACAATCATCTCCATACTGTAGCGTAGGCTATATGGTACGTATTTAGTATCAAGTGTTTATTATTTTTAATGTTATACATTTAAAAACATCAGTATTTTTTTGCTAGTTTTGTTCGGTTTGTGATAGGTGCTAAAATTGGCCACAGTTGCATTACATTATGAAAGAACTGTCCTTGGGAAAGGTAACCAACATCTGCATGCCAAGGAAGGTATTTTGTCTCTATCATGTAGCCTATACTGTAGGATTACGAATGTAGGAATGCATTGTGTGAAATAAGCTCTTTTTGCTATGAAAAGACGGTATTGTTGGAAGAGTTCTCAGGAATGTCACGGATATGTCGCCGTTAGGAAACTGTCCAGTAATAGAACACTTCCATTCCTTCATTCATAACAAATTACCTCTTCCATTTCATAATAATGCTATTCTTTCATCCAACTTCCAGGTCTTCTATTGGATTAAGCAAGTGATAAATATTGGTCATTAAGGTCAATTTATTCTATCCACTGCTTAATGGCAGACAATCACGACACAATATTAAAATAATGCAATACATAAGTATTAAAACTGCAAATTACTTTCAGTAATTTTACATAAAAAATTAAAATGAGCTCATATTATTTGTAAATAACATATAATGGGACATGCGATAAAAATTGACTATAGGAATTACTGTAGATTTCATAATTTAATAACTTTTGTTTTGTACGCATGGTGCAGTTAATTTGACAAATAATTCAAATAAGTACATTTCACAGTCACCTGGTATCATACAAAGGCCTGATGCATAAATATTTTGGCAGAGTGTGGAGCCACTGAAACAGTGAGGTTGCGGTACCTACCAGAGTCTTACAGAATTTTATGAAGGGTTTGGAAATTTATGTCCAACGCTAGACAGCTCAAGATGGAATTGGCCGAGGGGACGGGACCGAGGGTGTAAGGAGAAGATTATTTCAGGAGAGTTATAAACTGTATATAAGGTAATGAGTTAAGATGTTTCTACGTGTGAACGCTAACTCTGTTTGTTTAATTAATTATATCATTTTAAATAAAGTTAAGTACATATTAATTGTCCTTATCTACCTTTTTTGCAGAAATTCCCTGCGCCTGATACTCTCCGAACCCTGAAAATAACAAAAGTAAGTTACAAAATTGAATATACAATTGTAATTTTTTACTTTATGACTTCCATTCTATTGGAATATAGTCACAGTATGAAGGTAGTTTATTAACTTTTCTATAAATATCAGTCTTGTAATAATATTTTCTCTGGGCTCTTTCTATGATATGATGAAAATCTCTTGTTATATTTAAGGTTTAATGATTTTTTACTAAGAGTGTGTCAATAAATAGGCTTCTTCCGAACTCATGTGAACATTGTGAATTTTTATCCAGCTTGCATTCCACCGAGATTTCTCAGCAGTTGTGTGCTGCTATAAGTCAATGGACCGTAGCATGAATTACTTATCAGAGACATGCGCAGTAAGAATAATAGTAGAAAAATTCTGCACTATGCCATTGACTGAGTTTGCAATGTTTTATAACCACAAGTAGTGTTTTGTGACTTGAAATTAACTTCGATATGTTTCTATGTATATTTTAGCAACATCATTAGGCATATTTAATTTATTGGATGTAATAATGTTCACCGCTGTGGCGCAGGTGATGCGTTTTCTCCAAGAGCCCGAGTTCGAATCCTGGTCAGGACATTTACCGTCATTATCATCTTCATCTTCATCTTCATCCCACCCTCGCCTTATTTAGAGTGAATGTGTATGAGAATGTTGTGTTTTTTCCTATCTGTCGAATAGTTTCGGAGGTGGCCTCGGCGTAGAGCCGGTTCCTCACCCGGAGAGGCTCTCCATTCCCTTGTCTGGCCAAAAATATATGTTATATTCATGTGACCAATAGATAAGTAGCTGCCCTATAAGTGGGTGCTTAATTCCTAAAAGGGAATAGGTAAAAGTATGAATAAGAAAAAAAAGGAAGTAATAATAACTTGTTAATTGAATATATTATATTTCTCGATCGTCTTTACTATAAATAGACATCAGCTATAGTGGTATATCCACACTATCGATTGCTCAGTGATCATTTCAGCAAGAGTAAGAGTCTATAATATTAACTGTTAAATAGGCCTATATGGGAAAGGTTAGTGTATGTTGATAACAGCGATTTTTTTTTCTCGTAGCATACAATATAAGTTTATGTGTATTTCCTTTCCTTCTTAATCCGTTCCTTTCTCCTTTTAGTATTTTCCCCTCTTGTATTGTATAATTAAATGCTACAATAAAACATGGCGGTTAAAAATCCTGCAGAATTTAGTTAGGCTACCAGTAAACTTATTAATCGACAATAAGCTAAATAAACTTTACTTTATACAGAATCTCTCGTTTTCAGCCACCAGATTCCTTGTCCGTTAAAAGATAGTGGTTTTAAGGCGGTTATAGTCTGTAGTCTGTTATTTCATATATCAAAATGCTATTAGATAATTATATGCTACAATAAATTATAACTTGTTATTAGGGCCCGGATTTTTATGTGGTAAAAAACTTTAAAATATTTATTTTTTATGTGCTAAAAATGTGTTTAAAATATGTGCTAACATTTTAAAAATATGTGCTGAAACTAAAAAAAAATATTTTTCTGAATAAAGAAATAAAAACACCAGAATGTGTATTGAAACTCACCAGTTGCAGCTAAACATCAGATGTAAAGTGCTGACTGGAGTTGCAGTGCGCAACAAATGTCATCTCCAGATTATGGATCACAAATCCTTGCCTATTATCCGAGAATGCCTTACATTGAGAAGAGGAACGTTCTACATCACACAATGTTAACCTTGCATATTTGAAGAGGTGTACTGTATATCACTAACACACACACGATCAAGTTCACTTATGTTTTGGCCTTCCAAAACTTGAGCGACTTTGCAGAGGGTTTGGTAGCCACCATTTTTCTCAAACATACCTTTAAATTTTGTTCTTAGAACTTCTATTTTCGAACCTGAGATAGTGTTAAGTTTCCTTTCAACATATTGTATTTCTTTAACTGAACTACGCAATGTTGAGATTGGGTTCTGTTCTTTCCCGATAAGCAAGTGCAAGTGAATCACTCTCACCTTATTGCAAGTGAAGCATTTGTGTTGAGTTCATTCGAGATACAAATTTTTGTTGTAAAATGTTAAAAGAGAATGAGGAAAAGTACTAAAATATTTATTTATGGAGAATACATCTAAAATATTTATTCATATAGCTTTTTTTGTAAAACATATATTTTTATGTAAAATAAAATTTAGCATTTGCGGTTTTCGGACCTTCATATGAGCATCAGGAAAAAAATACATAAAAAATCCGGAAATGTACTAAAATATGTATTTATGGAGAAAATATCGAAAATATTTATTCACATAACTTTTTTTGTAAAATATGTGTTTTTATGTGAAATAAAATTTGGAATTTGGAATTTGGGTTTGCCGGACCTCGATTTGGATATAAAACTTTGTTTTAGGAATGTACGCATCAGGAAAAAAAATATTTTTTTACATACAAATCCGGGCCCTACTTGTTATCAATTACGGTCTCACTGATCTGTAAATAATATTTCCATAGGCTAGTCCATATTCCGTTCCCATAACTGTGTTTTATAATCTTTCTAACGCATACAATAGTGTCTTGAAGAGTTAATGTAATAATAAAAACTTTATTCGAAATGTCATAATTTAATTTTATGTCTAGTAATAATACTGAAAATCACTAGTTTCATGTCATTTTATATTACAACTTACAAAAACGTATAGTTGTGCAAAAGACAAGATTATTATACCGATTTAGCCGTATAATGAGCAGTAGCAAGTAGTGAAAGGATGATTTCTGCGCATGGCATTTGCGTAGGCCCGTGTTTTGCTTCACCTCACTGGAACGTTCATTACATGCCATCAAACATGATAAAGTGCCAGCTAATGTACATCTATTATCGTATAGCATTCTTCGTTTATTATAATATTCTTGAGCGTTTATGAGAGAGAAAACGTTATAAAACTTTAAAAAATCGTGATATTAGCTGGTATAAACTTCATCTTTTACGTGAATTGCAAGATCTTCTTGTTTTCAGGTTTCAAATAGTGTGAATATGTTCTTATATACGCAACATTGAATAAAATGTGCAATTATGTGATGTTCCATCCGTGTGGATTTCACTAAATCTCTAGAAAACGACATCTTATGAACCAATGTTAAAAACAAACGAAGTCAAATCGCTTTCGTAATAATGGTGCTTGTTTCTAATTTCCTCACGTAGAACTAGAAATAAATTTTTAAAATATTGATTCAGGAATATAACAATCCTATTGAGATCCGAATAAACATACTTTAATAGTTTTAAAATTACCATTTTATCTTTGGAAAAAATGTAATAACAATTAAAAAAATTATTGTTAACAAATACTTTGTAAAATGTCATTGGTTACTCTTCAAGAAAATGTTATATATTTAATATATAAAAAGAATTGACATTTTAATTAATTAACTAACATAGTTTTTGCAGAAACTAAATATATATATATATAGATCATTTTCATACAAAACTCACAGGAAATGTTATTAAGGTAATTATTTTAAAATATGCCCATTAATTGAAATAAGTTTACTTGATATATGAAAAACACAGTCTGGGGAAACATACTTAAATATTCTGCAGCCAAGTTAGAAGAGCCTAGGTCTATAACCTGATTTTTGTTTACTTTGCTTCATAAACAAACAAACTCTATAATCTATGTACAGTATTTAAAGAAAACTGAAAGTGAGATAAATAAAATAGTCCATATATATCGAACCAATTCCCTTAAGAAGGTAAGTGCAGAGGCTCCTAGTTTCCTTAATTTACACTTATTACCCGCGGAAGTGTATGTTCAGTGTATTTCACACAAATTTTAACACATTTATAACAGTTTATTGTACGTCGGTCAAATTTCGTCATAGCCAATATAACTTCCTCTATGGTATGATATAACCAAACAAGCCTTTCATTATACAATTATAGCAGCGGTGCCTTTACATACTTGGCAGTGAGGAAAACGTATCCTTAAAGTTGTTCTTTTGTATTATTAGGTTACTCTTCATTTTTATGTAGCTTTTATTATTGGGAGACCTCTGACAAAGAGGGTTGAATTACTGTATTACAAATCGAAGGATGGCAGATTCGACCAATGAGGTCATCCCAGGATTCTGAAGGTAAACGTCTGTCGTTTCTTAGATCATAACCTCCGAAACCTGCAGATTATCTGAAAATCTCAGAATACCAATATCTAAGAACTTCCAAGTCTGTACAGGAAGTTTATTATTGTTATTATTATAATTACGTACTTACTCAATGGCAATAGACAATTCCAAAAACAAGCTAAAGGAATATTATCTATTTTATGGACCCGCGCTTACATGAGGCCTCCATTCAACCTTATTCTGTGCTAATTCCATCCAACCATCCCTTGCAATTCCTACTTCCCTTAAATCTATCCTAATATTGTTTTCCCACCTATGTCTAGGTCTTTTAAGTGGTCTCTTCTCTTCGGGTCTCCCAGTCAATATTTTTGAGATATGTCTTTTCCTCCCCCATACGCGCAACATGTCCACCCCATTTCATTCTCCGTGATTTATTTACCATTATTATATTCAGTGAAGAGTACAGGTTATAAAGCTCATCATTATGCAGTTTCTCCTGTCCCCGTTCTCATTTCTCTTAGGTCGAATATTTTCCAAGCACTGTGTTTTCGAACAATCTCAGATTATGTTCTTTCCGAAGAATAAGGGACCAAGTTTCACTTCCATATAATAAACTGTTAAGATAATATTTGTGCTAAGGAATTTTTTTAAAATAAAGAAAGTTAAATTTCTGGACAGTAGACGAGAAGGATAAAAATTTCTGAATTGCATAAAAACTAGCCTTTCCTTATCTTGGTCGGTAATTAACTTCTTTCTTAATATTATTTGTATCTATAATTATTGACCCCAGATATATGAATTTCTGCACTTGTTCGAATCCTTCATCGGTTATTCTAATATGTTGTAGTGCATTATTTTGATGTTTCATGACCATATGTTTAGTTTTTTCTCTGTATTAGATTCCAATCCAACATTATTGCAGGCGTCAAAAAGACTTTCTGCGTTTCTCCTGATTGTGTTCATGTCATCACCCAGCAGACAAAAATTATCTGTATAGCTGAAATCGGGTCACGGCCATTTAATTCTGGGCCTACCTGGCACGTTATTATTAATATTATTATTATTCCATATAGTTGTATTTTTGAGAGTACATAATAAATGTGTAAGAATTACTGATTTTTCCCAGGACAGTTTTGTTAAACAATCAATCAGGAGAAACTCAAAAGAGTTGAGCTACCGGATAACACAATTTCGCGGACCGCCTCTCCAGTGGTCCATGACTTTTGCAAAGGAAGTGGTTTTTCTCTGCCCAGGTGTTCCAGATAATAAATAATATCTAGCAGTAAATTTATTTCCCGAATATTTTTACGCCTTGCTTCTGTCACAGTTGCCCAAGTTGCGTTATAAAGGTTTACATGCAGTTATTTTGCCACTGAGCTATTCTCGTGGACAAACCAAACCCGTTCAATTTTCTGGGGATCTCAAACGATTTTGTTATTAGCATTAGAACAGCAACTGCAAGGAAACATGTAAATGGGCCAATGCTCATCTATTGTAGTAATTTTAAAGTTATAGGCCTATTATAAAATTTATCTAATTGTTAAATTATTTCCTTCTTTCGTTATTATAACATTTTCTATGTTACATTTTAAACTATATTTAAAATTACTTTACCTTAAGATTAATTTACTTTAAATGTATATATATACCTATATATATATATAATTGTATTATTTACTCGTACATTTCCATTATTAAAATTATAACATGTCCTTCGTTATTGTAAATATTACTAACTCATACTTTTCTATGTTTATAAATCAATTTTTGTATGAAAGCACACATACTTACTCCCTGATCCCTTAAAGTTCGGTAGGGATGGGCATTGTTCCCCAAAGCTTCCATCAGCTCCTTGTGGTTTTCTCTGTGATTTCTCCCACGGATAGTGACAATTTTGTCCTAAGAATGTTGTTTAATCTTGTTGTATCCATTCTACACGGCGACTGACTCACAAGTAAATTACCATCGCATCTATTCGTATAACCGTACATCACAATGCTACCAAATGATGTATCCATATCTCATGGTTCTTCCATCGCTTTACTTTGAGAAAAAGACATTTTCTACGACTTATGCTCCATCCTTCTTAGCAAGTTCATGTAAGTAAAATATATTTTAATATTATAGGCCTACACATTAATTTGCACGTGAAAGTATAATTATAGCTTACAGTTATACAAATTGGATTTCCTCTGCTTACAACAGAAATAGTAGAAAAGTACATGTAGAAGAGTTCAGTTACAATTAAAGGAGAGAAACTGCTTATTATCTGCAAAACCACTAGTTATGTTATACATCACTCTGACGTTGCCTTTAATAAAGAAATTCAAGAGTACCTTGAAAGGCCACTAATATAGAAATTTTATTTATGCATTTTCATAAATTAGCTTATTTAATACTGTGTGATACAAGGTTCCAGCCGAATAAATTAAGTATGATCTATGTTGTTCCTAATCAGTAATTGTAAAGAACGTTTAAGATATAAACGATTTTAATTATTAATTATAGTTCTATTATCTATGCATGATATGGATCAGCATTCGGATAAAGAGCTAAAATTATTTTAGGATACAAAAAAGGTTTTGCACGACGTAACTAATTAGTGGTACTTACCGGAACCAAGGCCCCCCCCCAGTTGGTGGCGACTTTAACAGGACAAATATTCGGACGCCATAACAACCAACACATGCGAATCACTTTCTGAAATATAACACCCATCTTCAATAGTGTATATACATTTTCAGCTAATATCTCAATTAATATAAATAAATGGATATATACATTCATCATGCAAAAAATAGCATGCAATACTCGTGCCGTAAGCGCATAACGGATCTCGGAAATTGAAAAAAAAAAAAAACTCTTTCCTCGATCCGTATGCACCGCTTACGGTACTTGTATCGCAATACACTATTTCAAAACTTAAATAGCGGCAAGCGTTAACCGTCGGCATTCTTAACTTTTCACTGCTACTGACGTACAAATTCGTCACCATAAAACTTTGTAAAAAAGCAGAGATATAAATTAATTCAGTAATGCTTTAAATTAAAATATGAGGATTTTTATGCGCTTGTTATGGTCGACATTCGTGGGTACCAGCTATTCTAGTAATTTTTTTCATGTTGATCACAATGTCAGAGCCCACTGATGAATTCACTTGATGATTGCTTGTGGGTCATTCCATATTAAATCAACAAATTTTAAGCAAATTTTTTGCCACACCATTTTTGATTTTGACAAAATTTGGTAGGTGATGTGTACCAGTCTTCTGAACCCCAAAACAAATCTTGTTATAACTCTAAAAAATTTTACTCCTGAGATATAGGCATTTGTTTGGAGCACGAACAAGCAAAAACTGTAATTTCAGACCTGTTTTCTGAAAGCCGTAGAATTTCCATTTGAATCAGTAGGATGATCAGATAGGGCTCATTGGAAAGCTTAAAGAATGGACTTTCATTTGTGCATACTAAATTAGATTTAAGTTAAGTCTAAACAGACGTTTTTAGGGCTCTAATCTTCGTTCGTGAACTGTCGTTTTGCGTAATTTTAGGCATTAAAAAAACAACGAAGGACTTGGAGTAACAGGCCAATTTTTTTTCCTGTTACACTTATGTATGAGGAGTATGAGTAGGAAAAAAACTGAGCTGTTAGTGGTGGTCCTTCACCCTGAAAAATTTGCTTAAACTTCGAAAAAAGCGTAAATCGTGCTTTTTCTCGGTCCCAAAAAGTAATGTGGGACAGGTGATAAAATCTGAAAATGCCAGGATGAGAAGCCCTTATAGTGTACTTTAAAATAAAAACAAAATCATTCTGTGACTCGAAGGGATAGAGGAGCTACAAGCCTTTGAAATATCAAGAAAACAGCACTTGACCGCTACTGAAAATAGGCTAAGCAGATAGGATAATTACCACAAAATTTAATTCAAATTTACATAAAATACAAAACATGTATTTACAAATGAGAATTTTCCTCAGTTATACAAATTTCTGATTTTTTGTAATTTTTCTAGCAAATTTTCACATTTGACTTCTTTTTAAGCTACATTGATGGCAATTTCAAGTGCTGTATTTAGAAACCATTCTTATCCTGGTTTATCAGGTGTAGGTACTGGATTAAACTCTACTCTTCTATACAGTATATTGAATTATATGTTAACTGATAACTGATAAGTTCTGGACACGCACTGTTCATTGGAGTCTGGTTGCTGACCAAGTCATGTTTGAATATGCATAGCTTCATATGATCCAGCCCCTCTGTTGAATGCTGTCCACTATTCACTTATTGAGCTGACTCACAGCATGTAGGTTGTGTTTGTGCTTCATTATATTTTGATTAGTTTATTTTTTAAATAATTACTATTGTTATTTTGTGCTGAATACATGCTATTGAAATTGTTACCAGCATATTACTGTGCAAAAAATGTTAAAAAAATTAAAAATCCAAATCAAGGCACAGAGACCGGTACTGACAGTGAAGATGAATGCCCAGACATTTATGAACCTGAAACCATTCTTGTTGAAACAGTTAATGATGCTTGTTCAGTCCTTGGTATTTCTCCTGTTAAGGCGCAGAAGCTGTCAGTTGAAGCTAGACCCTCAGTGTTAACAAATGAGGTTAGTATATCAGGAAAGTTAAGTAAGTATTTTGATTTGAACATTTCAACTGATAATGAGGAATTTTCAATGAACATGCAGCCTGCCAGTTTAGCGAATGAGTACAAGCAACTAATTCACAAGCTTAAAGAAAGAAAAAAAAAAAAAAAAGAAAGAACATTGTAAGTTTAGCTCCTAGTAGTTGGAGTATTAGTATAGTTCAGAGTGAGTTTAATGGCAGCCAATACTTAGCCCACCAGTCAAGAAATTTAGTGAAAAATAACGGGATTTTGCCACAGAATAGGGAGAATAGGATTAGGAATAAACTTGATGAAGTTTCAGTCAAAACTGTACAAGACTTCTACGAAAATGATGAGTACAGCAGAATGATGCCAAGGAAAAGATACTGTGTGTCTGTTAGAGGACCTAATGGAGAAAAAGGTTAACATACAGAAAAGGTTAATTTGATGTAACCTTAAAGAGTTTTATGCAGCTTTTAGTGTTTAATGCATTACCTACATCCAAAAAACTAGGATAATAATGGTTTCTAAATAAAATAGTTGAAAATACAGTAGGCCTACTTGCAATTGCCATCAATGTAGCTTAAAAAGAAGTCAAATGTGAAAAATTGCTAGAAAAATTACAAAAAATCAGAAATTTGTATAACTGAGGAAAATTCTCATTTGTAAATAAATGTTTTGTATTTTATGTAAATTTAAATTAAATTTTGTGGTAATTATCCTATCTGCTTAGCCTATTTTCAGTAGCGGTCAAGTGCTGTTTTCTTGATATTTCAAAGGCTTGTAGCTCCTCTATCCCTTCGAGTCACAGAATGATTTTGTTTTTATTTTAAAGTACACTATAAGGGCTTCTCATCCTGGCATTTTCAGATTTTTATCACCTGTCCCACATTACTTTTTGGGACCGAGAAAAAGCACGATTTACACTTTTTTCGAAGTTTAAGCAAATTTTTCAGGGTGAAGGACCACCAGTAACAGCTCAGTTTTTTTCCTACACATACTCCTCATATATAAGTGTAACAGGAAACAAAATTGGCCTTTTACTCCAAGTCCTTCGTTGTTTTCTTAATGCCTAAAATTACGTAAAACGACAGTTCACGAACGAAGATTAGAGCCCTAAAAACGTCTGTTTAGACTTAACTTAAATCTAATTTAGTATGCACAAATGAAAGTCCATTCTTTAAGCTTTCCAATGAGCCCTATCTGATCACCCTGCTGATTCAAATAGAAATTCTACGGCTTTCAGAAAACAGGTCTGAAATTACAGTTTTTGCTTGTTCGTGCTCCAAACAAATGCCTATATCTCAGGAGTAAAATTTTTTAGAGTTATAACAAGATTTGTTTTGGGGTTCAGAAGACAGGTACACATCACCTACCAAATTTTATCAAAATAAAAAATTGTGCGGCAACGCCCATTTGTTAATTTAATATGGAATGACCCTTGTATAAAAATAAAAAGTCAACTCTGAAAGGAAAAACTTGGAACTGGAAAGCGTAAAGATTTGTGATATTCCTTATGAGTACATTGAATTTAATGTATTATGTTAAATGGGCGAATTAAAAACTGCTTCTGGGATAGCTCTTTTCCCATCAAGTGAATGTTACACGCTGTATTAAACGAACTTTTACTTCCTCTGCCCGTACCATAGGTACGATAGGTACTATAGGTAGGCCTAGAGGAAGTATTGTGTTCGTCCCCGAAATTTGAACTTGAGTTTTTAACATATATACACGTTTTGAGGTCCACTGAATCCAAAAAAAATACTATTTTCAGAAACATATCTATGTGTGTGTGTGTGCATGTCTTTGTCTGTGAATAGCGTAGCTCCAGAAAGCTATATAGTAGGCCTATGAAAACTAAATTTTGTATTTGGGTTAGGTACTTTCTGGGGATGTGACACGAAGATTGGCGACAACTTTCTTTTATATTTAAGTGGTCTTTACATGAAGAAAATTTCGTTTATCACGATTTTCTCGAAAACACCTCTAACGATTTTCATTCAATTTTGTACATGGGGTGCTTATACCTGTACTAAGAGCTAAACTTTTGTTTGAAACATTTTCCAAAAAAAAATCTGAAGGGTAGTTATAAGCCACCCACTGTTTGTAGAGACTCAGTCTTGCCTGGCGAACAATAAAGCTTTGCATCAGGTTGAAGTAACTGAATACGCCCTATTTGCAGTATGTCCTCTTATTCTATATCAGAATGTGAAGTGAGAAAGATATCTTGGCCATGCTTAGACTAAAGAAAGTTATGTGAGTGCAGATTTTATTTTGGGTTGTGTATCCTTGGGGGATGCGATACGATGTAGTATCGACATTCTCTTAATTTTTACAACCAATTTACTTGAAGAGAAGGTTATATTACACTAGAAGGCAAACTTTTATTTGGGCAGAGGAAGTTATCTGATTTGCACATCAGATTTTATTTTTTATTTTTCCTGCGCGAAGGCAGGATCTTTCTATTATCTTTTTCATACTAGCCTATATTATATGAAACACTTTTCAAGTATATGTAATTTATTCATTAAAGGCAAAAACATAACATTATAAATAGCTGCTAAGTCAAAATTAATGTTGGTCGCGGCAGTTTGATGCTAGCAATATTGCTCATATCGCGAGGAATTATTTGAAAGAGAAGTTTGAAATTAGGTTAAATTATAACATAGTATCGATAGTTAAAAGTAGGAGAAGACTCAGTTCCTATAAGACTGCTAGCCTGGCTAGTGTTGTTACTATAGATCTGTAGTTACAAAAAGACCTGGGATATTTGAGTACAACCGTGTCGATGACGAGGGAGACCGGCGTCGCAAACACCACATTTTTTACTGCATCGTGCAACATATTGTGATTATTGCGAGACGATCTGTCTCCAATCGGCATTTCAAAACTGACTCTTACCAATATGAGCACCAAACAGTTTTTTACGCCGAGGTTATTTCAGCTTTCAAACTGTATTATAATATAACAACAATATTGGTGTATAATGCACTAAATAGGAAAGTTGAAGTGAAATTTCAGAGTTAAGATTCCTGGGGAAGAAAATTTATAGGAAATGGATTTGTTGTAGCATATTGCAATTATTACTAAAGTCTGACCGTTCTAAGAAGGAACCCTGAAGTAAACAAAAAGCAGTACATCTGTCTCACTCTAGCACATTTACTAGTATGATCTAAGAGTGAGACAGACATACTTGTGTTTGTTTACTGCAGGATTCCTTCTTAGCTCGTCTCGGGTATAGGGTCCGGATTTTGAAGCAAAATGCTTATTTATTTTCCGTCTCTTAAAATAAGCAGACATGTTCATGGATAATGATGAAATGGCTAAGTATCTTTGTGGAAGTGATCAAACCTCAAACCACATTTCGGACACCTGCCTCCCTAATTTTATTTTAACCTTCAAACAGCAAATTTCAAGGATTTCTGTTCAAAGACCTATTGATTTTTACATGCAGTACACTACAGTTTAATACTGCCTGCTAAAATATGGTTTCCACTTCGTAGTCATTCCGTTTTCCGCAGAACTGATTTCTGCAGCCAATGAAGCAGAAACAGAACATACAGTTTTTCTGCATTGTGATAAAGAAACAGATTTCAGATATCCCAAGGAGATTGAAACCACTGGTCAAGGCCTTCTTGCGCACTTATGGTATTCATAAAATTCTCGCAAGAGTGCTATCAGTGCTTCAAATCTTGGTTGGCACCCATGTATTCGCACGGAAGTTGCATTCTATTAAATCAGATATGCATACTTCATTACGAAGGTCCTGTCTACCCACGTTGTCAATGTGGGTGTCAGTCTGATTTCCATGTTGGTCATTAGCCTTATAAAGCTCTTACCATATATGAAAAGTGATCTTGAATTATGGTCTCCTACTTCGTTTAGCCTATCTTAGATTTTTATTTACGATTCTCAGAACATTTTTTTAATCGTCCTCCAAATACGCAGTGTTAAATGACATATTATGAGAAATCGTTGAGTATCTATCAATAAATTTGTATGTACAATACCCGTTTAATTATTTTTTTTGTTCTAAGATCTTTCAGTGTTAATGTCATCATCTTCAGATTAAATGAAGCAATACAAAAGATCAATAATTTTAATAATGAAAATAGTGTATAATATAAATGTTTTTGGTTGGCGGTCAAGTGTTCCACATCCAAATTTCAATAAGGTGATTAGTGTTTAGTTTGTTCATTGTTCAAGTCTCACTGCCATGTAGCCTAATAGTATACTTTAAACAACAATTTCATTCTTTGCTTATTTCTAAATAAATTTATGTGCTTATTAAGTGTCAGTATGGTACTTTATGAGAATGTGTGTGGGGGACGGAAAAATGTCTGTCCGTCTGTCTGTCTGTTACTCTGACTGTCTGTCTGTCTGTCCGTGCATCTGTACGCGCCATAACTCAAATACGCTTTATCGGATTTTCATGAAACTTGGTATACACATTTATAATGTCCATGGGAAGACATCTGTTGGTATTGGACCAAATCGGATTTTGGCTGGTGGTCAAGTGTTCCACATCCAAATTTCAATAAGGTGATTAGTGTTTAGTTTGTTCATTGCCATGTAGCCTAATAGTAGGCCTATACTTTAAACAACAATTTCATTCTTTGCTTATTTTTAAACAAATTTATGTGCTTATTAAGTGTCAGTATGGTACTTTATGAGATTGTGTGTGGGGGACGGAAAAATGTCTGTCCGTCTGTCTGTCTGTCTGTTACTCTGACTGTCTGTCTGTCTGTCCGTGCATCTGTACGTGCCATAACTCAAATACGCTTTATCGGATTTTCATGAAACTTGGTATACACATTTATGAGATTGTGTGTGGGGGACGGAAAAATGTCTGTCCGTCTGTCTGTTACTCTCCGTCTGTCTGTCTGTTACGCGCCATAACTCAAATACGCTTTATCGGATTTTCGTGAAACTTGGTATACACATTTATAATGTCCATGGGAAGACGTCTGTTGGTATTGGACCAAATCGGTTGGCCGGTACCGGAATAATGCCCAATTTAGTGCATTTTTATGGTATTACCCTATATAACAAAAGGCCCCATAACTCAAATATGCTTTATCGGATATTCATGAAACTTGGTAGGGGCCTATAAACATTTATAACGTCCATGGCAAGAAGCCAATTAATTTGAGACCTAATCGGTTGACCGGTACCAGAGTAACTAATTAAAGGTCACATGTTTTTTAATTTTTGTCTACCGGTATAATTTCACAGTTAACAACTGAGTTGGCCAAGTGGTAACGTCTTAGACTCGTATTCTGGAGGTCCCCGGATCAAATCCCGTAGCCGGCCGATTTGATATGGATTTTTTTAAATTTATTTTTTATTTTTATGTGAGTGCGCGATTGTCAAGGTATCACAAATCTGTAGTTCTGCTGACGCTGGTCGATTTTAATCTGATTAGAAAAACGAATTTTCTGCGTATCATAATTGGAATTATAATTGAGTCAACAAAAACATACTGGCACTTTGTTATATCAGTTTACCTGATTTTATTTATTAATAACAATGTTTGTCTTGAA
Source organism: Ectobius pallidus (assembly GCA_964059195.1). Taxonomy (NCBI): domain Eukaryota; kingdom Metazoa; phylum Arthropoda; class Insecta; order Blattodea; family Ectobiidae; genus Ectobius; species Ectobius pallidus. The sequence goes on from CAXKWD010000005.1 coordinate 77,212,965, forward strand.
AAGCATTTTTATTTAAAATGATCCGATTATTTGTGTTGTGCATATAATATCCATGGTAAATTTACTTCCAAGACAACAGAACTGACGCACTTGGTCTACTTTAATATTGAAATGTTAAATGATAAAACACTTGGTACTTCGTGCAAGATTCTATTAAGAACACAGTCGTTCCCTTGCTTGTGATCCATTCTGACATATTTTAGCCGTATTCATTATTTGTGGCATCTTCGTGACAAAAGCCAGCGTGAAAGAAACGTTTGGCAATACAGTGTTTCAATCAATTAAGAAAGACTTTTTTAAGAAATCTTTTTAAGGTTTTAATAAATCTAAATTAAAAAGTTTCTACAAACAAAAATGTCCTATGTATATTTAATGGTCTGTGCACAAATGACAAAATAGTTGATAAAAGTATCTTCTTCTTATTCTTGTGATGTAGGATGGCATCCTGTTTATTTCCCCTTTATTCCTCAGATGAGTCATGTGTACTGTCTTTCCATCTCGTAGCAGGTCTTCCTCTTAATCTTTTTCCGTCTGGTCTGCTTTCTTGAGCCTTTTTTGCTAGGCGATTGCTTTCCATTCTATCAACGTGTTCTTTCCAAAATTTTCTTTTGTCATTGGTAAATTTAGTTATCTCCTGAATTTGGCATTTGTCCCTAATTTCTGTATTGTGTATCTTATCTAATAAAGTTTTCCCCTGAATTGTTCTTAGCACCTTCATTTCACATGTGCTTAATATCTGTTTAGTTTTGTTTGTGTCTGCTCTCGTTTCTGCTGCATATGTTAAGATTGGTCTTAATATTGTTTTATAAATGCGCACTTTACTGTCTATCGCCATGTACTTGTTTCTCCAAATTATGTCTTTCATACAACCTGATATCTGCATTGCTCTGTTGGCTTGTTTCTTTACTTCATGAATTAGATTTCTAGTGGATGTTATCAGAGTTCCTAGGTAGTTAAATTCTGAAACTTGTTTAATTATTTTTGTTTCCATTTCTAACTTGCATCTTAATGGTTCTCTCGATACTGTTAAGCATTTAGTTTTTTGTGTATTTATTTCCATATTGTATATTTTTGCTGTTGTATTGAAACGATGTAATAGCCTTTGCAATCCATCTTCAGTTTCAGATATGAGTACGGCATCATCTGCATAGCATATTATATGAAATCTTGTGTTTCCCATTTTATAACCCCAATGTTTCGGCAAGTTCTCAATTATTTTGTCCATTATAAGATTGAATAGGAATGGGCTTAAAGAGTCACCCTGTCTAATACCTTGGGAAGTTGTTATTTCTGCTGTTTGTTCTTTTCCTTTAATTATTGTTTTACAGCCTGTGTTACATTCTATAATTGGTTTGACCATTTTTATGGGTACTTCTTTTTCTTGCAATATTTGTACAACATCTTGCAATTTTACTCTATCGAACGCTTTTATTAAATCCACGAAACATAAAAATACTGGTTTATTAAATTCCCATGATTTTTCTACAATTTGTCTAATTATATATATTGCATCCAGGGTAGATCTGTTTTTCCTGAATCCTTGTTGTTCTTCTTTAATGTGTATTATTGTGTTTAATTTATTACTTATTATCTTAGTAAAAACTTTCAATGTACTGTTGAGTAATGTAATTCCACGATAGTTTTCTGGCTTGATTTTTTCTCCTTTTTTGAAAATAGGTATGGTTATGCTTTGTTTCCAATCCAATGGGATGATGCCACTGTTTATTATATTTTTAAATATCTGTTGAAGAGCCATTATTAATGTTGTTCCTCCATATTTCAGCATTTCATTTGTTATTGTATCAGGACCGGCTGATTTTCTATTTTTTAATTTTGTTATTACTTCACTTACTTCTTCTAATGTTATTTCAGTATTTTCGTTATCTGTCTCATCCCTTTTGTATTCAGCTATTTCATTTTCATTTTCATCTTGACTATATAACCTTTGGAAGTATTCCTGCCAACCTTGTAGTGTTATTTTATTTGTTTGTATAGTGTCTTTAATTTCCATTTTATTTCTTCTTAGAGTGGCCCATAATCTCTTCTGCCCTCCATAAAGATCATGTTCCATGTCTTTAGAATATTTTTCCCAGTATTCCTGTTTGATTTTCCCTATTTTTAAGTTTGCTATGTTACGTTCTGTTTTGTATATTTGCCAGTTTTCAGGTGTTTTGTCCTTTAAGCATTTTAAATATGCGTCCTTTTTCTTTCTTGCTATTTCCTTAACCTCAGGATTGAACCAAGGGGTTCTTTTTTTGCTTCCCACGTTTATTTTCCGTTGTCCCATGGCTTCATTCACTGCCTTCAATATGTTGTTTTTTTAGATTTTGCCATTGTTCATCTATTGTGATTTCATTGTCTGTTAAACTTTTTGTAAATTGTCTGTTATCCTTTGTTTATATAATGTTCTTGTGCTTTCATTTATAAATGATTCTGTGTTAAATTTTGTTATGTATAGTGGCTGTTGTTTTCTACTTTTTGGTAATTGCATTCTTATTTTACATAAAACTAATTTGTGATCACTACCTATTTCTGCTGAGTTGAGCGTTCTAACATCAAGTATTTGCTTAGGGTGAATTTCTCTGTTCGTTATAATATAATCTATTACTGACTCCTGTCCTCTACTATTTTGGAACGTATATTTGTATTTCATTGGATGATCAAAAAATGTATTATTTATTCTTAAGGCATGTGCTGCTGAAAATGTAATTAGCATTTCTCCATTTTCGTTGGTTACTTCTTCGTTAAACCTTTGGGTAATACCTGGTAAGCAATTTTGCCCTATTCTTCCATTAAAATCACCAAATATGATTAATTGTTCCTTGTTATTTAGTTTTACTATTACATTATGCAAATCTTCGTAGAACTGTTCCCTTTCCTGTAAACATTTAGTTGTGTCGGGTGCATATATGCTTATTAAGTGCATAGTATTCTCTTGTATTTTTAGTTTTACATGTAGAATCCTGTCATTTATGTATTCAACATTTTCTATGTTGTCTTCGAACATCTGGTGTACTACCCCTGGTGTACTACCCCTGATTGTTCTCTGTTGCTTTTAGGTAAGCCACTATATATGAATACATAATCTTCAATTTTTACCATCCCTTTTCCTTTCTTTTTGGTTTCTGATAATGCGCAAATTTTTATATCCTTTTCTTTAACTTCTTGTATTATTTCTTGGTCTCTCTTAGACCACGATTGTATATTCCAAGTTGCTATTCTTAATATGTTTTTCTTTTTCCATCTCAGAGTCCGTTTTCTCGCCGTTTAAAAGTATAATTAAGTTTATTAAGTGCCAGAATGGTACTTTATGAGATTGTGTGGGGGACGGAAAATGTCTGTCCGTCTGTCTATCTGTCGGTCTGTCTGTCTGTACGCGGCATAGCTCAAATAAGCTTTATCGGATTGTTATGAAACTTGACATACGCATTTATAACGCCCATGGGAAGAACCCTATTGATATTGGACCAAATCGGTTGACCGGTATCGGAGTAGTGCCCAATTTAGTGCCTATTTTAATGGAAATATATAAAAAAAGGTGCGATAACTCAAATACGCTTTATCGGAGTTACATGAAAATTAGTATAAGCATTTATTACTTACATGGAAAGAAGCCTACGGAATTTGGACCAAATCGGTTGACCGGTACCGAAATAATGAGTACATCTATTATAATGTAATCTTCGTTCTCCGACAATTCGAAGCATTTTGATTGGCTCGAGGCCAACAAATCAGCGAAACGTTCACGAATAGTACAACATTAGGAAAACAGTTTCTTTACTATACAAGTCCTAAGCACTGCCTTCTAGACTGTAATTCTCGAGACGGCGGTGGGCCTAAGTGAAATGAACACAATGAACAAATATTCTAATTTTATTTTTACTTACAAGTTTCAGAGCTCTGAACCACAAACATTTTTAATAAACTGCCAGTGTAAATTTCTTTAAAATCCTGGAGTCAATTAATAATGGCGGCAAAGCCGCGGGCACCAGATATAAAATATTGATAATTTAACCCCGGAAATATCGCGAACAATAAAAATACAAACAAGCCATTCCTTCTCTTGAAAAATTATATAATTTCTGAAAATTACTTGAATTTATCAAATCAAATTCATATAACAACAAACAGTTGAGATAGAATGCCGCATTGAGGGCATTGGTGCAATGCAGTCAGATGTTTACTTCGTTGTTCTAGTTGAAATTGAGTACTACATGAATACTGTTATATACAGAAGGTACATTGCTGTGAAATAATTAGCGGAGAAAGGCCCTATATTCCACTGAATTTCGAGTTGGAATACATTTTAGATTTGATAAATAACACTATTCTTTCAATTATGTTTATCAAACTAGGACGCCAAACTGACTGAGTTGGTCAAATGGTAACGTCTTGGATTCGTATTTTGGAAGTCCCTGGATCAAATCCTAGAGCCGGCAGATTTGACATGGATTTTTTTAAATTTTATTTTTTATTTTTATGTGAGTGCGCGATTGTCAAGATATCACAAATCTGTAGTTCTGCTGACGCTGGTCGATTTTAATCTGATAAAAAACTTATTTTCTGCATATCATAATTGCAATTATAATTGATTCAACAAAAACATTCTGGCACTTTGTTATATCAGTTTACCTGATTTTATTATATATTATTATATTATGATATATTATTATATTATATTTAATTTTATTATGTAAATATTTATCTGTCATGCTTTTTATTTTTAAAATATCCTTCCTATTGTTATTGTGAATAGGTACAATTTACTGATCGTATTTCTGTTAGGAATAGTTTGTATTTTTTATTGGTGTATTTATGTCCATTTCTGGACTGCTCCCGACCACGAGCATGTGCTCATTCGAGTGGCTTCTTTGTATAAAAGTAATAATAATAATTAATATAATAATAATGCGGAAAAATTGTAAATTATAAATGAATAAAAACTCGAATAAAAAAAATTACAGGTATGGTCTGCTATATGATTTTTAATTTTCTGAACGCTGAAAGAGGAAACTATGTTGAAGGTAAAATTAAATATTTCCTGGAAGAATTGTCAGACTTCTTAACTAAAATGTCGCCACTTGACACTTATGATCCACCATAAGATGTGTAATAATTGCATTATATTCAACAGACACAACATAAATTATATAATTATGTATTAGATCTTGAACTGTTACAGAAGCTACTGTTTAACCTAAGCACGTGATATGACTTGTATAAAGTTAAAGCATGCGAAATAAGCTGAATACAATAATAATAATAATAACAAAAATAATAGTAATTATATTAATAATAAAAATAGTAGCTTTAAATATGTATTAGTACTCTTCTTGAACAAAATATATGAATTTTGAGAAACGAAATATATTAAGATATTGTAGGCAACTACGTACGTCCATAAAATATTCTCACTTACAATATTGCAATAACTTAAATGAAATGGGCCTAACTCATATGTGTTATATTAACTTTTATTATTATTTATTTTCTTGGCCTAGGAAATCTAAATCTATTGAACAGTAGGAGCAATTATTTCTTAGGTAATATGCATGATGATACAAGGAGAATTTTATTCGAAAAATTCGGTAAGATCCCTAGATCTATTTAGGCCTAACCTGGAGGTTCTACATTAAATTTTAAATTTCTTCTGTCAACCTAAAAGAACATCAATAATTCAAATCTCAACACGTAAGTGTAATAAAGTTTGTGCAACATATTTTGCAGGTCTTGTCTCGAATATGAACTCAATCATGGCATTAGGCAACTAATTATAATTAAAATTAAATTACGTAAAATACTTAGTGCTTTTAGAGGAAATGGGGAGTTACTTCCTCAGTCATTGTGTTTATACATACGATAGTGATAAACAGGATTACCAGATATGATAATGAATGCAAACGAGTTAAGAGTAAGAGCCGATGTGAACAATGCACTCCGCCGCTCTGGTCTGGTACGGTCACCCCGATCCCACAACATGCGTCTCAGTTCGCACGGTTTCTCCTTTTCACAACTTCTCGAATCCGTCCTACAAAAATTGTATTAATTTTTATGGAAGAGTTGTATTCAGTTACTGATACTTGTGTTACTTCATGGTATACTTTGATTACACTAAAGATTAGATGTAATGCGGTAATAAAATCGTACTGAGAGTCTGGTACGATGCCGATAGGCTTTTCAATTAAAGGTTTACATATGTATTTTTGAACCACAGAATGTTGTTTCTGTTGAATATTACTTGAGGATATTTGAGGATAGAAATGTAAGGTTCAACAAAAACTATATTCTATAGTTTCGTGAATACAAATGCAAATTTTATTAACCCGTAATAATTTGGGTTCTACGAGGGAAAGTCATTATGTAAGTTACAAAAAATAATAAAAAAATAATTTACCATGATAATCACTTGGAAACAATTTTTATTTTTCCACATAATCTCCAGCAACATTGATGTACTTATCCCATCGTTTTATCAGAGCCCCAGTTCCAGCCGCATAAAATTCTTTGAGTTGCTGTCTCATCCACAGTTGGACTTCATGTTGAACTCGGGATACAATTTAACAATTTCGTTGGGAAGTGCTACAGCATCCACCATACAGCCCAGACTTAGCCCCAAGCGATTTTCATCTGTTTGGTCCACTGAAACAACAACTTGGAGGCAAAAAAATTGCAGATGCAGACGACGACGAAGTGATTATCATGGTAAATTATTTTTGTATTAGGCCTATCTTTTGTGACTTGCTTAATGACTTTCCCTCGTACTTGTATTTATTATACCGAACTTCAGCTGCAGTCACATCGGTACAAAGAAAACACCGAATGCAGATAACTGACTTCTCATCCTTACCATCGTTGCTTATCGATCAATTGCAGTGTTGATTTCGTGACGAAAATTGTAAGCCCACCCATCAATACATACATTATGTACCCAGAAGGAAACGCGTTTGTAATTTCCTTGTTCAGTGCGCCAGGGAATTTTCTCCGCAGCGGCTACACGCTGAAGAGGGTGCTATAATAGTAACATCAGTTATGTTGGCAGCAGAATGCAGGCAGTATTTACTTGTAAGGTAGGCTGACGTTGAAGATGATATTGAGAAAGAAGAAAGTATTTACTTGCGTGGAGAAGTAAATGCCATAAAAATTCTGCGGTTAGTGGGACTCCACGGTCGTAATTAAGGATTAGCAATATCAATAATTGTGTAAACAAATACATATATCCCAACATTATGAACTGTGCTTATTGTTGGACTTATTGTTAGATATAGGTTAGCTGGAGAATGTTAGAGTGCTAAGGTGGTATTATAATATTAACGTAGGACTATAAAAACCTTATGCCTTATGTTGTGTGGGTTTCAAGAGGATCTACTAGATGCTCTAGCCTTCGTGTGAACAAAATGAAAACCCTATTAATGACGGATTTATGATAATCCAAAGAAGACTATAGTGCGTTCTAAAGTAACGTTAACCATTAACATCAAAGGTAGACAGGCAGATCACCATAAATGTCTTGAACCGGAGGGTGCCTAGGAATATGATTATATATTTTGGGATTTCAACTTGTTTCGAAGTCACTGAACTTCCTTTACAGTCAATAGAATTTCATTCGCAACCAATCAGGACGCATTCCTTAATTTTTGGCACTTAAGATTTGACTTCATGTGGAGTATGATACAGTCTAAACCTCTAGCTGTGCCACTTTTCCATTCCACTCCATCCTCAAAGGATGCCGACGGTTAACTTAGCTTTAGAACGCACTATACTTCGTCCCTTTACTGCCAGAAGGTCGTATGTCGAGTTTCCACTGAAAATGAGTTGATGTGATCATTCAATTCAAACATAAGCAACATATGTTGTGCCAAAAGGTTGTATGTTGAAAACCGCTCCCACTTAATGTGGATGTGTATTCCATATGATTGTATGTTATTTTTTCCAATAGTTCCAGAACCAAAAGACCGTTTATTGCGTATTCAACGTTCTGGCATAAATGCACATTCGACCTTATGGCAATAATTTGTATAAAGAGCCATAACCGGTGAACTTAGTGTCATAATTAAAGATATCGCAAGTGATACAACAGACTTTTATTAGGACAACCAATCTGAGTTACACAGATGTACCGGTACTTGATGTTTGGAATGTGAGATTCATTCCATACTACAAGCATGTCTAATGAAAGATACACAAACACAGTTACATGCCAACTCACATCTGTCTATCACACCACACGACAGATATCATCATTTACCATCCGTGAATTTAATACCTTGTGACTACGAGTGTAGGTAAAAAATAAACAGTAAAAACGTCAGGTAAAAGAATGAAACATTGCAGTCTTACCAAACATTCCTCTGACTGCTATTCTTGTAAATAACAATAATAGTAATCAAAACAGTCGGTCTGGTTGAAAGAGTTGGTAAGTTACTGGCTTTCTGTTCCCAAGTTTGCAAGTTCTATCTCGGTCCAAGTACATGTCATTTATGCGTACATAAATACTACAGTCCCAATTTGCAGATTAACAAAACGTAAAAGATCTGCATGACAACATTTTTACACTGGCGATAGTTACAGGCCTACGTACAGCCGTCTTTAAGTAACCATGACATCAAATAGTAATCACAATAGTAATTTAATGTGTCATTGCAGAAAGGTGCCTAAGTAACTATTTTGGAAAATTGAAATATGAAAGGTACCTATGTCATTGATATCGTAAGGTGTAATAAATCTTATACGAAATCCTACAGAAAGTCACCTAAGCTATTGAGCTAGACAGTTTTTTTTAGTTTCTAAAAAATTTGCTTCAAGTGACTTAGGTACATATTGTATTATCAAAATCATAATTATTATGTAGCTAAACCACTATTCTCAACATTTCTTCTCTGCCGCTTACACGTTCGTACTTATTATTTGATAAATAGTCCATTTTTATATTTTACGCAGCCCTTGGGAATGTTTTCACTATCTTGGCATCATATTACAATAATCATACAATATTTTCTTATTATTCTAAGAAATCTTATTATAATAATCGTAGAATATTTTAAAACTGTTTGCTGTCAATTAAATCTGGTTCTCTGTGAAATTTTACGGATGTTCATAAACTGTAGCCTACAAATAAATTATCATGCGCTGAATTAAAAAAAAAATTACTGATTTCCGTTTGAAGAGCATTAAAGTCAGTCAATTGGATTTGCATAAATAAAAATATTACAACAGTATGGACTTGATATTATCCGATTTAATGCACTTCGCCTGAGATTTCATTACGTGGATCGAGCACATTTATATGATTATGCCTCGTGTGGGCATTTCATGTCATGGACACCCACGTTTTTGAAAAGTCAAAGTACTTTTAACTAAGAAGTCATATCCCACTCGACGGTCTGACAAATGCTAAATTTACAATTCTTCATTTATTTCGATGCGCTGCAGCAGAAACACTTGGAAATAATACCGTCAATTATGGGTTATTATGTGGCGTTCTTATAATAAATTAAAACATTATGTGGGATGTTCTTGGAATCTCAGCAGTACAATATCTTTGCTTGATGGAACTATGGCAGTTCCATAATATTTGCGCATCCTGATTTAGCGAGTGTTTTGAAAATTTCTTTCATTTAACTTGCAGAGAGCTTTTAGTATCAGATAGAATACTTTTATCTTCATTACTGACGATTATAATTTGAAGTGCCTGATTTTGTTCCCGAGGAAAGAAGGCCACTGCATAGGCCAAGAAAATGGTGTAATAATGGATTTCACGAGAGCCTAATGCAGTGGGAAAGACACAGAGTTCTGTGGAGAAAGAACCTAGTAGCTGCGCGCGGTACTCTGGGACTAATCACGAAAAATAAAATATATTTCAAAAAATTCATTACAGGGTCAATCCATTATAAATGAACCAAATTAGCAAAAATTTGTTGCACAACATTTTTGGTTTTTCTATTTTTTTTACCAGTTACTCTCCAATATTAGGTGAGTTCAAAACTGTGGTAAAACATTTTTTAGGCTCATACTTTTGTTTTGGCGGCCATTTTAAGTTTGCTTTGTAACAGTTTTTCGGCCAGAAACAAGTTTTGCACAAATGTATGTAACTGTTAATTTTATAGATAACAAGACAAAATAAAGATCTAAATTATCAGAATGAAATGCTCTAGATCTTTGTTCTAACATAATATTACCTAAGTAGTGAGGAAAGTGATGGAAAAAATTCACAACTACAAATTGAAAATTAACTTAAAACGGGAGTTTTAGTGCCACAAAATTATTAAAAGGAATAAAGACTCACCCTTAATTTTTTCTTGTGTAGATCTAATATAGTGTTATGGAGCAACTACAGATTGCAAAGATATTAAGTAATATGATTGCCGCAACACAATGAAGAATCAACAGCCTAATTACAGAGTGCAATGTCAGCATTATCTTCGTAACCAAAATGACATTTATTAGAATTTAGTTTTAATTTAGCTTCTCTTAATCTGTTTAAAACTTTTCTTGTTTTTTCAATGCCTTCCTCTACTGATCTATAGGGAATAATGAGGTCATCAACATAAGATAGCACTGTGTGCCATTTTAAGCCACTTAATACTAAATCTATCATTCGACAGTACACTGCAGGGCTTGACTTTAACCCGAATGGGGTGACCCTGTACTGGAACAATCCATTTTCCGTTATGAATGCTGTTTTATGTCTGTCCTTCTCTGCAATTGGAATAGCGTAATAACCACTATACATATCTAAACAATGAAAATACTTAGCGTCTCTTAGAGCGTCTAAAATACTGTCTATGCGAGGAAGAGGGTATTTCTGGTCTACAATGAGATTGTTAAGTTTCCTATAGTCGGTTACAAGTCTTTTTCCTCCTCCTTTTTTAGGTACTATAAGAATAGGTGCAGCATAGCTACTTATGGCAGGTTCTATGATCTGTGCTTTCAATAATCTATCTATTTCTGTAATTATTACTTCCCTGTCCTTGGGACTTACTCTGTATGGGGGTTGATGAACTGGGATGTCATCTTTTAAGTGTATGCGCATCTCACATACGTCTGTTACTTCAAGTTCGTCTATACCAGATGCAAAGCGGTCATTATATTCATTTAACAGGTCGGAAATAGCTTGCTTATGTGAATGCTCTAGTTGTGGATTCACATCAATTTTATCTATATTTGGGGAACCTGTTACTACTTGTGTTTTGTAAATATATTCTTCTGTGTTAGCTTTGTCCTGCTTTATATCCCTAATCTCAGCTACTATCCCTAGTTTGGCATTCTTAAATAGAGTGTGATTTCTATTCGATTCATTTATTAAGAAAATCCATTCAGTTGTATTTGAGACTAAGGCTTCAGGAATAATAATATTATATTTCTGTTCTAACGCTAAATCTTGCGTGAAAAGTCCTTCGTTTGTTTCCATATTACCCTTAATATTTACTTTAACTTTTTGCATTGTACGGGCCAGCACTACGACTTCTTGTGCAACCCTTATTGTTGGGGTTTCTACCTTCAGCTGCTCAACCTGCATCTCAAGGAATGGGTAGTTTTCCTGACTTTCTTGTTTCTCAAATTTTATTTTAACTTGTTCGTTGTGAACTTGGAGTTTAACATTTCTATCCTCAAAATTAATTTGGGCATTGAATCGGTGACTGAAATCATTACCCAACAGACAATCGTTTGCTAAATCTGATACCACCCACATTGGATGTCTTATACATGCTTTTCCTAATTTCATATTTACCATGACCTTTCCTGCTACACGGAGTTTTCCATCATTAGCTGTATGTAACACTACATCCTGTTTTGACTTCCTAATGAACTTTTTTGGTACTATTTCTGCTTTAATAAGTGAGGCCGATGCACCAGTGTCTAGAATACCCTTAATTGGCTTGCCGAATATTTCCATTGCAATATTTAAAGGACTAGATGTCTGCATTTTTATCTCTAGTATTCCATTTTTGGTATTAATTTGTTTATCCCTGTTTTGATGTATGTTTTTATTAAAGTTTTGTCTTTTCTGCCGAATGTCATGGGGATTACTAAATTTTAGTATTTTCCTCCTTTTCAATTGCGCCAGCCTCCTTATTAATTTTGGTACCCATACTTTCCTTACCATTGGGCACGCATTTAATCTGTGACCTGAATATAAACACCAAATACAAATATTTCAATATTTTAATTGTTTTTGTGTATTATGTGCATTAATAATAATACAATTGTGAAAAATGAGTCACAGGGACCTATGAATAATATAATTAGCGAGTAAAATACACTTACGAGAAAAGGGACAGAGAAGCCCTACGCCGAAATAAATAAAAGGGACAGAGAGGTCCTACGCCGAAATAAATAAAAGGGACAGAGAGGTCCTACGCCGAAATAAATAAAAGGGACAGAGAGGCCCTACGCCGAAATAAATAAATGGGACAAAGAAGCCCAACGCCGAAATAAATAAATGGGACAGAGTAACCCAACGCCGTAATGAATAAATAAACGGGACAGAGAAGCCCAACGTCGAATAAAGTAGGTAAGAGTATAGCCTATAAATAAATAAAAAATGCATTGTAAGTGTGTATGATAATTATGATAGGTCAAAAGTATTAAATAAAATGTTATATAATGGAATAGCCTCACGATCTACCAATATAATGGAATCATAGCCACGTGCCATTTAACTAACATAAATTTTTCATCTTGATAGAACGCAAGAATTCAAAAAAAAATCAGGGACATCTCAATTATTTTGTACATAGAAGTGTCATTAACTGAAAAATACTTAGAAAAGTATGAAATAATTTACATAACTGTAACACAGATTAAAGTGACAATTTAAATCAAACATAACATGACATTTAAATAATTTCATTCTTGACAACAACAAAATAAGAATTTTATTCAATGAGGTAAATAGGCTTGTGTGAAAGCAAGATTTTCTAGCAAATGTGGTGAAAATAAAATTATATTAGCTTATTAAAAGTAAGTCCTACTGTGAAAAAGAATAATATAAGAACTATTTGTTTGCCAAGTGTTCAAATAGCAATAAGTATAAGTTATTTAAAAGATGTAAATATGTATTAAAATTTAAATATGAACAATTTTGTTTAAGAACAAATTATATTATGTAAATAATAGTGATTTTTTATAATAATCTTGCCTTCAAGGAGCAAGCAGTTAAGCTACATGTTGAAATCATGTGTGTCAATGTCTACTACAATCAGCTGACAAAGAATTCGCTGACACCTAGCATTATCATAATTACTTAAATATACCAGAACTGTGTTATGATTTTGATTGCACATTTTACCAGTTCAATATAATTTTTATGTAATAGAGGAATGTTATTTTCAATAATATGGCAATCATCAATGTTAACTTTGTATGTACCCCCCCCCCCCCAAAAGAAAAAACACACACACAGTAAGTGTGAAAGCTATATATAAGTGAAAGACATACAATTTTATGTAAAACTTCATAGCACTTTGAATATTTAAATGAATCCTTTATCTTTGAAGACATACGCGTAATTTATTATAGTCCATAATTATGAAAGAATGTCATAATAATATAATTTTCTCTGTTTCAGGTGAAAAAAAAAATGTGTAAATCATTTAAATCATATAATTACTTTTCTTTTTTCACAATGACTTCATAGAAGCAGCTCAAGAAGAAAAATACGCACATTCAAGAATGCATGCAAAACAAATAGAAAAAAAAGATAATGTAGGCCTACATAAATAATTATAACGGTAAAAAGAAATATACTGATGTGCACAAAAAGGGGCCCCGAAGAAAGAAAGAAAAAAAAAAGTTAACCATCCCTCAATACCATTATACCCACCCTTCCCACTTAAAGATTGTGCATTTATAACAAGATAAATTTTAAGAGAAGAAATTTTAAAAAGAATTTTAAAAGAAGAAAGAAGTCAATGTATTTTCATATGTATAAGAAATGTTACTATGTATTTAAAAGTTTTCAATGTTCTATTTAACATCAAATATCAATTCATTGTAGGGAGATTAGTACGTACACTTCTTAATTTTTAACATTTCAGTAGAAGAAGAAAGAAAAACTCAAAATTCTTATAGAACAGAATTTTTTAATATTTTGAATTTTGTTTAAAGACAGTTTTTATTTTAAAAAAAGTTATTTACACACAAACTATGAATTATAAAGAACATTTAACGTTTAATTTTGTTGTATTCAGATAACAATGTATTTCAAGTTCTATAATAATTTTCTGTTTGAATAATTTCTAATGATGCACATTTTTTTCTGTTAACTGTGTATCACTATTTTGTGAATGAATACTGACACAATATTGCATTCACTTAATTTTCTCATATAAAAATGTATGTTTAAATAATAGGTGCAGATTATATTTATAAGAACTGTTATACTAAGTGACAGTTCATTGGAACGATTTTACCTGATTGCTGTTATTGATATTATGTCTTATGTTTCAAATTTCAGAAAAATTATTCGTATTGTTAATAGGCTAATATGCACTTAAAAACAACTTAACTTATTAAGAAAAAAGAGTTTACCAAAATGAAAAGCCAAATATTTCAATATTTTATTTTCTTGCGGATTAAGTGCATATATTTTAAACAGAAAAGGGTTTTATTATGTTTATGTTGAGACACTGTAATTTACTGATGTAAGCAGCACACACATTCCTTTCTATCCAAGAAGATTCAGATTATGCTAAATAATCAATTCTCCAAAACAATGACCTCCTCATTCCGATATCAATGCAGAAAACGATGAATAGTAGTCCACAGCTGATGTACTGATCTCTGTACAAAACGTATCATCGTAAAATATGGACCAAGGACCAAGGACCAAGGTACCTACAGGTACCTACACCATGAAGGAGGGAAGGGTGTTGTGGAGCAACTACAGATTGCAAAGATATTAAGTAATATGATTGCCGCAACACAATGAAGAATCAACAGCCTAATTACAGAGTGCAATGTCAGCATTATCTTCGTATAAATAGGACTCGAAATATGTACTAGGAGAGTCAGGCAGCAGCCCTGTCTGTGGCCACGCCACTCGGGCCTTTGGGCCCGAGAGAAGATTGGAGAGGTTCCGACGACAACATCACCCCGTCAACCCTTCCCGTGTGTGCTGCTAGCTCTGAGAACAACTTCTATAAAAGGTATGAAACTTGTCTATGTTAGTATTGTATCAATGTGTAGAGAGACATCATAAACTATTTGAGTAAATATGAATACTTACATGATTCTAACTAACAGAATAAGAATATATATGTTGTTAATAAAGTTGATAGTATCTTTTATACGGATTTTATGAAACCCTAAAAGTAACACATTAACAAACAAATATTTAAATAAATATGTCATTGATATCGTAAGGTGTAATAAATCTTATACGAAATCCTACAGAAAGTCACCTAAGCTATTGAGCTAGACAGTTTTTTTTAGTTTCTAAAAAATTTGCTTCAAGTGACTTAGGTACATATTGTATTATCAAAATCATAATTATTATGTAGCTAAACCACTATTCTCAACATTTCTTCTCTGCCGCTTACACGTTCGTACTTATTATTTGATAAATAGTCCATTTTTATATTTTACGCAGCCCTTGGGAATGTTTTCACTATCTTGGCATCATTATATTTTCTTATTATTCTAAGAAATCTTATTATAATAATCGTAGAATATTTTAAAACTGTTTGCTGTCAATTAAATCTGGTTCTCTGTGAAATTTTACGGATGTTCATAAACTGTAGCCTACAAATAAATTATCATGCGCTGAATTAAAAAAAAAATTACTGATTTCCGTTTGAAGAGCATTAAAGTCAGTCAATTGGATTTGCATAAATAAAAATATTACAACAGTATGGACTTGATATTATCCGATTTAATGCACTTCGCCTGAGATTTCATTACGTGGATCGAGCACATTTATATGATTATGCCTCGTGTGGGCATTTCATGTCATGGACACCCACGTTTTTGAAAAGTCAAAGTACTTTTAACTAAGAAGTCATATCCCACTCGACGGTCTGACAAATGCTAAATTTACAATTCTTCATTTATTTCGATGCGCTGCAGCAGAAACACTTGGAAATAATACCGTCAATTATGGGTTATTATGTGGCGTTCTTATAATAAATTAAAACATTATGTGGGATGTTCTTGGAATCTCAGCAGTACAATATCTTTGCTTGATGGAACTATGGCAGTTCCATAATATTTGCGCATCCTGATTTAGCGAGTGTTTTGAAAATTTCTTTCATTTAACTTGCAGAGAGCTTTTAGTATCAGATAGAATACTTTTATCTTCATTACTGACGATTATAATTTGAAGTGCCTGATTTTGTTCCCGAGGAAAGAAGGCCACTGCATAGGCCAAGAAAATGGTGTAATAATGGATTTCACGAGAGCCTAATGCAGTGGGAAAGACACAGAGTTCTGTGGAGAAAGAACCTAGTAGCTGCGCGCGGTACTCTGGGACTAATCACGAAAAATAAAATATATTTCAAAAAATTCATTACAGGGTCAATCCATTATAAATGAACCAAATTAGCAAAAATTTGTTGCACAACATTTTTGGTTTTTCTATTTTTTTTACCAGTTACTCTCCAATATTAGGTGAGTTCAAAACTGTGGTAAAACATTTTTTAGGCTCATACTTTTGTTTTGGCGGCCATTTTAAGTTTGCTTTGTAACAGTTTTTCGGCCAGAAACAAGTTTTGCACAAATGTATGTAACTGTTAATTTTATAGATAACAAGACAAAATAAAGATCTAAATTATCAGAATGAAATGCTCTAGATCTTTGTTCTAACATAATATTACCTAAGTAGTGAGGAAAGTGATGGAAAAAATTCACAACTACAAATTGAAAATTAACTTAAAACGGGAGTTTTAGTGCCACAAAATTATTAAAAGGAATAAAGACTCACCCTTAATTTTTTCTTGTGTAGATCTAATATAGGACTACTTGCTGTAGAAATTTCAAGCTTGAGACCTTTGCCTTTTTTTTTCTTTTACAATTTAAAAAAATGCCCGAAAGCGTATTTTGCCAATATTTGAAGTAGAATTTCTCAAAAGGGCCTGAGTGAAAAATTATGAAATTTATATAGATAACACCTCCTTATGATATAAAGATGTGATACAAATTTGGTTACTGAGACTCAATTAGTTCCCGAGTTACAGTGCATCGAATTTGGCCAAAAATTGCATTATAAGCACACGAATTTTAACGGTAATTTAATAGTAAAAATCCACATTGTAATTTTGAATACAAAATTTTAGTGAACCTAAGTATGTTACAAAAAAGAGTTGTACATGTAGGCTACATTTCATCAGTTAGCATGAAAAATTTATAATTTCCTCAAAGCGCTGAAGAGCGTTAAAATTTCGGTGCATAGTTTGCAATTTTTGGCCAACTTCGATGCACTGTAACTCTGGAACCAGTTCAGTCTCAGTCACCAAATTTTTATCACGTAAGGAGGTGTTATGTGTATAAATTTCATAATTTTCACTCAGGCCCTTCTGAGATATTCTACTTCAAATAATGCCAAAATAGGGCCAATCCGTTAGAAATGAACCAAATTGAATAAAATTTTTTGTTCAACATTTTTGGTTTTCCTAATTTTTTACCAGTTACTCCCCAATATTAGGTGAGTTTAAAACTAGGGTAAAAATTTTTTTAGGCTCATACTGTTTTCTTGGCGGTCATTTTAAGTTTGCTTTGTAACAGTTTTTCGGTCGGAAACTTGTTTTGCACAAATGTATGTAACTCTGTTAATTTTATAGATAACAACACAAAATAAAGACCAAAATTATCAGAATGAAATGCTCTAGATTTTTGTTATAACATAACGTTAACCTAAGTAGTGATTAAAGTGAAGGAAAAAACTCACAACTACAAATTGTAAATTAACATAAAATGGGAGTTTTAAAGCTGCAAAATTATTACAACGAAGAAAGATTCTCCTTTAATTTTTTTTTCTTATATAGATCTATTATAGGACTACTTGCTGTAGAAGTTTCAATCTTGAGAACTTTGCTCTTTTTTTAATACAATTTTTAAAAAAGCCCAAAAGCGTATTTTGGCAATATTTGAAGTATAATATCTCAAAAGGGCTTGAGAGTTCCAGAGTAACAGTGATTTGAATTTGGCAAAAAATTGCGTTATACGCACACGAAATTTAACGGTAGTTTAATAGTAAAAATTCACTTTGTAATTTTAAATATAAAATGTTTAGTGAACCTTAGTATGTTACACAAAATAGTTGTATATGTAGGCTACATTTCATCACTTACCATGACAAAGCTTTGAAGAGTGTTGAAATTTCGGTGCATAGTTTGCGGTTATGGCCAACTTGCACTATAACTCTGTAACCAGTTGAGTCTCAGTCACCAAATTTTTATCAAATCTTTATATCATAAAGAGGTGTTATCTTTATAAATTTCATAATTTTTCAATCAGGCCCTTTTGAGATATTCTACTTCAAATAATGCCAAAATACGCTTTTGGGCATTTTTGAAAAAATGCACAAAAAAACAGCAAAGTTCTCATCCTTGAAACTTCTACAGCAAATAGTCCTATAGTAGATCTATGCAAGAAAAAAATAAGGGTGAGTCTTTCTTCCTTTTAATAATTTTGCGGCACTAAAACTCCCGTTTGAAGTCAATTTTCAGTTTGTAGTTGTGAATTTTTTTCTTCACTTTCCTCACTACTTAGGTAATATTGTGTTAAAACAAATATCTAGAGCATTTCATTCTGATAATTTTGGTCTTTATTTTGTCTGTTATCTATAAAATTAACGGAGTTACATACATTTGTGCAAAACATGTTTTTGACTGAAATACAGTTACAAAGCAAATTTAAAATGGCCGCCAAAAAAAAAAGTATGAGCTTAAAAATTTTTCACCATAGTTTTGAACTCACCTTTTATTTGGAAATATCTGTTAAAAAAATTAGGAAAATCGAGCAACTTGGCCTGGTTCATTTCTAATGGATTGACCCTACATGCTTTGGAATATTCCATGTACTATCATCACATAATGTTGTTGTTCATTCTGACAATTTTCAACACAAAGATACCATAACTGACCTTGTTTAATTTGAGAGTCGTAGCATAATATCACTTCTCAAGTATTTTAAATATATTTTTTATATCAACCAATCCAACGAATGTATGATGATTTATTAAACTTCCAACTGGGCGAGCAGCAAATTTGATTCCGAGTTTTCGGCAGATAGATTCGTTACCATCTTCTGGGAGAATTGAGCTGATCATAGGAAAATATCTGTATTATATGAGAGAGACAAGAAATGCTTGGCGTGGTGAGGATCAATAAGGAAATATTATCTCTTCTACATAACACAGATATTTTCCCACGAAGACCTCACAACTCCCTGAAGATGGCAGCGGAGCAAGCTATTGAAAGCTCGGAATCAATCCTCCTACTCACCCGATTTGAAGCTCGAGAAGCCATCACACATTCTCAGCACTGGGAAAGCAATCTAACGAAGTTAATGACTAAAGAACCTAAAAATTCCGTTTAGTTCATCAGACCTTCTCAACCTTGTATAAGTTCCGGTTACAACAAACATATTTCTTACGTGATGTTAAGAAAAATCCAAGTCACCTTTGTATAGTGTACGTTAATGACACTGGAGACTTGGCAGTTGCCTGGAGCTATTTGATCATTTTCTGGTGATGTTGCAGATGTCCTTGGTCTGTCGCCTCTTTCATTATGTATAAAGCTTCTCAGTTTTCTGAAAAGGTCACTCTGAGGCCGTGAGTTTTGTAAATGCTTACTCTGATTGAGCATTTGTGCTAACTGTTACTGAAGAAATTTACTGATGTTATTAACACACAAATAATCGCTTTCATTTATCATAATCATTGCATTCACATTCATTTGTCTTTATGGTGACAGTAATAGGTGCTAATGACTTGTTTGTAACTCGCGGCTCGAGTTCGATTCAGTTGACTTAGCCCATCACAGCAGTCGTAATTTCTATTGGGAAATTATCTCTTGCAACGTTAATTCTACTTCAGGGACTTACAATATATTATATGCATTCTTTTGGCTTTTATACAGATATAGATAACGGAATAATATTTGAAGTGCAACATCTACTATCCTACCATCGCTTATTAGGCCTACATATAGAAATATAATCTTAACTCTATAGAACTAATATTGTAATGGTTGGGGTAGACTGTTAGTAATATTTATCAACAAAGTTTAGCTTTTTGCTTGAAGTTTCCTTTCCTACTATTGTAGGCTATTCAATTTTGATAGATTATTTATGTGCTTAGGCATACTGTTATTAAAATTTCCGTACAGAAATTGTAAATGAATTTTATATAAACTTTGTTATCTAGTAAAACTTTTTATTCAAGAAATAACCATGTGGAGAAAGTGAAGAGTTTGTATTTAATAATAATAATAACAACAACAACAACAATAACTTTATTCCCAGCTTTTATAATAATTCTAATCCTGTCTCCTGAATTCTCGGCGTACCCCACCCCTAATTTTACTGGGCATATGGAAATTGTTTATAACTTTTAATGTTAGCTGTTTCTGAGCTATATACGTCTATATTTTCTTCTGCTAGGTTTATATTTTTGAGATGTTATCATTCGCATACACCAGGTCACACATTTTATTCAATCTGCTCATGTTCTCTTTATGGAAGTTTTATGTAATTCGTAACTTAAGCTATTTCTAAGATATATCTGTTTGTTTCTTCTAAGTTTTTATTTTTAAACCTTTTACTTTTTATACATTACGTCAAAGGTCTATTCTCTTTTTTTCCAACCACTGTTTCTTTGTGGATCTGCACCCGGACTCGAACAGTTTTGCTCCTTGTGATGTCTTTCACATTATTATCTAGCTCTTACCTTATAATGTTATAATAACTTATATACTAAATATTTTAAATTAAAAGATAGTATAAAGCTTCATGTAGCCAAGTAGCTAGCCTACGTTCTTCTCAATCCCCCAAAAATCAATCAGATGATACGCTCTTATATAATTTCCTTGTTAAAATGTTGTTCTTATTATTATATTATTGTTATTATTTAATATATTATTATTACTTCCTCTTCCTGTACCATTGATACTATAGGTAGAGAATATACTAAAATATTGTGTTCGATTCCGAAATTCGAAGTTGAGTTTTCAACATGAATAGGTCTACACGTTTTGAGGCCCCTTAACAAAAAAAAAAAATACTATTTTAAGAAATATGTCTGTGTGCGTGTGTGTGTCTGTGTCTGTGAACAGCCTAGCTCAAGAACGAAAAGTCGTATGAAAACAAAATTTTGTATTTGGGATAGGTATATTAGATACAAAGATTAGCGACAAATTTCTCTTACTTCTAAGGCCATTTTACATTAAGAAAACTCGTTTATTGGGATTCTCTCGGAAACGGCTTTTACGACTTTGTTTAAATTTTGTAGATTCTTTTGGGGGTTCTTTATTAAGAGCTAAAAATCGTATTTGTAACATTTCCTCACAAAAATTATCTTAAGGGCACTTATAAGCCATCCACTGTTAATAGAAATGATGAACAATAAAGCTTTGCATCAAATTGAAACAACCGAATACGCGCTCTTTGCAATATAGCCTCTTATTCTATATAAGAATGTGAAGTGTGAAATTTATATTGCCTATGCTTAGGGTATATAAAGTTCCGTGAGTGCATTAATAAGATTTATTTAGGTTGTGTATCCTTCGGGGATGCGATGTGGTAACAACATTCTCTTCAATTATGTTACAACCAATTTACACGAAGACTATGTATGACATACATAATAAGAAGAGGCAAAACTTTTATTTGGACAAAGGAAGTTATGTGTTTCACATCAGATTTGTATTATCTAAGGGCGAAACTTTGAACATTATTGCGAATTATTCGAGTGTGCGAGCTAGATTTTAAGATACCGGATTTGGTTTTCTCTATCTATAAAGAAAAGTTAAGTTAATAAGTTAGTTAAAAAATCCATGCGCACAAAAATCCATGATAGGTCTTCTTAATAAGTATACTGTGACACGGTAACTTCACAGAAGTTTTTTTTGTTTGTTTTAATTACACAAACTGAGATATACCTTTTAATATGGTTGGTTTAAAAATGAAAAGTTTAAACCATGAACGCAGAAAAACAACTTCCATCAATTTTTCTAGAAAACATTCTGTGAATGTCCATAGGTGTACAACATTGTAAGGCAAAGAAGGCAATGAATGTTTTGCAAACAGCAATATTCGAATATGAAAGAAATGATTTAGTAAATGTTGGAAATAATATTTCGTAAAACGTCTTAAGTAATTACACTACTACATCGATAAGGATCATTAAACTTCTTCTATATAATAACCATATCCAATGGAAGACAGATGTTAAGAGGCACTTAATCTCGAATACTTTTTTAGTTTTCTTTATCATCATCTCTTTTCATTTTTAACGGATTGTCGCCTTAATAACGTACTACTTACTCAATGAACGTTTTAGGTTTTGGGGATTTAGACATTTAATTTTCTAAATCTTAAATCCAGCGAGTACGTGAACGTTGCTACGAGAAAGAAATCCACCGTGGTTCCAAAAGTGCAAGGTGCATGATTCTGTTCTCAACGCAGGTGAAGTCAATATTTGATCTGCCAATTTCGCGTCTCTATTTGCTCATTGCTGGTACGTCAACATAGAACTATCTTAGGTTGGATCTTATGAGTTATAATGGTGCCCTGGGGTTTCAGATTAATTTTACGGACTATTACACATTTGTCAAGCATTCGCTCTACACAGCCGGGCAGCATTTAATGTGGCGGACTTAAACAGACTTATCAAACTCCCGAGGCTGTCCTTCTTACTTCCTCTCAGGAAAACGAAAGTATTTAATATATTGACATTGATATTTCAGTTTTTACAGACTGCATATGTCAGGTAAATTCAAGCTCATTTAAAATGGAAGGAACGTAGTCTTTGCTCGATCATTCCAGTTTTACAAGAATGGCAATCCCTGTTCATTTATTTAGGTTCTCATTGCAAGCATATACTGTATTCGTATTTCCATATGTTATTTTATATATGTAGGCATTAGACGAGGATAATCAGAAGAAAAAAATTGACCTTCAGGTGACTATGACCAAGCTCTACCAAATATTCTAGCCAAAGTTCTAGATACGGGTAGCAAATGGAATCTTTCTTCTATGATTACTTCTAATGGTCGGCCTCACTGAAATATTTCACGTCACGTAAACCTATATTACGAGACAAGCTAATTAAATTTTTTGCTACCGAATTCTCACTATATATTGAACAGTGTCATATAAAATGCAGATACATAGGCTAGTCATGCTCCAACAGATTATTACATATCTTCAGGCATTACATGAGAAACATTTTAAGAAAAATTCCTCCTACTACAGGACTCACCCCGGGACTTTCAGCTGTTCAATTAAAGCTCTAACAACTGAGCACATGATTGACACTGTCGCATCTGGTATCCAGAAACATGATTTTATATTTTACGAAAAGCCAGTATAATTGAAATCTATTTTACTGAAAGTTTCAAAGAACTAAAGAACAAAGGCACGGTTAGAAATATTTAATTGGAACATTTACATTACCGGCACTGTATTAAAAAAAAAAATCAATCGACTGTAAAAATACTTTGTTGATCTTAAAACCTATTTTTAATTTTGAATTTCTTCTTGAATTTTTTGATCGATTTAATACTCAAGTGTTTCCATCTTATATAAATGGAATTGGGCTAGTCTATGTAACAGTTGTTATTCAGGAAGGGTTTCGAAAATTGGAATTAAGTTTGACTTTTGAGCAACTGTTTTTTAAATCATGAAATTAATTTGGGCCCTCTTGGGTCGAGGCCTACCCCTTACAATCACACATGCTCTAAGCCTGCCGCCTCTTATTCTAATATCCAAAAGTTCGTATTCCCGAGAAATGCAAGATAAACGAATTCATCCATTTATAGGTAAAGTAAAATCAGCATTGCATCATGGGAGAGAAATCTCTGATCATACCAAGTGTCACATTCATCCATCTTCATTATGCGTTTCTTAATTTCATGCAATGAATGTTATTCTAATGTCATTAATGGAACCTAATTTACACGTGTGAGATACATTACATAACATTACATAATAAATATATTTTTTGCTACATGTAGGGCACGTACACAAATTTTCCTGTCTGCACTCCTCACATTATCTGTAAGTTAATATTTGCTTTTAAAATAGAACACGGAAAGTAAAAGTTCTCGTTATAATACCATATCTGACAACAACGATTAAATGTTAGACATATAATTAAGGAATCGCGCACAATGTGCATTATCTTAACCTAAGACTTAACCTACCCAGTCCTGAACCCGGGAAAGGGATTTTTCACTACTGAAAAATCCCCGACCCGGCCGGGAATCGAACCCGGGCCGCTGTAAAGAGGTAATGTAGACAGGATTTTTGTTAATTCCCAACAATTTGAATAATTAATATCTTACATGGTTATCCTAGTTATACTATCTTCTTTTTTTGTTCATGGAATGTCTGGTAATAATTCTGTGATAGCAGGGTTAAGTTCTTAAAGAAGAAGGTACATCTTTGAGGGTTAAAACAATGCAATTTTTAATTATTTTGTTCTTTATAATATACATTTCCCCCTTTAATTTGGTGAAAGAAAAATTAACCTATCTGTTATACTTTCTAAGTTATGGCGATAAACATTCGATGATGTCACCTGCTTAGGCAGGTAAGTAGACATTTTTGTCGCCTGTTTTCAGTAAGAAGACATTTTACAATCTATTACGTCATATCTCGAGAACTGTTGAAGATATTTTAATGAAATTTTGCAAGGTTGTGTAATTCAGCCACCTCAACAAAATGTACTAAAATGGTTTCTGTGGCCCGTATTGTAAATTTGTATTATTTTTTTCTCAAGAAAAATCTCAAACTTTCAGTACCTTCCGTAAAAAATTAATATAACTTAGATTTTATCTGGAGAGATAGCAGAAAGATCCTAATGTGTGTTGTAGTTGTGGGTATTACTTCATGCAAGATTTATTTAAAAATTCATATATTTATTCATAACATTCTTTTCTCTTTCATTCTTTCTGTCTATCATTTCTCTAAAGTAAATACTCCATTTTTTGTCTTCTCAGTTTTTTATTGTATTTTGTTTCTTGTGCTTGTTTCTTCTGTTTCTGTTTCCTAACTTTCCATATCTTCCTTTATCTTTTCCATTTCTTTTATATTCTATCTTTAATTCTTTCAATTTTTCATTCGTTAATTTACTCATTGATTTGGTTTTGTATTGTCCGTTTTCCATTTCCTTTACCTCCCTCCTTTTTATCATATTCCTCTATTCACTCATCCTGTTCTTTCGCGATAATATTCTTAGAGGAGGGCTTAGATTAATGCATCATGTAGACATGACATGCTATCATGACCCATATTCGGAATTTCTTTGTTGATTGTAGATAGGCAGAAGATAGATTAAGGTCATAAAGTTCATGACATTGCAAGGTTAGCGTAGACAGAAGTGACAAATTAAAGTATTTTTGCATCACTGTTGAGTTAGACTGAAATTAGCAGCTGCACTGACTGGTTCCGTTATCATCGGGACGACAACTTCCTGCTGAGGCGGGCTGACCTGAGAGAGCACCACAGAAATTCTCACAATCATCTGGAGCGAAATACTCAGCTCTGACACACCAACTTCCTAAATCACTCAATCACGTCTCTAGAGGCTTTCTATCAAACATAACGTAACAACTTTCTACTTCATATAACCTAAAAGTGTGATTATAATAACTGAAATTATCTTTGAATTACTATTACATCATAATTTATTCCCTTTGGCTATGTAATTTTAATGTGTTCATAATTTATAGTCTTCAGTTTCCAAACAGCTCCAGTAGTACAAGGAATGGTAAATTCATAGAAAAACGGAGTTAAACAAAACTTCATGGCACCGTGTTCCAAAAAGGGATATCCGACCGAAATGATCAATGGTTGATGGTCGGATTGGAACTTTTTCTTCAGCATTTCGTTAGTTGTAATGTTACTGAAGCGGGTACTTCTACATTAAGTCCTCATCTGTCCTCATGAGGCTGACCTCCAGACCTCCCTACATCGGAAAAATGTTAAAAGGAATCAGAGATCGAACCCGGCCCTCCCGGTCCATTGACAGCAATGCTGACAAGTAGATCACGAAGAAAGCTCAGAAAAATGGGAAGTGGGTAGGTACTGTCCGCTAAAGAACCGGGCCTAAAGTAAACAAGTAACGTCTGTCTCACTCTTCAATATGTGTGAGTAATGTGCTAGAGTGAGATGGAGTTAATTGTTTACTTTGGGGCCGGTTCAAGAGCGAAAAGTACCTACTCACTAAAATGTCTAAAACATTTGTGCGCCGACAATACTTACTGTCAAAGCAAATTTAGCAATTTAATTGACACTTAAAAATCTATTAGAATGCAAGCATGGTTTGCGTCTTACAATGAACATTTGACGAGATAAACGCAATTACACAATTTCCTTTCAAACCAAATCGCAATCATTGCTCAATTTATCAATCCTTAGCACGAGCGTTTGCTCGTATGGATAATATATTTGTGTATTTTTGTGTATTTGAAATACAATTTAAAAAGTGCGTACTTTATAAATTCAGTTCATGTCGAGTGTACGAACCAGGAAGTTAGTTTTGATGGTGTCTACTGAATTTGATAATCTTCATTATCGCAATTTATTCGCCGCCTTTGCTAAGAAGATAAAGAGTAATACAAGGCCGTATCTTGTCAGGCGACTGAATATCAATAGCAGTCGTAATTTTAAAGTGGTAATGATTTGTGTTTATTTTCTGATTAGAATTCTAATGCTTTAAGGTCGCTTGTAACTACGATGACTTTCTAAGGGCATTATAAAGAATGCGCAGCCTGCTGTTAGGTTGTAAAATTTATTGCGTTGGTCCTATCTGATAAAACATTATCTACATTTATATATTTAGTAAGATATTAATAGAATATTAGTAGATGTTAATAAAACAACATAGAACTGAATTAATGATATAACGTACTGTTTTAATAGATGAATACTTCACTATGAATTTTTCCAAGTGTTATGGTGCTACATCCCGATACTATTTAAGCATACTTACCACATATAGATAATAGGAGTCGTGTAACTGCACTAGATGAAGATCTTTGCGGGTGGGAAGAAGAAGATCTTTGAGGGTTGGTCCGTTTTCTAATTCTTATTAAAAATAATAGAGATAAGATAGAAACGGATGAATAAAGAATTTAGAATCCAGTTAACAATAATTTTTTAGGGAAGGAATAGTCTTAATAGAAAAAATTACCTAGTGCCATTGTACTTGGGAAAAACTTTTTACTCAATGCTCAAGAACAAACGGGAGGTAACAAACATTATTTTAATAAATTCATACTTTTAATATGAAAGTTGCGTTGACCTTACGTAATTTTGTTCATTCGAAGGGAGTCCTTAACCCTATCCTGTCTAAATATATCATACAATCCATAGATCTTTATCCCCTTCTCCGTGTGACTTGCAAGAACCATGGTGGTAATATTGAAGGAAAAATAAAAAGGAAAAGGGATGGTCATGAAATAAAAGAATATAGGCTTTACTGTGCCCACACTAGGCTTGCCATGTTTAATTTTAAATCAATTACACTTATGTGATATATCAATAGAAGTTTTCTTTAAATTTAATAAAATATTTAAGTACCCGCTTACAAGGTAGCATAGGATGCGAATTTAGCATATTTGCATGCTTTTTTTCTTAATGAAGACGATACACACAGAGCATTAACCCATTTCTTGTTCTTTTAGATTACTGTGTAAGATTTTACTGTGTATATTTCAATATATTTTAAACGTCAAACCATATTTACACCTTACGAGCATATATCTGCATATTTATGGTTTCTTAATAAGAAAAATGAAATTATAATATGTATTTTTGTTTGTTCCGTATTCATGTTTTTTTTTTATTTATTTATTTCCAGAATTAGTTTTTTACAGCTGTTCCCTCCTTTCCTGATCTTTACATCACCGAAATGGTCACTTCTAAAAATAAACTGCTAGATCACATTACTGTATATGTAGCTTTCAACTCTTTCTTCCCCTTCCGTTTATTTTTACTAGCACAGAAACTTGTATTCATTTTTTATGTTTATTTATTGACTTTATTTTGGGGGATTCTCTTCTTTTTTAATGTATGGCGCAATGAAATGATTTAAGATTGTCAGCTGACTTCAAGCCGTTATTCGGCTTATTCATTTAAGGGAATTGGTAATTAATGCTAGCAAAAATATATAGGGAACATGATGTATGCTTAAGAAGCCATAAATCAGGTGTTAACAGCTACATTTTTTGAAACTTTTTATACTTTACATGTCCACTCTGCAGTTTAAAATAAGTAAACAATGATTGTTCAAGACTTCACTGTTTGATAGTAAATAACTTTTGAACATGTTAGGGATAATTTACTTTTACTGTTGCTTGCCTTCAATTAAGTACGATTTATTCCATTTCTGTTTCTTAGATTTCTGTGAAACTTCGGGAAGCTAATAACAATTGGTACTAATTCTTACCCTTCCACAATCAATGTAATATGTACAATATTACTGCCAAAAACTGTATGAAGACTTCATGACTATTTTTTCCCTATAAAATGAATAACAATTTCTGTATATTCAAGAATTCTTATACAATTCCGCTAAGGGAGATTTTTCATTGATATTTGAAGAAATATTGAACGGAAGTGACAACTTTCAAGTAGGCCTTCTGTCCAGTAATACCATGTATAGGAGAAAGTACATTTTCGGTTTATATGAAAATTTTGGTCAAACTAAAATTTAGAGAAATATGTCATAATATATCATTATGAGAACTGAAAGAAATATATACCTTTCAAAAAACGAGAATAAATTTCTATTAGTTTAATTGGAGTTGTGCTAGTAGTTTTAGTTTGTTTACTGAAAATTGATTTAAAGGCATTAATTGTTTATTCTTATGTTGCTCATATAGGTTACTGCATGTTTTCCAGTTTTCTTGTGCGTATTTGATTGCATATTTATAGGTTTTTAATGCATATATGTCCGCACCTTGATCACATAAAAACGAAATATTTAACGTAATATAATATAATATACGGTTGTAGCTTATGAAAACGAAACCTTTTAGAATAATATGGTACACACTTTTAAGAATGGTTCCGATTTGTACGCAATTGAGAAGATTGTTAAAGTATACTGGTCACTGCCTTTGCCTAGACGCCTGTGAACACTTCGTTTTAACCCGAAATATAATCATAGGAAATAAAACATTAACTAAAAAATTCTAAGATGATCAGAGGTCCAAATGATAAAACAATTTTTTGAATAACAGTTTTAGAAGAAGAAGAAGAAGAAGAAGAAGTAACGACGTGAAAAAGATACAAAAAAGTTTAAGAAAATGGGAAACTTTTTATATAACTTATAACTTAGCCTGGTTGTGAGATGTATAAAGGAAATAAATGATTGTTGGGAAAGGAAGTGAATTATTATAATAAATATAACATATAAATATTGACTAGAGTAGCCTATATATGTATGAATAACATCCCAAGGCGAAAAACTAGGGGTTTATACTTGTAAAACTTCAGGACACAAATCTCTACTCTTATACAATTCAACGGCCCTAAATAGCGTGCTTGCTCGCCCGCTTCGTGAGACATCGGGTATACTCGGCGATGTTCGTCTCTCGCAGTCTAAACTTTCATGACGACTACAAAATTAGGAAGGAAAACCGTTTCTTTATTATATAAGGCCTAAGTGAAATGAACACAATGAAGAAATATTCTAATTTTATTTTTACTTACAATTTTCATAGCTCTGAACCACAAACATTTTTAATAACCTGCCAGTGTAATTTTCTTAAAAATCCTGGAGTCAATGAATAATGGCGGGCGAAGCCGGGGGCAACAGCTGTAAAATATTGATGGTTTTATCTCTTCAAATATCGCTGACAATAATAATCCAAACAAACCATTCCTTCCCTTGAAACATTATATAATTTCTGAAAATTACACTGAATTGATAAAATAAAATTCACGTCATATTCATGTCAATAAACAGCTGAGAAACAGTACGTATTATGTGTCCACAGGTTCTTTGGTACTGCATAATCGATTCTGATATAGTTTTCCCAGGGGGCGCTTTCATGTCGTGGAATGTACTCTAAAGCAGGAATTTTAGCTGTTTCATTAATTATTAATGGCTTAGTTTATGAATGATTCGCGTGCAAGTGTTAATAAATATAATGCTTTAATACTTATTATACTCTTAATTTTTAATTTTTAAAAGAATTATCGTGGCGAAGCCACGGGCACCTCCTAGTAAATTACATTACAATACATTACATTAACAAAAAATTCAAAAGAATGAGAAATAATGGGGTTCGCTTGTTCTGATAAGTTTATAATATAAATCTAAAAAAAAAGGTATGTGCAGTATAGATAAATAGAAAAATAGGTTTTGAATGTGGCAAAATAACATGCAAATTCAAACCGAGAAACCAGGCGACTAAAGTTTCCATGCACAGGAAGTTGGAAGCACATTGAGGTTTGAAAGTGGTGTCAACATCACCTGTTAAACGGCATAAAATTTTCCACAGTTAGATTATACTTAGCGTATGCTTGAAATTTTAACACTAAAATAAAAAATAGCACTTTTTGACCAAAATGGCTAAATCAACATTTCTGTCATCCATTAATGACGGTTCTAATTAATTACGTTACAGTCTATCTTAAACATGTTCTAATATGGTATAATAGTTTCTTATTTAAGTTGCAATTGCAGATTGTTCACCATGATGAACATATGAAAACCTCTTTAATAATGCCATACATAAAATGACACTGAAATGCATCACAAGGTCTCTCACCTTGGGTTAAGTGGACTACAAAAAAGGAAACATTCTGTTACACATAATTCAAGTAATTTGTCTGTTTGTCCTTTGATTGAATCATGGAAGCAGATCTGTTCAGGTGATTTACTCAGTAAATATACGCAACTTACGTGATTAATTATTTCACAAGCTATTATTCCTTCCTGTTTTTACCTTGGCATGTGCGAAGGCGGGCCAGTAAATGCTTTTCAATACCGAGTACCATAATATAGCTACCGAAGTAATTTAATAGCTAATACACTTCAGTTAATAAAAATTGTTATTGCCTATACATACGTCTTAGCCATTACCTTCTGTGAGAACAAGCAGAAATAATTGTAAGCAAGGTGGTGTACGCGTCCTTCTGCCTTTAAGAGCCCTTGAGTTCCACGAAAGGAATCTAGTGGGTTTGATTTGTATCTTGTTCCTTACTTGTTTGAACATCAATGTAGGCCTATGTCTTTCGAGTGTTTTTTAAAGGTAATACTTCGATAAACAGGTTTGAGGTTAATAGTTACAATATACTTTTACAGATGAAAATGTTAGATATCGCGGATAACCTGTGGGCCTATATCGTTTCTGTCGTAAAAAGTGTTCGTTTTGAGTTTCTTATGAAATATAGACAGAGAAGATATTTATGAAATAATATATTCAATAATTTAACTGGTCCTTTACGTTTCTTAAATCATGGGAAATTAACGAATATGCTTAATATAGAGGATTTTTGGTTTCTCCCCAAAGGTACCGTAGATTTTAAAGAAGATTACGTTCGGATCATTTGGGAAGGTGATTTGTAAATTACTTCTATAATTATTGTTTTCTTCCCTTTCCTAATTAACTACGTCATTATTAAGTTGAAAATTATGAAGATATTAAAGTTTTTCTTGTGTTTAAATGAAAAGTTAATTTGTTTAAAAATAAAGATAAGTATTTTGTTAAGAATATCTGGGTTTACAACAATCAATGGTACCCTACTTGGGTAATATACCGTTGACCCAGATTTAAGCTGGCTCAAATTATGAATCACACTTGAACAGATTTGATAATTCAGCTGAATTTGTAAATTCACTAATTTATAGTCCTAATGCTGCAATAAATATTTACAAACTCTTTGATGAAATTCTGCTTGTGAATCTTCAGCTAAAAAACCAAAGAAAACATGGAGAAGAAGAGTAAAAGAAAGTTGATAAAAACAGAACTGTAAACTGGCGATTTTAAGTTTTCAACAAAATAAAAGAAAGTGAAAATAATTTCAACAATTTTAAGAAAGTTTAAGAATTTAACTAGCGCCTCCCGGGTATTATGAACCTGTAAGAATGAGTGTTTACTTTTATGAAAAGTGTTTGGACACCTGAAAGAAATAGACTCGATGTAAAAACGTTAAAATCATTGCTTCAAATAAAAGTTAATTCAGAGTCTTCACGTGTGGATTTCAAAGACTTCGTCAAAGGAAATACGTCTTTTCTAAAGCAGGTCAATTCCTCCCGAAAGTATGAATATGACCGAAGAAAGAAATTGATTGCCTGACTTATTGAGTTATGTATGTTTAAATCAAAAGCTTGTATATAAGTAACAGGATATTAATTTTATAACTTACAGTCTACTAGGTACAGTTCTTTAATACAACCTAGATAATTTTAAATATTTTTGGGTAAAAAAGCCTGCATTTTTTCTTCCTACAAATAATTGCCTAATTATGGCAAACCTACATTCTCACCCATTTGATCAGGATGGCATGTAATGGCATTATATGTAAACAACTAAATATAAATTTCAGCAAATTCAGCTCCTAGGACTTAAATTAAGATTAATCAACTACATAAAATTATACTTTATACATTTTTCCTTAAACCAATAATATAGAATACGGAATTCAAATTTGGGTACAGCAAGTTACTCTTAATTTTAGAATACTCCCATTCAAAAACTAATCGAACCGATGGCATAATTCCCTGGTACATCAGCATCAAATATATTTGTCAAGATTTTGAAATTTTAACAGTGAAACGGGAAATTATGAAATTCAGCATGATCTCTCATATAAGTTAAATAAATATCCCAATTCATATGCAGTTATTCTCCTCAACAAATGCTTATAGGCTCAGTAAAAACAGGATACTATAGGTAGGCTTGCCAGACGTCCCGGTTTGACCGGAACAGTCCCGGTTTTCAGACAAAATCCCGGTGTCCCGGCCGGTTTACTTCACGTCCTGGTAAAAATTAAATTTGATTTTCTAGATGACCAAAAAAGTCTAAAACTAATTAACTGTAAAGGATTATTTAGGATAATTACTTTGTCATTTATTTCTGTACTGTATGAAAAGTGAAAATTATGAAAGAGTGATGGTCTGCTAATAAATAGCCTAATATTGTAATCGTATCGTCTTGTCTCGTCAATCGTGACCATGCGCGATGCGAGAGCTTGT
The DNA here is from genome assembly GCA_964059195.1 of Ectobius pallidus. Lineage (NCBI taxonomy): Eukaryota > Metazoa > Arthropoda > Insecta > Blattodea > Ectobiidae > Ectobius > Ectobius pallidus. The sequence continues at coordinate 77,246,335 of CAXKWD010000005.1, forward strand.
GAAGATTTTTACAAGATTAAAACCGTAAAAGACTTTCTAAAAAAACGTCCTAGCCAATGAAAAGTACAAGTAAATATTGTTCAAATTTTTATTCCCTATTCAAAGTGTTTCTTCTTACTTAAGTAACTTCTAAATATTAACATGTTAGAAATAAAATGTTTAAATTTATATGCTTACGTCATTTAGGTTCCTATTGAGTAATCATTTATTCATAGCATTGAGAATAAACTACCCTCTAAAACACTCTAAAAACCCGCCAAGGGTGTGTACCCTTGAATACCCGCGACGTTGGGGGGCATTCCGGTGTCCCGGTTGGACATTTCAGAAATCTGGCAAGCCTAACTATCGGCTACTTAATTACACGTTTAATATTGAAGCATCGTACAGATTTATTATGCTATGCAAATATTAGCTAGTGGATTATTATTTTAATAGATGTGTTTTAATTCATGTATCATCATTACTTGCTCTTCATTGTTGAACAGATTGCATTGTTGCAGATAGGATAAATTAATCTTTTAAATCTTGCACAGAATTCGTCTAGTGGTCTTAGAAGAATATCCCTGAAATCTGTAATATTTTATAGTTTTGTCTGATGCTTAAGCTTGACTTGTTTATATGGCTTGTGAAAGTTGTTTCGTTCAATTAATTCAGTGCAGAGTGATAAAAACTGAATGGGAAAATAAGATGGTTAAAATTACATTTGTAAATGGGTTTCACAATGCCGGAAGCTCATTCCTCATTCATACTTTTACGGAAACATAACATTCTTACTGATTATAGGCGGAAGACGAAAATACCAGGGTGACTAGCCTTCTGCCTGCAGGGATGTACAACATTCTGTTCGTTGCCTTACAAGGACGTCTTTCCACATCATGTCAAATGGAAATTTGAAGTAAGTGGCTTCTTCCATTATTTTGCAATTCTAATAATTCAAGCATACAACGAATTCTTTACATCCTAAAATTCAAAATGGGTATGGTCTAAAATTAAAATGATTAAATGTTGGAAACTACCATCAAAAGAAGGAACTAATAGAACTAACCTCATCATCTATTTCTGTTACCAGTGCTTCATACCATGTTTTTCGAACACCGGCTATATTACAGTAATAAGTAATTTTCCAACTTATATCCTTCTTCTATAGGATAGTCAGAAATCCAAAATTTTAATCTTATTGTCTCTGGTTTTAAGACTTCGAAATGTTAATATAATATTTAATGTTTTTAAAGTGTTCCAAGTGGAAGCAGAACACAGGGACTTACTAAAATATTTGTTGCTAGTATTTAGGCTTGTGGATCCTTATGAGAGGTCGTGCTTTTATTTCATGCCAGGTGCGTAATGGGTTTACAGTGAGACCTACATGTCTAACATTCTCGGTCAATTTATGATCTACATTTTATTGATAGCTAGGGATGGGTTTTGAGACGTCTGAGACTTTCTTTCTACAAACTGATATGCTTTATGTGTCAATCCAAATAGCACTGGTAGCAATGGAGAAAATTAGATGGTTCAGGGGTGAAAACTGTATGGTTGATGCGGTATAGGTAATGATGTTCTTCGCATTTAGAGATAATAAGTTTCTCATTTTATTCTTAAAATTTTGAATATTATAGCATTTGTACCATTAGTATGGTATTATACCGCTTGACCGAAAACGTGAATTACTGCATGCTGGTAAGCTGACGAATCTAGTTTAAACGGATGTACTTATACATACATACATACATACATACATACCTACATACATACATACATACATACATACATACACACATACATACATACATACATACATACATACATACATTCACACATACATACATACATACATACATACATACATACATACATACATACATACATACATACATACATACATACATACATACATAATTAAAGGGAAAAGCTTACTAGAAATAGAAAATTATGCAAATGTGGAATTGCAAAAAGTGTCAACTTGGGCAAAACAGAACAAGGTAAAATTCAATGAAGAGAAATCACAGATACTTGTAGTGTCCAGGAGAAAGACAAGGCCCGACCACGACATCTGCATATATTTAAACAACAAGCCACTGAGACAGACAGACACCATGAAATACCTCGGAATACACATCGACAAAAGATTTAACTTCAACAACCATATACAGCACATAACAGAAAAATGTACCAAATTGATATATTCTCTGTCTAAATCGGCAAAAATAAATTGGGGCCTAAAACATGATGTACTGAAAATAATATATACCGGAGCTATATTACCCATACTGTCATACGGAGTGCCTCTATGGATCGACTCTGTGCGGAGATGCAAAAATCTGCAACAACTCATCAGAGTTCACAGACTAATCAATATCAAAATCGCTAAAGCCTTCAGGACGACATCTTACGAAGCCTTGTGCATATTGACAGGAACCTTACCAATTGAAATCGAATTAGACAAAATTGCAAGAGCGTTCATTATCACTCGAGGGTACGCACAGCATCCAAACCTTGAAACCAAAAAGAGCTACAGACAATGGGATCATCCAGCCGACACAATGAAAATACAACAGAAACTCGCAAGTCAAAATTATACCATAAACATTTTCACAGACGGGAGTAAAACCGAGAAGGGAGTTGGATCCGGTGTCGCTATAATGGAAAGTGATAAACCAATATCAAACCTGCAATACAGGCTGAGCGATAAATGTTCCAACAATCAAGCGGAACAATTTGCCATCCTGAAAGCCCTCATGAGACTGACAGACATAGACCATCTACCAAACAATAAGAAACTCGCTGCCATCCATACAGACAGTCGGATCACATTAGATGCACTGGCTAATCCGAACAACCACCAGCATTTAATAGAAACAATCAGACATACAGTCAGAAACTTGGAGAGCAACAACTGGACCATCCATTTCACCTGGGTAAAAGCACACATCGGGATATTCGGGAATGAGGAAGCAGATCGTCTGGCGAAAGAAGCAGCCAACAACCAAGAACTACAAGAATCCTACAACCTATTTCCGAGAAGTGCTGTGCTTGGTGAAGTGTTTGAAGACAGTGTCCGGGAGTGGCAAAGACGGTGGGATACAACCGAAAAGGGTGCGGTGACTAAGTCATTTTTCCCTAATGTCAAGCAAAGATTATCTGTCAAATTAAACTTATCAGGTAAATTAACAACTTTTCTAACAGGGCACGGAAAGCTCAGAGAATATTTTCACAGATTCAAAATTACAGATAACCCAAATTGTGTATGTAATAAGGAAGTTCAAACTGTGGACCACCTTCTGTGGAGATGTGAACAATTGAAGAATCAAAGACAGATTTTGGAAAGAGACATAACGAAAGTGGGAGGGAAGTGGCCTATCAGCAACAATGAACTTATTGTGAAACATAAGACACTCTTTGTTAAATTCATAAACAGTATCGATCTTGATTCATTTTAAACACTTGGCAGGCATCAGTATGTTATAACAACACTGCCATTAATATTATAATTTGTAACATGTATGTAAAATAACTTATGCATGTAATATTACAAGAAGTAATGGAGCATGCAGCAAATAAAGGGCAAAAAAAATAAAAAAATACATACATACATACATACATTACATACATACATTTATATACATATTTATATATAGGCTATGTAAAGGCCTTATCATCAACGTTATAATAATATTAGGAAATTCGCACAATGTGCATGTTTATTATCATCAACGTTATCCTCAACCATTTAATGTCCTCGATCACCTTTATCATCATCATAAAATTGTATGTTTAATATAACATTATTCTTTAAAAATTGAAGGATGTGTTGATTATTTATTTCTAGTGTGACAGTTCAAAAGCCAATAGCTCCTCACATTATATGCCAACGAAGTTGTTAAATGTTCATGTTTATAGGAAATAAATATTATGGGATGATGGAGGGACGTTGAGGGATGATGTGCGATGTTGAAGGTTGCATGATATTTCATTGATAAGAAATTCCTTGGAATTTATGTCTAATAGTTTCAATACAAGAATATGAAATCTGCAAATATGATCGATTTTGCTAATCAGTATCCTTTTAACATGAATATAACTTTTTGAAGTGATTTTGCATTTTATTGCAAATTCAAATGACACTAGAAATGACATAAGATACGAAGAAACCGAAACCGAAACCAATGCGAAAAATCCCCACTAAAAGGATTGTATCAGAGTTATTACGAGTCCGGTTCCAGAATATATTTCCTTCTTTTTTGCACAATCTGTGTTCTCTATCATGCTTTGGAATTACGTAATATATTCGAGTTTACCAATAATTATCTTGAGAAGATTTGAATTATTTTTAAGTCAAACATTGAATCGGGATTTTAAACCCTGGTTCAGAGTTCAGTGATAATAAATTTTCTTTTTAAACCGATCGAGAGAACTGACGAAAATATATAGTCTATCCATTGTGTAATTTTTTGGCATAGTTAGTTAGTTAGTTAGTAAGTGTTTATTACAATCATTAACTTTTTACAAATTCCAATGCAAACAGTCGCATGGGTCCGCATGGACCGTCCATGCTTACGCAAAAACACACAAAAAAAAAAAAAAGAACAAATAATATAAATTCAAAATAACACAAACAAACTAAATCTATTCCTCACCCTCCACACCCGCTCTCCAATTCGTCGCTTTTTCAAACCTGAGCTGTCTCGCCTTCATTAAAAACTTCCCAATGCCTTCCTCAACGTTTTTTCCCGTCAGTAACTCCAAACATTTCCGTTGATCCCTATTTGATTCCATAAAAGATAATGGTAAATATTTTCCCCTCCAATTTTCCAAACCTTCACAATTCGCCAAAATATGAAACCATGATTCTTCCCCCTTACATAATGGACAAACTCTCATTCCGTTTTCATCTATGACCTTAATCATTCTCCACGCACCGAGTCTAATCCAAGCGAGGCCTAGTTTACTGACTTTAGATCCTTTTCGTATGTAGTGTTCCTTCCCCCACTCCAATTTTAACTGCGATTGTAATTCAAGTGAAACCATAGTCTGACATTGTGCATTTGTCTGTTGTCTATCAATATCCTTCAAACGGTTCTTAACCTTCCTCCACACACTTCTCCTATTTCCCTGCCCATCCATCCAAACATATCCCATCCCAATTGTTTCTAATCCCTTTCTTCCTCCCCAGGGGACGTCGCCTTATCGAAGCACTGTCCGTGCAGGCGGGGAGGTTTGCGTGCTTCAATGAGGCGGAGAGCTATACCGACGGTAGCTAGCTACCAGAAGGGTCACCCATGTCGGGAAGGTCTCACGCGGAGAAGCCTGACGAAGGCGTCCTGCAACGGCCTATCTTCCATATCCTGTCCTGTTTCCTTCCCTTTTCCCTACCCAAGCTAAGGTGGGAGGCATCGTGCTGAGGGCTGAATGGCACCAGGGTTAGATGGTGTTGCGAACGATCCCCTTGGGGAACCAGGTCGAACCCCATGGTATTCAGACCTTCTACTTCTGTGGGGGCTCCAGGAGTAGTGACAGATATTTCCCCCAGCTCGTGGGACCATTATTGAGTCTAGCAAGCTATATCATCCAGAGTGCTCCTTAGCAGGGGACTCAGATAGCATAAACCTTGATAGAACCCTGGCAATGGAACCCGGGGGACTAGAGCGCTCCACGGGGGACTTAGTTCCCATGGGGAAAATTTTCAGGGAACTTATAAAATCGGAAGGCTCCTTAAAGGGGGACTCCTATGACAATCTAGAGCTCTCCTTAATTGGGGACTCGGAATGGGTAAAGTTTGAGAGAAATCTGGCTGTGGAACCCAGGGAACTAGAGCGCTCCCCTATAGGGGACTCTGTTTCTATGGGTTACTGCGCCGGGGAACTCAAGAGATCAGAGAGCTCCTTAACAGGGGACTCCAAAGATAAAGGGATCGGACCCGACATAGCCTCAGGGACCTCACACAGCAGGAACCTGAAGCTAGAAAGAAGCTCTATTTTTAAGGCATATGGTGAGTACCATTAGGGTTATTTACTGTCTGCAGGCTAACCTTCAACACAGTTTTGTGGCCTCTAGGGTTCTTACCCGACGGCTACAGACTGGAGGGATACATATCGCCCTGATACAGGAACCATGGACTCGTGAGGGCCGTATCATGGGGTTGACTGCAGCAGGCTTCTCTACTTTTAGTGCTCGCACTACAGATAGGCCTAGAGTATGCATCCTAATTAAAGGTATGAATGCATGGGCACTACCGCAGTTCTGTTCTCAGGACGTGGTAGCTGTTCTTGTGAGCTATAAGGAGGGAAATGCAGAGCGGCAATTAGTTGTCTGCTCTGCATATTTCCCTTATGATTCTGAGGATCCTCCTCCCTCAAGGGAGTTTGAGGACCTTGTTACTTATTGTGGACGGGAGGGACTTGACCTGGTGGTTGGCTGCGACTCTAATTCCCATCATGGGATTTGGGGTAGCACCAACGTTAACGCCAGGGGCGAGGCTCTTGCCAACTACATAAGTACAACGGATTTGGAAATCTTGAATAACGGCGAACCTACATACTGTAATAACAGAAGGGAGGAAGCTATAGACATAACACTAGGATCCATAGGAATCCTGGACAAGGTTAGTGGTTGGAGGGTCAGTAGTGAACCGTCCCTTTCCGACCACAGACACATAGAATTTCGGTTGGCAGGCTCCCTTGATCCAAGGACCTTCAGGGACCCCAAGAGGACCAATTGGGACTCTTATAGGGAGGACCTGAGGGGCAGGATCGCTGGGGGAATGCCTAGAAATTCTTATAACAAGGAAAACTTGGGGGACTGCATTGATTGGATCAGTACGGCCCTCAGATCTTCCTTTGAGGATAACTGTCCACCTAGAGCAGTTAGGACAGTAAATGGGAGGTTCCGCTGGAACTCAACTTTGAGTAACCTTCGGAACTCCACGAGACGGCTTTTTAACAGAGCTAAAGGTAATCATGATACTGAGAGCTGGAACCTGCATAGGGATTCACAGCGCAAGTATAAGCAAGAACTGAAGAAGTCCTCCAGGGAAGCCTGGAGAGACTTCTGTCAGAGTATCAACAATCTACCAAGTACAGCTAGATTGTATAAAATCCTAATGCGAGACTCTAGATCCAAATTGGGCTCATTAAGGACCCCCTCTGGGACATATACTGGCTCGGAGGAGGATACTTTACGACTCTTGCTTGGGACGCACTTCCCTGAATCACAGGTAGTTAATGAGGAGGCTGTATCTAGTCAGGCTTGCCGGCCTGCTATGCAGGACTGGCGGACTGCCAAAGATATTGTCACCTATAAGCGAATAAAGTGGGCAATTCAATCATTTGCCCCTTTTAAAAGCCCAGGGATGGATGGGATTTTCCCGGCCCTGCTTCAGCAGGGACAGGATTTACTCATTCCAAACCTGGTAAGAATTTTCAGATCTTGCCTGGCGATGGGTTATGTACACTCGTCGTGGAGGCAGGCAAGACTAGTTTTTATTCCTAAGCCCGGTAGGAGCTCTTACCTTGGGCCTAAGGATTTTAGACCTATTAGTCTGACTTCCTTTCTTTTAAAGACTTTGGAAAGGCTAATAGATAGATATATCAGAGGACCTATCTTAATTGAAAGGCCTCTAAGTGCTGAACAACATGCCTATCAGGCTGGCAAATCCGTGGAGACGGCGCTTCATCAGCTGATTTCAAGGGCTGAAGAAGTGCTTGACCAGGGAGAGCTAGCCATGGCAGTGTTTTTGGACATAGAGGGGGCCTTTAATTTTACTTCATATGGCTCTATCTATAGAGGGTTGATTAGACATGGAGTTAACTTGTGTGTAACTCGATGGATTATGGCTTCCCTGGAGGGCCGCCGGGCAATAGTGTCTCTTAATCAGTGCGAGCTGATGTGCACTATGCCCAGAGGCTGCCCCCAGGGAGGGGTTCTATCCCCACTTATTTGGTGCCTGGTGGTAGATGAATTACTTGCCAGGCTCAATGAAAGTGGAGTATATGCCCAAGGCTATGCAGATGATATCTGCATTGTGGTCAGGGGCAAATTCGCTGATACAGTTTCGGGCCTTATACAAGGTGCCCTTGAAACTGTTGAAAGATGGTGTCGTGAGGTAGAATTGTCAGCTAACCCTGATAAAACTAACCTCATTGTGTTCACGAGGAAGCGACGGCTTGATGGTCTACATGTACCTACCTTCTTCGGGAAGAAGCTGATTCGATCTACGTCGGTCAAGTATCTGGGAGTCATTCTGGATTCTAGGCTGACTTGGAAAGAGCACATTGAAATCAAGGTGACTAAGGCCTGCAATACTTTGTGGGCCTGTCGGAGGGCCTTTGGTGTGAGGTGGGGACTTAAACCACGTGTGGTTTATTGGCTCTATGTCTCCATCATTAGGCCTTCCATCACCTATGCCTCGGTTGTGTGGTGGCCATGTGTTAAGACACAGGCCACCAAGAACAAATTAAATAAAATCCAACGCTTAGCGTGTTTGGGGATTACTGGAGCCTTGCGCACCACTCCGCTCAGTGCCCTTGAGGCGCTGCTTGGCTTACCTCCTTTGGATCTAGTTATTCAGGGAGAGGCCGGAGTGACTGCTCATCGTCTCTGGAGTTTGGGCTGTTGGTCTTTTAAAAATCCAGTTAAAGGACACAGAGAAATACTTAGCAGACTTCAGAAGTCGCAGCCTATCCTTGCGATGGGCTGTGACAATATGAAGCCAAGTTATAACTTTGACTCTATATATAGGGTCAGTATTCCGCCCAGAGAGGAATGGACTCGTGGCCCACGGGCTCCGGAGTCTGTCAAGGGGCTTGTCTGGTATACGGATGGCTCCAAGACGGACGAGGGGACTGGGGCTGGCATCTATGGGCCTAAGACGAGGCTGTCGTACTCTTTGGGAGGTTATACTACAGTATTCCAGGCTGAAATATTTGCTATTTTGGCCTGTGCTTATCATATTTTAGGGATGCCTTGGCTGCAAGGTCGGATTAGTATCTGTTCTGACAGCCAGGCTGCCCTGAAGGCACTATGTGCCAGTACAACAAGGTCTAGGTTGGTACGAGAGTGCCAAAAAACCTTGGATATTCTCTGCTCCCGCCGACCAGTACAGCTTTGCTGGGTTCCTGGGCATGCTGGAATCAGAGGAAATGAACTAGCGGATAAGCTAGCAAGGGAGGGCTCGGCCAATGTCTTTATTGGACCGGAACCTGTCCTTGGTATTACTCCAAGAAGGGCCAGACGTGAGGTCTTAGACTGGATGTCTCATCAGCATGGCACTTTCTGGAGTAATCTCACTACTGCTAGGCAGGCTCGAGCTATGATCGAGGGACCTAGCAAGAAGAACAGCAAGATTCTGTTAACCCTTAACCGGGTACAACTTAGAGGTGTAGTTGGCCTGTTAACAGGACATAACACCCTTAAGAGACACCTACATGTGATGAAGCTTAGTGCGGATCCCACATGTAGGAAGTGTGGTAGAGAAGATGAGTCCTCTCTACACATCTTGTGCGAGTGCGAAGCACTTGCTACAATCAGACACTTTCTCCTGGGCTCGGATAAACTGAGACCAGATGACATAAGGAGAACTAACCCAAGATCTATCCTGTCCTTCTTGAAGGCAACAGGACTTGAATGAATTCTCCAGTAAGAGGGGCACAATGGGCCCAATTATGTGGCCTACGTGCACGGGACCGAAAGGGCCCAACCCATTCATTTTCATTTCATTCAATCCCTTTCTTAATTTGGAAGCCCATGTATTTCCTCCTATTCTTAGCTGTTCTTGATAACATATTGCTCTAATTAGAGACTGATCCCCCAGCATAAGTTGTAACCAATATTTCACCGCCCTAATTTTACACTCTATAGTCTCACTATGCGCTCCAAACTCTCTCATAATGCCACAATTTGCAGTACCCCTCCCTACCCCCAAAATCCCTTTCAAAAAACGCGTCCTGACCTGATCTAGATTCCCTGTTTCTTCCCAACCCCATATCTCAGCCCCATAAGTCATCGTCGATCTCACTATTGCCCCGTACAGAGTTTCCATAACACCTATTGGCATGTCTGGAATTTTACTACGTATCCGAAGAGTTTCAGCTGATTTCAGTCCCGCTTTATGTTTCGTCACCTCAATGTGCTTTGCCCATCGTCCGTTCATAGTAAGCGTCAATCCTAAATACACGAAGTTCTTCACGTTATCCAAAGATTGTCCCGCATACGTCCATGTCTCTTCCCTGCTATAAACTGATCCGTTCTTAAAGGTCATAGTCTTAGTCTTTTTTGTATTAACAGTAAGTGACCATTCCTCGCAGTAAGTTTGAAGCCTGTCTAGTCCCAGTTGTAGTCCGTGAATCGTCGTTGAGCATAACACCATGTCATCTGCGTATAAAAGCACAGGAACATGTACATTCCCCACCTCAGGTGCTTCCATATGTATCTGTCCCATTACATCAACAATATCGTCTATAAACATATTAAATAATAAAGGAGACAAAATACAACCCTGCCTCACCCCCATCTTGCTGACAAAACTTTCCGATACCCTTGTACTGTCGTACTTTACACAAAATTCCACATTTTTATAAATCGCCTGCAATGCTACAATCATCTTCCGCGTAATCCCTTTCACCCACAATTTATGCCATAACGCCTCACGATTAATTGAGTCAAACGCCTTCTTCAGATCTACAAAAGCACAATGCAGTTTTCCACGTTTTAATGATATTTGTCTCCCACGTAATGTGTCCAAAATAAATACCCCATCTATAGTACTATGTCCTTCTCTAAAGCCAAATTGAAATTTTGAAAGTTTACTAAATTCCGTTGACCAGTCCTTAAGTCTGCTATACAGTATTCTGCAATATATTTTCTCCATAATAGGTAACAGAGTGACTCCCCTATAATTGTCCGGAATTCTTTTTGGTCCATTCCCCTTATAAATTGGCTGAATTATTCCCTTGCCCCAACACTGAGGATAATTCCCACCACGAAACGTTTTCTCGAAAATCTGGAGCATCACCAAACCAAACTCATTAACACTTGCAGCGGCTTTAAATACTTCAGGCGGTAACCCATCAGAACCCGGAGCCTTCCCACTTTTCAATCCTTTAATTGCCCTTATGACCTCCTGTATAGTAATATCTTCATCCAACATTGGTACTTCCAGCCACTCCCGCCTTTGAATCTCTATTGTTTTTCCCGCCCCCCATTCCCCACCACCGAAAACTCCTATAAAATGTTGAAGCCATTTTTCCGGAGATATTTCACTAATTGTCTGACGATTACCCTTTATATCTTTAACCAGTCGCCAAACCATAGCGTTATCTCCCCTCGAAGCGACCTCCCGAATTTCTTTAACCATTTTGTCTTGCCAATTACTTCTTTTCTCCCTTAAAATCACTTTATATTCCTTTCTAGCATGAGTATACACTGTCCTTCGATCTTCAGTATTCTCCCATCTAAACTGTTTCAAGGCTACTAATGCTCGTTTCTTTGCGGTTCTACAGTCTTGGTCATACCACCCCACTGATCGCCTATTCTTCTTGTTTGTTCGGCACTTCATCCCTGCAGCAGCTTTAATTATTGCTTCCGTCAGAAGTTCCACCGTTTCGATGTTTTTCCCCCTTAGCTCGTCTCTTAAAACGTTAAGAAACATTTCCGCTTTATCCGGCCGCCACCCAAATCTACATACCACTATTTTCTCTATTTTGGCATAGAGTATAATTTCAGACATCTCAGTTACCATACTTACTGTGTCATCCTTGATTTCTTGAGAGATTTGCTTTAAAAGATTTCGTCAAGTGAAAAGTCTTATCATACATATTAATTTAACTAAAATACCAGTCTATTTTAATGTCAGGTATGCACTGTAAATATTTAAAATATTCATTAATTGCAAATTGTAAGCTAGTTTTCATCCATCACGAAGTAGTGCAATGTTCGTCTTTCCATAGATGTGTCCATACACCGACTATATGTTGTGTTTGTAAACTTAAGTATTTTGCTCAAATCACTAAACAATCGTTTAGTTGTTTCACATCCATCCTGTTTATACCAGCTCGTACTCTTTGCATTTGCAACACTGGAAAACAATTCGCCTTGCAGGCAGACGGTGGCCACCTGGCCAGTCACAGAAGAGTCGAGATTTTTACTGCCATGCCTTCAAAGCACAACTCGGAATAACTCTCAGCTAATTACTTGCCCACCTGATACAATCCCCATGAATAAAAACTTTGCTTCACTTAAGTATCTGCTTGCAAATATAATTGGGTTCTTTTGTAAAGCAGAGCAAATACTATGTTTTTGCATTTCTTGCAATAAAAATCAACTCAATCCCATTCCGCTAATAACTGGGCCTTCTGCAACTGTGGTTGTGGTGGTGGGGGAGGGCGGTCATTGGGCTATGTAGGAATGTGAAGTGAGAATATCTCAAAGATCTATGCTTAGAGAGTACAAAGTCTTGGAGTGTCACAAGTATGATTTGTCTTTTAAAAACCATCTATCTTTCCTTCTTCGCTTCCTTTCCTTCTTCATCAACTTGGCTATTTTTCACTTCTTGTTTTTCGTAATATTATAATTCTTTTCCTTCTTCTGTAATCTTTTTATTTCTACCTTTATCTTTCAATCGCTGTATTCTCTTGCCTTTACTTTAATATGAGCTAAAACTTCAAACATTTTGCGAAGAGACATTAGATTGGTGAATTGAAAACCAACTTTGGATTGGAGAATTCAAAACCAACTATTGATTGGTGAATTCAGAATCACTGTGGAATATAGTAGTTCACTTCATGCTATCATTTGAGAGTTATGGTTGTAGAAAATCAAAATACCGTTTAAAACAACTGTCCGCAATTTAAAAAAAAACAGGCTTGGGTTCTTAAGTCCTGTTATAAATATGCAGTAATAGTTTGTCAAGGTAATCTATCATATCCTAGCGTTCTGTATGCAAGAATCTTACGGATGTAATTGTTTTTGTAACCACTAAATTTCATAGGAAGAGCGGTAAAACTTATTTTGTTTTTGCATACCGGTAGTTGAATTAATTTTGCATCAACTAACATACACCTCAGTTACATTATACAAACACATGTAAACATATCTACAAAAATGACAAAATATAATAAATAACACCGGACAGCACTCGCTATTAGCATTCTGAGAGCATTTACAAGGGAGTGGGGAAGGGATATCAGAAACAAAATATCAATATTTTTAAAGTTATGAATATCGGTTACTAATGTCGATAACAGTATAATATCGGTAAGAAAATATTGATATTCGATAATACCGAAAGTTTTACTAAGATAATAGGTTTGGTCCTAGAGCTCTCAAAAACCGTTAAGACATAGTCCACGCATGCGCACATTGACAGCTTCGCTGCGCGACCTGTGGATACTATGGAACTACGTGTTCATGGCTTCTGGTTGCTCTAAGAACAAACCTACTGTCATTTAATGCAAATTTGTACCATGTAGCGATTTAGGGAATGATTTGGCATCGTCATTGCTTGTTGTTGTTACTTCTCACGCCCTTATGGCAGCAAAACTCTTACTGGCGACCAGAAGTGCTTAAAATAATTATAAGCTTAATTAAACCGTTGATAACTTTTAGTTCAATTTGTAATACTTATGTTTTAATTTTATTAATTTTTTAACTTGATATTGCCTAAAACATGGATTTTGCAAATTTTTATAAATAAATATGTCATAATAGCGTAATTTTGTTTAACTAAGTTACAGCTCTCATCCTCCAATTTGAGAAAATCGATATTATCAAAGAACAATATCGATATCACCATGTTATTTGAACTGAAATATCGATGTCCAAATTTTTAATATTGTTAACAAAATACTGATACTTCATAATATCGATATCCATATCTCATCCCTACAAGGGAGCAAGCTTCTTAAACATAATGCACATGCCGGCGAGGACGTTGCTTACACCGGTAACGCTTCAATTAACAAGATAATAACGCTAATCCATACTTCCGCTTTCTTAGCGCCGGAGGGATTACACGGGACCCATGAACTGCGAACAACTTTACAAGAATGTGAGGTATAAAAAAGACATATGATTTTCTAAAACCATATTGTGAATGTGCTTCCGTAATATGGTCATTCTATAGAACACTGTGCAACGATTTTAAACTTTTTTGTTAGCTGTTACGCATTAAGTAGTACTTCCTATCTTATTAACTCGCAGAAGTTTAAGGAAAGTTAATTATACCCCAGCACTTTAATCTTATTATTAAGATGTTGATTCCCAATTTAATTTCAATGTTGTTAGCCCACCTATTAAAGAGTCTGTGGTGTTCCTGCAAAAGCTTTGACTTCTTTGTAATTTTGACATGAATTTGTTATGCAGACTTCATAATGATTGTAAAAATCTTGGTGAAACTAAGTTATATTAAATACGACGTTGTTCACAGTCTTAATAGAATCAACTTGATCATGAAGCTGGCGTGAGTTCCGTGTTTCTTCTAAGAGGAGCCCAGACGTGTCGAATACTCATAATATGCATTTCAGCATATCTGTGAATATTATGATTTGCCAGATTTAGTTCTGTTAAATGATAGATATATAAGCTTTCATGAACCACAGATTATTGTCTCTGTTGGACATTACATGAGAATATTATAGGAATTTTTCTCCTATAACTCTATATATATATAAAAGGCTTTGTCCTGACTGACTGAATGAATGACTGACTGATTGACTGAATGACAGGAATCAACGTACAGCCTAAACTATAACAGGTAGAGACTTGGAATTTTGACAGTACCTTCGTTTCATAATGTAGGTGCTCACTAAGAAAGGATTTTGAAAAATTCTGATTCTAAATGCCAAAAATTAAATGTTTTTGAAAATACTTAATCCCTTTTTACATAGAATTATCAATTCCAAATCACAGAATATATTGTTGCCAAATTGTATATTGTGGGCTTGGAAAAAACAATTGAAATGCACTTTTGACAAATAAGAGAAGTTATCAAAATAATTCATGTTATAAATAAATATTACAGAATGAAATCCACTAAAATAATGGAATCACATAACTTTCTCTACCCTGGACATAGAGAAAACAAAACGAGGTATGGTAATGTGTATATTATTATATTATATCGCAGGTTTTTGGAGAGAAAAGTATGAAAGTGATAATGCTTTATGGTAACATAAGAGTGGGAAATTTCCCGCCTCGATATTACAATTTTATGTTACAGGAATTTCTGTTTCTTCTTATTTAAACCTCTACCAGGCTTGCTGTGCACTGTACAAGCGATGGGATGCAACATTCTAGATCCTCTATGAGCCATAAAAAACTATATCAAGCGTTTTCTGAGGGAATAGTTTGAGTGTAATAAGTCGTTCTTCCTATTTCAAATTATAAATGCCTATATAAGGACCTAGAATTTTAAATTGAAAATCCTTCATAAGCTAATTTCCAATTACAAAATACAAAACCCGGGCGACGCCGGGTCTTTTAAGCTAGTATTCTCATATTCTCTGTTAAATGATATAACATTAATATTATAACCTACAGATCAATGTAGACTACTATATTACCGTTAACTTTTTATTTCACATTCTAGTTTCTTCCTATATTTTACAATTATTCATAATATTGATTTTCTGTGAGCTCTGTATATTCTCCCATTTAAAATTTTGCAGATGTACACTATTCTGTCTGTTGCCCTGCTGGAAGGCAGATAATTCTCCAATAAAATATATGCATATATTTATACTAATTTCTTATTTAATTTTTTACGACTAATTTTATTGAAGTCATTGGAGAGTTCAGTATGATGACAATCCTAAAGGGTCTGTAAAGCAGATTCACTGTATCAAGCTTCCTTGTTACCTTTATCTTTGGGGCAGCAGGAAGGTGAAGGCTTACTCACACAGACGAAGTGGTAACAGTGGAGCGATTTGTGTATGGAACGATGAGAAAGAGCCTCCCTTCCGGGCACTGTTGACTTTTTCGCCCACTTCGCTTGGAGGATACTTCGTTTGAACCTGAAGGACATTGGGTATACGGTACAAGTGCCAATGTTGACGGTAGTGCATAAAATATGCAATTTGCGAATAGTCGAAAATAGGTTTACATTTTAAAGAAGTTTGGAAATTAAAGGTTTTTTTTCTGAACAATAACCTAAAGCCCAATGTCGAAGTTGCTCAAGTCAAATTATTAAATTCATAAATGACTTTGTAATAATGCGTTAAAATACATAAGCATGCATGGGCGGGCGTACGGTGAAATTCTGTTTGGAGGGGGTTGAATATAATGTTGCTCAACTCCATGACCTTGCGCGCGTTGTAACTTAATACACTATTTTTAGTAACTAAACAGTTTTATTGTGATCATTAGTACACTATAAATAATATGATGTTAGTTATGCAGCACAGTATTTCAAACTGTTTTCTCTAGGTATCTGTCCATTTCTTGTTTTAAATAGTTTAGAAATAAAACCTTTCCTTTAAGAAATGATCATAGTAGGCTACCGTAGGATGTAATACACACTATGGGCTATAATCCACACGATTTCTTTATGAATCATTGTATCTATATTCTGTTGTTTCTGTATCGGCAAATTGATTGGGGACATAGTAATTTTGTTTAACTACTCGAACTGGTTCTGGAGCTAAGTCCATTCCATAAAATTTGGTTTTGGGCTACATATTGAAAGCTGATATTCACTGGACTCCTGAGATCCAACCGATCACGCCACATAAATATCCAGGTTATCGAATAATTTATGAGAAATTCCAAAGGATTTTTTTTATCAGTAACGCGTTACTGTTATAAGAAGTATATAATTAAAAACCCACCAGTATTAATAAATTATTTGATAACAGTAGGCCTATGCTTTCCTGTACAGTAGAAGTTATTTCAGATCATTTGCTCATTGAGATTAAGTATGTGCATTATTATTAAATAAATTACGAGAGTGTAGAATCATTAATGAGAAATTTAAATTTACAAGAGTTTTTTTTAATTATCCTGTGTTATGTAAGAAAATATAATAAAATAACCGAACCAAGGTTTTTTTTTAAATTATTAAACGTGATGTTATAATACTAAAAATCGCAGATATTTCGGGAGGGGTTTTAACCCCCTCAACCCTCCCCCACCGTACGCCCATGTAAGCATGTTTGCTAACCTCTGAGCTATACAATCGCAAGCACATGAATCTGTCCGAATTATTATAAAAGATTGCATTTGGTGTTTCACTTTTCTTGCATTTTTCTCCATCCTGGAAATGGACAAGTGAAAGCTGTTGACGGATTCTCAGATGTAAATGCCACTAATACATGTTAAAATGGGGCTGTAGTATAGTTCTTTCAGCCCTTGATAAGAAATTTGCAACCACTAAGTACCTACACGGTTTCTTACCTAAGCTATCCGTGGGAAGGTTAAAGCAATGTTCTCTAGGACGGATTAAATAACCTCAAATGGTTTAGTTGCATGATGTGGAGTGGCTTGGACAATCTGAATTCTGCAAATTGGTTAGCTTTTTGTGATAAATTTAAGGAAAAAATTGGGAACACATTCGAAAGAAACAGATAAACAATTCCACCAGGATATAATAGACTTGATGGAATATATCGTTCGGGGGTGGTTTATGGAATTATACCGGATGAACTTAGTAGTCCATCTTTTAAACATTTCAGATATGTTTCTGTATGAGGGAGTGCAACTACATTATAATTCAGATTTTTTTTTTACCCCAGCGCCTGTTTTACAATGAAAGAGGGAAAGTATGAGGAGAATAATGCACAACTTCTAACTTACAATTTTATGAATTACTTTAGGTTTTTATGGCGTATAATCTGAACATACTGAATTTTCACTATAATTTAGACACAAGTAAGTAATTTCTCCAATTTCCAATTACATTGTTCTTCTTCTTATTATTATTATTCCAGCAGCAGATGTTCTGCATTCCTGAACTATCCCAAGATTAGGAGTGACTTAAATATGTGATTTAAATTACAGCAACTACATAGCTTGCTTAAGTATACAAACATGTGTATATTGTAAATAATAATAACAATATGATAATAATATTTAAATATGTTCTTTATTACTAATATCTTAATATTAGGATACATAATCTAAGAGAGAATTATTGGAAAATAATAATAAATTGTGATACGAAAAGTCTGACTGATGAGATTTCTATCAGAATTCCTTCAGTTTGGAGAGGTTTTAAGTGCGATGATGATTTATGATACAGAGATATAGAAGAGAGTAAGGAAGGATGGTGAACATTAAGTGGTTTACAAGATTTGTACACTTTTATTAATTAACAGACACTAGAATATCCAAAAACATATCAGAAGAAAACTGTGAAGTTATGGTCACTTTCACTGATTGCTTGATTGATTCTGTGATTGATCGATTCAATTATTGACTTAGCATGTGATTGGTCAAAGCCTCATTATGTTATTGGCTGATTTCATTAGTCACTGCTGATGAATTTTGTTATTGGAAATATTAATGATTGTCTTTCCTGACAATAAATTTATAAATTTAACTAGTGATCTATTTAAAGTTTTTAACTGACAGTCTGATGTGCGCACAAGAGAAGAGAAAAATTACTAAAGAAACACAAAACAATAGTAAACCGTTATTCATAAGCAAGGTGGCATTTCTGTCCTGTTCTTCTTTGTAGGATGCAAAATATTTTAGATTTGGTATGAGCTAAGCAAATGACAAATGGCAACAACTGGTCATGACACATTGAAAGTGTACCGTAACACAGTTTATTTCATTACTGTAGTCTTATCTTATCGTGTTTTTGACTATGACTTCCTACTAACTCACCTACTTTCATTTATTGAAGCAAAGTATTATCATTTCCTGTTCTAATGTTTTTGATAACTAAACCGTTTTATTATGTAGAGTCACAGTAATTTACTTCCATAGACTTCCTTTTCGAGTATTTCCGATTCTAGGAAGAAACCAGTGAACAAAATACTAGCATTATTTCATTGTCATTTTCTGAAAACTATGCGTCATCGTTTGGAAAAAAAAATGGTCCTTCAGACGGATATTATTTTTGTACCATAACATTTCCGTGCGCATATGACTGAGGTAGGACTCGAACATGAAGGAAGGACATGTTACAAAATTTAATCTAAACCATAAATTGAACCCTGAATCAATCGCATCATAAGTGCGCATTTAAGCGTTCTTAAGTCCTATTTGGTTAATCATTTAGTTGAAAAATGCAAGAAAGTATTTAGTAATAGTCTATATTATTGGACACATGAAGAAATATCCCCAGTGACCATCTTGATTATTTAAAATTAAGATTTTATCTACTCGATATATTTACCGAAGGTTTTATACCCAAACGATCAGTATGGCGCTGACTTTCTGTGCTCAAGATCGCGGGTTTTATCCCGGTCCAGGTCAGTGGCATTTATGTTTGCATAAATGTATCACGTTCATGTCTGTAGAATATCAATCCCAATCCAGGGATAGGGTTGTAAAAAACTCCTGAGGGACAAAAATCCCAACATACTGACGACGATCACAGGCCTAAGTCGTTAAATAACCATATATCTAACCATCTGAAACGGGCACGCCATGTAGCAGTCTGTTGAGGCACTGCGCTACAAACCGGAAGGACGCTGGTTCTATCACGGTGAGTTCACTTTAATTTTTCATTTGACCTAATCATATTGGCAACCCTATGATCTTGGGGTTGACTCAGTATTAAAAAAAAGGACTAGGAATAATAATATAGGTGAAGGCAGCCCATTTATGAGCCTAATGCCTAAAATCTTGGAGCTTCAATTCCTTTTAACCCTAAAGGCCTTAACGGCTTGTGTAGGAAGCACAATCCGAATCTTTATAGATTCTCCATTATAAGCAAATGCCTCTGGATGAGATGGTAGATGATGTTTCACGAGTAACGGACGGCGAAACTGAACATGCATTTGATGCTCGCGGATTCGATCCCAATCCAGGGATAGAAGCCGTTCCATCGTTCTTGAAACACGATTTTGGATGCGCAGTGGAGAAAAATTCTTCATTGTTGGGGGAGGAAATACTGATTTTTGTGCTTCTACTGGTATAGAGGGCTGTGGAGTGACAAGGATAGCAGTTAGCAAAGTAAATCCTCCCTCCCAATCCTGCGCGAGATTTCTAGGTCATATTTAAATTTAAATAGGACAGATTCTGTATGTGCGTAAATGCTACCGCCCCATAACCTATAGATCGCTGGGCATTCGAAAGAACTCCTTTGGCACATCAGCTACAGACCAAAATAACAAAGAGTACAAACTATCCTTCAATAACCATTAGCATCAAGTAAGAAGCAAGAAACAAATATCAGTTGTTTCATAGTTCAGAAACATGTGCTATAAAAGACAGCAGGCATTAGCAAAAGAAGCTCATCAACTGAAACTCTTGAAATCCTTAACTTCGTAAGCATAGGATATTACCAGCATTTTCATCGGCTTTCTGGGTGGTATCGCGATGGCTTACTGTGCCCAAGGTTGCGGGTTCGATCCCGGCCCAGGTCGATGGCATTTATGTGTGCATAAATGTGACAAGCCCATGTCAGTAGATTTGCTGGCATGTAAAAGAACTCCTGCGGGACAAAATTCCGGCACATTGGAGACGGTCACAGGCCTAAGTTGCAGTACATCCTCTTCGTTAAAAAACCATATACCAATCAACCAGCATTTGCATCATATTTAAAAACAGAATGAATTCAGATTACCAGTCATTTACTATCATATCAGAGACAAGTAATTGAAGTGCGATGAAGTGATGTATTATTAGATGTTACGTTCAAATTGAAGTTCAAATACTGGTTCTGAAATTGAATTTTATTTTATTGGCCCATTGACAATAGTTTGTGAGCTGATCATACGTCATACTCATAAGATACGTCGCCATTTTGTTCTAGTTCCTTTAATCAGCACGCGCACAAAGCAAAACACAATAATATTGTTCGTGAACTAGACGCTATGCCATTTAATGATAGAGTATTGCACTGGTTTTAAGAAACACACATTGACATATATACTTTCTACTGTTCTGCTGTGTGAACTGGGCGACACAATTTCTGCAGTGTAATTACTGTTTGTTTCGCTACAACTATACTTGCTTAACTTCAAACTCCTTACATTACATACTTTACTATAAGTCCATTAAGTTTCAGAATGTTCAACTGGTATTTATATTAAGCCCATATATTCGTTAACAGCTGCTTTACTTTATATTTTAAGATGAAACATTTTTTCTACGTCTGTTTGAGGTGAAAATAGGATTAATATTTGTCTATTTTAGCTAAAAACATCCAGTTTTATCAGTAATACATATTAACTGTCCAATAAACTAGTATTGCCAAGCATTATTATATATTATTCATCTATATTCCTCAGAATGTATTTAAATGAACTCATAATATTTGTTTTCTGTAAATTTAAATTTGTAATAGTCTATATGTATTTGGAATTCTCACATTTCAGAATGTGACATATCGAATAGGTACTTGGTTTTCTTTTTAACTATTTGTTCTCATATGTACAAAATTATATATAGAAATTAGGCAATCATTTGTGGAAATTAGAAAATTCGCCTTTAAAACATTAATTTTAGAATAATTAAAATATTTCATTTCCATCAGATAAGGGTTATAATATTAAATATGTAACAAAGTTCCGCCTTAACCCTTAACATCATCTACATCTTTATATGCTATTTTTGAGTGGATCAAGATAAGTTGTGTGTTAAGGGTTAAGGCGGAACTTTGTTACATATTTAATATTAATTTTAGAATACAAGAAACATTTATTTTGAAGTAACTTAAAATGCGACTCCTTTAGTGTGGTTCATCTTTCTAATAGAGGTGAGCGAACTATATAAGTAGTAGTGTAAACTCGTTGAAGGTATTGATGTATGATAGGTTTTTACGTAAGTCGTAATTCACACACTACAAATTTAAATTCCTTGTCTTTGAAATGTTGAATTTTCGAATTTCTGATATTTAAAAAATAACACCAATATTTGTTTAATTTGAGTTATAAATTTTCTACATTTTTACTTTAGATTTGGTGTTCTGAAAAATCATCTGCATTATTTGCATCTTGTTTCAGACCCCTTCTACAAATTTGCATTAATGACAGGCTGAGAAACTCTGAATTATGAATTTAAATTACGTGTTGTCTGGTGTGCCAATATAGTAGTACTAATGACAATTATTTATTTATTTATTTAATATACCTATTTATATTCATTTCTTAATTGCCCCGGACCACAAGCATGTTTCTCATTCTGGTGGCGAAATAAAATCTTATTAATGCACTCGTGTGACTTTCTTTACCCTAAGCATGGGTAATAACCTTTCTCGCTTCACTTTCTGACACAGAATAAATGACTGTACTGCGAAGAGCGCGTATTCAGCTGTTTCAACCTGAAGCAAAGCTTCTTGTTCACCAGGAAAGACAGAGGGTTTCTACAAACAGAGGGTGGCTTATAACTACACCTCAGATATTTTTTTTCGAAAAGATCTTTCGAATAAAAGTTTTAGTTCTTAGTATAATCTCCTCATATACAAAAATTAAACAAAATCGTTAAAGCAGTTTTCGAACAAATGAAAACTTTTTCGTGTAAAGTGGCATTAAAATTAAGAGAAAGTCTTCGCCAATCTTCTTGTCGCATCCCCAAAAAGGT
This sequence comes from Ectobius pallidus, assembly GCA_964059195.1. Lineage (NCBI taxonomy): Eukaryota > Metazoa > Arthropoda > Insecta > Blattodea > Ectobiidae > Ectobius > Ectobius pallidus. Next base: position 77,269,015 of record CAXKWD010000005.1, read on the forward strand.
ACCGTACCTACCCCAAATACAACATTTTGTTTTCAAAGATTTTTTGTTTTAGAGCTAGACTGTTCACAGACACACACACAGACATGTTTCTGAAAAAAGCATTTTTTTGTTTCAGGAGACCTCAAAACATATATTTATGTTAAAAATCTCAACTTCGAAATTCGGGGTCAAACACAGTACTTCCTCTCCATATAGTAGGCCTACCTATGATACGGGCAGAGGAAGTAAAATATAGAAAATTTTTCTAACATCTATTCAAGACAACATTTATGATACTGCAAATGCTAACTAAGAACTGTATAAGAATAATGATGATGGTATTGAAATGCTAGGATTGATAGTAATATTCCACAGACAATTGAAGCGTTTACTTTTATAAGGGTCTAAGTGCCAAAATCATGAGTGTGTAGAAAACAAGACATAGACCTACATAAAGACGTGCTGGAGATATACCCAGCGCTGTATCTTGGAATTTATTGCTACTAATATGGCTGTGCCTGGACCTTGGACCCTTCTGAAATGCATTGGCCTGGGTACAAAGATCCATTTAAAATTATCAGCTAAAAAATCATGATTTTTGCACTTAGACCCTTATAAAACCAAACGCTTTAATTATGGAACAAATAATAAAATATCTGCTACTGCTACGATTGTTGTTAGTAATAAATGAACATGGTGAAAAATATAAAATGTTCTCTCTAGAGACCATGGAGGCCTAAGCGTTCCAGAAGGTTGAGGATGCCATATTTTTAAACATGCAGAACATTCAAATGATAATTCCTTAGAGAAGAATTTGCCCTGGACGGGAATCGAACCCAGAGTTTCAATTTTGTACGCTGTCGGTTACAGCACCCCTCTTCAAGATCGTGCTCAATCCCATTCCAAATTCAGTGAGATAAGACTGAAAACATGCCAGTCATTATATTTGGTAAGATTGTTAGCTATAGGCCTATGTACCGACCGCCTTTATCTCCAGGATTACTTCTGGTAATAATTTCTGTTATAGACTGACTCCCTCCTGGGCTATAGTGTTGCTAGAAGAACAGTACCAATTAAAATCAGATCGTTATCATTACTACTAGCGACCTTCTGGTTTGTAGGTGCCTCAGCCAGCGATAGGACACGTACCCCGGACATAGAGTAACAAATGTAAATATAGTCTTAGATATTAGAATATAGAAGTAATAAAGTATTTTGAGTGTGTGTTATTACATATGAAATACTTGAAGTAAGAAGACATACTACATGGAATTCGTCACACACGAATAAACAACCATTTAACAACTGAAAAAACATATACAAATAGAACATATTCTGCCAAAGATGTTTACATCGATTTTAGGAAGGAATGCAAGACATGTAAAACTGTATTAAAACAACAAAATATTTGGTATGATACGAAAGAAAACATATTATTCTAAATACTATTTTCATTTACAATGCTGAAAGATTCTTTAACATTCCAAATAGCTTATGCACATTTCATCATATTCTTAAAACTTACATCAGACAAATATTAGACAAACAGTTATGTAGGTACCAGATTTTTAGTTTCTTATAGTTTAGATTGTACAGTACTAAATTATATCCGGCTTTCATTTTTTGTCTTGGTTAGTGTCCAAGATTTAATTCCGATGAACTTCTTTGTACTCCAGTTGTTCATCAACTAAGCAAGGTATTATTTAGCTATTGGCAGAGATAACCTAACCTAACCTGAAAATCCGGGCCTTAGAATACCCTAAAGGCTACTACCGAAACATGAAATGGACGGGTAAAAAAAAGAAGAAAAAGAAGAAAAAAACTGTGCCTGTTAAATAAAGTTTGTTTCTGTTTTATAGTTCGAATATTCTCGCACTAAGAGCTCTGCAGATCTTTTTGTTATAAAATTCATAGAAAACAACACAAGGCAAATATAAGGTGTTTATGGGAGATTCGTAAATGAAGAAAATACATGTTTGTGTTTGAAATGCCCCAATGGGCCATTAATTAAGAAAAAAATATTTAAAAAAACTTGCAATTTAGAATTGTTAGAAAACCTTACAAATTAGAAAAACTACAAATAATAGTTCTGAAGGATACCGTAATACAGACTAATTATTCTTCTTTCCTGCTTTGATTTCTTGCGAAGTCATCCTCAGTCAATTAGCTTTAATCGATAAACGTGCTTTTCCCATTGTTTATTAATGCGTTACACCCATAGAATGCATTAGAGAAGCTCCTTCTTAACCCAGCCCACTTTTCAGAAATAGTTTCCATCTGCAGCATAATAAAAGTAAATATATTATAATATAATAACACGTTAGGGTCTGTATTATCACAGCCGACTGACTGTTAGCATGAGCTACAAATTGTTATAATGAAAGGGAATTTCCCTCGTAATATATTTCATGATAGGATGCAGATGGATTTCGCGGAAGGACCGACTTCAGGAGAAAATGAACTCACTGCACCACATTCCGATCTGCAGAAGATTGGTACACCCTTCTATTAGCCAGACCCTTCAAGCATAAGACAATTTATTTTGATTTTATTGGTGATAATGCTGCATATAGCGCAGGCTGTGTTGACGAGCGCCGGAAGAGGTCAGTGGTCTCTGCAGACATCGCGACCAAGCGCGGCCATTAGAGCTGGTACTAATACAAACTGAGAATTTGCGCAGGCTTCGAAAACAAATACCGAAAGGAATACAATTAATGATTTTTGTTTGAAAGCGCATTGTATAATGTAACATTGAATTGATTTTCCTTGAAGAGTTCTCCCATTATAGCCTTGGGGGAATGTTTGTTCTGAGCCACGAACTATAACAAATGCTTCACATGTATATCGATGAACATTTTAAAATTTCCGTGAAAAAATTAAGTGTCATTATGCCGTGTGCCATTTTCATGGAAATTTTTGATTTGCTGGGGATAGGGTTGCCAACTTTTGAAATTGAAAGTAAGGTATGAAAGGGTATAAGCAGGAATGAAAATAAGGGATAAATGGATAAAATAAAGGATCAAGGTTAAAATTTCACAACACTAAAAATATTAATTAATATTAGAACAAAATATTATATTTTATAATACATATTTTATAATATTTTGGCAGAAATACTAATGAATGTGTAGCAAAAAACACACAGAATAAATCAAAATTACAATCAAAGTTTAACACTTACTAAGGAATAAATATCGCGATTTAAAGACTGAGTCCTTTTACAAGATTAGTGTTGCACTTAAGGAAGAACATACATAACTAATCAGTTTACTACATTTGTTTTTTTATATTTACACTGTGATAAATCGCTCTTCGGTTAAGATTTCGTGTGACTAATACACATTATCTTTGTTTAAAGGTAGGGTAAAATATTACATTTTCAGAAGAATAATAATCATAACCATTAGATCTATCACTTACATTCAATATGGCAATGCAAAAATGTATTCCGGAAGAGTTTACGTTATAATTATCACAATTTTGCAATACCTGTATGTTTTTATTATTCTCTGTATGTTTGTATTCTACTCACAAAATGTATATTAACGTTTTCACTGCTACTGACATATAAATGCATCACCTAAAAACTGTATAAATAGACCATGGGCTACCAATAGCAAACCCTCCCCCCCCCCCGTGGGATTTTCTGGCACACATATTTTTTTGTTGATATTGTCGTCTAGTTTAAGATTTTAGTTGTTTGCCCCTTATCAATTACAGCATTTACCCGGAAACCCCGGAAAACCACGGAAATCCGGAGAAAATGGGTTTGTTTTAATTTTTTATTGTTCTTTGCCCCTAATATTCCCAGAGAATTTCTGACTCACATATTTTTGTTCGTATTGCCATCTAGTTTAAGGTTTCAGTTGTTTGCCCCTTACAAATTACAACATATCCCCGGAAAACCCGGAAAGCCACGTATATACGGAGAAAATTACTATGTTTTGGTTTTTAAATCTTTGTTCTTTGCCCCTAATATTCAAAGGGAATTTCTGACTCATATGTTTTTTTGTTGCCATTACCATCTAGATTAAGATTTCAGTTGTTTGCCCCTTATCAATTACAGCATATCCCCGGAAAACTCCGAAAACCAAGGAAATCCGAAAAAATTGACTTCGTTTGAATTTTTGAAAATCTTTGTTCTTTGCTACTAGTATTCAAAGGGAATTGGTAAATCATATGTTTTTGTGTTGGTATTGCCATCTAGATTAAGGTTTCAGTTGTTTTCCCCTTACCAATTACAGCATATCCCCGGAAAACCCGGAAAACCACGTATATACGGAGAAAATGACTATGTTTTCTTTTTAAATCCTTGTTCTTTGCTCCTAATATTCGAAGAGAATTCCTGACTCATATGCTTTTGTGTTGGAAGTGCCAACTAGTAAGGTATCAGTTGTTTTCCCCTTACCAATTACAGCATGACAAAAAATAATGATGCTGAAGGGATGAAAGCGATTGAAAACCTGGCAGCACACCCTTCATATTCTAATGTGAAGAAAAATATGTGTCAGAAATTCCCTGGGAATATTAGGGGCAAAGAACAATAAAAAATTAAAACTATTTGTAAGGGGCAAACAACTGAAACCTTAAACTAGATGGCAATACGAACAAAAATATGTGAGTCAGAAATTCCCTGGGAATATTAGGATCAAAGAACAAAGATTTTTAATAAATTAAAACGAACTCATTTTCTGCGGATTTTCGTGGTTTTCGGAGTTTTCCGGGGATATGCTGTAATTGATAAGGGGAAAACAACTGATACCTTAATCTAGATGGGAATACCAATACAAAAACATATAAGTCACCAATTCCCTTTGAATACTAGGAGGAAAAAACTTAGATTAAAAAAAATAAACAAAGTAATTTTCTCCGGATTTCCGTGGTTTTCAGAGTTTTCTGGGGAAATGCTGTAATTGATAAGGGGCAAACAACTGAAACCTTAATTTAGATGGCAATACCAACACAAAACCGTATGAGTCACAAAGTCCCTTTGAATACTAAGAGCAAATAACTAAGATTAAAAAAATTAAAACAAAGTAATTTTCTCCGGATTTCCGTGGTTTTCAGAGTTTTCTGGGGAAATGCTGTAATTGATAAGGGGCAAACAACTGAAACCTTAAATTAGATGACAATACCAACAAGAAATATGTGAGTCAATAATTCTCTGGGCATATTAGGAGCAAAGAACAAAGACAAATTAAAAGAAAGTCATTTCTCCGGATTTCCGTTGTTTTCCGGGGATATGCTGTAATTGATAAGGGGTAAACAGCTAAAAACTTAATCTAGATGGCAATACCAACAATAAATATGTGATTCAGAAATTCCCTGGGCATATTAGGAGCAAAGAACAAACAAAAATTAAAACAAACTAGTTTTCTCCGGATTTCCGTAGTTTTCCGGGGTTTCCGGGTAAATGCTGTAATTGATAAGGGGCAAACAACTAAAATATGAAACTACATATCAATACCAACAAAAAAATATATGAGTCGGAAAATCCCACGGGGGGGGGGGATGGGGGGTATACAGTAGCCCACGCTCTAAAAAGCACAAACTTCAAATTAGTTCAGTAATACTTTATGTAAAATTTGAGGATTTTTATCTACGTGTTAGGATTATCATTCACGGAGACCAGATATTCCACTAAAATTTTCCTCACTTATTTGAAACTTAAAGCCCAGCGATGCTTTCACTTAATGATTGCTCATATAAACATAAATAATCAACTCTGAAATAGTCCATGTGCCAGACCCCCAAAATCGACCATGTCATTATAATTTGGGGGGACTGAATGTAACTTATACCACACGTTCCTGGGGTCATGTGGAGCAAAAAAGTCGGGGTGGGCCATCATGAGGAGGTAGCTTTCAAACATGGCGGCCATTCAAAATGGCGGACGACTGTGAATTTTTAAATTCTATTATCTCGGGACTGGGTTCATCAATCTTGAATTTTGTTTTTTCAAAATGTAGGTTATTCTTCTGGCTACATATTTGTTCAACATGTATGTGGCCAGAAAACCAATATTTATTGGTCAAAATTCTAAAAATCGGAAATATAGATTTTTTGACATTTACGTTTTGCGGTTTATTACTCTAACCGTTGGGTATATCGAAAAAGTGTCTGAAACAAAAGTTGTAGAGACACATCTCACCTTTAAAACGCAAAAATGAAATCGAAGATCGGATTAATAGAATCCGAGATATTTAGATTTAAAACGGGCGGAGCGGGGTTGAGCGTGTTGACCGAGCGCTCGGTGCAGCCTAGTGAGAGGCGAGACTTGGCGTAAAATCCTGCGCTTTATTTATTTTCAGCCTCAGTAATTGCTTTATTACTAGATAAATTTACATTATCTACTAATGTGCACTATTTTTAACATGATTATCAAGCACTTTCTCATAAATACAATTAACAACTATATTGTTTATCTGGGAAATGGACGTCAATAATTACAAACTCATATAATATACTGTCAAGGCTTTTATATCCAATTTTTAAGATGAAATCATTAAAGAAACTTCAAATAGTCGAAATAATTAAAAGAGGAAAAAAGTATTACAGTTTAGGTATGTATCGGAGACTTTTAACAATACTTTCAGAAATGAACACAGGACGTAAGCAACTAAGAAATAAAAATTCCTATAAAATGCCTTATAGCCTATAATATTATGAACAATCGTGAAATAAGTCTTCTTCACAAGAATCACTGTAATCAATTATTATAATTGCACTCTTCCTCATCTGCTGTTGCTTTGGTACACCCCTTGCACCCACAGCTCTCGGTGCATCGGATTTGAGTAATAAATACAATTAACAATTATACAATTTATCTGGGAAATGAACATCACTAATTATGAACTATACATCCCTTAACTCTGTACTTCAAGATGAACATGTTCAAGCCACTCTACTTGATACATCTTCTTACAAGTAATGAAAAAATGCTGTCCTTTCGGATGAAATATATCGCCCTAGTGGAGCTACTTTCCGTTTTTCTTCGGACTAATCGAGAAGGCTTTTTTTCCTGTTTTTAGCTGCTGTTGAAAAAATTGTGCCTTGAATTTTTGCGCTGGATAGAGTGAACTACTCACATTATCTATCATAACACTTTCTTGAATTATCTAAACTAGAAGGAGAACCCATATGTTCACCAATATTATGTAGAAGGAGGTTTTCAGTACAAATAAGAAGCAACAAACCATTTTCTAGAATTCCAGTGGACCAAGCCATCAAAGAGACTGTAAACAAAGACACCCAAACTCCTGAAGGTACTAAGGATTTCAGTCTGAAAAAGTAGTCTGTAGTACGGTAATATGTTAATGCTGAGTACAGAGCTAAAGAACCTCCTCAGCATTCTATCATCCAGAGAAACAGATCAGTGCCACCCTGACCTCCAAATCCCAAGGACACTTAGAGATGAGAAAGACGTGACAACTCTCACTGACCTTCTAGCCGAGTGGACGAACCCCTTCGATCCCAACCCTTAAGATATTGTACATTTGCCTACTGGAATATATGTTCTTCTGATCACATTGATTCGGAAAACAAGGGGAAAATAGCTTATTAAGAGTTCACGTTTCGGCTAGCTAAAGGAGAAGGGTTTCATAAACGTATTAAGAAAGTGGGTCTTAAGATTAGTAGACTAAAGAAGAGCAAAAAACCAAGGTTGGAAACAAAGAAGTAATCCTCCAGTGCAATCGAAATTTATTCAGCAAAGTGACCTTTATTGCAGAAAACCAGCAACTTGACATGATGGAAGGAGTCAGATATCCTCTGGCACCGGCGAATGTTAATGGGCCTTTGAAGAAAATCTACAAATCAGTATTATCTAATTTTTTGGAAGTATACACCACCCCTGCCAGTCTGCCGGAAAAAGATTTGGCCTGCATCATTGATTCAATAGCCGTGCTTCAGTCCATCAAAGGATAACAAGAAACGTTTTACGAATTCTCAACGAATTTTCTCAAGCAGGTTTTTAATATAGGTCGGAGGGTTGACATATATTATTCAGAGGTTACGATCAATTCTTTGGAGCGGGAAAAAAGCGGAACAGCTGAAGGTATCAAATTTAGTGAAATCAAGGGTGGCCAAGGAGTGGTTTGTTAGAGGACGCTTCTAAGGAACAGTTACGGCAAAAATATAATGATAAAATTCTTTTTTTGCAGTTTGTAAGAGGAGAAATTTTAAAACATAATCGGAAACCTAGAAATGTTCGTAGAAGTTGGTGAGATCTGCTTCATGATCATTTATATTAGGAGCAAAAATGTTCCTGAGCTGTTCTGCACTCAAGAATAAGCTGATTCCAGAATGATGCTGCATGAAAGGAATCAGTTCTTTGCTTTTCAATCAATACAGATGTATTAGTTTTGGTTGTAGGTTTTTGCAAAACCATAAAAAGCAAAAACTTCTGAATCGGGAAACAAACAAAACAGTTTTAACAGATATGCAAGTTTCCCAGATTGTATCTGCCTTAGGCGAACAGCTTTTTACAGCTCTTATTGCTGGTCTGGCTGCGACACAATCAGTGCTTTAGCTGGCCAGGGGAAAGTTAAATGCTTTTGTGCAAAAAGGAACAAAGATTTATTGAAGCATTCAGGAAGTTAGGCAAAGATTGGATGATGTATAACGATGTTGATGACAGCAAATAAGAATTTGTCTTCCAGTCGTATGCCCCCAAACGCAAGGTGAAATGAGCTGCGCTACCAGATGTTCAGAGGGCCAGATTGAGAGCTTCCAAATGTCTCTTTGTTAAAGACACCTTGAGAAAACACAATAAACGTGCCAACTACCAGGCCGGAATTTTGATCAACTGTGCACCAGAAAGTTACTCGTGCTTAGCAACTCAAATTTGAATCATCGAGAGCTGTTGGTGCAAGGGGTTTGCCGAAGCAACGGCAGTTAAGGACGAGAGCAATAATTATAATAACTGACTTCAGTGATTCTTGTGAAGAAGACTTAATTCAACATTGTTAATAATATTGTATAAGGCATTTTATGGGAACTTTTATTTCTTAGTTGCTTACGTCCTGTGTTCATTTCTGAAAGTATTGTTAAAAGTCTCCGATACATACCTAAACTGTAATACTTTTTTCCTCTTTTAATTATTTCGACTATTTGAAGTTTCTTTAATGATTTCATCTTAAAAATTGGATATAAAAGCCTTGACAGGGTATTATATGAGTTTGTAATTATTGACGTCCATTTCCCAGATAAACAATATAGTTGTTAATTGTATTTATGAGAAAGTGCTTGATAATCATGTTAAAAATAGTGCACATTAGTAGATAATGTAAATTTATCTAGTAATAAAGCAATTACTGAGGCTGAAAATAAATAAAGCGCAGGATTTTACGCCAAGTCTCGCCTCTCACTAGGCTGCACCGAGCGCTCGGTCAACACGCTCAACCCCGCTCCGCCCGTTTTAAATCTAAATATCTCGGATTCTATTAATCCGATCTTCGATTTCATTTTTGCGTTTTAAAGGTGAGATGTGTCTCTACAACTTTTGTTTCAGACACTTTTTCGATATACCCAACGGTTAGAGTAATAAACCGCAAAACGTAAATGTCAAAAAATCTATATTTCCGATTTTTAGAATTTTGACCAATAAATATTGGTTTTCTGGCCACATACATGTTGAACAAATATGTAGCCAGAAGAATAACCTAAATTTTGAAAAAACAAAATTCAAGATTGATGAACCCAGTCCCGAGATATTTGAATTTAAAAATTCACAGTCGTCCGCCATTTTGAATGGCCGCCATGTTTGAAAGCTACCTCCTCATGATGGCCCCCCCCCGACTTTTTTGCTCCACATGACCCCAGGAACGTGTGGTATAAGTTTCATTCAGTCCCCCCAAATTATAATGACCGATGGGTTTGGCACATGGACTAAAAGGGCCAAGGATATTTTCGATTATTTTACATTGAATTCAATAGTGTCCTTCCCATGGTCTGAAAGCTGTTACATTTCTTAGAAATTCCAGAAAAGTAAGGTTAGTTAGGGATTGATAATAGGATCATTGAAGGTAAAATCATCCCTTATGTGTTCGAAAACACCGTTACTTAATAATGCACAGCATGTGCAGTTAAAACACCGTACGGAGCAAATGTTTTAGTTTTGCGTTAGCTATGTGGTGAATTTGTGTTTTTCTTCCCCGTTCCCACCCTCGACGAGTGTGAAATTTCTGGCATATGCTAGCTCGTGATGTTAAATCAATCTGAATAGTAATTTTACAGTGCACGGGGTGAAGTAGCTATGGGGACTATTCAACGGAAGTCAGTATGTTAGTTACAAAATTAGCGGTTCTTTAGGATTTGTATTTGTGATTCATTACTTCCCATTTCTACGAATGTCCGTTCCATGAATTATCCTGTGGATTACACAGTTTTCTGTATGCGGACTTCTTAATATGTGGTCAATTACAACCTATCTATTTAAGAATAACCCTCATACAACAATATAATCAGCCAAGGCCCACAAATATCGTTATATGGAGGTTTAACTTTATTAAGAATTTATGGTGCAATAGGCAAGACAAACTGAGTGTCCCCCGAGGGTCATAAGGGTCAGATTTGTTTTCTTGTCTGGGGCCACACACGACGAATAATTGAAAATTATTGCAGAATAGTTTTATTACTTAAACTTAGTAACATACAATGTGCATACAAATGGCTTAGTGGGTATTCATTAATGCAAAGTAATGAAGTGGTTAAAAGAAAAGGAACGGCCACAAAGACTTGTATGCAACAGCAACAAATGGGCTTCCATAGTACAAACATTACAATAGTTCAGAATGAACATTTAATACGACTATTTTTGAAGTGAAACTTCTTTAGCCGCGCTAGGCGTAAATCGAGAGATAAAAAAAAAATTGCGATACGAACAAATCGTCACGAAATTAGTGGGGCTGTGACGGAACGGACTACACAGAAAATAATCAACTCAATGATTAGGCTTATCCAGAATTTAAAAAAATCAAAAAATCTAACATTAAAAAATCTAAAACTCCAAAATAAAAAATAAAAAATCCAAAATTTAAAAAATAAAAATCTAGAATTCAAAAATCGAAAATCCAAAATTTAAAGAACCTAAAGATCCAAAATAAAAAAATAAAACATCCAAAATTAAAAATCCAAAAAAACAAAAAAATTCAAAGATCCAAAATTTAAAAAATCCAAAATAAAAAATCCTTAATTCTAAAATTAAATAATTCAGAGATCCAAAATTTAAAAAACCCAAAAATCCAAAATTAAGAAATAAAAATCCAAAATAGAAAAAATTAAAAAATCGAAAATCAAAAATAGAATAATAAAAAATAAAAATTCAAAGATCCAAAATTTTAAAAATTCAAAATTAGAACATGCAAAATTCCAAAATTAAAAAAAATTAAAGGTCAAAAATAAAAAAATAAAATAAAAAAACAAAAATTAAAATCTCCAAAAACGCAGTATTAAAAAAGCCCAACAATCCAAAATTGAAAAATCCAATTATCCAAAATTGTAAAAGAAATGCAAAAATTAAAACAAGTTTCACTTCTGTTGCGTGGTGGCGTTCCATTCACACTTTTTTCTGTTGTCTTCAGATTGACACTTCTTTTTAGTGTTGATTTTTCTAACTGTGGTTGATATATCTGTACAGTTCCGACTTTGATAAGAGATGACAAGTGTTGATCAGTCAGCCTTGATCTCTGAGAAGTTTTTGCTGAATTCATGAAGGAAAATAACTGTTCACATACGCACGTGCAGGTAGAATCAAACATCGCCATAATGCTTGTGGCAAACTTCCTGAAGTTTTGAACTTTGGGAATAGATTTGGCATTTTGAAATTCAATAATAATAAAAATAAGAACAATGGTAATAAAAAGGTACGAAAAGAAACTAGGATACCCAGCACAATGAAAAGCTTTGCAAGACAGAATAGCTTTACACTTTTGATTTCAAATTATATTATGACTCAGTTCTTAACAGGGCATGGGAAATTTGATGAATACTACATAGGTTTAAAATTTCTACCTCTGCAAATTGTAAATGTAAAGAGGAAAGCCAGTCTGTGAGGCACCTCTTATTTCATTGTCCCTTATTTATGCACGTACGTTATCAGATGATCACATGATATTTAAAATTTTGATTTTACTACACCTACACTACACCTATCTTTTTTCTTAAATAAGCGAAGTTATTAAGATTTTTCAAGTTTTATCAATAGTGTATTTGAAAAATTGTAATATGGCTATGTAGTGTAATGCATATTCTGTGCATATGTTTCATCTAATATGCCGGTTGGTGAAATAGGGTTCTGTGCATTTTGAAATTCAATAATAATAAAAATAACAACAATGGTAATAAAAAGGTACAAAAAGAAACTAGGTATACCCAAAATCATCGGTTAAAAACTAAAACAAAATATTGGTCAACTTATGTATCCTTTGTGCGGGTCGCTGGTATGTTTTCAAAGCGCCGTTTGCGGCCCGCGGGCCCCAATTACTTCGAAATTTACTGAATTGTACTGTATATCGAGCATAGCGAGCTGTTCAAGCTCCTTTGAGGAATACCTGAACGTAGATAATTTTCACGTAAAGCAGGATTGGGGATTGACACGTAAAAAAAAGGTTCCTTCATGACGTATAAAATTTTCAAAAACGCGTTAATAACTTAAGAAACGTATAAAATACGTAAAAAATCCTCTTACGACTTTTGACTCTATTAGTTTTTTTAAATTTTACATATAGTTCGACTACTAGAATTGGAACCCGCTGACGTAGAAAACTGATTTGGAGCTTGATATTACCGGCATAGAAACTAAATTTCCACACCCACAGATACACGTGGACCGGTTACAATGGTAGGCCTACCGATAAACAAATTTTACTCCACAGCATTTGTTGTGCAACGGCAATTCAATTATTTTGAACTTTCTTGACAAAAACAATAAAAATTACGAGCTTGCAAAATTAAAATAGAAACATTCACATTTAAATCCATACACTTCTTACTATTATGGAAAATAGTAAATACGAGCTATCAGAACCACATGGGTTCAGTGATTTAACAGAAGCAAGAAGTTAAAAAGTAAGCAGTAAAGTTATAAATTTACTAATTTGAATCTGTCCTCTGCACACTTATTATGTGATATAACTTACGAATGAAGAAGAAAAGTTGTGATGCTTCAGTTCAATTTAAAGATTTGTAATAATGTGACTGAATTCATATTGCAGTTGCACTGAATATCTTGTGCATAAGAAACATTCATAGACTTTACATTAGAAATAAGCTAATAAATGTATTAGTGTTTACGTTGTCAAAATCAATTAAATGTTAATTTATGTATCACGTGTATAAAATTGTTTTACATTACGTAGGCCTATTTTACATCTATTTTGCATGTAAAATACGTATAGATAAATTAATCGCACAATCCCGCCCTTGGTTCTACTCCACGTTTGGAATATGTTATTATCTCATAATGTAAAAATATAGACCTAATAGTTTTATTAGTATCTTTTTTTTTCTCCTTCCACATCTATTAATCCTTAAATTAGTAATGTTTCCTATTCGTTACAGCTTTACCTTGGATTTGTAAAAAAAATAGTGGAAACGAAATTTAAAAAAAATAGAATTCATGCAAAATTACCAAATTTTCTACAAGAAACATACAATACAGGACTGATCAATTACTGTGGTAACAATTTTCGTTGCGGTCCGGTATGTTTTTGCATATTGCGTGATAAATTGTCTTGTGAAGGGTTGCATATTTTAATTTTTATATTCATAAGTATTAAGTAAAAATAATGGCAATCACAACAATGAAAAGAAAATCGATAAATATTTTAATACCTTATTTGGAAAGTGCTGTGTCATTTACTGGGCTAAATAGATATTCCGCTTTTTTTATTGCTGCTTAATAATATACTGGTGTATGTTAAACCTGCAGAAAAGAATGTCAATTTTAGTACGTTATTAAAATCATTTCTCACGAAATTTGCACAAGTTTGTATGTCATTTTGTGCCGATGTGCCGATTTGTAATATCTTTCATTATTATCATGATAGTCATGGTCTTTATTACAGTATAACGATGAAGATTATTATTATTATTACTACTGTTACTCTCATTTGTAGTTACATATTTATTTTATTTTATTTTGTTGAGAATGTAACAGGCTTATTGCCCAATTACAACATTCTCTTATATTAATTACACCAGTTTAACAACACTAATATTGTATGTGTAATCTAATACTAAAACTATTTAAACCAAAACTACAACTAAAAAGAACAGAAAAAAGAAACAAGACACACATATAATATGAAAAATTACACAATGAAGGGAAGAGATCACAAAAATAAGTAGGCTAATATAATAGTTTTGGAGGAGACGAAAGACTTTGAGAATAATATATAGTGAATATATTACTATTCACGATACATAGACTTATGAAAAGTGACAAAATATATTATTTATTTTTTGTTATTATTGTAGATGTAATAATCCTACGTCTGTGTTTAGTATAAACATTTAAAATATAATAGTTTCCCTGTATATTATATAGGTAGTCTATAATGCTTTCTTAGGAGTAGTTCACACAAGGGAAGTTGTTTACAACATTTAAGCTTCATGTGATTGCAACCTCTTGTTTTCTGAATGACAATAATTGCCGGTCTTTCTATTTGAAAACAGAATTTAAAAATTCAAAAATTTAAATTTTCAAGATTAGTTTTTTTGGTCAAATCGACTGGCTGAAGAGGTTTCTTATATAGCGTTACAAATGTATTTAAAATTCTTGCATCCTAAGAAAATTTCAGTGGAGTATAGAGTCAAGGGTATTGAATATTAATATCACATTTAAACAGAATTTCATTAAGTCTTTTGTGAATAATTTTTTCAAACGCAGTAACGCACTTTCTCAATTCAAGAATAATCTCAAACTTTAGTGTAGTAGCCTACATCATAAGCAACAGTGATGCTTTTATCCCATGATAATTCTTATGATCTTATGACATAATTAAAATGTGTTGTGTCTATTTGATTCGGAAGTTATTTATATTTTTTTTGTTAAAATTTACCCCTTCCTTATTTCATAAGTTATTTAATATGTTAGATTTGTGGTATATGATAGATCTATATTATGAAGACTATTTTATATAATTGTAGTTTATTGACTTTTGTTGAGATTACATAATAATTATATGGTACGTATTAAGGAGTTACCCATTCTTTTGTAACGTTTCATTAAACTGTATTCTACTATCACTTTTGTTCGGAGTAAGAAGGAAGACCTAATGACCTTGAAATCCAAATTCATTATTCCATACATGAAACGTAAGTCGTGATGTTTTAATTTTGTAACTGTGATACAAAATCCGAATAACGAAAGTTTTCAGCATTTTGAAAGTAGTCTTTTATTATTTACTCCTATTTTCCTGTTGAATATATTATTTTTAATTCTATTAAAAATGTGACAACGGAACAAAGACGAAGTTAATCCGGCGAGATAAATAAAGTTTAATTTTTCCCAAAAATGAATTTACTGAACTGTTTTTCTCTAAATACGAATGTGATACAGTGTTTTATTGTGAAGATCTATGATTTATTATTATTATTATTATTATTATTATTATTATTATTATTATCAGCATTTTATTAATTTTATCAGAATGCATTGATGAATATTAGCCATACATACTAAATTCATCTAATACCTGTAATAATAATTATTGAGTATCGATGACATTAATTAAAACCTATTTAATGTAGCTGATCTGATTAATTATTTAGTTAACTAAATTCTATTGGTATAACATTTTAATTTGGTATAACATTCCGTAATTCTATAACTTTTTATATCCTTCTTATTTTCTGTACTCGTATTTTTAGTATATCTCTAGTGATTTCTCTTATAACGTGATCTATTTTTTCTATAGTTTATAGTTATTATTACGTCCAGTGCACGTTTTCTATTGAATAAATGGTGAATATTAAAATAAATTAGCGATATTATTATTATTAGTTTTATGTGCATTACAATATTTAGGGTGTTGGAAAGGAGTTCATTCAACATTTTACAATTTAACTATTTACTCTGTAGCCTACAATTCATAAGTCTAAGATAGTGATTAGTGTATGTAAATATTTTATATATATTATGACTTGATAACATAAATATGCCACATGTTAGATTTAATTCCCTGATGAAATGTATTTGATATGATTCTCGGTGCTGAAGTTGGGCCGGAACGAACCTGAGCGGCGCTCTGGCAAAGTAAAAATCTACTCTTCACCGCTCCAATATAGACGGAGGGAGGAAAAAAGTACATATAAAATCGGCATATATTTTGGCAACACTTCTTAAATAAAGTACCATTATTAGGGTCATGATGTCCTGTTCTTGTCGCGACAGGTGTATTTTTTATACAAGTTGTTATTTGTAATGTAATTTTTATGTGATTCATTTAAAGGATAATTTGACTATAATATTTGGTCGGCCTATCATAAAATGAAAACTAAAGAAATAAATATCTGCATATAAATTTATGGGTTTCTCCTAGAAAAATTTCCAACTATAGCACTGATGATTGTGGATTGTTACAACTGACTGACTTATAAATACTGAATAAAGAATGATGTCACACACATACATCATGAAGTTCAATGAAGTTACAATATAATTAAGGTCATTTAGAAGCTGTAAGAATTGATCGCATTAAGCAAAATTTCGTTCTTGCAGACTTACCAACAACTTTAGTTTATGAATGCGATCTCCTTTATGTAAACATGTTATATTAAAAGAACTCTAATTTTAAATATAGTCTGTTATGCTAATACCACAATTAAATTATATCTTTATTGATGAATATTATTTTATTAGGTATTAGATAATTATTACGAATATTAGTATTAGGTATTAGGATTAATTAATTAGATAAAGCTCTCAATGTTTTAATTTATGCTTTAGTTTTCATGATCTTTCCTGAAGTTATTTATGTCCAGCCAAAGCCGTTTGCAATATTAATGGTAAGTGTTTTTACTGTTTTAAGATTAATTAATAAATCCAATAAAAGCAACTTGAGGAGTTCAAACTAATTACTAAACTTTAACGTAGGTTGCTTACGGTTGTCGAAGGATACGGTTATAATTTATGAGATATCATGGAAAGTCAATTGTTTACTTTCTACCGCATAATATATATTTGATATGCAGTTTGGACGAAACTATCCCGTCGAACATTTTTGAGCAAGGCTAATCCTTTTTGGTTTTGATATGGATGAATATAGCATTGCGGATTTATATCACACTTTTGGTCAGGATTTAAGGAGTAGTATTTCAATCCTGCAAATAAGTATACAGACTTTTCGTCAGAAATACATGTTTTGGAAATTCTTCAGTTCAAAGACATAATTTCAGAAGATTTGTCTCTATGTGAATATGTCTGCGAACAGCATAACTCAAAATCTTAAAATCCCATCAGAATTAATTTTCAGATTAATGTTTACTTTCTTCTAAGGATGTGCCATGTAGAGTGGCGAATAAATAATATTACTAGCAAAGAAAAATATTTTTGCTATATTTCCCAAAAGATTCTAATGATACTCTTTCAAGCAAGCCTATTCGAAATTTAGTCAAAACGAATTGAAAATGTTAGCATAATGTTAGCAAAATGTTTTTCTTCATTTTTCTAATGTTCAAAATTATAAAGTACCGGTATATTAAAATGATGCAATTTCGCAATTATTTCAATAGAATTGCTAAGCATAGCGCAGGAAAGTACATAAACAAATCTACGTTTCATTTTTTAATATATGGAGTAGTTAAAAGTTATGTTTTATTTGAAATATTAATTTCCTAAAAAAATATTTTGAAAAACTTATAGGATTATTTACTCTTTCTTTTTTGGATATTGATCAAGAGAAGAGAAAAACGTAAATATGAATCACATTCTAGTATTAACGTATCCGCACGTGGAAAAATACCACATTAAAATGTTTAATATTTTGACACAACAATTTTTATTAATTACAATATGTTTGTATAATATTATTAGTAAGTCGGGAACTTTAAAAAAATGGCAGCATCAAAATTTTCACACAGTGATATACTTGGATTTTAGAGTGGATTAGCTAGAAATTGGAAAATTCTGCTTTTTCAGCTTGCCTAAAAATTTGTACGTGTACAACAAATGTTTACATTTAAATACACTTCTTACACTTGAGATATGTTTATAGAAATTCTCTGAAGGGCAGTCATAAGCTAATCGTCCAATCACAAATACTAAACTCATTAGTTCAGTTTAATACAGATTTGTACATTCCTTTAAAATAGGAATCCACACTCTTTTCAGGTGGCCTCCAGCTGAATAATGTACCGAAATATAAATAATGTTAGTGTATACGTCAGATTTTTATATTTAATTGATTTTTTAATCCGCGATTGTTACTAATAAAAAGAATAACAGAGAGAAGAAACGTCAGTGAATGCCTGCACACCGAAGCCGTTAATTTAGAATTAAAATTAATGAGGAAGTGATATTAATCAGCTATTTTATTGAACTTACAGTGAAATAACGAACTTAGTCTTCGAGACTATAATGTTCTCTCATATTATGATCTTTTTCTTATGAAGGAAGCCTGTCCAAGCGTAGGCGTCAGGTGTTAGCAGACCGGCCACACCAGAAATACTTGTGTTGGACGAATGATTCAACTAGACAAGACTGAAATATTGAAAAAAAAGATAGTTGTACGTTATATTATTTAATGATGCTACGGCGTTTATGACGACTGCGATGATGATAAATAAGAAAATATCTTATTTAAATGTAAGATTTTATTTCTGTTGTGGAAATGGTCAACAGTACTGAATTGTTCTTACGGATTTTATATCTATTCTAAAGGTCTTTGTTGTGAATAATTTATGAAAAAGGAATGAAATTGGAAAATAACGAAATAGAGTCATGATCACGTTTATTATAATGAGTTACTTGGATTGGGAAATGCTCAAGTAGCGAAATCTTTTATGAATTAGCTATGATCAGATTAGTAGGCCTATAGCAATGATCAAACGTGAAGAAATTTGACATTCTTGTGGTGGTTTTAGATTTAAGAATACCGGTACATTATTCTTCATTATATGTTTTTTTATCCTAATAAGATTACCGTACCTAAAATTAGTATGCTCCTTTTATGTTTACATATTTATTATTTCACAGCCATATAACTTGTAAATAAATTTACTCAACAATACGTTTCTGACTTCTCAGAGCTCGTATTGATAGAGTAGATTCGAATAATTGTTTTTAATTAAATGAAATCTCCGGTAGAAACCATGGAAGTTCATTTTCCACACACACACTCACACCCACACCATATACTGCATATTTGAAAGCGATTGATGATAATGAAATAGAATACATGAGACACTTATATTGAAGCCTAGAATAAGATAACCAAGGTTTATGAATTTGTGTCTGTGTTCACTATTGAAAACGTCTGCCAAAGTTTATTATGGCTTAGTGCATAAATGAATTACTTCCAGGAATTTTTATCGAAAATAATTTTAACCTTTTCACTGCTACTGACGTACAAATTTGTCACTACAAAAATTGCAAAAAAAAAAAAAAAAAAAAAACTGATTTATGTTCAAGTATGAGTATTTTTAAAGATACGTTATGGTATTCATTTTTGGAAACCATCTGTTCCAATGATTTTTTTCGGATTCATTTCAAACTTATAATTCCTTGATGATTTCACTTGATGATTACTTAGTCTATGTCAGTAGGTAAATAGATAAATTAAGCTATAAAGGTAAACCAATGAGTGTATTCTGTTAGATCTCTCTCAATCTTTATTTATTGATTATCTAAAAATTGTAAACCCTACTTTACCATTAGGTATATTAGGGTTACATTTTGCAATTTAGTTAGAGCCATACTTTTAAGTTGTGGCAGAAAACTTAAAATCTGTTCAATCTTATATACTTACTAGCAACAGCAGTAACGGAAATATTTTAATTAAGTTAAAATGTAATTAACAGTAATATTCTTCTTACAAGAGCATAACAGACCTATTAATAATAATAATAATTAACGTACAAATTATTTGTAGCCTAATGTGGTATAGTTATTAAATTTTAGTGCTTATGATTTAAATAAAAAACAGCAATAACATAAGGAATTGCAAATATGGATACTGAAGCCTATTATAGTTTATTTCCATTTTATTATATATATATATATATATATAATTTAAACCAAAATTATATATGTAATTTTAAAGCAAAATTATATGTGCATATTTATAATTTTAAACCAAATATAAATTTAAAATAGCTATGAACTTACAGAATGGAATGTTAATGCTGATGAAGGTCACTGACAATCCGAAATGTCACGATATCCAGCACCACAATTAAATCGCACCACCATGCAAGTCACTTAACTTCACTTATTAGTTTTCACGACTCCCGCCCGAGATCACGTCGTATCCCGCGCAGCTGTACGCATGAACAAGCCAGTTTTCTGCCCGACCACCCGAACAACCCGTCCCATCACTGCGCATGTGCTGTAGCCATGACGTCATCGAACCTCAGTGACGTCATGCAAGAAGGTCACTTTCGGTCCTTTATTTTAGAATGTACTTGTAGCAAGGACGGTAAAATACTACTCCATTTCCAGATCCAGATTAGTATTCATCCTAGCAAGAGGTTAACATTCTCATGGGCTAGGCCACTGGAGTCTTCAGCTCGTCCTTCGTCATTGTTAAGGTGTTGCTGAAGATTCCCGCCAGATCCTTCTTCCGTGTGAATTCTTTTGCATTAATGTTTCCGGATTTACAGTCTTGCTTCTTCCGGAATCTGCAGCGATTACTGACCTCACTATTATTTACATTTGTCACATAATTAGGAGCAATGACTTGGTGTACCCTGTGCATTTTCGTTATGAGGTCTTTACGGCTCGAAATGAGCCCATGATTATAATAATTAACAAGGGATTTGTAAAATGTTATGGCATGAAGATAACATACCACTTGTAATAGAAATGGAAGAAGAGGAAGCAGAAGAGGAAGCAGAAGAGGAAGAGGAAACAGGAAGAAAAGGAAGGGGAGGAGAAGAGGCGTAGTCGGAGGATAAAAAAAAAAAAAAATGCTGAAAGTGAGAAAACGACCCTAAAGGAAAAATAGTAGTCCTACATTATGCAGCTAGCCTACAATGGCATTTATTGATATACGTATGTGTATGTATTTAAGAAACTAACAAAGCGAGTTTCAAATTTAATTTAATTTAATTTAATTAGTTACCATTATAAACAAGTTGCATATGACTTATTTTGTTCGACCACAATTAAAATGTTTTAGTTTTGGATTTTTAGAATACCTCGTAATTGATGAAGCAGACGTCTATCACCATCAGTTGTTACAGTTCTAGTATCTTCCGGTAGATGGCAGGCTACAAGGCATGCAGGCTGCAGGGCTTCTCTCGACGCTTTAACGTCAAACAGCTCACATTGAAACACAGGAAATAAGCTCTGTTCGGTATTAATATTAAACTTAAGATGATTGACTTTATTATAATTACAGGTTATTTAATTACGCAGTTTCATTTGCTGCTCTAAAGGTTTCAAGATAATTCCATGTTCGATGATAAATCGATACCACACCTACCTTATAATGAAAAACTGTTTCGAAATGGATATCATTATAATACTTTTACCTCACAAGTAATATGCTTATTATAGTATGGTCAAAGAAATTAATATTGTGCTGATGATATTAGGCCTAATAATAATTATTTCACCTTATAATAATATATATTGCACTGTATTTTCCGTCTGATAATTTGACGTCGGGGGAACTGTGTAGATAAGATGACGAGATAAATCTGTTTATTGATTTCCGGAGAGATAAACATACCTACGAACATAATTCAAATGAGCGAAATCGGAAATATTAGTCCCCATATGGACAACTTAGTAACACTTGGTATACATATTAACACATCAATGAAGATTTATTATTGATTTAAACTAGAGGATTTTCTGATGTAGATCTGAATATATTATTCTCATGTTATCAGCCAGGTTAGAAATTTTGAGCTCTTCATCCTCGTCCTCTGAAACGTCGTTGTGGTAATGACTGTAAAGAATGAAGGATTAACGTTTATAAGCACCAAATTATGAAAGGGAAATAGGAAAAATATTGAAGCGTTTAGTTTTATAAGGGTCTAAGTGTTAAAGTCATGATTGTGTGGAAAACAAGACATAGACTCACAGAAAGACTTGCCGGACATATACCCAGCGCTATATCTTGGAATTCATTGCTACTGACGTGCCTTTCCCTGGACTTGGACCCTTTTGAAATGCATTGGTCTTGGTACATAGATCGATTTAAAACTATCATGATTTTGACACTTAGACCCTTATAAAATTGAACGCTTCAGTTATATTATTGCAAACGACCATACGTCAGTTTCTATAAAGCTGGATGAATGTTCATCCTCTGGATAACTACAGAAATTCCTTAAAAGGCGTTTCTAAAATTCGAGGTTCTTTATCCAGAGGATAAATGGCTAGACAAGCTACAAATTCACAGATGGAAGGATAAACCTTTAACCCGAGATAAAAGTGTTATCACGGGAGATTTAGAAACAGCTAGGACCTAAATAATATGTTTTCCGGTCATTATTTCTTAAGTACTGATTGAGCATATGAGTGAGTAGGTGATTTGGTGATTGAGTGAACAAATAAACGAGTGAATAATTGTATGGACTTATTTTTCCGGTTGTAGCAATCAAGAGTTTATCCTCATACCTATTTGTAGATATGAACATTTAATTGGTGTGACTTTGAAAATTCATGAACATTTATGAGCATATATGCCAGTATATATTCTTTTTATTTTGGAATTTCTAGTATTCGTACATTATAATTCTCATTAATATTTTAAATTTAGAAGTAATATTTATCAACATAAGATCGAAACTAATCTTCAATCATTATTATTCAGAATCAACAATAATCAAATCAGTATTAGGACTAAAACCTATAACACATTACCTGACCATATAAAGCATTTAATTATAGTTCACTCCTGGTTAGCTGGAACACCCATTTTTTTTCCATTCACGAATATTAGGTTTTAAATATCATGAAGTATAATTATATTATCTGTTCAAAAGGTAATAATTTCTTATACTTTAAACATCAGGACATCAGGACATCGAGATATAGGACGACCCAAAAAAAGATGGGAAGATTGGGAAGATGGGAACAGGCGTTTCGCCTAAACCGTGAAGTGAAGAAGAAGAAAGACTTCAGAATTCTGAACGAAATTAGGCGCTCCGCTCAACGGCACCTCACGCTTCTACAGAGGCCAATTCGGATTCCGTGCACCCCGTAGGAGGAAGGAATAGGATTTCTTAATCTCGAAAAATAATAGTACTATTTATAAAAAAATATACAATATTGTGCTGGCTTCGATTACAATGATACATTCACGACACCATCGTAAAAAAATTGTATTTAAACACAGCCATTCTTCTGTGAATCATAATTAAGTGAATTACAATGTTCATGATTAGTGATCGGAAGTTAATGAAATGTTATATTTTTTCTGAGACATCACAGTCAATGAAGGATGCTGTATAAATTAGCTTCGCATGATAACGAATAAATGTAGCTTGCTTTTATTTTATTTTAATTGTTTGGCATTTTTCGGCATTTTATTCTCTAGTGGTTATTGTGTAGGAAATGTCTATACTTTCGTTCCATTTTCCCTATTTTATCTTCAGATTGGACTTTTCCAACATAGAGACAAAGCGATCTCATAATTCTTTAGATATAGGACTTTCAAATTAATTTAGTAATCATAATAACAATAATAGAAAACTTAATAAAAGTAGTGATATAAATAACTTAAGTCTTATCCGTTGTTGATTATTGTTTATTGTTATACTGCTGTATATCCCCTTTTGAAAACATATTTTAAAGAATGAAGTCATTTTTCAATTTTTCATACATTTTCATAAATTTAATATCATTTTTCAGACATTCTTAGGTCATAAACTTTCGAGCCCTAATCATGATTCTCTTCCATTTCACGAATCTCCTCAGTACGTCTCTATGGTACGGACGTATTTTAGAAAAGCTGATTGTGTGGAAGTTAAGTTCGAAAGACAATATCCATGTTATTCCGATACGGGACTAAAACGCTGTACATAAACTTATAATAAAGTGTAAGAAAATAGGTTCTGTGTCAAACAGATACCAAGAAAACATCCACTTATGCTAACTGAGAAGAGGAGTGAGCCTAGAACTGCCTCACAATTGAGTTAAGCAAGATTCGTGGAAGAAGAATGTGTGCATGTAGGCATAATTGTAAATTGTCTACCAAAGTGTGGTACAGTAATAGAGGGACAACACTATAGTAACTCTTATAATCGAACTTAACACAATAATATACAATTTTCATAGGTAATACTGTTATTTTGCTAGATTAAACAAACCCATTCCGTCCTACGGGGTGTATGGGGTCTGTATTGGCCACTATAGCAGCATGACAGAGGGGAGCGGAGCGCCCAAGTTCGCTCAGAATTCTGACGACCGTTCTGTACTATTAATAATAGTACTGTACTAATCCTTATAGTCCTGTACCTTTAGGATGTGAATTTTGGTTAGATTACAAAATAATAATAATAATAATAATAATAATAATAATTGTAATAATAATGACACTGCAGAGTTAAGGCCTTGATGTCTTCTCTCACGCTCAACCATTACATTATTTAGGAATAGAAACATTCAAAATAGGTTATTTTTTAGTAAGTCACATAACGATAAAGGATAGACAACTAAGACAGTAACAGATACAATGAAAATAGCGATATCGTAAAGAGTAACATACAATGGAACAATTTATTATACATACAAACATATAAGATAAATAATTTCTTAAAAAATTACAAGTTAAAACACAGACAGATACAATTAAAGAAGAAACAGGTACAATGTTAATAGCAATATCATAAACAGAACATAACATAGGGTACAATGTAGCCAACATAATAAAAATAAACAAGTACTATGGAAATGAACACAATACAATTAATTTCCCCTAGTGATTTTGTAAATTATGAAAATAATGAGAAGATGTGGTTGACATAAATATCTATTTCAGAAATAGGTATTAGGCCTAATATTAATTAACTAGTATGTGTTAGATGTTATTTGAGAAATTAACTTTAGAAAAGCATGTAAACAAGTATTTCCTAAGCAAATGTTAACTCAATATCTCAGGCAACTCATTAAAAAAGTAGGCTATCAATTTAGATTTAAATGCATTCAAATACTCTAGCGAAATAAAGTTTGCTTTTGTAAGTCTTAGCATTTTATTTCGGAGGATAGAGGATAATGAAGTGAACCGTTTTTGTAGCTTTTGAGTGAGTTCTGACTTCCCTGTATAAGTGGAAGTTATTACCAAAAGTACACAGATGCACTGTGATTTAGTGGTTATTCGTTATCTGTTTGAATTGGTCTATGGTTTATATGGAACTCTGAAAGGATATATATGGTATTTTTTTCATTTCAGTAATTGTTAATTTAAAGTGCATTAATTGGTACTTTTAAAACACCCTATTCTCTTATTCATGAGCATTAACTCGGAAAACTTCTATGCTCACCTACTTAGAATTTAATGTAGAATTCACCTCTCACAAACAAAATTAATGGTAATTATGCTGTCAGTAATCTTGTTTTCAACATGAGTGATAAACTTGATATCTGTAGAAGGTTACACCATAATACTATATGTAGACCTATATTACTAACAAATCTGCTAATAATATTAACTTATATAGAATATTGATATAACAATGGTAAAAAGTGTAATGATAATGAAATCAGGTAAACTGATATAACAAGGGCCAGATGAAGTTAAAAGGCCATATATCAGAAACTGTAGAGTTTTAGACCACGGTTTCTTGAGAAAGCCTGACAAGCATATGTGAAGGAATAAGTGGGATAACAAAAAGAATTTACAGCAAATTCCTCACGTCAAGAATAGTCCTATTTCTTTATTTTTCTCAGAACATCTGAAGCCGTACAAATACGCAGTCAAACATTTTCAAAGCATATTTTGGAGAGGAAAAATATTTAAAAATGAACTTTTTTGGAATTCTTCCGTCGGTTATAGGCTAAAAGCTATAAGTTTGCCAAATTTCAAGTTTCTAGCTCATCTGAGAGTGAGTAAACATAAACGTTAATAAGTGGATGATTAGACTGTCGTAGATGTGAATGATCGTCACGGTTATCCAGCCAGTTTTTTCATACTTATGGGGCAGCTAGAAACCCCAAATTTTGCGCGCTTTTGGCTGCTGTATGTGACAAAATTCCTGCGATTCCATCCTATAAGTGTATAAAAAATTACATAATGTTAGAAAAATATATGAGAGTCGTCCAGAAAGTAAAGAACGATTTGGCATAATTAAATAATAACGAAAGATTTCAACACAAAACTTTATTTACAAAGATATAGTACCTTACTCTATTTTTCAACGCAATCGCCATTGCTGTCAATGCATTTATTGTAACGTGGTACCAGTTTTTCAATTCCGATGTTATACTCTTCTACCGCCAGAGACCTGAGTCAGCATGTTACTGACGCTTTGAGGTCTTCATCGGCTGGGAACTCTATTCCACTCAAAAAGTCCTTTAGTTTCGGAAACGAGTGGAAATCGCTGGATGCAAGATCAGGACTGTAAGGAGGACATCCAAAAATTTCCCACTTAAAACGTTGAAATTGTGCCTGTCTTTGAGCAGCCGAATGAGGCCGAGCATTGTCATGACTCAAAAACACCTTTTCAAACAACTTTTCATGTCTAGTGTTTTGTATAGCGCGTCGTAGTCGTTGAAGAGTTGCACAGTAGGCATCTGCGTGTATTCCTTGTCTTCTTGGCAGAAACTTCAAGCTCCAAGACGACCAGGGGCAATTACGTGGACAAAACTGTGGTTTGAAACAGTATAATACGTTTATTGCTGAGCACCCTGAATATATAAATTGCAATCTCAAACATTTTAAGAGTAAAATAAAAAAAAGTATTATATAATATTAATAGGACAACTTTAATTTTTGTTTTATCTTTCAATGTTTCAACCCAATTTATTCTATAAAAATTTCTTTTTCTGTTTTTTTTTTTGCAATTTTTATAAAAACCACTGGTTAATGATGCAAAATTATTTTACTGGGTATATACATTGTACTCATACATTTATAATTTTCGTTTGTAGTATACTGTACATCGTTAAATCTATTATACCCTTGAACACGAGCTTTGTTCATCTAGGGCAGCGGCCACCAACTCATTGCACAATGAGTACAGCAGTAAGTGCAAGCTTACCCATTGCACGCTAGAATCATTTAGTGTGCACACATCGCGTGGTCTCTCTTGAGTTCAGTGTCTGCATGCTCATTAGGCTTTTGAAATTCTCAAATCATATTAGCATATCAACAGATGATTGTTGTATAAATGTGTTATTACATTATTATTTCATTATCATTTACTTATGTTTTCCACAAAGAACTTTCGTGAAGTCAAGATGTTTGTAACAATATAAATGATGTACAATATATTCCTAGCAAGATAATACACACAAATTAATTCTGTAGTTTTGAACACAGTTGAAAAGTTCCTGATTTTATTCAATTTTATAGTAATTAAATTGTAATGCCACAAATTCTGTGAAATGAAAACAAAATCTAGACTCATTCCTTTAAATGACACTTCCACATTTATATTATTGGACATAAATATTAATACTAAAGTTATATTTGAAACAAAATTCAAAGAAACTATATCTCCATGTAATACATCAGTATTAAAGAACAGCTCAAATAAAGTATTTCACACTGAAAAATCACTCATTAGTGCAAGCTTGTTTTCTTGATTTTTATTGTATCTTTTGACGCAGAAGTTTTTCAACATCTGGAATCAATGTTTGTGCAGCAGCCGTTCTAAGTTCACATTTTAAGTTTTCATCTGACAATTGACTTCTGCTGCGGGTTTTGTGTATTTTCATTAGTGAAAAAACTGCTCGCATATGTATTAGATCTGAACATAGACAAAATCCTAGCAACATGTCTATGAAATAGGGGGAGAAAATCCGAATAAAAGTAACTCAAACTTCTCTTATATTGGTATTTGTTACCATAAATATAGGAGTCGATGGCCTACATATTGACCACATTCTACACCCAACATAATGTTTGGAGGCTGGTGAAATAGACGACCCACCTCTGCTGACGGAACCCTGGTTCAGACTGACATCACGTGGTGCTCAGGGGTCGCACAGTGCAAGCCTGCTTGCACGCGCACAAAATACAGCGAGTTGGAGACCACTGATCTAGGGGCATACCTTACATTTTAAATGCTAATATAGAAATAGTATTTTCTGTTGGTTTTTGTTTTTACTTGTACTAAATGTGAAATAATGTAAATAATGAAATATAATAATGTATGTATGTAACAATGAATAATAAATAATAAAAGATCTTTGGCGGTAGAAAAACTGGTACCACGTTACAATAAATTCCTTGGCAGCAATGGCGATTACGTTGAGAAATAGAGTAAGGTACTGTATCTTTGTAAATAAAGTTTTGTGTTAATATCTTTCGTTATTATTTAGTTGGGCGTATGCCAAATCGTTCTTTACTTTCTGGACGACTCTCGTATATGCCCGTCAATGTGTTTGCTGTAATTATAAGTGTATTACAAGTTAGCAATTAGATTAAATGTCTTTAATATTCTTAGATTGAAATTAATTGAAGTAGAAAATAACTGACGGATTTTCAGCCTATCTCAATGAAGAGTTCTGTGCTATATAATATGAAGGAAAATATGTCCTGTCAGATCTGTTACTCTCGTCCACAACACTCGAATTCCCAAAACAGTGCCCATTGGTCTTTCAAATACTTCTCTAGACTCCTAGACATCGCTATATGTATATATTAACTCAGATAGGATTATCTAACTTCGATGTTTATTAATTACAGGAATTTTGAGCTGCGCAAACACACACCAAGCGTGTAAGAAGTGGAAGGACTGTCAACAAAAATGACGATACGCTACAATAAGTAAGTAAATAACATTTATTGATTAAGGGACTTTATAGACTATGGGGGATCTTTCCTACGCAAACGTCTTAATGCAAGCTCTATCTGTTACCATATCCTTTTACGTTGGAAAAAACTATTCGCGTGTTTAATATCTCCAAGGATTTTTCAAGATGAAAATTTTACCGTATTTTAAAAATGACTAGGGAGACAAATATTTCTTGTCCGCAATTGAAGATTGGTATATAACATATTGAATTATATTTTAAAAGAGGTGAAAAAAGAATATACATTAAGGTGTAAATAGCTGTTGATAGTTCCATAAGTAGACTTCAAGGGAGGACCTCAAAGTTGCGTCCGCTATTTTGTAACTTTCCGGGGTAAAAATTAAAAATTGGATGGTTTTTTAAAATTTTCTTCGGTTGCTGGCTGTAAGCTATAAATATGCCAAATGTCAAGTTTCTGGCTCATCTGGAGATGGTCAAACAATTATGTTAATGAGTGAGTTACGGCTTTGTAATATATTGATGATTTGCTATTTTTAAACCGTTAATTGGACGTTACTCCTATATCGGTCAATCAATTTTGTCCAAAATCAATAGCGTTCGTCCTACGTGTGTTATAAGTGTGTATACTAAGTTTCATGAAAATGTGGTAAAGCGTTTTCGTGCTACCGCGCGTACAGGTACACAGACATACATTTTTCTCGTCCACCATGTATCTTAGAAATTACCACAATGGCACTTAATAATTTATTGTTGTCGTTAAATACAGTTAACAGTGGGCTATTTCATAATTTTTAAGAAAATATGTCATACTATTGGCTAATATCAGAATAAAAAAAACAATCACATTATAAAAAGGATTGTCACATAGTCAAGAATTCATTTTCATTTAAAATTACATTCGTTTGATCCTTTTATCTGAGTTGGCAATTGATATAGAATCTAACACTAGTGATAAGGCGACAGAATTGAACCTTGCCTAATTTTGTACATGGCACTTGGAGATTAATTACACTGAGGTACAGAATTTTTATTTATTTTTGTCTTGATGGGTGTTTGTAATATATTTTACCTGTTGTTTATATGTAACACGCAAGGATTTTACAGAATTTCAATTTAAGTATTTACTTAACCTATATCACTTTTGGTGAAGTTGAAGAACTTAAGTGCAGAAAAGTAACTACAACTATCTTAAAGTGAAATTAATCCAGAAAACAATTTACTTATTACTTTTTTTGTCAACATATAAAATTGATTTCGACACATAGCAAGTCCAGGATACACATTTCGCTTCCTTTTGCTGCGAAAGTATGATCCAGATTGTCTCTCTTCATAGACCAGCAATAGTCACCAAACATCACAGAATTCCATCTACCCTGATAATGCCTTTCTACCTCTTTCATGTATCGGTGGAACCGCTCTCTTGTAAATGTTCCTCAGTGTAAAATCCCAAGTTTTCAGGGGGAAAGTCGAGATGGATATGAAGGAAAGCAATTTGATAAGTTGCAACCTAAATTCTTAATAGCCATCAACATATCTGTCACGAATTTCTTGTAATCTGGGTGATTCCTGTTCCCCCTAAAACATTTATAACATTATTGAATCCTATCCAAGCTGGTCTTCCTCCTAGGTCATCAAATACTCAAATCGTTCGTCTACCATCCGAAAAGATTCCTTCTTTCAGAAGCGTCAGACAGGAAGGAGATTGTCTGACAGGATATTTTATGCAACCTGAATGCTACCCGGGAAGTATTCCTGTAATTTTTAGATCGCCATATACAACCCATTGGTGTTCTGAATATTTAATTGCCTTTAATACCGTTGCAAGGATTTCGTAGTTTACCTTCAAGATGTAATAATACTCTACTGGCATGAACCATACTTATTGGTAATGTGTAGTACAGCAGCTTTGATTTTTTGGGGGGTTTCATAAATAAATAACCTCCATTCGTTCTTGTTGTATGTTATTCCATATATTGATACTATACCTTCAATGTTATTACGGTAACAATTCTTCAGTAGAGTACTCACGAAGTTCCCCTTGTGTTGTTCAGTATCTGGGGAGTTTTATATCAGAAACTAACAGGCTTTTCTCCTCGAGAACTCAAAATTTGTGACAACTCTTTCGTGAGACCCAGATCTATTACCAAATCTTGGATAAACAACTCTGGTTTCAGCTCTACTATAGGCAACGAAATTTCATCACAGCCTGCAGAATCAGAAGATAATGACGACGACGATGATTGTAGAGTTACATGAGAGTTAGTTATAGAAATGCTGGGTCCATGTGGTATAGGCTTGATGATTGATTATATCGATCGTTGAACATTGATCATGCTAATTTCAAAAGAAGCTAAATTGCGTGATTGTGTAAAAATTGTGGGTGTACAGGAAATCGGATACATATTCGTAAACAGCTCTAAGAAATTGCTTAAAAGTACATTTAGTAAACGTCCCTTAAATGTTTATTTAAACATCCAACATTCTTGCACATATAATTCTACAGACATAGGACTGTCACATTTTGTTATACGACTCTACTGCTTATGCATGTAATTCTGTAGACAAAGTACAGTCACATTCAGGCGCATATAACACTTCACAAGCTACATTTATGAGTATATAAATATACAGACGTAGGAATGTCGCTTTTGTGGACAACTTTGGCCGAGATCGAAGTTAGTAATTATTCCCAGGCCAGAACAAATTTCGTTATAAATATTACAATCCATGGACGTAGGCAAACATTTTGTTAAGGGGGCAAATGAACAAATTTCCGCCACCACCATCACTATGCTGCTATTAGGCATACAACCACTTTATTATTATCATTATTATTATTAATGTGGCTATTCTTCTTCTTCTTCTTATTATTATTACTATTATTACAATCCACATAATTGATGTACTGTAGCTATACCGGTACTTACGTCTATGGATACAAAGAAATTTTCTACCCCTTTACAATTTCTCACTTACTATTCATATAAAATGCGATACATCCATTATTTTACCTTCATTACAATAAAATGTTTGGCTAGAAATGATTTGAAGTTTAATGGAAGTAGGCCTAATTATTCCTACATGCTCAAATCAAGATACCTAGTAGTTACAACTCATTTTTGTACAAACAACTCCAACTATAGTATGTGGAAACTTAAGCCTCATTTCACATTATATGCTTATAGTCATTTAATTTAGAGATTTGTAAAAAAAAATCAGCGGGGGGCAGCGGACCTACCTTAAGCAAACCAATAGGAAGAAAACGACAGATCTTCCGGTCACCTGAAAAGTAAGACATTTGAGATTTTTATCTCTTTGTAGGCCCACTACAATATTTTAAAATGTAAATCCGAGTAACAGTCTTAGTTTTTGATGAAAAGGAAATCTGCAAGAAAACGTATAATACTGCCGTTTAATGCTCTGCAGCTTTCCGCTAGGGAATGCCATCTATCGGATTGCTCAGAATGCTGGAGTTAAATATTTGTTTAGCAGATGTCACTAGCGCGGTTTGCCTTCTTAGTTCCAGTCAGCTACACTGCGCAAAGTTACCGCTAGCGGATAGAGGGTGCTAAAGCATCGTTTTGCTACTGTTTTTATATGGAAATAGAGATTTGAGTGTGGTGAATTTTAAAGTTCCTTGTCTCTGTTAATATTAAAGATAAATTCTGGATACTGGAACCACCACTGTGTAAATAATTTATTACTATGTGAGCTGTTCTGTGCAATGCGCTGACAAATTTATATAGATAAATAATATTCCTATTAGGCTATAGCTGCTAAGAATACAGATTTTACAGAAGTTGGGGTAATACCGGAGTTGACGGGTCCCTGTACGCAGCAAGCCATGTTGCCTTCATTCTGGCAGCGTTCCGTAAGGACAAGTCCACCACCGCCGCCGCCAAATTCGAATGTGTTATATTCAGAATCCACAACGCCGATTTTGAGTGGTTAAAGATTTGATATTAAAAATAGCGCAAAAGCCCGTTCTTCTCACAGGTGCTCCCGGGTGATAGTTTAAATTGGCGTAGGGACTAGTACTTAAAGGTTTAGTATTAAAACGACCGCAAGAGCCCGCTCTATTCACAGGTGACAGTTAAATAACCCCGTTCTGCTCGCGGGTGAGGGATTAAGTTTGCATAGGGACTAGTAGTTAAAGTTTAATATTAAAGCGAGCGAAAGAGCCCGTTCTACTCACAGGTGACACTTAAATAACCCCGTTCTGCTCGCGGGTGACAGATTAAGTTTGCATAGGGACTAGTAGTTAAAGTTTAATATTAAAGCGAGCGAAAGAGCCCGTTCTATTCACAGGTGACACTTAAATAACCCCGTTCTACTCACAGGTGACACTTAAATAACCCCGTTCTGCTCGAGGGTGATAGTTTAAATTGGCGTAGAGACTAGTACTTAAAGGTTTATTATTAAAACGACCGCAAGAGCCCGTTCTATTCACAGGTGACAGTTAAATAACCCCGTTCTGCTCGCGGGTGACAGATTAAGTTTGCATAGGGACTAGTAGTTAAAGTTTAATATTAAAACGAGTGAAAGAGCCCGTTCTACTCACAGGTTACACTTACATAACCCCGTTCTGCTCGCGGGTGATAGTTTAAATTGGCGTAGGGACTAGTACTTAAAGGTTTAATATTAAAACGAGCGAAAGAGCCCGTTCTATTCACAGGTGACACTTAAATAACCCCGTTCTGCTCACGGGTCACTCTGTATATATTTTTATTATTTCCTAGCCGGTGGTCCTGGTGTTATAAAATCTGCACACGGCTTTTTCTACTCGGTATATTTTTTACCATTTTTAACTAACTCATATTTCTTTCTGCAGAGCAAAGAATGAATGAACGTATTATGTATTTTTCTTTGTGAAAATCTCGTTTGTTGCCATAACTTGTACAATGCCTACAGCATATTTTACCGACTTCTTGCATGTACCTAATAAGCCTATTCAGATTTTTCGGATATTTTGTTTGTTTGAAATTATCGTACGTAATAATAAAGGTTCTTACCCTGACTTTACGACATGGAAATCACACCGATTAAAGAAATAATTCATTATATGGAGGGACATTTTTTCTCCGACTTGAGCTATATCTGTTCCTTATAATTCGACCCTTCTGAACACGAATATAACAGTAATATTAACCAGTTCCTTCCGTACTTCGAGAAAATTCCGGGTTTCCATTAAAATCACATTTTTCGCAGAAAAAGTAGAACTATTTAAATAAAAATTGATTACAAAGAGTAAAAATTTTTTCCCGACATGACTTACATGTGTTATCTATAATTCGACCCTTCTGAACACGAATATAACAATAATAATAACCAGTTTCTTTCGCACTTCGAGAAAATTCCGGTTTTCCATTAAAATCACACATTTTTCGCAGAAAAAGTATAACTATTTAAATAAAAATTGATTACAAAGAGTAAAAATTTTTTCCCGACATGACTTACATGTGTTATCTATAATTCGACCCTTCTGAACACGAATATAACAATAATAATAACCAGTTCCTTCCGCACTTCAAGAAAATACCGATTTTCCATTCACAGTTTACGCAAGAAAAGTGGGAATGTTTCAAACAAAAATTAATTACAACAAGGCAAAAATTTTTTCTCACTTGAGTTACATGTGTAATCTATAATTCGACCCTTCCGAACACGAATATAACAATAATAATAACCAGTTCCTTCCGCACTTCGAGAAAATACCGATTTTCCATTAGTGTCACACATTTCTCGCAGGAAAAGAGGAAACTATTCAAAGAAAAATTCATTCTGTGTAGGATAAATTTTTTTCCAACTTGAAGTACGTGTGTTATCTATAATTCGACCCTTCTGAACACGAATATAACAATAATAATAACCAGTTCCTTCCGCACTTCGAGAAAATACCGATTTTCCATTAGTGTCACACAGTTTACGCAAGAAAAGTGGGAATGTTTCAAACAAAAATTAATTACAACAAGGCAAAAATTTTTTCTCACTTGAGTTACATGTGTAATCTATAATTCGACCCTTCCGAACACGAATATAACAATAATAATAACCAGTTCCTTCCGCACTTCGAGAAAATACCGATTTTCCATTAGTGTCACACATTTCTCGCAGGAAAAGAGGAAACTATTCAAAGAAAAATTCATTCTGTGTAGGATAAATTTTTTTCCAACTTGAAATACGTGTGTTATCTATAATTCGACCCTTCTGAACACGAATATAACAATAATAATAACCAGTTCCTTCCTCACTTTGAGAAAATACCGATTTTCCATTAGTGTCACACAGTTTACGCAAGAAAAGTGGGAATGTTTCAAACAAAAATTAATTACAACAAGGCAAAATTTTTTTCTCACTTGAGTTACATGTTTCATCTATAATCCGACCCATCTGATCTCGAATATATTAATAATAATAACCATTTCCTTCCGCGCTTCGAGAAAATTGAGATTTTCCATTAATGTTAGACATTTCTCGCAGAAGAAGGAGGAACAATTCAAAGAAATAATTCATTATATGGAGGGACATTTTTTCTCCGACTTGAGCTATATCTGTTCCTTATAATTCGACTCTTCTGAACACGAATATAACAGTAATATTAACCAGTTCCTTCCGTACTTCGAGAAAATTCCGATTTTCCATTAGTGTGACCCAGTCAACGCAGAAAGAATATGGACGATTAAAAAGAAAAATTCATTCCATCGAGGAAATTTGTTTTCCCGACACGAGTCACATGTTTCATCTATAATCCGACCCATCTGATCTCGAATATATTAATAATAATAACCATTTCCTTCCGCGCTTCGAGAAAATTGAGATTTTCCATTAATGTTAGACATTTCTCGCAGAAGAAGGAGGAACAATTCAAAGAAATAATTCATTATATGGAGGGACATTTTTTCTCCGACTTGAGCTATATCTGTTCCTTATAATTCGACCCTTCTGAACACTAATATAACAATAATAATAACCAGTTCCTTCCGTACTTCGAGAAAATTCCGGTTTTCCATTAAAATCACACATTTTTCGCAGTAAAAGTAGAACTATTTAAATAAAAATTGATTACAAAAAGTAAAAAAATTTTCCCGACATGACTTACATGTGTTATCTATAATTCGACCCTTCTGAACACGAATATAACAATAATAATAACCAGTTTCTTTCGCACTTCGAGAAAATTCCGGTTTTCCATTAAAATCACACATTTTTCGCAGAAAAAGTATAACTATTTAAATAAAAATAGATTACAAAGAGTAAAAATTTTTTCCCGACATGACTTACATGTGTTATCTATAATTCGACCCTTCTGAACACGAATATAACAATAATAATAACCAGTTCCTTCCTCACTTCGAGAAAATACCGATTTTCCATTAGTGTCACACAGTTTACGCAAGAAAAGTGGGAATGTTTCAAACAAAAATTAATTACAACAAGGCAAAATTTTTTTCTCACTTGAGTTACATGTGTTATCTATAATTCGACCCTTCCGAACACGAATATAACAATAATAATAATAACCAGTTCCTTCCGCACTTCGAGAAAATACCGATTTTCCATTAGTGTCACACATTTCTCGCAGGAAAAGAGGGAACTATTCAAAGAAAAATTCATTCTGTGTAGGATAAATTTTTTTCCAACTTGAAATACGTGTGTTATCTATAATTCGACCCTTCTGAACACGAATATAACAATAATAATAACCAGTTCCTTCCGCACTTCGAGAAAAAACCGATTTTCCATTAGTGTCACACATTTCTCGATGAAAACGAGGGAACTATTCAAAGAAAAATTCATTCTGTGTAGGATAATTTTTTTTCCAACTTGAAATACGTGTGTTATCTTAATACGACCCTTCTGAACACGAATATAACAATAATAATAAGCAGTTTGGTCCGCACTTCGAGAGAATTCCGATTTTCCATTCGTGTTACACAGTTTACGCGTAAACTGTGTGTCACGAATGGAAATTCGGAATTTTCTCCTAGTGCGTATGGAACTGGTTATTATTTTTGTTCTATTCGTGTTCAGAAGGGTTGAGTTATAGATAACACATGTAAATCAAGTGGGGAAAAAATTTTGCCTGCATGTAATTAATTTTTGTTTGAATCATTCCTACTTTTCTTGCGTAAACTGTGTGACGGTAATGGAAAATTGGTATTTTCTGGAAGGGCGGAAGGAACTGGTTATTATTATTGTTATATTCGTGTTCTGAAGGGTCGAGTTATAGATGACACATGTAACTCAAGTGAGAAAAAAATTTTGCCTTGTTGTAATTAATTTTTGTTTGAAACATTCCCACTTTTCTTGCGTAAACTGTGTGACACTAATGGAAAATCGGTATTTTCTCGAAGTGCGGAAGGAACTGGTTATTATTATTGTTATATTCGTGTTCAGAAGGGTCGAATTATAGATAACTCATATAACTTAGGTCGGGAAAAAATTTTCCTTCGATGTAATGAATTTTTGTTTTGAAACGGTCCTACTTTTTCTGGGTAAACTGTGTGACACTAATTGAAAATCGTTTTTTTCTCGAAGTGCGGAAGGAACTGGTTATTATTATTGTTATATTCGTGTTCAGAAGGGTCGAATTATAGATAACACACGTATTTCAAGTTGGAAAAAAATTTATCCTACACAGAATGAATTTTTCTTTGAATAGTTTCCTCTTTTCCTGCGAGAAATGTGTGACACTAATGGAAAATCGGTATTTTCTCGAAGTGCGGAAGGAACTGGTTATTATTATTGTTATATTCGTGTTCGGAAGGGTCGAATTATAGATTACACATGTAACTCAAGTGAGAAAAAATTTTTGCCTTGTTGTAATTAATTTTTGTTTGAAACATTCCCACTTTTCTTGCGTAAACTGTGTGACACTAATGGAAAATCGGTATTTTCTCGAAGTGCGGAAGGAACTGGTTATTATTATTGTTATATTCGTGTTCAGAAGGGTCGAATTATAGATAACACACGTATTTCAAGTTGGAAAAAAATTTATCCTACACAGAATGAATTTTTCTTTGAATAGTTTCCTCTTTTCCTGCGAGAAATGTGTGACACTAATGGAAAATCGGTATTTTCTCGAAGTGCGGAAGGAACTGGTTATTATTATTGTTATATTCGTGTTCGGAAGGGTCGAGTTATAGATTACACATGTAACTCAAGTGAGAAAAAATTTTTGCCTTGTTGTAATTAATTTTTGTTTGAAACATTCCCACTTTTCTTGCGTAAACTGTGTGACACTAATGGAAAATCGGTATTTTCTTGAAGTGCGGAAGGAACTGGTTATTATTATTGTTATATTCGTGTTCAGAAGGGTCGAATTATAGATAACACATGTAAGTCATGTCGGGAAAAAATTTTTACTCTTTGTAATCAATTTTTATTTAAATAGTTATACTTTTTCTGCGAAAAATGTGTGATTTTAATGGAAAACCGGAATTTTCTCGAAGTGCGAAAGAAACTGGTTATTATTATTGTTATATTCGTGTTCAGAAGGGTCGAATTATAGATAACACATGTAAGTCATGTCGGGAAAAAATTTTTACTCTTTGTAATCAATTTTTATTTAAATAGTTCTACTTTTTCTGCGAAAAATGTGATTTTAATGGAAACCCGGAATTTTCTCGAAGTACGGAAGGAACTGGTTAATATTACTGTTATATTCGTGTTCAGAAGAGTCGAATTATAAGGAACAGATATAGCTCAAGTCGGAGAAAAAATGTCCCTCCATATAATGAATTATTTCTTTGAATTGTTCCTCCTTCTTCTGCGAGAAATGTCTAACATTAATGGAAAATCTCAATTTTCTCGAAGCGCGGAAGGAAATGGTTATTATTATTAATATATTCGAGATCAGATGGGTCGGATTATAGATGAAACATGTAACTCGTGTCGGGAAAAAAAATTTCCTCGATGGAATGCATTTTTCTTTTTAATCGTCCATATTCTTTCTGCGTTGACTGGGTCACACTAATGGAAAATCGGAATTTTCTCGAAGTACGGAAGGAACTGGTTAATATTACTGTTATATTCGTGTTCAGAAGGGTCGAATTATAAGGAACAGATATAGCTCAAGTCGGAGAAAAAATGTCCCTCCATATAATGAATTATTTCTTTAATCGGTGTGATTTCCATGTCGTAAAGTCAGGGTAAGAACCTTTATTATTACGTACGATAATTTCAAACAAACAAAATATCCGAAAAATCTGAATAGGCTTATTAGGTACATGCAAGAAGTCGGTAAAATATGCTGTAGGCATTGTACAAGTTATGGCAACAAACGAGATTTTCACAAAGAAAAATACATAATACGTTCATTCATTCTTTGCTCTGCAGAAAGAAATATGAGTTAGTTAAAAATGGTAAAAAATATACCGAGTAGAAAAAGCCGTGTGCAGATTTTATAACACCAGGACCACCGGCTAGGAAATAATAAAAATATATACAGAGTGACCCGTGAGCAGAACGGGGTTATTTAAGTGTCACCTGTGAATAGAACGGGCTCTTTCGCTCGTTTTAATATTAAACCTTTAAGTACTAGTCCCTACGCCAATTTAAACTATCACCCGCGAGCAGAACGGGGTTATGTAAGTGTAACCTGTGAGTAGAACGGGCTCTTTCACTCGTTTTAATATTAAACTTTAACTACTAGTCCCTATGCAAACTTAATCTGTCACCCGCGAGCAGAACGGGGTTATTTAACTGTCACCTGTGAATAGAACGGGCTCTTGCGGTCGTTTTAATAATAAACCTTTAAGTACTAGTCTCTACGCCAATTTAAACTATCACCCTCGAGCAGAACGGGGTTATTTAAGTGTCACCTGTGAGTAGAACGGGGTTATTTAAGTGTCACCTGTGAATAGAACGGACTCTTTCGCTCGCTTTAATATTAAACTTTAACTACTAGTCCCTATGCAAACTTAATCTGTCACCCGCGAGCAGAACGGGGTTATTTAAGTGTCACCTGTGAGTAGAACGGGCTCTTTCGCTCGCTTTAATATTAAACTTTAACTACTAGTCCCTATGCAAACTTAATCCCTCACCCGCGAGCAGAACGGGGTTATTTAACTGTCACCTGTGAATAGAGCGGGCTCTTGCGGTCGTTTTAATACTAAACCTTTAAGTACTAGTCCCTACGCCAATTTAAACTATCACCCGGGAGCACCTGTGAGAAGAACGGGCTTTTGCGCTATTTTTAATATCAAATCTTTAACCACTCAAAATCGGCGTTGTGGATTCTGAATATAACACATTCGAATTTGGCGGCGGCGGTGGTGGACTTGTCCTTACGGAACGCTGCCAGAATGAAGGCAACATGGCTTGCTGCGTACAGGGACCCGTCAACTCCGGTATTACCGAAGTTGGTAGATGTTATTTAAACAAAATACTTTATGTCAACGAAATGCAATATCATTCGTGTTATAGTTTGGTTCTGATAGATGCACAATGGAAAAATCATTAAGAAAATAGAATCATACGAACAATATGAATCTAGCTAAATTTTATCTAGCACGCATTGCTAGTTATTCCAACAGTAACAAATATATGCAGGTTGAATATTTTTTTAATTAATTTATTTAAATATTGAGAAGTTCACAAACAACATATATATCAGCAAATGGGCCACCTTTGCTTACAAAGTATTGCTCCAGTGTCCCACTACAATTAATATTAACATTAATAGTGCCTATCCTTGTCTTTCATAACTTGTAGTTTCCTTGTGGAGTCTTTCTTCTATGATATTGTGGAAATAATACCCCAATGTTCTTAGGACATCTAATATTTTATCCTTATCCATCCCTCTTTCTTTACCAAACCACACGTATAATTCAAATAGGCTATCTCGTGTTGGCAGACCTTCATTCTTTAGCCAAAGTTCACAGAACGCCTTTGACATCCCATCAATATGTATAAAATTTCCAACATAAAACGCGGCTAAATATTTTCTAATAAATTCAAGTATCTTATTATCGGTTAATCTAGAAAACGCGTATCTTTCACATTGAATTTTTTTAGTTAATTCAACAAATCTAGATTCTTTAATATTTATTTTCTCTCTTTCCGAATTTTCGCCATCCGTTCTGGAATCCTATTTTCAGTAAATCTGTTGCTGACATCGGTGTTCTGTGAGCTTTGGTCATTTGATTCCTCCGATTCGCTGCCTGAACTCTGTCGCGTGCTCACGTCTCGATTCTCCTCCTCTGTTGATTCCGTGCATTCTTGAGGGTCGTGCTGAGTCAGGCTGTAATCTATTCAAAGTTTATGTTTATCTTCTGAAATCGCTCATGTGTAATACCTTACTTTTTTCTATATACTTGTTCTTAAGTAATTTTCTTTTCTTATGTATTCCACTCTTTTTTAATTAGCATACTTCTAGCACTATGCACCTACCCTCCCGGAAGCTTACAAGGTGTTACTCTTGGCCTAGTTCTTCCTCTACCGTCTCTCTTTCAATCGCCCGTTCCCAGTTATTTTTGATATTGTATAATAGTTTCCCCATCTTTCTTACATCTATATTCTTATTATTGTTTATTACTCTGCTGTAAAGTGCATTTGGATGCAGATCCCTCAACTCTTTCTCTAAGTACTTTTGTCTAGATCTCTCATTTGCTATACATTCTAGCATTATATGTTTGGGACTCTCAAGCCCTTTACATAGTGGGCACTTACCCTTCTCAAAGTTCCTCCTACTATACCGTAATTTCCATATGCCTAACCTGAACCATGCCCAGCCTGCAATCTCGTTTTGAGAGCAACTACTAACATACTTTTCTTGTACCCATTCCGTTTTCATTTGCACATAGAAAACTAACGAGATTTTCTCTTTCATTATCCCTAAGCATTCTTGTCTTCTGCTGTCCCTAGCTTGCTGCAGTATAATGTTGCTAATTTTTTTATATCTAGCTCCCGGCTGAGCATTTTTCCCCAAAACATGCCAATTTCTAATTTCTCAAGCTGGGACTTTATGTCCTCTAATCTGCCCTTTCTTGCTTTCCCTGAATTTAAGTATTTGTTCCCCATTTCAATTTGTTCACATAAGGCATAGTTTGAGTAAGTTACCCTCTTCTTTGTTCCATATGTAGGCTAATCATAATATTTCATAAACCTACTCGTAACAACTCCTTTCATGCTGTCCAAACCTAATTCGCATCTAGCTGCCTCATTAGATGCCGATTGCGGTAGGTTGAGTACTACTTTGGCAAATCGCGCCCTTATTTTGTCTAATGTTAGCCATGCATTTTTGTCACCCCATATTTCAATTCCGTATAGGACCTTAGCTTCTACTATTGATCTATATATGTTGAACAATAATTTGTATTCAATGTTCGGCAGTTTCGTTTTAATTGTCCTTATTTTATTCATAGCTAGTTTTTCTGCAATCCAACTTGCCTTCCTCTGGGGTTCCCATGTCCCTTTATGGTTAATTTCTAGGCCTAGGTATTTTACCTTGCTTACCGATTCCAGCTGTGCCCCATCTAGCATCCATCTCTCTTTTCTGCTTCTAATTAGACCTTTATTTCCTACCATTACTTGGGTTTTCTTAGTATTTATTTTAAGATCCCAATCCTTGCAGAATTGATGCACCTTATCCAATTTCCTCTGCAACCCTATCTGTGTTAATGATATTAGACAAAGGTCATCCGCGAAGATTAGGCCAGGAAACTCATTTTTTACTGTCGGTGAATGTTGATCTGAACTCGAGCAACTTTGTAATATATCATCTAAGGTTGAATATAGAAATTTGAATATACCATGATACTTAAGGTAAAGTCAACATATTTTTATAAGACAGTGTCACTTTCATCTATAGTTATGAAAGTTTATATTTTATATTAAGCAAGTAGAGTGTTAAAACCCATATTAATGGAATAGCTATACCCCTGAAGCCCTTCTTGTAAATGACAGATTTTTTATTTCTGTTAATGGTCATACTTTTTTTTCTGAAGAATGAACCGATTTTTGTTTCCTATGAACGGCACAGATTTTTACTTATAATAAATTTACACATGGTTTCACTTCATTAAGCGACTGCCGATTTCTTTTCTTATTGCTGTTTCACTACATATATGTGACAGCATTATTAAGTGCCAGTATGGTACCATACTTTCTAAGGTTACATGGTGCCCGGGAAGAACGTCTGTCCGACTGTCCGTCTATCTGTACGGGCGATAACTCGAATATGGCCTACTCTTTACAAGATTTTCATTAAACTTACACACTTTCATTATGCACTTATAACATCCGTAAGACGAATGCTATTGTTTTTTGACCAAATCGGTTGGCCGATACCGAAGTAACGACCAATTAACGGCCAAATGCTTTTTAAATAGAAAATCAGCACTAGAGCCTATTTCAAAGCCGCATAGCTTACTCATTCACTGACATAATTACTTTCCCATTTCCAGAAGCCAGGAACTAGAAATTTGGCATAGTTGTAACCGATAGAAATATAAAAAAAAAATTCCGATTTTTAATTTTTTATCCCCAAAAGACAATCAAACTGGCGGACGCAACTTTAAGGCATATGCATATTTCCTTTGGAGGCTTGTAAATTGCAACCTATCTACAAGACTTCTTATCGTACATCCATTAGCTTTTTATTTTAA
Source organism: Ectobius pallidus (assembly GCA_964059195.1). Classification (NCBI taxonomy): domain Eukaryota; kingdom Metazoa; phylum Arthropoda; class Insecta; order Blattodea; family Ectobiidae; genus Ectobius; species Ectobius pallidus. Next base: position 77,312,698 of record CAXKWD010000005.1, read on the forward strand.
ATAAAGTTTGTACATTTTCTTCATATCATGTAATTTTTTTATACACTTAAAGACAGCTAGAATCATAAAATTTTGCAAAAATATTAGCATATTCAACAGCCATAAGCGTACAAAATTTGGTGTTTCTAGCTACCCTATAGTATGGGAATACTGCCTGGATAGCCGTGACGTCATCCACATCTACGACGGTCTACTCTAATCATCCACATCCACTCATTATCATTGATGTTTACCCACTTCCACATGAGCTAAATACTTGAAATTCAGCAGACTTATAACTTTTACCTATAATCCCGAAAGGAGGGAAGATTCCAAAGATAAATTTTAAAAGAAAATTTGCCCTCCAAAAAAACGTTGAAAGGTTTTGATTGCCTTCAGATGTTTTTTGTAAAAATAAAGGAATATTGTTTACATGAGTATTCTAGTTAATCCACTTTTACGTTCACATATGTTGATCATACTTTCTCAAGAAACCGTGGTCCCAAACTAAGTAGTTTCTTAAATAAGCTCTTTTAACTCCATCTGGCACTTTGTTACATAACACCATGTTGTTGGTTTTTTTTCTTCAAATTGTTCTGGTTATTACGGCTTTCTAATAACTCAGCTGACTTTATAATTATATGATGCCTATAATTTTCGCTCGATTTTGAGAAATGGAGGGGAACCATAATAATAATCTAGGGGTCATTCCCGAATTTTTATGTCCTACTTAACTACTTACGTGTATATGGCTGAGATAACTTTTCTGTTCCATGGATCTTGCCATTTTCTTGCTCTACGTTGCAATAGAGGGTGCGGTCGAATAATAGGAGAACTCCCTTCGTCTCTCATGCAGGTCGAAGTTTATTAAGGATCGGCCTTAAATTTCATTGTAACTTAATTTAGTTCATAATTGAGATTTCTAGTAGATTGTGGTAATTTGTTAAACATCTTTTGACACATAAAGTAACAATTATTTTGTGTCGTTGAAAAATTACAAGGATCAGGTCTCAAATCATTACAGTGACAATATATATATATATATATATATATATATATATATATATATATATATATATATCTATAAAAGGCTTTGTCCTGACTGACTGACTGACTGACAGGAATATACGTAGAGCCTAAACTATAACAGGTAGAGACTTGGAATTTTGACAGTACCTTCGTTTCATAATGTAGGTGCTCACTAAGAAAGGATTTCGAAAAATTCTGATTTTAAATGCCAAAAATAAAATGTTTTTGAGAATACTTAATCCCTTCTTACACAGAATTATCGAATCCGAATCACATTTGACATTAAAACATATTGTTGCCAGTGAGTTTCAGATGGGTTTGGAATTAAATTAAATGGAAGTTTGACAATTACAGTTGGCTTTGTCTATTTTTGTCATACCTTGGAAATTAAACTTTCGCGATCGCTTGAATGTTGTAAGCCCTAATATGGTCAAACATTGTTTTATTTGGATGAAACTCACTATACAGGGGTTTTCTGGACCAAGGAACTCGAATCTGAGGTCGCTTCTACCAGGCGATGCTATCTAATCGTGGTATGTAGTCCACGTGATTTAGGTGTTAATAAATATAATGATTTAACTATTATGCTCTTAATTTTTAATTTTTGAAATAATTATCGCGGGCGAAGCCGCGGGCACATGCTAGTATAATATATAGGGAGCTAATAGGAAGAAAGAACGAAATATAAAAGGATAGGAAGAATAGAAAGCTAACGAAAATAAGAGATGTACACACTAATGGAAAAGAAGGTTGAATGAATAAATAAAAACATAAAAGAAGAAAAATGAACAGCAAAAAATAAATCGAAGAAAAATAAAAGGCCTACCAATAAAGAAGAAATAAAAGGAAGCGACGCTAAAGGAATCAAAGATAAAAGGGATGCGCATGAATATGTATACAAAAATAGGCCTATATCGAATAGGATGCTCCACTTAATTGGGAACAATGTGGCAGCGGCAGTTGTTTGGCACTAGGCCACGGGAACTACTCGCTACAGTGATTTGTTACTATGTCGTTTCCCGGTTTGTAATAATGGCAACTGTAAAGCAAAAACAGTGAAATTGTAATCTCTTTCAAATCTCTCATAGGAAAAGTTTCCTTCTTTTACTAGCGTATGTTTAAATAGATTGTTCTGCAATTCTAGTAATATTGCACCAGAGAAATAGTCCTTATCATCATTAGGCCTATACGTAAAGAATAATTATCCAGGCTTAGGATTTTTAGATCCGCACTTTATCTGGGACAATTTAGAGCTATTCTGGAATGATGACGTTGTAAAATGCTGCCTCTATCAGTTTTCTATTTTTTGGATCCTTTATCCCATTTCGCTCCACTCTTCGCATAATCCCATTTCCTTTCATTTCTTCCACTTTCCCACCATGCATTAGTTTTAAAATTAACTTATCCTAGTATCATCGGTTGCAATATGCTGCTTTTCAACTTGTCTTGAGCATGAGCATAGTAACTTTTCTGCTTTTAAACAACGTGGTAGCCCACTGAAAATAAATTATAAACATCCGTAAGAATGGTGTTAAAATCAACTGTATTTACACTCCTTTCAGCTTCGAGGCCATATCAAGAGTTCAGGATCAGGCCATAAAACCATTGATTGCCAATTATTTTCTTTTGTTGGTGTATTTTATGGAGTAAATTCAATTGATATTATCTTAAATGGATATGATATAGGATTAAATAACGAATAGTATGTAAATATCAAATTCGGGATTTGCCGTTACGACTGGGGAAACCATGAAAAAACCCATTCCAAATTGGCTGGCCCGGGATTTAAACCTGGAACCTCCCGAATGCGAGTCCAAGACGTTAGCATCTCGGCCACTTCGCTCGGGTTTTTAGTTTTATTGGTATCCTGTATTTTATTATACTGTTAGTCAACAAAAGTTTTGATGCCTAATTTACTTTTAAAACCTTAGAGGTTCTTACTTTTTGGAGGTATAACAGTTTTATGTCTTTCCTCCTTTTTGTGGATGATACTAGTAAGTTATCATTTCTGTTGAATATAAAAATAATATGGTTATTTGTTAAATTTGTATATAGTTTCAAGTCAATTACTCAGTATAGGTGAATAAGCATTTGTTGACGTAATTGAACGAAATACAACTTTTTTGTTCCATTTTGTGTTTTGACGCTCTTTCCTTCAATTTTGTTCTGCCTCCAATGTCATAATTCGAAGAATTGGGATAAAGTAATCGTCCCAATACAAGAAGGATCGGCCTACCCAATTAATTCATAATAGAACAATGTTTTAATAAAGAAAGAGTGAAGTACTTTTCTATGAGTATTTGATATTTTCCACTACATTTTGTATAGTGGTTACGACTATCGCTTGAGTGATACGACAGTTTTTATTACACATTTTTTCACAAGGAAAATACAGGTGATGGTGATTCTTAATATGGAGGAATGACTTAAAACTGTATGGACAATAGTGGTTGAAGGAAAATAATGATGATTTTATGCAATTTTATATGGTGATGAATTTATACGTCAGTAGAAGTGAAAAAGTTAAGGGTCTTTTGTAGTACAGATATGTAAAAATGGCGAAATGCTTAATTTTCGGAGCATAAGTACGTATTCAGGAATTTTAGTTCAAAGGAAGTAAGTATACCTAGGCATTACTGTGGATTCCTATTGCATGTGGTTATTACTGAATTATGTTCAATAACTAGCAGGTGTCCGCGGCATCGATAATTAATTATAAGAATAAAATTAAAACATTATGTTCATTAACACTTACACGCCAAATCATTCATAAACTAAACGATTAATAATTATAAAGAAACAGCTATTATTTGGTTTTAGAGTGGATTCCACGATTAAAAAGCGCCTCCTGGGAAAAACGACCTCAGATTCGAGTTCTCTGGCCCAGAAGACCCCTGCGTATTGAGTTCCGTTCAAACCGATCGAGGTTTGTCCATTTAGGCTTATGTTCTTTATCCCTCTTCTGACTATGTTGAAAATTTCAGATGTCTGCGTGCCTTGGCATTATAAACTAATGAATCGACCAGGGTGGGACAAAATGAAGCGATTCTTTTATTTCTAAATTATGACAAAAAACGGCAAAGCCACCTGATTTGCCAAATGAAATGTATTACTCTAAACCGATGATTCGAAAGTACAAAAAATTCACGATTTTTCTGCCAGTTTTTTACTTATAACTCGCGAACGATAGCAAAAATCTAAAAAAATCTGGCTTCGAAGTGCATTCGATCACACTTTAGTTCATATATATTTAAAATTTCAGATCTCTGCATGCAGTAGATTTCGCTGGGCTTCGCGCACAGACAGACAAACACTTCTTTTTATTATTAGGCTATAGACGCTACTCACATGTTATCCTCAGGGAACTTTTTTTATTGCTGGAACATTGGCAGAAGCTAGGCGGGTAGGCAATTTGGCTGTCAGAGATTCATTAGAATTCCATTCACGGTATGACGTCATACAAAGAAGTGCATTTTCTGGATTAGCAATCTGCTTGCAGGGAAGGATTTCCTGACCAGACTCCTAAATCAGCTCGCTAATAAATCTTCCTGTTCATATCTCGTTGGAGATAAATAGATTTCAGAATTAAAAGAGAGAAGAAAATAGGAAGGAAATAGTAGAGTAACAGATAATATATTATTTTAAAGAGACCCAGTAGATGTAAGTAAAGTATTTCTTTAAAGAATATTACAAAATGGCTTCATATATTTATTTATTGAAAAGCTTCTTGAACATAAAGGCTGGCACAAGGAAAGGGGAAAAAAAAGACCCAAGATACAATTTTATTTGATGACTGAAAGGACTTAATATGAGGAGAAATTGCAATTCTTTGGAAATATTTTATACACAATATGTTATGGTCTGCACAATATAAGTTTATTAGTTGCAGTAAATATATTTTCATATCGTTAGTCATCGTTCTACATATAACGCACCAAACAATATATTTTTTTAATGCTGTTGACAGGGAGTTCAACATCTCCATATTTATTCCTGGTATAGTGCAAAGTGTCCCCACGTCCTTTGAAATTTATATTTTAATAGCTTCCTCGATGTAAGCGCTTGCAGCTCTTCTTTATTGCCATATGTATCCGAATGGAGGATTGATGAAACTCCAACACTCTCAGATCATGAATTAATAGTGATTACTCTATTTAATAATACCATTAATATTAATACATCGGCCAGTTCTTATTTAACGCGAAAATACAGAACCAAGAACATTAAATGGTCACATTTTCAGAAATCAATTTCACGAGAGATGAACAAATATTCCGAAATCTCAGAAATTTCTGCGGCCCACAAGTTAAACGAAGTAACTTCTCAGATTGTGAATAGCATTATTAAAGTATGTGATAAGCATTTACCAAAACTGTCTCAGAAACCAGTTAATAATTATTGGTGGAACAATGAACTGAATTTGTTGTGAAAAAGGGTTCTAGCTTCACGTAGAAGACTCAATAGATGTAACTGTGATGCTCTTCTTCAGCAGTATGACGTTGCTTATAGGAAACTTTTAAGAGAATATAAAATCAAAATTCGTGAAGCAAAATTTAATAGCTGGAAAGAACTTTGTACACTCCAAACAAAGGGAAACCCCTGGGATGTTGTCTATAAAATATGCTGTAAGCCCCAAAATTATAATAAAGTGCTTACTACAATAAAAACCGAACATGGATATACAACAACCGCTTTGGAAACTGCTACTGTCTTTACACGAAACTTTTTCCCAGATGATATTACAGATAATGAGTACCAAAAAATAATAAGACATGACTCCATTTTCCCTCCACATTATAACAATGATGAAAAGTTTTCAATGAAGGAGATTGAGAGCGTGATCATGAATCAAGATGACAATAAGGCGCCTGGTTTGGATGGTATCTCGGCCAGGATAGTTAAGAATATTTTTAAAAGTTCTCCATTTCTACTGTTTAACTTATATAATAAATGCTTGGAACTAGGAATCTTCCCCGCTGTTTGGAAAACTGCAATTGTTAAAATTATACCCAAACCACATAGCAAAGAGAAATTTCACGTTAAAGCTTTTCGACCAATCTCTCTTTTACCTGTTATGGGAAAGATCTTAGAAAAACTCTTGAATGATAGACTCAGATACCACCTGTATAAAAACAACTTACTACACAATAACCAATTTGGCTTTACCCCAGGGAAATCAACAGAAGATGCTGTATTAGCGGTTACAAAATGGGCACAAAATGTTTTTGACAGTAATAGTTTCTTTAGACATCACCGGGGCCTTTGATAATGCGTGGTGGCCGAAAATTTTGCATCAGTTAAAAAGGAAGAAGTGTCCTCGTAATTTATACATTCTAACACAGAGCTATCTTAGTGGACGAAAGATTCAACTACAAATTAACAATGCCACTGTCACGAAGAATATCACCAAGGGTTGTCCACAAGGTTCCGTCTGCAGTCCAACCTTCTGGAATATTCTGTACGACAATATGCTTGAAGAAACACTTCCTGAAGGATGTCAGCTATTTGCTTATGCTGATGATGCTTTACTAATGTATACAGCAAAAACAACACAAATATTGACCTCAATCACTAATTCCGCATTAGATTTTCTATACAAATGGGGATGTAAAAATAAACTCCAGTTTAATCCACAAAAGACAACAGCTATGATGATCACAAAGAGGCGCCAGCTTGCTCCACCTATCATAAAAATGAATCAAGAGTACATTCAAGTACTAGACCAGATCACATATCTAGGCGTTATCCTTGATAAAAAAAACTCACTTTTAGACAACATTTTCAATTCATAATGGCAAAATCTAATACCTTACTGAATCGACTAGCCTTTGCTTCTCGACCTACATGGGGATTAAGTTCTAGTGTTTTGAAGATCATCTACAGAGGAGTAATTGAACCTTCAGTATTATATTATTGTGCTTCTGTCTTTAGAAACTATTTTACAAAACGTTGGGTTCAAAACATTTTGGCACGAATACAGCGAGGCTTTGTTCTGCGAATTACCAAGGCATACAGAACCACATCAACTGAAGCAGCTTTGGTTATCGCAGGCATTGGACCTTTATATTTAACTGGTATAGCCAAGGCAGAACTAACACTACTCCGGAAGGGATATACTTATGATGATCCAACTCTGCAGCTACAAATTGAGAAACCAGCAAATTTTACATCTGGACACCCATCTGCAGTCCCCAACTTTGTACATTTCGACAGTTGTTTTAGACATCATGAGCTCCAAATCTTCACTGACGGATCTAAATTATCTAAAGAAGGAAAACCGGATCAAGTTGGATGTGCCTTCATATCCTTCCTAAATGACCAGGAAATCCACTCACAGATGAATCGACTTTCATGCTCAATAGTACAAGCCGAATTATTCGCAATTAAAGAGGCTGTAATTTGGGCCAAAGTTTATGATTCTAGCTGCTGTTTATATAGTGATTCCCAGACGGCACTGAAGTGTATAAATAATAGAAATAATCTAAATCCAATGGCAGTGGAAATTAGGAATGTTTTACTATCATACACACGACACATTTGCTTAACATGGGTGAGAGGCCATCATGGAGTTGCCGGTAACGAGAGAGCCGATGCTGCTGCCAAATCAGCCGCAGTTTCGAGTCTAAATTATAGCTACTCTCTTTGTCCTTACTCTTATGCACGGAGAAAGATGTGGGATCATATTAAGACTAGGTGGAACAATCAGTGGCTATCTAGTGTTAAAGGAACAGTTACAAAAGAATGATTTTTTCCAAATATTGAAACCCGACTTCAAAGCAAAATTGGACCTGAATTTGTATTAACCCAATTCTTGTCAGGTCATGGAATTTTTGGCTCTTACTTTGAAAGGTTTAATATTATAAGGGAGAATGGTTATTTATGTATTTGTAAAGAAAACCAGACCGTAGAACATCTAATTTTTGATTGCCCACTCTTTGAAAGGAAAAGATCTTCTTTAACAGGACACTTAAACTATTGTGGTGTTAAATATGATAAACCACTCTTAAAATTTTTTTAGCAAGGATTGTTGTTGTAGAGAATTCCACTATTTCATATGTTCTATATATAAGAGTTTACGATAATTTTATTTAAACTTTAGCAAAACAGGCTACTCTAGTATACAAGATAACAGGTACATTATAAATTGCAATTGACATAAAACTAAAGCCCTAATGTACCTTATGGTGAAATAGGGCTAAAAGAAATTGTATATTAAATAAATAAATAAACTATTTGATAAAATTTATTACGTCACTTATCACCGATTTAATAATATGAAATTACCTTGATGGAGCGCTTTCAACTGCATGGCGGCCATCTTCAGCAGCAGAACATTTTGTCCACGTATCGATTAGGATGGTGTATTTGTACGATTTGATTGTACAGCACTTCTAATTTGAATTGTAATTGTTTTTTTAAGATGTTGATGTTGTCTTATGACCTTTGAGCAGGGCCGGATTAAGAAGTAAAATTTTATTTATGGAAAATTTGAAATTAAGCAAAACTGCAGTAATAAGGAAAATATTTTATTTCTGCTTGCTTCCATTTTACTTATGTCTTAATAATTTTCTCCTACTTTCTTCCTTGCAAAATCTTTGATCAGGTCTTCATGGTAAATCTTAAGTAACACATCTTCTTCTATACATAGGCCTAATAGAGATAAGGCTTCCAGTCTGCCTTGTTGCATAGTTCTTCTGAGGGGATTTTAAATACATTTCAATCAGGAGAATGAAGCTCAGCTGAGCAGTTTTTTTTTGCTTCCAATTTGCGTTCATAGTGTATTGTATTTTGCAAGATAAACACAAGGCAGAACATATTCATTTTTAGTTAATTTTTAAAGTGGCTTTAAACTTAATTAATTAAATAATTTAAATGATAAATTCGGCTATGAAAAATTGCCATCCTTCTCTTGATGCACAAGCGCGTGCTAATGTGTATGATCCATATCTTGATTAATGTCTGCGTGTATTTGTGTCATGTTTATTATGTGCTTTGCGTAGGCAGAATCTGCATTTTGCTCGAGCGCTGTGGTGTTTTCTGGGTATCGTGTTTTGAATTTTCAGCCTGTTGACCAATATAGAACTTGGGGTATTCATTGCATTTCAGTTTTATTTTCTAGTGGTATGTCGCTGGTTTTTAAATCATCTGCTTTCAAAATTGACTTCCACGGTTCACTTTACGATGTTCATATCATTAGGTAGGTTCCAGGCTACAAAACCTAGAATCTGACAACGTAAAATGGGTTTAAAATCATGTTTAGGTTATTGACTGTTGAGGTAGATCAATAAAATATTACAAATAAAATTCAATTAACAGTACCCATTTACACCTATAATGGAATGGAGTTTTATAATAAGAATTATGAAAAGAAAACCTTTATATCTTGAACTTAATTGTTTTCTTAAATTTGTAATTGCTCAGATTAATTCAGGGTACAGGCAGACTTTAGGTTCAGTTACAGGATTTATTTGGTTTCATCTTATATCGTATGCATGGGGATGTGGATGTGGTCTAAGGCTTGCATTTGTATGAATGTAACGTAATAAAATATATTTATAAATTTGATAGGTACTGAGCATGTTAAATTAGGAAACATTAATTTAGACGGATAACCAAGAGATTTAGTTAAACAAATTTTAATAACATGTTTTTCAAGTACAATTAGTGGAAAAATAATCGTTTCCGAAGCTCCTCTATATCCAGTTATGCCGTACATGATATTGGACTGTATTAAAGATAAATGAAAATGACCTTATCGGAGATCGAATCAACAACCATCGGATTTGTAGTAATTTGTACTAATCCCTGCACTATGAGGAATGTGTGATCCGTAAACGATGCAAGTAGGCTATGTATTATAATGCCAAACTATTAGCTTGCAAATAGACGTAATAATGTGGAGCACAATAGACCCGGAATATGTTCCCCATCCTTTTAAGGGGCCCGCAGCATTAAATTTAAAAATCGTTATACAAATGATGTTTTGCAAAGTAGGCGTATAGATTCTGAAGATATTCTCAAATATTTCACCACAGAAAGGTATAAATTTATTAATGTTCAATGTGTCATTAGTTTATTAAAATAAACATTCTTTCTAGACTAATAGCATATTGTTCAATAAGTCCGCCGCCATAGCGGTGTTGGCAACACGTTTTCCTTCGACCCCGGTGGCCCGGGTTCGATTTTCGGTGCGGGCGGATTTTGTAATCTGACCCCGAGGGTTCGAATTACGCAGAAGAGGTGGGGTCTATAGCTTCTAATCACTTATTTGTGCACCAAATGTAACCGGATTAAATCCCAAATACCTTCGCAGTGCATATGGCTTGGATGCATATGTCACTGTTGATGGTGATTCGTCCGTCGGATAGGTATGTTAAACCTGGCAGTCCCCTTGGTGTCTTTCGACAAGAGTAGGCTAATGTCTTAACGGTTTCCTCTCCACCCTTCTTCACTTCACCATCATCGCTCATACCCCATATTACACTACCCAAACAACACTATACACACTCATCTCTCCACACCTTAAATTTCCTTCAGTTACAAATCATCGTGTAATGTGGCTCGCCCAGTTTCTGCATAACTCGAAAATGGACCACACTCTCGTCATCTATCCACCTCAATGCGGAGCCCAACTGCATCAGGGCAACGGGCTTGGCACTCAATACACTCATATATAATTCAATAATGTGCATTAATTAATTAACATATTTATTTAATAAGGTAACGTCAAACATTGTTAATGGTTATTTTGTGGAGTAAAATTGGTTTTTTATTATTTTTTATTTTATTGACCAAAATACAAATGACTTGTACATGTGATGGTCTTGTTACTGTGTCAATATGGAAAGGTAGAATCAGACTGAAAAATTCAATGCCATAACCGGGATTTGAACCAGGATCTTCTGCTCTCCGTGACGCTGCTCTACCATTGAGCCACCATGCCAACATTATAGTATAACTTATGAAACATAAATACGTCGAAAATGCAATGATTGACTTCATTAAACTCACTTAACTTGGAAAAATGATTTATCTACTTATTTATGTACAGTTACTTTACATTTCTTCAGATTAATTGCATGGTCTGTATTCAACAGTTGATTTAATAGATCCATTGCAACACTACTGAATGAGGATAGAGTACAATTCAGCCTTTGGTATTCAGGTTTAGACCGCCGGCGTGGTCTTGTGGTTAGCGTCGCTGACTACAGATCCGTCGGTCCGGGTTTTTTGAGGTAGGAAGGTCTGGAACGGGGTGCACTCAGCGTTGTGGTTCATATTGAGGAGGTATTTGATACAGAAGTAGCGGTCCCGGTCATGGAAACCACCATTAACGGCTGTGAGTGTCAGGAGGCTGACCACATTCCCCCAATTCTGCCATCTGCCTATGGTAAATAAGGCAGTGGGGGGATGGTAGTCCCTCAAAGGGAAGTAGTGCCACGGAGTTTAGTTTAGTATTCAGGTTTTAAATATTTCATTCTGGAATTACAGCTATGTATGTGTTCACCAGTTGTTAAGTTAGCCTGCGTCTGTTTAATATAAATATCTTTTACAAATAGTGGCTTACAATGGTATTAGTATGAAGTAAAATTTATAATTTTGACAGATTTATTTTGTAAGATTAAAACTTCCCTCATATTAGCAGAATTTTCCCATAGAACCATAGGACATGATGCTGTGAAATAAAGGAACTTAAACAGTTTTAAGGTGATATTTAGGAATATAACCTCATATTTGCCTAAGTAAATATAAAACTCTGTTTAACTTTTTAGAAAGATATTATTCAATGTGCTAATTCCACTTTAGTTTTGTATTAATACAAATTCCTAACAATGTAACACAATCTTCGTCAGAATAAGTACATTTCAAATAATGATGTATTTATTGTCTGTACTTGTTCATGTTCAATAATAATAATTTTATCGTATGAATTACAAAAATCCATCTTAAATTAAAACTATTATTAAATATTTACTTGGAAAGTACTTATGACTGTACAGTAACTGAAACAAAATTATGAGTTATTATTTTACCTTTTAATCTGTTTCAATAAAATTATTAGCCGGTGCTTTTAATGTTATAGGCTATGGTAGACAATTTTTTAGGAGTCTTGGCATTTTATGGTACCCCGCAGAGTATAATCTGGCTCTGCTTCACCATGTAGTTTACGAGCGAGTATCTGCGACTGTAGACTACTTACATCACATAACGGAATGGTAGTTCCATTTCACATACTGTAGGTCTCCAAATAGCAATTTGCGTGGTTATACTTCCACTAATTTGGAAGTAAAACTTCCTTAGCTTTACTGAATTCATGCTGAAAGGGAATTGGAATAATGAACATTTTTCACTATATAAACCATTTGCTTGTAATCCCCTTAAAGCTGAGTTTGGCCACACCATAGCTTTCCATTAGAGGGATGTGTTGCCTTCTTAGATTCATGGGGAGTTTCACTTAAGAGTAAGGTAATCCTGAGTCACTATTCACTCCTCCTAAGCTCTCTTCTTAACGGAAACGGCTTATTACTGCGTTTCATAAAGCGGAATGCTTACAAGAAAAGCGGTACAAGAACTACCAAGCACAGCAATGGATTGCTCTGCGAAGGTTTCCTCTCTTACAGTTTAGCTTTATTTCATATCAGCTATAACGCATTATAGAATTTTATAACTTCTAAGTTCTTAACAGTATGTGTTAATTTAATTAACAGGCATCTGAAAAGTGTGAAGTACGGTGTACGGGCTAAGTGGAACAGTAGGTAAAGAACTAGCTTCTTATTCCCAGTTCGAACTCGGCTTAGGTCGCTGGCATTTTTTATTTGAACACTCCAGTTCTGATAACTGTAGTAGTTCTAGTGAAGCGTTAGCTTAGTGGAGGAGGGGACAACTCTTAGTCGGTGAACACTACTGGTGCTGGACCTGTTTATCGTGCCTCCCTCTTCTCTGCGACACACGGCAGAACTCTCAGAAACGGCTAGAAACGTTAGAACTGAATTGTACGTAAATTTGATTAACTTCAGTACAACAGTAACAACATTGGGTGTTTTAATGGATTCTAGCCTAACTTGGAACAAAAAATTATCATACGCGATTAAGAGAAGATCTATAGTCGTACAAGTTAGAAAAAAACATGTTCGGAACGAATCTGTGTTTGCTGCTGCAAGAAACAGAATCTTATTCAAACTTTAGTGTTTCCACATTTTGATTATTGTGAAGATTTGCACACATATTTTGCACAAAAGTACCTATCGCGATTAAGAAAAGATCTGTAGTCCTACAAGTTAGAAAAAAAAAATGTTCGGAACGAATCTGTGATTGCTGCTGCAGAAACAGAATCTTATTTAAACTTTAGTGTTTCCACATTTTGATTATTGTGAAGACTTGCACACATATTTAACCGCTAGTTTAGTCAACAGATTACAACGTGTCCATAATTACTGTGCTTTTTTGTTTTGTTTGTTTGCTTTAGTTGAAAATATTACCATATAGGCCTACCACTCAAATAAGCCTATTATCACGGAAATGCATGTTCCAACACGTTTCTTCATTTATTCATTTCTTCTTCGTTTATTTTCGTATATTTATACATATCAAAATTCTTCTATACATAGAGTGTTTATTGCCACGCGGTAAAGTAGCTTTGTACCAACAAATGATTTCCCTTAATGATAGCTAATTAATATTAGACTATAGTACCGGTACATGGAAATGTAAAAATTCTTTGAATAATTTGCGACTTGCATTATTATTTTCTAAAGGGAAAATTATACACTTACACAATATTGATTTTATGCCACTTATATTGTATAATTAATACATCATCAGCTATAACTTTTTGGATATCATTATAATTTATAATAATGCAAACTGAGGTCAGAATTTCATAGGAGCCCCTGCAGACACTTTAAGATTATTCAGATAATAACGTAGGTTCTTTCCCCTTCTTTTTCTTCCTTTTTCTTTATTACTGTTTCTATCTTCCCTCCTCTCTTTCTTCTTTTTTCTCTTTATCTATTTATGTATTTTTCCCTCTATTTTCCTCTTTCTCCTTTCTCTCGCTCTCTTCTGATTCTCTTGAAATTTGTGGGGAATAATTTATGCAGGTAGATAAAATACAATAAAAAATAAAATACAATATTATCTATTTTATAAATGCGAAAGGTGCCTTAGGCTATACCACAAAACAGTCTCCTCCTATAGAATTACAATTTGTGTGAACTCGCTACGAAATGGCCGGTTTATCTCTTTATGGCGCCATTAAACAAAGACTGGGAAACTACTGTCCGGAAATGGTGTAAACAGGAACTGCCATTACCAATAATGCCTACAGTATATACTTGGAAAGCAAATATCTCGTAAAGTAACAATGCTAGCAATTAACCTCAAGAACCTTGAATCAGCTCTTGCATTCAGAGATGGCACCACAGTTGAAAATTATCCCAGGCACCAGAACTTGCTGTTATGAGTTTATACACGAGTCAAGAAATGTTCAGAATATATTCGAATATATTTCTGTGTGGCATCAATTCGTCCATAGCAATCTGTATGGTTTCCAGACAAACGCCGTAATGGAAAAGAATCTGAACGGTAATTCTGTGAACGGTAGATCTCGTGTCCCAAAATACATCTGCTCTTCATCTTGAAACGGAATACAAAAATAAAAATCCTCATATATATTTCGTTTTTAATGACCTCAATGAAAAATCATGCCAGATTGGAAGAAAATCGAACAACGCGTTTTGTCACGACGACGTAACAAACAAATTTACAAGCAGTCAGACCCTTAGAGTTGCATAAAAAAAAGGATACTGGAACGAAGTTTAAAAAATTTTACACGAGGAATAGAAACAGTATTCAAATTTTCTTAGTATGAACCGGTTTGGCTAGAATCGTTGAAAGAAGCTGAACATTATGTGAACCATTAAAACGGCCATTATCTTTAAACCAAAAAAATAAAAATCCTTATACATACGTCGTTTTAATGACTTCAAGGAGCATTAATGATAAAGTGGAAGAAAATTGAACACCGCGTTTGATCGTAGGTGCGTAACACAACAAATTACATACAAACAGACAAAATGTCGAAATGGTAAATTAGATCTAATGCAGCAGAAATGAGAAATCTTATAACAAGCAGACCACAAACTATCTCAAGATTTTTGCGAGCCATTATCTACTATGCTTTTTCTTCTTCTTCTTCTTCTTCTTCTTCTTTTTCAACATCATCATCGACAACAAAAATAATAATAACAATAAATATCAAATCTTCTGAATCTGAATATTTCCAATTTCGTGCAATAAAACTTGTTCGAGTAAATAAACCAATCTTTATTTAGGGATACTATTTTCTTCGGGTTCAATACATGAATGAAGACACAAGTACGCTCATGATCACCTTTAAACATGTTTCAAAGAAGTGTTGAAATTTTAGTTTTCTTGTTTCTATGTCTTCATAAACAAAATAAGTTACTCCTCTGCGAAATGTAATAGCATTCTACCATAGCCGGGAAAGATTAAAATGGACATGAATAAATCACTTACTAACAATTCATATTTATACAGAGGAATATAGACCTAAGTGGTTTATGGTTAAAGGTTTCGATTTTATTTTAAATCACTAAGAATTATTTTTAAGCCTTTATCTTTAAGTTTTCTTGAAAATCATAATTATTTAATATCCTAGTAAAAAGTACAACATTCTGGTGGAGGCAACAAAACAAAGTCAAATGTCCAATATTATAATTTAATGCTGTACAATGCATCTTTTGCCCACAGTAGGCTTGCATACGTAGACACACAGATAGGCCTATAGTTCCAAAAGCGCTTTTCGAGCTCTAGGCATATTAACATTTTTCAGTGATGTCAAAATTTATTTATTTTTTATGTTCACTATAATTTACTTCTCTGTAACTAGCTATGTGTGAAAAAAAAAAACCACACACGAAAAATCATTCGCAAGACGGAATGAAACGTAGGTCGGAACAGAAAAATATTCAAAATCGGTTATGCAATGATGCTGATTATGATGACTATTTAGCTCATGAATCAATGACCAATCCAGTGCAAGATTGTGTGGACTTTGAACCAATCGCAAGTGTTTGTCGTCATAATTTTATAATTTTATTTTTATCACTATTATTTTTTCGAACTTGCGTGAAATTGCTATTTTTAAGTAAATTCACAAGGAACGATCACTGTAACATCTTCATACCTATAGTTTCTTTCATCAGAAACAATTAAACGTTAGAGCGATTGCTTTATGAACAAAAGAGAATATGAAAATAATTGGAAATTTTATGCAAATGTCATTAGTGGCACCACTGGCACCAGAGAGTTTCATCTAAAAAATAAAACAGCTGATCTTAACGGAAAGCGTTGGTACCAGTAATAACCGCACACAGCACAACCAACCCGATATATCGATTGTATCACCGTTGGTTATCTCTAGGAGGCAGATTTCTATGACCTAAAAAATAGGATATATGCATGCATTTATGACCTAAAACATTAAAATATGACCAATAGAATTTAAAAGACAACTTTACTACTTACACATTGTGTATATTTTTTTTAAGTTTCATTACAATCCATTTTATTAAAATATGTTAATTATTTAAAACATCTGTAAATTCTCAAAAAGTATCATTATAATGCAAAAGTTACAAAATATGATATGAAACTTCAAAATTTCTTTAATATGCACAAAAATATGCAAAAAATTTGACCTAAATATGCATATTCATACTAAATATGCTACAATAGTTGAAAATTTCCTAAATATGCAGTTATATGACAATAAAAGCCGTTCCATTTTCACCAGGATGCTTGGAATCGGGTTTAAATTAGTCGGAAACCTGAAATAATGCAAAGAGGAAAAATATGACATGTCATAGAAATCCGCCCCCTAGTTATCTCGCTTGCAATGACACAAATAGCAATGTTCGTTTATCCAATTCTGAATTATTCGTTACATGGTTAATTACGCAAGTGTTCGCAAAATAGTCACAATAAATATAACTCTAGACCCGTATTCTCCCAAGTTAAATTCACGAGCATTGTGCTTATGTATTTAATGCTCGTGAGTTTATCGGTTAAATCTGTTACATGTCCTATGATAATTACTGCGCTATTTCCGTTAATAATTTATAAAGGTTTAAAATTCATCAATTAGATAATTATTGAGCTATTTTCGTTAATAAGTTATAAAGGTTTAAAATTCATCAATTAGATATTATTGAGCTATTTTCGTTGATAAGTTATAAAGATTTAAAATTCATCAATTAGATTTTGTTCTTACCGACTTATCGACTTCTATGAACAGGGTTTTTTGAAACTGGTATCACGATGAAAGAAATGTATTGAGAAACTTGGCGACTATATAGAAAAATAGACAAAAGATGCCCCTTCATATGTGCATTTGTTTGTAATTGTTCCTACTAAACGTTTTGTAAAAAAAAAATTATTGTGCGTTACTTTTCGATCCACCCTGATATATATATGAAACTAAAGCTTGATGTTATATTATTTTGTTCACTCGTGGGAGACACTCGTCATCTATAATTTGAAAGCTTCACTTTGAAATTAATATTTTAAGCCTTGTTTTCATGTTGAAAACTGCAAATAAATTCTCTAAGTGGTTATTACATTTCGTATGGGAGTTGCACATATTGGTCTTCTTTGAGTGCACTGAGCATGCATTGTAGCCATGGCAATAAATAATGGTACAGAGGAAATAAAGCACAGCGTCATCAAATATAGGTCGTTTTGCAGGTAGAAGGGCATTTGTGTGGATATTGTACGTTGCCGCAGCGCGACAAAAACGCTGACATGGATGTATTGATGTGCTCAAAGCATTTTGTTGTCTGAGTACACCTATAATCGGAACAAAAGAGTCCCAACAACGCAAAGAGACGATCACAGCGTTAACTATTTCAATGATACATATGCACGTCTGCTTTCCCACTCAGCTGTTATAATGATGTAGCTATTAATTATTTTTCCATTCACTATTATTTTCTAGGAGTAAAATTCAACTACGCCACTATCAGATTAGCGACGTACACTGTGCAAGGAATTATGTTAACTGCCAACAAATAACGTGAGGCATTGTTTAAAATAAGCGAGTTACATAAATTACAATGCGAGACATTGGTGACCGTTGGTTGAGATAGCGGGATCCTGGATAAGGTCTTTGGTAATGATCTGATCATTCTGGTGGTATTATGGCCCTTATGCCAACTCAGTTTCGAACATAAGTTTGTGCAGAAAGAAATTTATTATGATGGTAAATGATTAATGAATTTCATTTCCGTTTGTGGTATATTAGCTTAATTGTCATTCAAAGTTCCACCTTAACCACAAAACAATAAAATAACAGAGATTGTAAACTGGATACACGGTATCTAAAAGTTATTATATTCTTATAAGCTTTTACATATGAACATACAAGTCAAAAAATAAATACAAGATTAAAATAGCGACTGATGCCGCAATAGTCTATATCAATTATTCTTAAAATTTTATCATATCATATAAATACACAAGTTAAAAGATACAAGATTAAAATAGCGATTGATGTCGCAATAGTCAATATTGCTAAATTCTAAAATGTCAGTTTTAAAAATTGTAATTGACCTTAAAAATTATAATATTTTATTGTACAATAATTATCTATTATATAGAATCTTATCGATCCTTTTATTATCAATGTTCACTAATAACAATGTTTATCTTATATACACCACTGTACATTTAATGATGATAATATATTGCCTTGTAACCCACTTTTCTTATTTAAATCGTCTGCTATCATGTATAGTACAGATATTATCTTATAATACCTTATTAAAATACATCTGGAGGCATTAGCGTATTGTTTATGTGTTAGTTTGTAGCAATTTATGTTGAAACTTCTTATTTGTTGTAGTTATCTTCTTACAAAATCATTTTAGAATCCGTGTATCTAGTACTCTAGCTGTTAATCGGATATGCGCATTTCGGCTTAATATGCCATCTTCAGTCCTTAAAATTGTGTGCGTCGAAGTCTTCACTACATGAGTGTAAGCTTGCTACTCCTGCTAACTTTTAGATACCGTGTATCCAGTTTACAATCTCTGTTATTTTATTGTTTTGTGGTTAAGGTGGAACCTTGAATGACAATTAAGATGATGGTAAATGTTTCTGGTACTCAAGGCTAACAGCCACACCACCTCACATCTCCTGTAGGCTACAATAGTTTGCCTTAAATTGGTATAATCTAAAGGAAAATAACTTGAAATCATAAAGGGTATGCAAAATTTACAGAATAGGATATAATAAATAAAGTATGAGTCTACAGTCTGATTTAAACAACCTGCGACTTGTAGCAGTCCACTTGAAGTGGAAAAGTGGGAAAACTGCGCTGTATTACGCAATATTACTTGTATTAGAGCTTCAGTCAGCTGTTTAGCAGCACTCCAAAATGCTAACATCTCGCTTATCTTCAGAAAAACCAAGGAAACATGCCCATCCACACCCTGTGAAAAGTCGCAGGTTGTTTAAATCAGACTGTAATCGTTGTTTTATTTCAGTCATCTCTGTTCATCGCAGATTTCCTACTGTGACAAAGAATTCTGAAAAGATTTTTTTCCTACATAATAATACAGCTTAATTTGTATCATTATATAGGTGGTTCATCAAAATTTCTGTACGTACTGTTTTCCTTGCATGAGAAATTGGGTCTCGCACATTTAAGAGTTAATTTAGAAATAAACCAACAAAAATGCTCATCATGACTTGAATGCTTCTGAAAATAATATATTAAAATATGTGTTGAACTCTTTGGTGGTTGATTGTTCGCTTCATGGATATTTAATGACGGGGTAAACTGAACCAAGGCCTGGGTGGTCGATCCATGGTGTTGCACATCTGCAGATTAGTAGGAGGCTTCCTCGCATTCTGGACGTTGTGGTACTTCACTTCGGTAACTGCTATACAAATTAAATTGATTAAAATCAGATCACAATCTGAATAGTTCGCTGAGAAAGATCACGACACTATACTCTCCAGCATAAGGCCACAAATCTCTCATCTGAACTATTCGGATATAAAAGAGGAACATAAAGACTCCAGACCGATGCAACTCACCAGTATTGTTTATACGGCGCTTCCCTACAGCAGCGTCGCTTTAACTATCCCGCCATGGACCCCTCTTCTGAAATGTTCAGGCCCATGACTTTCGCCAGCCAGGACGTTGTTTCGGTAATCATAGGCTAAAGAAGAAGTCTCTGTCTTTGCAATTTATCTGCAACTTAGCATAAAAATAAAATTAAGACCAGTTCCCATTCTGAATAGTTGCTGGAGAAAGATCATGACACTATACTCTTCAGCATAAGGCCACGAATCTCTCGTCTGAACCATTCAGTTATAATGAGGAGCATGAAGACGCCATAGCGATGCAACTCACCTGTACTGATGTTCATACAGGCGTCCCTACTACAGCGTCGGTTTAACTTCCCCGCCATGGACCCATCTCCAGAAATCTTCAGGGTCCATGACCTCCGCCGGGACGCTGTTTCGGTACCGGTACTGATTATGATGAAGTAACTTTGACCAGTGAACTGAAACATAATATAAAAAGTAAATTAAAACCACTTCACTATCTGGATGATTCAGTAGAGAGCAATTATGACACTATACTCTTCAGCATAAGACCATGAATATCTCAACTGTACTATTCAGATATAAAAGAGGAACAAAGACTCCAGAGCCTTGCAACTCACTAGTATTGAAGTTATACGGGGCATCCCTACTGCAGCGTCGTTTTGACTTCCCTTCTCATGGACCCATCTCCGAAAATCTTCAGGGTCCATGACCTTTGCGACGCCTTTTCGGTACTGCCATTAAGAAAGTCTTCGTTTCAGCGGAAGCTGCAACATAGTAAAAAAAAACACACTTAAAACCAGTCCACAATCTGAATAGTTCACTGCAGAAAGATCATGACCCCATACTCCTCAGTATAAAGACCAAGAATCTCTCTTCTGGACTATCCGGTTATAAAAGAGAAAAACTCCACATCGATGCAGCTTACCAGTATTGAAGTTATACCGCGTCGTTTTATCTTCCCTGCCATGGACCCATCTCCGGAAATCTTAAGGGCCCATGCACTTCGCGGCGACGCTGTTTTGGTACTGGCAGATTACAATATAAATAAAAACAATTTAAATCCATTCCAAAATATGAATAATTCACTGCAGAAAGGGCACGATACCATACTCTTCAGCATAAGTTC
Organism: Ectobius pallidus; assembly: GCA_964059195.1. NCBI lineage: Eukaryota > Metazoa > Arthropoda > Insecta > Blattodea > Ectobiidae > Ectobius > Ectobius pallidus. Next base: position 77,333,972 of record CAXKWD010000005.1, read on the forward strand.
ATGAATCCATCATCTGAACTATTCAGTTACAAAAGAGGAACACAAAGATTCCAGAGTGTTGCAACTCACCAGTATTAAAATTAATACGGGGCTTACCTACTACAGCGTCGCTTTAGCTTTCTCGCCATGGACCCATCTTCGGGAATCTTCAGGGTCCATGACCTTCGACAGGACGCTGTTTTGGTACTAATTGATTAAGTAATCGTCTTTGGTGGGTCACTGCAACATATATGAAAATGAAATTAAAATAAGTTCACACAATCTCAATAGTTAACTGGCCTATGATCACACCGCCATACTCTTCTGCATCGGTCAATGAGTGCTATTCACTTATAAAGGAGGAACGTAAAAGACTCCAGAACAATTCAACTTACCTGTATTGATGTCAATGTTGAGCTTTCCTACTACAGCGTCGATTTAGCTTATCCGCCATGGACCTATCTCCGGAAATCCTCTGGGTCCATGGCATTCGCCCGGACGCTGTTTCGGTATTGATATTGGTATTATGTTTACTTTATTTTCAATTTTGTTTCTATGGTTTTCATAAGAATTGTGACGTTGCTTATCAAACAGAATAGAAAATTCTAATTTTTCGGGGGTGTTGGATGTCCAATTTGACTTCCATCAACTTAATTTTCCTTGAACTTGACGATCTGGTCACAACTGTAGGAGAGGAGAACGCCATCCATTTTCACCTTATACTGCAAAACATTTCGGGTTATAAGTATCCTTTAGGCCTATAACTTTAATGTAGGAGAAATATTCTGGTTGAAATGTGGATTATTTGCAAATAATATTTGACTCCAAATTTTGAAGAATTAAACTGTGATTAATTGTCTATGGATAATGGTAAATAGATAATACTATACCGACAAGTAGTAAAATAAGTTATACTAAAATAATTGACTCATGGCATCGAAATAAACTCAAGGAGGTTGGATTGTATAAATTTTAGATTACATTGCTGAAATTTCGAGTTTTAAAAATAAAAAAAATCCGTTAAGAGAAATGTTTAATGAAATTAAGAAACAAGCGAGAGAGAACATAACAGACGATTTTTTGGGAACAGAAACCTCTAAACGAATACAATACTCTTAAAAAGTATTAAGGGTCTCTCTAACTTATGCCTATTAAGTAAGGCTACTGTGCTGGGATTACCCAAATAAAAGTTAATTGGTTACCTGAACATACTCTTACTCGAATAACAAGAATAATACTTAAGAAATAACTGGATAAAATCTCATTTTAACCGATAGTCTAATTAGTTATTATCTAATATTAAAAGAAAAGTAGTTTTAAATAAAAATGAAAACGAAGGTTGTCTGGTACGTCAAATTACCAGTGGGCTCTTGGACCCATAAATATTAAGTAGTTTTAATTATATTTTTAATGTCTTAATATATTGCTTGCAGAAGATCATACTCACAATAATTATTGTTTAACGACTTTTATTCTAATTATTATTCATGATAAAGAATAAAAAGTAAAAGATATGGGTTCTGAGCTTCCTCCCTTCGGTATTTCTATGCTTATTACTTATTTTTTAAACGTGAACAGACATGCGACTCTTATAGTTTAACACAGACACAGTATACTAGTTGAGAAATTATCTAATATATAAAGTCGAATGTGTGTTTGTGGATATGTGGGTATGTATGTATGTATGTTTGTTCCTTATACAAATCTACATTTCTTCACCAATTTACACGAAATTTTGCACACATACCCTGTTAAGCCCGGGAAGTAACGCGGTTAACATTAAAATTCAAACAAAATACTCCTTCCCTTGAAAATTATATAATTTCTGAGAATATTATACTGAAAAAAAAAATGAAATGCTGTTTAGTTGTCAAGACAACAGTGTATTGTTTACACAGTTCACATGGGGCTCTGGACACTACATGATATTGGACTTTAACGAATTCTGATGCTAACGATTTGTAAAAATAATTCTTGAAGAATAAAATCCACGAAAATAAAGCACATTGTAATGCAGTCACATAACTTTCTCTACCCTCGACACAAGAAATATTTTCTCACTTCACATTTAGATGTAGAATAAGAGTTATTGCAGGGACGACTTAAGTGTGTGAGTATGCTATATCAGAAGTCTGTAAATAATCCGTTCCGCTTATACGTTATCCATAGCTGTAGGCTTTGTATTATTTGAGAAATAGGGACGTTTATCATAGCCCCTAAGCATGGGATGGAACATTTTGGGTCCTATGCTCGCAGTATATTATGTCCCGGGTTTTAGGGGAGGAAAGTATGAAAGTGATATTGCATTTCTCTTTTATTTCAGCCCCGAAACGGTTTTATGGTAACATGAGAATGAGAAATAAAAATTTCGGTCAAGTCAATACAATATTATGTAATTTATGTTTCTTCTTATTTCAATTCCTCCCAGGCATGATGTGTAGAAGCAACAGAATGCAGCATTCGACATCCTCTATGAGCCATAAAAAGCTATATCTAGCGTTTTCTGGTGGAATAGTTTGAGTGTGATAAATCTTTTTCTTCATTTCAAGTTCTACATACATATTATATAAGGACCTAGAGTTTCAAAATCGAAAGTCCTCCATAAGTTAATTTCAAATTAAAAAAATACAAAGCCCGGGCAACGCCGGGCCTTTTCAGCTAGTATTATATAAAAATCATTTAACATCAAAGAAATAAAGAAAAACGCAGATTTGTTTAGCCCTTTTCGAGCTAAATTTATATTTTTATATAAGCAGTCATCAACTAAAGTTACTAGTGGTTTATAACTTTGAACTCAATTATGAAAATTTCAGTGAAAAAGCTGGTTTTCAGGGATGACAATTTCAATTTGCAGATAAATGTCTTCATATTTTAATATAAAGCATTAAATATCTATTACTCCTGTTTCTCGGCCATTGTGATTTTTCTTTCGGTAAAGCATATGTACGCAAGTAGCAGTGAAAAGGCTAAAACTATCTGCTATACCTGTCGTAATGGTTTAGTAAATTTTGAACTAAGAGATGGTGTTTGGTCTCATTAGTTTTATTATTTATTACGTACCTCAATATTTTTATCGCTGCAGATTATCTCCATTTTATTCAGACTTCCTCTTTCACATTCCCGATTCATCTTCACCAATCAGCTGTAGTGTACGGGATTTCCAGTGTACATCGCATTATTCTCTAAGTGAAGTGTCAGTAGGATCTGTTGACCTCTTTCTCATTAATCGTCGTAAAGAAAGTCCACGTAAATTTTCGTGAAACCTATAGGAAAAGGAAACCATATGAAGAAGATCGTATGGTTCGAACATATCTCGTGCATGTGACGCTCGCCTAAGAATATTATTTAAAAAAGCACCCGTATCTTACAATATATAAAGATGAATTAATTAGATTTCTTCCATATTTGCTTCAATCTTTATAAAAGTGAGTTCAATTTGAAGATGATTTCATTATAAAGCATTGAAGTGCACGTTACGAAGATAATATTCATAATATAGTATATTGCAATATAAGTGCCGTAAGCGGCGGATATGGATCGAGGAAAGAGTTTGAAAAAACGAGGCGCGAGATCCATTATGCGCTTACGACAAGAGTAAGCATGCTATTTTTTGCACGGTGATTATTTATATCAATTTATTTATATTAATTGAGATATTAGCTGAAAATATTATGTATATACACTATTGAAGATGGATGTTATATTTCAGAAAGTGATTCGCATGTGTTTGTTGTTATGGGAACCGAATATTTGTCCTGATAAAGTTGCCACAAACTGGGGGGCCTTGGTTCCGGTCTCCCATAAAGGCTTGTATTATGATGATTTTACTTACGGCACTTGTGCTTTTTGTAATTTTTACCGCACGGAAATTTGTTTTGTTTCCATAGCAACAAGATTGCGAGCGGGAATGTTAAGTAACGATTCACGGCAACAATATTCGTAAGTACCACTAATTAGTTACGTCGTGCAAAAATGTAATAAAGTAAACGTTAGAGGGAGAACTTTATTGCTGTGAATTTTTACATAACTTTAAGTACATCTAGCCTACATTCTTTTCATTTCAATACAATATTTATACAGAATTAAATTCCAGTGCTCAGATCATATTTGTTAGTTGGTTAATGGATTCCTCTATTCCCTCGTTCAGCACTCCTATTTCCCATTTCCTTCTGTTTTCACGATATGGATATTTAAATCACCTCTTCATTCTTTAAATATCATACCAAAATATTATAGGACTATTACCTAATAAATAAAATCGAAAATGTGGATGCAGGTGTTTGGGTGAGTGGATATGTGGGTATGTGGGTACGTATGTTCCCTTTTAAATCTACATTTATTGACCAATTTGCACGAAATTTTGCACACATGCCCAGTTCAGCCCGGAAATTAACGAGCGGTCAACATTAAAATTCAAACAAACCACTCCTTCCCTTGAAAATGTATATGATTTCTGAGAATATTATACTGAATTAATTAAAATGAAAATCAGTTATCATGACAACAGTGTATTGTTGGAGTGTTCACATAAGGCTTCGGAAGTTGCAAATAACTGGGCTTTACAAATAGTCCTGTCAATAAACGTCGAAACACACCAAATAGAAAAAAAAATCGTGTAGTTTTGAAATTTTGCAGAGTTGTCGGAGGGAGTGTCCTGAATAACATACTAAACGTCCCTGAAGGTGGGGGTGAGTGGGGGGCAGGGGGGCCCGCAGAAGTTCCCACTTTTAGGTTTTTCGCTTATATCTAAACAATGGTGCATCGTAGAGAAAAAATTTCTGTATGCAAAATCAAAGCTGATAAAATTTCCTACAAGTTTAGTCATACACATTTTTTCCTATTTCCAATAGTTTTCGAGATATGCACCAACGAAAATAACAAATTTTCCAAAAGTGCCTTTTCGCCTCGCGCTTTTCGACACAATTTGCCTTCCAGCGCTTCAGCTCTTAGGTATACAGCAATGTTCTCGTGAAAAAAGTTGTAGGGAAATGAATTCACTTTAAAGTGGGTAGTCATTTGTTATTTTGTCTTCTAATGTTCAAAAGTTATAACAATTTTAAATTTCGAGATTTCGAAAGAAAACCGAACATCGCACTTTCTCTATATTTAGGGGTTATATCTTTGTATATTAACTGTATAAATTGTGTATTTACATAATGAAACAAGTGGAGAAATATCACACAACTATTAAAGTTGAATTTATTAAAAATCCGATCACTGCACAAGCACAGGACATGTAATGGAAAATGCATTATATTCCAGGCAAGAAAGGAAAAATAGGGACAAAAAAAATCATGTAGTTTTGAAATTTGTCAGAGATGTGGGGGAAAGTGTCCTAACAACATAGTAAAAGTCCCCATGGATAGGCGGTGAGCGGGGGGTGGAGGGCACTTTTAAATGTCATTTCTCGCAGTTTTCCCTAAACACACAAAAGCTATGGGTTCTAGCAAAAAACAGTTTATGCACAAAATTAAACTACATAAAAGTTCTTATAAAATTGATCTGAATGATATTTTTGTGGATTTAATAGTTCAGGAAATAGAAGGATATATGAAGTATGACATAGTTCTGGAAATTATGTTTTACATACACACATATACCCGGTATATATATATATATATTATATTTTTTAGCAAAAATGAAAGCAGATGACAATTAAATTAGCATGATGCCAAGCAAGCAAACTGGTCTTAGAACAATATTCGTACTAAAGGTAAACAGCAAAAATAAAACTAGTTATTATTATAATTATTATAATAAAGCTTACAAAAATCTCATGGTATGAGTGTAAGTTATAAGAGATATAAACCAGGCCTATTATCCGTCATATATTTCTTATAAAATATCATTTGGAAAAATTGTAAGGAGTTAGATATATTTAGTAATTATAAGACCTAGTAGGCCTACATAGTACTTTAAATAAATGTTTAGTTGTATTTTTTTTTCAGTCTCCAATACTGGAATCCTAGTACATCGTGTGATAAGTTGGGGTTATATTGTTCTATCTACCGAACATTCAGTATTTATACACATATACAACATTAATTAAAGAGTGCCTGAACAACTTATTTTGCTTGGACGTCATCAATTTAAAATTCTTCTTCTAATGGTATACTTGTTGGTACATGTACCATGACAGGTTCCACAAACGGATGAGCATTTAATACCAGCTTTTCGGCATCCATATCTTCCACCACACCGAGTTGCACAGTGACAAAATATGATGTGCAAATATTCTCAGAAGTCACATAGACAAGTAAACATTTATTTAAAGTAATAGGTAGGCCTACTATTCTTACACTACCTATATATATCTAATTCCTTACCATTTTTCAAAATCAATGACCTACCTTAAAGAGTTGTATTTTACAGCTCTCACATCATTACTGTGTCATTTATACCATTTACTGAATGTTCATATTTGAACAGATTGTAAATCTGCAGAATAAGTTTAAAAAAAAAATTCAAAATACCGGTGATTTTTTTTAACGAAACATAAGCTTTACAACAACAATAATAATAATAATGATGATAATAATAATAATAACGATAATGAGTTTTATGTGTAACGTTAATCATTAGTAAGTATATTTTTCTAAGAACTAGTTTGCTTGCTTGGCGTCATGCTAATTTAATTATCATCTGATTACATTCTTGTTAAAAAATATAATATATAGATGTATGTAAAACAGAATTTCCAGAACTATGTCATACTTCATATCCTTCTATTTCCTGAAAAATTAAATCCACAAAAATATCATTCAGATCAATTTTATAAGAATTTTTATGTAATTTAATTTTGTTCATAAACTGTTTTTTGCTAGAACCCATAGCTTATGTGTGTTTAGGGAAAACTGCGAGAAATGACATTTAAAAGTGTCCCCCCTCACCCCCATCCATGGGGACTTTTACTATGTTGTTTAGGAAACTTTCCGCCATATCTCTGCCAAATTTCAGAACTACATGATTTTTTGTCCCTATTTTTCCTTTCTTGCCTGGAATATAATGTATTTTCCATTACATCTCCTGTGCTTGTACCGTGATCGGATTTTTAATAAATTCAGCTTTAATGGTTGTGTGATATTTCTCCACTTGTTTCATTATGTAAATACACAATATACAGTTTATATACAAAGATATAACCCCTAAATATAGAGAAAGTGCGAGGTACGGTTTTCTTTCGAAATCTCCAAATTTGATCGAAATTTAAAATTGTTATAACTTTTGAACATTTGAAGACAATATAAAAAATGACTACTCATTTTAAAGTGAATTTATTTCCCTACAACTTCTTTCATGAGAACACTGCTGTATACCTGCTGTACTTGCGCTAGAACACTGCTGTATTTGCGCTTGAAGCAAAGTGTGTCGAAAAGCGAGAGGCGAAAGGACTTTTTAAAAAAAAAAATATTATTTTCGTAGGCGGATATCTCGAAAAACTTTTGGAAATAGAAAGAAATATGTAGGATCAAACTTGTAGGAAATATTATCAGCTTTAATTTTGTATATAGCAATTTGTCTTCTTCGATGCACCATTGTTTAGAAAAACCTAAAAATGGGATATTCTGCGGGCCCCCCTCCCCCCTTCGGGGACTTTTAGTATGTTATTCAGGACACTTCCTCCGACAACTCTGCAAAATTTCAAAACTACACGATTTCTTTTTCTATTTTTCGTTCGTTGCCTGGACTAAAATTAGAGAAGCTATCGAAGATGAAATCCACGAAAATAATGCACAATGTGATGCAGTCACATAACTTTCTCTACCCTCGACAGGGAAAATATCATTTTCTCACTTCACATTTTGATGTAGAATAAGAGGTCGTATTGCAGGGACAGCTTAAGTGTGTGCCCATGAGTATGTTATATCAGAAGTCGGTAAAAGAAATCCTATCCACTGATACGTTATTCATAGCTGTTGGCTTTGTATTAGTTGAGAATTAGGGATGGTTATCATAGGCTAAGCATCTAAAAGAAGACAAAATAGAATGGAACATTTTTAGTCCTATGCGTGCAGTATATTATTATGTCCCAGCTTTTGGGGAGTAAAGTTTGATAGTGATATTGAATATCTTTTTGATTTCAGCCCAGAAACGGTTGTGTGGCGACATGAGAGTAAGAAATAAAATATTCCGTAAAGACAATACAATTTTATATTACCGGAATTTCTGTTTCTTCTTATTTCAACCCATCCCAGGCATGGCGTGTAGAAGCAATGGGATGCAAAATTCTTTATGAGCCACAGAAAGCTGTATCAAGCGTTTCCTGAGCGAATAGTTTGAGTGTGATAAGTTGTTCTTCCTCATTTAAAATTGTATATACGTATTGTAAAATTGTATATTGTATATACGTAATTGTATATACGACCTAGAGTTTAAAAATGTAAAGTCCTTCATAAGTTAAATTAGAAATACTAAATAAAAAAACCCTGGCGATGCTGGCCTTTTAAGCTATTTCTTTATGTTGCGTATGTGCGAGAAAAATATGACTAATATTTTGTTTGTGTCCACGTACAGTATTGCTTTAGGCAATAGTCTTGCGTTAGTGTAACTTGTATGTTATTTCGGAGAATTCCAACCCCGAGTTTTAGGGGTTTTAAGTTCTGCAGCTAATTTATTAGTTAAAATTATGAAAAATTAATCGATTATCCAAACATAGTATAGTAATTTTCACCATATAATGTTAAACAATACTGAAATGTATAAACTATAATGTAATATAATTATGAAAAAAATACAATGAATGAAAGCTTTACGCACGTGGACCAAAAACGGAATTTTCGTTTTCATAGTAAAATAGTATACTATGCAAGGAACCTTTAATGACACTTTATTAAAATACGAGTATATTATTACCATTATAGCAAGTTGCATACGACTGTATTTGTTCGACCATAATGTATTCAATGTTTAAGTTTTTAGATTTTAGATACATAAAAATAAAACTTAATGGCCGTACGCGGCAATCGGCTATAACTAAGTTCTCGTAGCTCTTTACTTCTGCGATAGATGGCAGCTGTTGCGTACAGTCTAGATCTAGAGTCTAGACCAGTGGCGTGGCGTGGGTGATTCATGTTGCCAGTTGCTTCAGACTTAATTTGGGGAGTGCCAGTCGCGAATTCCGTGGGTTTCCAAGTTAATATTATATAGGTTGTATGCAACTGTATAAAACAAAACAAACAAGAACTAACATATAAGTAAAAATTATAGTGGCATACCTTATTTAAAATGTATTTACAATCTCTCCAATTTACAGAGTCTATTTGTACTTCAGTTCAATCCGCCGATTCTTCTCCAAAAAAACATCAATGACAGAATTTTCAAACGTTGCTTGCTTTTGCTTTTTAAGTTTATTAAGCAACCCCTTTTCCACTGATAACAGAGACAGAGATGAAAGTCTATTTTGAGTTTGAGTGTTTCTGAGATAAGTGTGTATTCTGCGGAGCGCTGAAAAAGATCGTTCTGCTGATGCACTGGTGGCAGGAATAGTCAAAATTAATTCATGAAGTTTATACACCTGTGGCAAAGCTTCTTTAAGTTCCATGGCATACAACTCTTGGTGAACTTCGTAGGCTGCTTTGTTTCGAAATTCAGGGGAAGAGTACAAATAACAGAGTTCGTTCCTTGAGTTGAAGTACTGTCCGTAATAAGTAAGAAAAGTCTTAAACGCACACTCTGGGAAAGTCTTGTCATATTCGGCGTATGAAGCACTGTCCAACAATGACAGGAACAGTAGTTGGTCTATATCCGAGAATCTGTTGGTTATTTGGCCAAGTATCGTATCTATGATCTCATAAAATATTCGTCGATACGATGATTTTGTGTCATTTTCTCCTTTGTCCAGTCTCGATCTCTTTGAAAGTATTGGTGTTTCGTGGCAGTCTTGATCAGATTCTATTCTTGACCAAATTAATTCGTCAAAATTTTCACGCAAGTCTTTCATACTGTTTTTAAAGTCATTGATTTTTTGTTTGCAGAAAGCAATATCAAAAATCTTTTTCTGAAGGATGTTAAACAAAAAATCAGACTTAGGAAATACAAGCGAAAACACCAAAAGCAAGAATCTGAAATCAAAGCTTAGGAGGTTCTGGTAGTAGCCTGATGCACAAGCTCTTGTTTCAGCATCCCATTCATCCTCATCTTCTGTCATTAACTTAAATAGGGCGGCAAGTTCAGTCTTCAAGCTGAAAATGACATCAATCATTCTGCTTTTGTAGTTCCATCTCGTGGCAGACACTGATGGAATGCGTTTTGACACTTCAGTGTCTAAAGCTTCTGTTCTTTTGGGCGATTTTGAAAAAAATGTAGACAGTCCTGACACTGTTTGAAAAAATATTCTACACTTCTTTATCTGACTGGTTGATTGCTGCAAAACTAAATTAAGCTTGTGGGCATAGCAATGCACAAATAAAGCTTGTCCATATTTCCCTCTAACAATCGATTGTAAACCGTTATGCTCTCCAGCTATCACGGCTGCACCATCATATGTTTGCGCTATGAGTTTCGCGCCAGATTTGAATTCGTCCATGATTTCGAACAAATGCTTGGACAAACCAACTGCTGTGCGGTCACTACTGACGTCACAAAACCCTACAAATCTTTCTTCAACCCTTCCTTCTGGTGTGACGTAACGAAGATCCGTTGATAATTGAGATTTATTTGATACATCAGTGGTTTCGTCCATGATTACTGATATAAAACTTGTCTCACTCGCTTCGTTCTTTATTTCATTAATCAAAACACGAGAAATACTCTCAATAATGTCATTCTGAATGTCATTTGACGTTCCTGAAAACACAGTCGCAGTCCGAAGATGTTCCTCCAACTTATCATCTGTTTGAGCAATTAGGTGTAAGAGTTCTACGTAGTTACCTCTGTTATCCGAATGTTCGGACTCGTCACTACCCCTAAATGGGAGTCCTTGCTGAGCTAAATAGCAAACAGCATTTATCAATCGACCCATTATATACCTATTCCTTTTCACACCTTCATTATACTTTTCAACTGAATTCTTAAATGCCTCACTCAAAGAAGTGTCAATTCTTGTTTTTCCAAACTTTACTAACGCTACAACGGATGAAATATGAGTTTTGGAATTTTCATGACGAACCCTCAAGGTGCGGAAACTATCCATGTTACTGATGCCATCTGTTGTCCATGCATTCTTTTCATTGGAAAAAAGCAGGCATGGCCAACAAAATAGTTTCATTAATTTGTCACAACCACACAGCCAAGGAAACTCCTTGTACCAAGAGCTACTAAAATGCCTCTTGAAACCCCCGTGTGATTTAGTTTTTAAAGGTTTAAGATCCGGAGTTGGCCTTCCTGATGAAATTATGTGACATTTTTCACCAAAAGAACGTGAACTCAAGGAGCGTTTTAAAACGTTTTCGATCACACAATCACAGTCACTTATACCCGCATTCTTCTTATTGTACTTTTAGCATTAAATCAGTCACCATATCATTGTTATACGTGAAGAATTAACACTAAAAATCAAGGTTTGCCTTTACACTGAACTGGCAACAATAAGTGCTATAAACAGCAAACTGAGCGCGCAGGGTCACTGACATCTCACACGAGATGCCGGATTCGAGTTTGCCGGTAAGCGCCATTGGCAAAGTAACGAGCTGTTTAGAACTGGAGGATGCTGTCTTCGACCGGTCTCGGCGAATCGGTCACAAATGAAGAAACTCTGAAATCTGAAAGTGAAATTACTTACACTTTCCATTATTCTTTGAAAAAATAATGTAAAATTTGGATACACTTTATTCATTTTGCCGGCGGCAACAGAGGCAACATTAACGCCACGCCCCTGGACTCTAGACTAATATACTCGTATAAAGTTGAAAGTGTGCATGAGTGTTTGTATATTTGTTCCCTATACTATACAAATGTACATGCTTAATGCAATTCGAACAAAATTTTCCAATCATTCTTTCTTAAAAAAAAAAGGCTACATTAAAATTCAAACAAATCATCCTTCCTCTTTTAAAATTAGATAATTTCTGGAATTATTACACTGAATTCACCAAATGCCCTTCCATTGAATGTGCACAGTTCCAATACAAAATTAAGTTATTGTTTTTAGTCTACATAGGGCCTATGTGGCTTGGGAATTTGTACGATACTGGAATTTGACATAATCGATACAATTAAAGACTACCTTCTTCTTCCTCTTAGTATAGGGACGACTTCTTCTCTTAGTTTAACCTCCCCGTTGTAGGAACGTTTCCGCGACCCACGCCGCCCGTACCTTAAAAGGACCGCGACCTGTCAGGGCAAGAAGATTCTATGAATCAAATAGCCTGCATACGTTATTGACCAGCCAAGGACTTGGAGGGCCTCCCCGGATGAGTGATCGGCCCAATTCCGAACACACAAGACGCGACACAACATTTGCAAACACACTAATAAAGACACTGATGGCCAGTTAATTTCCGGGGATCAAGAGAGCGTAAAGTTTCCCGGAATTCGTCTCACAGGTGAGGAAAACCGCCCGGGAAAACACCACATAGGAAACTTGCTCAGACTGGGAATCGAACCCGGGCCAGCTGCGTGAGGAGAGCGAACACATCCCCTTCGCCACAGAGGTGGACAGACACTGAGGCTATCAATGGATTTAATTCCTATAAACCAATAACAGTGAATGGTACCCACGTAAACAATATGACGTGATACACGCACGTATAACCGGGGAGAAGAGACATGAATCATGGATTGAAGATGCACGGTAGCAATATGAGTTTGTGCAGTAGCTTCGAAGCGATAACCTAGCGCAGGACATGATTCATGTCTAATGTCATTCTCTACCCTGGGTATGGGCTATATAATTTCCTCTCTTCAGATTTTGATATAGAATAAGAGACTGCATTGCCGGGAGCGCATATTCAGTTGACTCAGGTTCAAGCAAATAAAAACTTAAGGCCAAGTTTGTATCAACGAAGGGTTACGAATTTGCTATCTCAGAAGTCGGTAAATAATTCTATCCACTATTACGTTATTCATCGCTGTAGGCTTGTATTTGTTGAGATACGGATGTTTTTTGTAAGACCTAAGCATGTAAAAAAAGAGACAAAATTAGATGGAACGTTTTTAATCCTATGTACGCAGTAAAATATTATATATCCCAGTTTTTTGGGGGGAGGAAAGAGTGAAGGTGACATTGATCTTCTTTTTGATTTCAGCCCCGAAATGATTGTATGGGAACATGAGTGGGGAATAAAATATCACGTAAAGACAGAAAAAATTATGCTACCGGACTCTCTGTTTCTTCTTATTTCCCGCTCTACCAGACAGTATGTGTAGTCTGTCACGTGAAAGGTAAACGAAAACTTGTATTTGGTCCTTTTAGTTGTTTGTTTGTTTTCACGGGGGGCTTGAAGAGAGTTTGTAGACCTCCCGCACGTCAGCCTAGAAGGCATATTGTGCTGCCCCTGTGGTGGAGAAGCTCTTGGCTTCCTTTCCCAAAGTCTTCCGAGAGATGTTATCCAGAGGCTCTAATAGGCCCTCCAGCTTAAATCCCTCCCGGAGAACTCCGTGTCCAGGACTTATACGTCCATCGACCGCGGCCGGATTTGATCCCGCGACCTACGGATCCAGAGGCGGGCACGCTACCTCTAGACCACCAAGGCCGACTGTCCTTTTAGTTACTGCCAGTCTGTACTGAAGCAGTGAATTAGCTGCTTCTATTAAGTCTTTCCGAAGAACTAATGCGCTGACCTATACCAGTACCTAAACTCTATAAAGTAAAAACTGCTCACAGTCCAATAATACATGCGACCGATATCGGAAGTCTTCTTCAAAGTAAATAACTTCGAAATTAATTAATTTAGATAGTATTGTGAAGTTATTACTTCTTCAAAGCATTGAAGTATGCCGTTATTAGGCCTACTTAAAAGAAACCGATTTAAGGAACTCCATGACTTACCGCTAGGAACCTTAAATTATACCAGCTTATTAAGTGTTAGTAAAACAATATATAACCGCCACCGCCTAGGTTGGTAGGCAACTTCTCTGCCTTGCCTTCTTGGCCAATAGCAGATATCCTCAGGCGGATATCAGCTGAAGCTTCAGTGCGAACATTGCAGAGAGCCAGTTATGAAGACTATCGTGATGTTCATGATAAGAAATTGTTATGCAGTTTCTGCAGAGTTTCGGGACACAACAAACAAACAAAACTGATGATTAATGAGGAATACCAGTTATGATAGAAACTGTAACCATCGAGAACGACGGCAATTTCACATTATTCTGTTAGCATTACCGGCGGGGTCAGTGACAACCTCAGGTTAATGGCAATGAGGTTGATAACCGTGACATTAGTTTAAGATTGGAAAACCCTAGAAGCTCAATAAGTAAATCTAACATGATGAATATAAGCTTTTTTTTACATCACAACCAAAGTAAAATTTATATCTCGATTACTGTCTTGTAAGACTTAGTGCAACTGATAGCTTCATAATCGATAAGAGGAAAAAATGTAAGTGGTAAGGACGCTGGCAGAAGTATATCACTGTCCAATGCGCTTACTTTAAATGTGGTTGCATTTTCTCTGTAATTAATGTTTCTAGAAGGTCTTATTTATTTTTCCTCTTTAGTGAACTTAAACATAAACATATTACATAATTATGTAATTCGGTACGAAATAGATTTCTCAAATATTCTTTCAAGTGAATAACTTTCGACGTAATTTTTTCAAAGAATATTTACGTCTTCAAAATATACCTCGCTCGAGTTTCCAAAGCCAATTTGTTGGTTGAAAATTTTGTATTAAGTAGCATTTCTATACAATTATTTCTGGCTGTGCACACGAGAGTGCGTTTTGGTCTAATATACAGCGCCAGCTGTTCTCCCGAAACGAAAATCGATATCTACTACAATCGACATGGCGGTCGATATGCACGCTCTTGACACAAGTAACATTTTTGACGAAATCTTTATCATAATTTCCAGAGCACCTCAACGTTAATGATTATTGTTAATATTGTTGTAAATTCAAAGTCTTAGCATCCGTTAATCTTCTTGACTCTAATATTATACCATTTTTTTCTTTTTGGTTATGTTCGCTGGTCGAGCGAGCGCTGACAGCGGAGAGAATCAGCTGTACTGAGGAAGAAGCCACGTTCCTCCGTCATGCAGGTCACGCGGGGATAGAATGACGCTCATTGGTTGGTTTAATATTTTTGGATGGAAAATTAGAAATGTTTCTGTTCTGTATGGAAATTTTAGGCTGATATTGTGTGCAATGGCAGTCGACCATATCACACGATCCAATTTGACAGTTTGGCCCAAAAATTGGATCGTAGGACATCGGTTTTACGTTGTTCAATCCGTCTCAAATATTTCCAAATTGTGACGTCATATATGTTAGTTGTAACGTTCAATCATTAGCATTTTAAGATGCAAGGTAGTGTAAGATAGCGTACACAGTTAAGTGGATACTTCTTCACGATCTTTATGCTGACATTCTGGGTAGAACAGTTCTTTAGGCATGACTTTATGTTCCCAATTTCGCGGGATCGATTCTAGCCGAGATCGATGGAATTAATCTGTACCCAACATGACATCACTATGTACCGGAAGTCACCACAGCATAAGCAGTGCGCGCCTCGAGTGCATCTATTGCAGTCAACATGAAGATGATACAAGGACATTTCATAAATATCAGTGGTCTTCATTTATGTGTAGAATGTAAATTGAGATCATTTATTTGATCATGCCTTCGTTATAAAACCAATAGGGAGCGTGTTCACTTTTATCTCTACCTGATTATACCTGAGCGCATTCTTCTCATCGCTTGTCATCGCGTGATACACTCCCCCACCTCTTCCTACAGAACATGCGTAGTGAACCTAACAGTTCCTTTCACCAACATTCGATGCTTGCTTATGAAAGAACTCCTGCGAGACAAAATTACTGCACACGGTTTCAGCATGTGCAGCCGTTCACAACCGTACATAAATAATCATATAAGACATTTTCACAAATTTTTCAAAATTCTGCGGTCATCCATCCCTGAATCGTCACAGAAAAAAATGTATTGTAATGTAGTGATAACAAAGTTATTTCCCATAGAAAGTGTACTATGCCAACTTAACGTAAGTATTAGTCTAGATAAGGACGGCCCAGTCTCAAATTTACCTACGAATTGCGCCCAGAAGATTGAGGGGGACATCTAAGCTGCTGCTAGGTAATTAGGCGTTATTCAACCTGTTAGTGATAAAAAGTTATATACATTATTATGAACGACGACAAGTTTATTGGCGGCGAGTACGAAATTATTATCATGATAGAATTTCAAATTATTATTTGTTTATTAATTATGTACTTGAAGACAATTAATTCAGGTTTTAAAGTGTGTATATTCAGTGTTGGGTTGTTCATTAGACTTAACAACAATAATACTCAAAATGTATTTAGTAGTTACGAAATTTCTTTTGAGATTTGTGGTATTGTAGGGTTAGGGTGCGCTAATTCGCACATTGAAAGCACTTAGCACCTACCTTAATCAATTAATCTGTAAATGATCGTAATGAATCTGTAATTTGAAAATTTAAGCTACGACATGAAGAGGTCTGTATTTTTGTTTAGAACGTAAGAGTAGCCTAATTATAATTGAGGGCCGCAACTAATACGTAGTTTAAAAAAAAATATATTGCCGCAACTAACCTGTCTCAGCAAGGTAAATTATTAGTTCGGCCGGAACTCGTATAGGAATATAACTAAATACCTTTCGGCGGAGAGTAATTTTTTCTTCGCTTTTGAATATACACAGACCTCACAGTCTCACTGTGATACTTTCGTTGCCGTATAGAGAAAACAGAAGGACTTGCGGAAACATTTACTTCCAAACTTTTACCAATGACTACTTAGAGATTAACAAGAAACTTTATGTTTCTATTTTGGTAATAGCTGTGATACAAGGAATTTTTGATGCTGTTCGAGATAACATGAATTGTAACGTAATGGTTTCCTACTACTGAATGGTACAACGTTTTACAGTTTTGTGCTTCTTCTGGAACAGATTTCTTATAAATGTGAACCAATAAAATAAAACATCTATTCTTCATGAAGAAGTACAACTGGAGCCGAGCCAAACTGTTCTGTATCAGTAAAAAACTTCGCCAACATGGAACTAGCGTTATATAATCTTTATGAGTGCAGTGCGTAGCTAGTAGGCCATAAAACGATAACAAAGTGTTTACTATATTTAATTAAACTTCTGGAATATTTGACAGTAGAAGAACACATTCAATAAATAGGTTTTGATCGACTGTATAGTGTACAACTATCCAATTTATCACTGGGTAGGCCTAATCTATCTGTGGTATATAATTTGTATTCTGTAAAGCTACCTTTTATATGCATGCAATTATGAAAAAACAAAAAAAACATGTTTTGAGATTATTTAACCATCTGTAAATTATATTATTAGTATACGGTATTGCAACAGAACATACTAGCTTTGCTCAATCAGTAGGAAATATTAATTATTCTTAGCTTATATAAGTTATTTAAGTTACTTTTGTCTTCACGTGAACTGTGTTCTATCTACTTTAATTTAGTTTAATCACTTTAAACTTCGCTGCATTGAACAGATTTAGATTAAAGAAGAAAAAGTTAAAGATAGAACCATAATGAATAGAAGAGAAAGTGTGATGACTGAGGTAGTTCACTGGTTCCGCCGCTAGGTAGCAGTTACTCTGCTTGAGATTCACGGGAGCAAGATTACTACGGGCGGTATAGGAAAAATTGCAAACATTCTTAAACAAAATAATACATTAATCTATTTCAAAATGACTCACCTTATCTAAATTGAATTGTAAGATACTTTTGACGATTTTAGGGCTGCTTTACACGTCTTGGAAGATCTCATCTCCATAAATAAACATGGCCGTGTGTAACAGTAATTTCTTGCAAGAAGCTTGACCGTAACATTTCGTTCCACATCTTTCCAAAAATCGAATATGTTCACAAGCAATGAACAATTATATAATATAGGTATGAAACAGCTAAGGGATGTTGATCTAATATTTTGTAGCCTAGAAAATAGGGTAGAGGGTATGTTAGTATAATATGATGAGAATTTGTTAAAGAATGTACATTTGTATAGAAATAACAACGTATAATTAGGGTAGAAAACAGCTAAGGGATATTTTATAAATTAATATTAATATTATATTGTATAAGAATATTACTGAGTATTAATTTGTATTAATATTGTATTAATAGTAATATTATTTATATTAATATTAATTTTCTCCTCGCTGTATGGGGTAAGCTATGTAGGTGAAACACGGTCAAAAGTGTAGAGCTGTGTACAAATTATGTGAACAGAGATAATCTATATATTAATAAAAGGAAGTGTCTGTCCTCCGTCTGTCTGTCTGTCTGTCCGCGATGCCCAGCGAAATCTACTGAACGCAGAGATCTGAAATTTTAAACATAGATGGACTAAAGGGTCGGAAAGTGCACCTCGAAGCCGGAATTTTTATTTTAACTTTCCTTCGAGAGTTATGAGTGAAAAACGGGCAGAAAACGTGTATTTTTTGCGTTTTCGAAGCACGAGTTTTCAGTAATACAAATCAATTACACTAGGCTTTGGCTATTTTTGTCAAACCTTCGACATAAAAGCATCGCGATCTCTTGAATGTTGTAGCTCACGCTGGTCGATTCATTTGTTTTTAATGTCAAGGCACGCAAACATAATATGAAATTTTCAACCTACACCAAAGAGGATTATTATTATTATTATTATTATTATTATTATTATTATTATTATTATTATAGGGATAATCAATATTAGCCTAAATATGGTCAAACGTTGTTCGATTTGGACGGAACTCACTATACAGGGGTTTTCTGGGCCAAGGAACTCGAATCTGAGGTCGCTTTTACCAGGCGACGCATCTAATCGTGGTAGCCTATGTAGTCCACGTGATTTAGGTGTTAATAAATATAATGATTTATCTAGTATGCTCTTAATTTTTAATTTTTGAAATAATTATCGCGGGCGAAGCCGCGGGCACATGCTAGTCTATATTAATAAAAGGAAGTGTCTGTCCTCCGTCTGTCTGTCTGTCTGTCCGCGATGCCCAGCAAAAACTACTGAACGCAGAGACCTGAAATTTTAAACATAGATGGACTAAAGGGTCGGAAAGTGCACCTCGAAGCCGGAATTTTTATTTTAGCTTTCCTTCGAGAGTTATGAGTGAAAAACGGGCAGAAAACGTGTATTTTTTGCGTTTTCGAAGCAAGAGTTTTCAGTAATACAAATCAATTACACTAGGCTTTGGCTATTTTTGCCATACCTTCGACATAAAAGCATCGCGATCTCTTGAATGTTGTAGCTAACGCTGGTCGATTCATTTGTTTTTAATGTCAAGGCACGAGAACATAATATGAGATTTTCAACCTACACCGAAGGGGATTATAATAATAATAATAATAATTATTATTATTATTATTATTATTATTATTATAGGGATAATCAATATTAGCCTAAATATGGTCAAACGTTGTTCGATTTGGACGAAACTCACTATACAGGGGTTTTCTGGGCCAAGGAACTCGAATCTGAGGTAGCTTTTACCAGGCGACGCTATCTAATCGTGATATGTAGTCCACATGATTTAGGTGTTAATATAATGATTTAACTATTATGCTCTTAAATTTAATTTTTGGAATAATTATCGCGGGGGAAGCCGCGGGCACATGTTATCTTATAATAATAAAAGGACGTGTTTGTCTGTCTGTCCGCGATGCCCAGCGAAATCTACTGAACGCAGAGATCTGAAATTTTAAACATAGATGGACTGAAAGGTGGGCGAATGCACCTCGAAGCCGGATTTTTAATTTTAGCTTTCGTTCGCGAGTTATGAGTGAAAAACTGGCAGAAAACGTGATTTTAGCGCTGTCGAAGCATCAGATTTCATAATACATTTGAATGTCAAATCAATTGCAGTTGGCTTTGGCTATTTTTGTCATACTGTGGTAATAAAAGCATCGCGATCGCTAGAATGTTGTAAGCCCACGCTGGTCGATTCATTTGTTTAGAATGTCAAGGCCCGTAGACATATGAAATTTTCAACCTACACGGAAGAGGGATAATCAACATAGACCTAAATATGGTTAAACATCGTTCGATTTGGACGAAACTCACTATACAGGGATTTTCTGGGCAAAGGAGCTCGAATCTGAGGTCGCTTTTACCAGGCGACGCTATCTAATCGTGACATGTAGTCCACGTGATTTATAATATAATATAAAATAAGCCCATTGGCATCCCTTTAGGGCAAGGGCCTCCTACCGATCGTAGGGCTGGTTCTAAGTTTGCTCGCTCGGTGAGCCGGTCCGTGCGGTGATTTAGGTGTTAATAAATATAATGATTTAACTATTATGCTCTTAATTTTTAATTCTTGAAATAATTATCGCGGGCGATCGCTTGATTTTGGAAGTCCATCCTGGACGATTCATTAGTTTAGAATATCAAGGCCCGAAGACATATGAAATTTTCAACCTACACGGAAGAGGGATAATCAATATAGGCCTAAATATGGTCAAACATTGATTCGATTTGGACGAAACTCACTGTACAGGGGTATTCTGGGCCAAGGAACTCGAATATGAGGTAGCTTTGACCAGGCGACGCTATCTAATCGTGGTATGTAGTCCACGTGATTTAGGTGTTAATAAATATAATGATTTAATTATTATGCTCTTAATTTTTAATTTTTGAAATAATTATCGCGGGCGAAGCCGCGGGCACATGCGGGCACATGCTGTTTGTCTGTCTGTCCGCGATGCCCATCGAAATCTACTGAACGCAGAGATCTGAAATTTTAAAGATACATGGACTGAAAGGTGGGCGAATGCACCTCGAAGCCGAATTTTTAATTTTAGCTTTCGTTCGCGAGTTATAAGTGAAAAACTGGCAGAAAACGAGATTTTAGCGCTGTCGAAGCATCAGATTTCAGTAATACATTTCAATGTCAAATCAATTGCAGTTAGCTTTGGCTATTTTTGTCATACCGTGGAAATAAAAGCATCGCGATCGCTTGAATGTTGTAAACCCACGCTGGTCGATTCATTTGTTTAGAATGTCAAGGCCCGTAGACATGAAATTTACAACCTACACGGAAGAGGGATAATCAACATAGACCTAAATATGGTTAAACATCGTTCGATTTGGACGAAACTCACTATACAGGGATTTTCTGGGCCAAGGAACTCGAATCTGAGATCGCCTTTACCAGGCGAAGCTATCTAATCGTTATATGTAGTCCACGTGATTTAGGTGTTAATAAATATAATGATTTAACTATTAGGGTTATGCTTTTAATTTTTTAAATAATTATCGCGGGCGAAGCCGCGGGCACATGCTAGTCTATATTAATAAAAGGAAGTGTCTGTCCTCCGTCTGTCTGTCCTCTGTCTGTCTGTCTGTCCGCGATGCCCAGCGAAATCTATTGAACGCAGAGATCTGAAATTTTATACATAGGCGGACTAAAGGGTCGGAACGTGCACCTCGAAGCCGGAATTTGAATTTTCGCTTTCGTTCGTGAGTGAAAAACGGGCAGAAAACGTGTATTTATTGCGTTTTCGAAGCATGAGTTTTCAGTAATACAAATCAATTACACTAGGCTTTTGCTATTTTTGTCATACCTTCGACATAAAAGCACCGCGATCTCTTGAATGTTGTAGCTCACGCTGGTCGATTCATTTGTTTTTAATGTCAAGGCACGCAAACATAATATGAAATTTTCAACCTACACCGAAGAGGATTATTATTATTATTATTATTATTATTATAGGGATAATCAATATTAGCCTAAATATGGTCAAACGTTGTTCGATTTGGACGGAACTCACTATACAGGGGTTTTCTGGGCCATGGAACTCGAATCTGAGGTCGCTTTTACCAGGTGACGCTATCTAATCGTGATATGTAGTCCACATGATTTAGGTGTTAATATAATAATTTAACTATTATGCTCTTAATTTTTAATTTTTGAAATAATTATCGCGGGCGAAGCCGCGGGCACATGCTATCTTAAAATAATAAACGGACATGTTTGTCTTGTCTGTCCACGATGCCCATCGAAATCTACTGAACGCAGAGATCTGAAATTTTAAACATTGATGGGCTGAAAGGTGGGCGAATGCGCATCGAAGCCGGATTTTTAATTTTAGCTTACGTTCGCGAGTTGTGAGTGAAAAACTGGCAGAAAACGTGATTTTAGCGCTGTCGAAGCATCAGATTTCAGTAATACATTTCAATGTCAAATCAATTGCAGTTGGCTTTGGCTATTTTTGTCATACCGTGGTAATAAAAGCATCGCGATCGCTAGAATGTTGTAAGCCCACGCTGGTCGATTCATTTGTTTAGAATGTCAATGCCCGTAGACATATGAAATTCTCAACCTACACGGAAGAAGGATAATCAACCCTAAATATGGTCAAACATTGTTCGATTTGAACGAATCTCACTATACAGGAGTTTTCTGGGCCAAGGAACTCGAATCTGAGGTCGCTTTTACCAGGGGACGCTACCTAATCGTGGAATGCACTCCACGTGATTTAGGTGTTAATAATTATAATGATTTAACTATGCTCTTAATTATTAGTTTTTAGTTTTTAATTTTTGAAATAATTATCGCGGGGGAAGCCGCGGGCACATGCTGTTTGTCTGTCTGTCCACGATGCCCATCGAAATCTACTGAACGCAGAGATCTGAAATTTTAAAGATAGATGGACTGAAAGGTGGGCGAATGCACCTCGAAGCCGAATTTTTAATTTTAGCTTTCGTTCGCGAGTTGTGAGTGAAAAACTGGCAGAAAACGTGATTTTAGCGCTGTCGAAGCATCAGATTTCAGTAATACATTTCAATGTCAAATCAATTGCAGTTGGCTTTGGCTATTTTTGTCATACCGTGGAAATAAAAGCATCGAGATCGCTTGAATGTTGTAAGCCCACGCTGGTCGATTCATTTGTTTAGAATGTCAAGGCCCGTAGACATGAAATTTTCAACCTACACGGAAGAGGGATAATCAACATAGACCTAAATATGGTTAAACATCGTTCTATTTGGACGAAACTCAATATACAGGGATTTTCTGGGCCAAGAGACTCGAATCTGAAATCGCTTTTACCAGGCGACGCTATCTAATCGTGGTATGTAATTCACGTGATTTAGGCGTTAATAAATATAATGATTTAACTATTATGCTCTTAATTTTTAATTCTTGAAATAATTATCGCGGGCGATCACTTGATTTTGTAAGTCCATCCTGGACGATTCATTTGTTTAGAATATCAAGGCCCGAAGACATATGAAATTTTCAACCTACACGGAAGAGGGATAATCAATATAGGCCTAAATATGGTCAAACATTGTTCGATTTGGACGAAACTCACTGTACAGGGGTATTCTGGGCCAAGGAACTCGAATCTGAGGTCGCTTTTACCAGACTACGCTATCTAATCGTGGTATATAGTCCACGTGATTTAGGTGTTAATAAATATAATGATTTAACTATTATGCTCTTAATTTTTAATTTTTGAAATAATTATCGCGGGCGAAGCCGCGGGCACATGCTAGTATAAACTAAGGGATGGTTTGTGAATTGCAGGGCACGGAAAATTTCATAAGCAGCACTACAAAAATAGGGCGCGTGATCTTTAAAATTGGCGTCTCAACATCCGATAAAGACGCACATACGCAAAAATTGTTTTGCAATGCATTCTACATATATCACACAATATTTGAAAGCATTTTCCCTGATTTTTTCATAAAAAATTAAATCCTCTTACCTTAACTACAGCCCGCTATTTGCTCAAACCCTCGACCATTCGCCGTTCGCTGCAACTGATGTACGTCTTATGTTGTTAAATTATATTATTAAAAAAAGGAACAAGATATTAAACTAATAAGACATTTGCTATGATAATTATACATAAAAATTACTAACATAAGTGAACAGAAAATGTGATAAATAATCCAATAAATGCATAAATAAAAGTAGTGCAGCTTTACTAAGTTAGAAAAAAGCTTCATTCACTCCTTTTCCCCAGTGGGTCAATCTTGCAGTATGGATACAAGTAGTCAGTTAATATAGTATTTTTTATTGAGTCCACGAATAAATTATGTAAAAATGTTTACGTTATTGCTGGTATTTTATGGAAAAGATGCCTGCTAATACCTCAATACCATTCTGATAGCTTTAGCTTTAGAGTAATTACTATTACTCGTTAACCATTATAGATATATAGGTGGTACTCGATTTATAATTAGATCCAAATATTTCACTAAACCTTACACGTTTGATCTCTTTCTGGACACAAAAATAAAATAATAAATTTCGCATAGTCAAAGTTGCTTCACCCTCAACACTTCACGATCGTCCCACAGCTGTAGCGCTCGGAATAATTACCACTCAATTACTCGTAAACCATTCAAGATATAAAGGTGGTACTGAATTTAAAATAAAGTTGAAATATTTCACTAAAACTTTCTCGCTTGAAATTTTTACGGGACACAAAAATGAAAAAAATTGTCGCATAGTCAAATTCCGTTTCACCCTCCATGAATTCTGTGTAATTGGTGATGTTTATATAATGAAATAAAAACACTTATGTCCGCATTTTTTAAGTCTCTGTTTTAACCATCAGAAGGACTGTGTTGTGCAGATTATTTCTGCACAAATTTCACAGAAATAGGACCAAGGGTTAATTAAAGATTGCGAGTTTAATCATAATATGCCAAACTATCATGATGCAGCATTGAGAAGTTGAAACGCAAACGAAGGTGCTGCCAGTGTTTCGGTGGACCGCTGCTCTCCCTATACCCACCATTGTATTAGCGGTGGAGTCATCACACGTTCTCATTCTATTCATTATGATAGAACCATAACTGCCTTTCACAGATCCTTCTCCATTCTCTGGAACCACCTTAAGGCCTACAATGACATTCATCATCCCGTAAACAGTAGAACGAAATGCGAGGTGAAAATACCAAACCGGAGTATTAATAATCTATCCTTTCATTCATTGTTAATTTATATTTTAATTTGGCATCTACTATTATGATGGTTATGTTATCTGTTTTTTATGTATCGGTAACTATCAATTATTTATTTGTTACGTATTTGTGACCTGTTATTATATTGTTGCCTTTTTTACAATTCCTGTCTGTCTACTCTGTCGATAGTGGCAGCCTGAGTTTGCTGGGAGGTGCTTTTGCTTGTCAATAAATCAATTATAGACCTGCATGTTCCATTCTTGATTTTTTTTAAAAATAATATATAATATATAAGTTTATGGGATATAAGTGATAACAATTACTTTTTCTTTTGAGAATGTGGGAACATTTAAAAATTCGGAATTATACAAATGAAAGGGCAGGATATGTAATGTATGTATAATGCAGATTATGAGTACTAGGTGTAGGGTAGTGAAGGAAACAGACACACATGAACATCCATACGCAATTGCATCGATGCCTCTCTAATGCATTGCGATAGTTGGAAGCATGAAAGCACAGATACCCACTCACGACCCCTTAAGGTTCGGTATGGATGGGCATTGTTTCCCAAAGCTTCCATGAGCTCCTTGTGGTATTCTCTGGCATTTCTCCCTCGGATAGTAACAATTTTGCTGTTCACATCTTGTCATATCCATTCTGCACGGCGGTTGACTCACAACTAAATTACCATCTCCTCTATTCCTATTCCTATTACCGTAAATTATGTGTCCATATACTAGAGATGTTACACTCTCCCGTGACAAAAAAACATTTCATGCTATCATCGCCTTTCTTTGAGAGAAAAAATAGTTGTCATGACATATGGTCCATCCCTCGTATTTGTATATTATATATAGTAATAGACTGACATGACAGTATTAGATGAACGTTAGTGTAATACTTCCAAATTTTATTTTTGTTTCCTAGATATGAAAAGCTGCAAGACCCAATGTTCACTCAAGAAATAATCACCTATAAATGTAACTAATCTATGTTTTGCTTAAACAAATAACTTATAGAGTACCGTATATTAAATAATTTAATACTTAAATGGACTCGAGGTGGCATTACTGAGTAAAAGAGAGAATGGGGATACGTACCAGATGGTCTTGACAATTTTACGGCACGATCCATTTTGCGATAATTCATGCAGCCCATCGTAAACGGTGTCCTTCTTACTATTGTGGACTTTTCGAATCATGGATAGTAATTAAGTAATGGTGTCTTGAATTTCGCAGCTAGGCATTAAATGGATAGGAATCCCTAATCCAAAACATATTTATTTATTTTATATATTTATACAAAATATTTACACAAAACAAAACAAAACCACCCGAATGAGCATGCGCTCGTGCTCGGGCACAGTTCAGCCATTTACATTACAAAATACAAATTACAAATACATAAAGAAAATATAATATTAAATCAATACCTAAAAAATAATAATAAAAAAGAAAGAACAGAATAGTAAAAAGAAAAAAGGAAAAGTAGTAAGAAAAAAATTGAAACCCTGAGTTATTACAAATAAAATCGTTCCTTAATTGTCTACTAAGTAAAGAGTGAAGTAACTTTGAACCATGAAATAAGATTTTTGATAAACTTATTGAATTTTTTGTTGTTCATATGTACTATTTCTGGATGTGACCTAATTATAGAGTTATAGATTCTTGGACCATAATAAATTCTATGTTTAGAGCCAGAAGAGGTGAAGTATTTTGGTTCTATTAATGTCCGAGTGTTTCGATCAAACCACCGACAATGCCGACAATAATTACTGTCGTAAGTTCTCCCGGGTATTAACACGGAGTGGATACCCATTGGCTGTTAAGTTACTCGTAATTGCACTTTTCCAGCCTCTATTGCTAAGCCCAAGACTGTTATTTTTATCGTAGGTAATAATATAACAACAGAGCCGCCCCCATGGCTGAGTGGTTAGACCGCTCACCTTCCACCCACCTTCCACCGCTGGGACCCGGGATCGAATCTCGGTGGATCCGTGTGGAATTTGTGGTGGACAAAATGGGATCGGGGCAGTTTTCTCGGGGTGCTCCTGTTTCCCCTTTCATAATATCATTCCACCGTTGCTCCATTCATCATACTATGACCATTTGGTTCCAATAAAGAATTATTATTTGGTATAACAACAGATCCGGATTTTATCGAAAGTTGCTCGTGAATTTATCTTGAGAGATTCCGGACATGTATAGTTATGTTTATTGTGACTATTTGGCGAATACTTACTTAAGCATGCAAAGTCTAATTAAAACCACAAAATGAATAAAACACAGAGCTATTTTTGTCATTGTAAGTGAGGAGGCACATTGATATATCGCGATGGTGGCGCTGCGTGGAGTTATTACCAACACATTCCGTTTAGATCAGTTGTTTTATTTTTTAGCTTAAACTCTCTGGTGCCACTAATAATATCTAGTGATATTAATAAAGCAATTAATATTATACGAGATTTATAATGCTTCACCACACATAATTTTATATTATTTTCATGCCTCCTTTTGCTCATATACAGTCTATACCCAATCGCTGTATTCAATAATGATTTGCTTTTGATCAGATTAGTTACATGTCAGTGTTCAGTCCTTATGAATTTACTTATAAACAAGTGGACTTCAGTGCGATTAAATAAAAATAATAAAAATAAATATATATAGTTGTGACACTTGCGATTTGAAATTCCACATATCCTTATTCTGGATTGGGCACTGATTCGTGACCTAAATAGTTATAATATTGTGATAAATAATGAAATCAACTCTTCTCACGATCACATTAGTTTACCTTGGTCATGTTCTTAATCTTCTTGCGCCATATTGTTGAGTGTTCTGAAAGATCCCCCGATATTATAGTGAGTTCTTGAAACCGAATTTTTCTTCCCCCGCACTGTGGAGCAACGGTGATTTGCTTCATGTATTCATAATGATTATCGTTCCTGAATGTTTCGAGTGGGCTAATGTTCGGATTTTGTTTTGTCGTATTACCCCAACTCTCCTTCTCTCCTCCATCAACACCGCTACAGCGAGGAGAAGGAGTTCGCTCTGAGGGAGACTCTTTAGGCCGGGCGCAAGTTGAGACGCAGTTTGGTGAGGTGAGGTGACGCAGAGTGACGCCGGGAAGCAGAATTCAATCAACTGCGCGCTGGGAGAGCGAAAGTTGGGAAGCAGTTCTATCACAACTGCGTGTTTACGAGACAGTGAGCAATGGCTGCCATGTACATAGAATCATTACTAAGTTCAGAATCAGAGTCAGATGAACTCGAAGAACAAGTAATTTCAACATTACACCAAAAGCTTCCAAAAAGTAATTATTTAAAGAAAAGAGAATTCATCCTTAAGGACGAATTCGACATCGCAAGGATGTTAATGGTGTACATAAATATTTCGACTGCTAGTACGATATTTGTTGTATGTTTTTAAATTTATTTACTATGTAACGCATCGCTTTTAGCCCACTGTATTGTATCAAAACACAGCATAACTTCTGTTTACACACCCAAAATTGTCCTTTATAAACTTTGAAGTTTCAAATAACTTTTGAAATCAGGGATTGAGCTACCGTTATACAAGAAGCCTCGGTTTTACCTAAAGCGGTAATAAGTTTTTCTTTGTGTCTTCAACGAGACTGTATCCAGTACGATGAGTCGATGACTCATCGCAACTCCATGCCACATCAACCTAACTTAGTTCCAATCAAAAGGTGCCTCGGATCCTATGTCTCATAATAATGACGATATTAAAATTCATCTTTAAGACATAAAACATAAATACTTTTTAATAAATGTAATAACTTACGTTGTCTAATATTTCTTATTTTGTAACGTCACTGTAACACCATTTCCTTTCTCAAGCATTGAAATTTCAATTAAAGTTACTTTTCAAATTCCGGTTAGATACTAAGTTTCTTTAAGGAAAGGTTTAAACCCCAACTCTGAACGGAAAATCGTGAAAAAGTTAATCATGATAAAGTGATAAAACTAATTGGTAGTTCGTAGTAAATAAAATTATTCTGAGATAATGTATCATTTCAAATCGTCTGTTCCTTAACATGGAGAAATGTATTTATTTTACTGTACATAATTATAAAACATTTATAAACGTTGAAAATACATTTCAAGAATATGTCTTCATTTTATTTTTACTTACAAATCTGAAATTTCCCAACTAATTAATTCCTGTCATGCATTATTACAGTTCATACTAGTTATGACATATATATACATACATATATATATATATATATATATATATATATATATATATATATATATATTCTAAACAGATATATCTTCGCAGGAAGTCTACTGTATATAAAATGTTTTCTAAAACAGATAATGGGTACAGCGGAAAACGGCAGTGGTTAAAAAGAGGCATTTATAGAAGAACAAATTGAACACATTGTATAGAAATTAGTGCAAGAAACGCTTTTGATTGGAAAGACCATAAAACAAACTGATAAACAATAAATATGAGTTGAAGAGAAGAGCGGACATCAATATTTCACCTCTACAACTGCATGGAATACGATCCTTTATATAATTTATTTTACCTATAATATTGCCGCTTTATCCCTAAACTAATTCCAACATTACAAATTTACTAGAAATCAAAGTCAAATAACACGGACTACTACCGATTTCCCTTGTACCCTCATAATAACAATAACATTTTGGAATTGATGCTAATTAGTAATATATATTTTAATTTTCATTATATTTTGTAATAACTAAGAATGTATTTGTTTAGACTTCATCTTTTTTATTTCTTTTATTTTATTTATTTTATTTTATTTCTTTCATCTTTTTATTTTAGTCATTTGTATTACATATTCATATTATTCAAGTACTTATGTTCTAATTTTTTCTTTGTATTTAATGTACGTTTCTTGTATTCATGTATTCTTGTATTAATTTATTATTATTAATCATTATTATTATTATTATTATTATTATTATTATTATTATTATAATCATTATGTATTTCATGTTTTTGCCCTGGCTCAGTGGTAGAGAATGCCTTATGGCCTTAACTCCGCCAGGTTAAATAAATAAATAATTAATTAATTAATCTTGTTTACGTAAACAAAATTATAAAAATTTACCACATTTCAATCCAATTTCCTTAGAAATTTCGTCCAAAAGCTGCAATTTTAATTTTGCTTTCAAGTAATCAGCATGGGACGTGTCATGTAAAATCTTTCTTGCTCGCACTGCTTCGATTAATTTCTCCTCCATGGTGGACAAACACAACTTTTCACGCGCAGGTCGTAGTCACTAGTGAAAAACTGTGGTACGATCACAAACCTTCGCAGCTCACAGACGCGATGCAATTGCGTCACCTCACCCTGCGTGCGAGCCTGCGCTGTTGTATTTATTTCTGTGTTTCACAAAAATTCACCTCACCTCACCAAACTGCGTCTCAACTTGCGCTCAGCCCCCGCAGGTCGTAGTCACTAGTGAGAAATTCAGCATGGTCACAGACTTTCGCAGCTCACGGACGCGCTGCAACTGCGTCACCTCACCCTGCGTGCGAACATTCGCTGTTGTATTTATTTCTGTGTTTCACAAAATTCACGGTGAGTCACCTCACCTCACCTCACCAAACTGCGTCTCAACTTGCGCCCGGCTTAGGCTTACTGAATACTATGGACTCTAATTCAAAATTAGCTGCGAGGAAGATATGAGTAATTGAGTTATTAGTAACATTATCTAGAGTTAATGCAGCAACCTCAGCAAGACTACCACTTTTTATTCTAACTTAGCTTAGTTCTTTTAGCTTAGCTCTTGGTCGACAATCCACATAAACTAAGAAAAACAATGAAGATGAATGAAGACCATAGTCATAAGCATTTAATATGACAGAAAAAGTGTAGCCGAAAAAGGGTTACTTCATAATTTAGCATATTCTTTATTGTAATCTTAACGCTTGAAAACATATGCCTAAATTAGAAGTATTATTTTTTTATTTTATTTAATGCTGAAATTTAAAAACGTTATGACTATACAGTAGGCCTATTGGATGTTTAATATCTATAGTTCTATACATTTTAATGGGAAGATCGTAGGCCAATTGTGTGACATACGTGTGCATTAAAAATTCCATTAAATTATCTAAACTATTTTTGAAGTTTAACAGAATTTTGACAAATGGCCATTGAGTAAAAGCTCTATGAACGGCC
The DNA here is from genome assembly GCA_964059195.1 of Ectobius pallidus. NCBI lineage: Eukaryota > Metazoa > Arthropoda > Insecta > Blattodea > Ectobiidae > Ectobius > Ectobius pallidus. The sequence continues at coordinate 77,365,161 of CAXKWD010000005.1, forward strand.
ATTAAAAGGCTAATACCCAGGGGATAGGCTCTCACATTAAAGGTTTCAATTCTATATAAGAAATGGCTAAATAAAGTTTTCACATAAATTAAGTGGAAATTCCATTCTGAAAAAAAGTGTGCGTGGAACGCCACGCGGCAGAAGTGAAGGGCTGCTGGATTGATTAAAGTGTGTTTTAATTTCATATGGGAATTGAAGTAACTGATAACACCAACAGTATTATTTCCTTCACAATTTCAGCAGGATTATTTTCATTCTTAGAGGATTACATGATGCATTCTGTAAAGTCGTTCTTCTTCCTTTAATGTTTTGTTATATTTTTGAAGATTACAAAGTATTTTCGTTTCTCTTTTTGATGTCTGCAATATCTGAAAGACTCTGAGTTTGTAAGGATAAAAGTTAAAGAACTTATAAGTAGTACAAAAATGGACAAATGATACGCTGGTTTCCTAATACCCTTGCGCTTTTGCCTTATCTTCTATTAGGTTTCCTTGCAGCGCCTGGAGGAATTTTCTTGTGTCGCAGTTTACAGTAAGGAGATTACGTTCTTCTATTCCTCATGGAAGTTGTAGAGTTCTTTAATGCAGAACTCTTTTAACACAGTGCTTAAATGCGGTAGCAAACGAGATACAAGGTATAGCCTGCTTTATTAAATGGAACTTATTTGTGGCTTTGGACTTGTAATAAGCTGAACAAAAGAAGTACTTGCAAACATATTGAACTTTATAACTTATATCCTAATTAGAGTTGTTTTCCGTAAGTTGATTTTGTTTCTCTCTCCCTTTCTTAGTTTAACCTCTTCCGTTGTATAAACGTTTATGTTGCCCACGCCGCCTGAGCCTTACAGGACTGCGGCCTGTCGGGAGAGGGATTATGTTTGGATCACATACACGCCTTTTTGACCAGACAAGAACATGGAGAGACTCCCATGGTGGGTGATTGGTCCAATACCGAGATAACACGAACATATAGGACGAGACACACCAATCGCACACACATCAATGACGAACAAGAGGCGGATGGAATGAAGATGATAATGACGACCAGATGATGTTCGGGTATCATAAGGGCATAAAGTTTCCTGATATTCGTCTCATGATGTTCGGGGACCACAAGGGCCTACAGTTTCCGTACATTCGTCTCAGCTGAGGAAATATCCCGTAAAAACCCCTCCACTTACGAAACTTGTCTAATCTAGTCCCGCGGGTGAGGACAGAAAACGCATCCCCTACGCCACAGCGGAGGACGATCTTATTTTTCTATTATTATTATTATTATTATTATTATTATTATTATTATTATTATTATTATTATTATTATTATTATTATTATTATTATTATTATTATTACAGTATCATTATCATTCAGAGACGTAACGGGGGGTTTGAACCCCCCATTGATTAAAAAAAGGAAAAATGTACAATTTTTTAAAGTCTGCTTATAAATTACTTAATACTACTATAAAGCGTGGGAATCTTAAAACTCGTTTAGTGCATCTTAATTTTTAAAATAACCCCCCATATGGTTGGCCTGGTTACGCCTATGTTATCATTAAATAAACTAGAACTTAGTGTTCGTTTGTCTTTCATGAAAACCTACTGCACGGAAGGAATAAAATCTCAAATGTCATTTCACTTAGGCCTAAACATAGTCGACAGCTGTATCCCGTTACACCCGTTATACAAACGAATGTCCTTCCCGATTTTCACCGACGTGCAGGGATTTCCAGTCTTTTAAACTCCTACAGGATGTAAAGGAATAAAATATATTTTACTTCTAAATGTCTTCTGGCTACGAAGACATACTAATTATGAGAACAAAAACTCTTCTGAGGAACGTTTTAAAATATTAATTGACATCTGCTCTGTAAATAGGATGATTACGAAAAAAGAAGAGGGTGACAGCTTGGGTGAAATGCCATTGAACTGTGTACCAGTCCCAGAATTAATTATTTAAAATTTGTGTTAGTATAAATAAATTTCATTTTGACCAACGAGGGACTAGCTAAATATACTTATAGATGTGAAGAATCCACCTGATACCCGGTATTATAGGCCTATGCCAAACATAAGGAGGTTCCTTAATAAATTCTATATATTCTTTTAAATAGGGACACTTAAAATTTATAAATTTAATACAAAATAACATTATAAAGGTTTAGCTTTTCAAGTAAGAGTTTAATAGCAGAGGCTCGGAACTGGAACCGAACTCACGACCAAAACCCGAACTGCAGAGAAGAAAGGGTCCTTAGGTAAAATTATGTCCCAAATATAAGCTAAACAAAAAAATTTACTATAAACTGAGAACTAAAGTCAGAAACTAAAGTCAGATGCTCTTCATGTCACCTCTGAAGAAATGAAGAGTCTAGTGTACGTGAATCCTGTGAAACTAATATGGACCTGGTGGCTAGGATTGTGACGATGTGTGCCAATCTCCTGGGATGCTAGAGCGCGTGCGACAGTCCATGAGGCGTCGTTGTGAAGTTTGTTGTGATCATGGGGGGTCGACATTTTGAACAATCGATCCAGATGGCGTGATGATTATGTCACCTGGCAATACATCCTATCCCAGCATTTTGTAAACTACACATGCCGGTCTCCTTAGCCGCGGTAGCTAAAACACTCAGAAAACACGCAGAAACATCCCTGAACATCTTGAAGTCGTGGTGAAGATGTCTGTAGGTTCGAGTCCCGCCTCGGCACGGGTGTTTGTGAGCAATTAGGAAAAAGGAAAACAGGGAAAAAATCAATTATTTTAACCAGCGTGTAATTTGGGTTGTACAAGTTAGTTAGGTTAGAAATGAAAGTAATGCAATTAATTGGTACTGGGCCACCGGAGACCATGGGTTCTTTATATGAAATCACTCAAGAAACATCCCTGAACAACTTGTGAAAGTTTGTCTATCGAGTTCTGATTCACCCTGTATAGGGATCTCGAGTTTGAAGCGAAGAAGAATGATTTATCAGTATCACACTCAAACTATTCCCTCAGGAAACGCTAGATATGACTTTTATCGCTCATACAGGACTTAGAATTTTGCAACCCATTGCTTTTACACACCATGCCTGGTAAGGGTTGAAATAAGAATAAACAGAAATTCCGGTAACATAACATTTCACTGTCTATTTTATTTTCCACTTTCATGTCCCCATACAACCATTTCAGGGCTAAAGTCAAAAGAAAATCAGTACCACTTCCATACACTCTTGCCCAAAAAATCTGGGACACAATAATTTACTGCGCACACAGGACCAAAAATGTTCCGTCCTATTTTGTATATATACATACACATATTTATTTCTTAACTGATACAAAGCCTACAGCGATGAATAATGTATCAGAGGATGGATTTTTTTACAGACTTCTGACATCACATACTCGCTACCCATCGTTGGCACAAACTCAGACTGAGAACTCTGAAAACGCTCTCCCCCAATACGATCTCTTATTCTAGATCAAGATGTGATGTGAGAAAATGATATTGTCCATGCCCAGGATAGAGAAAGTTATGTGATACATCACACCTGATTTATGGAAATGGTTTCTCTCACTAATGTGTGTAATTAATTATTTTTCAAAGCCCAGTGTATTGCAATTTCCAAAGCCCTATGTAAACACTGCAAACAATATTGTTGTCATGAGAACTGAATTGCTTTTGATGAATTCAGTGTAATATTTTCAGAAATTAGGCCCCTTACTTTCTTTCTGCTGGTCACATCGAGAATTTCATCGAGCTGGTCACAACGCGGATAGTTTTGCAAAATCCGCGCCTAAATCGGTCCATTATTTGTTTAGTCTATAACGGACACATACGAACATTGTCTTTTATATAGAGGTAGTTTTTAAACCGTTAATTGGTACCGTTACCGATTTAGTCCAAAATCAATAGACTTGGTCCCATGGACGTTATAAGTGCGTATTGTAACTTTCATGGAAATCTGATTAAGCGTATTCGAGTTATAGCGCACTGTACAGACACACAGAGGGTCGGACAGACAGATAGACGGACAGATGTTTTTCCCGTCCACCATACAATCTTAGAAAGTACCATTCTGGCACTTAATAAACTGTAAACAATAGGGAACGAAGACAATACAACTATCATAAATACATAATCCTTTGATTGTGCTGTGAACAAAAATTCTAACTGACTAGTGTTGCACTAGAATCAGTCACAGCTCAGTGTGGGTATGAGTTTTGGTGAAATTAATCAGTTACTGAAATTCAGATAAGAAAGCGGCTTGAAGCAAGTAGATGCACTATCGCCTTTACTTTTTAATTTCGCTTTGGAATATACCCTTAGAAAAGTTCAGGAAAACAAGGTAGGCCTAGAATTAATTGACAATCATCCGATTTTAGTTTATATAGATGGCGTTTGTTTCTCGGGCGATGACATAAACACAATTGAGAGCAATGCAGAAAGTTTTTTCGATGCCTTCTAGAATGTTGGATTAGAAATTAATGCAGAACAAACTAAGTATAGGCCCATGGTCATGAAACGTCATAATAATGCGCTACAAGGTATTAGAATAACTGGTAAATCGTTCGAACAGTGGAGAAATTCAAATATCTGGGAGCAATAATTACATATACAAATAATAGTAAGGCCGAAGTTAAATGTAGTCTCAAATCAGGAAATGTTTGTTTTTATGCAGTTCAGAAACTCTTATCTTCTCATCTTCTGTCCAGAAATCCAAAACTAAAAGTTTATAAGACATATCTAAAAAATATTGACGGGGAGACCCGAAGGGAAAAAACCATTTGGAAGACCTAGACGTAGGTGGGAGGATAATATTAGGATATATTTAAGGGAAGTCCGATTTGCGAGGGATGGTTGGATGGAGTTAGCACAAAATAGGGTTGAATGGCAGGCTCAGGTAAGCGCGGCAATGAATCTCCGGGCTCCATAAGATAAACAATATTCCTTTAACTTGCTTAGGAATTTTCAATTGCCATTGTGTAAGTAAGTATGCAAGTACGATAGATTTAGAACGTAATATCTGCTACGAGGGTGCTGCATAAATTCTGCTAATATGAATATGATATACTTTAACAACTAATGGTTTTTGACTTCAGTTCCTTACCCTAAGACAGACACACCAGTTCATTGACACGGACATAAAACGTAAGGCATGTGTACTCTGGAAAATTAACGGTTGATGTTATAAAATAATAATTAATGGATAGGGAAACTAATTATTATTAAGTGGTGGAAATAGTAATGCTGTTTATGTAGACTATAAATGATATTTACAACATCTGCATCATCAGGGTGACTCTTGCCAGAGCAAATTCGTTTGTAAATTGTTTCTCTCGTTTAATTAGAGTTTAACATATTTCATGTGCTCGTGAATTCACATTAATCAACAATTACATGCCATATAAATATTTCTGTTGACAGTACGGTGAATATTTACTGGTTCTACATAAAACAGTGTGTTCAGTTTGCTACTAGTGAAAACATGATTCACTTTGGCGGGATGCTGTGTTTAAATCAATATGTAGGCCTACTGGTATTGGACCTACATATTTTTTTCAATACTGATGGCGGAGATGTTGATGATTATTGATAGACGCAAGTGTTTATGTTGATATGATGTAGAATTACTAAAATGGTACTATACACAAAAGAATTTATTAGGACGAAAGAGAAACAAACCCCTGACACTGCAAGATTAAGTGCCAAGGGCCTATCATATATGGAATTAAATGCGTCAAACGGGCACTGTCGTAAAGTAAAATAGTGATTTGATAAGATAGTAGTGTTGTAATTGAATCTTACTGCAATTAGTACAACATTCACAAATTATACTCTGAAACTCTAAAATGGCAATTATCTACTTTACATCATTAATAAGTATTCATGCTTATACTGTATATATGTGTGTGTGTGTGTGTAAAGTATGTTATTGAAATTACGATACAGGTGAAACCATTATCAAAATATCATGAAATTCGAAATACATATAATATATAGTAAGTTCTATATATATAGAACATACTAGAAATATAACCGTTATTTATTAATTTTCAGCCCTCAGCTTTTGGAAGGTTATGCATACTAATTGTTCGTATTTTGATTAATTTTCAGGTAATATACATCCATAGAATTGAACCAGCCTTGGGCCTCATGTAAGTGTAACTGTTACTAAACTATGGGATGAGGGTAATTTTTATAGTAGGCCTATAATGTATAAGAAATTGACATTTTGTTTATGAAGTTATTCTGGATATATTTTATTTCGTTATAAGCTAATAAAATTTAGCGGTGCATTTTGTGGGTATTTAAGTCATTTTTTTTTATCAATATTCGGCAAGTATATGCCATTGGATTAAGCCAGCTATGTCAAGGACAGTGCACGGATTTACGTTACGTGCCTTTGTAGGCTGGTGGGCCGGAGTAAACTGGTGTAAACATAGGGTGGCGTGCACCATCCAGGAGTAAATCTTACTAAAGTAGTAAATTTAAGACGGAGACCTAGAGTATACAAGAACCAGTACATCTGTCTCACTCTTAAGTCATACTAATGTATGTGCTAGAGTGAGACAGACAAACCGGTTATTGTTACGTAAGGTTCCCTTCCTAAATTTACTACTTTAGTGCTACTCTTTTAGTAACTTACTCTTTTAGTTGGTGTTGGAGAGCTCAATTGATAGTTACTTCTTTAGTTGTTACTAAAGTAGTAAGCGATTTTTACTAAAGAAGTAGTCGAATTCTGCGCAGAACAGAGCAGAAACGTTAGTGCAGCGCAGCAGAACACGTGCATTTCAATTGCCAGTATTATTCAAGTGCCAGATAATGAAAAGGAAAGGTTCGCTGAAACAATGAATATGAATTTGGGTTGTTCCAAATATTACTAATGACAATCTTCATGTTTTAAAATAGGTCTAATAGTAATGTTTTATTCATTACTAATTTTAATTCCTTCAATTGAGTATTTTCAGTTTAGTAGCCTACGTATGGGTACTGTGATTACAATTTTTGTGCAAACTATTTCTGTATTATAATGCAAACAATTGGAATTTCCAGTTGATTTTCATAATTGATTCACTGTCAATATTATAATTATTTCTCTCATAATAATAATAAAGTTCTAAAATATATTAAAATATTTATACTTCCTAAAGTTACATATTCTTCCCCAAAAACGATAAATCAATTATTCTATAGTTGTTTATCATAAATCTCACTATAATGAATTATTAATACTTATTGACTGTTTAACAATATTAATAAGAAGTATTACACAAAATCATGAAAAAGGGGGGATAAAAAGGTTAACAAAACTAATAAGGGGCATTATGTTTCTGTCCTTTTTCAAATGCACAGAACATTTACTTAAAAAATATTACCTTATAAAAATAATAATATTACAACTGAGAAATGTAATATTTAAACAAAACATGGCGGTACAATATTTCGGAAGCTATGAACTCCAATAATAATTATGTAGATGGTTGTGTGTTTAAAAATAATTTCAGTGACTACTTCTCTAGATCCTGTGCAGCTTCAACCTCCGGGCCCCTCCTTAAAATTTTCTTTCGGCACTCATGTTGGCATTTTTTTCTATATAGTTTATAATGCTTCTCACTTTCCTGTCCACAGGGTTAATTAAAATAGTTAGCAGCATACTATAGACCTGCAGCATCTGCTATAGTTTATTCCCAAACATGAAAGTCTCGTCTCACTCCTCCATTCGAGACTTGGGGAGTCTTTAAGGAATGGTTTTACAATGTGTCCCCTTCTCAATGTACGCTAATCCCAGAGTCAGTCAAATTTTCTTCCGATGTGGCCTGTTTGGACATTTTTACACCTGATTTAGAAAAAAGGACATATTATTCATTAACACTGCGGGTGCAACTATTGAACTTTTAGCTCTTATAATTATTATTATAATCTGGCATTCGCAATGTTGTGCTTTAAGTTAAGCTATAGAAGTGTAATGTAATAAAATTAATTTACAATAATTACATTAAATCGTTTAACAATGAGAATCACCTATTGTTCAGTAATTCTATGGTTAAGTAGCAGGGGGAAGTGTTTTCTGGGTAGCTCCAAGAACGGAGGCTTTCATGTATTGGAATGTACTATACCTCGCCGATATCTGTATCCATATGATTAGCTTGAAATACATCGTCGTTTTCTGACCCAAAGTTAGGGAGAACTGCAACATCTAAAGGCCGATCCAGCTAGGAAGATATTTAAGAGCACATGAGCTCCTTGTACCGTGCAATGCAAACGTCCCTTCCACTCACTCTTCCCCTCACCTTTGGTGGACGTCTTCCTAATTGGATCGCTCTCCGCAATGATATTTCCACATTTGACTGGCTGAAATCACATGGATGTAGTGAGAATCTGACATCGTTTCTTCCAAACGCCAAAATTTCATGTAAGGATTTATGAGCTTAATTATTTACGTTATTAAATGCCCTACTAGGTATGGTTCGCTTAATATTTATTAAATCACCTGCCACAACTCTCATTTTTGGTATACAACCTTCTTCATCTCAATAACTTATCCTCAGTTTGAACGATGTAATCCATTTAATGTGATATGTAACTCATAACTCACGCAAATGCCACAGAACACACTTACTCCACAACTTTACTCCACCCCCTGAGTAGGAGTAAATATTGGCCTTATTTACTCCACAACTTACTACGTTAGTAACGTACTCCGTGTTGGTGCTCTCCATCACTTGTGGAGTAAGTTCATTTACTCTGGGAGTAAATAATATTTTTACTTCTTTAGTACATTCCTCTATGTTGAAAGCCGCCGAGTTTAGTTTACTCCTGGTTGGTGCACGCCGTCCTTACTAAAAGAGTACGGTTACTAAAAGAGTAGCTTACTAAAGTAGTTAGAACTAAAGAAGTAAGGCTTACTAAAAGAGTAAATTGCATGAGTTTGGTGCACGCCACCCATAGTAGTGAGCGAGGTCTGGACAAACTAGACGTTGTTGTCTACGCATATAATATATGGACATTTTTAATAAATAAAACGAAATTATCTTATGAAATAATCACCAATACTGAATGTTTACTTGTTCATGTACAAAAATTTACAAAAATAACAGATTCAGTTATTACTTATGTTCGTTGCAATAGCATAAGTACAATATTGTAATAAATCTCTCAAAGTTTAATGTAATCAAAATAACTTCTAGTATGAACCTCCGGGTTCCATCAAATAGATAATATTCCTTTGGCTTGCTTAGGAATTGTCTATTGCCATTGAGTAAATAAGTAGGCCTAAGTTTTGCGATAGAAACTTTTTAATGTTTCGTTAAATATTATTGGAACAAGCAATTCGAAGAATAGGTAGGGAGTAATTATAATTATTAAGGTTAAGAAACAAACTGTTTGATAATTATCAGACAGTTTGTCCCTTAACCTTGATTTTATTAGCTTCATCAATGGGAAAAAAAAGACCGTTTGCGTATTATGTTCGTGCGTTCAGAACTCAAAGATTTATAAACAGATATTTTTTATTAGAGTTATATATGCAACATCAGTAACTGTGAACTGCAATGCACCTTTTCATTTATACAACAAGGAGGTGGCAGAACAGCTCCAATCAACATTGTCAAAGCCAATCTTGATATTTTGTAACATATTGCAGATAGTATCAGTAGTAACAATTGCTGTACTGTACTATAGGAAATAATACGCTCACTCATAATGGAACTTAGCTTATGCTTTCTTCTTCGCTGCTGGTTAATTGACAAATATGTACATCCCTTTCCGAAGCTCGCTACGTGCTCCGCGAGCTACAGTGAGCTCATACGTTCTCCTCAGCGCAAGTGTGTTCGGCCTGACATCGCTGGATTAAGGCAACCGTGAGCATGATTTGAAAGCCGAACAATATTTATATAATAAACTACTTGATACAAATAAAATACGTAGAAGGTATTTTATTCAAAACTTTATAGCTCCCTCGTGCTGTTACAAATATTACATTGAAATTCCGACCTCAAAATTTTGGATGACCGAGGCTATTTGTGGTTTGTTATTGTTTGCGTGGTCATTGTTTGGTGTACTGATAGAACGGAGCACATTGTACATCAATGTTCTCTCCCTCTCGCTTTCTCCCCTTATCTCTCTCTGTCAATGTATACTGCGGGTGGTGTGTATCATATACGGCGACTAATTAGGTTTTTCCATGTGACGGCTTTTGATTTATTGTTGTGTATGAACTATTTCCCATTACAATGTCACTGGATGGCATCCTGGTAAATGGAGTTCGAAGCAATGAACGCAAATATTTGAATTACCTATGAGCCATTTCTATGGCTTTAAGTGACACATGTATTTAAAAAATTGAAAAAGGAACAAGCTAAACTAACGTTACAACTCATAAAAAATTCTCGACTCGAATTGAATAACCATGTAACGAAATTATAACGACTATTTATCCAAGCATATGCAATATTATTTTTTTTGTATTTTCGCCAGAATATGACACTCGAAAATAACTCTTTATGTTTAAAGCGTTTTCTGAGGCCAGAAGTTTACCAAACAAGGGCATTCTGAAATAAAACAGTACACTAGTTTGGGGTGGTTTTTCTTAATGTGCTACAGTGCGGCAGCACAAAGCTTGTTTTGTGTTCTTCATGTAATTTTATTTTCAAACGGAATACTGCTTAATCTTATGTAGATTTTGAACTTTGCGCGTTCGGGCGAGATCTCATTTGTGCCTTCCTTATCGCAATTCGCTACACTACCTGAAGCTCAGATCTGTTCATGCGCAGTAACCCGATTTTATCTACGGCGTGACGTCAGACCAACCCGTAATTTATATTTAAGATCACGATGAACTGCAGTAGGATGTCGCGAGTGGAGGGTGTCAATACGAAAGTAATAATATTGACAACTTCTGCAATAAAAAGTTTCGCCACATGGACTTTGCGGCAGTATTACGGAAGTCCTATAGGCCTATATTTTAAATGTATGAAATGGCATGTGCAGCACACCATCGTTTTAAGCTACGAGCACCAACTGATCAGTTACCGTATTATCACTATTCGATTTCCATTCTTTCCAAGCTAATCACCAGGTTAAGCATGGCTAGGTCTATGAGTATTTGAATGGGTGAATGACAATCATGTTAAGTGTGGTATATGGGAGGCCCACCGTGATTCAGATCACATGCTAAGCTGGAGGTCCTGGGTAATGTAATACACGGAACAGCTTTAGCAGTCGCCATTAATTCATATATTCATTTACTCCATCATGTTTAGCTTTTTTCCTTTATATCTACCGAAGGCCTCTCATCGGGTTGAGATTATCAGGGTAAAAATTAATTGGTTAACTCAACAAATAATAGCTCAAATAACCATTAACTTCTATCCAATTAACAGGATAACAGATATTCAGCTAGGTGGATAATGAAGTCATTTTATTAAATATCCCGGTTATATGTAGTTATCCATTTAACCAAAAAAAGAGAGTCTAATTGATGGCAAGTGCAGTCTAAATCATCGTTTCCAGTGCAAGGACATTTAAAAAAAAAATCCCTTTAGGCAGGCCTACAGGCTGAGGTAGATTTCAAAGAGCTTTTGGTTTAATTTATTATCGCTGCGCAGCACTCATCTTTTTTAGCCTTGGCATGGCAAACCTGCAGTAAAGAGGAAGAGCCTACAATCATTTGTTTTGACAACAAGAATAGGATATAATATTCTGGGAGGCCGTGCGCAAGATCAGCAATGAATAAAATTAGCAAAGCCGCTAAACAAGACAAAATTATGATATTATAATAATTTTTTTAAGTGTTATTATTTTCAAACATTAAAATCTCGCGTCATATGAGAGCTATCAAGAAACTATTTATTGATTTGTAGAGTACTCATCAAGAGCTTTTCAACGATACCCCACAAACGTGGTTCCAAAAGTTTCGAATTTTCATCCCCCACCCCCCACCCCCACCCCCACCCTCACTCGAACCCCCGAATCGTTGGTGTCACTGTGAACTCCATAGGGAGTACTCTAATTTATCCAAACAAAGTTTCCCTCTATACTTCATAGGAGCCGAGATATACATTTTTTAAAATTTCAACCCCCTCCCCCGACCACCCCCTTGGGCCAATTTTGCTCATTAACGAACTTGTCCGAACTATTGGGCCTAGAAATAACATATTAAAATTTGGTTCAAATATCTTCAAAATTACGGCCGCTAGCGTGTAAAGATATATATATATATATATATATATATAGGCCTATATAAATATCACCATTTTAGGTAGATTTTCGAAGAAAAATCTACCTATTGCAATGGATACCACTTTATAATTATCGAAAAATTCTTCCATATCTTTACGTTTCATGCTCCCCTAAGTACGAAACCACCGCCCGTTCAAAAAAAAATTGTGATATTTATATATATATATATATATATATATATCTTTACACGATAGCGGCCGTAATTTTGAAGATATTTGAACCAAATTTTAATATGTTATTTCTAGGCCCAATAGTTCGGACAAATTCGTTAATGAGCAAAATTGGCCCAAGGGGGTGGTCGGGGGAGGGGGTTGAAATTTTTAAAAATGTATATCTCGGCCCCTATGAAGTATAGAGGGAAACTTTGTTTGAATAAATTAGAGTACTCCCTATGGAGTTCACAGTGACACCAACGATTCGGGGGTTCGAGTGAGGTTGGGGGTGGGGGTGGGGGTGGGGGATGAAAATTCGAAACTTTTGAAACCACGTCTTGTGGGGTATCGTTGAAAAGCTCTTGATGAGTACTCTACAAATCAATAAATAGTTTCTTGATAGCTCTCATATGACGCGAGATTTTAATGTTTGAAAATAATAACACTTGAAAGAATTATTATAATATCATAATTTTGTCTTGTTTAGCGGCTTTGCTAATTTTATTCATTGCTGATCTTGCGCACGGCCTCCCAGAATATTATATCCTATTATTGTTGTCAAAACAATTGATTGTAGGCTCTTCCTCTTTACTGCAGGTTTGCCATGCCAAGGCTAAAGAAGAAGAGTGCTATGCAGCGACAATAAATTAAACCAAAAGCACTTCGAAATCTACCTCCGCCTGTAGGCCTGCCTAAAGGGATTTTTTTTTTTGAACGGGCGGTGGTTTCGTACTTAGGGGAGCATGAAACGTAAAGGTATGAAAGAATTTTTCGAAAATCATGACATGGTATCCATTGCAATAGGTAGATTTTTCTTCGAAATCTACCTAAAAGAAACATGAAAAATAAATACGTTATAATAAACTTTACTATTTTATTAAATTTGTAATTATGCAGATTAATTAATTCAGGGTTATTTCTAACAGTGGAATTTAATAATGTGGAACCAAAACTAGAGCTGTGATTGAGACCTACAGATGTGAAACGTTTTGGTCCAATTAAAGGACGCGTTTGGTTTCGTTTTGTATTGTAACTTAGGCATGCGGACGTGGATGTAATCTAAAGCTTGAATTTCTATGAATATTACTTAATATTACTTACTTCATGTTATATTTATAAATATTTATTTCTAAGTAAATGCTGTCCTAGACAATTTTATTATTTTCTTTCTTATGTACATAATCGATTATAGTTTAAAGTTACCAGGGTGATCGGGTGTAATGCTCAGCACTGCTAGTTATAGAACAGAATGGCATAGTGTAGCCAAATAGAGAAAGATAAATATGTAAATTACAAATTAAATTTGTTAAAACTATAACCCTAATGTACCTTCGGGTAAAATAGGGTTCATAAAACTGTATATTCAATAAATAAATATTTATAAATATGATAGACATTATGTATGCGGAGTGTCTCACATATTTTCACTACATGATTATAATTCGGGCTACACTGCAGAGATTGTGCAGTATTAAAAGAATCAATTCTGCTAGTGAACACGGCTTGATCGTAGGTCCACCAATTGGGTAGGAGAAAAAAGGATAAAGTTCATATTGACTTTTTATACAAACCGCAGACCTCATTAATCCGTGCTTTACCCAATCCCAACAAAAATGGAGTGAAACCGCGAGAAGCGAAGCTTTTCAAGAGCAGAGTATATCGATTGACGTAGAGATAGAGAGTTCTTCTGTAACCAATTTGTGTAGAAAGTGTTTCAAGCAATGCAGAACCACTTCGTGATCATTCTGTTTGTACTTGTTTAATTTATTTTCTTTGTAATGTATTCATTCTCACAACGTTTAATGTATTATAGGTCTACTTAAGTTCTTCAATCCTAGATATCATGTTTCTGCTCGTACCGTAGGTAGTATAGTTAGAGGAAGTATTGTTTTCAACCTCCCAAATTCGAAGTTGAGTTTTTTGTTTACATAAATATAGGTTTTGAGGTCTCCTGGATCCAAAAACATATTTTCAGAAACTTACCTGTTTATGTGTGTGTCTGTGAACAGCCTAGCTCCAGAACGGAAAATCGTATGGACACAAAATATTTTAATTGGGTTAGGTACCTTAAAAGGATGTGACACGAAGATTGGCGACGACTTTCTCTTATTTTTAAGGGAACTTTACATGAAGAAGAAAGTTTCGTTTGTCGCGATTTTCTCGAAAACGGCTCCAATGATTTTGTATAGATTTTATACATGCGGTGCTTATACTAAGAGCTAAAATCAGATACATAAGAACCGTGCTAAAAATAAGATGACATAGGCATTTTGTCAATTCATTTATGAAATCTAGGAAGATTGTATGCAATATTGGTACCTGAGTTATACGCAGTGCACAGTGTGCCCAAGGTTGCGGGTTTGATCCCGGCCCAGGTCGATGGCATTTATGTGTGCATACATTGACTGGCTTATGTCTGTAGATTTACTGGCATGTAAAAGAACTCCTGCGGGAAATATTCCGGCACATCGGCGACGGTCACATGCCTAAGTTGTAGTAGGCTACATCCCCGCCGTTAAATAACTATAAACCTACCTACTCTGTACAGAGTGGCACAAGAAAGGTAACCGAAAATTGTCTGAGTTATGTTTATATTTGTCTTATTTTAATCTATTATTTTGTTATAGCGACAAGAAACTGAATCAACTGTACCGCAATATGTCTTACCAGAGCGGCCTGAGCTGTGGGACAGCTAAGGCGATGGAAGCAATACTGGACCATCGTTAAAAAATTATATCCAGTGTCCACTCATTGGGCGTTTAAACTCTTCTTCAAAACCGCCCTTCACAATTTTCAATGACGGTCCAGCATTCCTGCTGTGAAAATAATGTTCCACAGCTCAGGTACGTTCTGCTATGACATGCACTGGAAGTGCGAAAAGCTCTACCATACATTCGCCCCATTTCTTTTTCCTTCTATCTGCCACGCGACTTACCCCAGAATTAACAGGTTTAAATATCTCTACTTGGCTCTTAAAAGACAGTAGTGGGGACGAGATGGAGGCTAACTTCAAACTTCCAGTGCCGTCCTTCTGGGCCTGTGCTATGACGTACTGTGGAATTCTTGATTAAGTTACTTGTTACTATAACAAAAGAAAAGGTTCAAGTAACATAACTCAAATACATTTTCGGTTACCCCTTTTTTGGGCCACCCTGTAGAATATATAATGCGTCAGATTATAAAATAAAAGTTTAATTGAAGTAGGGAACTCTCCTATAACTTTTATTAACAACTTTGTGAAAACCTGTTCCCGTTTGCAATGGAATATGAAGGAATTATCGATAATCACTTGTAACTATTTCTACCAAACTACTATATGACAATAAAAATGAAAATTGCAGTAAGTTAAAATACTCGTCTCGAATGTATTAGATTTTCTTCAGAATTACTCATTAGTTAAATTTCTGTAGTCTGGCCATTATAAGAAAGAAACCTGAAGTAAACAAAAAACCAGCATGTCTGCTTCACTATTGGATCATACGAGTAAATAATGTGTTGGAGTGGGACAGGCACACTTGGTTCTGTTTACTTCGGATTTATTTTTTATAATTTCAGACTATATGAGTTAACGGAAAATGTTGAAATGTTGCTTAACAATTATTTGTTGCCTACTTTGCCAATCGCAGTATATCCGTTTAAATTTTATGCTTCAATGTAATGGTAGTAGCAGAGATTGACTTTACTGTGCTCCTGGCGTTAAATTGTTTTTAATCCCTTGATTTACAGTGAATTTTCGACGAGCCATACCGCGAAAATGAATAAAAATGTTTTAATACTAGCACGGGTTCAAACTAGCACAAGTGCAATCGGATTACATTTTCATCAGACCCATAGTGTCAGGTGTGTTTATCCAGCTTTACTGGATGGTCATCATAACATTGTATCAATCTCGATATATCTGGCCCTAGTCAATAGATACTTAATAGGTACTGGTGGATTTTTAAATATCAGTCATAATGGACCAACCTCCAATTCAAGCGAAATCTAAAATGGAGACTTCACTAACAAACTTTGTTGATTTCTCTTTGCCAGGAAACAATTTCTTAAACATATAAAGATTAAAGTAGGTTCTGACCGCTCAAATGAGTAGCTTGTACAAATTTCTGAATTATAAAAATAATTTTTGTTAAATACTGAACTTAGATGAAATATTTTAAACCACACGTTACAAAGTTAAGCCCCCTGCACACAGGGACAGTACTGGCAGCCAGTAGCACTAGCCAGTACTGGCCGCCAGTTACTGTCCCTCTACTGTCCCAGTGTGCAGGGGTACTTCCCTTCAACGTCCAGTAGCTACTGGCGGCCAGTAAACTTAAGGCAGGTTTAGCCCCCTGCACACAGGGACAGTACTGGCAGCCAGTAGCACTAGCCAGTACTGGCAGCCAGTAATTATCCCACAACATGCAGCAGACTACTGGCGGCCAATAAACTCAAACCTGCTTGAGTTTGAGTTTACTGGCCGCCAGTAGAGCCATTCCGTGTCAGATCAGCACACCCATTTATTCTCACCGTTCCAGATTTGGATGAAATTTTGTAGAGAGGTAATTTTCATGTATATTAAGAGAAATACACACTTTTATTTAAATATTTCAATCCGTTCTTTACAGCCATGTAAAGTACTAAAAAAATAACAAAAATCACATCAAAACATATCTTTCAACTAATATAGCAACTCTTCTAAGTAACCTATAAAGGTGGGGAAAGTGTCATTTTTTAGCATTTTTAACGAGCTTTCCAATGACATGTAACACATAATAGTTCTAATAAAATTTGTTTTTTTTTTCAGAATTCAAAGTGAAAAATTTTGATTTTGAATTTTTAAAAAGTACTTTTTAAAAATTTTCAACAAAAAAATCCTAGGAAATAGGTTATACCAATGCTAAATGATGTTCCAAGTTTGAAAATATGATGGGAATGGGTTCATGGTTAAAAAATTTAAAAAGTGTCACTTTACAAAAAAATCAGGTAAAAAATAACTTATATGCCCCAATGGAAAGCATAATAAAATAATTTTGACAAATAAATTTAATCAAGGGAAGTAACTCACATACTTGACATCTTGTTGTTCAATGAAAATTCTTGTCTAATGCCTTATTGGTTTGCAAAGTGTTAAGATAGCACATAAAGCCTTTTGATCGATGTCGACCTGTGAATACCTCTCACAGATGTATTACTTACAGTAAATCCTACGACACATATCAAAAGGATTTATGTGCTATCTTAACACTTTGCAAACCAATAAGGCATGAGACAAGAATTTCCATTGAACAACAAGATGTCAAGATTGTGTTATTTTCCTTATTTCAATTTATTTGTCGAAATTATTTTATTATGCTTTCCATTGGGGCATATAAGTTATTTTTGAGGTTATTTTTGAAAAGTGATGTTTTAATTTTTTAACCATGAACCCATTTCCATCCCATTTTCAAACTTAGTACATCATTTAACATTGGTATAACATATTTCCTAGGATTTTTGAAAATTTTTAAAAATGTACTTAAAAAAAATTTCAAAATCAAAATTTTCACTTTGAATTTTGAAAAACAAATTTCATTAGAACTATTATGTGTTATATATCATTGAAACGCTTGTAAAAAATGCTAAAAATCGATACTTTCCCCAACTTTGTAGGTTAATTAGAAGAGTTGCTATATTAGTTGAAAGAGATGTTTTTGATGTGATTTTTGTTATTTTTTTAGTGCTTTACATGGCTGTATTTTCAAAACGGATTGAAATATTTAAATAAAAGTTTGTATTTCTCTTAATATGCAAGATAATTACCTCTCTACAAAATTTCATCCAAATCTGGAATGGTGAGTTTAATTTTAATTAAAAGTGTGTTGATTTGACACGGAATGACCCAGTAACGGGTCACGTGACCTAGTGGCAGCCATTATTGGACGTGTCTTAAAGGATACTAGCCGCCAGTAGAGCACTGGAATGAAGTATCTGTTGGGGAATTACTTTTGTGATTTTTTATTTGCGAAATATTTTAAAAACCCAAGGTCAGTAAACCATATAGATTGCGCATTCCGGGATAGACCAATCACAGCACTTGAGTGTGTGACGTCACGCGTTTCTAAGTATGGCTATTCACGGCTTTTACTCCGTCTAGAAATACACGGCATGATTAAACTCGAAACCTTTAATTAACCCTTGGTCGGATTCCAGTGAAGTGCAGAAATAATCTACACACAACAGCCCTACTGATGGTTAAAACAGAACTTTAGAAAAGCTGACACATATGTTTTTATTTCATGTTATACTCATCACCAATTACATAAAACTCATGCAGGGAGAAGCGAATTTGACTATGCGACAGTTCTTTTATTTTTGTATCCCGAAAAGTCTTTAAGCGAGAAAGTTTGAGGGAAATATTTGAATTATATTATAAATTAAGCATCTACTTTATATTTTGAATAGTTTACAAGTAATTGAGTGGTAATTATTCCGGGCGCTTCAACTATGTGAATGATTTGGAATGATCGTGGAATGTCGAGGGTGAAGCAAATTTGACTATGTGACATTTTTATTTTATTTTTGTGTCCAGAAAAGATTCAAGTGTGTTACTTTTAGTGAGATATTTGAATTTTATTATAAATCCTTTATAACTTGAATGGATTACGAGTGGTAATTATGCCAGACACTATCAGAACGTTACGGAGGTATTAGCAAGCCTCTTTTCCATTATATGCCAGCAATAACGTAAAAATCTTTAAATATTTTATTCGTGGACTCAGTAATAAAACTTTATTAACTTACTATTTGTACACATAGTGAAAGATTGACCGCTGGGGAAAATGTAAGAATCAAACTTTTCCCTGACTTCGTAAATCTGCACTATTTTTATTTAGATATTTGTTGGAATATTTATTTTATGTTTTGTTCATTTATGTCAAAACCTTCCCCATATAACAGGAAAAAAAAATATTAATATAAGTATATTACTTTTAATACAATATTAATACAAATTATTAGCTTACAAAATTCTGCACAATGTAATATTAATATTAGTACCACATTAATATTAAAGTATAAAATATCCCTTAGCTGTTTTCTACACTTATTATATGGCGTAATTCCTATAAAAGTACACATTCTTTAACAAATTTTCCTCAAAATATATTAACGTACACTCTAGAATGAGGAATATTTTCTAGGCAACAAAATATTAGATCAAATCACCCCCAGCTGTTTTACCTGTTTTAATCTCTACTCAAAACTACATTTTTTGACAAATTTTACGCGATTTTACAGACAAATCCTCTAAAAGTCAAAGTAACTTTTTAGGCAGCTTGAATAACAGAAGAATCCACATCTTAGCTGTTTTCTACCCATGTGTTGTGATTTCTGCAATATTATTCGAAAGATTTTACAACCGATTCTGTTTTCTACCCCTATTACACAACCTATTTACAAGTCTACAATTTTTATAAAAGTTTGCCTACTTTGACAATATTAATACAAGTTCTCTAATATTCTATATTCTTTAATATAATATAAATACTGTTTATATTAATCATAATCATACATAATTAAATAATTGACCCTTGTACTGCCTACTGGCTGCCTCTAGAACATCCACTGGCCGCCAGTACTGGCTGCCAGTTACTGGCCGCCAGTAACTGTCCCTGTGTGCAGGGGGCTTTAGCTTCAGTAATTTGCGGATCTTAGATCCGACCGGAGGGAGTGTTCTAACATGACCCTGTCGTTACCAAAGCTCTACTTTTATAACTAGTTGTCTAAATAACTAATAATAATTAGGTCAAGCTAATGTAGACACATTTTAGGTTAATGCTGGTGTATCTTCATTCATCATTTAAATATAAACAAACATTTACAACTTGTCCTGCACCCACTTTTTTGTGCAAGCTACTAATCTCATTCTGATCTCTTTAAATCAGCCGTAACGTTGTTCTCTCACCTGTGTTTTGTTACTTCTACGGTCTTCACCTGCAGGATTTTTCCATAAATATCTTGTACTATTTCCCCTTCAAATTAAACAGTCTACCCACCTTCATCTGCGAAATTTAATAAATAATAAAACATGTGATGACAAAAAAATCCCCGTTTTCTTTACTGCTCGAAGAGTAAATCCCCATTAGGTCTTTCCACTTTTCTCGGTACTTTGTATGAAGTGTTTTAACTCTGTTCTCTTACTGAAATGTTAAAAAGCCATGAACTGTACCGATAGAAGAGTACTGCTGTCATGATTATTTTAAGAGAAATCTTAATTTGAATTTCTTAGATACTACAGCTGAAAAGACAGAATATTAAAAATCATCTTGGCTGTCTGTTGAACTCGATCTTTAAAATAAATATACAATATATTTATCTCCATTTCTTCTATTTTGCTTATTCCTTTTGGTTACACAGAACCATCATCAGGGCGTCTTATTTTTAGAACTACATTTTTGTCGTTTTGATGGTTCTAGGCAAAATAAAAGAAGTTGGGATTAAGGCGTTGTATAATAATAATTTTATTGAGAAGACAAAAGATAGTTTAGAGCAGGCTCGGAATAGGCTAGGCAGATTTAGTTGTGAACGAAATTTGAATTTGATACCTGTTTTGTTATAGCACAAGTAATAGTGGTTGAAGAGCACCCTGTAAAGGGAATCAATTTATGAGAAAATCTTTAACAGCCCTGTAAATCATTTCTTCAGGGGTTGACAGCCGAGTCGAAGTTTAATAAAATTCTGAGATTTCGGACTCCAACTGTAAGTCCATTCTCTGGGATCTTTAATAAGATTCGACTTAGCTGATAATCCGTGAAGAAATCATCTATAGGTAGTATTCTCCAAGAAAATTCAACTAAGCTTAACGGACTTTGTTTAATGTGCAAACAGAAGCATTTTCTGAATTTATCGTAATATTAATTTCCATTTTATCCCAGTCTATTCGGAGTAACGAAACCAGTGTGTTTGAATGCCATAAAGTGGTTTTGATCCTAGATTACATGAATTAAAGGAATATGTTCAGGCTTTGTCAGTCCTAGATATGTAAACGGAAAGGAACAACTCTGATTATAATTCCACAATGCATGAGGACATCCCTTAATTCTAGGTTAATGATGGGGCTAATTTACATACCGTACGCATTAATCGTCGGACACAATAACGGCCGGTTTTTATATGGGTACGCTACTTACTGACCCAGTATTTCAGTGGCTGAGCGTAAAATTTTAATTATTCAATGCGAATAACAATGTGCTAGAATGTTACTAATAGGCTATTTGTAAAAACTAGCATTCATTGTTATGTGATATCAAATCTATTAAGCTTACTTATAAAATTCGTGGCTGTTTTACATAGATAGCTGGATTTATTCGATCGAAGAAATATACATATTTGGCATTGCCAGAGTATTAAAATGAACTTTCCTCCATTAAAACCATAATAGTTATTTATGGTGTAATGGTTAAAAGCAAGATTTTACTCTGCGAGTAGGAATGATTGGGAGATTCGCTACATTCGTCTCGTAATCCTGTGAGCAGAATAAAAGTGCTTTAACACGCGTGCCATACACTATTTATAGACAGCCGTTAATATTTGTGAAATAATAAATATTATTGCAATGAATTAGGCACAGTAGAGCCAGCCATCTTGAAACGTGGAGGCAGCTGACAGATGTTACTGATTTTCTCTTACACCGCTGCCAACATGAAAATCCTTTTCACTCGACTTTTGTATTCACCGTGAGAAATTTCACATTTAAAAACGCATAGTGAATTTTAAAATTCTAAATTTTTATCAAACTGAGTCAATTTAATAATAATCGTATGCAAATATTTTTAAATCAATGAGTGTTTTCCATGTGACGGATACCAAAGCTGGTACCAATGTAGTGGCATAAAGATTTTATAGCAAATTTTACTTTGTGTGTCTTGTGCTAGAACTTCTACTATTAATTCAAGCTATCTGAAAAATACATCTTTTATACTCATTTATATTCAGTTATGTTCAGGAATCAGCATTATAATATTTTACGGCGAGTGTATTCCATAGTTAAGCAACATTGGCATTTAATAATTTTAATCACTTCCTCTAAACATTATAAACACATAACTTCAACAGCATGAATGTACACTGGTCAAACACAAGTGATTGGAAAGCCGTTCGGAGGTGGGAGGTGAATTCAGAGAGACAAGCTATAATTCCTCTACGTTTCGATAGTAGACTCGTCCAGGCAGCTGAGGAGGGCATCTTACATCTGTTCCTACGTGCATAATATCTTTCAAGAAACAATACTTGCCAGTATCCATCGTATTTACAATAACATAATTATGTTTTTGCAAGATATCTTCAATATTAAATTTCAGCAAACAATACTTGAATAAATGAATGTTTATGAACTGATCACACAAATTATTCACATTGATTATGTGTCATGAATAGGGTCCGGATCCTTAGGTTTTAAACTACTTTGTTCCATGCTAGCTTACTGTGATAATTTAACGTAATTATCTGTTTCATTGTCATGGCAGTCATAAAGTCCAACCTTATAAAACCTAAAATTGGCTAAATAAGACGTTAAAAACTACAAACAGCTAAAACTTCTTTTCAAGTGAAATGCGATAAAATATTAATAATAAATATAATAATTAACCTAATTATTATTGTTCTACTTGAAATTACTTTAGGAAATGTCTACCTATATTTTGCATTTTGCTCATTGTTGCCAGTCTATTATTTTGTAAGATAAAATATAGCATTGCGTTTTGTAATTTTGTCATTTTGTACCCCATTGTCCCGGTAAAATAAATCTTAAGTGAACCGAAATCCCGGTTTCTTTGTAAAAAAATTAAAGGCATTCTTAGGAAGCTTACGCTTACAGTTTATTCACAGTGTTTGATCCAGCAAGACGTCGTAAGTGAAGTATTCTAAAAATTTATTGATTAATTGAAAAAAAGTTCTTGTTGAGTTTGTGGTGGAGTTCGAAATGTCAGATGGCGTTATAAAACTAAAATAAAAGTATTCCTGAAGTTTTGTGGTTCAGACCCATGGAAATTTAAGTGAAAATATAATTAAATAATATATTTTTCAATGTGTTTATTATACATACTAAAGTGAAGCTTTAGAAAATTGACTGAAAATAGTAAAAAAACTAAAAAAACTATTTTAAAATGTAAGAAAAAAACTAAAACAGGATTTATAAAAACCTAAAAATCCGAGCCCTACTCATGAATGCTATTCAATGCTATGAGCTATGCTCATGCGGGGTTAATAATACTCTTTTGTAATTGTAATAATTATGTTAAAATTATTTATATCTGTATTTGTAATAATTTGTATTTTGGTAACTTGTAATAATTAGTAAATTTTGTAATACTAATAATAATAATAATAATAATAATAATAATAATAATAATAATAATAATATAATAATAAATTACATTTGTTTAATTGTTGCAATCTGTTTCTTCGTGTCATATGTAAAATATTAAAATTATGAAAACGTTGATTAAATAATCTTGTTTAGGGTAACAATTTCTATCTTTGTGGAGATGAAGAAAATATTATCCTTACATAATTTAGAAGAATTACGACACACAACGTCATTTTAATAATTGAATAGGCCTAAGCCTATTTTCTTTTTCGTTTCTGTTAGTACATGGAATAAAATTCCGCAAGCATTAAATCACTTTGCTATCGTTAATGGTTTGGGAGATTTTGAAGCGTGAAAATTCTCACTAGCTACTATAGATATCACACAGTGTTGAAGCTTTATGTCTATGTTTAGTCCTTGTTTGACGTGCACAGTCCTCATAGAGACATAAACAATGTAGATCTGTATATTAATTTCAGAATTGTTTGTTTTCCCACGTTACCTTTGCTTGTCACCAAACGAGAACAAGGTAGACGTAATGTAAATGTATTGCAGTTCTATATTGCGAAGATGTTCTCTCGGTGAAAGAATTCGTGCCTTAAAAAGCATTAACAAGGACTGCAGTATGAACTTAACTCACTCTTCTTAACCTTCAACGTACATCTGACTGGTAGGTTGTTCTTGAAGTTGAAACGAATTATGACATTCTCTACTTGCCCTCAGATTTCTTTTGAGTTGTTTGATCGGACTAATTCACATTTACGTAGAGAAGAACGGCCGTACATTCGAGCGTATTATGTGGTAAATTTAATCTCATCTATAGTTTCAAGTCAGAGCCCTTATTCGTTCGGCAGTTCATCCATTTGCGCGGAACCAATCTGGAGTGCGGTTGGTATTCATTGCAGGGGATTAGCTGTTGAATAGAAATAAAACTTGTACTCAGTTTTCCTTCAACCTCCAGCTGTTGCTTGCATTAAGATTAGTGGTATATTAGGCGGAATTTCTTAGCTCTATTTATGAGACAAAGACTCTTTCAATACCTACTGTAAAGAGCTGTTATAGATGCTTAATTCCAGTAGGAAAAACGTAGTGTATTCTATAAAAATATTAGTGCTATAACTCCGTCGATATTTAGAGTAGGCCTATAGATAAGGTTTGTAGCCGAGTGCCATAATTTTGTGAGACATACAAATTGTGTAAAATATGTTTGACTGCCATCACTAGTTTATATAGGCCTACTGGTAACTCCCGGTAGAAACTTACTATTTGGGGTGTTTTGTATATAGTGTTAATCTATGTGTATTATTAATGAATTTCATCCCTCCAGTGCTATTAGACTACGAACAAAGAATCTATTTCAACCTTAACGCCCTATTATATAAGTGGATATATGTTCGAGTCTATTAGCCTACAGGAGTACCGATAAGAGGCATTACATATTTTAATTACGCTAATTATGCATCTCATCTCATCTAGAAACGTTAGCCAGATAAGTTACCGTCTTTTTTTTAAAACAGAATAGAGGACTGCGAGTTGATGGGAAACAGCATCTTGTACCTATTCCTAAGAACTGAAGAAAGTTTTTCATGCAGTAATTATTTTCCCTTGAAATGTTTCTAGAATGACTTAGACTGTACAAACTCTTTCTTTTCACCACGGAGGTTTATAGAGTGCGGAGGAGTGTCACAAGATTGTTCAGTTCCACCACATCCTCTCAAACTGAAGTACTTTCTCACACCCATGATTCTTTGTTCATTAAGAGTTAGAGAGAAAAAAGTTCTTCACTTCGCTGCTGTGTTAACAGGGATTCTTTTCTTTACTCGTCATTTGTTGGGAATGTGACTCCTGCTTCTTGTGAAAAGAAGAAAAAGAGAAACTGGATCATAATCAGAACACATGGTTCAATAATATATTCTGTATTTTAACGGGAAAATTTACATCATAATAGGCCTACTGTAAGAAAGATGGATCTATATGCATCAGTAATATTGTTTTATATACTTATATTAAAATAGTTGCAAAGATATTTCCCGTTTGAAAATTTTATGGCGGCTACAGTTAACTAACACATGTTTATTTAGTTAAATTACGTTCAGCGTTGGTAATTATTTTTTGTTGAATTTTCTCTAGACGCCTTAGTGACATTAATGTTTGCTTTAACGTATTTTTCATTTTACGCACTTTTCTATTTAAGAGCGTGCTATTTAACACAGTTTCCAGCATTTATCCAGCTGTTCACCAAGAGTGATTGTTGTATTCAAGACAAGTTTTCAATTTGTAGTGGACTGTAAAATGGTAGTTATAACGTCTGCCCAAGGTTGCAAGGTTGGCTTTCGTTACACAATTGAACACAACACAACTGAACAAGCAAACAAGTCCTCTAGTAGGTTTATTTATAAAAACCTTGTATATTATATTGCACTATTAATGAACATAAAGAGATGATTGTGAATTACTGCGAACTAGTCAAACAAACAATCCAAGCAAGAACACCATCCTGTCCTTGTAGCTAGACATGCGACATATTGTCTTCTCCTAACAAGAGAGTTCCTAGTACCAACATGCAACACGAAACACACTACCGCGCAGGGTAGCCAACTTAGAGAAAAAGTCTCAACATATTCCCCCCTTTGAGGGCTTCAACACTCAACAAATACAAACAAATTATTAAAACAAATAAAATGAACTTAGATTATTAAACAGTAAATTTACAAATAATTAGTCAACATCTTTAGGCAATGGGCAAAGTTTCACTATGGCACGACGGAACAAACCAGTTTTTGTTTTCACCGTAACCACACGTGTGACATTATCACTACCAGGATGCAATTCTTTCACAATTCCAGTCTTCCAAACAAGTGGAGGTAGGTTGTCTTCTCGTAGGAGGACTAGATCTCCTACTGCTGGCTTCCAAGATCCAGTAGACGACCATTTACGTCGCTGTTGGAGCGATTGCATGTAGTCCTTTGACCACTTCTTCCAAAAGTCCTGATACAATTTTTGAACTAGATTCCATTTTGTCAGATAGGACAAGGGACTGTTGGATATGTCAGGTGAAGGAACATCAGTCAATTGTCTTCCTACTAAGAAATGTCCAGGAGTCAAATAACACTGGTCATTTGGATCATCACTCATAGGACAAAGAGGTCTCGAGTTTAACACAGACTCAATCTGATACAAGAGCGTGGATAATTCCTCAAAGTTAAGGATGGAATTTCCAATTGTTCGCTTCAACAATGATTTAGTTGACTTTATTCCAGCCTCCCAGAGCCCACCGAAATGAGGACTAGAGGGTGGAATAAATTTCCACTTTACATTCTCATTAGCTGTACGTTCTTCTATTTCAGAATTGTTATCCCTAAAAAATCTCAACAACTCATTGTTGGCTCCAACAAAGTTTGTGCCGTTGTCGCTCAGAATTAGATTAGGAAAACCTCTACGTGCAGCAAATCTTCTGAATGCAGCAAGAAAATCTTGAGTCGTTAGACTCTTTACTAATTCGAGATGTATTGCCTTCACAGTGAGACAAACAAAGAGAGCAATATATGATTTTAATTTTACCTTACTCCTGGGGTTGTCACCCTTTATGATGATTGGACCACCATAATCAACACCAACTTTAACAAAAGGCAATGAAGTTTGAACTCTATATGAGGGTAAGTCACCCATTATGTGAGTAGTAACTGGAGGTTTGTTACGAAAGCAATTGTAACATGAATGAATCACACTACGCACAATAGTTTTTCCGCGTGGAATCCAAACCTTATTCCGCAAGGAAAACAATACAGCTTGAGGGCCAGAATGCAAAAGCCTTTCATGTTCATGTTTGATAATCAGCTTAGTAACACAATGTTTTGGTGGAATAATAATAGGATGTTTGTTGTCATATTCCAACTGTGAATTCCCAAGTCTACCACCAACTCTCAATAAACTGTTATCATCAAGGAAGGGGTTTAAAGACCTTAGTTTGCTTGTCGAAGCAACTACATTGTTAGTCTTCAAGTCATGAATTTCCTTCATGTATTCACTAGCTTGCATCAAGCCTAGTATTTTCAATTCAGCACCGTTCAACTCTTCAGGAGTGAGTGGGCCAATATGACGAGAGTCCTTTGCAGAACGAGCATTAGCAATGAATCTCATAACATAGCTGTAGACTCGCTTCAATTTACAATAGGATGAGAAACGTTCCAAGTCAGGTGAATGCACATTAACTAATAGCACATTCAAAGATGTTTTAGTTTCTGCCTCAACTGATGATGGTATGTTAGTAGCAACAAAGGTTTCATATGTTGGAGACAATTCTCGCAACCAAGTAGGTCCATGCCACCAAATATCAAGCGAAAACAGTTGTGAAGGAACAATTCCTCGTGACAAGTAGTCAGCTGGATTACTATGGGTAGATACATGTCTCCACTCTGAGACTGAGGTGAGAGATTGAATTTCCGACACTCGGTTACCCACAAAAGTTTTCCAACAATTAGGAGGTTTCTGTAACCAACACAGAACTATAGTGCTATCCGTCCAACAATATGTGGAGAATGGAACAGACAAGTTTAACGATTTTATGACTTTAGCCATAAGACGAGACAACAAGAGAGCAGCACACAACTCTAGTCGTGCAATAGACTGTTGTTTCAACGGAGCAACTCTTGACTTGGAAGTCAACAAAACAACTGAAACTTCATCACTGTCAGACACTGTTCTGACATATACACAAGCACCATATGCGGCTTCTGAAGCATCTGAGAAACCATGGATTTCAATAACTTTGTTCTTAACAAAAGGCATTACCTTTCTTTGAACTCGAAGTGTATTAAGAAGTGGAAGTTCACTGTAGATAGCATTCCAAGTTTCAAGAATGTTAGTGTGAGAGTCTAACGGTTCATCCCAATCGATTTTTAATTGCCATAGAACCTGCAGAATAAGTTTGCATTTGACTACTGCACAACCTAACAATCCAAGAGGATCAAATATGGATGCGATGATGGCAAGAATGCTTCTCTTAGTGACAAGATTAGAAGCTTCCTTCAAATTTATTTGAAACTGAAATTCATCAGACTTAGGGTGCCAAACAATACCTAGAGTCTTAACAGCTTCATCATTTGTAAGATTACAAGGCGAAGAGAGTTCTCTGTCTTCCAAGGGTACATTGGCAAGAGCTTCTGGACAATTTGACGTCCATTTTCTAAGATGGAACTGAGCACTGTCCAATATAGAAGTGATATCACATTGAAGTTGTTTAGCTTCTTCAACTAAATCTGCACCAGTCAATAGATCGTCAACATAGAAACAAGATCGAATGGTTTCTGAAGCAATGGGGTGAGAGTCCTTGCACTCTTCAGCAAGTTGAACTAAGCACCTTGTAGCAAGAAAAGGAGCAGAACTGGTACCGTATGTAACAGTTGTTAGACGATAATCCTTTATTTCCTCATCAGCAGATTCACGCCAAACAATTTTCTGAAGATTTCGATGTTCAGGATGGACCAATACACATCGATACATTTTTGCAATGTCAGCTGATAGGGCAACAATATACGTTCTGAATTTGAGGATAATGGACAACAAGTCAGGCTGGACGGTAGGTCCGACCATTAACATGGAATTCAAAGATATTCCGTTTGAAGATTCACAACTTCCATCAAATACAACTCTCAGTTTTGTTGTAGTACTAGAATCCTTCAATACGCAATGATGGGGCAAGTAAAAATCCAACGAATCAGAACTTTCAATGGGTGCACTTTCCATATGACCTAAGTCAATGTATTCATGCATGAAATCAACATACTTCTCCTTTAACTCTGGAGATTTCAAGAATCCTTTTTCAATTTGCTTAAGTCTTTTAATGGCATTACATTTAGACTCAGCCACAGGAGATACTTCTGAACGAATTGGAAGTTTGACAACAAATCTTCCAAGTTCATCTCTTTGAACATTATTTACAAAATGTTCTTCGCAAGCTTTTTCTTCAGGAGTAAGAACTGGCTGCTGCAGTTCTTCAAGTTCCCAGAACTTTTGCAACTTTGAGTCAAGAGGGTCAAGTTTCACAAAGTTAGTACAACGAGCCTTGACATTAGGTTTAACGCATGACTCAGGAAAAGTACCAGACAGTACCCAACCAAATCTAGTGTTTAGCAATGTGGGATAATTTTCCCTACGCAATGTATCACCAGACACAATTTCATAATAGACATCAGCTCCCAACAAAATGTCTATCGGTGAAGGTCGATTGAAACTAGTATCACTTAGAACAATATCAGTGGGAATGTTCCAAGTCGAACAATCAATTTTCTGAGCAGGTAGCGGACTTGTGATGGTGTCTACTACTGCACAATTCAAATTCAAAGTATAGTCTGATATCTGCGAGCATAAAACAAGATTGCAAGTGGAGCTTACAGGAGAAACGTTTGAATTACTTATGCCAACAATTGGTAAACGACAAGATTTTGTACCAATACCAAGACATTTGACAAGATTGGAGGTTACAAATGATAATTGACTCGCTGAGTCCAACAAGGCTTTAACCACTAAAACTTCTCCAGTTTTAGTTTTCACTCCAACACTAACCGTACTCAGCAAAACATTTGAGCCTAATCCTGAAATCACTTTCATTGCTGCAGGCGAGATGATTGCAGAACGATCAACATTTGAATTATTATTATTATTAGGATTTATTTGTTCTTTATGAACCAACAAGTTGTGATTTCCGTTACATTTCGTGCACCTGGGTTGCTTACATTGTTTGGACATATGAGAAGTTGAAAAGCACAAGTAACAAAGTTTATTTTCTTTGACAAATTCACGACGGTGATCAATATTTGCTTGTTTAAACTTCCTACAATCAAGAATATTATGGTTGTCAAGTTTGCAAAATTTACAATTCAAGGAGGTACTATTGTTAGCAATATGAAGTGCCTTTAGTTTAGGTTTGAACTCACGTTTGTGCTCAACAACAGTTTTGTTAGCTTCTGTTAATTCCAATGTCTGACATTTCCTTTCCAAGAATTCAATTAAATTGTCTAATGTCGGAATATCAGAGGAGGCAAATTTATTTTCCCATTCACTTCTATGATTAACTTTGACTTTATTCAGAATTAATTCCTGCAACAAGATTTCATGAAGTGGAGTCTCCGCTTCCAAATTCTCAATGGCACTAAGATTAGATTTTACCTCATTTATCAATTTACGGTAGTCACTTGAAGTACCACTACTACAACTATGAAGATTGAGCAACTGTTTCACATGCTGCGAAACAATCAATCGTTTATTATTGTATCTTTCATCAATCAAATTCCAAGCAACCGCAAAATTACCATCACAAATGGTCAAGTTACCTAATAACTCTTTGGGTTCACCTTGAAGAGAAGACAGCAAATAATGCAACCTTTGCACATTATCGATGCAAGTATTGTTGATAACTAAGCTTTCAAATGTGTTCTTATATGTTAAGTATTTTGTCAAATCTCCCTTGAAACAAGGTAATTCTATGGGTGGGAGTTTCAAATTACTACTGCTTCGAGTGGAGTTATTCGAAATGACAGATGCATTACTAGGACTTGTGGGTCTTTCCCCAGCATCAATCAGATCTTGAATCCTACCGAATATTGCATAATACCTGTTTTTAAACACTTCATGTTCTTCAAAATGATCTTCACTAGACTTTGAATCTAACTGACATTCTAAATATTCCCTAACATCATTAAACTCTTTCCAAATTTCCGGTAATTCATTTTGCCTGGCTATCAATTCATTTCTAGACAGCTCCTCACGGTTCAAGAACTTTTCAAGATGAGTTAGTGATCTTTTTAGTAAGCCACGTTTTTGAATAGCCTTTGCTTCTGATTCAAACGACATGATGAATAATATGACAATTGATTATTATTTATGAAAAACAACTTTCTATTAAATGTACAACAGCGCAATAGCGAACAATTGAATATTTAATTAATTCAAGTCCGTCAAACAAGATTAACAAGCAAGTCAGTACTTCTTTGTTTCAGTATTAGAAGTAGGTTTTAGGATTTTACACAGGATGTCTACCCTAGTCAAGTTAGGACAAGCAAGACAAAAATGGAACAAACTTACAGTTGGTTGAATTATTGTATCACTAATGGTAACATCAGACAGCTCCATGAAGTCGTAGATTTTGTCCAAGATGTCTGGCAAGATTCCCAGAGCGTGACGTCATCTGCGATGTAATGCTGCTGAATGTCTTTTCAAATTAACTTTCAAGGTACCAATATTTCAATTACTGTCACTGATGTTTCAGCTCACAAAGTTTAAAGTTATTATTCAACGGGTACAGTTCCACAGTTTGCTAACCCTTCTGTGCTGCGACACGTTTTTAACAATGCAAGATGATGCAACACTTCACCTCGTGGTTCCATGTATTAGTAATACTGTTCGTAATTGTCTATTTTTTGCACAAATAATACAATAATTTTCAAGTGCAATATCTTCTTATTATTTATTACACAAGATGTCAATGTTCAATTACACACGATGTCAATGTTCAATTACAATTACTGCTTGCAAATATTTCCCGCGTCTCAAACAAGGTCGACGCTGGCTTATGGCGGCAATGCAAGACAATGTCGTAATGTTCCAGTACAATTTAACTTCGCAATATGCAAATATTCACAATCACAATGTTCCAAGTTCCACAAATTTCCTAACACGGCTGTTATTACCAAGAATTATCACGGCCGGTGGACCAAGAATTATGTTGTATTCAAGACAAGTTTTCAATTTGTAGTGGACTGTAAAATGGTAGTTATAACGTCTGCCCAAGGTTGCAAGGTTGGCTTTCGTTACACAATTGAACACAACACAACTGAACAAGCAAACAAGTCCTCTAGTAGGTTTATTTATAAAAACCTTGTATATTATATTGCACTATTAATGAACATAAAGAGATGATTGTGAATTACTGCGAACTTGTCAAACAAACAATCCAAGCAAGAACACCATCCTGTCCTTGTAGCTAGACATGCGACATATTGTCTTCTCCTAACAAGAGAGTTCCTAGTACCAACATGCAACACGAAACACACTACCGCGCAGGGTAGCCAACTTAGAGAAAAAGTCTCAACAGTGATTATACAGTGTTTCTTTTATATCCTTACGGTTTATGGCTATTTACTGTCAACCCATAGCTCACAAATATTGCCAGGGAAGAAACTAATGATTTATGTCTGAATTAACTGGCAATTTTCCTCGAAAATGTTCTCAGAGTACGGTAATTGTAATCAGAGTGTCCGTGTGTCTAATGCCAACCCCTTTGCTCTGATGCATAGATGGCTGTAGGAGGTGGATAGATGGCTATAGTGTGGCCCATTTTCGAGTAATGCACCACTTGGTGGGCAACACTGCATGGTAATGTGTTACTGGCAGAAGTGTAAGGTTGAAGAGATGAGTTTGTTTAGTGTGTGATAATGTGAAGGGTGGAGGAGAAATGGGTTTTACGTCCAAGTTATCACTATTATAACTAGTTTTAGGTACTTGAATCTCGAATCCAGTTTCGTAGCCAGAAAATAATTTGGGGGAGGATCGAAAGTGCCGGGGAGTTTGGGAGCTCACCTCCGGAAAATTTTTAAATATTGAACTAATGAAAATCACATCTTACGATATTTTAGCACCGAAAAACTGGTTAGCAAATTTGTTTACCATACTCTAAGACATGCCAACTTAAACAAAAAAATAGTTACCTAAGTTATAACACTTATTACTATTTATAAGAAAAGTTAAATAACACGGAACAATGGAAATAGTATTACAAGTTCAGCATTTTATTATCAAATAAAATAATGAAATATTTTACAAAATAGAGCTTAAATACCTTAAATGGAAATTTAGGTTTTGATTTCGGGGGAGGTCCGGACCACCTGGATCCCCCTTCCTCACGCCACTACTCGAATCTATTGAGAAAGATGATAAATAAAATCTGAGATCATATAAACTAAAGAAACAATGAAGTAAAATTTTGAAGTCAAAAATAGTTTTTGTTATAATTAGAGCTAGGAATTTTAGGTGCAAAAATTTGATTAAAAAGGTGCAAAAAAGTGCATTAATTTAGCTAAAAAAGGTGCAAATTTTTTTACAAATGTGTAAATTTCACATGTAATTAATAAATAATAAATGAACACCAAGAGTACCAAATCCAATTTTACATCAAATTAGTAAGGACACAAAATTCACTTGTCGTTACTGAGATCACAAGTCCAGAAAACTGTTAAAACAGATAATATTCAATATTTCAATGTTTTTTTTCAGTGAGACTGCACCTTCGGTCACTAAGCAAATACTTATATGTTGAAAAAGAACGTTCAACATCAACAGACACAAGTGGTGCATATTTTGTAAGCAGTCGATAATTTAAATCCTTGTTCGTTGCAACATCCTCAACATCAGGATTTTTGGCTAAGCTCTGTTCTAATTTTTGCTTTCCAATCCCCTCCAGTGCTTTCTTCACATCCATCAGAACAGTCCATTGTGAATCTTTCTCAAGACACTGTTCCTCCAATCTTGTAATGGCAGTAGTCAGGAAAGAGTAACCATGCACAATAAAAAGTTCATCTTGCAACTCCTGTTTACCTGCTAGTTCTCTGGCCTTTTTTACAGCCAAAGAATCATTTGGTTTTTCATATAAGAAATCACACATAGCCTTAAAATTGTTACAAATAAACACTGCAGCCTTTAGCCAAGTACCCCATCTAGTAAGAATTGGAGAAATTGGAAGAGGAAGTCCTGTAACTTCTACATACTTTTGTATCCTAGCAGGAGCTTTTTTGAGTTTGGGCAACACTGCATGGTAATGTGTTACTGGCAGAAGTGTAGGTTGAAGAGATGAGTTTGTTTAGTGTGTGATAATGTGAAGGGTGGAGGAGAAATGGGTTTTACGTCCAAGTTATCACTATTATAACTAGTTTTAGGTACTTGAATCTCGAATCCAGTTTCGTAGCCAGAAAATAATTTGGGGGAGGATCGAAAGTGCCGGGGAGTTTGGGAGCTCACCTCCGGAAAATTTTTAAATATTGAACTAATGAAAATCACATCTTACGATATTTTAGCACCGAAAAACTGGTTAGCAAATTTGTTTACCATACTCTAAGACATGCCAACTTAAACAAAAAAATAGTTACCTAAGTTATAACACTTATTACTATTTATAAGAAAAGTTAAATAACACAGAACAATGGAAATAGTATTACAAGTTCAGCATTTTATTATCAAATAAAATAATGAAATATTTTACAAAATAGAGCTTAAATACCTTAAATGGAAATTTAGGTTTTGATTTCGGGGGAGGTCCGGACCACCTGGATCCCCCTTCCTCACGCCACTACTCGAATCTATTGAGAAAGATGATAAATAAAATCTGAGATCATATAAACTAAAGAAACAATGAAGTAAAATTTTGAAGTCGAAAATAGTTTTTGTTATAATTAGAGCTAGGAATTTTAGGTGCAAAAATTTGATTAAAAAGGTGCAAAAAAGTGCATTAATTTAGCTAAAAAAGGTGCAAATTTTTTTACAAATGTGTAAATTTCACATGTAATTAATAAATAATAAATGAACACCAAGAGTACCAAATCCAATTTTACATCAAATTAGTAAGGACACAAAATTCACTTGTCGTTACTGAGATCACAAGTCCAGAAAGCTGTTAAAACAGATAATATTCAATATTTCAATGTTTTTTTTCAGTGAGACTGCACCTTCGGTCACTAAGCAAATACTTATATGTTGAAAAAGAACGTTCAACATCAACAGACACAAGTGGTGCATATTTTGTAAGCAGTCGATAATTTAAATCCTTGTTCGTTGCAACATCCTCAACATCAGGATTTTTGGCTAAGCTCTGTTCTAATTTTTGCTTTCCAATCCCCTCCAGTGCTTTCTTCACATCCATCAGAACAGTCCATTGTGAATCTTTCTCAAGGCACTGTTCCTCCAATCTTGTAATGGCAGTAGTCAGGAAAGAGTAACCATGCACAATAAAAAGTTCATCTTGCAACTCCTGTTTACCTGCTAGTTCTCTGGCCTTTTTTACAGCCAAAGAATCATTTGGTTTTTCATATAAGAAATCACACATAGCCTTAAAATTGTTACAAATAAACACTGCAGCCTTTAGCCAAGTACCCCATCTAGTAAGAATTGGAGAAATTGGAAGAGGAAGTCCTGTAACTTCTACATACTTTTGTATCCTAGCAGGAGCTTTTTTGAGTTTGGGCAACACTGCATGGTAATGTGTTACTGGCAGAAGTGTAGGTTGAAGAGATGAGTTTGTTTAGTGTGTGATAATGTGAAGGGTGGAGGAGAAATGGGTTTTACGTCCAAGTTATCACTATTATAACTAGTTTTAGGTACTTGAATCTCGAATCCAGTTTCGTAGCCAGAAAATAATTTGGGGGAGGATCGAAAGTGCCGGGGAGTTTGGGAGCTCACCTCCGGAAAATTTTTAAATATTGAACTAATGAAAATCACATCTTACGATATTTTAGCACCGAAAAACTGGTTAGCAAATTTGTTTACCATACTCTAAGACATGCCAACTTAAACAAAAAAATAGTTACCTAAGTTATAACACTTATTACTATTTATAAGAAAAGTTAAATAACACGGAACAATGGAAATAGTATTACAAGTTCAGCATTTTATTATCAAATAAAATAATGAAATATTTTACAAAATAGAGCTTAAATACCTTAAATGGAAATTTAGGTTTTGATTTCGGGGGAGGTCCGGACCACCTGGATCCCCCTTCCTCACGCCACTACTCGAATCTATTGAGAAAGATGATAAATAAAATCTGAGATCATATAAACTAAAGAAACAATGAAGTAAAATTTTGAAGTCGAAAATAGTTTTTGTTATAATTAGAGCTAGGAATTTTAGGTGCAAAAATTTGATTAAAAAGGTGCAAAAAAGTGCATTAATTTAGCTAAAAAAGGTGCAAATTTTTTTACAAATGTGTAAATTTCACATGTAATTAATAAATAATAAATGAACACCAAGAGTACCAAATCCAATTTTACATCAAATTAGTAAGGACACAAAATTCACTTGTCGTTACTGAGATCACAAGTCCAGAAAACTGTTAAAACAGATAATATTCAATATTTCAATGTTTTTTTTCAGTGAGACTGCACCTTCGGTCACTAAGCAAATACTTATATGTTGAAAAAGAACGTTCAACATCAACAGACACAAGTGGTGCATATTTTGTAAGC
The DNA here is from genome assembly GCA_964059195.1 of Ectobius pallidus. NCBI lineage: Eukaryota > Metazoa > Arthropoda > Insecta > Blattodea > Ectobiidae > Ectobius > Ectobius pallidus. The sequence goes on from CAXKWD010000005.1 coordinate 77,402,085, forward strand.
AGTCGATAATTTAAATCCTTGTTCGTTGCAACATCCTCAACATCAGGATTTTTGGCTAAGCTCTGTTCTAATTTTTGCTTTCCAATCCCCTCCAGTGCTTTCTTCACATCCATCAGAACAGTCCATTGTGAATCTTTCTCAAGACACTGTTCCTCCAATCTTGTAATGGCAGTAGTCAGGAAAGAGTAACCATGCACAATAAAAAGTTCATCTTGCAACTCCTGTTTACCTGCTAGTTCTCTGGCCTTTTTTACAGCCAAAGAATCATTTGGTTTTTCATATAAGAAATCACACATAGCCTTAAAATTGTTACAAATAAACACTGCAGCCTTTAGCCAAGTACCCCATCTAGTAAGAATTGGAGAAATTGGAAGAGGAAGTCCTGTAACTTCTACATACTTTTGTATCCTAGCAGGAGCTTTTTTGAGTTTGGGCAACACTGCATGGTAATGTGTTACTGGCAGAAGTGTAGGTTGAAGAGATGAGTTTGTTTAGTGTGTGATAATGTGAAGGGTGGAGGAGAAATGGGTTTTACGTCCAAGTTATCACTATTATAACTAGTTTTAGGTACTTGAATCTCGAATCCAGTTTCGTAGCCAGAAAATAATTTGGGGGAGGATCGAAAGTGCCGGGGAGTTTGGGAGCTCACCTCCGGAAAATTTTTAAATATTGAACTAATGAAAATCACATCTTACGATATTTTAGCACCGAAAAACTGGTTAGCAAATTTGTTTACCATACTCTAAGACATGCCAACTTAAACAAAAAAATAGTTACCTAAGTTATAACACTTATTACTATTTATAAGAAAAGTTAAATAACACAGAACAATGGAAATAGTATTACAAGTTCAGCATTTTATTATCAAATAAAATAATGAAATATTTTACAAAATAGAGCTTAAATACCTTAAATGGAAATTTAGGTTTTGATTTCGGGGGAGGTCCGGACCACCTGGATCCCCCTTCCTCACGCCACTACTCGAATCTATTGAGAAAGATGATAAATAAAATCTGAGATCATATAAACTAAAGAAACAATGAAGTAAAATTTTGAAGTCGAAAATAGTTTTTGTTATAATTAGAGCTAGGAATTTTAGGTGCAAAAATTTGATTAAAAAGGTGCAAAAAAGTGCATTAATTTAGCTAAAAAAGGTGCAAATTTTTTTACAAATGTGTAAATTTCACATGTAATTAATAAATAATAAATGAACACCAAGAGTACCAAATCCAATTTTACATCAAATTAGTAAGGACACAAAATTCACTTGTCGTTACTGAGATCACAAGTCCAGAAAGCTGTTAAAACAGATAATATTCAATATTTCAATGTTTTTTTTCAGTGAGACTGCACCTTCGGTCACTAAGCAAATACTTATATGTTGAAAAAGAACGTTCAACATCAACAGACACAAGTGGTGCATATTTTGTAAGCAGTCGATAATTTAAATCCTTGTTCGTTGCAACATCCTCAACATCAGGATTTTTGGCTAAGCTCTGTTCTAATTTTTGCTTTCCAATCCCCTCCAGTGCTTTCTTCACATCCATCAGAACAGTCCATTGTGAATCTTTCTCAAGGCACTGTTCCTCCAATCTTGTAATGGCAGTAGTCAGGAAAGAGTAACCATGCACAATAAAAAGTTCATCTTGCAACTCCTGTTTACCTGCTAGTTCTCTGGCCTTTTTTACAGCCAAAGAATCATTTGGTTTTTCATATAAGAAATCACACATAGCCTTAAAATTGTTACAAATAAACACTGCAGCCTTTAGCCAAGTACCCCATCTAGTAAGAATTGGAGAAATTGGAAGAGGAAGTCCTGTAACTTCTACATACTTTTGTATCCTAGCAGGAGCTTTTTTGAGTTTGGGCAACACTGCATGGTAATGTGTTACTGGCAGAAGTGTAGGTTGAAGAGATGAGTTTGTTTAGTGTGTGATAATGTGAAGGGTGGAGGAGAAATGGGTTTTACGTCCAAGTTATCACTATTATAACTAGTTTTAGGTACTTGAATCTCGAATCCAGTTTCGTAGCCAGAAAATAATTTGGGGGAGGATCGAAAGTGCCGGGGAGTTTGGGAGCTCACCTCCGGAAAATTTTTAAATATTGAACTAATGAAAATCACATCTTACGATATTTTAGCACCGAAAAACTGGTTAGCAAATTTGTTTACCATACTCTAAGACATGCCAACTTAAACAAAAAAATAGTTACCTAAGTTATAACACTTATTACTATTTATAAGAAAAGTTAAATAACACGGAACAATGGAAATAGTATTACAAGTTCAGCATTTTATTATCAAATAAAATAATGAAATATTTTACAAAATAGAGCTTAAATACCTTAAATGGAAATTTAGGTTTTGATTTCGGGGGAGGTCCGGACCACCTGGATCCCCCTTCCTCACGCCACTACTCGAATCTATTGAGAAAGATGATAAATAAAATCTGAGATCATATAAACTAAAGAAACAATGAAGTAAAATTTTGAAGTCGAAAATAGTTTTTGTTATAATTAGAGCTAGGAATTTTAGGTGCAAAAATTTGATTAAAAAGGTGCAAAAAAGTGCATTAATTTAGCTAAAAAAGGTGCAAATTTTTTTACAAATGTGTAAATTTCACATGTAATTAATAAATAATAAATGAACACCAAGAGTACCAAATCCAATTTTACATCAAATTAGTAAGGACACAAAATTCACTTGTCGTTACTGAGATCACAAGTCCAGAAAACTGTTAAAACAGATAATATTCAATATTTCAATGTTTTTTTTCAGTGAGACTGCACCTTCGGTCACTAAGCAAATACTTATATGTTGAAAAAGAACGTTCAACATCAACAGACACAAGTGGTGCATATTTTGTAAGCAGTCGATAATTTAAATCCTTGTTCGTTGCAACATCCTCAACATCAGGATTTTTGGCTAAGCTCTGTTCTAATTTTTGCTTTCCAATCCCCTCCAGTGCTTTCTTCACATCCATCAGAACAGTCCATTGTGAATCTTTCTCAAGACACTGTTCCTCCAATCTTGTAATGGCAGTAGTCAGGAAAGAGTAACCATGCACAATAAAAAGTTCATCTTGCAACTCCTGTTTACCTGCTAGTTCTCTGGCCTTTTTTACAGCCAAAGAATCATTTGGTTTTTCATATAAGAAATCACACATAGCCTTAAAATTGTTACAAATAAACACTGCAGCCTTTAGCCAAGTACCCCATCTAGTAAGAATTGGAGAAATTGGAAGAGGAAGTCCTGTAACTTCTACATACTTTTGTATCCTAGCAGGAGCTTTTTTTAGCAATTTTTTAATGCAAGACAGAAATTCATTTGCAAATGAATATTCATATATTATTGCCTCACACACTCGATGCAATGCGTGTGCAATACAGGTAACATGTCTTAGATTAGAGTACATAGGCTTAAGGTTGGCGATAGCCAATAACATGTAAGATGCTTGATCTGTAAGTACCAGCCACACTCGATCATATTCTATACCATCGGGCCACAGTACAACACATGCATGTTGAAACTTTGCATCACACTAGCATTGTTTGTTTTGTTCAAAAAGCATGTTTTCAACAACATGGGTTTCACTTGCTTTCCATTTAGGGGTGCTACTAAAATGTTTAGAACATATCTCATCTGTCTGTCAGTGGTTTCATTTAATATAAAGTATACTGGATTTTCACCTACTACTTGCCTGATCTGTTTTAATTTTTCTTCATGCAAAGGCTGAAGATATGATTTCCGTAAGGTGCTCTCATCTGGGATAGATTTCCCAGTATATTTCTGCAAATATACTTTCATAACAGGGTTGTTAAGCTTGGAAAGAGGAATACCACATGCCACAAATGTCTTTGCTGTATCGTTAAAAAAATAATTTTTATTTTCTGAACTCGAAGAAGCAAACGCCTCGCCAATAAATTGTTGTCGCACTCCGTTTTTACTACATTGTAGTTCCTTATTCTTCACGTGTTTTGCACTACCTACATGCTGCGTAATACGATTACGTTGATGTTTTTCATCAATTGTTATTGAAACTTCACAAACATTGCACCTCAGAACAGACCCGTCACTCTGAATTCCATCTTCACTAAACTGTCTAGCAATGTCACGTAGCTTCCCGGTGTTCAGTTTTTTCGGCATACTGGTAACACAGGAAAATAACAGACCGTACTAGTCAAATGTTTATTTTCAACTGAATTGGCGCTGATAGCTGCGTGGTTCCCACCTCCCTTTCCCATACAATAGCTTTCGTCTAACGGGACTGCACTGAAAATTGTAGTAAAGTAATCCTTGGGTTTCTTTTTAAAGCGGAGCATTTTGCTGCAGCAGCGCTTTACCCCCACTCTACCTGCCCGTGCAGCGAACTCAAATCTCGCTTTACGACTGCTGCACGGTTTCGCTGCACGAAATGTCATGGCGGACTAGGTGATCATCGAAAATTTCCTTGATGGATTTAACATCATTGTTCAAATTCCCGAGTACGAACGCCTTCTTCAGCACAGTTAGTATCATGTGATTTTACCTGTATTTCATATTGTACAATAATTATTATTCCCATTCCCGTATAATTGTTATTTTCACGTGTCTTAACAATGTTAATAGGGATGTAAACATTGCCGGTGTCATCCAGCATGCTCTCAGCTGATCGACTTTGCCGTTCTTTTTTGTCTGCAGCGGTCGTAAAGCGCTTTACAGTTTTGCTTTAAAAAGAAACGCACAGGAAGTGATGCGGTGTTGTCAGTTGTCACAGATTTTCGTTGTTCCTAATTGAGGAACGATTTTTTAAAGCTAGATCTGTGCTTTTACAAGTTTTTGTATAAGCATTACAATTTATGTTATAATTGTGCATATTTTATGAAAGCATATTTGAAGAAATATAAAAAATATATTATGGCATGGGAATAAAATTCATCCATTGAGCCAAAAAAAAGTTTTAAAAGGTGCCAAAAGGTGACAAAATTAAGAAAAGGTGCAAAAAGGTGCTTGCATCGGAAAAAAGTGCAAATAGGTGCAGTCAAATCACAGGTAGGCGTGTTTGTTTAATGTTTTATTTGCAAGACCAGTTTATTTAGACATTATAATAGGAAAAAAATTAAGGTGCAGCACCTAAAATTCCTAGCTCTAGTTATAATGAAGAATGCATTGATTTATGTTAATTATAACGCACTTTGTACAATTCATGTAAAGAGATACAATCTTCAGTGTTGATGTAGATTTTCCTCGCAAAGATAACTACAATTTTACACAAACCGTTCTTGACAGCTTGACCAAACAGAATAAAATTACATCCATGCATCACAATAATAACTGTTCGATTTTTCGCGATAGAAACAAAATTGTGTTATTTTTCGTTCTCGTGTTTTGTTTTTTTAATAACCATTACTCAATTACTCATACTCCTTTTAAACGTGTGTTTATTCATATACCATATAGGCTTACTTTTTCAAATCATGCAAAAAAAAAATAGTTTGACTCTGCCATTCTACCTTATCCTACACACAACCATTGTGAAAGAATTAGGCCTATCATTCCAATGTCATATTTTGTTTAGAATAAAACAAACTAAAGTTCATAACAACTCAGTTTAGGAGGAATAAATAAAATCTAGGTTAAGGTATGCAAGGGGAAAATTTGAAAAAGATTGCTATTCATTGCATATTTTCACAATGCCGATCATCTAGGTATCACTATACTGTATAGAATACGTATTCATCCCATATCCTTACAGTGTAATAATACAATAAAATTAATGCTGTGTCTCAGGTAATGTGTAAAAAAAATACTGACAATGCGGTTTATAGCCTATATCAGACGTAGTAATTCAAACCATTAGGCAAGGTTGGCACAAAGACAGCATCTTTGATATATCCCCACAAAAAGAAGTCGCAGGGGGTGAGATCTGGAGATCGCGGAGGCCACGGCATCATCAGCCTGTTGTCGCGATCACACCCACGCCCAATCCAACGTCGTGGCAGATTGTTGTTTAGGTACCTCTCTGTTTAGTTCTCTGCAGGCTTGATACGTGGATTTTTGCAAGCTTTGTTAATACAATTGTCGCTCACGGTCCACGTCGTCTGGTGTTCTGGACAGACGTCCAGTTGATTTCTTCTTGCACAGGCAAGCAGTTTCTTTAAATTGTGCATACCATGCATGAATTGTCTTGTCTGTTGGTGGATCCTTTCCATATTCCCTCCGAAAGAGACATTGGACGGAGATTACTGACTTCCTAGCATGGAATTCCAGCACAGAAAATGCTTTCTCACCAGCCGTGAACGCCACTTTCATTTAATGCTGCCTGGCAGCCGAAAATTGAAACTACCTTCCATTGTTGCGAGTATAAATGAAATTTCCAGAGTTTCTTTATGTTACTATCAGAGGTTAGAAAAAATATCCTCAATAACCACTCTGCAATGGTTTTTTAAAACTCCGGAGAGCATTTTGAATTACCCTGTATTCATATTACTAGTGTTCCAGATTTTATACTACCACAAATATTATCTACACCCACGGATAAGCATGTAACCTACAGCTATTCTGTCTGCACGAATATTCAAAATATACACCTGAAGATGACGAATTAACGTCGAAATGCGTCGTGTAAGAAGAAGTCAACTGCCTTTTATTATAAGACCTGGAACATTTTTAAGGACTTTAAACATTTTTTAAATGTGTTAAGAATTTTAATAGGGTTATGACTATTGTGATATATGTAGGCCTACATAAGTATTTTATATATTTATAGACTAGTAGCTCGTGCTGGTTTTAAACAAGGTAAAATAGCATGGGATAAATTATGTTTTTTAAAATAGATTAGATGTCTAAAATTTTATTACATACTGAGCATAGGTGGACATTACATTAACAAAATCAAATTACCTAAGGTGATGGCTCTGTCATTCCTGTCGCACCCCTTTCTATTTAGAGATTCAATTAAATAATTTATATATTAACTGAAAAATTAAATTTTTACGTATACAGAAATGAACTGTCATAAAACGATATTTAGGACATTTATAGAATATGTACACATGACTGAATCGGTAGTAAGAAAACAGAGTATTGGTAAAAAGTTTCCTGTTTAAATTTGAATGATTCAACACAACCCTATAGGAATAAAGGTTCCATAAGGCTGTTTGTTATTCAATGCTGATTATTTATTAAAATGGTGTAGCCTATATTGTTGTAAAAACTTTTTTTCTCAATTAGTTTTAAATGATTTCAGAAGAAATGAATTATAGAAGCTTCCCTTCTCTTGCAGTCATATTATTTTTAATATTCAACTTTCATTTGTGCGAGCTTAACTATCTAATCAAGATGACTCCCTGATCCGTACATGTACAAAATACCTAACGGATGGATAAAAAGTTAAAAGAAAGTTACATTTTCCTACACATACGCCCGATTCTATGTCGTATACTGAAAAATGAGGATTTGATCTAGATATGGTACCTTGTTTGGATACAAATTTTTTAATCACTAGAGCGCTGTTAAGTGTTTCAACAATATATCAGCTGCAGGAATATTGTAAGTGATGTGTCTTGCCTCAAAAAAGCAAAGGAGTGATATAATATAAGGAATTCACGCCGGTAAATACATTGTTCAGTAAATCTAAAAAGCTTGAGTATAGGCTGGAAATCTGCATTTAAATTTATGACCAATGTCTACTCTGTACGAGCACAACCTTATGTGTCTGAGGATGCAAACACTGAAGGGGAAAGTGGGAAAGAAACACAAATGTTTCGAAACTTGTGCCGACACAAAAAAAAAAATTATAGGCCTACCAGATCAATTTGGAAATACCTATCCGTTCTAGGAAAAACACCACGGTTCAGCTACAAGAAAATCTCGTAGAAAAATAGAATAATAGACAATAAACGTCTAGTGTCTGCGAGCTGGCACCATTCTGGAATACCTAAACCAGGGGTGCTCAAACGGTCGATCGCGATCGACAAGTCGATCGCGAGTGCTTTTTGAGTAGATCTCGAGAAGAAAAAAAATTTTAATAAGTAGGTAGGTAACTAATAAAATAACACTGCTTGCGGCAAAAGGTGGCTTTATCAAAGGAACGCGCGGCACTTGTCAAAGAAAAGCCGCGTTGTTTCTAGACTAGACAGTGGAGTCTAGTCTAGAAACAACGAGAGACAGTACAGTCTAGTTTCGGGCGGCGCGTTTGACGGGAACATTCGAGACTTTCGTTCACGCCGATATAAATGTTGCGCCTGCAGGAATTGGAGTCATTCTGAATTGTAACTTGATGGCGATACTACGTCGATAAGTACAAAGTTTATTATTAAATAGTGGAAAATGAGTGCAGTGAAGAAATCTAAAACGTATCATTTTAATAAGGATTGGGAGGAAGAATTTTTCTTTTGTATGGTGAAGGATAAGTGCATTTGTGTTATTTGTCGTGCGTCAGTTGCAATACCTAAGCGTGGTAACTTAGAGAGGCATCATAAAACGGTTCATAAAAACTATGAAAAGGATTTTCCGCCACAGAGTGAATTAAGAAAACTAAAGGTACGTGATTTGATATCTTGTTTGAAAAAAGAACAATCCATGTTCACAAGACCAGTCAAACAATCAAAAGCTGCTACGATCGCGTCATTTAAAATATCTCATATATTGGCGAAACACAAGAAACCATTCGAAGATGGATCGGTGGTGAAGGAAGCATTTATTGAAGCGGGTGAGACTTTATTTGGAGATTTTAAAAATAAAACAGAAATCATGTCTGCTATTAGAGAACTTCAGTTATCTCGTCCGACTGTCACAAGGCGTATTGAAGTCATGAGCCAGGACATCGCAGATAAACTAAAACATGATATCATGGAATGTACATACTTTTCTTTACAGTTCGACGAATCCACCGATATGACAGACACTGCCCAGCTGTGTATTTTTATTCGGATGGTATTCAATGACATGTTGGCTAAGGAAGAATTTTTGACAATCATACCTCTGAAGGGGAAGACCCGTGGCGAAGATATATTTGACGTTTTCTTCAATTTTGTAAAAAACTACGAGCTACCAATATATAAATTAGTGTGCATTACAACCGATGGAGCACCAGCAATGACTGGAAACAAAAACGGTTTTGTGGCATTGTGTCGAGCTAATGAAGAATTCCCTTCATTTTTTTCATTCCATTGCATTATACATCAACAAGTTTTGTGTTCAAAAGTTTTAAACACGGAGGAAATTATGGGCATTGCGACAAAAATTGTGAATTCCATCCGTGCACGTAGCTTGCAACGGCGGCTCTTTCAGTTGCAGTTGGAAGATAGGGAGTCAGCTGAACACACTGATTTAGTTCTTCACACGGACGTCAGGTGGTTGAGTCGCGGAAAATTCCTAGAAAGGTTTCAAGAATTATTGCCCGAAATAACAGCTTTTCTAGACGAAAGAGGTGATGACACTCAGATTTTGAAAAACGAAAAATGGCTAAATGATTTGGCATTTTTGACTGACATCACAATGCACTTAAACACCGTTAACTTGGAGCTTCAAGGTAAAGGAAAAACTATTATTGAGATGATTAGCGCAGTAAACGCATTCAAAAGTAAATTGCAACTTATGATAGATCAACTGAAAAGAAAGGATCTGAAACATTTTCCGTCTTTGAAAGCAAGGATTCCTCAGTTGAATTATGATACGTATGAGGCTGAATTATCAAATATTTTGGGACAATTCGAAATGCGTTTTCATGATTGCAGTAAATTGGAAAATATAGCATCATTTATGAGTTATCCTTTTTCATGTAAAAACATTGAGGAATTAGCTACTGAAATAGCCAGTCAGTTTAATATGAACTCATGTTCTGTTGAAAATGAGTTGGTGCAGATTATATCAGATATACATCTCAAAGCTACAGCATCTGATACAAATTTCTGGTGTTTTATATCTGAAGATAAATATCCGAATGTAAGGCAAATCGCCCTTCAACTGACGGCATTTTTTGGGTCAACTTACTTGTGCGAGTCTGCATTTTCTGAAATGAAGATAATTAAGTCAAAATATCGCAATCGACTAACTGACGATCATATGTCATCATGCTTGCGATTAGCACTCAGTGGTTACGTACCATCTTATGAAAAGTATGCTGAGGACATGCAGTGCCACGCTTCAACATCCAAAGCCACTCCTTAGTTAAGTTTAACACCATATGTAACTCTTTTGTTTTGTAACAACCAATAAACTCGCAATTTTGAATAACTATGAGTTTTTTCATTGATATTGTAGAGAAGAACCTAACTAAACCTAACCCAAACCTTGACTAAAATAATGTACCTATACTGCGCAGAAAGCTAATATCTATATATGCTACGGTACGCCCTACCTAGGTAGGTAGGGTGTATCGTGTATGTACGACAACCCTGCATCACACACACTTGCAGTCTCTCAGAGTCGATCGTAAGTAGTCTAAAAATATTGAGGTAGATCGCCAGCAGTTCAAGTTTGAGCACCCCTGACTAAACCATTCCCCTTGCATTACCCCTTCGACGACCCACTCTGATACAGCGCACCTCTTGAGTAACATACGGAGCGTGGAAGTAGTCAGTGGTGTATGGGTACGAACAAGACGCAGCTTTGTTGGTCCCCTTCCTGGTCGCTACGCTGTTGAGCCAGGCGCCGGGCATGAATTGTGTATGCGCAAGACGCAGCCTGGTCGCTAACCGGCAGTGTGGGCACTGCCATGTTATGGATTAATTTTCTGAATTAACTCCATTTTTATTTTTATTTATTTGTTATTATCTTCCTATTCATAAGGGTTTGGAGACACAGAAGACAATGGGAATGAGTTTATGAATTCAAATTCATTATAGGAAGCTTCATCAAAATTAGTTACATGTAAAATATGTGACAAGAGTATTTCACTGCTTCACAGAGTTACTAAATTGAATGTGTATTTTATAGTAAATTTAATGCTCTACAGCTTTTCTTCTAAAAGTATTCGTTGTAAACCTAATACTTTAGGTGCTAGGATACAAAGTTCGCCGAAAAAGTGGCGTATTATTATTATTACTGTTTTCTTTAGTTGGTGCGACCAGTGTATTCAATCTTCAGAGCACAAGAAGACAATAAAAACGAAAACACTTAATCCCGCAACACGAAAATTAACATAATATAAAATTATTAGATTACTATAAATTATACAAAAATACTGAATATAAACCATACAAGTCAGTAACTGTAGCCATGACTGATCTCTGCAATCCCTTCATTGAGTAGTAACAATATTTATTTTAGTGGTCTGAGCTGATTACAAAGGATGTCTCTTATAAACAGTCCTTCGATTGCGTAAGTGCACACGTGCGACGCCTGAATCTAGACTACAAGCTTGTGGCTGGTAGCAGGAAAAAAGAGACCTAGCATTCTACCAACAATCTGCGACCTGTCCAGATGGCTGGCAAGAGACCATCCAAGGGGCGTCTTGTTCACCCTCGTAAGAAGACATCAGACATGACTTCATTCTTCCTGCTGCCTGCGGCATGCGACCATCCCGGTTCCGTCTTGCGCGTACCCTATGGGTTCGAACAAGACGCAGCTTGGTTGGTCCCCTTCCTGGTCCCTACGCTGTTGAGCCAGGTGCCGAGCATGAAGTATGTATGCGCAAGACGCAGCCTGGTCGCTAACTGGGAGTCGCATGTTATGGATTAAGTTTCTGAATTATCTCCTTTATTTTCATTTCTTTGTTATTATATTCTCATTCATAAGGTTTTGAAGACACAGAAGACAATGGGAATGAGTTTATGAATTTAAACTCATTACAGGAAGCTTCATCAAAATTAGTTACATGTAAAATATGTCACAAGATTCACTGTTTCACAGAGTTACTAAATTGAATGTGTATTTTATAGTAAATTTAATGCTCTACAGTTTTTCTTCTAAAAGTTTTCGTTGTAAACCCAATACTTTAAGTGCTAAGATACAAAATTCGCTGTAAAAGTTGCGCAAAATCTTTTTTTCGGCAAAAAAGTAGATTTTTGGCAGGGAATATACATTTTTTAAACGGTTTGATATGGAGAACCACTGTATGGATAGACACATTATTATTATTATTATTATTATTATTATTATTATTGTTTTCTTGAGTTGGTGTGACCATTGTATTCAGCACAAGAAGATAATAAAACGAACACACTTAACCCCGCAACACGAAAATTAACATAATATAAAATTATTAGGTTACTATAAATTATACAAAAATACTGAATATGAACCATACAAGTCAGTGACTGTAGCCATGACTGATCTCTACAATCCCTTCATTGAGTAGTAACAATATTTATTTTTGTGGTCTGGGCTGATTACAAAGGATATCTCTATATATATAAAAGGCTTTGTTCTGACTGACTGACTGACAGGAATCAACGTAGAGCCTAAACTATAACAGGTAGAGACTTGGAATTTTGACAGTATCTTCGTTTCATAGTGTAGGTGCTCACTAAGAAAGGATTTCGAAAAATTCTGATTTTAAATGCAAAAAATCAAATGTTTTTGAGAATACTTAATCCCTTCTTACACAGAATTATCGAATCTGAATCACATTTGACATTAAAACATATTGTTTCCTATGGGTTTCAGATGGGTTTGGAATTAAATTAAATGGAAGTTTGACAATTACAGTTGGCTTTGTCTATTTTTGTCATAACCTGGCGATAAATCTTTCGCGATCGCTTGAATGTTGTAAGCCTTAATATGGTCAAACATTGTTTTATTTGGACGAAACTCACTATACAGGGGTTTTCTGGACCAAGGAACTCGAATCTGTGGTCGCTTTTACCAGGTGACGCTATGTAATCGTGGTATGTAGTCCACGTGATTTAGGTGTTAATAAATATAATGATTTAACTATTATGCTCTTAATTTTTAATTTTTAAAATAGTTATCGCGGGCGAAGCCGCGGGCACATGCTAGTCTCTTATAAACAGTCCTTTGTTTGTGTAGCGATTGCGTAAGAATAAAAGTGCAACGCCTGAATCTAGACTACACGCTAGCGGCTGGTCGCATGAAAAAAAGAGACCTAGCATTCTACCAACAAACTGCGGCCTGACCAGATGGCTGGCAAGAGACCATCCAAGCTGCGTCTTGTTCACCCTCGTAAGAAGACATGACTTCATTCTTCCTGCTGCCTGCGGCATGCGACCATCCCGGTTCCGTCTTGCGCGTACCCTATAAATTATGAAGTTTCTTTAACAGATAGCAGAAAATTTTGTTACTTCTGCACAAAAATATGTTAATTAGATTTAATTATTATGAACCTGAGACTTCAGAACGCAAGTCCAAGACGTTACTATCTCGACCACCCCGTTAGGTTTACGGAAATAATTATTTCTAAACTTTCAGAGCCATACGTGAACACTGTTTGATAATACCGTTGCCATGGAAACTGAGCCCTTTTTCGGGGGTTTTTAGGGCTACAATTTAAAAAAAAACTTACTTTTTGGAATTTTTCTGTGGTTTACGGCCTAAAAGCTATATGTGTACCAAATTTCAAGTACCTAGCTCATTTGGAAGTGGGCAAACATTAATGTCAGTGAGCCGAGCCGAACACTTTTTCGGAGGTTTTTAGGGCTAAAAATTTAAAAAATAAACTTTTTGGAATTTTTCTGTGGTTTAAAGCCTAAAAGATATATGTGTACCAAATTTCAAGTTTCTAGGTCATCTGGAAGTGGGCAAACATTAATGTCGGTGAGCCGAGCCGAGTCATTTTTCGGTTGGTTTTTAGGGCTAAATATTGAAAAAATAAACTTTTTGGAATTTTTCTGTGGTTTACAGCCTATAAGCTGCATACAGCCTATACAGCTTTGATTTACCCGGTTATACAAAAAACGTTAAAATGAATAAGTACAGCAAATGCGATAGTTTAGTGGTCTATTGCAAGAATAATACAGACTTCACTCTCACTGACATAGAAATTTCAGAATGTAATTCTTTGCATTTAAATTTTACGTTTGGCAACAATACATTTTCATTAACAGCTATTTATAGATCACCGAACACCTGTAAATATGATTTCCTTGATAATTTTGAACGCTTTTTAATAAATTCAAAGCAAACAGATAACCATCTAATTGTTGGCGACATAAATATTCAGATTATTGAAAATCATTTAGATATTACTGGAAACAGGTATATGGATATGTTACATGCACATGGTTTTGTAAATTTTTTAAATGGCGTTACGAGACCAGGCTCGGAAACTTGCTTAGACCATATATTTTTTAAAACTAAAAAGAAATGGAAATTTATACCAGGAATTTTCTGTAGCGCCGTAACTGACCACTATGCCGTTTTTTCTCTACTAAAAATCCTAATGGTCACATTTCGAAATCCCCAGGTACTCAACAATCTTTGCCCATTTCAAATAACATTAACAATGAAAAATTAGTCTCGCTTATTGAGAGAGAAACCTGGGACTCTGTGTATAAATGTAAAGATCCAAATACTTCTTTCCAGTTATTTTATAATTTAATTAAGAAATACATAATAAGTAGTTCGACCAGCAATCAAAAGCTTCCTCATAAATTCAAAAAAATTAAGCCATGGATCACTGTAGGCATAATCAAATCTATTCGTACTAGAGACAAGATTGCGAGAAAAGTAATTCATGACCCAAACAATGAAAATTTGAAAATTTATTATAAAAATTATAGAAATATGCTGACTCTTGTTATAAGAAATATGAAGATTAGTTATTATAAATTAAAATTTGAAGAATATAAGAACAACCCTAGGAAATTTTGGCAAACTGTTAATGAAGCCACAGATATAGGTACTGAAAAAAATAAATCGGTTTCAGAATTAATAAATGAAAATGGTACTCACATAACAAACAAAGAGGATATCGCAAATGAATTTAATAAATACTTCTCAAAAATAGGGCACAGTGTAACCTCAAACGTTAATAAGGCATCGTCAGACTCTTCGGAGTACAATAAAACAGCCATGAATCCAATCACATCTATGTTTCTCAGTCCTGTTAATGAATGCGAAATTATTAACATTGTGAAGACCTTAAATAATAATGTAGCTCCAGGCATTGATGGAATAAAAAACATTACATTGAAATCTATCATTAAATATATTGTAAAACCTCTTGTCTATATTTTCAATCTTTGTTTCACAGAAGGTGTTTTCCCCAATACTCTAAAAAATGCTGTGATAATACCTATACATAAATCCGGGAAAATGAATGATTTAAACAATTATAGACCAATATCACTTCTTCCGGCCTTTTCCAAGATACTAGAGAAATGCATAAAAGTTAGGCTACTAAACTATTTACAAAAACATGAAATTATATCAAAAAATCAATTTGGTTTCCAGAGCAACATATCTACTGACGATGCTTTTATTAACGTTACAGGTAACATTATTAAAGAATTAGACAAAGGTAATAATTGTTTAGGAATTTTCTTGGACTTACGTAAAGCTTTTGATACTGTTATTCACTCGATACTATTAGATAAACTGAATAAGATAGGAATTAGAGGAACAGTTTACAAATTATTTGAATCATATCTGAGCAATACTGTAGATGTATAATGACAAAGGTTGACAGCCATATAAGTGAAATATCAAATATTGATATTGGTGTGCCACAAGGAACGATATTAGGACCAATCTTATACTTAATATATGTAAATGATTTGCTAAATTTAAACCTAGATCAAATAAATGGCTCCATATTTTCATACGCAGATGACACTGTTGTGATTTTCAGTGGTCATTCATGGGAAGTAGCATATAAATACGCTAATACTGGCATGAAAATTATAAAAAAATGGTTCGATTCTAACCTTCTGTCACTAAACGTGGATAAATCAACATTAGTTCCTTTCTCATTAACATCTACTGGTCAGATAGCGCGGAAAAATGTACAAATTTAAATTTAATAATACATAATTGTAATTTTGATGTGAATTGTAAATGCTTACCACTGAAAGAAACAGCCGTTGTGAAATATTTGGGTATTTTTATTGATAAACACCTTAAATGGTCTCACCATGTTAACTACATCTGTAATAGACTACGCCGAACAATTCATAAATTTGTCATTTTACGCCACTGTATGCCCATTACTGTTTTACGTTCCGTTTATCTAGCACTTTTCCAGTCCATTATTCAATATGGCATTCTCGTCTGGGGAGGATTAGCGAAAACTACCCTTAAGCCCCTCTGCCTTTTACAAAAAAGAATAATAAAAATCTGTCTAAGAAAACACATTGATTACCCAACTAGCCTAATATTTTCGTAATTTAATGTTTTAAGTTTGGACCAAATTTACAAATTTTCTATATTAAAATATTTTCACAAACATCGTATAAAATACTCTTCCAGTGATCATATCTACAAAACTAGACGAAATACTAATTTACTCCTATTAGAACCCAAATGTCTCACATCGGCAGGATTAAAGCATAGCATTAATTTTGGACCGCGCTTCTATAACTCAATTATCAGAGAAAATCCTGATCTCTCAGCATACTCCACTGTTAAATTTAATAGATATGTAAAGAATTTTTTGTAATTTTTTAGCTTTTAAGTAATTTTTGTTTCACTCCTTTTATGTAGGCCTATTTATGTTTTTATGTTTAATGTTTTTGTTTTACTTTCTTTTTTAGTTAAGCACATTATACACTCTATTTCTTTGTCTCTCCTCTTTCTTCACTTTGATATTTTTGAAACGGCACCCGAGCACGAGCAGTCTTGCTCATTCGGGTGTATTACTAAATGTAATACCTCTTGTAATATCTCTTGTAATAAATAAATAAATAAATAATAAAAATAATAAATAAGCTATATCTGTACAAAATTTCAAGTTTCTAACTCGTCTGGAAGTGGGCAAACATTAATGTCGGTGAGCCGAGCCGAGCCCTTTTTCGGGAGGTTTTTAGGGCTAAAAATCGAAAAATAAACTTTTTGGAATTGTTGTGTGGTTTACGGCCTATAAGCTATATCAGTGCAAAATTTCAAGTTTCCAGCTCATCTGGAAGTGGAAAAACATTAAGGTCGGTGAGCCGAACCGATACCTTTTTCGGGGGGTTTCAGGGCTAAAAAATAAAAAAAATAACTTTTTGGAAATTTCCTGTCGTTTACAGCCTAAAAGCTATACGTGTACCAAATTTCAAGTTTCTAGTTCATCTGGAAGTGGGCTAACATTAATGTCAGTGAGTGAGTGAGTGAGTGAGTGAGTCAGCCATGTGGCTTTATATTATAGGGATTAGAATTTCTTATCTGGGAAGTGGATGTTACCTAATGTAGAAGACGACATAAAACAGTTGTTGAAAGTTTAAAAAGGCAAAACAGACAAATTCAAAGAAGATAGCAAAGAAATCACAGCAAAATAATTGTTTCGTATGAGCTACTGCATTTTTAAATATATTATATTGCAGAAAAATGAAACCATTCACAATGGGGTGAATGTTAAAGACCGTTTAGTTTAGTAAGTACTACCACTTAAACTCGACCCGTGGCAGTGACATTCAATTTATAAGATCGTGTAAAGAAAGTAGTTTTTAGTTTTACGAAGTTTCAGTGCGTTGATCGTATAGCTACAGTGACCGGCATGATCCGTGCTCCGTGACGTCATACTACAGAGCAGCCACGCTCTTTGCTCGGCAATAACTCCGTACTGAGCACAGCGTGGAGAAATGGTTCTCCTGGCCAGTGCAGTGGCGGTACGACGTCTATGCACTGACAGAGTGCGCCCCGTTTTCGTAGAAAGTATGGGAATAGCACAATTACAATACATTTGTACGAAAACAAAAGAGTACAACTGTGATAAATCAATGTAACAGAACAGTTTTGTTTGTAATGAAATTTAATATAGACCCTACTTACAATAGTCTGAAATGCATGATACATCCAGGTGCGGAAGCGTCCGCATACTTAAATGAGGCTCCGAAACTGCTATAAACTACAAATCCATAAAACATGAGAATACTTTAAGCAGTACTGCAAAACTTTGTCTGCTCGGAAACTGAACAATGTTAAAGTATACGAAATATACAAAATACACAAAATATACAAACTACACAAAATATACAAATTAAACTATACACCTTTGTGAAAAAAGTAGCCTATAGGCCTATTCAGACTTGTGATACACACCATTACTTTGTGTCACCATCGTGCCCAAGCTCAAGGCATTGTCGAGATTTTTCCTCTCTTTTCTCGCTCACTGGTTTGCAATATTTGGCGTCATAGTCTGGCTAACACACAAACGAAGAACATTTTTTAAGTTCTGATCAGATAGGTGATTTCTATGTTGTGGTTTGTAGATCTTCATACACGAAAAGAACTGTTCACATATATAGGCCTACGTCGATCCAAATATACTCATCATTCTATTATTGATCCCATTCTAGTTTGATCTTAGTCAAAACAAAGAGGAGGAGAACTCAGAGAGAGTTCGCGGAAAATCCGCATCATGTGACAAAACGTGATTGGTTAATGTCATTAGCATGCGCCATTACCAGGGCGTGGCTAACAAGTATTCGTAAGTTCATGCAATAATAATATCAACATTTACACGTGAAATAACAAACTCTCACTGGCATTGTCATCATTATAGTAGGCTATATCAATTAGCAAACAAAACAAAGGATTAATTGTTCACGACGACCCTGCGGGTGAGTTGTACTGAGAATAAACAAACTAACATTAAACATGGTGAACACGTGCGTTCTCACGTGCGGGCTATGACAGCCACGCCTCTTTGTTTTGAACAGGATCGTTCTTAAATGGGACAGAGAATAGCAGCTAATATATGTAATCGATGGAATCATGCCTGGGGAAATCTTCTATAAAATATAGGTAGATCCTTTTTGTTTTGAAATCGGTCTTTCATTTTAATATCACTTTGCAAATCAATGACTTCTAGTTGCAATGACGTTGGAACACCGTTAATATCCACAGAAAATGGTGTCGCAAATGTGCAAATATCAGATTGGAGGTTTGCAAAAACTTGAAATCGGCAATCAAATTCCTGATCCAGTTCTTCTAATATTTGCACATAATTATTTATATCTGTAATCGGATGACATACTGTTGACAATTTTGGAAAATGTGACGTGTCTCCGAGTGTGAGCTGACGTTTTCATAAGTCTAGTTTTACTTTGAATGCACTAAATTTACCATACAGTTCTACTACTGCACTGAACGCCACTGCGCTGGTGCGTATTAACAGCAATACAACTCAACTGCTCGCTCTCCGAAGCTATTGCGGGATGACTGGCTCTTACGTCACAACTGCAGCATCTGCCGGACACTGGTATAGCATATACTGTATAACTTTCAAAAGTGTGCTCCTCATAGTCGCACTTAGTGCCCTGAGTAAATGAAGTTTCAGATGTCACTGCAACGCCACTGCTGCATAATAGTACTGCAGTGCATTGACGTCATGTTGTTTACATGGAAAAAAAGTGGAAAGAGGATGAAGTCTCGTTTCTCCTACAATTTCAGTTCCCGATGCCTGAACAGTTCCACTTGGTTGTTCAGAGGTCTTCGTAATAAATCCAGCTGTCAGAAATGGAAAATGATGTGGAATAGCCCAGCACAAGTGCATTAAGTAAAATAAAACCCCACATGTAGTCAAAATTAGCATCAATTAAATGATAGGGTTATTAGTTAGAGATCTGGAACTATTCAGAAATGTTAGTATGTTGTTTTTACAGAGAAATAGTTTTATAAAGAAGTTGCACGTGCAGCAATAAATGGTTCTGTAAAATTTGTAGAAAATAACTTGTATTTAACTTATACATTAATGATTGTTGCGCAACATTTCTGGCGTATAAGTGGAGCCTATGTTCTATAACACAGCCTAACAAAAAAGAACTTTCTGTTTGGTGTCTCAGATATTTTACTGGATTTTGGCTATATTTAGTGCGCTGATTCCAAATATGCAAACAGCTTTTCTCTACCAGCTCTACTTTTATATAGATTTCATTCGTGAACTCTTAGTCTAGCGAAACAAAGTCTTGCTTGATAATATAGCTAGTGAAGGTTCTTGACCAAACTTTGGACACGTAGGACGAAAACTGTACGAAATACAGAAAAACTAAAAGCTGAATTATTTTTGGCCCTCAAATTTACAGCTAATAAGTCATAAACGACCGTACAATCTGTGATAATATAAATGTTTTGAAACACCCCATGTTATATTGTTATTGTAATGTTAATGTAATGTTTTTCTTCACATGATTTAGAAGCTGAAAATAGGCAGTTTTTTTAAAATTTATATCAAACGTAAAATGGTATAATATGCACAATGGTAATACCATATCTCACAAAACTAAAGCTGATTAGGGCAAAACTAATGGCACATTTGGCATCAGCGACCTAAATATACCCAAGAATAGGTATAAATTCTAAGGCACCAAGATGGCTGTTGATCTGTGTAATCGGTCATTGGTGTACGAACTGGGAGGCTTATCATCTCATGGTGCGTCTACATGGCTAATGTTTGGCTTGCACAATATTATCAACCGTCCCAGGTTTTCGGAACACGTTCCAAAATAGCATAAATCCTATTGAACAACAAACGTCAGATATATAAGTGCTTAGAACACAATACATACTCATCAAAGCACTGTAGAGTGTTAGTAGAAGTAGACCTATTGGCTCAGTATATACTCAATGGGAAAGCAGCACAAATTCCTTTGTCTGTGAAGAGACTTGTAATATATCTGCAGTAAATATGAGTCTCTATCGTTAATATTTCCGTTCCTCACTCCTTATCAACATTGAACAACAAATTATTATTTTTAAATACGCTATCGTCAATCTTCTAAGCACAGTCGATCCGTCGTTTTCCATTCAGTTCACCGTTAGCTATACCAGTAATTCTGTAATCAGAAGAGCATGATCATGATTAAGAACATTGCGATGTTGCCCAAACTTCAAGTAGCAGTGCACCAAAAAATTACAACAATCGTTCCATTCGTCCCGACATAGACGCAAAGAAAAAAAATGACAGCACTATATATATGATGAATCATTAAATTACATTTAAAAGCACACATGATAAGTTAGGTGTGTCCCACCCGTCCCGGGGTGCTACGAAAGGAAACTCAACCGATTTATAAAAATCAACGTACAAGGTCGAGAATAGAACAGAATAAAAATTTATATCTGAAGGTCTTGTTAGATTTCGTAGTTTTAGATTTTTTTAATGTCTGAAACGAATTATTTCAATTTTAGTTATAGGCCTAGCGTGCTTTTTCAGTCAAGTTAAAGAGCATTTTATTGTTTCGTCCATGTCTTGCTTCAGTGGTTCAGGTTTTAATAATAAGTATAGCACCCGCTCTTATTTAATGTTTGTGTTTGGATATATCTTTTTTATGTAGACCACATAAGCGACTCACACAAGGCCAATTATTTTGCGCAAAATGCGATTTTGTGCAATCATTTTGACCATGTATGGCGGTGATTTATGTGCTGTGCAACTGTTGCATAAAATAAAACGGGTTTGATATTTTTTGTATCTTTTCATCATCCGAACGATATTTTAATGTGTATTAATTATTAGGTTTATATAATCTATAGGTCTGTTAAATGCGTTCGTTTTTAATAATAAATATTGATGTAATTTTGGGGGAGGGGTAAACTGACTTGTTTGGGAAGTCCCGTTTTTGGTTCAAAATAATACTATCACTTAAAATTCATCCTATTAGACAAATCCTTAAGCATAAAGATAAAAAAGGATGTGATGGACACTTGCATTGCTACCAGTTATGACTTATGGATCCCAAACATGGACATTAACTAAAAAAGATAAAAACATGCTACAGATTTGCCAGAGGAAGATGGAGAGGAAGCTGCTAAACATCACATTGAAAGACCGAATAAGAAATGAAGACATCTATAAAGGATGTGATGGTTACTGCTTCCAGATTAAAATGGATGTGAGCAGGGCATGTCATGAGAATGAACCCGGAGAGATGGGCACATGCGATGACAGTGTGGGAGCCCAGAACTGGGAAAAGAAGTGTTGGATGGCAGAAATCGCGATGGGAGGACGAGTTTAAGAGTGTTGTGGGGAACTTGTGGTCTAGGAGTGCCAGAGACAGAAAGAAGTGGAAAACTCTTTACAATTAGTACTATAACTAGAGTCAATTAACTTATATTAAATTTTAGCGTTCTCAGGTGAGGCTAGCCTGAAACGTTCTTATTTAACTAGTCAGCCACCCTGGTATGCCAGGAGGCCCTTGCCCGCTATGGGATGCTTGTGGGCTAATTCTTAATTCTTAATTCTTAATACTATCACTCTACTACAAGTTCAAGTCATATTATGAAAAGTGTTAGCATTTTTATTGCAGTTCACAATTCATTAGCAGTGTAATAAATTTTCGACAGATACTTATAATGTTCAAAATCTATATTGACCTATACATAAAAAATATCATCAACCGTTTTTCGCTCTAATCTATGGTCATTTTCTTCCTCGTCTCCCAAAAGGTATTCCTTACAGGTTGAGAACATTGTCCAAATTATGTCAGGGAATAATGTTAGTGCCTGTTTTCATGGCTTAAAGTATTCACAAAAGTATGAAACTGTGTTTAATTAACAGTTCATTAGAATTTTGTGACATATGTGCAGCAATGATCTACATACAACAATCTTACTAATGATTACAGCATTGAAGATCGCGATGCAAAGTATCTTTAATTTCATTTATCGGAACACGCCAAAAGTCATAAGCCTCTGGCTGATGATGATGATGATTTTCATGAACAATGCAAGTTACAGTGTTCTTCGAGCGTAAAGAAAATTTCGCTATGTGATATACATTTTCGTTATCTTGCTCCGAGAAAACGTCAAGAGTTTTAGTCAAATCTTTAAATTCTATTGCTGTGAAATTTTCATTTTTACATCTTAAATGATTTACTAGTAATGGTTGATACTTATTTCAATCTCTAAATTACCAAAGTTTAGCTATATGCTAATTTTTTGTGTGTAGGTTCCTTGCTTTATATGAAAACACATGGATGATGTAGTTATGCATTATGGTGTTACTGCATTATACTTATTACTTATGATTGTGAAAACTACATATAACACCAAGTCTACACTAACAAGTCCTACTATCATTGAAGTAGATTTTTATTGCGTATTTCCCTAAGTGGTACTACCATACCGAGAATCTGTGTATTTATGTCATATTGAAATATTTATGTGTTCCATTACTATATGGTTTTCTGTTGCATTATTTATCAAGCTGTGTTTGTGGGAATCAGTCCTTCATCAATATAACCAGCCGATGTCCAACAGAATGGGAGCATGTTTTGGAGAACTTAGTCGATTATAACTGAAACTTTATATAATCGTACCAAATCTATTGTGCAAATTAATGAAGTTCTCTTTAATGCTCTTCACTCAAGAAGAAACTGATGAATACCACATATTTTAATAAGCGGTAACCAAAATAATAGCCTAATATTGCATTTTTGTTCGTCTATTTGACTACTTATATATCTGCTTCAGCTATCACTGTCTTCATCATAGCCATAGTGTCAGTGAATTTGATATTAATGTCACGTAAAAGATTACTAGTTACATGTTAAATAGGCTAATTAAGATTTCGTGTTGATTAATTCTTTTGATCTTGTTATGTCTTACTGGAAATAACTTAGCTATAACATTTTACAGTTTTGTCACATTCTATGCCAATGGTGACTCCAGTATACATTTTTACTTTGTTTGGAAGTTTTGAGCTCGTTAAATAAATCCCTTCATTACTCTTCATTGACCTGTCAGCTGGCTTTAGAATGCGGTAATCTGAACTTTGAAACTCGATAATTACGAGGGTTTAATATTTCATATTTTTAATAATTCAGAACTTGTACACATATGGTGCCTGCCAATAAACAAGGAGTGATTGACGTACGTCAGCCTCCATGTAGGTGCCAACGTCTGTGGTAGGCTACATCGCGAGGGCACAATGGTTTCCATAAACACACATTCCTCAATTATACTATGTAGTCACTATTGTTATTCTTATAACTATATTTTGGATTTTAAGGCAAATGCCTATTTTTTAAAAATATGTTGACATTTCATGATAAATTACTTATATTTATAGTGTTTTAGTGCCTAAAAGTGCCTATTTGGACCTTTGGAGCCTATTTTTACTATTTTAGTGCCTAAAATGCCCATTTTATACATTTAAAATAAAATTCAACTTCTGTAACTTTTACAATCATTTAATGGACATCCCTGAATGAAGAGCAGAACAGCAGAGGGTGGGGTTTTCACAGAAACTTGATTTTCCCAAACGTATATCGCCAAAGGAATGCTCACTGATGGGGTAGGATTAGCTCAGAACAACAAGTAGCAGGTATATATTAAGAAGGGACATATTTTGTAAATTTTCCATAAAATCCAAAATTTTTTTGTTAAATGTATTTTGAATTCTGTCTTAATTTTCCAATTATTTCTGTTAACAATAGGTATACAACTTTTTTACAGTAAAAGAAGATCACGTTACAGTTGAAGAGCGTATTGTAATATTTTAAAGTATATTTTCTGCCTATTTACACATTTTTAAAGCTTATTTTAAGAGCCTATTTTCTCTTTTAAAAGCCTATTTACTTGTTTTAAAAGCCTATTTTAGGTGCCTAAAACTAATTTTTTAGAGCCTAAAATCCCAGGTCTACTTATAACTAAAGACGAGACCTTCATGCACTATAAAAACCAGAATGCATCCCTGGAATATATGAAACATGCTCGATCAAGGGGGAAAATACACTAAAATAATTGTGCACTTCCATTTTTGTTCCAGATTCCCTATTTCATTTAACTTTTTTCACAGTTGATAACCAGCAACATTTCTAAATTGCTACATATGAGGTACCGGGCGTTTGTCCGTAAGTAGGCCTATGTTTTTGTAGGCGGTCTTTATCACACGAAGTTATGGGTGCAAACTTCAATGAACATATTTGTGAACAGTGTCAGGCCAAATTCTTTATTCAAGTTCTCGCCACAAAGAACCTTCTTCTCTGAACAAAATAATCCAGAAGAATGTTTGTATTCTCCTCGAAGTAGTTTCTCACTAAGAATATTCTATTATAATACTGAGTAAATTTACCGGATAGTGGTCATGTGAACTGATAAAATCAGAAAAAAAACTTGTTACTATGAACCGGGAAGAAGTGACAATACTAGATAAATAGGAAGAATTTTACCTCAGACCAATGTTTCTGTTTTGACTCATTTGTTGCACTATTCTTTCCACTACTGAAGTTATTTGAGGCTGATTAAAATGGTGCTCTGTGTTTAATCTTTATTTACAATATATTTACTATATTAGTAACAAAAAATATGTACTCACTATATTAAAAAAAAAAAATAAAAAAAAAAGATGTCGAGGGCTGCGAGTTTTTCACGTGCCGCCAGTTTGACAACATTGTTATAAGTATAAACGATATTTTCATGCAAAAGCATGTTTTATAGGAACTTGGAAAATAGCTCAAACTGAATATTTACCCATTCCATTACCTTCCGGTTCCAAATATGTGTACTTTTCTCTTGAATGTTAACTTTTGGTAATGGGATTTTCAATTACAATTTTTTTTAAACGTAAACAATTACTCTCCTTCAAACCCTTCATCATAATATGATATTATATTATAGGATTGTCGACCACCGTGTACTTATCCTGGACCATTTCATCTCAACTCCGCAGACATCCAGGACCACACAATACCGGAATCTTTTTCCGGAGACATTGCACCTATTGGCCAAGAATACAACTTTTTAAGGTTGGCAGAAATCCCCTCAAAATTGCAATATGGTTCGCAGGTCTATATAGTACAGCATAGGTAAAGGAGGAAAACCGCAAATAAATGTTAGTACAATTAATTTATATGAATACATATCTGAAGAATCATAGTCTACAGAGAGAGATGCAATTTCTTCCCGAGAAGTCTACATATTTAACTTCATGGTGAAGATCATAACTTAGGCATAACAGGAATGGTATTCACAGTTAGACTATATATAGAAAATATAGAATTAGAAATTAAAATAATAGAAAGTACGAGGAATGGGGTGTAAGTCATGGCAAATAGTTTTTCTTTTCAAAATTTGCGACCATTTTAAAATTTTGAAATATACGCATGAAAGGACATGGTATAGAAAGTATGTATAATGTAGATTATGGGTACTAGATGTAGAATAGTGAACAGGCACCCATAAACATCCACACGTGACTGCATCGTGCCACTCTAATGCATTTCTGTAGTCGGAAACACGAAAGCACTATATCCTTTACATAATCCCTTAGAGTTCGGTACGGATGGACATTGTTCCCCAAAACTTCCGTCATCTCCTTGTGATATTTTCTGGTTCTTCCTCAGATAGTGACTATTTTGACGTAAGAAAGCTCTTCACATCTTGTCATATCCATTCTGCCCGGCGGCGACTCACAGATAAATTACCATCGTTTCTATTCGTATAACCGTACATCACAATGCTACCAAATGATGTGTCCATATAGACTACTTGAAATACCACACTCTCCCATGACATAGCCTACAGATGGAAATCTCAGAGAATTTCGGATGAGAGTGGGGTGAGAATCTGCCCAATGTGCAGGGAAAATGAAACCTGGGTTCATATCTTGGCGGGATGTGGAGTTACAGAGCGCTGGAGAGTTATGATGCTACCCGACAAATTTTTAAACTCGCAAAGAAGTAGGGAGGCATGTCTAAATCTATTACTGGATGAGCACAATTGGCATGGGTTATGTAAATTTCTGCAGAAAGTTAGATGTATGAGAGAAAGCCTAGATTTAGAGAATTAAGGAAATCTAAGTGTTATTTTTTATTATTATTATCCTTTTGTTTTTTGTCTTAATAATGTCTATGTGTCTAGGAAATTGTTACTGCTGGGGGGTGGGGGTTACGTCTGTGGTTACTCGTAGTTATGTAAATAATAGAATATAGTTTTTTCAATTGGGTTTTTATGGGGTAATAATTTAAGTGTATGCAGTGAGCACGTATGGTCGACACCGACCAGTGCGCCGGTTATTGTAAATAATGTGGTTTATATGTGAGAATTTTTTGTGAGAAATAAATACACTACTACCACTACTACTACATCTCTTGGTACCATCGCCTTCGAGAAAAATAGTAGCCATGATTTATGCTCCATCCCTCGTATATGTACGTTTTTACAGGTAATAGGGCCCACTTTAAATTTTAACTTTAAGGTTTCACACTCGCAGATACATGAATAAAAAATAAATGTGTGCTTGCGCGCGTGTGTGTGTTTGTGGGGGGGGGGGGGCGGAGAAAAAAATTTCCAAATTTAGGAACTGCGGAACATGGTAGGAAAATCTGTTACAGCTGATGACGACAGCAATAAATTGTATTAAGTCTGTCTTGCATCTATTAGAAGAATCTCAGTCCTGCAGTTATATCCTGAGAGTTTATTTTTTAAAAGCACATAAAAACATTTTCATGTAGCCTATTCTGACGTCACAAATGAGTTGCCCTAGAAACGACACCTTGATTAGATGTCAGGCACATGCTTATATAATGGAATCAGCTCCTGATTCCAGAGTAGTTTAGTTACTTTTCTTATATTCATACAGACACGATTATCGCTTGTTGCTGAGTCTAGCTTCTTCTGCTTCCGTGCAATTCCTAGCTTTTAGTTTGACTGATGCAAATTTATTATAGTCGCACAATATTAATAACCATGGCGAAGATGCTTGATATTGTTTGGAGCTTCATAACTTACAGCCCTGTCTTTCCTATTTCTAAATTGCTTATTGCATCTTACCTTTAAGTTCCTCGTATAGTGCAGTTACTCATTAGATGGCCAGTCGGCTTCAAAGGTTTCGGTGTTTCTTTATGTTAATTGATCTGACTAAATCGGTCTTGGGCTTCCGCTATCCAAAACAAAAGCAACGTTGTAATATTCTCTCATTGTTATCACTGACCTCAATTCTTCCTTCGCTTTATTCAATTCACACGTGTTATTGTTTACTGTAACTTGATCTTGCAACAACGCATTCACTCCACGCGGAGTAGACGAGTAGCTGTCAAAATCGCCACAGGACATTCTTAGATTTTGATTGGCTGGGGTAACTAGCTGATTGGTGCGGTAAAACAAAGAACATGGGTTGAGCTGTCTGCAAACTTTTCCTCCTAACGAAAGGAAGCCGCCTGGGTATGCAATGAGTAACTGGACTTTACGATTTTAATTTAAATTAAATTCCAAGCTGCTTTAGAATACCTGTCCCGATACTGGCAATGTCATGATATTCTTAAATAAACTGTAGAATAAATTGCAGATATATTAATGAAGAACCAATTTCTTAGAAAGGTAGAGTCAAACTGAAATAAATCAATGCCATAACCGCGATTTGAACCAGGATCTCCGGTTCTCCGTGCCGCCGCTCTACCATCGAGCTATAATGGCAACATGCCGGCACAAAATTTTCAGTCTGACTCTTCCTTTCCACCGTAGCCTACACATGGCCAGTGTGAAAGAATTATCATCCAACTAATTTCTTAGTTTACTAGTGGGACCTTCGTTTACTTGTTTGTAATGACTTAAATTAAGTCACACATTTCGGAATTAAGTTATTGAAAAATTTGAAAAATTCAACAGCACATTACACATGCCGTAATGTAGGCGGACTATCGAGCTAATAAGGTCTTCATTACATCGTCTGCAACTTTCTGAAATTTATAACGAAGTACCAATATGCTAGTTCCCTTCATGTAAAATGCTTTTCAAATATGGCAATAAGTTCATTATAAGGTTTGCACTCTGGACTGCTGTAAACTGTTAAATTCAGCATTAACCTATAACCTTCTCCAGATAATGAATTCAGAAAATAATGCTATCGTTTCAATAACATTTGTATTGTAATTCGTGCCTTATATATTTCCAACCATCAGTCTCTGGTGAAAATTCTTTCAGTCTTCCAACAAATCCAAAATAATTGCTTAATGTTTCCTTTTTCTTTCTTACTATTTTTATACATTTTACGTCGTATGTGTGCCAAAGGTACCTCATCGTCAATGTAATGTCTTTAATTCAACGTATCACTCGTATAACGTGACTTTGATTTAGGGGTAGGAATTTTGTAAACACTTGAATATAGGTTTTCTTGTAATTGGGTATTTTTTGGATATTATTTATTTTTAATTTTCACATTTGGCTTCCCTCAGTTAAGGATTGCGCTAAGACAAAGCATACTAAAAACAAATACCGGTAATTACAATCACAAAGAAATATAAACAAATATTTACATTAGCGTTAGAACATATACAAATTTACAAATTAAATTAATAGTATTTTATGAAACAAATATAAATAAATAAAATAACAGGAGTATAGGTGACTTCTGAGTATAACGGGGGAACCTTCAGTGTGGTCTTTCATTAAAATGTTTTCCAAATGGAAACGTCTGCAGAACTCCACACAGAGTGCTGGAATTGTCCCTCTTGCACCCACCATCAGCAGAAAGATGGTAAAAGAAGAAAGCGAGTACTGTTCTTTGTAGAATGCGATGGTGGGTTCGTAGATATGAGATTTCTCTGCCGTGTCTGTAGGATGGGTGCTACTTGTTTCAAATCTTACTGTAGGATCCTTTATGTATTCATTTGATGAGCCTGGTGGAATTACGATGATGTCAATTCTTCTAAAAGAGCCATTGTCAGAAACGCCTTAACCTCTTCTGCTACTTGATGATTTTTTCCCGCAGAGCAGTTGATATTAATGATCGGATCTTGTGATGGGGACTGTTCCTCAACACTTCACCATAGGGACAAGTATCCAAGACGTTAAAAATTAAGAATTGAGCACATACGACATATACTGACCCGTGTGCTGGTTAATGTTAATATATGGGTTATATTAAGATAGTTTTGATAAACAAATATGCACACTACTACCACTACTCTATTACTACTGCTATTACTACTGCATTTAACGTTCTGGATTATACTACATTGAGTCTGTATTACTCGGCAGGAAGAGTATTCACACAGTATTTGCGGAAATGACAACGGATTTGTGGCATTACCTTGCAGACTGTTTAATGCACGGAATTACAACCAACTAGTGGTTATCCTCAATTCCTTTGTCATCATTATGTTCTCTGTGCAATTCCAGCCACTATTATTAACCAATTTCAATCAGTCTGGTTGTACCACTGCATGAATTCACTCAGTTCTCTGCAGTTGCATGAAATTAAGCGTGAAACTAAATTCCAATCTTTACAAAGCATTTTATCCACTAATAAACTCAAGCAATAAACCACTCAGATAAATCAAATTGACTTTTGCTTATACAGTAGTATTTTCAGGTCCTGATTTAACTTTTACAGGAACACTTTAGATTGATTTGAATAGAGTTAAAATTACTGGTAATGTAAAATGTTTGATTATAGAGGAACATGTCTGTGTGTGTGTGTGTGTGTGCATCTGTGAACAGACTATCTCCAGAACTAAAAATCATTAAAACAATTACATTTGTATTAAGCATTTTGGGGATGTGACCTAACGATTGGCGACGGCTTACTGCTACTTAATTTTACTGCTAATTTACTTTAAAATTTAATTATTCGCGATTTTATCGAAAACGGCTCTAACGATTTTGTTTAAAATTTTACATGAGGTGCTTAAGCTAAGAGTTAAAAATGTTGAAACCAACCGAACACACATTCTTTGGAATACACCTCTTATTCTATAGCTATTTTTTATTTATTTATCTTATTAATTGTATGAAACACAGGAGAGATACATATCACCCGAATGTTAAAGTGCTCGTGTTCTGGTTCAGTTATTTATATTACACAATACACAATTAAATACTAATACATAAAACAAAATTTAACTCTAACTTAAAATTCAATACCTAGGGGAAAAAGGAAAAAAAATTGCAAAGTGGGAAAAACAAATTTGAAATCTTGGGGTATAACTAATAAAATGGTTCTTTAAATATCTACTAATTAGAGAGGGAAGTAAACGAAATTTTTATATAGGCTTACTTATCGAATTTTTTGCCGTTCATATTTAATATTTCTGGATGTGAACTAATTATAGAGTCTTGGATCATAATAATTGCTATGTGTAGACCCAGAAGAGATGAAGTATTTCTGTTCTATTAAAGACAAGGTTTTATTTCTTCTTGTATTGTAGCTATATGGATGAGATACTCGTACATTTCGGTATTTGTGAAAGTAATTTAGAAATGTGAGCTTATAAATCTTTTATATTGTCATAACATTAAATTCAGGAAATAATTCTGTTGGATACTCTAAAGGGGTTTTAAGCAAACTTTAGTTACTCTCTTCTGTTAGATTCAGAGGGGTCAATACAGAAGTACCACTTCCTCTCTAGCCAATGATATTGTATTGGATGACAGATTGTATTAGAGCTAAGAGACTATCCGTAAGACTTCAGTCGGTAAATTATGTCTTGACAAATTTATACAAAGTTTTTCGTAGTCTGGTATATATCGGAATGTAAAGTGAGAAATATGTATTGCCTTTGCCTTGTGTAAAGAAAAATTAGTAATAAAAGGAAAAAAAAAAAATGCAAAGTGGGAAGAACAAATTTGAAATCTTGTTTAAATTTCATACACGAATTGCATAATGTGCTTAATATGTTTTATTATATGGTATATTATACAAAACTTTTATTTGGGTAGAGGAAGTTATGTCCCTTTTACACATCCAGAAAGTTTTAATCTTCTTAACCAAAACCCTGATATTGAGGATCAAATTTTCGACTACTAATACTTTTTTTTTTGGGGGTCTTGGCTTTAGCTGGCATGCCCCATTGCAGTACGCAGTACTACATGCCATACTTTACATATTTCAATTTAGTTTGTGCTTATTTGCACATTGTCTTACACACTTATTGTTGACTTATTCCCTATAGATACTTTTTAGATTATCACTTCACTTAACACTTATCAATATTACTTAACAATGTCTTCATAATGTTACTTATAGCTTATATTATTTTAGTTCGCCAAAGTCGATGCTCTGTATAAATGTTTTAAAGACTCTCAAATGATTTGAGATTAGCTGCACCTTACTCACTGGCCATTTAGCACGTTTAGATTCAATTTCTTTTATCATTTTGTCTCTTTGTGGTTTAAGTTTGTCACATCTATAAATCAAATGTTCTGCTGTTTGATCCTCTTTAAGGCAGATACAAATAGGGTCCTGTATTATACCTAGTCGGTATAAGTATGATTTGGTTAACCCATGTCCAGTAATCATAGCTGTTAACGCGAAATTTAACTGAATTGGTTGTTTCATTCTTTGAACAACTGATGGGATGAATTCCCTGCACGCTGCACCCTTCATTGAGTTGGTCCATTCCTCTTGCCACTTCTGAAGTCCTTCTTCCTTGATTTCAGTGACAATTGTTGTTCTGGGTTTTTTGTTGTAGGCAAAGTCCATTCCGTTGCTGAGCGCCGCCTCCTTGGCTAGCTTATCAGCTAGTTCATTACCGGTATATCCCACATGCGCCTTGATCCAGGAGAAGTGTATGACCCAATTTTGTTCTTTGAGCCTTCTGATGCTGTTTTGGATTTCATCTATAATAGAATTGTGTCTTGAATAATTTCTGAGAAGGTCCAGAGTGATTTTACTGTCCGTGTATATTGCCGCAAATCTTTCTTCTATCTTCATATGCATATTGTCTAGTGCTGCCAGTGCTCTAAGAATTGCAATCTGCTGAGCCTGGTTATTGGAGCAGTTTTTGTGAAGTTTAGCCTTGATTCTCCGTATCTCTTCCTCCTTTTTGAATATTACTGCTGCAGCCCCAACTTTATCTTGGATTTTGCTTCCGTCAGTGAAGATTTGTATATTACAATGTTTGTCTTTATTAACTTCTTCCAGGTGTACTCTGTCAGCTGGATGGGCCCAGTCTGATATATCTGAGGGTGCGTCATAATCTGAAGATTCTTCTGTCATGCCATGTGTGACTTTATAAATTTTGGCTGCTTCTGCAATTGTAATGTGAATTGGTTTTACTCCAGCAATAACACATGAAGCTTCAAACGACAATGTCCTGTGTGCTTTAGCAATTTTAATATTTATTGCTCTTTGAGCTCTCTGAAGCTTTATTCTGTTCTTTTTTATCTCTAGAGCTTTCTCCCAAACTGGTGATCCATAAGTTAGCATGGGTACAATTGCTCCTCTGTAAATTGTTCTCAAGGCTTGGTGACCAAGTCCCCACTGTAGTTTAGCCGTTTTGCTTAGCATGTTTATTAAGATAAGTGCCTTGTCAGTTATATTGTCAATGTGTTTGTTAAAGTTAAACTTTTCATCCAAGGTAATCCCTAGGTATTTCAATTCTCTGACTTGTTCAAGTATTTGATGATTCAAATATATCTTGATTGGCACATTTCCAGCTTTTCTTCTCCGCGATATTAGTAATACCTTTGATTTTGAATCATTAAAGACGACTTTGTTATTCTTTGCCCAGTTCTCAATCTTTCTAATATCTGAATTTGCATAGTTTTCTGCTTCTTTGTTGTTAGTGCCTTTTGTAAGCAATAAAAGATCGTCGGCAAATGCCACTACCTTTGTATGGTGTGTAAATTGCAGGTTGAGAACTGAATCATACATTACGTTCCACAGTCCTGGCCCACAGCAAGAGCCTTGTGGACAGCCCTTGGTTACTTCTTTTGTTATCTTACATTCATTTGTTTGTAAAATCGCAGTTCTTTTTGTGAAGTAGCTACTTGTTAGCCTAAACAGGATTTTAGGGCATTGAAGTTCTTTGAGGTTGAGTAGTATACGTGGCCACCAGGCAGCATCAAAAGCTCCACGTACATCTAAACTGACGACGACAACACTGTTTTTTGTTTGAAGATTTTCCTCGATGAATTGTTTTAATACTTGTGTCTGATGCTAACCGTACCTTTTCTACATACAAGTATTTATTGATCAGAGCCTGTAGCCTCATTGAAAATATAATTGAAATGCTAAATGTTATAACATTCGTCTATTATGTTGTTTGTTGGTTTCGGTTATGTTTGTATATTTACATTTGAAATTAGTACCTTTTTGCACTTTTTAGACTAAAATAAGCATTTAAGCGTAGAGACTTATAAATTATCTGAATCTTCAAGCAAGTGTGAAATATGTAAAAAAGAAATCATTGGGTTAAAAAGGAATTGATATATAGTTCCTGAATTAATAGCATAAAGAGTGGGTGTTGATACAACAATAATATACTCTGTCGTTCTGCAACTCGTTATCGAAAGATAATGAAATATAACTTTTCAGCTCTTGTAATCCCTGTTACAGAGAATTCCATTACATTGCTGGTTTTAATTAAATAACAGTCAATTCGTAACATTTGCGCTGTTCTTTTTCATTTTTATTCTAGATATAAACGTTCCTCTGTACATCCTTTTTCATTAAGTTAATGAAGTTCTATAACTTAACATTAAATGCAAGTGTTAGTGGCTGCACACAAAAATCCGTACTGAATAGCATTGTGAAATATCGGCTTTACAATACTCTATTATTTCACGGTCCGTAATTCACTCGACCTATTTTAACCCCTAATATGAATCCCGCAATATTCTTTGTTCCTTGTTTTCGAAATACCGTAATAACCATGGTTTTGCATACTCCAAATATATCGAACACTGCTTACGGAGACTAGTTTGATCAGTTTTCATGCAGTATAATATAATCACAAAATTCCATGCTTAACTACCAGTAATCCCCTGATGACGTATTAAAAAAGATAACGGCATCATTTCAACAGAGTTCTATTATTTTATGCATGTCATTTCAATGTTATTATCCATTGCCTATACAGTTTTGTACGATTTTTATGCTTTGTACGGTAAGCTACTCAAGTGGAAATTTCTAATTTCGAATAGAGGACTAATATAGGCCTAACGTATGAATTAAGAATTTATATGCGTATTTCCGCCACTGTACGGGTAATTTTGAAAGACAGGTAAGGACGTTGTGTTGCTGAATACGAAAGGTCTTTGGATTATAATACTGAATATGACATTTATTAATAACTTATACAGTTGAAAATTCATATATATAATGATTGATTTACGAAGTGGTTGTGTAATACGTTTTCATGTTATTGTTCATTCACGCCGCCGTGGGTGAGTCGGTAGCACGCCTGCCTTCCACTCCGGCGGCCCGGGTTCGATTCCCGGCCGGGTGGGGGATTTTACAGTAGTAGGTTAAGATAATGCACATTGTGCGCGATTCCTTAATTATATTATTGTGAAATTGTCATCTTATTCCTCTAAATGTACAGATGAGTTCTAACATCTCATATGTATTTTTATCATAGGTAATCCCACGAGAGTTGACGGATTTATCTGATAGAACTCGGCAACTCGAGTTTTATTTATTAAGACTATTCCATGAATAAAATGTAACGGATTATATAAATAATAATTACTGTCGTGTTTTGTTATATAAAACAAGACTTAACAGTTGTGAGATCACGGCATACTGTGAATCAACCATCCATGAATCGATTCGAGCTACCCTGGTATAATCAGTACTACCAACGGCGCATATAAGACATACGCGTACTTAACTTCATTCAGGTAAGCTAAGCAGAACAGAATAAAAACACACAAACTGGCTTGCACCGAATCGAAATTGTGTTCTTAATCAATGTACATTTCTATTATTTCAATTTCCAAACAAGTTATGTTGTATACAATAATCTGTTTTCGTGCCGCCTAGTGGCAGCAATCACTGCACACTGATACTTACATGCCCAGTAACGAGGACACGATTTTACCCCGATAAAACAGCCTCTTCGCGATTCCTACAAGAATATTGTAAGATAAACGGCCTTGATTGGTCTATATCCGAGGAATTGCTAAACGTTATTGGTCAATATCAAACACGCGGCATATGAGTGAGATAGTCTGTGTAAGAAATTCAGGAAATTATTGTAAACATGAGCACTTGTCTTGACGAGTTTTCATACATGAATATAGTGTTACTAAAGTACTAATGCTTATTGCATCTAAACATGTATCTTATTTTCTGTAACTTTTAAAATATAAGTGTATTTTTTGTCAACACTAAAACTTTGCGATAGAGATAAAAAGTATTTTGATATTCGCTTGTTGAAAATTTTATTTTAATTTTAACAATCTTCCTCTGCAACCAGAGGCTGCCAGTTTGACAAAGAATATCATAACAACATGCAGTATAAATTTGTTATAGGTTTATCACTAAAGAAGAATAAGAAATAAGAAATCTACTGTTTTGAATACAGATAGTATCTAAGTATTCTTATGGAAAACTTTAAAGCCTGTAAGGCAATTTCTTTAAAGGTGGATGTTGGGACTCCCAGATCTTGAAGTAGAGTGACACAGTTCTGAGGAATAGTACCTCTTGCACCCAGCATTATGCCTCGTACTTCCGTGTCTTCTAAATTACATTTTTCCTTATAAAAGGGCATTGTTGGTTCATATATTTCCTGTTTCTCTAAGTGCACCTCATGTTATTTCTCGACGTGTTGAATATAAGTGGTTGTAAATCTTCCTTTCTTGAACTTTCATTTGTATCTGACTTACAGGTTTGTTGTTCATGTATCTTCTGAATTCTTGATCTGAATGAAGAGTGTAAGCTCATAGAGCTTAGAGCTCATTTATTATAATTTATAGCAAATATTAGTAATAAAGTATTAATACAAGTCACTAGAAGGCACTAATGCCAGTTGCTAGCAAACAGAATTCTTGGCACGCTTGTATCTCTTTATTTACACTTAGATAAAGAAAATATCCATGTAATAAGCTAAGGAATAGTTTTGCACATTTATTCCTGTTACTATTAACTATTAACATTAAATTCAATAATTAGTGTTAATTAGCAACTGAATGCTGTTTTGCCGGCATCGATCAGATATCGATTGCCAGCCTGATAATCGACAATACTCTTACGTGCCCTTACAGCCAGAATAGCGTAGAGCACTACGAGCGGACTATCGATTATCTATACTTGCCTTTAAGGACAGTGTACTGAACAGTTAGATTAATTCCCATGAGAAATTTATTTATTTCTCCACAAAGGCATATTGTTTAATAAAATAAATACTCTCATATATCTTTTTGTGTGGTACAGAAAGAGTACTGCATGTTACTTTGTTTAATAAAAGCCTGCTTTAGGATGGAAGCATCTAGAAAGCTCCAGACTAGCTTTACATCGAATTTTTGAATGACTCTTTTGTAAGATGATTATGTGAACGCATTTTGTGGCCGTTAGACTTTATTCACTTCTTCACCGATCGTCGCTGCGTAAGGGCACAGCCCCAAATTTAGCAACAGACCACAAGTCTAAATATATTATTGTACTGTATCTACATATAACTACGCATCATGGAACCAGCATCAGCAGCCACCACTTAATCCACTTGGAGGTGGATTCGAGAACATCCCTATAACTTCGTGGAGCGTAGTTCATAGTCATGGAAGGACTCGCTACTGGCCACCGTTCAGGATATTCTACAGCATCATAGATCTACAGCATCAGTAACTGTACATCCCGTTTAGCCATAGTCCGGCTAATGCATTCACATATTCATCAATGAAGTCGCACTAAAAGTTAAGTACTACACCTTCAATGTATGGTTAATTTCACAAAAGTGTAGAGAACTTAGCATGCTTGCTTGCATACAAGTAAAAACTGAATTTATAATTGTCCAGGAGTTGTGGCATCCTTGCAGCTCCTCTTTTCCTCTACGTGCAAGCTAAATATGCTGCCGTAGTAGTTCTGAATAAAGTATGGTATAACTCACAAAGACTAAGGAATGGTCTAGAAAATTACTAGCTTAAAACAAGTAATTCAGCATTTATCACTTTTGGAGTTTTGGCATACTTGCAGCTCCTCTTTTTCTACGAGCAACCTAAAGAAATTGCCGTAGTCATCTTTGAGCAAGATATAGCTCAACTTGTACACAAATAAGATTACAAATAAAATTACCATAGGTTCTTGTTAAGAATACAACCTCTTATAGACAAAACACATAACCTTTGACACTATCCTTAAAAATTTCCAAGTGAAATAAAATTAATATTAATTAATATTAAGGACAACTAGAAGAAAGAAGAGAGGCAGCAGTTTACTAGAGCTGAAGAATAAAGTAATAATTCAATCTCTCCTGCTTCCTATATCATTCCTATTCTTTCCAATTTGCATTTTCTGGATTTTAATCCAGTGGTCCTCCGAAAAATCCTATAGCAAAATTCTGTTAGGCACAATAGCCTACATTTCTGGTCCTTGCCGGGCCTGGATTCTACCCACGCCGTGGAAATATACTTCGTCTACTCTTCGGACCAAAAACCTACATTTCTGGTCCTCAACGGGCCTGGATTCTATCCACACCTTGGATAATCATTTTGTCCACTCCTCATACCTACAGTGTACATTGTTTGTAAATCAAAACTTGTACTTGTACAATTCTAATACTCTATTGTATTTTCAGCTTATGTTGACTGGATCACACACCGAGAGCAGTCAAAGTAGGCCTAGTAGTAGGAGAAGGTGCAAGAATTCTGGTAGAGCAGTGCAAGGGACACCAGCCTCACTGGATAACTAGGTAAGTGACAGCCTTCCTTATAACACACTGTCAAACACCACCCCTCACGATGCCAGACTCACAAGTACTTGCCACAGATGCCTCCAAACTCAAAAACTACAAGCAGAAGAGGGCAGTCATCAAAGGAAAGTTAACTAGATTCTACCAATATGTTTTGTCAGTTCAAGTCGACCAAGACAATATCGAAGAAACAGTACATAGACTATCACAGGATGAATCACTATTAAGGGACTTTGAGGAAATACAGGGCAAGATAGAAACATGTGACACGGATCCTGATTGGGAAGGAGAAAGACAAGCTTTCGAAGAGACATACTACACAACTGTAGGCATGGCTCGCAGAAAAATTAGGGACTATGAAACACAGTACTCACGGGCTAACATGACTCAAGCACAGCCGCCCCAAGAAACAACTCAAGCTAATGCTCAAGTTAATTATACTCCAAGAGTTCAACTACCAAAGATAGATTTGCCACACTTCAATGGTAGACACACAGATTGGTTACCATTCAGAGAACTGTTCATCTCACTAGTTCACAGTAACAACTCACTAGATCCAGTTCAGAAATTCCACTACTTCAGCATTACAAGGCCCAGCCAATAAACTTATTGACACTCTACTGCTAAAGGCTATGAAACCGCTTGGATCTTACTCAATGAAAGGTTTCAGAACAACAAAATCATACTGCAACAGTTACTACAATCTTTGATTGACTATAGCAAGATTCCTAAAGAATCACCCAGTCAATTAATGGACTTGCTTGACCACTTCACCAGACAGATTAGGTCAATAGAATCTATCACTCCAGAGAACCTTAGATGGGACTACATGCTCACTCATCTTCTTACGTCCAAACTTGACCCAGCCACGCTCAAAGCATGGAGCCTGGAGGGCACAGCGAACCAGTTAAACACATTCAAAGAACTTTGTAACTTCTTACAGAAGAGCGGATAAGCCCTGCAGACACCAGACAGCTCCAGCAGGCCTAACGTTGCACACAATACACAGAACAAGCCTATCTACCACAGGCAAGTGAGCCCACGTACCATGGTTGCCCATGCAGCCAACAATTGTATAATGTGCAGGCTAGTTCATCAGTTACACAAATGTGAAGACTTTCACAGTCTCAATAACACACAGAAATGGAACTTTGTGAACAACCATAGACTATGCAGTAACTGTCTTAGAGCAGGTCATCACGTCAGAAACTGCACATCCACATCTTGTTATAAATGCCAACAACGCCACCACACACTGCTACACCAAGACAACGTTCGCAGCAATGACTATAGGCAACATTCAACTACACAGTACAATCGTAGATTGCCCAATAATGGTCAAAGCAGAAACCAAAACCACAATGATGCTAGACAATCTCCAGCTACCACCAGCAGCAATGCTACAGGTTCAGCATTTGCTAATAATGCACAGATTACTCCCAAGACTCATACATTTCTCGCCACAGCAGAAATATTAGTCAAAGCTCAGAATGGCAGACTCATGAAAGCCAGAGCATTGCTGAACTCAGGCGCCACGGACACATTCATAACTCAAGACTTGGCTGATAGGCTACAGTTACAAACCAAGCCTACCACCATAGCTGTGACAGGTGTAAACCTACACACATCCAACATTCTAGAAATTGGGCACATTCAAATAAGTGACGCCCATGGCAATGGCTACAAGAGACAATTACAGTGCCTCATTATCAACCAGATTGCCAAGGATATTCGCAGTGCACCCATAGATGTCATTAGCTTAAGAATTCCAAACGACATTGTACTAGCAGACAGCAGATTTCACTTACCCGGTAGCATTGACATTTTGCTAGGGGCAGATGTATTCTGGAACTTGTTAATGGGACACACTATACCCATCAACAAAACCAACAAACACAGAGCATACATAAGAGAGACGACTGGGTTGGATTCTCTCAGGACAAATACATTATGCACAGGACAGAAGACAAGAACCACGTTGCCACATAAGCATCACGCAACAGATACATAAGAGCATGCAAAAGTTTTGGGAAATTGAGGAAATCTCTCAACCAGTAAAGTCTGAAGAAGACATCATATGTGAGCAGCACTTCCAAGAAACAGTACAGAGAGATGAAGATGGGCGATACACAGTAACACTGCCATTCAAGAAGCCCACAGACAATCTTGGTGCCTCCAGAAGTGGAACCCTGAAACGCTTCTTCTCTAACGAAGCTAGATTACACAAACAGCCCAATATACTCCAGCAGTATGCTGACTTCATGCAACAATACGAAGCCTTAGGTCACATGACCCAAGTAAAAGAAAGTTTCTACCAGGATGGGCCAGAAGCATATTATATTCAACACCAGTTTGTCTTAAAGGAAGATTCAGATACCACAAAACTCAGAGTAGTTTTCAATGCTTCATTCAAAACTTCCACAGGTACATCACTCAATGATATCCTTTACACTGGACCCTGTGTACAACCTGATATTTACACCATACTCTTGAAGTTCAGATGCCACCCATATGTTGTGAGTGCTGACATAGAGAAAATGTACAGAATGGTGATGGTACAGCCACAGCAAAGAGACTTCCAAAGAATCTTCTGGAGACATTCTAAATCTACTCCAGTGAAGATATACCAACTCAACACTGTCACTTATGGACAAGCCTGTTCAGCTTTTGAAGCAACCAGAGTACTCAATCAGTTAGCCGAAGATGAGAGGAATAGATTTCCCACAGCATCCAAATTACTATCTACTTCCTTCTATGTGGATAACCTCCTTGAATCATTTTCTACAGAGCAAGAAGCCATACTGGCAGCCACAGAAGTGTCACAACTGTTACAGGCAGGTGGATTTAACCTAACACAGTTTTGTTCCAACTCACAAGAGGTTTTGAGAACACTGCCACAAGAAAAGCTCTCTAAAACTACACTTACCCACTTAGAAGAGCAGAATACAGTCAAAACACTAGGCTTACATTGGAATCCATTACAAGACTTGCTACAGTACACAGTGAAGTCATTACCAGAAGCTACTACTAAGAGACAGATTCTATCTGCCATCTGTACTCTGTATGACCCTCAGGGACTAATTGCCCCTATTATATATGCAGCTAAATGTATTATGCAACAGAATTGGCTGAATGACATAGGTTGGGACCAGCAAGCTCCTATTACTATACAGAAAGCCTGGAATGAACTATACTCACAACTTCACTATGTAGAGCTATACAAAATTCCAAGAAACACTCTAATACTCAATTTCAGTCGTGTAGAAGTGCACCTTTTCAGTGATGCCAGCCCACAGGCATTTGGAGCAGCCTGCTACATAAAATCTGAAGATAAAAGCCACCATACACAAGTTCAACTACTGACAAGCAAATCTAGAGTGGCCCCACTTAAGCAGATTACTTTGCCCAGACTGGAGCTCTGTGTAGCTCAGTTGGCAGCCTGCTTATACCAAAAAGTAAGCTTATCCCTGCAGATCACAATATCAGCAGTATATTTCTGGACTGACAGTCTTATAACTCTACAATGGATCACACAGCCTCCACACAAATGGAACACTTTTGTAGCTCACAGAGTAACTACAGAAAACTGTCAGTGGAGATATGTGCCAACACAGCTGAATCCTGCAGATCTCATTACTAAACCTGTTACACCTAACAAGTTGCATAATCTTACTATTTGGTGGTATGGCCCAGAATTTTTGAGACAAGAAGAATGCCATTGGCCAAACACCAGTAATGTACTACAGACAGAAGAAGTGCCAGAAACCTGAAAAACTGCCAAAGCTTTCATAGTCACAAGTACACATAATGAATACTTACATAGATAATCCTCTTTCAGAAAGCTACTCAGGAATACAGCTTATATTCTGAGATTCAAGCACAATTGCTTAAATAAATCTGATAGAATTATTGGCCCTATCAGTTTGCAAGAACTACAGAAAGCTCATGATGTTATTATACATGCTACACAAAAAGAATCCTTCTCAGAAGACATAGCTCATATCAGAAAGAACAATAGTTTTTCTAGAAGCAGTTCACTATTGCTGTAGGAACAGGGGGCGTATGATTGTAAGAGCGGACTGTAAGAGTCCCTAATACCTACACGAGATTGAAACTTTAGTTGTGCTTAACACCTTTCGTGCAAACCACAACTAATGAGATCTCTGGCGGAGGACCACCTCCACTGTGCTGGAGGAATTGAATTGAATAAGCTGTATAACATGCATCACTCAATGAAAACAATGACATAAGAGATAATATTTAATTATAAACTAAAACACACGAATGAATACACTTTCACTTTCTTGAAAAGCGTTGGAATGAAGAAAGTATGTTTCCCAGCTAAAAGTCTTCTTGAAAATAGCATTTACAGATCAATATAATGGTTGACAATCTTCTAGTGTGAAGTGTTGGTGTTTGATGTCATATGTGAATCCATCTTAACGCATGAGATTAAAGTTGTGATTCGAAGATGTGAACATTGTCACCATCTACCATATAAACGATTGAATGAAATATTGTTAAAACTTTCCGGGCTCTGTTGCCGTGGTCCATCGGATTGCTTTCCGGACGTTTCGCCCACAACTGCGGCAGGCATCATCAGCGGTGAGTTCTGCTTCGGAGTTTCCTCGGCGAGGTCTTGCTGTCGACTGAAGCAAGTCGACAGCAAGACCTCGCCGAGGAAACTCCGAAGCAGAACTCACCGCTGATGATGCCTGCCGCAGTTGTGGGCGAAACGTCCGGAAAGCAATCCGATGGACCACGGCAACAGAGCCCGGAAAGTTTTAACAATATGGACACCGGCCGTGAAAGCCTACATCATGTTATATGATTGAATGAAAGTTTGTAGATAATGGAGATGAAAGTTTAGTCTTGATGTCACATATAATCACATTTGTGAATAAATATACATCTGTCCGTGAAGCGTGACACTTGTAGAAATAGTTTTCAAGACTAGAAACTGAATGTTAATTCAGATGGATAGGCTATTTAATGATAGCCAAATGGCAACAATGAGATCAATGTTTAATGCGTAGATGTATGGAAATTGGAATCACTTCTAGTGACACTAATGATTACTTACTTGAAGCGAAGTATATGTCCTTATTTAGATTTATATTAGCAGAATCTTTATCTGCTATAAGAATGAGAATATGTGTCGTGATGTCCCAGCTATTTAACAATAGCAAAACACAACACAGAAATGCCATTTTGCCAGGCATAAATTGAATGAATGATTAAGTACATTTCTTGATGCACTAGAAATTGCTTACTTGACGAAGCATATGATAAAGAAGTGTAGAACTTGTAGGATATATTATCCACACAAATAATAGAATGAATGTTGATGTTCAGACTATATCACAATAATCCGAAGCACCAAAGAACATGAATCCTTTCATGTCTGAGAAATGGATTGTTGTGAATGAAAAAGAAGGAAGTCAAGTCATTGAGCTATATGAAATGCGTATAAACTGCTCAAGAAATGTATCCTGAAGACTGGATACAAAAATAATAATCAAATATGAATAATAACAGACAATGAATAGGGATAATAGCTTACAAGCTGGAAAATGTATGTTATTTAAATAATAATTTGAGTCATGTTGACTTCAGAAACAGGAAGTGATAGAGAAAGAAATCCGTAGCCAACATGATAGGCTTAA
Organism: Ectobius pallidus; assembly: GCA_964059195.1. Lineage (NCBI taxonomy): Eukaryota > Metazoa > Arthropoda > Insecta > Blattodea > Ectobiidae > Ectobius > Ectobius pallidus. Next base: position 77,446,346 of record CAXKWD010000005.1, read on the forward strand.
ATATGAATAATATTCTTTAAAACTTTAAATATTAATAAATAGAACATAATTAGCAATATTTACTAATTGTGAATAATAAATCTAATGTTGTAAGTAAATGAATAAAGAATGTAATGCAATAACCTAAAAATCTAAACTTATAACAATAAAACTAGAGAAAAATGATGAATAGCATATACTGCTGTCAAGTTGGCAGCAAAAATAACTAAACTTGTAGATAGATTAAAGCTTTGATTGAACATAAGTTGCCCGCAAAATTATTTTCTTGAAAATAATTTTAAAATATATTAGATTATGTGAAAAGAGTAGATTTAAACTTTGAATAATAAAGAGGTTTACTCATCTTCAATATTAGAAAGGGGAAGAGGAGCAAGCTTAACAATTGGTCTCTTGTAGAAACCTGAGGAGGTTCTAACTGTGACTACTCTAACTAGTCCGTCAGATCCAGGATGAATAGAGTGTACAACACCCATAACCCAACGTAAAGGGGGAACGTTGTCGTCGAGTAGAAGAACAGGAGTTCCTATTTCCACATTAGGAAGTGTATTTAGCCATTTAGAACGTTGTTGTAGAGAATGTAAATAGTCAGAGGACCATTTCTTCCAAAAACCAAGTAGCAATTGATTCATAGCATTCCATCTTGAACGCAAAGAAGTGCTACTAGATAGGTTTGAGGTAATGAAATCAAAGGTCTTCCTATAAGGAAATGACCTGGGGAAAGATAATTCAAGTCTTCAACGTCTTCATGAAGAGTGACAAGAGGACGTGAATTCAAAATAGCTTCAATTTGAATTAAGAGAGTTGACATCTCTTCAAAGGTAAGTATCATAGAAGTCATTCCTCTTTTCAAGTGATGCTTAACTGAGCGAAATGTTAAGATGTGAAGTAGAATCTTGAACTTTCGATTGATGTTCATGAGAAGATAGAAAATCTGTAAGTTGTCTGATATCAGTTTGAGCACCAACAAAGTTCGTAGCATTATCCGATGTGGCTGAAACTGGCATGCCTCTTCTACCAGTAAATATGGAAAAAGCTGCTAAAAATGCATTGGAAGTAAGCGAGGTGACTAACTCAAGGTGAAGAGCCTTGGAAGACATGCAAACAAATACAGCTATATAAGCTTTAGTAGTAATCCTTGATCTAGGTCCACCATATTTAATAGAGTAGGGCCCAGCATAATCAATGCTGACGTTATTGAATGGGGCAATAGGAGATACACGAGAAGATGGTAAATCAGCCATCTTTTGCTGAAAAGGTTGAGGTTGAAATCTGAAACAGACATTGCACTGTCTGATCACAGAGCGAATTGTTCTCCTTAGAGAAGGTATCCAAAACCTTTCCCTTAAGTGAGCTATAATACGCTGGGAACCAGCATGACTTAGTTTGAAGTGTGTAAAACGAATGAGATGTTTAGTGCAAGGATGCTTAGCTGGAAGCAAAATCTGATGCTTCGAATCAAAGGGTAGTTCTGAGTGCTTCAGTCTTCCACCAACACGAAGAATACCATCACTATCCATGAATGGACGAAGTGAGTGTATTTTACTGGATGAAGGAACGACATCAGAAGAAGTCAAGGGATTGATTTCATCATGATATTCGACTTGCTGAATTATTTTCACACAAGTGTAGAGTGAATTTGAAATTTCACTATGTTCGAGAGGACCTGTGAGCTTAATTTTAGCAGGCCTACAATTATTTATGAATCGTAGAACATATGCTATCATACGCAAAGTTTTCAAATGTGAAAACTTAGTTACATAGGGCAGAAGTTCAGGAGGCTGACTTTGAAGAAAGGCAGAAATCCGCACTTCTGGTAGTGCTTGAATAGGTTCGATAGGTTCCCTATGAGATCAAGTGGAATCTTCTTTGGATAGCCAAGAGGGACCTGACCACCATAATGCATTATGAATTAACTCACGAGGAGTTGAACCTCTGCTTATTAAGTCAGCAGGATTATCTTTAGAGGAGATGTGAGACCATAAATAGTCAGCAGTTAACTCTTGTACATCAGCTACTCTATTAGCTACAAAAGTCTTTAACGTAGTGGGCGAATGATTGAGCCAACTCAAAGCTATTTTAGAGTCAGTCCTTAAGTATGTTTTAGCAATGTTTAACTGTAACGTAGGTACAACCTTATGAGTCAGATTAGCAAGCAAGTGAGCTGCTAACAACTCAAGTCTAGGTATGGTAACTAGTTTGATAGGAGCTACTTTAGACTTAGCACAAAGTAATACAGTAGTTACTTTATTATTACTGTCAATAGATCTCAGGTACAAGCATGCACCATAAGCATTTTGACTCGCGTCGCAAAAACCATGTACTTGAATTAACATAGCTTCTGAAGGGAGAGCTAATCTTGGAATAGCTATTTCTGAAATGTCAGGTAATTGTTGATGGAGTGATAGCTATTGTTTAGCTACACAATCTGGAATGGGTTCATCCCATGTCTTAGTCATTTTCCATAACGATTGAAAGATCACTTTACAATGAGCTACAATAGGGCATATCAAACCTAAGGGGTCGAATATGGACGCTATACAAGAAAGTAGAGTTCTCTTGGTACAAGTTATAAATGGTTTGGAAGGATCTATTGAAGTTTGTATCTTTAATAGATCACTTGAGGGTTGCCATAAAATACCTAATGCTCTTATTGCATTGTCATTAGATTCGTCGAATGAATGAATATCTTGTTTTTCATGCAATTCGACTGGAATATTGCTCAGAAGACGTGGATCATTAGATGTCTATTTTCTAAGTTCGAGACCACCAAGAGGTAGCAATGTAAGAAGTTCTGATACTATCCTTTGTGCTTGATGGATATCAGTAGCGCATGACACTACATCGTCTACATAAGTTGAATTATTAATTATTTGAGAAGCTAAGGGAAACTTATCACCTTCGTCAATGGTGAGCTGCTTTAGAGATCTCGTTGCTAGAAATGAAGCAGGAGCGGTACCATAAGTAACTGTTTTCAAGTTGTAAACACTGATTGGTTCCGTGGGAGCACTTCTCCAGATAATTTGCTGAAGAGGTTGGTGTTCTGGATGAACTAATATTTGGCGGTACATCTTTGCGATATCCGCAGTAAATGCTATTGGATTAAGTCGAAACCTGAGCAAAATAGAGAATAGGTCAGGCTGCACAACAGGACCTATAGCTAAAATGTCATTCAAGGATTTTCCATTGGATGACTTAGCTGAAGCATCGAAGACTACTCTAACCTTTGTAGTAGTGCTACTAGGCTTAATTACTGGGTGATGAGGAATAATGTATTCACAAGGAGCATTAGTAATGTGGTCAGCTCGTTGCATATGACCTAAATCCTCATATTATTGCATGAACTTGACAAATTCAGTATGTAAGTATTCGTTGGATGACAGTCTTTTTTCTAAGAGCTGAAACCGTTTGTAAGCTTGTTGCTTTGTGCTACCTAATGTTTCAGGGGGAGCAGTAAAAGGAAGTTTAACTATATATCTTCCAGAGTCATCTCTGGTGGTAGTTTGAGAGAAATGTCTCTCACATTCCGATTCATCATGGAATGGAGCAGAATTATTGACAGCTTCTAATTCCCAGAACCTAGCTAATTGTTCATCCACAGCTGATTCTGAGTGCAAGAAAGCAGAGTAGTTTGAATCGATCGACGAGTCAGAACTAGGAAATGAGCGATTAGAATGTGCTTGCTTGACACGAGGCTTCTCACGCCTATTAGCTGCTTTAGCTTTGCTGTGAGAAGTCATTTGCTTAGAAACACTCATATGTTTAGAAGCAGTACTTTGCATAGGAATACTATGGTGCGAAGAAGTAATAGGTTGAGGGACTTTACCCATAAAGTACCAACCAAGTTCTGAATTATGTATGCCAGGCAGATTATCAGCCATGATTTTGCCCGATATCAGTATTTGTGAAAAAAGCTCTGTACCAATGAGCAAATCTAAGTACTTAGGTTGGTTAAATTTAGCATCTGCTAAATTCAAGTTAGCTAGAATATTCCAATTGTCAGTATTTATGTAAGCACGAGGGAACTTACAAGTAGCTATGCATGGAATAACCAAAGCATTCGTTTGGCACGACCAATCAGAAACATTAGATTTCAGTGACAAAGATGCTACCTTGCAGAGAGTGCGCTTTTCAAACACTACTCCTTGCAAATATTCTCTACGAGGAGTTGGTTTAAGTTTGAGGCGTTGAAATAATCTTTTTGTAATTAAACTACAAGTCGTAGCTGAATCAAGAATGGCTGTAACCTCAATGTACTCGCCATTAGCATCTGCTATTAACACAGTTGCTGTAGGGTATAGAATCTTTGAAGTAGCTGGACCACTTCTTAACATGGCACATGGGTTTACTGGTATGGAAGCGTTTGAAGGATGAAGCTAAGTACTATGTTTACCTTGACACTTCATACAAGTATAAGAAGAGCATGCTTGTGAATGACCACCTATTCTCAGGCAGACATTACATACATTGTTGCGTTTCACAAATTCAAATCTTTGGGGCAAAGCGAAAGCTTTGAATGCTTCACAGAGAAATAATTCATGATCACGAGGGCGATTACAACATATACAAATAGGTTGAGACCACGAAGGCTTTTTCTTAGCTTCAGTGGACTTACGATTGTTGTTAGAATTATTATTAGATTTCGCAGTCACATTTTTGACTGGAGATTGATTCGACTGGGACTTGATAGCTAAGTCAGTCATTTGAATGACTCGAACTTTGGCCTCAAGGAAACTGAATAAGTCCTTCAGTGATGGAAACTTATCAGCTTTAAGCGAAGATTCCCAATCTCTAATAATAGCTGGAGAAAGCTTATCCAGTATTATTTTTGAGATGATAAGATCAGTCAGCTCAATATCAATGTGCAGTGACTGAAGCGCGTGGACAGTACTTATGTAATGATCTAATTATCTCTGGAGCGAATCAGCAGAGTTTCTATCAATAGAAGGGGGAGAAAATAAATTCTGTAAATGAGCATTAGCAATGAGTCTGTCATTGTCAAAACGCTCTAACAAAGTTTGCCAGGCAATGCTAAATGTGGCAGCACTGACAGGAATATTATGTATAATAGTCATAACCTAAGGGGTTAAGCATGACTTTAAATATTGAAACTTGTCCATCTCAGACACGTACTGATTCTGCAGTATTAAGGATGTAAACGTGTCACGAAACTCTAGCCACATAGTGGGATCGCCTGAAAATGTCGGTAGTCTTATCTCAGGTAACTTAGGAAGAGAAACGTGGTTTTGCTCAGTCAGCACTGGTTGCGGACTAGGCGCAGACACAGGATCTGGACCATATATTTTCTTGTTTGCCTTTATGGAAGCTTCAAGTCTAGTAAGTGCTTTGTAATAGGCTTCTTCAAGCTCATAGCGTTGAATTTGCCTGTCATTGAATGAAAACAATGTAGGAATTTGCCCGCTTGCCGGGATACAAGGAAGCAATGCAAGTGAAATAGTATGCGAGAAGAACAGGACCGTTTTGCCCGCCTATGAGAAACAACTTCTGGACAACTTATTGTCAAGAAGGCAATGAAATATATGATAGAGCAGAGTGATTGCAATTATTTGCAATAAGATGAGTATTGAATTGCAAAGAACGTTAAGGATCTTGTTCTTGTAAGAGAATTGTGTGTTAATGTACTGTTGACAGAGTGTGTTGTGTGTCTGTGACTTACATTGATGTCACAATGTTTACAATTGACATATATATATATATCATACAGTACACTTTGAAGTTTCACTGAGAGATGGCATGTGGCTCAAATGCATATGGCAGAGCACAAATCAATGTTAAGTCAATCTTTTAATTGCTTAAGTATCAATATATCTCTTGAGATGAGATAATAATGCATACATGAATGTGAGCAAATCAAGAAGGCTCTTGTATGCAACCCAAGTCTGTCTGTGACACAGAGGGAGAATAATGTATGAGTATTATTGTATTATTACAATCTTAATAGTTTGATTATGGTCAGAAGGACCAGATGAAGGAATAACTTATTAGTACAGTCTTGCTGGTAATATCCTAGATGTAGGCTAGGCCTATTAATATAGTCTTACTAGTTCTATCCGGCCCGAGATGACCAAATGTAGGATCAGGGGGCGTATGATTGTAAGAGCGGACTGTAAGAGTCCCTAATACCTACACGAGATTGAAACTTTAGTTGTGCTTAACACCTTTCGTGCAAACCACAACTAATGAGATCTCTGGCGGAGGACCACCTCCACTGTGCTGGAGGAATTGAATTGAATAAGCTGTATAACATGCATCACTCTATGAAAACAATGACATAAGAGATAATATTTAATTATAAACTAAAACACACGAATGAATACACTTTCACTTTCTTGAAAAGCGTTGGAATGAAGAAAGTATGTTTCCCAGCTAAAAGTCTTCTTGAAAATAGCATTTACAGATCAATATAATGGTTGACAATCTTCTAGTGTGAAGTGTTGGTGTTTGATGTCATATGTGAATCCATCTTAACGCATGAGATTAAAGTTGTGATTCGAAGATGTGAACATTGTCACCATCTACCATATAAACGATTGAATGAAAGTTTGTAGATAATGGAGATGAAAGTTTAGTCTTGATGTCACATATAATCACATTTGTGAATAAATATACATCTGTCCGTGAAGCGTGACACTTGTAGAAATAGTTTTCAAGACTAGAAACTGAATGTTAATTCAGATGGATAGGCTATTTAATGATAGCCAAATGGCAACAATGAGATCAATGTTTAATGCGTAGATGTATGGAAATTGGAATCACTTCTAGTAACACTAATGATTACTTACTTGAAGCGAAGTATATGTCCTTATTTAGATTTATATTAGCAGAATCTTTATCTGCTATAAGAATGAGAATATGTGTCGTGATGTCCCAGCTATTTAACAGTAGCAAAACACAACACAGAAATGCCATTTTGCCAGGCATAAATTGAATGAATGATTAAGTACATTTCTTGATGCACTAGAAATTGCTTACTTGACGAAGCATATGATAAAGAAGTGTAGAACTTGTTGGATATATTATTTACACAAATAATAGAATGAATGTTGATGTTCAGACTATATCACGACAATCCGAAGCACCAAAGAACATGAATCCTTTCATGTCTGAGAAATGGATTGTTGTGAATGAAAAAGAAGGAAGTCAAGTCATTGAGCTATATGAAATGCATATAAACTGCTCAAGAAATGTATCCTGAAGACTGGATACAAAAATAATAATCAAATATGAATAATAACAGACAATGAATAGGGATAATAGCTTACAAGCTGGAAAATGTATGTTATTTAAATAATAATTTGGGTCATGTTCACTTCAGAAACAGGAAGTGATAGAGAAAGAAATCCGTAGCCAACATGATAGGCTTAAATATGAATAATATTCTTTAAAACTTCAAATATTAATTATTAGAACATAATTAGCAATATTTACTAATTGTAAATAATAAATCTAATGTTGTAAGTAAATTTATAAAGAATGTAATGCAATATCCTAAAAATCTAAACTTATAACAATAAAACTAGAGAAAAATGATGAATGGCATATACTGCTGTCAAGTTGGCAGCAAAAATAACTAAACTTGTAGATAGATTAAAGCTATGATTGAACAATTACCACTGCATCCATATCTGGATAAAGAAAGCATACTTCGTGTAGGTGGAAGATTACACCACACTGATCTAGACTATAACTCCAAACATCCAATCATATTACCTGCCAAGCACCACATAACAAATATTATTGTCAGAGACACACATCTGAAAAATTTACATGAAGGCCCTCAAGGCATACTGTACACATTGAGACAACATTATTGGCCCATCCATGGAGTTCAAACTGTAAAATCAGCATTAAAAGGATGTCTCACATGCTTTAGATATAGTCCTGTCAAAGCACAGCAAATCATGGGAACTTTACCTAAAGCCAGAGTTACACCCAATCGAACTTTCGACACCACAGCAATAGATTTTGTAGGTCGTATCTCTTTAAAGGATCATGGTAGAGGCAAAACAGTATACAAAGCTTATACAGGGTGATTCAAAAGTCACTATACATTTTGTATTTAAACAGGTATTATTACACAATATGTAATAGTACTGAAACATATACCACAGTAGGACATAATTTCAATGCATTTCAATGTGACCACCTTGCACGTCTAGACACAATGACCAACACTCCATTACACTCCGAAAAACTCTCTTAAGCATAGCTGGTGTAATCTCAGCAGCCGCGGCTCTAATCCGCTGTTTTAACTGTTGAATGCTGTGGATCTCTACCTGGTACACCCTAGACTTTATAAACCCCCAGGCAAAAAAGTCTAAGGATGTAAGGTCTAGTGGTTTGCTCCCTACTAAGTCTCCTGGTAGATGCAGAGGGGCTACGAGTGATCGCATCCTGTACATTTTGCACGGCTTCTGGTGATACGGCCAGTCTCCCTGGACAATCTTCATCTGTAACTCTACCAGTACGCCAAAATTTACTGACCAGGTTCTTTATAGGCTGGTGGGGCCTGGTTTCCTAAATTTACGAGTCTGCGTCTGTTCATACGTCATACCATGTAGACGAGCAGAAACAACAGCTATTCTTTCTTCTTTGTTGAGCATACTGTCACATTACTTGCAAGAAATAAGAATACAGTAACTGTATCACTAAAATGTATAGTGACTTTTGAATCACCCTGTATATCTATGCACGTATGTCTATGTACCAAAGCAGTACACATTGAATTGGTAACAGCAGCCACTTCAGCAGCATTCATTGCATCCTTGCAAAGATTCGTATCTAGAAGAGGACTACCTTCTCACTTATACCTAGATAATGGTAGAAACTTCATAGGAGCCTCACGAGAGCTGAGTGAACTCTATGAACAATTCCAGACAGAATAAGCTAACACAGAGATCATAAACTTTTCAGCAAATCTAAATATACAATTCCATTTTTTGCCACCAAGGGCAAGCCATATGGCAGGACTTGTAGAAAGATCCAACCGCAGTATGAAGACCATTTTATACAAAGTAATGAAAGACACTATCTACAGCTATGAAGAAGCCAGCACTCTTCTATGCAGAATAGAAGCCTTCATCAACAGCAGACCACTGACACCGATGAGCAGTGACTCGCAAGACTACATGGCATTAACCCCTGGTCATTTCCTTATTGGTGCTCCTTTGAATTCTATCCCTCACCCAGATTTACAGTCTATAAACCTATCCAGGCTGTCACGGTATCAGTTATTGGAGCAGCAATTCCAATGCATTTGGACCAGATGGGTCAAAGAATACTTAAATACCTTACAACAAAGACAGAAGTGGAACACAGAAACTAAAAACCTGCAAACTAATCAATTAGTCATATTGATGGTGGACAATGTTCCTCCTATGAATTGGCCTCTGGCTAGGATTCTAGAAGTTCATCCTGGACCAGATGGTAAAGTTAGAGTAGCAACAGTCAAAACTGCTAATTAAATTCTAAAAAGGCCTATATCTAAGCTGTGTCCACTGCCTGCTCAGTAATTTTTTTCTCTTTTCTTGCCCCCCCCAGTATGTAAGCCCATAGAGCTTAGAGCTCATTTATTATAATTTATAGCAAATATTAGTAATAAAGTATTAATACAAGTCACTAGATGGCACTAATGCCAGTTGCTAGCAAACAGAATTCTTGGCACGCTTGTATCTCTTTATTTACACTGTGCCGTGGTTATTTTCGGCACTATTAATTTTTCTATTTTTTGTGGTGTACTTACGCGTCTCCCATATTTAGCGATCTTTTCGTAAGCTCCGTGGGTTCATTTTAGTCTCTTTTGTTTTTTATGGTTCTTTCTGGTTATACGATTATCTACTGTTCGTCGCCCTCTGTGTTTTCCGGTTTGTTTTGTGAATTAAGTTTCGGTCGCTGCGCCATCTGCTGGGCGGCCGGGGTTTTGCCTCGTGTTCTTACGTAAAAGACTCTAGGTCCGGATCGTGAGGAACCAACATCTACTGGAGCTACCGGTCCTACAGATGTATTCGGAGGGCGATTTTATTTAGACATCAGGTATGTTTTAATGTTTGATAATGAGTTTCTGGTGGGCCGTTTTGGTTAGTTTATATTTAATATATTCTATTTTTTGTTCGGTTTTTCTTGGGCCCACCAGTTTTCATTTCTGTGGTTATGTTTCGTTTCCTTTTATTATATATAATGATTTCATTGATCGCTCTTCTAATCTGAAATTACGTACGAAAAGATCGCTGCCATTAGCCAGTCTACTGATTGATACAGGGCTTCTGCCCCAGTCTTGTAAAACACACTATCCAGTTATTCTCCGTGCCTACGCAGATTTGTATTCAGCTTTGTTCCCGAGCACGGCGGGATTTATTGTTTCTTGAATTTGCTTCTCTGTGGTTATTACAATGGCCCCAAATTTTGCTTTTGTATTTTGTCATTTCATAAATAAAATTTGATGTTGCTGTTTTTTGAAATACTGTTTCTTATTACGAGTATGGACTCCGGGTTTTCTACATTAAGTCTTCTAGGGATAGCACTCCGCCGCAACAAGTGGTAGCAAAGCGTAGTTGATCAGTTTTCTCCAGGGTTTTCTAAATTTTTTCAATTTTTCAATTTTTATAATTCAGTTTTCGGGTTAGGTTAGTCATCTAAATTTTTTCCCTGTCAGGTTAGTAGTTTCATGATTTTTCATGGCTGTATAGCCCCGGCGGTCTTACTGTGAGCGTTATGCTTTATTTTTCAGTATTTGTACCATGCCGTTTTCATTCATATTTATAAAATTTTCTTCTATTTCTGCTCTCTGCGTTCTGGTGGAATTTTCGTCAGATACGTAGGGTAATAGCTTCCGGTTCTTGCAGTCTCACTAGAGTAAGTCTCTGTGGGTTTTTTTTTGCGACCAGGATTAGTGGGTTTGAGACAGGGTAGAAAGTTTTGAGACGTTTCCGTGTCGCCTGTCGTGATGTTTTGTGCCCGTAAGACTTGTTGCATCAGCAAAGTCTGGTGTTTTTTTTGACAGTCTTTTCGAGGCCTTTTTTCCGTAGGTGTTTCCGGATGTTTGGTCTCTATTATCATTCTTTTCAGTATAGTCAGTTTTAAGTCGTTTCCGTGCCTCCTTTCGTGATGTTTAGTGCCCGTAAGATTGGTTGCATCAGCGAAGCCTGGTGTTTTTTGACCGTCTTTTCGAGGCCTTTTTCCGAGGGTGGTTCGTGATTTGTGCTCGCTGGTTTTCATTATTTTTCATTGCTTAGCTGCCTGGTAACTTTGGGATTATTTTGTCTAGCCCGTTTTGCTGTTTTTTCCTAAATTTTTTTCTAGTATTTTGCCATAAGCACCATTCATCCACCGTCTTATTTTCTGAGTTTGGTTAGTAGGCTGATAGTTTAATGAATTTCCCGGGTTCCGTTCCTATAGGCCTTCTTTTCTAAGCTAACCTGTCATCGTGGGCATTTGGTAAAGTTTTCTTAGACCCAATGTATTTTTATTTTTAATCTAAATTTTCCGTGAGTTTATCATTCTTGATCTATTTGCCATTCAGTATTTCTTGGCCTAACATCATATCTATACTTTTCCAGTTAAATTTTTCTTCGGACTTTTCTTGGGATTCCTTTTTTTCTAAAGCAGTTTGTATATTTTCATTATAGTCATTCTCTATTTATTCACATCAATCTTTTACAGTTACTATTCCCATTTCTGTATTTTTCTTTCCTAGTTCTTGCAGTGTTTTTTCGGGTTTGTTTCGCCTTTTCCTGTCTGTCTTTCCTGGTTTTCTGTGGTCTTCTTTTTTTTCTTTCTGAAAATAATATAACAATTATCAGTTCAGCTAAATTTCTCTATACTAAATAAAATAAAATGGTTATGCCACTCTGGTTTTCTTCTGTCTATTTTGAAATTGTCTTGGGCGTTCTTTTGTAATATTCTAAATGTCTTTTGGCAGCGATCAAGAAAAAAAAATCAATTTTTGCTCTCAGTTATTTTAATAAATTTAACATACTTTTACCATATGGTTAACATGATTTTTATTCCTCACATATTAATCTTTGTGTCTCAAAACCTCTATAAAGGAAAAAAGGGGAATGTTTATGCCTCATCAGAGTGTTAGGTTGTAATATATATACTTCAGTAATTTTCTTTGATAATTTTGGCCCTGTATTTGATTGTAGTGCTGTGTTGTTTAATGATTAGATAAAGAAGATAATTATTATATTTATAAAAAAAACAGGCATTATTATATTTATAAAGAAAAAGGAGCTTTAGAAAGGCTATTGATGTTGAAATCAATCAAGGAATTTCATAGAAGCTCTCTATATTTAATTTACGTCATCGATTACTCAGTCTCTTGTGTATTCTAGTTACGGGGCATAAACATTGTTTTCGCTTTCGTCCTTTGTGGGGAGGTTTTGTTTTTTTTATGGTTTCAGACCAATATGTGAAGTTTTCTTGGAAGGAGATCGACGTTCTACAGATGTATAGTTGTATCTACCTGGCGCAACGTCTAAATGTTGTGGATAAGTACTGTACGATTAAGAAGATTTTCCAGGACGAATTCTCCTTTATCAACCTTTCATTGTTCTGAAAACACCTTGTCATTTCTTCTTTCCTATATCTTTGTCGGAGCTCCGGTTTCTCATTTCCTTTCTTCCTATTTTTCCTCTTTTCATAACTTTTCATAACTTTTCATATTTCATATTCTTGTATATATAATTATTATTTAAACATTTTTCAATATTTTGTGCTAATTAACTTAAAACAAGTTTTTTTTTAACTGAACTCTAAATACCTTTTCAAGTTGTAATACATAAAAAGTATGGCATTGTTGCGCCTTATAATGAAATGTAAAATATATTTGTACACAATCATGTAGGCCTATTCACAATTTTGGTGTTAAATTCTTAAATTTATGGGTTCCTTTTATAATAGGCCCATTGTGGTTTTGGTCTGTAATTAGCAAAAAAAAAAAAAGGGGTTAAATTTGGACTTTCACCATTAATATAAGTAGGAGTTTTCAAATTCACCTTTTAGAGAATTGTTATTCCATTTAATATGTAGTTTTTATACTCATGTATAGAACTTTGTGAATCTTCTTCGTGCTTAATAACTGATGCTTAACTTATAATCATATTATTAATGTGAAATTAATTTATGCCTAAATTATAATGATCTTGTTTATTTTATATACCAAATCTATTGTTGAATTTTTCGTATGAAATTAAAATAAAAGTAGAAATGCAAAGCAATTTTTCTATGTCTGGACAACTGTTTCATAAATATAAAATTAAATTTAAATAATATAATTTAATCAAATTTAAATAAATATAATTAAATTTAAATAAGTTTTGGGTTGCTACTATTGTGATATTCTGAGGATGACGTGTACGTACCTATTACTCATATAGTTCTGTTTTTTCAGATAGTGTTTGATGTTGATGTTGTGCCATCCTGGGCTCTCTCCTATTCTTTTGCCTGTGTGTTGTGTCTTGCGGAGCTGTGTTACTCCTATATTATGGCCACCTCCTGCTTCTGCTGCTGCTCTTTGGTCTGGTACGCAAGGACGCTTGCGATTTGTTTTGACCTGTAAAACAAAACTGGTCCGACTTGGCTTCTGATAGCAGTCCAGCTCTACTTGTGAACTAGCATTCTCACCAGACTACTATCTACAACAGCAACTACTATGTCAACTACCATGCTGTTATCTACTCACCGAAATCTACAGTTTAATTTTACAATACTTACTGTTCTGTTCACCTTGCTACTATGGTGTGCTGTTTAACTAGAGACAGTTATCTTGAGACTCTGGTGTTGAAGATGCTTCTAAGGAATTGGACTCCTTCATTCAGTGATACAGTACTCAACATGGTGGACCTATTTTGCAAGTTGTATAACACACGTGTTTTTGCTCATTTGTGGAGACACACAAACACACCTTTTCATTCCCCTTCTTACAGAACAAATATGTAAATAAGAACAAATATCTAAACCAGTAATTATCGGTATGGAAAAAAATTTTCCTTCCTTCAGAAAATTTTTTTTGCCCCGAGAGCTCGAGGATGTGCCGTGGTTATTTTCGGCACTATTAATTTTTCTATTTTTTGTGGTGTACTTACGCGTCTCCCATATTTAGCGATCTTTTCGTAAGCTCCGTGGGTTGATTTCAGTCTCTTTTGTTTTTTTATGGTTCTTTCTGGTTATACGATTATCTACTGCTCGTCGCCCTCTGTGTTTTCCGGTTTGTTTTGTGAATTAAGTTTCTGTCGCTGCGCCATCTGCTGGGCGGCCGGGGTTTTGCCTCGTGCTCTTACGTAAAAGAGTCTTTGTCCGGATCGTGAGGAACCAACATCTACTGGAGCTACCGGTCCTACAGATGTATTCGGAGGGCAGTTTTATTTAGACATCAGGTATGTTTTAATGTTTGATAATGAGTTTCTGGTGGGCCGTTTTGGTTAGTTTATATTTGATATATTCTATTTTGTGTTCGGTTTTTCTTGGGCCCACCAGTTTTCATTTCTGTGGTTATGTTTCGTTTACTTTTATTATATATAATGATTTCATTGATCACTCTTCTAATCTGAAATTACGTACGAAAAGATCGCTGCCATTAGCCAGTCTACTCATTGGTACAGGGCCTTCTGCCCCAGTCTTGTAAAACACACTATTCAGTTATTCTCCGTGATACGCAGATTTGTATTCAGCTTTGTTCCCGAGCACGGCGGAATTTATTGTTTCTTGAATTTGCTTCTCTGTGGTTATTACAATGGCCCCAAATTTTGTTTTTGCATTTTGTCATTTCATAAAAAAAATTGATGTTGCTGTTTTTTGAAATACTGTTTCTTATTACGAGTATGGACTCTGGGTTTTCTACATTAAGTCTTCTAGGGATAGCACTCCGCCGCAACAACACTTAGATAAAGAAAATATCCATGTAATAAGCTAAGGAATAGTTTTGTACATTTATTCCTGTTACTATTAACTATTAACATTAAATTCAATAATTAATGTTAATTAGCAACTGAATGCTGTTTTGCCGGCATCGATCAGATATCGATTGCCAGCCTGATAATCGATAATACTCTTACTTGAACTTACAGCCAGAATAGCGTAGAGCACTACGAGCGGACTATCGATTATCTATACTTGCCTTTAAGGACAGTGTACTGAACAGTTAGATTAATTCCCATGAGAAATTTATTTATTTCTCCACAAAGGCATATTGTTTAATAAAATAAATACTCTCATATATATTTTTGTGTGTTACAGAAAGAGTACTGCATGTTACTTTGTTTAATAAAAGCCTGCTTTAGGATGGAAGCATCTAGAAACCTCCAGACTAGCTTTACATCGAATTTTTGAATGACTCTTTTGTAAGATGATTATGTGAACGCATTTTGTGGCCGTTAGACTTTATTCACTTCTTCGCCGATCGTCGCTGCGTAAGGGCACAGCCCCAAATTTAGCAACAGACCACAAGTCTGAATATATTATTGTACAGTATCTACATATAACTACGCATCATGGAACCAGCATCAGCAGCCACCACTTAATCCACTTGGAGGTGGATTCGAGAACATCCCTATAACTTCGTGGAGCGTAGTTCGTAGCCATGGAAGGACTCGCTACTGGCCACCGTTCAGGATATTCTACAGCATCATAGATCTACAGCATCAGTAACTGTACATCCCGTTTAGCCATCGTCCGGCTAATGCATTCACATATTCATCAATGAAGTCGCACTAAAAGTTAAGTACTACACCTTCAATGTATGGTTAATTTCACAAAAGTCTAGAGGACTTAGCATACTTGCTTGCATACAAGTAAAAACTGCATTTATAATTGTCCAGGATTTTTGGCATCCTTGCAGCTCCTCTTTTCCTCTACGTGCAAGCTAAATATGCTACCGTAGTAGTTCTGAATAAAGTATGGTATAACTCACAAAGACCAAGGAATGGTCTAGAAAATTACTAGCTTAAAACAAGTAATTCAGCATTTATCACTTTTGGAGTTTTGGCATACTTGCAGCTCCTCTTTTTCTACGAGCAACCTAAAGAAATTGCCGTAGTCATCTTTGAGCAAGATATAGCTCAACTTGTACACAAATAAGATTACAAATAAAATTACCATAGGTTCTTGTTAAGAAAACAACCTCTTATAGACAAAACACATAACCTTTGACATTATCCTTAAACATTTCCAAGTGAAAAAAATTAATATTAATTAATATTAAGGACAACTAGAAGAAAGAAGAGAGGCAGCAGTTTACTAGAGCTGAAGAATAAAGTAATAAATCAATCTCTCCTGCTTCCTATATCATTCCTATTCTTTCCAATTTGCATTTTCTGGATTTTAATCCAGTGGTCCTCCGAAAAATCCTATAGCAAAATTCTGTTAGGCACAATAGCCTACAAAGAGTCTCAATGAAAAGTTCTGTTGACAGTCGTTTTATTTTATCGATCGCAGTGCCTTGATTTCCGTGACTTCTTCATATACAGCTTGTCAACGTCGTTTGAGTCATTTCACATTATGAAATAATGTAAGCTGTAGGGGAATATGTTGTATCGGCAGAAAGACTATGACGTTAGTAGAAGTAGCAGTCCAACCGAGTCGCAAACGATCCCTGGAGATCCCTTAAGGGCCGGGAACCGAACCCGGATCGCCAAAGTGCGGCGGCGGACAATGTGACGTTAGCATCACTAAATATCTCCCGACACAGTTCCAATGCTTAGGGATTTAATCATTGTGGGTAAAAAATGTAATTTTAAATTAATGAGAGCTTGCCCTTTGGGTGTTGTTTCTTTTAATAAATGGACACAGCTTGGTTGGGATAAATATTGTATTGAAACCCGGTGTAGCGTTTTAGCTCTCCTGAATTCAAACATTATATTTTCAGAACCATGTCTCTTGCCTGTGATTAGCCTCTTTAAATGAGGAAAATTTCATTCTTAACGCTTTCCTCGGCTTTAAAGGTTTTATTAAAATTTTGTTCACGAGGTTCTTATATTAAGAGCTAATACTTTTATTTGAGTTATTTTTCCGTAAAAATTATCTGAAGCCAGCCACCGTTCTTACATCTTCGCGCTTGAAGTCTTGCGTGGCAAAGAATGCCACCGCCATCGTAGTACCACGGCCAGATTGTAGAGCGGGCGAGAAATCAATCAGCTGATCATTGAAGGCGGTTATAAGCCAGCGTGCATGCATCGTTATTTGTTTGTAACCAGTTGTTTAACCAATAAGTTCTGTAATTTGCATGAAATGTCTCATAAAGTGTTGCCAAAAATAAATACTACCGTTTTCAAATGTGCGAATACCGGTGTGTTACAGATCTGAAGACAATGTTGCACCATAACCAACAAACTCGCTATTGGTCTCTCGAATGTGATGTAGAGTAGGATTATCTCCACAAAGTCTCTGGGTTTCTTCGTATATACCTTAGGAGCGAGTCTCACCGCTCTTAGAGTACCTGGCTAGGGGAGGTAGCTGCACCCTGATTGGCTCAGGTCACCTATCCCACTCCACGTGTTGTCTGTCTCTTTCCCTCCGGCATTATCCCTCCACTCAACTATTACAGTATTTTATACCCCTGCCAACGTGGAGCATGATCTTTACTCTCTGCCAAGCGGCAGCTTACTGATTTACGCGCAGCGAATTCGCGCATCTTGGTAACGAGACGTAACGGGAAGCTCGCTGGCTGGGTTAGTCTTCAAGACCAGAGACGTTGTGGGAGTAATCCTACTCTAAGAGTATCATACGATTCCAGTTACTGAATCTTAAATGCTCATGTGTATTCTGTGTGCATCACAGATATAAGAAAATGTTCAGAACATTGCGTTATTGGCTGTGTAGTGTTATGCTATAAATGTTAATGTTGCAACCTAACCTTACAAACCCACGTGTTTCGAATGTGGCGTAACCCCCTGTTTCAGTTACCTTCAGTTGTGTTCTGTGCATTAATAAATACTCGTCAGAAATAAAAATGCAAAAAATTTGTGCTGTACCTGGTTGCAAGTCCAATTATTACGAAGGTGAATATACGCCTGTGTTCACGTTTCCTGCTGATGAAGGGAAAATTTAGTGGTTACTAAGAAGAGTGGAGTCTGTATCAAACTCTTTCACGAAGAGAAAATTCTGAGAGAGATTAGAGCAATAGGTCCAGGTGGTGAGTATAAGGGATTTATTCAAAATTAGTACTACGTAGCTTGGAAGTAGTAACTTTCATATCAGGATTTGCAAGCTTTAAGGTTTCTTGTGTGGCTACATGTGTAATGTTTAAGGATTTATTCATAATTGATCATGATCTGGATTTTGAGGCACCTCTTACACTTAATTACCTTAACCTTCTAAACCTTGGGGGTCTATTCGCCTATTTCAATTCAGTATTCCGGTTTCTGTATTTGAGAGATAATGAGGTCAGATCTTCTTATTTTAATAATCCCAAGATATTGATTAAGTCTCTATTCTTAAAATTCGTGTAACCATTATGATGTTTGGGTATGTAAGTGTGAAAAACCACTTATTGAAATTGGTAAATATTTTGTTAAATAATTACCCTGAAATGAACAACAGCGATTCCTTAGAAGACAATCAGACCCATAAAAATATATTCCAAATGCACTAATGCCAATGTAAAAAAGCCAAGAAACCTAAATATCTTTCATGTTAAGTACTTCTTACTTTATGAATACTATGAGATATGTGGTGAGTGTTTTGAAAAACTAATCAAATAGTTCTGAACATAATAGGTCTTTCTTTGGATTTTGTAGGAAGAATAATGGACACTGCTGTGGTATTTATATTAATGTACAGTACATATTTTGTAATTAATTGTCCTCTATTTAGTGTAGCTTCTATAGTCTATCGTACAGTAGCCTAGAGGTAGCCTTCAAAGCAGATATTTTTTAATGTGATGGCTAAGCAATTCTAGGTTAAGTTCGTAAAGGGAAAATATACTAATGCAAGTGCTGGAAAAATGTTTTAAAACTGTTTATGTACAATAATAATTCTTATGGTAAGTCTACTAGGATTGTTAGCCTACAGAAACAATAATGTCATGATTGTTTTGGAAAGCTCGTAAAATAATTATTGACATAATAAATTGGGATTGCGCAGTAAGAAAAATGGATGCTGCTCTGACGTTTAATTAGATATTCTTCTTCTGCGTTTAATTTTAACCATTTGGGGCCTATTGTAAACATATATTATTTGATGGTCATGTAGGCTACTTATCAGATGTTTGTATTTTTTGGAATAGTGAACTTAATTTTCACTATGTAATTTCGAGTATCTTTAGACGTTATTGTATTGCTATTTGTTTACTTTTTCTTAAGACTTCACTAAAGCTATGTTATACCGGTGGTGTAGTTTTAATCTTTCTAAAGAGCATATAAACGTGTTAAGTGGAAATAAGCCATTACAATCGCGGTGTGTTAATTGATTCAACGTGACCACGTCCCGACCCATTGCGTGACGTCACGAAAGCTACAATCTGGCCTGTACAGGTAGGGGAAAAAAGCCGACCGACTAAAATATCTAAGTTGCCGATATGAACCACTGCGCATGCCTAGCGGCATTCACAGGATAGCAGGGAATGTATTGAAATTTGTTCTGGTGTCGATAGATTGTTTGAATACTAAATAATTTTACGTAATTTGCATTGCTTGTGAAAACAAACGTTTCCGTTACATCTCTTACATTGATTTACGTATCACAATGCTCTGAAATCAGCTACAAGAGTAGGTCCGCTTTTTCCCCCTAACTGTACATTATGATGACGGCGACAATGCAGGCTAAGGATGAGACAATTGAATCCGCCGCTTTTCTTGCAATGCGGTATCTTATTCTATATTACAATAGCCATGTTCCTAAATCTATGTCCTATACTGTCAAGTACCACGACGCCAGCGTACTTTTTGAGAACGCCGAAAAATTGTGAGCGTACGTCGCGCAGCGAAACTGGCAATGTGCGCATGTGACGTTGTAACGATAGTACATGATGAACTTTGGGAATAAACCAAATGTGAAGTGAGAAAGTTGTACTGGCTATGCTTGGGGGAAAAATTGTGTAGGCATTATGTAAGTTTTTATTATGTTTGTGCAGGCTTAACTTTCTGGTATGAGACTCGAAGCAAACGATTTTTTTTATAAATTTTACGATAAGAGAGTTTCATTTTTTTAGTTATTTTCTGAAAAACGATTCTTAAGAGCTAAAACTTTTAGTTAAAATATTTTTCCAATGGATTCTGATAGCTGTAAGCAACTAATATCTTATACAAACTTAGGCTAGGTTTGAAGAAGGCCGAGACATCTGAATGCGCACTAATGCAGTACAACCATGTACTCTACGCTGGAATGGGCTTATATTAAGAATAGACGAGGTTATGTGTTTCATGAAAGATTTTTAGTTAGTTTTTACTTTTTTCATTATAACTTCCGAAACAGTTAAGGTAATCTAATGAAATTTTTCATGCAAATATTCTTCACATGTCCTCTCTTAACATGTGTAGGTCAAGATATTTTAAGTTTAACAAGTTTTTGACCTAAAAGTTATAAAACTTCAACATTCATAGATATGAAGACTAAATAGTCGTCATTTAGTTGATGAATGAAGGATTATTCATCATATTCTTCATATAGGATTCAGGATTATAATTTAAAACCGTTAGAATTTATTGAAAAATATGTTTATTTTGCAAACCTTTCCAGATCAGATTTTTGCATTGTTTTGAATATCTAATTAGCGATGATGGTTTTGATTGTTATATAATAAATTATATCTTAAAACCATATGCGCAATGCAAATTAGTCATACAAAATCTTGACCCAAGAGATCCATGACAATGAGTGAACATTTAATTGCGCCCACCGCCGTCTCGAGAATTACATTGGCTGTCCTATGCTTAATTTTAACATGGAGTTCAGAGTATTGTTAAATTGTCTAATTTCTCCAGTAGAGGCGACACAGATAGCATAAAATTCCAGCATATTTCAGGTTCCGAGTTTATACATCAGAGGGCAACACAGAGCACAGGGTAATGTAAAGGGTATTGCAGCTGGGTGTGGTAGGTGCTGTCATCTGTAATGTCTCCGCGTACGCAAAATTAGCCGTACAGGACAGGCAGTGTATACACGAGTAATACAGTCTCGCAGGCAGTGATTGCGCCATTCTTTACAATGCTTAATGGTGCGTGTTCATCCTTAAAATTGCTTAACGTCTAGCCCCCTAGCGGGACCGAAGTGAATGAGATGGTTGAGTTGTGTACGGGTGGTTCGTGTGTACGGATTTCGAATGGTGTGTCTGGAAGAAGCTTACATAGACGTGGATTGCTCAAAGCCATTATATAACCTACTACTGTTGTAGCTTAAGTGAGGTTAGTAACATATGCTATTCATTTTTACATTAACTTTAGTTTCCGGTTCTATTTAAGAGTTATACCTATCTTGAAGTGATCAAACCTGCAAGAAAGGAGTAGGAGAGCAATGTGTATCTGTGTTGACGGTGTAAAGCTGCGTCTCCATTGATATACATTTAACACCAACATGTTGCAGTTAACATATGTTAAATGTTTACCACCAACTTGTTGATGTATACAAGTCAAGTGGTTTGCCAATTAACAACTGTCTCCACTACAATGTTATAGGTTAACATGTGTTGGTGCTGTTACAAACAGAAATGAATAACATTCAAAAAGAAAACGCCTCTGAAGAGGGCAACCGACATTACAAAATGAGAGTAGTTTTATATACTCGTTATTGTCTTCTTGTTAACTGTCTATGACTTTCTTAAATACTAAATTTGTACAGATGTCTTCATCTTTTCAAAATAACTATCACATTTTTCAACAATGGAGTATGACATAAAAAATAATTTTAAAAGTAGATGCAATACTATTGAGAACACTGATATACCAAATGCTCACATAATACAAAATGGATGCCGGGAATATTGAGGAAGCTGTAGACTGCCTTTTGTTCATCCGGAAATTCCCGAACAGAAGCCAATTAAGCTGGCGATCGCTTTTTGTTTCCCGGAAATTCCCGAAACAAAGCCGATATTGACAGTGGCGGCTATTCAGGGGAAGTAGGTGAAGTAGCACTTCACCAGTATTTTTCCTTTACAATACGTATTTTTAAAGTTTATTTTCCATATCACGAATGTTCGTTTTTACTATAATGTATTTCTACAATTTTGAATATCCCGCCACGACTGGTGTCAACGCTAGGAGGCAAGTGTGCTCCCAAGTCCTCTGTCCTCCTAGCTAGTGATGGGAAAAATCGAATGATTTTAACAATCGAATGATCATTCGAATGCAGAACTAAACATTTCGAATGAATATTTCGAATGAAATCATTCGAAGTGTTTTGTTCATAGAGGGATAGTTACATGCAACCTACGAGATGTTCATTCGCTAGCGTCAATATTTTTCGAATGAATCTTCCGTTCTCACTCACTTCACTTCATTGGCATTCGAAAGCGGGTAGATTTCAATTTAGTGCGCACATTTCCGGCAGAGAACAATGCGGCCAGCTTACAACAAACACGGCCTCCAGAGATGTTTATTATTTTAGTCATGTATTCTCGAACAGGTGCTGTAGTAAATACAGTAAATTAGGCCTAACATGAAATTTCTTGAAGTCCTACAAATATAAATTGCTTAATGCAGCAATAACCAGACAACTTCGTAGTTATTATTTGAATTTGCATACCTGTGGTGTTTAATAATAACAAGCATAATACGATCAAGTACAAAATAATCTAACTTTTCAATTTACGAAAAAGTAAAAATTATGTAATTTCAAGACACGTTCTTAAAGCTTTAAATCAATCATAAATTACAAAAAATCTGTTCATATTAGTTTTCTCTTTGGACTTACAATTTTAAATAAAATATCATTCAATCCTTTTGTCTTGCAATAAAACTCATATGACTATCCTAATAGCCTAACAAAAATAAGTTTGCATCATTATCTTTGACTATAAAAAAATAATTTGTCGTAGGTTAATTTTAGTATCCCGTTCACAAAGGATTGAACATTTACTTATCATGACTTATCGTTACTATTCACCTAATAATACCATATTATCATAATCATTATAACTGTATAGGCCTATCAATCCCAATGAATAGAGAACATAACGACAACAGAAACAGATTATTATTATATTATTATTATTATTA
Source organism: Ectobius pallidus (assembly GCA_964059195.1). Lineage (NCBI taxonomy): Eukaryota > Metazoa > Arthropoda > Insecta > Blattodea > Ectobiidae > Ectobius > Ectobius pallidus. The sequence continues at coordinate 77,469,508 of CAXKWD010000005.1, forward strand.
TTATTATTATTATTATTATTATTATTATTACACGGCTTATTGGTATACCCTAAGCTCCTAATTAAGCGATGTAATATGTAATATGCAGTTAAAGCATGGAAGGATAAATATAATACACGAAAAGACAATACTAGGCCTAAAATAGACAAATATATTTTCACGACAAAATTTGAATACAACGAAATGAAATGTATCTAATTTTAGTATTAGGTCCATTCAAATTTTCAAGTTTAATAAATAGTAATTAAGGTAAATAAGTTATTAAATTGATTATGTGCAGTGTATTCTTCAGTTTATTTTATTACGTTCGGAAATCCGAATAACTATATTGTCAGTTATATGCGATGCTGTAAAGTAATTATATCTATAATTCGGTAAGATCTCCAAATCTATTTAAATCTGAAGATTTCAAATTATTATTTAATAGGGTAGACATCGTTCGTTTAACTAAGAAATTCAATAACACATATGCGAGACCATATGTGAAACACATTTAGTACTATTTATTTTATTACTGTGTTATAATAGCATACTGAAGGTAGTGTTATGTCATATTACAGTATTTTTGCATAAATGCAGACATAACTGTTCAAAGACAAAGAATCAAAACAAGACAAGAACGAACATTTCAGTTAATAAACAGTAGAATAACGTTTAGTACAATGCTATTTTCATGCACTATAGGTCGTGGCTCTTTAATCTGTATCTCAATAATCATTAATTTTATAAAGATGTATGTTTGTTGTTTTATATATAATTTTCTTGTATAATTAGGAACCAACAAAAGCAATTCAAGGTCTCTGCAAAGCCTGAGTAAATTGAGCCGTGATTGAGCACATGTAGGTTGGCGATGGGGTGAGAGCAGTCTGGTTTTTTTCCTTCCTTTCTTCCTAATTTTTTTCCCCTTTATTAGGATGTGGAAATTGAAAAGACTGCAAGTCCATTCACCTTCTGAACACAACCCTTCAGGGGCGGATGATTTTTTTGAAGATTTTAAAAGGGAAAAAATGCAAGCATTCCCACTTTGGTGGCAATACCATTAAAATAAATTAGATGTTGCCAGTTCTCTGACATGTTGGAACACTGCAGATCTTTAGACAAAAACAGTAGAAACAACAGAAGTGAAAAGGTTAAATTAGTATACTCATATTACAGTTTGTCGCGGAAAATATGCTCTTACTTAGATAATTTCTAAAATATGGAGGTAATTGGAACATGTCTCAGTTAACTAATTCAACAGTTCAATGTGGTATAGAATTATTAATTATGATTGATATCTAAATTGACTCTAAACAACATGTTGCCTCCTGCTTAAGTAATCTGATCTCGAGTCAATAATTAAAGAACCACTGAATCCTCCAAACGTGTACGTTATATAAACGGTTTATGGATTTCGTGTCAAAATATTCCTTCCAATTCTACATTCCGCCAAGAACTTGAAAGTATATAGAGTTAAAGCTTTAAATATTGCTATCAAAAGTATATCAATATGGTTGTAAGTATTACATGTGTGATATGTAAGTATATTTTATTCATTTAGTGTCACTTAGGCTATGGTATTAGTACGTATAACTTAGAATATTAATTTTGACTGGTATAATTAACTTTGTAAGATTGTAAATACTCATAGCTTAGGTTGTTGAAGATATGTATTTATGTAAATAGCTAATGTGACCGATTGCAGTTGGTACTGCTTAAAAATCTTATAAATGTATCAAATATAAAAATTTGAATGGCTGTATTTAATACCATAATTCATAACATACGGTAATTAATCAAATAAATAATCCATTTGAGAATGCATATGCTTCATGTAGAAGCTAATGATGGATGTAAAATAGGAACAATCTGCGAAAAATTGTGCTTTTTAATATTCGTGAGAACGGCTATTTTATTATCAAAATATATTTTGTAGCCTGGGGTTGAAACTCATGAAAATAAACCTTCTAGCTCTGCGTCATGCCATCCGTGCTTGGAATGGGAGAGACGGAAGTTACTAACTGGGACACGATGGAACACGAAAACAATCGAATGAACGAGAGAACGAGCCGAGAAGCCAGTTTCCGAGAGGTTGAAGAAGCATTCGAATGAATTCATTCGCTTTCACATTTCAGTTCAGTAAGCGAAGCGCTCTAACCCTAGTCTGGAGAGAGCAAAATCATTCGAATGATTTTTTTAACATCTCGAACATTTCGAATGATTTTAACAATCGAATATTTCGAATGAATTCATTCGAATGGTTCCCATCACTACTCCTAGCATTGAATCTGAACCTTCCCAGACGCATGGGTAGTCTGTTCCACTAAAAATGGGGGCGTGGGCTCATGGAAACCAGCCGTTTTCTCGCTTATCCCACTGTCTTCTTACTGAGGGGATCAGACTACCAAGTGAAGGTGAACAGTTCTCTCAGTCTCCACCAGACTTCTCTGTAAAGAAGTCACGTGATATTTACTTCTTTCTGCATATAGGAATAGTCAAGCGTCCACGGTGCCTTCTACGCATGCGCGACCTTCCAGCTGTCGACAATTGTTCTGTTGTTGTCCACGCATGCGCGATAATCCAGCAGTCGACAATTTTGTTCTGTCGTTAAGTTCATAACATGGACAGTTTATTCTTTTCCAATATTTAGGAAGCATGAGATCACGTTTTTAAAAATAATATTAATAACTAAAGAAAAATGAAATATTAGAAGACTTCACTTTAATTAATAGTTTCTGTAGAGAAAATCATAGTGCAGTGTCAATTTATGCTAAAACCCCTCTTGTTGAAGGTGCTGGTATCAACGAGTCCTGTAAAAATACAGAACCAGTACTCCAAGATCGTCACGAAATTAATGTAACGCTCAAAATCGTCACGAAATTAGTGATCTGTGACGGAACGGGCTGCACAGAAAACAGTCAACTCAATGATTAGGCTTATCAAAAATCCAAAAATTAAAAAACCCAAAATCCAAAATTTAAAAAATCTAAAATTAAAAAATCGAAAAACCAAAATAAAATAAAAAAAATATTCAAAGATCCAAAATTCAAAAATCCAAATTTATAAAATAAAAAATCCAAATATCCAAAATTTAAAAATAAAAAAATAAAAAAATTAAAAAATAAAATATCCAAAATTCAAAATCTAAAATTAATAATAAAACATCCACAATTAAAAAGCCCAAAAACCCAATATTAAAAAGTCCAACAATCCAAAATTTAAAAAATCCAATAATCCAAAATTTAAAAATCCCTAAATTAAAACACTTCTGTCGCGTGGCATTCCATACACACTTTTTTTCTCTTCACCTAATTTTCCGGTCACGAGCCGCCACTGGATATTGACCGAACAGTCAATTGACTTGACATGTTGTCCATTTTCTCCGGAAAACAAATTAACACCTGAAAATGTTAAGTGCAACATGCTAGGTTTGCATGTCAAGTCAATGGAACGCGAAATCAACTTGTTAATATTGACATGTTGGTGTTAAATGTATATCAATGGAGACGCAGCTTAAGGTCGAGTCAGTTGTCATTGTCTTGTCCATCTATAATGTTTCCTGTATCTTGGTAATTTAGTCCTAGCAAACGATATTCAGTGGAATCTTTGATTGTATTCCAAGTTTTAATACACTCCCTTTCATCATGGCATATAACTTAGTTACGCCCACTGCGTTATAATTTCCCCCCTCTCTTGTTTATGAGCCAATTTTAGATTCAAATTCCTCCATTCACGTGCTAAGGTATTCTGAAGTTATCGAATAGTATGTAATGCGGTATTGTTTATGAGCCGATTTTAGATTCAAATTCCTCCATGCACGTACTAAAGTATTCTGCAGTTATACTTAATACTACTAAAACGGTTATTATTATGTTAATCATCATTGTTGTGTTTTCTACTATTTTTTATCATCAAAATTATTAATGTAATAAAAATTATTAACTTCGAAAGATGTAAATCAGGGTATTAACAGTATGTTACTACAAAAAACAATCATTAAAATGTGAGATTAAGGTGAAATCCCAGATTGGATTAGAAGTTTTTTCCCCAAAGAAGACCTCGAATCAATCTGAAGTTACTGTGCTAAGCAGAATAACCATCTGTGTTCCTAGTACCTTCCGTAGGTGGCAATTGTGTTTTAGGTTAGTGACAGCCGACAGGTAGAGTTAGGTTAGAAACAGTGATATTAGTCTTGCATTGAGTTGCGCGCGTTTCGTTATATGGTATATTACATCTCATGCTTGTTTGTTTTTGATGGTAACTCTTTTTAGAGGATTCAGAGCCATAACGTCCAATCATATGTTTCTTGTCAGTTCTTGAAACCGCATCACTCGTGAAAAAACATTTGCCCTCTCGAGAATGAAATGTGTGAAAAAATTTCATTCTTAAGAATGGCCCGCCCTGTCATATAGGATTTTACTGAAATTAATTTATTGCAAGTTCTAAGCGTTTATGCGAGCCCTAGCTTGCGTACCAACACTCCAGTTGCCTACCGACGAATTTTCGTGTCATTGGTCCTTTACTAATAGGCTGGGCGACTGCTTTATTCATGTGATGATGCAACTGGACTGTTGCTGGTCATGTGTTAGGCCTATATGGCCCATTTTCCTCAGTCAAACTGTATTCTAGGTAAATGGCAGTTAGGGTAGGAATAGTGATATTAGTGTTACTGACAGGTAGAACTACGTTTGTGGCAGTTAGGAAGGACTATTGATATTAGTGTTAGTGACATGTAGAGCTAGGTTGGTGGCACGGAGGCTAGGAACTGTGATATTAGTGTTGAAGTTTACGGCCCTGTTTCTGGATCAAGTGATCCTATGATTCCCTTCCTTCCCACAGCAGCTGAGCTCGCGATTTTCTTGAATATGCATAACTTTATATAGCCATTTCAAGTTAATTTTGTGTGAAATTCTTAGCGAATTTACTTATATTTAGAATATATATTTAGAATATGGGATCTACAGATTAGAAGAACCTTATTTGTAACTTGAAATTTGGTCGTTTTTCGTATGATCTATACAAACCAAAAATTTCATTCTGAAGTGTGGCTAATAGCATATGGGATTTTACTGAAAATAATTCATGGCACATGTTTAGTGTTTAGAGTCATTTGACCATTCGATAAGTGAGAACGCTGACTAGTATCATTCTCGAGAGCAGGGATATACCTAGGTATGCTTCCACAACATAATTCGGATTTCTTAGGAAAGCATGTTCCGAAGATTGATTTCTACACTTTCAAATATCTTTAAACTCAAGTTCTTTGACGGGTACTTTAAGTTTCTTAGATAATATAATTTTTACAAAATTACATTCTACACGAGGGGGTACGCCGTAGCGAATGGTTGAGGCGCTGCGCTACAAATCGGAAGGCCGCGGGTTCGATCCCCGATGACATCACTGGAGTTTTTCAATTGGTCTAATCCTTCTGTTGGCACTATGGCCCTGGGGTCGACTCAGCTTCTAACATAAATGAGTACCGGGAGCATTCCTGAGGGTAAAGGCGGCCGGTGTGTAAGGCTGACAACCTTACCACCTTCATGTGCCGATGGTCTATAAATCTCTCAGCCTCATTATCCTAGAACCCCCCAGGGCCTCCATAGCCTGTAATAGGGAACACTTTACTTTTTACATCCTACATGAAACACAATTGTTTTATTGGGAGGTTAGATTTGTGCACTAACAACAATAAACCTCCATTTCAAATGCTTAATAATACCTACCCACTGAATGATTGATGCAATGTGTATGGATTCCACTATTCGGCTGTATCCATATGATTTGGATTTCCGATTGATTATATCAATGGTCATGCAATCCGTGTTGAAAGTTAATACTCATTTCAATGCCCGTGAACATGTCTGTGTCTTAAAAAAACTTCCTTTCCAGTTACCGATCTATCGTATAATCACTAAAGATTGCCTAATTTCCCATATCACTTTCATTATTCATTTTGTATAGATTACAAATCTGCGACTTGTTTCCTGAACTACAATACTAAGAATAATCATAGAGAGGGTTGTGAATTCAGGTTAGTTTTTGAAGAAAGAACGAGACAATTCTGTAGCAGAATTTTGATCTCCAGTCTTAGCTGCCATATGATCAAAAAAGTAGAATATGAACTTGACATAATTTTTAATATCCAATAAAAATTTAAGAGTAGGGTTTACTTGTGGTACAAACTGTGTAAAATTGACGCAGTTCATTAAATTTTTGAAGTAATTTAATTATTGTTCGTCCAATATTTTAAAATAATTATTGCAGATTCGTAAAAATGATAGGCCTACAATTATATAAATTTGGTTAGTATGCATCGTAATAATAGTTTTTAAATTGTGTTAAGGTTTTTAAAAACGTAATAAATTACCCGAAACCAACTATATTTTAAGAGTACGCCTATAATTCAAGAAAAAATTTCAAAAAACGTGACGGTCTACATATGGCCCCCATGCCACCTGTTATATTACTGAAATTACTGAATTATGGAATTATAGGGATAATGTGGTAAATTCGTTTCATTTCTCTCGGTTTAGATCATAAGGGAATTAACTATGTTTGAAATAAAGATAACTGTAGGTGCTGTTTAGATTTTTTCAATTACACTTTTCTTGAGGGCGCCAAGCAATTTGTATATTTTTGAATGTTTGCCCTTCTATTTTTGATATTTGATTCAAGTACAATTTTTCAAGGCACAAAGCTAATCGTACTTTTCCAAACGTTTATACTTTTCTGCTCCTATATTTTGGGTCGAGTCTTTTGAGACAATGGAATGGGTAGATATTTTCCGCTCTAGAACCGACCCTAAAGTAAACAAATAAGTCTGTCTCACTCTTACGTAGTGTGCCCACCTCAATCACCTGGCAAGTCACCACAACGCTAAAATCTCTTTCTCTCTGCTACCTTGGGTCCATTCTCCAGAGGGACAGAAAAGGCGATTATTAGGAAAACCAGGAAAGACGGGAACATATTTAACGAAGAGCATTGAAACAAGTTTCGATGCCCTTCGCATATAATATGTTTTCTAAGAACTCAGAAAACATAAAGAGGAAGCTTAGAATAGAAATGGTTTATTTAACAAATAAAATAGGCTGAAGGCCATTAAGACATACATTAAAATTATAACAAGATAAAGAAAAATAACCCTTTGAAATACAATTTCTTACGTATAACAGTTTCTCAATAGGATTGACACAATAAAATTTTAGAATGAGAAAACACTTGAATTTACAACATCCAAAGTTACGATATTTACATAAGCACAATTAGATGAGTTTAAGACCAAACCAAATGAACTTTACCTTAAATAAAGGAGCCTGTACTATTCTGGAAAGGCTAAAAACGGTTTCCCCATCCACGGAAATGTGGTTGAAGAAGGCTCACCCAGATCCGCACAATGGACATAAACACTTGTATTGGCAAAGAATAAAACTCTTCATAAGACAAACAACGGAGAAGAACATAAAAGAAGAGCAGAAGGTTTTCTATCAAGACCCTAAATAATATTTAAAATCTCAGAAATCAGACAGACATAATTTCAATACAGATATAGAAACACGGCCAAACTATCCTTAAGCACAAGCCAGAAGGGATTAAATAATGCTGATCACAATTCATTATTAAGTCAAAATAGAAAACACCCGAATACACATAATTATATCATAAGACAAGGAAGGCTACATACCTTTCAGATAAGAGAAGCCTAGCCGAGACGAAACTATCCTCCGTGGATCTGAGGTAAAGAAGGTTGATGTCCATTGCTCGAAACATAAAGAACGAACGAGAAAGAGGAACCATTTTCCTCTCGCATTTATAGCTGAAGGCTCTTTGTTGCGTGTTTTTTCACTGTTACGCAATCGGGAAACAGTACAATCTAGACAAAGCCAAATTCTCCCTATGCCTACTTGCAATAAACAAATTGACGTAAAAATGATTATAACAGTTTGTCAGTACATGGCTGACTATATATTAAAAAGGCTATATGACGCAACACAGTATGTTAAGAATCTATAAGTTCGGGGCCGACTATAATTTGCTTGCTATATTATAATAGGGAAGAACAAAGCCTCCTACATAACAATTTCTTCTCCAAATATTATTCAAATAAAATTCCGTGCGCCAATTGATTTAAGACAATGATAAAAAAATAAAATATTGGCGCAAGAGATAGGAGTAATGTGCTAGAGTGAGCTGTTTACTTTAGGGCCAGTTCTAGGGCGGACAGTATCTACCCAATCCACTGTCTCAAAAAACTCTGACCAAAGTATATATAAGTTAGATCTTGATTCAAGAATACTTCGTGGGGCGCCAAGCCGTTCATATACTTTCGAATGTTTATAAGCTACTTCTATTGTTGATATTCATAATTTCATTAAATTACACTTTTCTCGAACGCCTATTAGGATTATGCAGAGAAATTAAATCTTGATGGGATTTTGTTTTGCAATGCCCGATTGCCTCTATGTTCATTTTGCATTTTGTGTGTGACGTTCTGCAGTAGTGACCTATTTCTATTCTTCTGTCGACATACTACATCCTATTTTCAAGAATTCAATTATCATTCCATTAATATTAAAATTGGTTTAATCTTTTGTGGTTACTATTTACTAAATTTTAAATATACTCAAGTCTGTCGCCATCTTTGTTTTAACTGTTTGTGTGACTGGAACATACATACCTACCTAGAGTACTGGCACATATTTCTTAATTTGATCGTACTTAATTTAAATAGGATGGATTAGTTGATAAGCAAAGTAAACTTGCTTGATATTTTAATAATAGCTGAATAGTGTATTTGATTGATTTACTGAATGTAAGTGGCATTTTGAAGTATTAGTAATAATTCGTAAAATTGACTTGTGATGTCATAAAGAGATTCCTGCGATGTTTTTGTTCTTTTTATAACAGCGGGAAGTATAAATTAATTACTTTTATTCAAGAAAACAAATAACATCTTCAAATATAATTTTAGACTTCAAAATATAACTTCAAAATTTATTCACCCAACAATTCTTCGAATTGTAAATGCATTTGAGTCGCCATCTTTGTTTTGGCTGTTTCTTGATGCAATATCTTATTGCACAAATTATTTTATTCTCTTAAAGGTCCTTCATTCTGTTATTAGTAGGGAAATCCCAAACCTTTTGAACTACCTGGTATGACCAGCACTAATAATTTTGACCGGCATCCATTGTTAGCGATTTTTCCCATTGTAAAAGATTACCATTTTAAATAATATCTTGAGACAAATTTAGTTATTGTAATTGAAGGGTTTTGAGTTCATTTCTAAACCTTCTACTGTACTATGACACTGACACATCTAGACAAGTTTTCAATCCCGGTATCCTTAACTTTTCACTGCTATTAACGTATAAATTCGTCATTTTAAAGCTGTATAAAAGCAGAAATATAAAATTTTTAGAGTAATGTTATATGTAAAATACTGAGGATATTTATGGTTGTCTTATTACTATCATTTGTATAGACCAGGTGTTTTATGATTTTAAGCTTAGATACCACTGATGATTTCATTTTATAATTGCTTATATTCTTATATAAACTCCGCCTTGTAAATAAATACTGTATTTACTGGAGAGCTTGCTTGCACGGACTAATAACAATAGAGCGCTGGCAGGTCAAAATTGCATATCGAAAAGTTATTTCTTTATTAGAAAGTAGGCCTATATACAAAGTGCACAGACAGACACTGATAGTATATATTCAGTGTGATAATTTTATGAAGGGAAAAGAGAGCAGCAGGTTAGTCCGGATGTTTCACTACCAACCAAAGAAGGGAATTCAAATTATACTTTTGTTTTGAGCAGTATAAATCCACGCGTCTTCAGGAAGAGACATTCCTAAGTAAATGAAAATGTTTTCAAATTATTGTCTAAGTTAAGAGACTTAACTCATAAATGAAAGGGAAATTTGTTGTTTCTTTAGTAGCCTAATTTTATAGACTAGAGAAATAGACATTTGCTCTTGAATGTTACAGTGACTATCCAGTATACATAAATTATTTGCTCTTGAATGTTACAGTGACTATCCAGTATACATAAATTAAGTGATGGACCTTCAGAATCTTACAAAACGTATTCCACCAAGATGCAGAAGTTTTATGGAACTATGTTCAAATGACATCTACAGACACCCCAGAAGAAGAAGGTGAATGAAAAAAAAAGCAGTTAATTACAACAGGTATGTACATACTCGTAAAATTATTCAATTCCACCATTTACAAAAAAAACTATATTTTAGGAAGAAAGAGCATATTTTGTTCAATATTTATCGTTCAGTAAAATCATTACTTAAAATGACACGTCCCAGCTATATCTTTCTTTCAGAGTAATGAATTAATCCTATAAATTTATTCTTTTAATTTTTGGCATTTAAATAGGGATACCTGAAAATTTGAAATAATGTTTTAATATATTGCGCTTACGAAATACGAGGCAGCTTTAAAATATTTTCAGTACAATGGCAAAATTTGTTGTGGGTCTGGGAACACCACTTCGGTAATTTAAGGAATCGAGTATTCAATTTTGTATTGTTATGAAACATTTCAGTTGGTTTTTATTTGTGTTTGCATAGTCACGATTCTCAAGCATTTTCAAAATTCCTATATTATCCTTGTTATTGGTCGACATATTTCTTTCCACACAAAATTAATCTTTTCAAAATAGAAAGTATAATATGAATTATGATCTGTCCTACGCCCACTCTTTAGAGCAACCTGTTTCGTGTCCTGGCTTAAAGTATTCTTTCTCATAATCTTCGATAGGCCCTCCTTGACCTTGGACGTCGAAGGGCCTCTAAACTCTAATTCTCTCTCTCTCTCTCTCTCTCTCTGTAAAAAATTTCATGCTTTCCATTGTTAAACTTCAAAGTAAGTTGCTCTGATGAGACATTATAATTGAAGCGTAAATAAAAGTGAAAGTTGATCAAAACAGGTATTTCATTAAAGTTCATTTAAGTTCCATTCTTATGGCTTTCTTTATTTCTAACTACTTAAATAATATAGATAAAAATTCACTTCGATAGTTCTACATGAAATATTTTACACGGAATTGCAAACCTCGTGTTTAAAAGACCGCGTTTCTTGGTTACTTTTAGGAATAATTTACAACAGGTTATCATTGGCTCTGCATGTATCATAGAAGAAGTCATAAAGTACGGCACGGATAGTATGATTCTGATTTCAAATGTTCTACTAATAGAATAACTAAAACACATTCTTGTTGTGTATTAAACCCAGTGATTGAAAGCAGAGTGACTGTACAATATTAAACACGGGCAAGTACCCATGTAACTGCGACAAAGTTAATAGCATGCTATTTGTTCCCACATTTCAGCTTTTAAATTATATTTGAATAGAGACACATTAAATGCCTGGAAGGCTTGTGTTAAACAACAAAGGTTTCATGCTCTAATAGAAATGTTTCATTAAACCAAGTAACTGTACTAAGTGATGCGGAAACACAGAAAAGTATTATGTTTTTCACGAAACGAACAAACATACTTCAATTTCCAATAGCTTTTTAATATCAACATGAAGTCCCTTACTTTGATAAACTTCGTGCGCCTTGTTGAATTTACGTCTTCTGATGTCAGTATCCTTCTCATCATCATAATATTTCGTTATAATAATTGTATTATCAAAATGCCCATTAACGTCAATAACCAGCAATTAAGATCTCTTATCAGTGAAAATGTTATTTTGGAACTTCAGCCATTTGTAAACCTAAATTTTAGCGGTAAATTGAGCATTTACCATAAAGAAGAACAGTGCTCCGATTAAATACAAGTAGGCTGCTTTTCAAAGCTTCTATTTCCGAATTTTGTCGAACAATTTCAATAACATTACCAACATCTAATTTCTCAAGTTTGAATCACTCCATGTTTTCGGCCTGGTTATGCAATTATTAGTATGACACTGGCTTCCTGTACCCAAGGACGATGGATTTTATGTGTACTTAAACATAACTGGCCCAACACTGTAAATTTTCAGTCATGTAAAACACTGCGAGACAAAATTTCGGCTCACTGACAATGGTCACAGAAGTTGTACAGGCTCGTCTTTAAATAATAATAATAATAATAACAATAATAATAATAATAACCAAATACCACTTAATTTTCTTATGACATCACATTTTAATTTTATTTCGTTATACCTTTCGTAGAAAATACTTCGTACTATTTTAGCTAAGACTATGTATGATTTATAATTAAGATAGGCTGCTGATTGATTACTAAACTATTAAGAACTTAGCCGAACAACGAATACATATAATTTAAAATATAATATATTCACTTGAAAAGTGCAATCATAGGAAATAAAATGACTTTCAAAACTGGTATTTGTAAATTTTTTGGCGTTTAGAAAATAACATTGTTAAAGGCACGAATGCGATCAGAGTTGCATTTAATTTGAAATCTAGATCTCTGAAATAATCGAGTTCTCGGTATGCACAGGGAAAACAAAATGTGAAAGAGAGTTTATACCTCCATTCTGTATTATACCAGTCAAGGATGAATTGCCAAAATGTGTGTATATGTATACATAGATATATAGCCTTTACAAGTATATATCATAATTATACAATAACCAACACTAATAACAGCTAACCTCGCATCTAAAAAAATCGACGATTTTGAGGTTTGAGCTTCATGGTATGAATTTCGCAAGATGCAAGAGCTCGTATCTCCATTTTGTACATAATACCGACAGTAACTACACAGTGTAGAAATATCAAGACCTCTTAATATGCGACGATTAAAGTTTAAGATGCTAAACCTCGTATCTCAAGATAAGAGTTTGTCGCCGCCGCCTTGTTTAAATCTTAGGTTGGTAAAACTCGTATTTTGTCTGCCACCGTGCATGTCATAGGGTTTGATTCCCGGCCGAGTTGAGGAGTTTTCAATAGTGAAAAATCCCTTAGGTTTAACTATTAGGCAGGAGACTGGCGCTCCTGGAAACAAATTCACTGTGAATATCCCTAAGGAATCACCAGAACTTTAAAAAAAAATCCCTCATATCTCAAGAACACGTTCACTGCTTTGTATATTTTTCACGCTTCTGTACTATTTCATTATTGAGTCCGTAGATACAAGTTCATTTTTGTACCTAAACCTCGATACAGTAAGTAAATAAATAATAATAGTTCTAATGCAATATCGTTTAGCAAAATAACGTCAGCGTTTCTACGAAAGTTATCTATATGGTCTCAATGTGTTTATGGTAATTATAAAATATCGTGACAGAAACGTAATGAACATTGTTTTAAGTACCATCAGTACCAAACAAAAGTGCATAATTTGTATCCATGATTCATAGTGGAGAACTGTGTAACAGTGCGGGATTCTATCTCAGTATTTCAGGACAATGAACTGCAGTTTAATTCGCATTATGAATAAAGAGGGAAAAGGCTGCTTGAAATGTCACTGCAAGTGTCTGGAAAATCGTCCTCATTAGCTGCATCTCCGGTATTGTCACCACAATCGCCATCACCAGAGGCACCACCACGATCACCACCATAACCATTACAAAACACAACTAAAGCAGGTGAGATATCTTTAAGATGTAATTCTTTACTTGTTATAAGCCAGGTAATAAGAAATGATTTCGAAGATTCGAGCTCAGACTATGAAATTAAAAGCGACTCCATGCCTGAAGTGTCAGATTGATGACTTCGCACTCAGAGGAAATAGGAGGAGGCAAGTTAGTAAAACAGGCCGGAAGAATGTCAAAGTGAAAGAACTAAAGAAAAGGAGAAAATAAATTGGGAAAATTTAAAGTAGGTGAAAAGTCATAGATAAATATAACACTGTCTAGAAAAGCTCTGCCGAGAGAGATAACTTACAATTATCTAAGAAATTGAAGTCCCGGAAAGACCAAAGTTAAAGCATTGCGAAAGGATCAGTTATAATTAAGAAACGCGTTCAGAAAGGAAAAGCAGATTCGACACTGTGGAAAAGAAATAAAGCAAAGAATTGTAGAATAAAGGGCAAAAATTTTAAGAGTTTTGATAAAATAAAATAAAGATAAAACTGAAATAAATTGTCATTGAGTCATGTATTCATCCCAATTGTATACCAAGTTCCATTATGTCAGAAGAGAACTGGGCTGAAATATTTAAGCTTTTGTGGTGAAACATGAATTGAGATTAAAGAAAAATTTCTGTTGCTACTTTGGTTAACAGGAAGCAAGTTAAAACAAAACAAACAAACAACAAAAACAAAGTCAAGAAGAAAATTCAGTCATCAGTACAATTTTAAAGTAAATTATTATGTACAAAGTCAGTGACTGAACTCTTGAAGCGTGAATTCGCTTTAGTTCCTTTCGGCAGAGCGCCTGATACACAAGATTCAAATTAGCATAGAAGGACGAAACCAGTGAGATCCGAGAATATTAGGATATCGCTGAAAAACGGTTTCAACTACACACAGGGTGTTAATGAATAATACCGAAATACTTTACCTGTGTATAGAGGGGTCAGAGACAAGCAACTTTTATTAGGAGACTTTTGCTCTATGACGTAAAATGTGTAGGCCTATGCTAAAGGGCATTAAGATCATTACAACTTGGTGCTTGTAAGTCAATAATGAAGCAAATTATGGTTAAAATTTTAATTAAATTGACTTCACGCCTTCTTAATGATCGATAAAAACCTGAAACTTAATCATTCATCAGCAGCTATATGGTAATTTAGAGTTTTCTTAATCTGAAAAAAATTACAGACTAATCATATGACTGGCCACCACTGCAATAGTTTATTTAATCATTACGTCAGTGTTAACAACGAAGTTTCTTAGTTTTGCATTTTTTTCAAATGTTAGAACCAGTGGCGGCCATGTCCTGGTAGATTTTGTGGAGTAACAGGAAAAACTGAAAGCATAGAGCAAAAATCTCCTAATAAAAGTTGCTTGTATATGTCTCCTCTATGTACAGGTAAAATATTAACACTTTGTATGTGTCATATCTCCGTGGAAAAACTCCGATTTCTTACATAGAAGATCTGGGTTTGAATCTGCCATATTGTGTTTTATTTTCAGCATTTTCTCTCTCTCTGGAAACTAATAATATACGAGGGTAAGTCAATAAGTATCCACTCTTTCTTTTTTAAATTTATTGCAACAACAATACAAAAACTTTCAATTACCTAATTTTTCAACATAGTCCCCTTGCTTCTCAATGCACTTGATCCATTGTTGCACCTGAGTAGCAAGCCACGTATGCGCCGCTTCCTTCATATGTTTGCATATGGTTCCTTGCCACCTCATCGACAGTCACTCTTCAGTTTATCTGAATCATGATAAGCACTTGCTAAATGTTGGCGTCACTAATGGATGCGGATGGGCATCCTGTTCTTTCCACGTCCTTCTCACTTATCCGATCATTTTTTAAATTTACAATCCTTTCGTACACGCTTCGCCGTGATGAAACATTGCCTCTATATTGTGGAAATAGTCTTAAGTGGATTTGTGCTCTTGGTACACCTTCAGACGACAAAAAAAAAAGAAGATCACTGCACGCTTTTCTTCTTTGACGCAAACGCTGAGCGGTGCAGCAATGTTTAATGTGCAACAGCGCAACACCCAGTGGAGTCATAACGGTCTAATATTCCATAAGCGGAGATAAATGAACAACATGCCGACGTGCGCAAGCACAATTTGGTACAGCCAACCTAGGCTAGAAAAGATTTAACAAAAAGTGCGGATACTTATTGAATCACCCTCGTATAATTAACGTACAGAATATTTTGGATTGGTTGAAAATTAAAGGAAAGGTTTAATATGTCGGCATCTTCTTCACAACTACCCTTCCATTAAACAGAACTTTGCTCTTGGATCTTCTGTCATCGCCATAGGAAGTATTGACTACTAAAATTAATAATAAGAATAATACTAGAAATATTGATGTCATTAATAATTGTAGAGAAGATTAATTTTAAAGAACACAACCATTGCATTCCACATATTCATTTGAACAGTTTCGCTACGTATCTGGTTGTGTAATAGACCTACATTTTTTTACGTCTTTTTAATACATGGGAAAGGATTATTTTTGTTTATTCCTATCCGAGTAGGATATCGTTTAGTTTGTTTAAATACATGAGAAAATATTGTTGCTATGTACCTAATTTGCCCCTTGCAACAAGTTTCTATTAAATATTTCTACCTATTATCAGTAAAGAATAAAAATGATTATTTAAAAAATTGACTGAAATTTGAACTTGGAAATTTCTGAATATAAGACCACAAATGCTACCGCTCTATGTAGGACAGAAGGAATTCTCAATTTAAGATGCAATTGTAATAGCTATTAGCTGTGGCAGAGGAGGGATGAAAACATTTACGACAGAACAACTTCTTCCGTGTGAGTATCATGCTTTGACGTCAGACTTATAATTTTTAGCTGGTATTTTTTTCTCTTTTTTGTCTAAGTGAGTACAACTTGTGCTTAAGAAAATGCTCCTTTCAACTTTAGGGATTCGTGAATATTCCGTAATTAACTAGCGAAAGATACTCGAGGTAAATTCAAAATCAAAGAAATATTGCGAAGAAGGAAATAGCGCAGTGAGAGGTAATGTTAAATTTTTCGACAAAATTCTAAAATTACCATCCCATTACTGCAGAGGTCTTCTACTTTGAAGCTTTATTTGGAGACATACTTGAGTGGCTTGATATCAAAGGCGGACATCTGACGAATTCATAAATCCTGAAAAATGCCAGTTCCTTATATACAAGTTATATTTATGTATTTTTTATGGCTTCTTTTTCATATTTCCGCTTAGAAGTCTTAAATAAACTGTGTTCTGTTTCTGATATCAATATCATTAAGAAAGTCAGTGAAAATTAGCTTTGAAAATACAGATGTCCTGTTTTGAAACAAAAATTGACAGATGTCCGCGTTTGATACAAATATGATGGTAGGTGTCCGTTTTCGATCCAAATGACTCACCTGAGAAATTCCATATCAGACCATCCCTAATATTGCTATGAAAGATAGGAGGTGAAAACTGAAATACAGTACGAATTAAATACCAATACATTGTCAAAATTCCTTAAAGAAGATTTTGTTTTATAAATACTGCACGATTCTCGCGATTGCAACAGCTAGCAATAATGTTAATTCATTATTATTCTATGCCCTGTTAACGAGGTTTTACCGTGTTACTATATTCGTTATGAATAACTCTAACATTTCTGACATCAAACTTTCACCACACGATAGATTTTGACATATCAAATCAGTATTATCCGAAATGTGAAGTTGACGCTTCTCCACATTTCTTTTCCACTTTTCTGAATTGCTTTTCCTTCTTCTTGTGCCCCCTTCACTAACTGAAATATTATTCTCCATGGGAACACTTTCTCTTTTGAATAATACCTTAAATAATATTATTGCAAGGTCAAGATAATATTATTACAAGCACGCAAAATGAGCAAAACAGATTGTCACATTGGGAACAGTAGCAGCCATTGCTAAAACGGAAGTCATGTGATCAGATTCTAGCTCCCGCATTGGCTGCTTGATAGATGTCCGATGTTGAAAACAACTTGTATAGCAGGAGTCCGAATTTGAAACAAACCTTCAACTTTGAAGCAAAAAATTACGTGCTTGCGCCCGTTTCTGACAGAAACCAATTTCACCATTAGAAAGGGGAGACTAAATCCTACAGGAAACCACTTCTAAGTCAATTTCAATTTTTCCGACAGATGTCCGCCTTTGATATTAAGCCACTCACTTATCGTCTTAGAGTGAGCTGTATAGTGCATTTAAAGAAGACTGCAACTACAATAACATTGAACCTGTCGCTGGCAGAGATTTATTTGTGAAGATCATTTAAGAAAGAAACATTGCCCTTTTTAATCAGAGAAAGATGAGTGTGGTATTTGCTTTTCCTATAAGGTCGGTAATGTTTCAGGTGTTGATTATAATGCACATTGGTTAAAGAAAGAGAGAGCACGACAGGAAAAATCTTTCGATAAAAAGTTAGTAGAAGAATATTTCCTTGTCTTGACTACAGATTGCAAGCAGTATTGCTTTTCAAGAAAGTTCACTCTTTTTTAAGCAAAAATTGACCTGCCAAAATTTTGCTATTTATAATTTAGAAGAAAGGTAAGTAGTTTGCTATATTTGACATAAAGGTGAAGGGAGTTTGGATGTCAGTGTGTTTGGCACACGCGTTGCAGATTTCTTGGATACAGAAATAAAAGAATGTGATAAAAGTAAGGACAAAATATTTTACAGTGATGGTTTCTGTGCTCAGAATAAAAATGCTGTTCTGTCTAATGTTTTACTGAACTATAGTATAGTGGAACAATTATGCTGAAATATTTAGTAAGAAGCCATTCGCAAACGGAATGCGACAGTGTCCATTCTTCAATAATTGAGAGAAGAAATAAAAATAGGTATCCATACGCACCAACGAATTACGTTCAAGTTATATAATATAAGTGAGATATGGGAAATAAGGACAGTATAAGGTACATGTATGTATGTCATAATTTTTTCAAGAATTTTCCATAAATTCAATATTACAAGTCAGTAGGTCCAGGTAACAGAGTAGGTGAACCGAAATACAATCCAAGTCAATTTGAACTTGTACGATGATTGGAAATTACTTCCGAGACGTCCAAATTCTGTAGTTGGGGGTGAAGAGAAATGGTTTACCCTGGACTTATTCCTATTTCATCTAAAAAATACTACCTGATGCCTTTGAAACCAGTTATTTCAAAAGACTACCATCCGTTTTATGAAGGTCTACTACGCAAGCACACCAATGGAGAAAGGACAGGGAGTGGTTTCGACATTATTTATCTCCATCCATCATAAGAAATAATTTCAACCAAATGCGAAGCTCGTAAGAAGAATAATAATGTTCTAAAAGAGTTCGTGTTAAAATTTCTTATCTCATAAAACATCCATAATTTTTTATAAAATTCTCTGTAATTAAGATACATAATACACATTGAATATTTCGTTAGCCACCAGAGATTAGACCATAATGAGGTCAATTTCACTTATTTGATACTGTGGAAATTACCTTTTCTTCTGTTTTAAAGGTGTAAATTCTTTAGATACGTTTTGCTCTTTTAACGATGATATGTGAAATACCTAGTAACCTAACCTTGTTGTTATGTACAATACCCAGTAAATATGCATACCAACATACTTACCAAATTAACAGTAGCATATAGGCTACATAATACATAGAAGCTCTATTGTCTAAATATATATGGTGACAAGGTGTCTTAATGTTACTATATACATTAATGTTACTATATACATAGATTAAAACTGAATACATTGGTTACTATTTGCGTATATTGTAGAAGTAGAAGCTTACGCGTGCATCCTTCAAGCTGTAGGGACACATATTTAAATGTTTTTTTAAAGAAACCTCATTAGTCAAATCAAACAAAATTAAGATTTTGATAATTCATGCGGATAGATACACCATTCTGTAGAAAAATGCCACAACTTAATCGTATTTCTGTTGTGACATGTGTTCTTGAAAATTAGGTTTCGTGAAAGAAGGCCCCATTAGTCAGTGACTGGAGGGGCTTCTCAGCTGTTGTGTTTGTTAAATTAATACTTTTGCGTCTGTATTTAGGATTTATTAGAATAATGTATTTTGTGTAATGTGTTATTGTGTTCGGCCTTCATTATTTTGAACAGACTTGAATGTTCTTTGTGACATTGTGTTATTTTTAACCAAATTTTCCATTATTTCGAATAATAAAGAGTTTTGTTTCTTAAATTTGTACACTTTTTTTTAGAAATCCCTTATGTTAAACATTTTCAAATTTGTTTATTGAGTTATATTGTATTTTTAAAATATTCCTTTGCAAACATAAGTATTCAAATTCTTAACTCATGCATTTTAACAGTTTTTCTCCAAACTTTTTATTTCGTGTCTTACGGGATTTCTCAGAAAACTAATTCATTTATATTAATATATTTTATTTATATATTCTAAATCATAATATCATATTAATGCAATTTTGCTATTGACATTTAATCAGCAGTTATATAACTTTAAACGAAGTAACACACGAATTTTACTGGTAACAGATATAAGTGGTGAGATGGCGTGCCTAAATTATTATTATTATTATTATTATTATTATTATTATTATTATTATTATTATATCATGCGTTGTATGAAATTCAGACGGATTTAAATGAATAAGTTTACAGTCTTAGACATACAAAGCATATACCGTTAACAGATTATATTGCACTGCATTAAGACATACAAAGCATATACCGTTAACAAATTATATTGCACTGCATTAAGTATTATTTTTGAAACCTGCTATGTTATGTTTCTGTACAAAAAAATAGGCCTACATCATTCGTCATGGCTGTTGACACCCCAAAAACAAATAGCATATGTCAGTCTATACTCAACTTGTGCATAGTAGAGTGGAAGTCTAACGACATTGTTAAAAGTATTCCTAAGATAACAAATAGTATTTAATTTCGAAAATTAAATTCACACATTGGGGTCTCCAGGACATAGGACGTTCATCAAATTGAAATCCAAAAACTTGCTAGATTCCAATTTAACTAAAGGTTTATTTTGAATACAGATGTTAACATCTTTCAAGTTTTCTTCTGTGGATTGTAGAAATAAATCCGGTTTTATTAAGATACAAAAAGAGAAGATTATAAAACCATGTGTTCGAGCTCTAATATGTCATTACATCTTGTTTCCAGACGCAATCCACTTTCGTCATTTACAGCAACCGAAGAGTCGTCAGCATACATTCATAAATAATAGTCTTTCAAATATATGGGTAAGTCATTAACATAAAGTACAAACCATACCATTCTAGAGGAGTCTGACAAGGCAAGTATACGAACTTCCGATTTCAGAACTTTACAAAGCATTCACAGAAGAATATTAGTTACACATTCGTCAGAAACACGTATGAATTTTCCTTAACTGTACGAGTACTGATATATTAATAACGCGTGATGCAGCCCCTCAATCCCAAATGCTTGAAATAACTCTCATCTTAGGGTGACTACACGTCCCGGTTTTAAAGGGATTGTACCTAGTTTGATTGACTGGTACCCTTGTGCGGAAAATGTCCCTTTTTATATTAATTTCATAATATCCCGTTTTCATTAAATGTTTTGTGTGTGATCAGAAGAAGATCAGGTTTAATATTGAAATTGTTAAGACTATGGTTATGGTCAAAACACATTTCGGTGATGTATGTTTCTATAATTATCTATTTGAACACCCAGAACTTTCGCAGTTAATAATAATAATAAATAATAATAATAATAATAATAATAATAATAATAATAATAATAATAATAATAATAATAATGATGATGATGATTATGATATAGATTATGATATAGATTATGATAATTCTTTATTCGCCTTTAAGTACAAAGTAAAATTGGCTTATTCAAAATTCATAAATAGTTATGTACATAAATGTTATAAAATTATTTCACTGCTGAATAGGTAAAAAAATATCTGTACAGAGTAAAAAAAGTTTTGTTTTAAATAATTTTAATGATAAATGTTGGTATTGTTTTGGTATTTCATTGCACATTTTAATTCGTACATTCATGAAACTGTAATGAGTTTTTAAAAGTCTTAAATTTGGTATTGCGATTTTTTCATTACTTCTTGTGTCATACAAGATTGTATTAAAACGTCTGTAGTTACTCCTGTATTTCCAAGCGTAAGACGACAAATCAAATATATACAAATTAATAACAGACAAAATATTCAACTGAAAAACACTCACAGAATTGACAAAGAAAACTTGTTCAGATCCCGGATGCAGTGACATGTAAATGAGATTTTGCCTAAGAAACTTAAATTGAGCTAAGCAAGGATTTGATGAGATAAAAGTATTTTTGGAATCTATTTACACAATAAGTTTGACAGTGACTGTAGTAATGACGCAGTTTAAAGTTCACTTTATTGGTTTAAATTAAAGAATCATTAAATAGAATATTTAGAACATTTACCTAATTATGGGTTCTGTTTCTCGATAATCCGCACGACACGGCTGAGCGTTCCTTTTTCTTCCATTTTTAAAACACGTTCTCCTGATATCATCTGCGTGTTACAGTAAAACAACTCAAAGAACCATTGCCAATGTCTGACATACAACATACCGTAAACACTCCTTCAGTATACTGCACCACAGCCTAACCAGTGATACAGGGAGGTCATTTTATGCGGAAACTTTTTAACAGCGTTGCCCCTGCTCACACTTTCCCCGCTGTTGTGCTTGCACCGGCGGGGACCGTGTTCCGTTACTACCGGCAAATCAAGACTTTAAAAACAATACAATACAAAATAGAATAACTTATCCAATTTATGGTCAAAATAGGCCTACGTGTAGAGGCTTATTACTCACCATTTATTTGAGATACTGTTGAAAATGACCCCGTCAACAGTAAGACATCGTTTAAACAAATTATTTCCCACTTTCTGTAATTCCGCTTGGTAATACACTGCACTGCACGTGTTATTTCGGCCTTAAGTTCTTCTAAGGTATGAGGATTACTTTTCCCTTTAGGTATCACAGTACGTTAGGTCGGCTGATATAGGGGGCCATAAACCTGTGCTAATTATCTTGTCATCAAAAACTTAACGTAAAGTTCCTATAGAATTATGAGCGGTTTACGTTGAAAGTATCCATAATCCTTTTCTTCCTGTGTCAATTCGTTAAGAAATGGACGCAACATTGTTGTCACATAGAAATCTGAGTTTACACGCCCTTTAAAAAATATAGGCCCAATTATCCGCCGCGCGCTTACCGCACACCAAACCCCTATTTTAATGGGATGCAAAGGCACTTCCTGTACAATATAAGGGTTCTCAGTACTCCACATTCGCACATTTTGGAAATTTACATGTCCCGAAAGATGGAACCATGCCTCGTCAGACATAAAAATATATAAAACTGCGATGCAATGCGATGTTAGGGCGGGAATGCGACAGTGATGCGAGGTTTCCTCATAAAATGGACTCACTGTACAATCACAGTGCAACAAACCAATAACAAAGCTCATTGGGTTCTAAGTATACTGAAATTTTACATGCGGAAGAAAACACAAGATGTAGTAATAACGGAATATGTATAATGTATATTACAAAAAGAACAGACAATGATCGAGGTGATTGTCAGTCTCTACAATATGAATTCAATAACTGCCACATTTTGATTCTTTATGCTGGCCTACTAGTAGTTCTTTGAAGAGTAGACCTCGGTACAAAAGATCTTGATCCGCTCTTCACCAGTAATTAAATGGGCCACCAGCTCAAAACAAAAAAATATCCTTAAACAAACATTTTTAATGACTTCAAGGAACATTCATACGAAATTGGAAGAAAATGGAACAACTCGTTTGGTCACGAGTAGTTAAAAAAAATAAAAATAAAAAATAAATAAATAAATAATAATAATAATAATAATTACAAACAGACGAAATGCCGAATGGTAGAGTTAAAACGAGACCTCGCTTCTCTCGGTCAATTACGTCCATGCAGAGAACAGAGCTCTTTATCACACCAACTGCGTACTTCTCCACATACTGCAGCGTCACATTCCGACATATCTATGTATTATGCATATACATGTAGCCCAAAATATACCTAGAATTTTCCTATTTGGAAATTTCCAGTTTGCTTTGATATACGTGCGCTATGACAATAACTTGTGAATGGGGCTTTGTCTATGGTTATTAGCTAAGCCTTTTTTATAAAATTGACGAATTCTTTGAGTATAACACTATCTTGTATTATAGTAATAAGCGATTTAGTTCTGTTAGGTTTGTGTTATCTGACTAAAGTTGTATTTTACTAGTCACTTTATCTATGTGTATTAATGATGTTCTATCCCTGTATAATGTATTTCTTGTGTTGGCGTCTGTTGCAATTACTGCCTAATGACAATAAAATTATTATTATTATTATACGTACCAGGCGTTATTGATGTAAGACAACTTGTACAATCAGTATCAGCATATGTTTCTGACGTCTCCGAAATTTAATGTTCAGCATATGGGTGTTTCTTATCATTTACTACATTCTGTGAAAGTTTTGAGAAGTTCTGAAATGGGAGTTGGCATACTTATATAAATACTACCAATTCGTGCTGGCTAAAATTGAGCCAGATTCATAATATTAAAAGAATTTCCATTGTGGGATGTAGTGCATCTAACTTAGATACGAAACTATAAGATGAACGATATTACGTTTGTTGGCTTAAAGTATTTTATTAAAATTATATTTACAACCTTGTGAAAAACTATATTCATAGCAGCTATGACAATAATATTATATTTCTTTCTAAAATTTTTTAAGACTAAAATTAGTACAATGCATAAAACAGCCCACATAGTTAATATAGCCTTGCTTCCTCTTAACTTTAATTCATATACCCTTATTGATAAAATAAATTCTTAAAATATGTGAAGATTTCACGAAATGTCCTGGCAATAACATTAATGATAGCTTTATAGGTTTTGAATTAAAATAAATCTGAAAACAATCTGTCATGAATTACAATAGGCCTACTACTTGCATACTTGCACATGGGGACAGATTAAACTGAAAAATACTCACATTAAAATATAATGCAGATGTCGGTAGCCGTACATTTCGATAGAATGTACAATATTATATCAACAGCAGCTTCGTTTATTATTCAACGGCTGTTTTGTAAATCTTTTATGTATGTTCATTTACACTGACATCGTTTTAAGAATTTTAATCAATCAAGGCGGGCTAACAACAACATCAAAACTATCGACAATTTGATATGTTATGTTTAGGATAGAGTGGCCATGCAATTCTGTACATAAGCAGCCCATTATATTGTAATTCATTAGATCTGTATTTACTCGATTTTCTTTTGATTTATGTTATCTTGAGATAGGAAGAGAACCACTGCAAGATAACTCTTCTTATCTCTCAAGTTTAGTCAGAAGCAGATCTTTAATTCACATAGTCAAATGCCCTGATAAGGTTACAGAATATCTTGACAAAACTCTTGCCCGACACAAGGCAAGAAAAAAATTGTAGACTCTTTCAATTTGCAGTACTTGTAGACTTGAAGATAATTTTCATGAAAAAATATTGAACTTACCATTGTACAGGTAGGGGAGAAAAAGCGGACCGACTAAAATATCTAAGATGCCGATATGAGCCACTGCGTATGCCTAGCGGCATTCACAGAATAGCAGAGAATGTATATAAATTTGTTCTACCATCGATAAATTGCTTGAATTGAGAAATAATTTCACGTAATTTTCATTGCTTGTGAAAACAAACGTTTCCGTTACATCTCTTACATTTATTTACGTATCACAAGGCTCTGAAATCAGCTACAAGAGTCGCGAGTCGGTCCCCTTCCCCCCCCCTACCTGTACATACACAAAACCTTTGAGATGGATTTTCGAAATTTACAACCACAGCTTAGGCCTATATTGTCAGGGATACCAAAAACGGAAATAAAATTTACTTCCTGTGAGTTAAATCCAAATTTGAAACTTCACGACTTTTATTGCTTATAGTCCTTCGGAGTTTTATCACTGTACATTCAGTATGTTTATCTGTCAGTGTAATTCACGAAATATGCGACTACAAAAATTGCAATTCTGTAGTTTGTAGTGAGATCAAACCTTTATTTTTTTCTTGCCAAAAGTTAGGATTTAAAGCAAATCTCTGCAAGCTTCTTGAGAGCTGAGAAAAGTGATAACATAAACTGTTGTTAGCGACGAGCTAGAAACGTCAAGGAGCGAGACTACACGTTGTAAATATGTGAAAGGAAGGGGGACTTTGCATGGGTGGCGAGACGACAGTACTCGTAAAGAACGAGGGTGTGGAATCTGGATCGTTGGTTGAGCTTCTATAGGAAATTAAAACAGTGTGCTGTAAACCAGTCATACTGTTCCACTATGTAGAGCTTCTTCTGATTTTGAGAACGTTTCTTTCCTACACAAAATTAAATGAATGAACTCTGCAAATTAATCTTTGGATGTAAGAATACATCTTTGTACTTCTTGAACAAGTGTGATCAAGGAAAAATGCGTTACATTAATAATTGTATTATGTTTATTAATTAATAATGATCAACAGTTAAAGATAAGACAAATATATCAGTATATATGAAATAGGTGATGTATTAGTATAGTATGCAACGGGCCTATTATGGCATTTTATTAAGATTCCAGTGTATTTATGAAACTTGCGTGACCTTCATAATTTTAATACGAACGTCTTAAGGGGGTAGGTTGAAACCATGTAGAATTTATATTTTTATACCTCAGCCCCATTAAGTCACTTAGATTTGAAATTTTGAATGTATTATGCTTATTCCTTTTAAAAACAGTAATATTTATTTACATGTGAAAAATGTATACTTTAATTTTTTATATTATGACTGCTATTACTTGAATCCTATATAAAATTGGAAGTTTTAAATATTTTTTAATAATTCCTTCAACTTTTAGCTGACATAAATAAGTTCTGTTTTTGGCAGTCTGTAATTTTCTTATTTCTTCAACTTCTAAACTAAGCCCAGTAAAAAAAGCACCCAGAAAAACCTAAGTCCAGTAAAAAAATGCACCCAAAAACCTAAGCCCAGTAAAAAACGCTCCCAGGAAAACCTACGCCCAGTAAGAAAAAACAGAAAAAACCTAAGCCCAGTAAAAAAATGCACCCAGAAAAAACATAATCCCATAAAAAATGTACCCAGAAAAAACCTAAGCCCTATAAAAAAAATGCACCCAGAAAAAATCTAAGCCCAGTAAAAAAATGCAACCCGAAAAATATTAGCCCAGTAAAAAACGCACCCAGAAAAACCTAAACCAACTAAAAATGCACCCAAAATAACCTAAGCCCAGTAAAGAATTCACACAGAAAAAACCTAATCACCGTAAAAAATTCCCCCAGAAAAACATAAGCCCGGTAAAAAAATGTACCTAGAAAAACCTAATCCACGTAAAAAATTCACCCAGAAAAAACATAATCCCCGTAAAAAGTGCACCCAAAAAACACCTCAGCCCAGTAAAAAATGCACCCAGAATAAAATATATAAGCCCAGTAAAAAACGCACCCAGAAAAATCTAATCCCAGTAAACAATTAACCCTGAATAACCTTAGCCCAGTAAAAAATGCACACAGAAAAACCTAACCCCCGGAAAAAATAAACCCAATAAAACCTTAACACAGTGAAAAATGCACACACAGAAAACCTAAGCCCAGTAATAAAATGCACCAGAAAAAGTTTAGCCGTAAAAAATACACCCAGAAATAACCTAAGTCCAGTAAAAATACGCACCCAAAAAAACCTAAGCCCAGTAAACAATACACCCAGAAGAAACCTAAGCGCAGTAAAAAATGCACACAGGAAAAACCAACGCCCAATAAAAAACGAACCAAGAAAAAACCTACGCCCAGTAAAAAACCCAACCCAGAGAAAAACTAAACCCAGTAAAAATGCACAGTGAAAAATCTAAGCCCAGTAAATAAAAGCGCCCTGAAAAAACCTAAGCCTAGTAAAGAAATGCACCCGCAAAAAAACCTAAACCAAGTAAAAAAATGCACCCAGAAAAACCGAAGCCCAATAATAAAATGCAACCAAAAAACCTAAGCCAAGTAAAAGAAGTTCACGCAGAAAATCCTACGCCCAGTAAGAAAACGAACAAAGAAAAAACCTAAACCCAGTGAACAAATGCACCCAGAAAAACATAAACCCAGTAAAAAACGAATCCAGAATAAAATTATCCCCGTAAAATTGCACCCAGAAAAACCTAAACCCAGTATAAATGCTGTAATTCTTAAATTTCTATTTTGTTTTTAATTTTGGATCTTTTAACTGTCAAATTTTTAATGTTGTATTTTTGAATTTTTGAATTTTGGATTTCTATAATGTGGATTCTTTGATTTTTTTAAATTTTGAACTTTTGAAACTTTATACCTTTGAAACTTTATACCTTTGAATTCTTTAAAAAGGGAATTTCGAATTTTTAAATTTTGGAATTTAAAGTTTTTATTTTTGGATTTTTAATTTTAGGATTATCAATTTTTTAATTTTGTATATTTACATTTTTTAACTTTTGGTTTTAGGATGTTTAGGTTTTTAAAAATTGGATTCTCGATTTTGAATTTATTTTTAGATTTTTAAATTTTGAATTGTTTCAATTTTGGATTTTTTGTTTTTTATTTTGGATTTTCAATTATTTCATTTTGGATTTTTAACTTTTGGATTTTGAAGTATTTAAAAATCGGATTTTCGATTTTTTTTTCCAGAAAGATATCTTCATGGGCTGTCCACAATTATCACCTGTTACCAGTGACATTTTGATGTTAGATATATTTTTATTACTGAAGTTCAGAAGACAGAACAGCGACTCAAAATTTTTCCATTTCCAGACTTAACTTTCCATAGAGTACAGTCATTGTATAGTTATTGATGATAAATGTTATCAACATTGTTGTTAATCTGAAAGAAAAATGTAGGGGGATGTTTGGATTGGGAAAACTTTATTTTGGTTTCAGCATACGAATATTCCATGTTTTACAGCTATTGTTAAGGCACTTCTTCATCAACTCTTATTTATAATGAAAACATTAATAAAATAGAACATTTTTTGAAACTTTTTACATCCAACTTTTCCAAACCTAACAAGGAAAATGTTGGGAAATGCTGGGCGGGGACCACTTTTTTCTTTTGCTTTTAGCATATAAATATTTCTGAAACTTTTCACAAACAACTTTTCCCTTTTACTGGTGCAATTTGTACTCAAGCAGTTCTATGACTGACAAGACATTGGACCTAGTATGGCAAGTTTTAAAACTAAAGATGGCTTAATTTTAAGGCTCCAAGAAAAAGGGCTTGTTGACTTAATTTTTAATATTACCATAAACTATAGCTTGAAAATTGAATGCATATACAGGTATATGTTCGAATGTGTAACTCATTACCAACTTCGGAATATTTCAACATATTTTATTAATCAACTGAAATAAAATGATACCAAACTTAACACTCTAGAGCAAATATCACATGTGAATTTTGATTTCATCTTGATATAGAAACAAATGATTGCAAGATAAAAACCTTCTTTGCATTTTCTTCTAACGAAAAACATTTTATACGGAGTGAAGAAAAAACACTTACAAAAAGTAACAGTAAATAATACTCAACGTGTAAAAATTCTTTAACGAACTTAATTCCAGAAATTCTTGTTTGTTATGATCAGTTAATAATGGTAGTTTTCTGCTACGTCAGTGTATTGGAATTTCTGCCTTACAGGAGTTATTTTTTACGTATCTGTCAAATTATAGACCTAAGATATTCATATAAAATCTCACTTAAAAAAGTAGATTTGAAATCTCATTTGAAAAAAATTACTACTTAAAAATTTACTACTTAAAAATTTTGAACTTAAAAAGTTTTCTTAAAAATATTTTGCATTTAAAAACCCCCACCAAGTTTCGAAAAAATCGAATTTAAAAATGTCTAAAATATTACTACGTATAGCCTATACAATTTCGTACAAATATTAAAGATTATTGCACTTACAAACATTTGGTGCTTATCAATATTTCGCACTTATCACCATTTTGCACTACCAAACAATGTGGTGTAGTATACAAACAACATAGTTAAATTGCTACTATTAATTATTACAATAATATTTACAGGAATGGCACACTGTTTCGTTTGGCATGAACTACATTTGAATGATGGCGAAAATGAAGAGTTTCAGGTAATGTTTACAGATAATGTTTTTGCATCGTTATAAATAATAATAATATATTAATATAATGATAATAATAAGCACCAATTTTTTTGGAAACACAGCATTGCTTAGTCTATTACAAGTGTGACTCATGAAATCTTTTTGAGAGATATTACAGTCTTAACTCACAAAATTATCACAACTCAACCCCGTCCTGACCTTTACTAATAATTTCCTATGTTTTAAGGACATCCTGGGGGCTGTTTAGGAAACCTATACATTATTACTAACTTTTGCTGTCGAACTCACCTAATACCCAGTTGAACAGCCAAGGATGTTAAACGAACGCTTCAGCTTCAGTATGTGTTCAGGATTCTGAGAGCACAAATAATATGTTGACATAAAATTCGGAAAAGCTTTTACTTGTTATTTTTGGGATTCTGAAACTGCACAAACAACATATTGACATAAAATCTGGAAAAAATTTATCCAGCACGTGAGCACTGTCAGTGTCGATTTCACGGGGCATTAGTCAAAGTAGCGTACAAAATTTAACGAAATTACAATTATGAAATTACTGACTTATGAAATAAAGGTCTGTAGTAATCAAGTTTACTTACTTAATAATGACTGGTTACCCTCCGTCGTATGGGTGAAAAATTATTATGTATGGTTGATTCAGCTTACAGCTCGCACCTCGCTACCAGTGATTTCCATCTTTTCCTAACCTCAAGAAATGACAGAGAATGACAGAAAGGCTGAGAAAATTGTCACACAGTGACTCAAATCCCAGGCGGCAGAGTTCTACGATACAGGTATTCAAAAGTTGGTCCCACGGTTTGAAAAGTCTCAATCCCGGTAGTGAATATTTAAAAAAATAGCTGAACACTTGCAGTATCTCTTGCAATAAACATTTCCATGATATTATGTTTTGTTTCTGTATACGGCCCCAGGGAAACTTACTTTATGGACGACCCTCGTATTAAGAATATAGAATATTGCACATTCCAATAATGTAATGAAAACGTATGTAATTATTAATTTGAAGCAAATCCAACATAACCACACTCAATTGCAAACAGGGCCGGCTCCAGGTGGTTTGGCGTCCTAGGCGAGAAATAATTTGTCCCCCCTAAATAGCTACCGCAGTCATTCCATTTATACCATTTGACGAAAGATGGAACTTCACGTGCTCTAGCCTGGTATTGGTAACTGGTTAAATAAAATTGATTAAATTGGCCTAACTTCAGAAAGGCTTGTATTTATGAAGATGTTGTAACATATCTAGATAGTATGGGGATTAATTTTAATTGCAAAGGTTATAACATTTTATATCCAAAATCTAAATGTTTCTAAAAATTTGCCTTATTCGTCTATTCTATATGGACGAGACGTCAATGATTGCACAGCACGTACAAGAATGCCAGATAATAAAAGTGAACAAAACCAATTTACCAAATTAACTCTTTTACCTTCATACTTCGAATCATTTCCTTGTCAGGATTACGTCCGAATCTACTGTGTGTTTTCTACAGCGATAATATGTTTACAGAAACATTACAATAAATACAATGCACTTCATAAAAGGAAAAAATCACCGTGAAGAAAAACACCATTAAATAGTTGTATGCATAACGAACGTCGGACAACATAACAAACGAAAATGCCAGCCAATTATCACATTCCATTTAAACTACTCGCGCGCATGGATAAAACCAATGCGAAAGCTAATCAGTGATGCCACCAAACACAAATGTTCTCCCTAAGTTGAAAAAATACCCTAATTGCGTGATGTAATTTTGAGAAATGGACAGTAGCGGTTTCTCCTATAGTGCTGCAGTGCTACAGCACACAGCTTCTTTTCTGCTCGTCGTATAATGTTATTTTCAAACGCAATACTATATTTTCTTTTACTTAGATTTTGAACTTGGCGCGTCCACGCGAGAATTCCTTAGCTGACGTTGGAGAATGGAAGTCGGTAATGTGAATATTATCTTTCCCGTTTCGTGAATGCATGTTGAAAACAGCCCTTCTCTTGTAGGGTGTGACGTCATGCTTAAGCTTGCCATTGGCGTGTAAACTGGTTTCAACGTACAGAACGGGCTGCCGCTGAATTGCGTTCACGAGATTTTAACACTGGAGCGCTGTGATCTCGCCACAGATATAGACACAAAATGACACTTGACGCAACATCTATTGGAATATAGTTGAAACTGTAGTTCTGGTTTTAGCCACTAGAACAGATTGAAAACAGAACTGAGTGTTTTGTATGAAAGAAATGATTACAGGAAAATTGATGGAGCTGTTCCACTACTATGATTAAAAACAATTTGGTAGGAACATTCTCCGAAATAACAAAGCTTCTCAGGATTATAGTCACCACTCCTATTACCACAGCAGAACCAGAAAGATGCTTTTCTACCCTGAAAAGGATAAAGACACTCCTAAGGAATACCATCACAAGAACGTCTTACAGCTCTTGCAATGCTTTCCATAGCGAAAAAGATGGTTGCAAACATGGATGGATTCAACACGAAAGTCATCGATAACTTCTGTAGTAAGAAGGAACGTCCCATGGACTTAACTCTGAGACAGTAATTATTTAAGTAAGCCTAAACTAAACTCCGTGGCGCGACATCCCCGAGGGGACAAGGCCTACCACCCGACCACTGCGCCATCTACCTATAGACAGATGGCAGGATTGGGGGCATGTGGTCAGCATGCCGAAACCCACGGCCGTTAATGGTGGTTTCCGTGACCGGAGCCGCTACTTCTCTATCAAGTAGCTCAATATTTTAAGTTTGCTGTATGAAATGGTATTTGCAGCACACTCTCGTTTTGAGCCACGAGCCGCTACTGGAAATGGAGTCAATGAATAGCTGTAATGCAGCATTTTTGATCATCAAACTTTGTTGCTGAATCCTTGCTCTGAGTAGTCTTCCATATTTAACTCGGAACCATTATTCTGTGAAAAAGAATTTGAAGATTTAGCCAAGTAGATACTTCCTAATCCAAAGTCTGTCATCTCTCTTGATATTCCTACCATCATCAAAAGTGTCAGAAGATTGCCTGGAATTACCTTATAAAGTACAAAATTAATCAACATTACGGGCAGGGCCGGATTAAAACCCTGGATGCTCTAAGCACTAACTAATTTTGGTGCCCCCTTACACTTCCTTACCCTTATAATTAAAAATATTAAAACACTAATAAACCATAAAATAAAATTTTAATTCACACTAAGACGAAAAATAATATTTACTTCTGTAAGTAGTATTTAAGACTTAATAATTTTGTCATTATTCCCTTGCAAAGTTTTTTTATCGCATCTCCATAATCGATCTTAAGTAACATATCTGCATACATATAGAGATGAGACATACAGGTTGCCTTGTTACATAGTTCATCTGAGGGGATTTTTATGTATTTCAACTGAAAAAATGAAAGCTTAACTGAGCAGTTTATGATCTTACAATGTTAAAAATACAGACTACAAAAGCCAATGTCTTTATAGGGTCAAGCCATTAGAAATGAACCAAATTTAATAAAATTTGTTGCTCGACATTTTTTATTTTCCTAATTTTTTTACCAGTTATTTCCCAACTAAAGGTGAGTTCAAAACTATGGTAAAAAAATGTTTGGGCTCATACTTTTTTTTGGCGGCCATTTTAAGTTTGCTTTTTAACCATATTTCAGTCGAAAACATGTTTTGCACAAATGTATGTAACTCCGTTAATTTTATAGATAACAAGACAAAATAAACACCAAAATTATCAGAATGAAATGCTCTACATTTCTATTTTAACACAATATTACCTAAGTAGTGAGGAAAGTGAAGAAAAGAATTCAAAACTACAAATTGAAAATTGACTAAAAACGGGATTTTTAGTGCCGCAAAATTATTAATTTTTTTCTGGTGTAGATCTACTACAGGACTACTCGCTGTAGAAGTTTAAAGCTTGAGAACTTTGCAGTTTTTTTATACAATTTTTAAAAAATGCCCAAAACCGTATTTTGGCAATATTTGAAGTAGAATATCTCAAAAGGGACTGAGTGAAAAATTATGAAATTTATACAGATAACACCTCTTTATCATATAAAGATGTGATAAAGATTTGGTGACTGAGACTCAACTGGTTCCCGAGTTACAGTGCATCGAATTTGGCCAAAAATTGCGTTATAGGCACACGAAATTTAACGGTAATTTAATAGTAAAAATTCACTTTGTAATTTTAAATATAAAATTTTTGTGAGCCTAAGTTAGTTACACAAAAGAGTTGTATATGTAGGCTACATTTCATCAGTTAGCATGACAAATATTTGGTTTCCTCAAAGCTTTGAAGAGTGTTGAAATTTCGGTGCATAGTTTGCAGTTATGGCCAACTTCGATGCACTATAACTCGGGAACCAGTTGAGTCTCAGTCACTAAAGTTTTAACACATCTTTATATTATAAAGAGGTGTTATCTGTATAAATTTAATAATTTTTCACTCAGTCCCTTTTGAGATATTCTACTTCAAATATTGCCAAAATACGGTTTTGGGCATTTTTGAAAAATTGTATAAAAAAACCGCAAAGTTCTCAAGCTTTAAACTTCTACAGCGAGTAGTCCTGTAGTAGATCTACACCAGAAAAAAATTAAGGGCGAGTCTTTCTTCCTTCTAATAATTTTGCGGCACCAAAACTCCCGTTTTAAGTCAATTTTCAATTTGTAGCTTTGATATTTTTTCTTCACTTTCCTCACTACTTAGGTAATATTGTGTTAAAACAAAAATGTAAAGCATTTCATTCTGATAAATTTCGTGTTTATTGTGTCTTGTTATCTATAAAATTAACAGAGTTACATACATTTGTGCAAAACAAGTTTCCGGCCGAAAAACTGTTACAAAGAAAACTTAAAATGGCCGCCAAGAAAAAAGTATGAGCCTAAAAAATGTTTTACTCTAGTTTTGAACTCACCTAATATTGGGGAGTAACTGGAAAAAAATTAAGAAAATAAAAAATGTTGAGAACATTTTTTTATTCAATTTGGTTCATTTCTAATGGATTGACACTATTTTGGCATTATTTGAAGTAGAATATCTCAGAAGGGCCTGAGTGAAAATTATGAAATTTATACACATAACACCTCCTTACGATATAAAGATGTGATAATAATTTGGTGACTGAGACTGAACTGGTTCCAGAGATACAGTGCATCGAAGTTGGCCAAAAATTGCAAACTATGCATCGAAATTTCAACGCTCTTCAACGTTTTAAGAAATTATAAATCTGTCATGTTAACTGATGAAATGTAGCCTACATGTACAACTCTTTTTTGTAACATACTTAGGTTCACTAAAATTTTGCACTTAAAATTACAATTTGGATTTTTACTATTAAATTACCGTTAAAATTCATGTACGTATAATGCAAGTTTTGGCCAAATTCGATGCACTGTAACTCGGGAACCAGTTGAGTCTCAGTCACCAAATTTTTATCACATCTTTATATCTTAAAGAGGTGTTATCTGTATAAATTTCATAATTTTTCACTCAGTCCCTTTTAAGATATTCTACTTCAAATATTGCCAAAATACGGTTTTGGGCATTTTTGAAAAAAATGTATAAAAAAACCGCAAAGTTCTCAAGCTTTAAACTTCTACAGCGAGTAGTCCTATAGTAGATCTACACCAGAAAAACAATTTAGGACGAGTCTTTCTTCCTTCTAATAATTTTGCGGCACTAAAACTCCCGTTTTGAGTCAATTTTCAATTTGTAGTTTTGATTTTTTTTCTTCACTTTCCTTACTACTTAGGTAATATTGTGGCAAAACAAAAATGTAGAGCATTTCATTCTGATAATTTTGGTGTTTATTTTGTCTTGTTATCTATAAAATTAACGAAGTTGCATACATTTGTGCAAAACATGTTTTCGACTGAAATATGGTTAAAAAGCAAACTTAAAATGACCGCCAAAAGAAAAGTATGAGCCCAAATTTTTTTTACCATAGTTTTGAACTCACCTTTAGTTGGGAAATAACTGGTAAAAAAATTAGGAAAATCAAAAAAGTCGAGCAACTTGGCCTGGTTCATTTCTAATGGATTGACCCTATATGGAAAGGGACACTCAATATTGTCTTCTCAAATTATTTTATAAAGTTCATGACTAAATAAATGTAACTTTTTCAGTTTTCATTAAATTTTAAAAATGGCTATACATTTAATTAATTTAATAATTCAAATGATAAATTCAGCTATAAAAAATTCTGTGGTGCCCCCTCTTCCCTTGATGCCATAAGTACAAGCTTACTTTGCTTATAGGGTTAATTCAGCACTGATTACGGTAATAATCCTAGAAGTGGAAACACAACAGCCTACTATCGCCCTCCATTTGAACTACTATCCCGTGCAGCTGCCTCGACACTGTTTCTCTTTTTTCAATCTCAGCTTTACATCATAAAACAGGTTTATTTTAGTTGATAGAAATTATAGGTTAATTATAGAATTATAATTATAGATTATTGAAAAATTAGTTAATAGAAATTATTTACAATTTTTGTGAAATTAATATACAATACAATAGGGTAATATAGGCTACAATGAAAAAATGCATAACTGTAATCTTTTTATTCCTAACTTTCCCGTTTCTTCTATCATGCCTTAAAGTGCCTTGGATTTCTCTTTCTTCCCAACTTTCTTTACACTAGTTTATTTCCAGAATCCATCTCATTAACATTATGGTTCTAGTAATTTTTAGTCCATTTGAAAAGAAATATGTAGTTCCCACAGAGATATCTATGTGAGAATAGATGAAAAACATGGTATAAGGTATGAGAGATATTTATGGGTTTGTGGATTTGTTATTTCGAAATCTGGATATATTAATGTGATCTACTGCACCTTTCAATCCGCTATATAACATAGCACTCATTTTATTTCGCATAGCGTATTCTTCAAACTGATTTCCTTACTAGCTATAACTGCTCATTGTCGAAACATTTCAATAATGCTGAACTTGGTGCTAGTGAATCGAGAATAAAGGAGTAGGCCTATGGCTTCAGGTTGGATGAGGTGGCGAGATGGAAGATCTTGCATTAGGTTATTGAATAGAGGCATTGAATATGCATCCCACAGAGCACTGTGGAATACAATAAGCCAGCCACAATACTGTAAGCTGCTCCGACAGATATCTTTTCCCTCTGTACAGTCTGTACACTAAAAGTTGAGCGGTATACTTTTTATCTCCGTTGCAATTTATACTTCTTATCCTGTAACGCTTAAACAATATTTAAACACTTGAAGGTAAAAGAAGTAGATATTAATTAACAGGAGGAAATGCTGTCACTGAGAGGTATAAAATTATAACACTCCAGGGTTACCAACTATTGTTTCACTCAATCGGAAAATGTTCTTTTAGTTTAAAATACTTGAGTATGAGTATTAAATAGCCTCAGTTGAAAAATATTGAGATTGTTAAAATACATTACGTCTTTTTAAATGTTAAAATTCTCAGGGTAGACTTAAAAACTAGTTATTTGGTGGCTGATAAACGTTGTCCACTCCATCCCATACGTTGGCAGTTATTCACCAGAAAATCAATAGCCTCTGTCTGCGCAAGTGCATACTAGTTGGCAGGACAGCTGGAGGGTCTCAAAATGGCTACACAATACACAATAAAATTATTATTTAACAAATATTAACGTCTGTCTAAAAAAAGTGTATGATACACAAGGAAAAAATATTTTATTTCGCTCGTAGCATTTCTACACTCGTCCTTACGGGCTCCTTTCGCAAACACGATTAATCCCAAAATACTCCCAAAATAAAATCTCGTTTTTACCCCTTATTTCGTAAATAACTACTTGTTGTTTACTCAGACAGCTTGTGTTGAAAGTTGATATTGTAACTTAAGACATTTAAACTAAAGGAGCAGTATACAGCACTCCGGGCTATAAGATTTGTAAATCAGTATTGTTGCCAACTTCAGTAATGCTGAATCTGACGAATATTACATCTACTTAAGCTTATGTAAATGGAAAAATTTAATTAATGTATAAAAAATTATTTTAAAACTATAAATTCCCATCGGAGACTGTGCATTAATTTAATTAGTTATATTAAATTTATTTTCAAACTTCACGAAGCGTTCTGATCGAGTTAGGCGAAAATCGAATACCGAGGCCGTTCACCGTTGTGATGCACAAGAGTTAAAGGCATACATTGCCTATTCAGAAGTTCAAAAGATAAGTATGATGATGTTCTTAAAATAATTATTGTCATGACTAAGGAACATTAATTTCTAAATTTATCATATAAACTATGGGACCTAGATTTTCATTGTGCTTTGGACCTTAAACGAAAGGAAGAAGATCCCCAGAACCGAGTTAGTACGTACGTTTACATGCAGGATTCAGATCGATCTGAGTCCGATCCCAGTGTTGAAATAGTCATGTAAACACGGATTCAGTCCGGAATGAATTTTCGATCCGATCCTCTGCAAATGGAGGAATGGATCGGATTCAAATCGTATTCAATTCCATGTAAACGCTAGCGAACTCAATCCTGGTGCGCGCGCATACACTCGCATGGCGTTCGTCATTTTGTTCTGTCAGCTGATAGTCAATTTAATAAAAAACACCCACTCACACTATAATATTAATATCATTGTTACTCTTTTATGTCATAATTTGTTTATGGTGACTAGAAATTATTGATAGAACACACTTTTATTTATATTTTTAATCACGGAATAAATGCGGCCTTTGTTTAAACAGGTTAGCCACAACAATAGCCACACAAAACCAAGTTAGCCAATAGTCCAACAAATCTCAATCCACTCCTAGAACTTGCCATGTAAACAGGGAACGTATTGAGTTGGGATCGGATTCAGATAGATTTCAATCCCGCATGTAAACGTGGTATGCGCTAGAAACAGGAGTTTTGTTGGCAGCGCTTACTCCCACTAAATTATCCCAAGGTGCGGTATATGTGGTGTTCTGCCACAAATGAATTAAAACAGCTAAGCAATAACAAAACAAGTTGACCCTGTCAGAATTCCCCTGCCCTCCCGCAATTTCGTTATTTGCACAATCCCAATTGAAGATGTGCTCTTGACCCAGAACTTGTTCCCAACATAAATAATTTCTGTAACGGGTAAACGCCCATTAGCTCACTGCACTCTGGAGGCACATTCCGTACGTGCTGTCTATTACACATTGGTCCTTCCAGAACAATATTGCGTCATTTCATCCATGTTGTAATTTTTCCCCATTTTTACTCAAGTACATTAATATCATAAAGTGAAATATTTTTATTCATTTCTCATTTTTTATTCTGACCAGTAAAGGTTAAGAATTTATTTGAAATCATTCACTTAATAAGCTTTATTTCGATAACATGCACCATCACTATTATCACCGAGAAATTACCATTCTTCCTTTATACCTATTTCCGGCTTCCAAGTTAAGCCTATCAATCCTATGGCAGAATAACGTTGGGATGTTGTGTCATTATTTAACGAAATCTTCATGTACAGTAATTTATAATTCATCAAAGAAGTTCTTGTTTGAATGAATTATACTGCTTTCATACTAATTACGTGTACTGAAGTAATGTAAAAAATACTGCCTTTATTATACTATAATCATGTTCTGAACTTGAGTAAGTACTGTAATTGGTTTATCTTCTTCACTGAAATGTTCTCGTTTTAGATATATATTATTTTATTGATTTTTTAAAATGTTATTTTGTTTTGAAAATATACGATAACGAACTTACGTGATCTTACATGTCATGATTTTACTAAATTAAAAATTCATCACTAAAGAGTGAAGATTATGCGTATCAAGTTTTGTTGTTTGGTACCTGACAGTATAGGCTATTATGTTTTTTTTAATATTCGTGTTGACATTCTTACTGCTTTGTTTGTATTTAAATTTCCAATGTCACCCCTTTTCATTTCAGTACTGCACTTGCAAAACTTTCCAGCTTACACATAACAGGTTATATCGTGGCGATGACATAGATTAATGACACAGAAAAATTCCATAGAGACGTGTGGGAATAAGATGAGAACTGAAAAATGGGGTCATAGAGGGAGCTGTGTAATCAAGATAAGAGGAAATGCTGATAGCGTATGTAATAAACAACCTATGGACTTGTGCGAGAAAGAGAAAGCACGAAACAAGACAAAGGTAACGAGAACAAAATAGCCATCCTAAAGCGGCCCTTACACGATCAATAATATTGACAATACAGTATGATATTGACAATAATATTGATCATGTAAGGTGAAAAAAGAGTATTGACGGTCGATATTGAAGCGATATTGAAGCGATATTGATGAAATCCAGATTTTCTGATCTCGGGGCGTCAATATTTAAAAGTGGAGGAGATATTGACAATATTATGGAGCGTCTTGGGGTGGACGTCAATAATATTGTCAATACCCAGTAGTTACCGTGCTTTCGTAGGGAACTGAAGTGATCTTTGTGCGGAGTATTATGGATTATACAAGTGACCTTGAGAAAACATCTGAAGATCTTGAAATAAAATAAAATAAAATAAAAAAAAGCTAGAACGCAAGGTCCGATTGTTAAACAAAATGAGCTTCTACAAAAGGTATGTTCACATTTAGAAAATTCGAAGAACCCTGACAGCACCATACCGACTATCTCAAAAGCTTGGGGAAAAAAACAGAGCAGAGACATTTTGCTGAGAAAGCAATAAATGAGATGCTTTTTGAAGCAAGCTTGGGCACTCTCCATTGCAACTCCGTAAAAATAAATGAAGTATGTCAATGTCCAAGCCCTCTAAGTACCACACAACCGGGGACAAGTCGTGGCAGCACTTCATCCTTCTCCACATTTAATTGCTCTTCTCCTACTCACAGTGATAATCCACCACAACCAACATCAGGATTTATCAGCGGCGACTTTTTTCATCACCTCAGATTAAGGATTTTGAATTTTGATTGCCTTATTTCTTGTTGTATTTTTCTTTGCTGTTTAATCAATACATAATTACTATAATCTTTTGCTGTAAATTATTCAATATGCGTTTCCCTACTACTATTGTCATGCTAACTACTTTCATATAGGTAATGAAGAGGTTGTGTGCAAAGGTAAGTAGGAAGGTATCTGGAGAATCTATTCAAAACACTTACTTTCATGTAGTCTAGGACATGAACAAGATTTTCACACGTTTCAATTATAGCTTCGCTGATAGTTGCAGGCGACATGATGACAGAGAACTTCAAATCTTCAGAACTTCTTCCTGTAGCTAAGTACCTCAGGGATAAGGCTAATCTCTCATTACAGAGATGCATTCCCTCATGTTTGTGTTCTGCCTTGTGAAGAGTGATTCCACCATTCGTAATAATTTTATGAACGTCCTTTCTTTCATTCTGAAATAATCTTCCGCATGTGTCAATCTGATTTCCCTCAGCAGCCTCATATGAGAATATTCTTCGCGTTTCTTCAACCAATCTCTCATCCATCGATTTCGCTGAACTCGACGAATACTTCCGATAGCCATAATTATTGCTTCACAACCTTTTTTCGATTGTCCATGTTTTCAAAACACAAAACGCCACGAAAATCCACTTGGAAAGATATAATTTAACTTGTCCGAATGGTGGAAACAAACGTACTGAGCGCATGTAATGATAAAATTATTGACAATAATATTGACCGTGTAGGGTAAGGCGATATTGACGGTGGTACCCTCAAGAAGTTAACGACTGTATTGAAAATACTGGTATTGTCAATAATATTGATCGTGTAAGGGCCCCTTAAGGCAAGGATCGACGTGAAAGTTATTTCTGAATTACAGTCAATGCATTTGATTCGGTCAATGTTATGGAAAATATTGTTTGATCGAGGGTGACTCTATTCAAGAAAAGTAAGATACTGACAAGTATACAAATAGCAAGCAATATAAACTAGGGAATACAAAATGGGTGCTGGGTGTCCCTCACTCTTAACAGGAGGGTCAAGTGAAAAAAGTAACTTTGATAAAAATGTTGATTGTTTAAATTTTCATCCAATAATCATCCATAGAATTTGGTTTATCATCCCACAAATTTTAAAGTCTTACAGCTTTAACATAATTTAACACAATGACACAGTAAGAAATGGTGCAGAGAAAAGCTGCAAGATTTGTTATGAATAAGCACCAAGAAACCGACAGCGTTACGGCTATGTTAAAAACACTAGGGTGGAAATCTTTAGAATCCAGAAGGAAAATAAATAGATTAAAATGTACGTATTGTGTATACACGAAACAACCGGCATGGGAAGAGCTTCATAGCAAAATTAAAGAACCAGATTACAAAAGTAGGAAGGATCACAAATACAAAATAAGGGGTAGATCTCAGAGAACAAATATTGCCAAATTTTCTTTTTTAAATAGAGGGATTCAGGATTGGAATGATTTACCTGCAGAAATCTTCGAAACGTTTCCTGCTGACGCCAAAATTTAAAAAAATATATTGAGTAGGGTATATGATAATGTATAATTTTTTTCCTAAAATATTCACAGTATGCAATTTTTTTTATGTTATAGTTTTAAATGGATATATATATATATATATATATATATTTTAATTATCAGGTATGTGGATAGCTGTTGCGATATTTAATGTGTAAGTGTATGTATAGTGTGTCATTTTTGTATATATGTATGGCTGGTATTTATTGCACCACTGCCACCGTGTTGTTGACCCATTTGCAGTGTAAGAAAATAAATACAAAAATAATAGGTTTGCGTCGGCATTATTAAAACGCTGTGTTTAGTTTGGAATATAAATTATTATTACCGGTACTAATGTAGGCTTAATTATAGCCTACTTATAAGTTAGATTAGCATAAGGTGTTCACAGGCCTGGTTATTAATACGAAATATAGGCCTACTTACGTATTATCTCCATGAACTGAAAATGGGGATGGAAAATACGAGGCGCATCCATAAATTAAGTTTCTCTGGAACCCTTTACAGAAACAAAACACAATTTCATGGAAATGTTTATTGCAACAGATACTGCAAGTGTTATTGAGACATGATTCATACCGTGAGGCCAACTTTTGAATACCTGTGTCGTAGAACTCTGTCGCCTGGGATTTGAACCACTGTGTGACAACCATCTCCGCCTCTTTGTCATTCTTCGTCATTTCTTGAGGTGTAGGAAAATATGGAAACCACTTGTAGCGAGAACCGGGCTGTAAGGTGGATTTTTAAACACAACCCAGCAAGTCTCCTGCGGAGGTTCGACTGGGAGTTGTTTAAACTAAACATTCACCCTATAGTCCGGACTTCGATCCCAGTGATTTCCATCTTTTCCTACACCTCAAGAAATGATAGAGAATGACAGACAGGCGGAGATAGTTGTCACACAGTGGTTCAAATCTCAGGCGGCAGAGTTTTACGACACAGGAATTCGAAAGCTGGTCCCACGGTATGAAACATGTCTCAATTCCGGTAGTTAACATTTAAAAAAATAGCTGACCACTTGTAGTATCTGTTCCAATAATTATTTCCTCAATTGTGTTTTGTTTCTGTAAACGACCCCAGAAAAACTTACTTTATGGACGGCCCTCGTAAGTTAAACTTGATATGGTTGTTTTTGCATTTTTCATTTTCTTCTTATTTACCATCTTCGAAATTTATCAACTCCTATAAAAAAGTCTTCTGCTAGTAATCTGGATGCCTCCAGGCCTGGCTAAATATTGTGTTATATCACACAACCGATCAGCAGCACAGTATTTCGTTTTAGTTATATTTTCCTACGGAAACTTGGAAGAACGGGTTTGTACCACCGATACTTGGATTTTTTATTAATGTTTGTTCTATTGTAACTTCACAGATTGCTAATAATAAATGTTGTTATTTTGTCACATATAGGCATTTAGATTACCGTATACGTTGGATTTCACGGACAATACGTGAATTCGTGGTGTAAGAACATGTCCAGGTCGATTCTGTTTTGATGTTACAAATTTTGAAAATTGTGAACTTAAATAGCTGCCAAGTAACAGAAGTCTTGTCATGAATGGAATAATATTTTTAGTGTCCCTTTAGACACTAGGTAGGTGGTGAAGTAGTGGCCAATCGTCTCAACACAATTGATAACACAGACCAACAGCTAATTTATACCTATTCTTGGGTATATTTAGGTCGCTGATGCCAAATGTGCCATTATCAGCTTTGGTTTGTAAGATATGGTATTGCCATTATGTATATTATCCCATTTTACGTTTGATGTAAATAAAAAACAGTGCCTGTTTTTAGCTTCTTAATCGCGTGGAGAAAAAAAGCAACACACTAACATTACATTAACAATATAACATGGGTCTGTAAAAAAAATGATATCACATATTGTACGGTCGTTTATGACTTATCAGCTGTCAATTTGAGGGCCAAAAAATAATCCAGCTTTTAGTTTTTCTGTACTTCGTACAGTTTTCGTCCTACGTGTCCAAAGCATGGTCAAGAACCTTCACTAGCTATATATCAAAGCAATATTTTGTTTCACTAAAGAGGTTATATGTTAATGACACTATATATAAAAGTAGAGCTGGTAGAGAAAAACTGTTTAGATATTTGGAATAAGCACACTAAGTATAGCCAAAATTCGGTAAAACTCCTGTTATTTTGAGTTTAACCATTTTACTGTAACTGTCGTATAAATTCGTGATTACATTTTTAAAAACAAAAGCATAATTATTAAATTAATAATGTCTTAAAATATGAGAATATTTATTCAAATGTTTCCACTCGCAGAAAGCGCCGGATCTACTTACATTTCTCTTATTGATTTCAAACTTATTACCCACGGATGATTTTACTGAAAAAATGTTATATTAATACAAATTCAGCTCTGAAAGGGTAAAAAATGGACGTTAAATATGAAATATTACAGTAGCAATAAATTTGGTACCGGAATTATATCAAACGAAGCATTCCAGAACATGGTACGTATTAGTGTCAACTATCGATTAGGTGAAGTTCGTTCAGATGACATTTCAGTCCTGAATAAAAAATGGCAACCCTATTTTAAAGGAGTGAAATAAAATTCTTCATGACAGTTCAGTTATAAATAAGTGAATTATAAATTCTATGCGAAAGTTAAAACAGCATGGGGAATCTTTACATTCATTTAATTTAGTGCTCATTAGAGAGCAAGATTAGAGTGGGAAAGATTAGAAGAAGTAAGGAGAGAGGGAGAGATGACCAAATAGCAAGACGGAGAAAGGAGAGCAATAGAAGAAACTTCAGCATACTGACCTTATTATA
Organism: Ectobius pallidus; assembly: GCA_964059195.1. Lineage (NCBI taxonomy): Eukaryota > Metazoa > Arthropoda > Insecta > Blattodea > Ectobiidae > Ectobius > Ectobius pallidus. Next base: position 77,514,501 of record CAXKWD010000005.1, read on the forward strand.
CGAAGTATAAAGGGATTGTTGGCACGTGAGACGCTATTAGGAACCAGAAGAAGGAACAAACACAGAGAGAGAAAGAAATCTCATTTCAAGTAAAGAAGAGAAACTTTCTCCTTATTCTGTCCCGGAAACGAAACCGCTTTGTTCTTTGCTCAGCCTACCTTTTTAATTCTGAACCAGTGGTCATTGTTCTCTTTTAGAGAGATTAAGGATAGAATTTTTCAAACGCAACAAATTACTATCGCTGTAGGAGAATGTTCTCCTGGTTTGTATTGAGTTTTCAATCGAGTGTGGGTGGATGGCTGGTGACTGCACAATAAAATCTAGCTAGCGTTCGGAAAAAAAAGTCCTGAATATTGGTATAGGTTTTGCTCAACAAAAATAATGGGATTTATATACTCATATCTGGGTCTTTTTTCCTATTTTCTTTACGAAAAAGGGCAAGAGATTCTTCAAAACCTGTAGAATCCATATAATATAAGCATCTTTCTCTTGCAGGAGTGTTCTAAATATAAGAAAAATCTTTAAGAAGTTCACATAAAATTAACCTAAAATGGCGCTATGAAGTGATACGTATTCAAGAGAATCGTCTGCTCAGCTGTGGGAGGGGAGGGAGTCATTGGGTCACATGATCCAGAAACAGAGCTGTAAACTTGATGTCGATCACACTAATATCATGTTCCCAATCAAACTGCCACAAACCTAGCTTTACATGTCACTAATACTAACATCACTATTCCTAACCAACTGCCACTTACCTAGAATCTGTGTATATAGTTTGCGCGAGGAAAATGGGCCATATACCATACGGCCAGCAACAGTCCAGTAGAATTGGTGCACGAATAAAGCAGTTGCCCACCCTGTGTATAAAGGACCAATGAGACAAAATTTCGTCGAGGGCCAATGGGAATGTTGATTTGTAAACTAGGATCCGCATAACCACCTGGAACATCTGTTGAAGAAACCCAGATATGAGCTATGGTAAACACTAAATAATTTTCAGTTCTATTGGAAGTATTTAGTAGATAAGGCTACTACTAATAGACCTATGACTGTAAATATAACCTCAGTTATCTTTCAGATAAGCTCAGAAGTTCAACACAAACGGAACTGAATCTTTTTAAACATCCTATTACATTTCCACATACAGGAGTCTATAGAAGGCGCGCAACTGTTTTAGCCAGTGGGATGGGTAGATAATGCCCCCTCTAGAACCGGCCCTTAAGTAAACCATTATGTCTGTCTCACTCCGGCGCATTACTTGTATCTACCTAAGAGTGAGATAGACATCTTGCTTACTTACGGGTCGGTTATATATTGGACAACACCTACCCAATTCGGTGTCTAAAACATTTGTACGCCGACTATATGGTGGGTCACGTTCTTCAGACCTTATAGTACATAACCATTTCCTTACCGGCTCAAGAGTTTAGGAGAGGAAACCTAAAGTAATATCTTTTTTACTTCTATAGGTATATGAGGAAAACATATGTATGGTGCATAATGTTGTATGGATGTGAAACTTGGTCAATCCTGAAATCAGAAAGAAAAAGAATAGAAGCATTTGAAACATGGTGCTATAGAAAAAAGCTGAAAATTAGCTGGATCGATAAAATTACCAATGAGGAAGTTTATGAGAGAGCAAAAGCAGACATAGGCGTAACCAGGCAGACCATATGGGGGGGGGGGTGATAACGTCTGGGGGGTATGAAATACCCCCCAGGGAGAGGGGGGTTCGGGGGTCCTCCCCCGGAAAATTTTAAAAATTAAGATGCACAATAACGAGTTTTAAGCTTCCCACGCTTTATACTCGTATTAAGTAATTTATAAGTAGACTTAAAAAAAATTGTACAATTTTCCTTTTTTTAATCAATGAAAGCAGAGAAAGAAATTTGGAACCAAATAAGAAAAAGAAGAATAAAACTCATAGGGCATTTACTACGGCACCAAAGTCTTTTAAAAATCATCATCGAAGGCACAATTGAAGGGAAGAATAGCAAAGGAAGAGCAAGACTACAGTACATGGAACAAATTAAGGATGACATGAACTGTAAGACATACAAAGAATTAAAAAGGAAGGCAGAAAGAAGATCAGAATGGAGAATCGCTGCAAACCAATCCAAGGATTGAAGACTAAAGAAGAGATGAGGAAACCCAAAGACTCCATTCCCACAACATAATAAAAATTTTATCGTTGTTTATTATAATCCAAACAGGAATTACCTCTTTTATGGAATTGTTTTCTTAATACCGGGTAGATCAGAAGAATGTATACACATTTTGATAAACCGAAGCTTATATATTATCACCAGTATTACAATGATTCAAAGAGTACAATTACACAATGTAACGTCACAACACTACTGCCATCTGTTGTTCAACCATTGTACTACACGTTGAAGACACATCCACAGTGATTTCAAAATGTATCGTTTGTATAGCCAGTTTGAAAGTGAGTATACATTTTTCTGATCTACCCTGTAAAGACGATTTCTAACAACTGCTTATGTTTTCTACACATTCACAAAGGACTCATAATTCATAAAAATAGGTACCTGTTTCACTTTTTAATTTCCTCGAAAAGTATGTTACTTCCATTGCCATCTCACTTCTGTCAATTCAAGGGCGGGATCTTATCATCTAGAATTCACTTGTCATTCTAAGGAAAATCGTAGGCCCACCTCTTTATTCTTACGCGTTGCTCCGTGTGGAAATATTTGGTAAGCTCCTCTTTTAGGTTAGGTATTTGAACAAGACAGCAATGTACCGTAAGTTAGATTGGGTTAGGTTACGTTATATTTTCTCTTCCTTTACTTACTAAATGCAATTAGTTCTGTTAACGCTCTGTGTTTCTGCAGAAGGATATGGATTGAAACTATTCTTCCACGCGAATAAATGGTGAAATTTAACAGATTTTGTTGATGTTTTCAACTCGTTGTAACGTGTTCTCCCAACTTCTATAATGCGAGACTGTAACCTGTAACTTAAGGCCTATTACTTACTTGTAGAACTTTCCGACTCCTTCTTAAGACGACACAAGCATGCAGCACAATCGTTTAGTGATTACAAGACCGTTATAAACATACGAATAGATGAAAACACAAATTCTTACCAACTCACATGTTCTACGACACTTTTCACGAGAATTTACTGAAAATACTTCATGTAACTATAAAACACCAAACATTTAACAACATTAAGAAACACATAACTTTTAAAATGAACCATGAGTGTAGTTTATATTTAGAGCCTAATACTATACCCTAATACTATACCTCTCACCAGTATGGCTATTCCGACATGTTCGATTTTTTTTACAACACAACAGCGCCACTTGTGAGTCTATGTAGAAATACACAGCCTCCCTGAAGTCCGGTAACACTTTACTTAATTTATTACACAAAAACTACAAATGCATATGCCATATTGAAGAGGAACTCAAATGGTTTCTTTTGGGGGGGGGGGGTTACTGCCAATGCTCGTGGTTTCCGCATTCGCCGCGTTGGCAGATTTTTTTAAAGATAGCGACTTCCGGATATTACTCCCTGTGACTTCTTCGTATGGAGGACACTTCAAAGATTGTGTATACACCTCCTCGATCACATAATCTAGAAGAGCTGAAGCGACAGGATTGAAGAAGTTGCCACCACTGTAACTGAGGATATGCTCCAAAGACTATGGCAAGAGTTTGATATGCCGAGTTAGTGTGGTTCTAATATCGAGTCATTATGAAACTGAACATTGAAAACAAAACCATTTAAGTTACACATACTTCCCATAGGGTTGTTGTGAAACCAAGCGCTAAGAACAAAACCATTTGAGTTCATTTGAAGTTTTTGTGTAATAAAATAAATTTGTTATCGGACTTTAGGGACACGTTGTATGTAAAACCTCTTTCACTGCAACTGATGTGGCACGGAACCCTATTCATATCTTTCCCTCTTTTTCACAAATTTCCTTTTTCCCAATCCGCGCTGGCGAATATAGTAAGGGCAAAGTCCCAGTGAAGAAGGTCCTATACTTTAAAACGAAATTCTCTTCATAAAACACTTAAAATCACATATTTCATTATGCTTCGTTCTGTGGAGGGAAATTCTTGAAGAATTCTTGAAGAATGATTTATTCCAACCCAACCTAACTGATACACTTTCTTCATATCACAATCTGAAAGTAAGGACATTTACGCCGTATTTATTTCGCAGAACCGGCAAGAAACTCGTGATTGGACGTTGGTGGTATCACGTCAAACAGCAACATTTCTAGGTACGGAGTAACAAGGAGGAGATTAGGTACATTATGAAACGATATAAATTCAGCATACCCCTGCTAAACTAATATTTATGTTCCTAATTTAACTGCCATTAACCTAGCTCTACATGAGAATCACTATTCCCAACATGACTGCCAGTACTTACCTTAATGTCATTGTACTGATAAAAAGCTAGGTGCAAGAAGCATAGTTGGCCATCCTGCTTCGTTAGAAAAAAACATCGCAGCGTCCGTGGCAACCTGCATACCATGAGATGGGGCCCTCTTCATTGAGATCGTGGCTAGAAAGGAATAATAGCGGAAGATAAAATTCAACTAGAGACATAATGGGGAAAAATTAACAATTCAATGTAAGCCACTTAAGTCTAAGGTAAAATATCAGTTTCGTAATTTTACCATGAAGTGGAAGCAATAACGACAAATAAATATAAAACAATTCTTTGCATAACCGAGTATTTCGAAACTGGCGGATCCAAATTTTCTGTTGTCCAATTTGAGTGTGGGGTTCTTTTACAAGGATCTTCCCACGGGCATGTCAAATTTAATTTTTTTATCCCGTTATATTAAGACTTTTTTATGTTTGTGGTACGTTAGGCGAGACCCGTTAGTGACGGAAGCCCTCTAATGAAAACATTAGAATTATTCGATTCTTGAAAGTTCTCGAGATATTGAAAATCGAGTAAAAAGGATTAGAATGATCAGATGAATGATTTAATGGCTACGAGGAGTTCTCGTGAACTCTCACTCATCGCTTCGGTTAACTTTGTTAACGCGACCATCGCACGGCAGACTGGACAGCATAATGGATCTTTGTTCTGTGAACGCTTGTAGTAGAATGCCGTAAACTCGATGTTGCCAAACCGAATATTCGAATGACGGTTTGAGTTATCGATCGAGTCTGTTTTTAGTTCTCGGATACCGACTGGAGTTCTCATATCTGGCATCATGAGTTCTCAGATCCTTGCATTCATCCGAGAACTTTTTCATTCGAATGGTCATTCGATTCTTTGTATTACTCGAGAACAGATTACTCGACTTTTAAAATCATTTGATTCTTCCCATCACTACCATATAATATAGTGCTGAATATACATAGAGAGAAGGCAGGGTCAGATCCCTCATTGTTTGGCAAAGTTACGCTGGAACGACAAAAATATTGCAGAAGACTTTGTAAAGCGCTCTGTGGAGAGCAATATACATCTAGAATGGTTTAATGAAATTTGCTTTTTATAAAATTTCGTAACAGACACTTTATTTCATGACAAACATTATTGGAACTGACGCCCAGAAATTATACACTTTAAACCATATGTACTTGTTAGCATTGTTTCAAGTAATTTAATCATGAATTTGTTAGTAAATATCCTGTTCCACATTGTGTTGAAATTGTTTATGGATAAAGTGAACTAAAAGCCTTTGTTGCGAAATTTGCCTACTTTGTTTCCGAACCGATCATGTTTGCTGAATTTGCCTATATAAATGCGGAATTTGACCCTGTGCGCTGCTACTGTCGAAGGGGCTGCTACTGTCGATATTCTGTCGATATACTATTCTAGGTCTACATTCTAGAAGAGTACCTGTGCAGAAGCATGAAGTACTAGCTGTGCATTTAGATTCTTTTCTAGCTTGTATTGTATTGTACTAGAAAATAGCCCGTGGCTTTGCCACGGTTAATATGATGCTTAAATACGAAACTTACATATGCAGCTTTAGCAGCAATTTTCTGTTCCTGTTTTTCATTATGTTCCATAATCGATTCCCCAATATTTAATAGTGGCCTCTTAGAAGGAACGCAGGCATTATGGTCAACCATGTTTCAATGCTTCCTTATCTGGATATCTTACGCTTTTTCCTTCAAAATACGTTCCTATCAGTATTAGAGCGTAGGCTACTGTATACCCCCCATCCCCCCCCCCCCGTGGGAATTTCCGACACATCTATTTTTTTGTTGGTATTGCCATCTAGTTTCAGTTTTCAGTTGTTTTCCCCTTATCAATTACAGCATTTACCCGGAAACCCCGGAAATCCGGAGAAAATGAGTTTGTTTTAATTTTTCTTTGTTCTTTGCTACTAATATGCCCAGGGAATTTCTGGCTCTCATATTTTTTGTTGGTATTACCATCTAGTGTAAGGGTGGCGTGCACCATCCAGGAGTAAATCTTACTAAAGTAGTAAATTTAAGACGGAGACCTGGAGTATACAAGAACCAGTACATCTGTCTCACTCTTAAGTCATACTAATGTATGTGCTAGAGTGAGACAGACAAACCGGTTTTTGTTACGTAAGGTTCCCTTCCTAAATTTACTACTTTAGTGCTACTCTTTTAGTAACTTACTCTTTTAGTTGGTGTTGGAGAGCTCAATTGATAGTTACTTCTTTAGTTGTTACTAAAGTAGTAAGCGATTTTTACTAAAGAAGTAGTCGAATTCTGCGCAGAACAGAGCAGAAACGTTAGTGCAGCGCAGCAGAACACGTGCATTTCAATTGCCAGTATTATTCAAGTGCCAGATAATGAAAAGGAAAGGTTCGCTGAAACAATGAATATGAATTTGGGTTGTTCCAAATATTACTAATGACAATCTTCATGTTTTAAAATAGGTCTAATAGTAATGTTGTATTCATTACTAATTTTAATTCCTTCAATTGAGTATTTTCAGTTTAGTAGCCTACGTATGGGTACTGTGATTACAATTTTTGTGCAACCTATTTCTGTATTATAATGCAAACAATTGGAATTTCCAGTTGATTTTCATAATTGATTCACTGTCAATATTATAATTATTTCTCTCATAATAATAATAATAATAATAATAATAATAATAATAAAGTTCTAAAATATATTAAAATATTTATACTTCCTAAAGTTACATATTCTTCCCCAAAAACGATAAATCAATTATTCTATAGTTGTTTATCATAATCTCACTATAATGAATTATTAATACTTATTGACTGTTTAACAATATTAATAAGAAGTATTACACAAAATCATGAAAAAGGGGGGATAAAAAGGATAACAAAACTAATAAGGGGCATTATGTTTCTGTCCTTTTTCAAATGCACAGAACATTTACTTAAAAAATATTACCTTATAAAAATAATAATATTACAACTGAGAAATGTAATATGTAAACAAAAAATGGCGGTACAATATTTCGGAAGCTATGAACTCCAATAATAATTATGTAGATGGTTGTGTGTTTAAAAATAATTTCAGTGACTACTTCTCTAGATCCTGTGCAGCTTCAACCTCCGGGCCCCTCCTTAAAATTTTCTTTCGGCACTCATGTTGGCATTTTTTTTTTATATAGTTTAGAATGCTTCTCACTTTCCTGTCCACAGGGTTAATTAAATAGTTAGCAGCATACTATAGACCTGCAGCATCTGTTATAGTTTATTCCCAAACATGAAAGTCTCGTCTCACTCCACCATTCGAGACTTGGGGAGTCTTTAAGGAATGGTTTTACAATGTGTCCCCTTCTCAATGTACGCCAATCCCAGAGTCAGTCAAATTTTCTTCCGATGTGGCCTGTTTGGACATTTTTACACCTGGGTTAGAAAAAAGGACATATTATTCATTAACACTGCGGGTGCAACTATTGAACTTTTAGCTCTTATAATTATTATTATAATCTGGCATTCGCAATGTTGTGCTTTAAGTTAAGCTATAGAAGTGTAATGTAATAAAATTAATTTACAATAATTACATTAAATCGTTTAACAATGAGAATCGCCTATTGTTCAGTAATTCTATGGTTAAGTAGCAGGGGGAAGTGTTTTCTGGGTAGCTCCAAGAACGGAGGCTTTCATTTATTGGAATGTACTATACCTCGCCGATATCTGTATCCATATGATTAGCTTGAAATACATCGTCGTTTTCTGACCCAAAGTTAGGGAGAACTGCAACATCTAAAGGCCGATCCAGCTAGGAAGATATTTAAGAGCACATGAGCTCCTTGTACCGTGCAATGCAAACGTCCCTTCCACTCACTCTTCCCCTCACCTTTGGTGGACGTCTTCCTAGTTGGATCGCTCTCCGCAATGATATTTCCACATTTGACTGGCTGAAATCACATGGATGTAGCGAGAATCTGACATCGTTTCTTCCAAACGCCAAAATTTCATGTAAGGATTTATGAGCTTAATGATTTACGTTATTAAATGCCCTACTAGGTATGGTTCGCTTAATATTTATTAAATCACCTGCCACAACTCTCATTTTTGGTATACAACCTTCTTCATCTCAATAACTTATCCTCAGTTTGAACTATGTAATCCATTTAATGTGATATGTAACTCATAACTCACGCAAATGCCACAGAACACACTTACTCCACAACTTTACTCCACCCCCTGAGTAGGAGTAAATATTGGCCTTATTTACTCCACAACTTACTACGTTAGTAACGTACTCCGTGTTGGTGCTCTCCATCACTTGTGGAGTAAGTTCATTTACTCTGGGAGTAAATAAAATTTTTACTTCTTTAGTACATTCCTCTATGTTGAAAGCCGCCGAGGTTAGTTTACTCCTGGTTGGTGCACGCCGTCCTTACTAAAAGAGTACGGTTACTAAAAGAGTAGCTTACTAAAGTAGTTAGAACTAAAGAAGTAAGGCTTACTAAAAGAGTAAATGGCATGAGTTTGGTGCACGCCACCCTAAGTCTTTAGTTGTTTTCCCCTTATTAATTACAGCATTTACCCGGAAACCCCGGAAAACTACGGAAATCTGGAGAAAATGAGTTTGATATAATTTTTCTTTGTTCTTTGCTCCTAATATGCCCAGGAAATTTCTGACTCACATATTTTTTGTTGGTATTATCATCTAGTTTAAGTTTTCAATTGTTTGCCCCTTACAAATTACAACATATCCCCGGAAAACCCGAAAAACCACTTTTATGCGGAGAAAATGACAATGTTTTATTTTTTAAATCTTTGTTCTTTGCTTCTAATATTCAAAGGGAATTTCTGAATCATATGTTCTTTTGTTGGTATTGCCATCCAGATTAAGGTTTCAGTTGTTTGCCCCTTATCAATTACAGCAAATCCCCAGAAAACTCCGAAAACCACGGAAACCCGGAGAAAATTACTTTGTTTTATTTTTTTAAAATCTTAGTTCTTTACTTCTAGTATTCAAAGGGAATTTGTGACTCATATGGTTTTGTGTTGGTATTGCCATGTAGATTAAGGTTTTAGTTGTTTGCCCCTTATCAATTACAGCAAATCCCCAGAAAACTCTGAAAACCACGGAAGCCCGGAGAAAATGACTTTGTTTTAATTTTTTTTTAATCTTAGTTCTTTGCTCCTAATGTTCAAAGGGAATTGGTGACTAATATGGTTTTGTGTGGGTAATGCCATGTAGATTAAGGTTTCAGTTGTTTGCCCCTTATCAATTACAGCAAATTCCCAGAAAACTCCGAAAACCACGGAAGCCCGGAGAAAATGACTTTGTTTTAATTTTTTAAATCTTAGTTCTTTGCTCCTAATATTCAAAGGGAATTGGTGACTCATGTGGTTTTGTGTTGGTATTGCCTTGTCGATTAAGGTTTCAGTTGTTTGCCCCTTATCAATTACAGCATATCCCCGGAAAACTCCGAAGACCTCAAAAACCCGAAGAAAATGAGTTCGTTTTAATTTTTTAAAAACCTTTGTTCTTTGATCCTAATATTCCCAGGGAACTTCTGACTTACATATTTTTTTTGTTGGCATTGTAATCTAGATTAAGGTTTCAGCTGTTTGTCCATTATCAATTACAGCATATCCCCGTAAAAGCCGGAAAACCACGGAAAACCACGGAAATCCACAGAATTTCTAGAACTCGGAACTTGTGATCTACTGTCACTGAAACCGTTATTGCGAAGTAATTCTTCTGCTTCAACTGTGTCCCTTGCAGTTTCAAAAGGGTGAGTATATGGACTACGAGATATTTGCCATAATTGTGATGGTCACATGCAAAGAAAAGGGGAATCATATCTTCTAAACATGCCAAGTGTAAGTCAAAGTTGTTTTCTTTAGTTGCTCGCTGAAATCTCAAAATCAATAACACTTTGTCCATATTACCATTCCAAAATTGTGCTGTTTTACCGAGTGTCCCTTCTTTTAACTCCAGTCAAGAAAGTTTGGTGTGACTGTGGAAGGTTTCGTAAGATAAATTATCATTCACAGATGTCAAATTAGAATATGAAGTGTGTTCTGCCAGGTCTTCAATTGCCTTCACCCCTTCAGCATCAGGATTTTTTCCAGTATTCTTTGTCATGCTGTAATTGGTAATGGGAAAACAACTGAAACCTTAAACTATATGGCAATAGCAACATCAATTATGTGATTCAGATATTCCCTGGGAATATTAGTATCAAAGATCAAAGATTAAAAAAAAATTAAAACAATATCATTTTCTGCGGATTTTCGTGGTTTTCAGGGTTTACGCGGATATGCTGTAATTGATAAGGGGAAAACAACTTAAACCTTAAACTAGATGGCAATACCAACAAGAAACATATGAGTCAGAAATTCCCTGGGAATATTAGGAGCAAAGAACAAAGATTTTAAATAAATTTTTAAAAATTCAATTCCTCCGGATTTCCGTGGTTTTCGGAGTTTTCTGGAGATATGCTATAATTCATAAGGGGCAAACAACTGAAACCTTAATCTAGATGGCAATACCAACAAAAAAACATACGAATCAGAAAATTCCTTTGAATATTAGGAGCAAAGAACAAAGATTTAAAAAATAATACATAGTAATTTTCTCCATATATATGTGGTTTTCCGGGGTTTCCGGGGATATGCTGTAATTGGTAAGGGGCAAACAACTGGAACCTTAATCCATATGGGAATACCAACACAAAAACATATGATTCACCAATTCCCTTTGAATACTAGGAGCAAAGAACAAAGATTTTAAAAAAATAAAACGAAGTCCCTTTCTCCGGATTTTCGTGGTTTCGGTGTTTTCCGGGGATATGCTGTAATTGATAAGGGGCAAACAACTGAAACCTTAATCTAGATGGTAATGCCAACAAAAAAACATATAAGTCAGAAATTCCCTTTGAATATTAGGTACAAAGAACAAAGATTTAAAAAATAAAACATAGTAATTTTCTCCGTATATACGTGGTTTTCCGGGGATATGTTGTAATTTGTAAGGGGCAAACAACTTAAACATTAAACTAGATGCCAATACCAACAAAAATGTGTGAGTCAGAAATTCCCTGGGAATATTAGGAGCAAAGAACAATGAAAAATTAAAACAAATTCATTTTCTCCGGATTTCCGGGGTTTTCCGGGGTTTCCGGCTAAATGCTGTAATTGATAAGGGGCAAACAACTAAAATCTTAAACTAGATGGTAATACCAACAAAAAAATATATGTGTCGGAAATTCCCACGGGGGGGGGGGAGGGTTTCATATTGGTAGCCCGTGGTCTATATGTAGATTACAGAAATTGTAAGTTTTATGCAGTCCCAAAGTCACCTGATAATACGTATTGTTTCTCAACTGTTTGTTGACAGATGAATATGATGTGAATTTTATTTGATAAATTCAGTGTAATTTTCAGATATTATATAATTTTTCAAGGGAAGGAATGGCTTGTTTGGATTTTTATTGTCCCGATACTTCCTTGTCGGCCGCGGTGGTCTAGAGGTAGCGTGCCCGCCTCTAGATCCGCAGGGCGCGGGATCGATGGATTTTTCAGGACGTAAAAATCTTGGGCACGGAGTCCTCCGGGAGGGACTTTAAGCTGGGGGTCCCGTGTCGTAGATTTACGGCACGTAAAAGAACTCCAAGCCTAAATTAGAGCCTCTGGACAAAATTTCTCGGCCCTTTCACGTCCAAGAAATACTTAGTTTCCAGAGGGGGGTTGCGAGGCGATGGGCTTACCACCTGTCCCTCTACCCTCTCTCGGAAAATAAGCATATCAAAAATTTGTATAGGTAATGAAACCTCCATTGGAGGCCCCTTCGCCCCACCTGGGGATCATAGGGTGCCAGATACAGATACAGATACGATACTTCCTTGGTTAAACTATCAATATGTTACAGCTGGTGCCCGCGGTTTCACCCGCCATTATTAATTGACTCCAGGATTTTTAAGAAATTTGCATTGGCAGCTTATTAAAAATGTTTGTGATTCAGAGCTATGAAAATTGTAAGTAAAATAGTAAAAGTAAAATAAAATTAGAATATTTGTTCATTGTGTTCATTTCACTTAGCCCTTATATAATAAAGAAACGGTTTTCCTAATTTTGTAGTCTTCGTGAAAGTTTACACTGCGAGAGACGAACATCGCCGAGTATACCCGATGAACTCACGAAGCGGGCGAGCGAGTGAGCACGCTATTTAGGGCCGTTGAATTGTATAAGAGTAGATTGTATTATTCAACGCTGTTTAATACATGAAAGGTATACGCTTAATTTTACATATACCTACAACGTGTGTGTGTATGTGTGTGATACAAGTTCTATGAAAGGGAGGTTCAATAAAGAAGGAAACACGGGGTGTTAAAATTAACACGATTCCTATTCATCATTTAATAATTTACAATGCATTAAAATTTTAAGAGTGAAAAGTAAGAAATGTGAATGAAATTTACTATAGGTAGACTACTTTTTAAAGTTCACTTTACGCTTTATTTTTTTTATGTACTGTACTTTTCTTCCTCTCATTATAGGACATGCAGTCCGTTGTAGTGTTAACATTTTGGAAGGAAAAATATTAATACTTTACTATTCTTAGAAGCCCTATTTCCCCTCCCTTCGTGACCTCCACTGCTAGGAAAAATCGGTCCCGTATATATGCTCTATGTATGCTGGTAGACCCACTGCAGGGAAGGAGGGGAGGAATTAACTCTGTTCACACCTTCGGAGTACTGTTTTCCAGGCCTGTGCTATCCGAACCATGCGACACTTCACATGACTAGTTAACGAGAACTAGAATTAAACCTTGTGCACATTTCTCCAAAGCACCATAGGAAAATTACAAACTCAAAAAATTACGAAACACAGTTCTGTACGATTATTAATATACAGTGAAGTGTCACTGCCTTTCACTATACCGGTATCCTTAGCCGTCATTCAGCATTTGAGCCGCAGTGAAGGAGGCTGCTTGTTCAAGTACCGCCTTAGGCTATGGTGTTTGTATACAAGTAGGGGGGGAAAGGACAAAGGTGAACGGGAAACATCAGAGAAATCTTTTCGGACATTTGGCCATAGTTTGGCTAAAAATAAAAGAAACTAGGCAATATAACTGCATCTATACGTCTTTCGAATTCACCTTGCGTTAAAAATAATCCGACTTACAAAATTAAAATGAAGTGCTTCCAATAAACAGACCCAGATGGTTCCTGGAGGTTGAATCTCCTAGATTTTAGGCAATCAGTACGTAAAAGTAGTAACTTTGTTAGTCTTATATTCCGGCCGACTTTGCTCCCAGAATTGCTCTTCGTACCCATTTCTATTAGAGGCCGAGTTGACCTTAGGGCTGTAATGCCATTATAATGATTAGCCTATATGCAGTCCTACAAGTTAGAAAGAAACCTGCGCGGAACGAAGTTGTGATTACATCAGCAAGTCAAATGAAGTTTCACAATGACCTCATTGGGTGCCTCAACCAATTGCACTATAGTGCATCCCTCCTAACTATCCTATATAGTTAGCTTACTGATGTTATTTCTTAAGCATATCATTAATTTATTATTAATATTTGCTACAAATTTTAGTAAGTTAATTTACGAACTTTCATCAAACGAAAAGTTTATAAGAATCCATATAGGCCCATATTGTACACGTAAACCTTGTAGTACACGAGAGATTTCTGTAATAAAACTGTATCTAGAATAAATGCAAAGTTCCAGAATTTGATCCCTGCATAGGAAAATATCTGAATATTTTTTGCTGTCATGAATGTCAAGGAAAAGACTTCCAGGAAACAAAGGGATATGTCTACGAATTTCTAAGCCTTCTTGATTGTAAGTGAAGATAAAGCAAGAGGAATGCTCTGCCGTTTCTCATATGGCGCGTTTCTAATCTTGTGAAATGTAATATGCAGTATTTTTCATTTCTTCTTTTATTCATGCCACGTTCTTTCGTTTCCTACTTTGATGTTATGAGATAAAACAACGATTTCTGGTCGAAAACATAAACATAAAAAATAAACCTTCGGATGAATCATACATTTTTTTAGAAATTTTACCACCGAGCATTCATGATGAAACATACTGTGACTGTAACAAGCTGAACAGAAGGTGACCGAATGCTGGTACTCCATGTAAGTCCAACACATACTGTAATAGTATTGATGGATTGCAGCATGTGTTATATGTGGTTACACACTTCGTAATGTATTCAGTGTGTCTAGACACATCATGCACTGTTAAATTACGACACCAGCTTCCGACATGTATATTATTACTGCATATGTGTCTTCATTGAGTTACTCTTAAGGGGACAAGTGAGAAGAGTCAACCTTTCTATTGTGCCTATTGCAATAAAACGTTGGTATGATTTAAGTTACATCTTGTAAAGATGTAACAATTCCCGATTTTCTATTAACTAAAATGTTCTATTGTTATTTAAACTACATTTTAAAATTCAACTTTTTAATGCGAAACCTAAAGTTTTCAGCACAAGTACGATCACAAAAGACGTTTAATAGTTCTAAGGAACCATATATTTGATTTAATACTTCGTTTTTTAAATCTCTAAGTTATATTTTATTAGAAAATCAAAGTAAAAACGGTAATACAATACATCAAAATTTTACTAATTTTAATGAACAGAAATATGCTGATAATCAATAGCTAATAACTTTTAAAAAGTAATTAAACTCTATTATATTCGGTAGGAAAAAAGATTACATTACATAAGGAAACACAAATTTACGAGAAAATGGAATTCAGCTCTCTTAGAAATCTTACCTGTTGTTTAGCCAATTTTGAGGTTTCATATATATATATGCAGAAAATAAGGGATTTAGAAAAAGAATAAGATCAATTTTGACGGTTGTCAAGTACTACATCCTTTTGCAGCATATAAACACTAAGAACGAAAAGCAGCTGTGAAATCGCTACACGAAGTACATAAAATAATCGATCAGCTAGAAAAGTTGAAATACTAATCCATCATTCCCGTGACGTACAAAGTTTTGCCCATGTTGATTTGATTTCATATTCTGTTCTGGCTCACAAGCCTGTAATTACCCAATTATATTATAATTGTATCAGTAGATATGAAACAATAATAGGGTTTCAAATTATAGTGGTGCTATCCACAGATTACCATGTTTTCATTCATACTTAACCTCAAACTGAAATTAGTGTGTTTGGACTTGTTTGTTATTAATTATACGAGATTACAATATGAGTTTAATGTGTTTATATGATTATCGTTATTAGATCATTATTTATTTAAGTTAGATAATTATAATGTTGTAATTAAGGTCATATTCATTATGAAATTATGAACAGAAATCCTAAAGCATTCCCTACAACAATAAATATGTAACAAAGCACACCGGAATTGTGAGTTCCTACACGGTCAGGATAGAAACCGGCGTACTTGGTTAGATTTGGTGTTCATTAGAATCTATAGAAGTCATACATAAACTGATTGTCAATCTGTTTCTAAATAAATATATAATATAAGAAAAATCTTGAAGTGGATACTCATACAACCTAAAATGGTTTATTCTACGAAGTAGTGGCAAGTACCTTTCTCTACCCTTAATATGTTCCAATGTAAAGTATACGCCTATAGGCCTATAGTTATCCTGAGCATTCAGTTATCTAAGCCTCATTCAAAGTAGAGGTAAGACTTAGAACTTAAGTTTGTGTATAAAATGTGCAGCTTATAACTACCCTTCAGACAATTTATTGGTAAAAATATTTAGAATAAAGTTTTAGCTCTTACTATAACATTTTATAACACATTACATAAAATACAAATATTTTGCATATTATACAATTCATCTAGAGAAATCATACAAAATCGTTTGTCTCGTCGAGTAAATTACCTTTATGTAAAGTGGTTATAAAAATAAATAAAAGAATCGTTGTCATGCTTCATGCCACATCCCCGAAGGATACGAAATTTCACTTACATAACCTTCCTATGTTATGGGGGCATGGGAAATATACATTTCTCACAACACATTGTGATATAGAAAAGGACACGTATTGCAAGGACATGTATTCAGTTATTGCAACCTGATGCGAAGAACTATTGTTCACCAGGCAAGATAAGTTCTTACAAGCAGTGCCTATAATAATTTGACCATAAGATAATTTTTGAGAAAAATTTTCGAATAAAAATGTTAGCTCTTAATATAAGCAGCTTGTGTACAAAATGTAAAGAAAACCAGGAGATCCGTTTTCGAGAAAATCGCGAAAAATTAAATTTTCGTAATGTAAGGGTACGTCGTCGTAGATCTTCGTGATACATCCTCAGATTATAGTTGTCCCAATAAAAAAAATGTTTTTGTTTGATTTTCGTTCTGCTGTTCACAGGCACACAGACAGTCATGTTTCTGAAAATATTTTTGGATTCAGGAACCTCAAAAAATGTACCTATATTGAAAACTCGACATTGAATTTCGGGATAAAACACAATACTCTCTCTGTAGAGTCCTAGAGTACCTATGGTAAGGTCAGAGGAAGTAATACAAATTTGCAGTTTGTTCATAAACAGCTGAGAAAATAAGAAATACAGTTTCACCAGCTTATACTTCACCAATTATTCAAAGAGTATGTGAGAGATATAACTTAGAAATACCACATCTAAACTGTCAGTATTTCTAGCCTAACTGCCACTAACCTTAGGTTTATGACAAAAATATTTGCCGTGGTTTGGAAGACAATCTATGCACCATGTACTAGCTCGGTGGGTATTTACTATACTATAATATAGGATTGTCCTAACAGGTGATATAATTTCCCTCATCGTAAGCTGCTAACGAAAGTATTAGATATGATTAAATGTTATCCATGATTATATTTTTCAAAGTTAGTTTATAAAAAAAAATGTTAATCTAAATTAATCAGGCAAGGATTGAACACAGATCTCGTGAATTTCATGTCTTAACCTAGGTAAAATAGGGTAGGTCTAACTGGCCTGGAATTATGTAAGTTACTTCTGATGCTTGCAACGTGTATCAAGTTTTTTATCACATAAATTTTCCACAGGTTTAGTTTGTAAGTATTACTTACTATTTGAAGGTTGACTGTGATTTCTTCATTGTGGTTATGGTTAAACGGTTAACCTCAAAGTTCTTCAAATCACACATTTTCACTGTTTCACCTTCTTTATAACCCTTAGCCTGGTTATTATGTGCACAGCGATACGTATGATCATAATTTATTGTACGGTATATACATTCAGCCCGCAAAATATCCTTCCTAGACGTTGCTCTGATGCCTGACGGTTGAGTTACATCACTGTTGTTACTGAGCTACCAAGAAGCCAATTTGAACAACAGAAATTTACCATTCAAATTCTAGTTTACTCTTTAAATAGCAGTAATTTGTATACATCCTTTAGAGGTCTATGTAGTAACGTACACATACAAGTTGGTTGTGCTCTTGACCGTGTAGGAAGTTGCACACGCCTAAGTGTATACTGAATTGTAAGTAATATCCTAAAACTATATTGTTTTATGGGGTTAATTTCTAATATAACGTATTATATTTATGTTATTTATTAAATGTCTTAAATTTAACGAATTAACAAAGAACCCACAAAAATAAAGAAACTTCAAATTATCACAACTTCATAATATATATTATTTTTATTATTAGGAGAAAACTGATCTAAGTGAATTTTCAAAATCTTATATTCCATTCATTATTTCTGTAGGCGAGAAAACAACCTCACATCGTAATGGACCTTGATGGCATTATGGAACTGTAAAGTAAATTCAATTTAAAGAGTTTTTTTTGTGCTTCTTGAACAAACTGTTGCGTATGGCTACTTAGGCGTAGAACTATTGCTGTTGTGCCGGAAGTTCTATTTCATGGTGAATTTTGTAGTAATCCGCAATCAGCAAGGACCGAGTCGTATGACTAATTTAAACATATAAAATACATTGAAGGATGAATCTTTAAATCTGTCCAAATTAGTGACTTCTTCAGAAATATTTCTAAAGTTTTATAACCGTCCAGTGAGATTCATGGGAAAATTTGTTGAATATAGAGATCAATATTGAATTCAACGAACGTTTGGTTTGGTTACTGGTGGTTACTGATAATTATACCTTAATAATTGTCATGGACTTTTGGAATTTATTGTGTTTAAATAAATGTCGCTTAAATTTAATAACTCTAGTCATCATGTTGATAACAGGTAGAATTCACTTATTTATGTAAAGGGGGCTTTCATTGTGAATCATAGTTTGAAACTGTCAATGTACGTCTAGTTTTCTTCTGTATTTTCAGACTTTTACCACAATTGTTACCCCAGAGATAGATACCATAAGACATTTATGTGAAATATTTAAGCATAATATGTCTTCAGTTGCTGTTTAGATATTGTAAACTACTTTGGCAGAAATCAGGGCTAGACTGATATCTTGAATATTTTACATCTTCCGCGCTTTGATTAAGAATGGATTCATATAATTACTTCAAGCTCACGAATAACTAGATTACTTTAGAAACTCGATTACCAGAAAGATATTGAATGTCGAGTCACAGAATTCGCTTAGTGATCTACTTCATGTTGGTTAAAATTTGAAACGCATAAATATAATTTTCAATCTTCTTATATTTTATGTTCTCTGAGGCTACTTGGGGCTATAACGGCAGGTTTTTAAGCAACCACCTTGTAGTCCGCGTCCCCTACTTCTCAATTTACATAATGTAATCGCTACTAAAAGTTAAAGGATGCTAAAACAAGTATGAAATAATGAAATTAAGACCTAAAGTTGTGATAACTAGCTTTATGTTCAACGTTATCAGAGATAGGGAATCGCCGGCTTTACCCAAGGGAATGATCTGATAACGTTTACATTAAGGGTCATACAGGTAGCCGCTTAAGATATTGTCGAAGATGAAATACTCGTACATTTACATATCGCCTAGACGACTAACATCTACTGCAGCTTCACAGACCATAGCTGTTGTTTCTGACTGTTTTATTCAAGGCGAGTATAACGAATATCAAACAAGGCCGGAAAAAACCCCACAACATGTTTCACATTTACAGTTAGAGGTTGCAGTTCATCCACTAAGTGCAGGACACCCGTCCCTTTATAGACCTTGTCTTAATGAAACGTGCTACAGAATTCCACTGGCACTATCTATACCGATGATCACATTTATGTCGCATATAAATCCTAATTTACATTTATGGGTTAAATTTAAAATACAATAATTATAGATGCATTTTCTTTCTTTCTTTATCTTAGTTTTACTTCTCCCTCTTAGGATTTAAGCGAACCAAGCCGCCCGGGCATATAGATGCATATTTGTAATATTTGTTGTTTCTTGGGTAGCTTGTTTGTTTCTTTGATTGCATATACTGTATGTGTGCTTATTGAATTAGTAACGTATTTTTTATTGAGTGCAATAACACTAGTCTACTACTAATAATTATAATAATGTACATAATATCAATGATTATATATATATATATATATTTCTATCCAGTCATTGCAAGATGTAAATAAATCTATTTGACACAGACAAATGCGTTTATTATTGCAATAAATACTTACCCGATTAACAGGAAACGCTTGTCGCAATTCACTTGGACAGAAGGATCGCTTATTCCACACACATCTGCGTGGTCTTTGTAAAGTTGAACGATCACACGTTTCCTCTTACCACTCATGATGGTGAGAATTCCGTAACGTTCGTTCAAAGCGATTACGTTCTTGACAGCATCAGCATCAATCACATTCCGAGAGCCTCAGTTCAACGCTTCTGAATTCTTCTGCCTGAATTCACAAGAGCACATAATCAGCAATGAATCCAGTTAATGGGGGACATACAGGTTTGGGTACTGATAAATAGTCTAGGTGGATTTCATTAATTTTTTCTCATTAATGAGTTGCTCTACAACGTCGTAATTTAACGTACTCTTAACTGACTACTTCTACATTTGTATTTTCAGAATTAATCTATTTATCCTAATACAGTTGTGTTTAGTTATCGTTACAAGGTCGCAGCCACGTTTCATGGACTGAAAAGCCGTTTCCGTGATAGTTTCCACAAATATAAATATTTCTGAGTGATTACTTTTTATATCTATGAGGGCTACTTTTTTCAACCTCCGATTCGGTATAAAATGAAAACCACAGTGAAAATCAAAATTGTTTTATTTGGAACAGTTAGGTACATCTTCTAGCTACTTTTCTACATAGCCGCGCTCCGATTGAGACTTCTTCTTCTTCTGGAGTAATGGCCTCGGCTACTGCTGTGCCATGTAGCCAATTGCAGTGAAAACGGTATTAAAGTGGCCCCTGAGTGGGGATAAGAGGACTCGCGTGTGTTATTGTTTATCGATGTTATGTACAAATCCGGTTGACTAAAATGGCGGACGACTTGAACGCTAATATTTCAGGTTCCTCGTTCTTTTAGTGATTTTGCAGTGTTTTCATAGTGCGTTCGATATATTTATAAAACGCAGTATAGCTCGTGTAGTCATAGTGATCGGTCGTGACTAGGAAGCTTTTGATTCAGTGCGGGTTGTTCTGAAATACCTTTAGTTTTGTGTTGGTCATTATTGGTGACTGGTGATTGTGGGTTCAGGTTTTAACTTTTATTGTGGACTTTTGGTACTCAGTCTTTGGGTCTCCCCGGGAGGGGAGGATTTATGATCTGTTATGATGGATTCAGCTAGCGAGTCTCAGTTTCCTTTGCCAAACAGTTTACATATTACGAACTCAATGGAGACAGATAGTTTGCAGGCAGTGAATAGGCCTACTTATTCTAGCCAAACCCAGTTGGACCCAGAGAATCATACCACATTCACACAAGAGAATAATTCACATAAAGAGTTACCGGTAAAAAGAGATCACCGATATGAACATTCTGACACGGGGCCATATTTCGTGTCCATAAAACAACCTGGCCAAGCATGGGGAAATATGCACCCGATGAAGGTGGGACAATGGTTATTCCGACAAAACTACGACGTACAATATATCAACAAAGTATCTAAATATCAAATCGATGTGCACTTCAAAACATATTCAGCGGCAAATACCTTCCTTAATTCTGATTTCGATAATGTTCATCACACGGAATCTTTCATCCCAGCTTATGCCATATACTCCTCAGGAGTAATTCGAGGTGTGGAAGCAAGCATCACAAATGAAGATATCAAAGTTGATACTTATGTCCCAGAAGGTTTTAAAATTACAAATGTATATAGATTTAACAAAAAAATTATGGACGATCAGGGATTACCCTCATATCTACCAACAGAAACTGTTAAGATCACATTCCGCAGCCAACGGTTGCCTCGGTCAGTGATCTTGTACCACCAGAACTGTAAAGTTGAAACATACCACGATCGCACTAGACTGTGCACCAAATGTGGTAAACTTAACCACATTGCCAAATTCTGCAGATCAACCCCTAAATTTCTAAAATGTAGTCAAGACACGCATCAGGGTGAATGTACCACAAACATAATTAAATGTGTGAATTGTAAAGGCAATCATTCGACTACAGACACGGATCACTGCCCCGCTTATCGTTTGGAGAAACAAATCAATGACAAATTGGCATCTTTGCCGATTTCAAGATACGAAGCCAAACAAATAGCCATGGGTCGCTCTTCATACGCACAAATGGTACAGCAACAAACATCTTTGGCTTTTAATACAATAGCCCAATTTCCACCATTGGAAAAAAGATCTCCAGTATTGTCTCCCCACCACCCATTGAGAGATACCACGACGAAGCAGCAGCCTCCATTTGCAGACTCAAATCTGACCTTTAACACAAACAAACGAAAAGAACAGGATAATAATGTCGAGACCGACAAGATTTCTTATAAAAAAGTTCTCCTCTTTCCGGATGGCCGGATAAAGGAGCACGCAAAGTCAGATACTCCCACGTACACACAGCATACAATCAGTACTCCACACTCGGAATCATCCTAATTCCACGGTAATCACGGCCTTAAACAAGGTCTTAAGTGAGGTCCCGGATCACCTACGGGGGGACATTGTACGAATAAAGCAACAAATCAAAGATCTCATTGATTACTCCAGAACGTAAGAAACAATACTTACATACTTAAGTCCTTCTTAATATTTCATCACGCAATATATATATATATATACCAAATTTCTAGACCAAATTTCTTTTTCCTGCAAATAATGGTCCAATTAAAAATACTGCAATGGAATGCACAAAGCATCAAAAGTAAAAAAGAAGAACTTATCAACTTCGCAGAGCATCATGATTTTGACGTCATGGTAATCATTGAAACCTGGTTAACGCCCACGATGAAATTCCAAATTCCAGGATGTGTTACTATTAGAAATGATAGGGAGGGTAAAGGAGGAGGCAATGCAATCCTTCTTAAAAATATCTCTCCATTACCAATTACCGCACGATTAACAATTACAACTTTACATTTGAAGCAATTGAGATTACGATGGGCCGACTGAAATTAACCGGCATATATAACACCAGCAATAACCACATAACGCGGACTTTTTGGAGAACGACTTTTACATTGGATCAACAATTTAAATATATATTTCTTGGTGACTTCAACGTAGGTAAACCCATAGATTCCATCTATGCTACTGATACTATCCACTTCATCGAAGAACTAAAAATCAATAACGTCTATCTCATTAACAAAAGAACGCCTACCAGACTTGGATATAGAGGGCAACAAGATACCACACCGGACCTCACATTTATTTCAGCTAGCCTAGTTGCAATCACTGAATGGATAACAGCAACGGACACCCTCGGCAGTGATCATATTCCAATAATTATTGCTATCAATTCAAAGGAACCTCTCCTTCCTATCACTGAAATTCCACATCGTAATAAATCCATTAACTGGCAATCTTTTAAAAATTCCATCCAACCCCAACTCGACAACAGTCTCCCTTCTAATCATTCCTTGGATCTTATTCATTCTACCCTACAAGAGTACCTAAATACGCACCATCCACCCTTTACACCCCCCAAACCTCAAACCCGGACGAAACTCGCCTGGTGGACTCCTGATATAAAACACGCCATAGCTAAGAGAAAACTCTTACTTAAGGACTTAAAAAAACAATGCAACCTCCAGTCATATTTACGCCTCCGACAACATCTAGCACATGTGAAAAGGATCATCTTATGTGCTAAAAGACAGAACTGGCACGATTACTGCTCTAAAATAGATTATTCTACCCCACCGAATCAAATTTGGCGTCATGTTAAATGGTTTACTGGCAAAAAAGTTTACAATACCGATCAGATAGCTTTTGACATCAAACTACAGGAAGATTTTCTGAAACATGTGGTACCGGATCAAGTTCATCCCCCTTACATAGCACCAACAACCGAGATGCATTACTCATTCAATATACCCATATCCCGGACGGAAATATCCAACATCATACGACAGCACAGCACGCACAGATCTGCACCAGGACCAGATTTAATTTCATATGAAATGTTACACCATGTGGAACAGAGCTTGCTACCGCATCTAGAATTTGGTTATAATGCCAAATTACAGGGGCAAATTTACCCGCAGAGTTGGAATCAAATGACCGTCATCCCGATTCTGAAACCTAACAAAACTGGAATTCAGCCATCCCATTATAGACCTATCATACTTAGCTCAACTTTACGAAAAATATATGAAAAAATCCTGAATCAACGCATATCTTTCTACATTGAGCGATATAACATTCTTCATGCGAAACAATTTGGATTCCGAAAAGGTCATATTTACGCTAACAGTACATTAAGCATCTTATATCTGATTACCGATATCTATACAGGCAGGATGAAAGACGAAAACACATTAACTATTACGATTGACTTAAGTACAGCGTATGATAAAGTGAATTTACATCGATTATGCGAAACCTTGGGAGAAATAGGAATACCAACCATATACATTCAAACCATACTTCAGTTAATGGTCGGCCGTACACTCGCCTTCCCTCCGTAATACAACCATCAGCAAACCAGGCAGACGTCTATGGGAATTCCTCAAGGATCTTCCGTTAGTCCCATGCTATTCAACATTTACACTAACATCCTACATACATTACGACTCAAGATTAGTAAAATACTCTGCTTTGCTGACGATATTATTCTCTATTACCGATTTCCTAAATCATCACCTACCAGTACAAATAAGGATTTCCAAGATGACATCGATATCTTGACCCAAGGACTGGACAATATGGGAATGGAAATCAATATTGACAAAAGTGCTTTTACTATCTTTGCCAGATCAATGACCTCTCAACAGAAAATGCCTCACTTACATCTAAAGCAGATCCCGATACGTTACAACACGCATCTCAAATACCTTGGAATATATCTAGATTATAGGCTATCGGGCAATCAACATTATCGGATGTTGACCAACAAACTATGCAACAGGCAAAATCTATTCCGTTACATCACTGGAAGATACTGGGGTAATCATCCAAAAGCCCTTTACATGCTTTACAATAACTTCATTAGATCTTCACTTGAATATGGGATACAGGTCTTGGCACCCCCTACCAAGCAATGGCAACATAAAATAAGCTCTATTTTATACAGTATAGGAAAAAGCATACTGGGAACTGGTGGGAAACCGAATAAACTCCAAGTCTTCAAGGAACTCCACCTACAGACGCATCAGGATCGTGCAACAGAATCAAGCATAAAAACCATGAAATTTGTATTCCTCAACGGTGCCCATCCACTCTATACCAAACTCAGATATATGATGGAACTACGGGAATTAAACAGCGGCCACCGATATAATTACAAACTCCCTCCTATCTTCGACACATTCCAATCCTTTCATCAAGACCAGGAAATCCACCCATTCCCCAAATATCCTCTATACTGCACTGATTATAGTACGCTTATAAAGCCTCCTGACTTAGATATTACTACTTTCCATAAACAAGATATTAACTCCAACGATATCTATCTTGATATCGTTTCCACTTTTCCCCCTGACAAAACTATGATTATTTTCACTGACGGATCGAAAACTCCTGTTGGTACTGGAGCTGCTTATTATAATGACAGTACTAATGAAAGGAAACAATTTACACTATCTGCTCTCAACAGCGTCTATACAGCTGAAATAATAGATATCCGTCAGGCACTCATAAGCCTGAAAAACATTACAGGATACAACATCTATATATTTTCTGATTCACGAAGTTCTTTGGACACAATATCGCGTACGGACTTGAATACAAAATTTTCGTGGCTGGAAATCAACATAAAGCAGATAATTCACACACTGCAAGAAAGTAATTCAGTTACATTCATCTGGATCCCGGGACATCGTAACATCAGGGGCAATGAAATTGCTGATGAATTGGCAAAACAGGCGTCAGCGCATCCTTCCCAAGACAAATTCTTACTACCAATACAAGATTATATCACACACAGGATCCGGATACATAGATCTAACGCAATGCAGAAGAATAAACCCTGGTTTATCACAACACCAGCATCCAGAGCTGAAATATCTCTTATATATAAAGTTACATTCCAAACGGCCATCACCCCCCCCCATTACCTACACAGAATTAAAAAAAGGGACAATCCACTCTGTTCCTGTGGACAGATAGGAAATTTAAATCACGTACTTTTCTCGTGTCCAAATCTGAATACAAGTGACCATGACTTTTATAACGACCTAATCACAGAGTATGGATATAGCCCATGGAATATACCAGCCTTAACTACGGATCAACCACACAAAGCAGCTAGAATTTTAAAACGATTCTTATACCGATGTAAAATGAAGATATGATCTAACAATTTAGGACAACTACTTTTTGTATACACACAGGAAAATTTGATTACAACCTCTACGGACGGACGTTGAAACCTTACATGGTGTGACGTCGATAAATAAAAGTGAAGTGAAGTGAAGTGATGTACAAATCCAGGGAAAGCTAATTAACCAGGTATATAGTGTGTAGATGTAATATGGAAATGTGTAAGTGTGTGTAAATATGTCTATGTTGTAAATATGTACTAGAACCAATGTTTACATTACAGGATGAAGGGGAACAGAGGAAAACTGGTCGTCATCGAGATGAGTCGAGACATATGAGGGAGGGGCCGAAAATGCACCCTGGAATGAAGACCGTAACCAAAAAGAAAGGTGTGTAAATTACAATTTGATTTTACACCTCTTCATATGAGTATAAAGGAGGTGCAAAATGCCCATTGTAGGAGAATGTAATAATGTGTGTATTGACATCGGAAATGGGAGACCCTTCTGTCGTAGGCTGTTCAAGAATTGGTTATTAGCCTGAGCGTTCAGGGGACATGCTAAAACTATGTGGTTTATATCGCCGATGTTCTTACATGTACAAAGGGAAGTTTCAGAAAATTTTATTTTATTTAAAAACACTGGAGTGTTTGTATGATTTAACCGGATGCGAATGATAGAAGAAATAAACCATCTGGGGAAAGTGACGTTATGAAACCAGGGATGAATTGGGATAATCGGTTGGAATCTATAATAAGCAATGTTCGATGATATACCATATGCCTCCCAGGTCCGTTGCCAGTCCTGTCGTATATGTGTGATGATTTGGTGTTTGAATGAAACTGCCGGAAGCAATATAGAAGTAAATTGGCCTTGTATGCTGGCTTCTTTGGCCAGACGATCGACTGTCTCGTTGCCCGGTATACCTGAATGACCAGGAATCCATCGCATAGTAACCGTAATACCATCCTGTAAGAGCTGGAACCAAATCTGCTTAACATGTAGTATCCACCAGTTGGTATGCGCCGAAGTTTGGGGGTCCTTAAGCGCAGACAGCACGCTCTGCGAATCCGAATAAATCTATATTGAGCGAGTGTGAGTGGTTTGTTTAATCCATAGTAGTGCCTGACGGATAGCAAATAACTCCGCCATGAAAAGAGTGGTAGTAGGGGGTAAATGATATCGCCTTGAAATGTGGAGTGACGGTACAGAATATGCTGCTCCCACAGCTAGAGTTACAGTATTTTTCGATCCATCTGTAAATATGGAGAGATGTGGTTGACCTAATAGACGTTCTGGACCTTTTAATAAGAAAGTTCTGTCCTGATCTGTGAACTGTAATTTAACCGGAAATGAAAAATGTAAAACCTGATAGGGGCAGGTATAACACGGGATTTCCCGAGTTCGAACTATATCCTGAACATACGGTTGTACTTTCTCAAAAGCCCAGAGAATAGCAGGTGTAGTAAGTCTTCGATTTATACAGGACGAGTTGTACCATCTGGACAAAAGGGTAAGTTTGGGAATAACCGGCGAGGCAGTAAACGAAATCTGGCGTAAGAGGAAATTGGTAGCGAGGATTCTTCGTCGGAAAGCATATGGATATTCAGCCATTTCCACTGGTAGTGCATGATTAGGTGATGATCTCATAGCACCCGCCACGCGTTTGAGTATAGCAGTGTGTAAGGTATCCAATTTTTGTAAGTCGGTGGAAGAGGCATGATTATAAAGAAATCCTCCATATTCTATTTTACTACGAATGATGGATTTGTAAGCTATGTGGAGCTGTTGAACATTAGCTCCCCACCATGTTGTGGTTAATGCTTTGATGATGTTACTTCCTCTTTCATACCGATGAATAACTTCCCAGATATGTGCACGCCAGTTGAGCTTAGAGTCGAAAAGTAAACCTAAGAATCTATGTTGTTGGACAACTTGAATGTAATCACCTGCATAACTGAGCCTCGGAATTTGATGTAATATTCGACGGGTAAAAATCATGCGGAGTGTTTTATTGCCATTTACTGAGAGACCTGTTTCAGAACCCCAATGGTGAAGTTTATTCATTGCTTGTTGCAGGTCTGGTGTAGATTCCTGCAAGGATTGTGTCCTCTTGTAAATGAGAATGTCATCTGCATACTGAAGAATTCTACAATATGGATTGATAGTGGATTCCAGAGTGTGTGTATAGATGAGGTACAACAATGGACTTAAACTGGACCCTTGTGGTAGACCCAGCGATGTTCTTCTCGAGTGACGATACCCATATGAGTTTTCAACATAGACTACTCGATCTGTAAACAATAATGTAAGCATCTTAATGACATTGTAAGGGAAGTGGAGATGTAAGAGTACATCCGAAAGAATAGGTATTTGTACTGAGTCATACGCTTTGGAAAGATCAATAAAGATTGCATCCACCATAGTCCTTGTTGAAAAGGCTAATAAGATATCGACGACCAAAACCGATAAATTATCCAGTGTTGATCGTCCCTTCCTAAATCCTGCCTGGGTATTCCCGAGAAGACGCCTATGTTCTAAAAACCAAAGTATCCTTTGCTGTAATAGGGCCTCAAACAATTTTCTAAAGCAAGGAAGCAGTGTTATGGGACGAAGGTGAGTGGTGTCACTGATCGGTAAAGTCTTTGGAATAGGTAGAACTAGGCAATCGGACCATGATGGTGGTAGCACGGGATGCTGATAAATGTAATTATACCATTCCAATAAGAAGAGATGCATACTATGTGGTAGATGTCGCAACATGGAATACGAAAAACCATCCAAAC
The DNA here is from genome assembly GCA_964059195.1 of Ectobius pallidus. NCBI lineage: Eukaryota > Metazoa > Arthropoda > Insecta > Blattodea > Ectobiidae > Ectobius > Ectobius pallidus. The sequence continues at coordinate 77,543,474 of CAXKWD010000005.1, forward strand.
CGGGAGCTGTATTCTTCTTCCGTTTTAATATGGCTGAATATTCAGGGAATTTAAATGGAATGTCAAAAGGACTTGGAATGCTAACTGGGTCTGGAGGGAGAGGTGAGGAACAGGGTTCTGCTGAAGGGGGAGTCAACTCCGAGTGAAATTTGGTCAAGATGTCTAATGAAGGGGATCGTGTCCGAGGGGAATTATGACCATTTAACGATCTTATGGTTTTCCAGATAGAAGAATATGAAGATTGGGCGCTGAGAGAAGAACAATAATTTTTCCAGGCTGTGCGTTTTGCAGATTTGATAATTTTAGCTGTTAGTGTCGTTTGTCTTCTCAAGGTAAGATAATTGGCCGTGTTAGGTTGACGATTATATTGGCTGAACGCACGTCGTCGAAGAGCAACCACATGTGAGCACTGTGGGTTCCACCAAAATTTGCTGTAAGATCTTCGTTGTGGGGAGAAAGAATGGCAAATGGGATGATGTAAGTTAAGATAGTCATTAATTGGAGTGATGACTCTGTCATATGCACTCAAAGAATTTTCATTCACAGTAAGAGGTTGAAAGCGCTGTGAAAGAAAATCATGGTATTGATCCCAGTCGATCGCTTGGAGTCGACGTCGAACAGGTCTTAACTGTGCATCTGATATGCCGTGCTGACCAGATCGTTGATTGGATGGAGTATAATGGAGAAGAAGTGGAAAGTGATCGCTCCCTAACGTGTCAGGGAGTCTTGCCCACTCCACAGATGCTGCTAATTGAGAAGAAACAAACGTTAAATCTAGAACCGATTGCGTATGTGTAGATGGGTGTATTGCTGTAATAGTATCAGAATTGAGACAAATAAAAGAACTATCCGAGATTGCTCGATATAAATTAAGGCCTTGTTGAGTGGTATGGGAGCTATACCAATGGGGATGATGGGAATTAAAATCCCCACCCACAACCGTTGGCTCCTTGAATTGAGAGAAAAAATGTTTCCAAGCACTTGTACTAACCCTAACAGTTGGGGGTTTGTATACGACAACTAATACTACGTCCTGAATTTGAACCGCAGTTATATTTACGTCTTCATGTGGTGGTCTAAAGGTAACTGTATGATAGGTGAAGGAAGAATGTACTAAGATAGCTGTACCCCCACGTCCGTCTGGGCGATCTGTTCTCAAGGTATGATATCGTTGAAGAGAAAAGGAGGAATCAGGGGGTAGCCATGTCTCAGAGATGAGCATGACATCAATGAATTGTGTATCTGCTAAGCGATGGAGTTCGGGCAATTTACTTCTTATGCTTCTAGCATTCCATTGTAAAATTTTCATATTAAGTGTATGTGTGTATTAGCTAACCGAGGATTAGAGAGAGAATTAGAGAAAATGGGTTTCAACAAGTTGAGATATGTGTTTCATCAGGTGATATTTTAGTGATACTGACCCTTTGGTCCTTGTGACTTTTCCAAATTCGTAAAAAAGGCTGTTAACCCTGGCCTTAAAGGTATCAACTTCCTCCTCCATACACTCTGGTATTGGGGCAGCCGGAGGGGATGGAACCTGTTTGTCCTGCTTTGGAGGAGAAGGCTTCTCCCTTAGTGTGGAGGACGGTCTTGGACCATCAGTCCGAGGAAACGTTTCTACCTTGCGCGACGGAGGATCTCCTCGAGATACTGGCTGACCTCTGTCAGCTGGAGGACTATGAGAAGGAGGTTTGAGCCGTTTGGAGGGTTCTCGGACCTCAGTCCCTCCCTCCTGATGTGTAACCAGGCGTGGTCTCTTTTCCACTACAATATCTCTTGTCTTTTCTTTCAGTGGTAGTTGAGCGACTTCCTCACGAGGAGGTGCTCTGACTATATCTGGAATTGGTCCCTTCCAGGCCTTGGTGAGGGCCAGAGATGGGAATTGACTTGGAATCGGGGTGTAGGTACTCCTGTCTTTATACAGAGAGAGAGCATCAAAGAAAGAGATATTGTGTTCGGACATAATGTCATTGATACGCATTTGTTTAGCTCGTTCAGGACACGCCTGATCATAGGCCTTACAGTTCCCGCATTTAAGAGTGGGAGCCCTACAGGAACTTTCCTTGTGGTCCTCCACACAGATGGGGCACCTGGTCTTTCCCCTACACTGTTTCCCCTGGTGGCCATACCGCCAACAATTGTAGCATTGTGTTAGCCTGTATCGAAATCTGTCAACTTTTAACTCGAGCTTAAACAAATGAACATGAGTAGGGACTGTTTTACCCCTGAAAGATGCTATAACAGATTGTGTTGGAATGTATGTTATTTCCTCCCCGCTCACCCGTTTGCGATTAATTCTACGCAAATCTGCTACTCTCCCATAAGGGGAGACTAAATTCGGACCAACGTCCGCCAAATCCATGTGCGTGTCGATTCCTCGAATGATCCCCTTAACAAAGAGGGCAGTCGGTGGAATATATGCTATCAGGTTGTTAGTTTGTAGAATCGGACTTTGCAAAAAATTATTGGCATCAGAGCCAGTCAAGAAAACGACTTTTATTTTATTTCGTCCTATACGTAATATCTGTTGTATGTGTGGCACTTCCGCCTCATGCAGGATTTTGCCAATTGCTAATGGATGTAAGTTTCCTAAATTTCTTACTTTTGCCTCAACATATACTTGAAAAGGACCTATATCATGCTTTTCATAATGGAATGTAGGCCCCGCACTAATGGGGGGCGTAGAATTGGTAATCGGAATTTCCGGTGCAATCTCCATAGACACTGGTAGGATTTTTTGCGTTTCTTCTTCATTCTTCTCCTGAACAGAGACCACCTGATCCAGAATGAGTAGGAAAATTCTATCCCCGTAGAGAAGTAATGGGGCAACTATACACTGTTCACTAGAAGCAATGTTAATGGAGAACTCTATTGGGCACAAAACCCGAACCAGTTCGTACACCCTAAAGGAATTTGCAGTCACTTTCCGTAAACCGATCACTGCCTTATAACACAACTCGGAACCGCAAGTGACACAACCACTCAACTAGGGTATTACCGAACAACTGATCCCCGATTGAGACATTTGTCGTAGCGTGGTACCAACTTACCAATACCCTCTTCATAGAAGCTTGCCGCCAGCGTATTGAGAAGGGACTTCACGCACTTTGAAGTGTTTTGAAGTTTTTCGTTTGTGTGGAAGCGCTGTCCTCCCAAATCTTTCTTCAGCTGCCGAAAAAAGATGAAAGTCACTCGGCATGGGGACGAGTTATTGAAATCCATCGTGACAAGAGATGATACGTCGGTTCATTACGACATCCAGAATCAAAAGAACAATCCACACAATGAATGCATACAAATTTCTCGAACAAACCCAAGATTGTAGATGATGTTGTTCATATGATATTTACAAATAGATGAAAGAAGAATTATTCAGAAGGATTTACATTTATGGAAATTATCACGGGATTGTGATATGACATTATGAAGACTATAATGAAGACTGTGATATATCTTTTAAAATTCATAAATATAACCAAGCTTTAAGAATTATCTATCAAGTTCTGCTTCTTCTGCCCTCCAATATGGTATCATTGGCTGGGGGGAAGTGGCACATCTGTATTGACTCCTTTGATTCTAATACAGAAGAGAATTATAAAAATTTGTTTAAAAAAGCCTATTGAATATCCAACAGAATTGATATTTCCTGAATTTAATGTGATGGCTGTAGAACAAATTTATAAGCTCACACTTTTAAAATACTTTAAAAAATACCGCAACGTACATGTATCGGATCCTCATAACTACAATACTAGAAGAAATAAAACATTGCCTTTAATAGAACCAAAATACTTCACCTCTTCTGGCTCTAAACATAGCATTTATTATGGTCCAAGACTCTATAACTCTATAATTAGGTCACATCCAGAAATAGTACATATGAACAACAAAAAATTCAATAAGTTTATCAAAAATCTTATTTCATAGTTCAAAAGTTACTTCACTCTGTACTTAGTAGACAATTAAGGAAGATTTTATTTGTAATAACTCAGGATTTCAATTTTTGTTCTTACTACTTTTCCTTTTTTCTTTTTACTATTCTGTTCTTCCTTTTTTATTATTATTTTTTAGGTATTGATTTAATATTATATTTTCTTTATGTATTTGTAATTTGTATTTTGTAATGTAAATGGCTGAACTGTGCCCGAGCACGAGCGCATGCTCATTCGGGTGGTCTTGTTTTGTTTTGTATAAATATAAATAAAATAAATACAGGAAAAAAAAAGTGTTCAAACCATCCAAGGTACAGAGACGCACAAGAACAAAAGTATATACAATTCTCGCTAGACCCACTCTCTGTTATGGCAGTGAAGCATGGACCATTTGAACTCAGGATGAACGTCGTATCACAGCTGCTAGATGAAATTTTTACGTAGAACGGCTGGTTATAGTCTTCTAGACCACCAAAGAACTGAATCAATAGCTAAAGAACTCAATATTACACCTATTTCTCAATACCTGAGTGAATATAGGCGTAACTGGCTACACCATATTCACCGCATGAACCGTTCCAGAATACCCAAACAAATTATTCAATATATTCCATGTGGGAAACGATCTGTGGGCACACCATTCCGGCGATGGAGGGAGACCGTAACAGGCCATTAGGCCTAATACTTGAAAGGATGATGATGATGATGATCACGGAATCGGCATTTCAGCTCACGAATCGGGGCTGCCATTTTGTAACAATAATTATCTATTACTGTAACAGTTTAATTACTTCTGAAAATAGTATGTAATTGTAGAAGACATACAGACATACAGAGCATGTCAGATTACAAGGTTACAGAACAATTCATTGCTCAGAGGAGAGAAAGAGAGAGAGGAGGGGGAGGGAAAGAGAGAAACTCCTACTTCTCAGTGATGTCGTGCACATCGGCACAGACGCATTTTCGTGCACATCGGCATAGTATTTTTATCTTGTAATATTATCGTGCTCATCGCCACACAACCCGTTGGGGCTAGGGGTGGACATAGAGACTCAAACCTACAGGCTCCTTCACCACGTCTCCAACGCAGCACCCCTTAGCTACCGCGGCTAAGGAAACCGGTCGTTGATATGTCATGTCAGGTTAGGTTAGGTTAGGTTAGGTTAGGTTAGGTAGGTTAATTCAAAGTCTCATTCAATCGCAGGGAGATACTTTATGAATGATTTCTAAACAATACAATTATGATATTAATGTACACAGTATGTATCTATAATAATAAAAGGAAGTGTTTGTCTTTCTATCTAGCAGTTGCTTTGAACTCTATTGCATTCAATACGATAATGTAATTTATTTATTTCTCTATGTCCATATAACTCTAAAGAGAAATTATCCCTTGAAAGTCAAACTGTAGAAGAATTTTGATATAATTTTGCATCTAACTACATAGACCAGCGTAAGCTATATTTTATTGTACAGAACTGGAACATCAGCTAAAAACCCATATTACTGCCTCTTTAATGACGTGGGAGAGGGGAGGGGGAGGAGGCAAAATAAACAACTGCAGCTCTGATTTTGCATTTTGCTTCCCTACCGTCGATTTTGTGAAGATCAATAGGCTGTAATAGGCTGTCTTGGTCTAGATTTTATAATTCACTAGCTGATTACCCGACCTTCGTAATGTGGTTTTTAGACTTTTCCAAGAAACGTCACGAAGAAATAATCGTGCTTCGTTTCAGTGGACCTGACCTTCTTCCGGAGTTTGAGAATGACGCCTGTGTGCTCTAACTCCATGAAAACCACTGTTTGTTTATTTGTGGAGGATTAAATTTAAATTTTTGATCTATATACGTATGGAAGTTTCAAATATTTGATCAAAAGGGAGAACAATACCATACCGTCTGTTCGAGAAAATGGCGTCATACTTAAACTCCTGAAGAACGTCAGGCACACTGAAAACCAAAGAACGGTTACCTCCTTGTGATATATTTCGGGGAAGGCTAAGAACCGTGCAAAGTTCTTTTTTAACCAACGAAGAACGAATAACCAGGTAGTGAATAATAACAACCTAACTACAGATCCGTTGACCCGGATTCGATCCCCGGTACCTCCTCGGATTTTTCTGAGGTAGGGCGGTCTTACAAGGGTGCACTCAGCCTCGTGATTCAAATTGAGGAGCTACTTGATAGAGAAGTAGCGGATTCGATCATGAAAACCACCATTAACGGCCGTGGGTGTCGGCATGCTGACCACATGCCCCCATTCCTGCCATCTGCGTGTGGTAGATGATGCAGCGGTCGGGTGGTAGGCCAAATCCCTCCAGGGATGTAGTGCCACGGAGTTTAGTTTAGAATAATTTCAACACAAGAGCTGTTTAATTTTGCGACAAAACATACCATATTCCTCTTAATGTAGGTATTTTGTCATGATAATTATTTAAATAAAATATTCGTGTAAAGTGTTGTAATCAAGTAGAGCTTGGGCCATGAAGTACTGTTGTGTAACTGTAAGCCAACATTGTTATTGCGTCATGGCTTGTGTTAGTTTTAACTGATATTTAATTTTAATTATTACGATATTACTTTAATTATGATGAGTGAACGAATATAGTCTTATAACAATACCTGGTATAAAAAATATGATCATGCGGAATTTCAACTTTATCAGTTTAGTAGTTTCTGCCACAAATCAAAATAAAGAGACACGAACCATTACTTTTATATAAGTATATGATACGTCAACGTGTAAAAAAACCTCAAAGCTTAGAAAGGCTGCACAGTGACGATACCGACTTGTAAAACCGCCAGCAACTAATTAAAATTACCAACAGCGTTAATAACGTAACATTTAAAACTATAACGTTGTAGGTAAGCATAGGAGTTTCATTATTTGTTTTTGCATTTCTTTCTCTCCATCAGACCGAAAACTTTCATATTCTCTTTCGTTTAGTTCTGTAAATTTTTGTGGAATGAGTAAACATTGTGTAATGTGTGTGTTCTTTTAAGGAATAAATCCGTTATTTACCTTCCTTGAGCAATTTTTTCACTGTATATAATAAAACAGTGAAACGTTCTACAGAAATTACTGCGTTATGAATGAAATAATTATTACATGTAATAAAAGCATATTTACTGAAAATCTTCAATCAATTTATCCATTTACTGCCAACATTTTAATTAATAAAAAGAATACTAGTGCAGGACTCGAAATTACGAGTTGCCAGATTACCGTTGACAATCAGAATTTTGAGACGGAAGACAAATTTTCAATATAGAAAATTTGCTTTTATTATTTTAGTTTCCGCAATGAAAATAAAATTCCATTGTACATGTTATCACAGGCAGTTACATTTGACTTGAATAAGATGATAAAATATTCGTATTTACTCGGAAGCATTCGGAAATATCCAAAATTTACGAATTCCCCCCACGGTATTTTGATTGGTTGTGGATTCCTGTGTTCAGCCAATCATTGCTGTAGCTCTTCCAGCAACATTTATTTACCTTGTGTTTGGATGTTGTTTGTACAGCTGTTAAAGCTTGCAAGCAGTTAAAATTTATTTAAAAAAATATTTAGTTTGTTTTAGATTAATAGGCTAATTTTTTCAATTTAGTTGGAGCCATGCAGAAAATACAAACAAATATGTAGTCTTTTCAAATATATACATATATATCAAATAATGTGTGTTATTTTAATTTATTGTTTATTTAATAGTTTAATTGTTTACTTATTTAATTTTTCATATTTAAGAACGATATATGCTGTAATATGTTATATATGAAGAACAAATAAGGGAGGGGCTAGTTCTTCATAATTCCCATAACCTGTATTGCTCTTACGTTAGTAACAACGACGACTGAATGGCTACAACCTTTAGACTTCATTTTTCTTGCCCTACACTAGTGATAGCAGCACACTGGGGTTTTAAGTCCCTGGACGTATTATTATCAGGCTTGTTTACTTGTTGCATAATAGGATATAACCATCTATGTTGAATTCGGAAAGTTATAGGAAAGATGAACCACACTGCATTGGGAAGAATGTCGCAAATAAATGACGAGTTCATGGTTTCGCCAGGAAACATATCTATTTAGCTCATATAAGAATATATGGAATTTCAACCAATCGTAGTCTTTCGTCATAACTTTATCGTCACTTTCATTTAACATACCTACGCTATTGTTTTCATGTTAAGTTCACAAGAACTGTACACTGAAGCATCTTCATACCTGTAGCTTGTTTGGTCAGAAACAATTAATTATTGAACACTGCGATTGGGTATAACAAATAAGCTGAAAGGGAGCAAAAGGAGATATGAAAATTATATATAGTTATTTAATGTACGCTAAAACATTTTAAATCTCGCATTAATAATAAAGCAACTCGTATGATATGGCCACGTGAGAAGGATGGGGAGGAGAGATTACCAAAGAAGAACTTCAGATGGAATCCTCCGGGCTGAAAGAAGAGAGGCAGACTAAAGAAGACATGGTTTAATGGGATACCAGAAGACATGGAGAAAAAAATCCTGAGAACCTATGGGAGGTTAGAGAGTCTTGGAAACTGAGAATACGGAAGATGTACATAAAAAAACGACGATGATGATAAATGATATTAATAACACGATATTATAGGAGGATAATCTATTATAAGAGGATAATCTAAAAAATAAAACAGCACCAATCGCGACTATTGCACATGGCAAAACGATCAATATATTATATAATAATATATGACTGTCCCGCCATAGACTACCTCACTTACAAGGATGTGTAAAATTCATTTTCGTGGCTTTAATTATTATTTATTTCATGCTTAATTCTGTGAGTATTCAAAATAAATACAGCTCGAGATCCTGAACCCCTCAAGGTAAATTCATGAGCAACTATCCATAAATCCGGACTTCTCGATACCTATGATAATATTTCCCCATGTCGATCATAGACTCAATGATGGCGCAGTGGTAGGGAATTCTCCGTGGGGGTCTCTGCGATGGTTTCCATTTAAGTAAAATAAAAAATAAAACGTAATGAACCCATACGATTAATTTTCGTTCTAAATAAATTCTGAGATGTTCTCTAAATTAAAATAATAATTCCGCATAAATGTTTTCAATCTGTGACAGACATTCTGACAGAATTCGGCGTGCTCAAAATGCTCGTGTTAGATTTATCTGTAACATCAGACGATTTGACCATGTGACACCGTCTTTTCATACCTTGCCATGGGTACGCCTCAAACAGCGAAGAATGATCCATCCTCATATTTTCCTTCACAATATAGGCTACTATTAACTTCTCCAGCTTATTTAAAATCTCGTTTTAATTTCCTTTTGACCTCACGAACGTATAATCAAAACCTACTGATTATTCTCCGACATACATAATTCTATTCTTCATCTTTTAGTGTGTCAATCCTTCTCTTTTGGAATCCGTTTCTTTGTCATATCAGAGACTGTCAAAATGTACCACAATTCATAAATAAACTGAATTTTCATTTTATTAGCCATTTATTAGTTAGCGTAATTATTAGTCACATTTTATTTTTTCTAGTTTATCAAATTTGTAATGAGATCATTGTAAATTTTATTATCTGTAACAGGTTTAGTTATACTTTCTATAAATTTACCAAATTTTGTATTATTTGTAGATGTAGCCTATAGTTTCATTGGTGAAGTGTAAGAGAATGCCTTATGACCTTAACTTCACCAATATAAATAAATAATAAATATACACTTTCAAACATTTATCTAGAGAGCATAGTCTCCTTAGTCCCATTATTGTAGACAATCTCTTGGAAGTAGAACTAGAAGCACCGAGAGTGATTTGGGGGACATCGATAAGAGGGGAGGTTATGTTAAAAAATACCATAATCTTCCAGAAAAGACGGTGCAATCGTGTGCTTTCTCGTACCTTAGGCCTATAACGATCCACTTTCTTAACAATTTAGTAAGAAAATAAAAAGGCCGGGCTGTATATATTTTTATATTTTTATTGCCCTCCTGTGTGAATTCTGTTCCATTGATAGTTCAATTTTATACAATTCGTATTCAGAACATCTAGCGTACCGGTACCTTATTTCCTTTAAAATCACTTACCCCTTCTTATTTACATTTATTGTCGCTGAATAACATTTCGTTTTCAAAGTTAGCTGATTCTCTTTCTCTCTCTCTCTCTCTCTCTCTCTCTCTCTCTCTCTCTCTCTCTCTCTCTCTATATATATATATATATATATCTCTCTCTCTATCTCTCTCTCTCCTCCTATATCTCTTTCTCTCGCACGCACGTTTTTCAACAGTAAAGGACACAACAGAATACTCGACTCAATTTCAATAAAAGGACTACGATACAGCTATTTAAATAACAATTTTCCGTGAAGATTTAGCTCTTTTCACTAAAAAAGAGAAGCAAGAGGTTCATTAAATTCCTTGCAGTAGAAGGAACTGTTTGCTTTACATGTACACCGAACGCGTATTTTACATAGAAAGAGGAGAAATAAGAAAAAGCCTGCGAAAGAATGGAAAACGAATAGACGAACCAATGCAGTGCATTCTTCTTTATCTGTCAATAAACTGATACGATTCTGTGAAATTGAAGAAAAAGAATAAAACACTGGAGATTACTATTTTTACGTCTACCAATAGCATGGTGCAATAGTATTGTAGTTATTGAAATGATGGAGTTTTAGCAACGGAACGCGTGTTTGTGTTAGTATGAAAGCAGAAAATTCAATTATGCATGCCTCGAACGAGGATCAAAACCTCCTGAGATAAGTTAGGATAGTGTATCAAACTCTGCTTACAGCCCAAGCTCTGACAAACAAATGGAAATGTTTTAAATCATAATATACTTATCAGCAGGGTTCTGTCTAGGGTACCCAAGTCAACAAAGTTAAGAACGTCCGGAGCATTGCTTTGTGTAGATTGAAGCGAATTTGAAATGAAGCATGGCGTTACTCATTGCTTCAACATGTAAACATTCAGCCATAGTAGGGCACAAAATAATTGTTTACATTTACAGTCATAAATATGTGCATTACATTTCTAATTTAGAAATAATTTGCCTAGCATTATATGTTTTAATTTACATTATAATATAAATGATTTAATATTCTGTAATAATTTTTGGCTTAGCTTTTAAGCTAATACTTGGGTATAAGGTTGTTGTGTTTGTAAGTTTTGTTAAAACAATGTTTGCTATTGTCTTGTTAAGCTTTCTCATGATATTGGTACATTTATTAATAATGTTTGCCTGGCTGGCTGCATTATAATTGATCAGCATCATAATTCAGTTAACAAAGCCTGCAAACACAACAACCTTATACCCAAATACATTAGCTTAAAATCTAACAACAAAACTAAGAGTGCCCAACATGCTACATAATTTTTGGCTCCTGAGAAGAAAAGTAAATATGCATATAAACCCTTATCTTCTAGTCTTGTAGCGCTTTTCACTCTGATACAGTGTATTGTCATAACAAGATCTTAAGGATTTTTTTCTTACATATTTATTTTCGGCCTTATTGAAAGATATATTGGCATATACCAACGTTACTAAAAGATGTCGATAACGTTCGGTTTGCTCTTCCAAGTCTGATTTTGATTTTGAATGCCTACACTGAATGTGTAATTTAATATTTCCCACGTGTCTTTTGCTATTTCAGTGTTTTTCAAACAATCGAGTTTTACCTGTCCGTAAATCCTTTATGTGAAATTTTCAAAATGCAGTGTTGTTTCCTTTAACATCCGAATCTCTCTAAGTTCTTTCTGAAGAGAACGCTTCATGCTCTCAATTTTCGGCATATTCATCAGTACTGTGAATTCCAAAAGAGCAGAATGGACACTAATATGAATCCTGAAATAATTAATGAAATAAAATAAATAGGATACAATGGATTCTTTACTTACAGGTTCGCAAGCAGCAAGGAAAAAAATAGTGAACTTTGTTATGAAACATACTGAATGCCTTCACCCCACGAGCCATGATGTGAATTATACTCCGTTAATTCCAAAAGTTAGCCTCTTAAATTTGTGACCCTACGCCAAACCCTGCTTATAAGTCTTAATATAATGACTTATGTTTTCTCATAAATGATAATTGAGGACCGTTTTGACAAAACTCAACATCTACATTTTTTTTTTAGCTTAATTATCATTCAAGGTTCCACCTTAACCACAAAACAATAAAATAACAGAGATTGTAACCTGGATACACGGTATCTAAAAATTATTATATTCTTATAAGCTTTTACATATGAAGATACAAGTCAATAAATAAATACAAGATTAAAATAGCGACTGATGTCACAATAGTCTATATCAATTATTCTTAAAATTTTATCATATCATATAAATACACAAGTTAAAAGATACAAGATTAAAATAGCGATTGATGTCGCAGTAGTCAGTATAATTATTGCTAAATTCTAAAATGTCAGTTTTAAAAAATTTACAAATTGACCTTAAAAATTATAATATTTTATTGTACAATAATTATCTATTTTAGAGAATCTTATCGATCCTTCTATTATCAATGTTTATTAATAACAATGTTTATCTTATATACACCACTGTACACTTAATGATGATAATATATTGCCTTGTAACCCACTTTTTTTATTCAAATCGTCTGATATCATATATAGTACAGATATTATCTTATAATACCTTATTAAAAATACATCTGTAGGCAATAGCGTATTGTTTATGTGTTAGTTTGTAGCAATTTATGTTGAAATTTCTTTTTTGTTGTAGTTATCTTCTTACAAAATCATTTTAGAATCCGTGTATCTAGTACTCTAGCTGTTAATCGGATATGCGCATTTCGGCTTAATATGCCATCTTCAGTCCTAAAATATAAAATATAAAATTAACAAAACGAAAATTTTTTTTTGTTATTATAAATAATTACATTTTAGCTTTATATATTGATATATTTAAAAATAACCAACCTTAAAAATTGTGTGCGTCGAAGTCTTCACTACATGAGAGTTAGCTTGCTACTAAGGAAGTCTTATGCTACTGCTGAGGGCATAGTTCACAGTACAATTCAAAAAGTTCATTGTGGTCAATTGCTGTTTCGTTAATTATATTGTCTTTGTTTCTATATATTTCCAGATTTTCTAGTGTATTAAGCTTTAGGCTTTTTTTGTGTTTATGTAAGATTTTTAGCGTATTATCTATTGGAGAAAACTGGTGCCCGTTATTAATTAAATGTTTAGCGTAAGCAGACCTGTTTCTATTATATTTAAAATCTGCTAAATGTTCTTGAAAACGTTGTCTAAACGATCTACCGGTCTGACCTATATACACCTGTTTGCAATCGTTACAAGTTAGCTGATATACCCCAGTGTTTTCTAGTTTATCTTCATTATTATTGTTATCATTGTTAAAGAGTAATTGCTTCAAAGTATTATTAGTTTTATATGCTATCTTAAGATTTTGTTGTTGCAGAGGTTTTAAGGTTTTGTGTATTCTATTATCTGTATAGTTGTAGACAACAATTTTGTTATCTTTTCCATTAGTTTTTTCTATAGGTTCCAGTGTTGACTTTTGATTGTTAGCTTTATTTAGTTTAATTTTATTCTTTTTTATTAGCTTGTAAATAACTGATTCATTATAGTGATTATTTTTAGCAATTTGTAAGATTGTGTTTAATTCCTTATTGAAGTAGTGTTTACTCATCGGAATGTTTATAAGTCTACGTACCATATAGTCCAAAGCTGCCATTTTTTGACCAATAGGGTGGTTAGATTTATTGCTTATAATATTGTCTGTATATGTCTCTTTTCTGTAGATACTATATTGTAATTTTTTGTCTTGTCTTATGATGTTGAGATCTAGGAAATTGAGCTTGTTATGAATTTCAGTTTCCAATGTAAACTTTAATTTATCATGTATATTGTTAAAGTTTTCAATTAGGTCATTAATTTCGTCTTTATGACATATAATCAGAATATCATCTACGTATCTGTAATATTTTTTGATGTTATGTTTCTTAATTAATTGTTCTATATAATTGTCCTCTATGTGCTGTAAGAATGTTTCTGACAGTATGCCTGACAAAGGGGATCCCATTGCTAGACCATCTTTTTGAATATAAATTTTATTGTCAAAACTAAAGTAGTTTTGTTCCAAAATAGCTGTAATTAATGTGGTACTTTGTTTAGCAACTTCATGACTATCCCCATTATTAATTAAGTTTTGTTGTACAATATTAACTGTCTCATATATTGGAACATTAGTATATAGATTTTTTATATCTAGTGAAATAAGTCTGTCATTTTTGTTCAATTCAATATCGTTTAATTTACTAACTAAGTCTATTGTGTTTTTTATAGTGTAAGTGTTTTTAAGTTCCAACTTATGCTGTAACATATTTTTTACAATCTTAGAAATTTTTTTTTTTTTTATATACAGGAGCGTTGATGAAGTTTACTACTGGCCTAATTGGATTACCATTCTTGTGAATTTTAATTTGCGCTCTAAGTTTTGGAGCTTTTGGTTTCATATGTATGGCATTTTTCATTTCTTTATCGTTTAGTATGAGATTTGAGCTTTTTATTACTCTTTTAATGTTTTGTTGAAATTTATCAGTAGGATCTTTGTCGACCGGTATAATATCATTTTCGTGAGCGCAAATTAAAATTCACAAGAATGGTAATCCAATTAGGCCAGTAGTAAACTTCATCAACGCTCCTGTATATAAAATTTCTAAGATTGTAAAAAATATGTTACAGCATAAGTTGGAACTTAAAAACACTTACACTATAAAAAACACAATAGACTTAGTTAGTAAATTAAACGATATTGAATTGAACAAAAATGACAGACTTATTTCACTAGATATAAAAAATCTATATACTAATGTTCCAATATATGAGACAGTTAATATTGTACAACAAAACTTAATTAATAATGGGGATAGTCATGAAGTTGCTAAACAAAGTACCACATTAATTACAGCTATTTTGGAACAAAACTACTTTAGTTTTGACAATAAAATTTATATTCAAAAAGATGGTCTAGCAATGGGATCCCCTTTGTCAGGCATACTGTCAGAAACATTCTTACAGCACATAGAGGACAATTATATAGAACAATTAATTAAGAAACATAACATCAAAAAATATTACAGATACGTAGATGATATTCTGATTATATGTCATAAAGACGAAATTAATGACCTAATTGAAAACTTTAACAATATACATGATAAATTAAAGTTTACATTGGAAACTGAAATTCATAACAAGCTCAATTTCCTAGATCTCAACATCATAAGACAAGACAAAAAATTACAATATAGTATCTACAGAAAAGAGACATATACAGACAATATTATAAGCAATAAATCTAACCACCCTATTGGTCAAAAAATGGCAGCTTTGGACTATATGGTACGTAGACTTATAAACATTCCGATGAGTAAACACTACTTCAATAAGGAATTAAACACAATCTTACAAATTGCTAAAAATAATCACTATAATGAATCAGTTATTTACAAGCTAATAAAAAAGAATAAAATTAAACTAAATAAAGCTAACAATCAAAAGTCAACACTGGAACCTATAGAAAAAACTAATGGAAAAGATAACAAAATTGTTGTCTACAACTATACAGATAATAGAATACACAAAACCTTAAAACCTCTGCAACAACAAAATCTTAAGATAGCATATAAAACTAATAATACTTTGAAGCAATTACTCTTTAACAATGATAACAATAATAATGAAGATAAACTAGAAAACACTGGGGTATATCAGCTAACTTGTAACGATTGCAAACAGGTGTATATAGGTCAGACCGGTAGATCGTTTAGACAACGTTTTCAAGAACATTTAGCAGATTTTAAATATAATAGAAACAGGTCTGCTTACGCTAAACATTTAATTAATAACGGGCACCAGTTTTCTCCAATAGATAATACGCTAAAAATCTTACATAAACACAAAAAAAGCCTAAAGCTTAATACACTAGAAAATCTGGAAATATATAGAAACAAAGACAATATAATTAACGAAACAGCAATTGACCACAATGAACTTTTTGAATTGTACTGTGAACTATGCCCTCAGCAGTAGCATAAGACTTCCTTAGTAGCAAGCTAACTCTCATGTAGTGAAGACTTCGACGCACACAATTTTTAAGGTTGGTTATTTTTAAATATATCAATATATAAAGCTAAAATGTAATTATTTATAATAACAAAAAAAATTTTCGTTTTGTTAATTTTATATTTTATATTTTAGGACTGAAGATGGCATATTAAGCCGAAATGCGCATATCCGATTAACAGCTAGAGTACTAGATACACGGATTCTAAAATGATTTTGTAAGAAGATAACTACAACAAAAAAGAAATTTCAACATAAATTGCTACAAACTAACACATAAACAATACGCTATTGCCTACAGATGTATTTTTAATAAGGTATTATAAGATAATATCTGTACTATATATGATATCAGACGATTTGAATAAAAAAAGTGGGTTACAAGGCAATATATTATCATCATTAAGTGTACAGTGGTGTATATAAGATAAACATTGTTATTAATAAACATTGATAATAGAAGGATCGATAAGATTCTCTAAAATAGATAATTATTGTACAATAAAATATTATAATTTTTAAGGTCAATTTGTAAATTTTTTAAAACTGACATTTTAGAATTTAGCAATAATTATACTGACTACTGCGACATCAATCGCTATTTTAATCTTGTATCTTTTAACTTGTGTATTTATATGATATGATAAAAAATTTTAAGAATAATTGATATAGACTATTGTGACATCAGTCGCTATTTTAATCTTGTATTTATTTATTGACTTGTATCTTCATATGTAAAAGCTTATAAGAATATAATAATTTTTAGATACCGTGTATCCAGGTTACAATCTCTGTTATTTTATTGTTTTGTGGTTAAGGTGGAACCTTGAATGATAATTAAGCTAATATACCACAAACGGAAATGAAATTCATTAATCAACATCTACATTTTTTGCCAAATTCGTTTTTTAATAGTTTTAGATGATTTGAAATGAGATCTTTAAGATGGTGAAAAAGAAGAAGAGTCAAGATAACCAATTCATTTTGAAGCCACAATATGCAAGGTCTCTTAATAAAAACTGAAGAAACCTTCTCATGAGAACAATTTATGTTTTGGCACATGTTAAGTTTTGTCAAAACAGTCCTCAATATTGTAAATATGTCTACTGTAATAATGGAGCTTTGCTCGGTTGTAGGTAAACAATAAGACAGTGCCCGAAAGCTGAATTTTCAGATTTAGTGGACTAGATAGTTGAAAATTTGACTAAATAACCAAAAGTGTCGTCGTAAGTCATCATCGATAGGATCATAGTTCATAACAATCAAGTCCTTAGCAGCTAGCAATCGAGAATACTTCTTTTATTGATAACTTGTAGACTAAACCATAGCAACTTTAATATTCTTCACATAAATGAAGGCATTTGACTGAAAACACATATCGAAAGATCGTAGTATGTAGTTAATACTTATCAAGCTGTTAGTCTCATAACACATGGTCAAAGACTTCAAATTTCGGAGCAGCCTAAATTAAATAAATAAATAAATTTCTCTGTAATGAAGCATTTTATCGATTTTTATAGAAAGTGAGAAAAAATATATAGAACTAACTTCAAGTAAAGCAAAATGTAATACAAATCACACCTGCTAGGACGAATTTTAAATTATATTATAAACTTGTTGATATTTTAACTATTGGTACAGTAAATTTAACTCGGCGACAAATACGAAATATATTTGGCGGAGTGGATGGCCAAACATCATTCTATTATTACCGAAGTTATTGATGTTATTGAAATTATTGAGTAAGTTAATTTAGAATGAAGTTAGGTGAGATGGCAACTCTTTCTGTTCATATAGCATTGAATTTAATAATCGACATTCCATCCATCGCTGATTCACATTTAATTTGAGATTCTTATCGCTATCATTAGTTCTGAATGTGAAGGAAACTTTTAACATACGTACTTAAATTGAGTTGAACAAAAACATGTGATTTTATTTATGTTTTTTACCTTCACAACCTTATCCCTTGAATATAAATATTACTTTACTAGTGAACCCATGCGAAACTTTCGCACTTTTCCCCTTTGGACAAAAGTCAGAAAAACTGGAATTTAGCTAATTGCGTTCACCGTTATACATCGTTTGTACTAACTTAACAAAGGCTTATAAGTATACGCCAATTTTACAGAATGCAGTGACAATTGATGTTTGTGTATGATCCACTTAATATGTAGGTTACAATAAGACACAGAAAAACAACCTTTTTACTTCTTTTTCTTTCTATTTTTCCATATTTTTTATTTTTCTTATTACACACAATCACCCATGCCCGAGGCGGGACTCGAACCCACAGCCCCCTTATCCACGGCTCCAAGGCTAAGGAGACAGGCAAAACCTTCAAGCTGTAAACAATCCATCAGCCAATACATTAATACTGGCAAATAAGTAAGGAGTGTTTAAAATGAATTATTGGCTACTCACATTAAAGTTTAGTGTAGTTTAACATTAACCTTCGCTTTCAAGTTGACCATAATCGCTAGCGCTTAGAATATAAGTTGTTTCAGTGTTATGAACCGTTCATTGAATGAATCGCCTTTGGAGCCTTGGAACGAGATATCGAAAGGAAACGTTCTGTTCGACTTCAAAATATTACATTTTTATTTTATTAAATTAGCCAAAATACTAATTAAAACTAAACGATGGGCAAACTAGTTAAACTGGACCAAAAAGTTCAATTGAAAGCTCACACATGCGTAATCCAATATTCACTTTGAAAAGTGCAACTCATTTACCGTTTGTGGCAGCTCGGCCTCTGATTGGCTGCCTTTGAGAGTCAATCAAAATGCTTGGAGCTTCGAACATCACAAATGTAATAGAGATATAAATAAAATATAGCCTACATGCAGTGTTCTTTTACATTATTTACAAGGTAAGTTTGGATAAAACTTATTATGTTGTATTAAACATTAGTTTCTGTACGATAGTTAATAGTGAAAATTCTGCATGCTGGCATACAATGTGCAGATATTAAAAAATGGTAGATGCCAATAATAAGAAATCACATATTACTTCGTAAGATAAAAGTAGCTAGACTTTCACAACGAGGAAAGGCCAATGATTTTTACACTCCAAACAACTAATGTGCTTTTATGTCATTGATATCTACGAGTATAAGTACATTCTATTTTTTTACTACCCTGACAATGCATGCTAGCAAATACATTTTTCACTACGACTATCGGGGATTTAAGATTGTGAATGTAAAAATAATAATATTACTAACTTTTAAAATTAATCTAATGTGATTGATTATATTATAACTTACTTTAAAAGTGTTAACAACTGTACCGGTAACCGCTTAAACAATTTAATTTGTTTACAGGGAACAGGACGAACTTCGGCTACATTTGAGTTCATTGTACTGTACTACCCTACATATAAATGAGGTGATCTGACAGTACTCCAAGGTGTCATGTGAACATAGCAGTACCACCCACAACCCCTACATCCCTCAATGCACCGAGTGCAGACCTTCAGATAGCCTAGCTTAAAATATAGCCTACTTTTATTACTGTTTCTTAAAAATTATTTTATCGGAACATTTTTTAGGAAATGGTTTCATTTTTCAGACAGTGATGATGATGATAATAATAATAATAATAATAATAATAATAATAATAATAATAATAATAATAGTGTTTTACTTTAACCTGGTGAAAGTTAACACCATAAGGTATTTTCTTTCATTTCACCAGGGGCTAATAATACATTGAATGATACAACATTTCATGAGCATAAACGAAATTCACTCATGGAATTAGTTATAAAGAATTATGTCTGAAATCCGACAGCTCAGGAGAGAGGAAGAGGCAGAAAAAGTAGGCTAATATTTGTATTATCTTATTACTTTGTATTCTTGTATTACTTTGTACTATATTGTATTATTATTCTATTATTATTATTATTATTATTATTATTATTATTATTATTATTATTATTATTATTATTTCTGTTTTATATTTTTCTTTCTCTTCGTCGTTGTATACTATTACTATATATATTGTCTCGTAATATACTGTATTGTACTATTATTTTTTTATTGAGAAGTAGTGGCTCTGGTCACGAAAATCATCGTTAACGTCGTGGGTGTCGGCATTCTAACCACATGCCCCCAATCCTGCCATCTGTCTATGATAGTTGACGCAGCGGTCGGATGGTAGGCCTAGTCCATCAAAGGATAACGTCTATAAAATAGTCATTTTTAAAATAACTATAAAAATATGTAACTAAAGTTTTGAAACAAACGTGACTCTTGATAATAACAACACGAATAAAGGTATAACATGAAATAATTTTGAACCGGTTTAATAAAATATATAGGAGTTTATTTACTATTATTGTTGATATTTTTTCTTCATGTTGTGCATTTCTAAAGCACGTATGGCCTCGCAGACCCATGCCTTGACATATTGAATTGAAAATTTATTTAATATGTGTAGAATAAAGTTGCACCTCATTCTAGTTAGAAGATGTATTATGCTCATTCCATGAAGAATTTATCTAATTAAGTTATATCTCATGAATATGCAAGGCATGTTTAGAACTAGACGAATATTACTAACAAGATATTAAAGTGAATTAAAACTGTCGAGAGCAGATCCGAAGTACAAAAACTCTTCAATTTCCTGGGAACATAAATCTGAGCGAGAGGGCGAAGGGATCAAGTAAATAAATCAGAAGCGAATGCCCCCATGTGGCTGAGCAGAACAAACGATCTCAGGGACTGACCCGGAAAATCTGTCGCATCTGTAGACTCAGTCACCAAACAAAAGCTTTAGTCGGCACAAAGAGAATTAATCAAAAAGCAAGAGACTGATACCGGTTCAGTTTATGAAATTAAATTCGGGCTTCTACATCATTATACACAGGGCCCTGAATTATCTGTACAAAAGTCATTTCTGTATTTAATGATAACTTCAGTACGGTATATGTTTACAAGAATAACATGAATCATAATTATTATCCTATTTGTAACGTAAATGTTCATAACAGTTCAAGATATTAATATAAAACACAATTTATTAAGTAATTCCGTAATACTTATGCCCGTTTGTATCGATGCTATTAACAGCTTACTGCTACCATAAGAACCACATACCAACCTTAATTAAGCTTTTGGAATATAAAGAAATTTATGTAGTGATTGGGCTTACACTTTTAAAAAGTTAGATAATCGTTTTACTTTTGAAATTAATCAAACTAGACTATATGATTATCTTTGTTATCATTTTGAAAATCAAATAAGTTAGGTAATAATGAGTTTGCATAATGTGAAATAATTAGAATTATACTATCAAAATTAAAAAGGCTCCACTAATGACGTCTATAAAATAGTCATTTTTAAAGTAACTGTAAAAATATGTAAATAAAGTTTTGAAACAAACGTGACTCGTGATAATAACAACATGAGTTAAGGTATAAGTGACACAACATGAAATAATTTTGAACCGGTTTAATAAATATATAGAAAGATATTAAGCTATAATTAAATTCAATGATCCGGAATTTGAATAACTTAAGGAGGGGTTAACAATATTAGCGCACATGTATAATGCAGGTTCAATGGCTTTTAAATTATGTAAATGGAAAATAATTATTTGCCTTAAATTCCTGTGATTTATTTTTACTACACGAAGCACTGAAATGAAATTCTGCTCCAGTATAGATTATTTCCAAATAGATTCCCATTCCACCAATAACAAATAACCTAGTTAAAACCCTTATCGATTCCAGAGACCTGACTATTTGTGATTACTGATTATATAAATGCATATATAGCAATACAAGCCTATTGCACATTTTCAGCTTTGTGGTATTAACTTTCAAGCATCGAGAATATTAACTGTAGTGTAAACGGTTATCTTCCCCGCAAATAAAGAAAATAATTGAAGCGTTCGGAGCGATACCACACTTTGATGGAAATTTAGTTAAAAGAGCTATCTTGTGGCAAAATACGCTATCTGTATGTGTACGTAACTATGTGGTCGCTGGCAACATCACACACATGGCAAATTAACTAAGGTTGCATGAAAACCGTCATAATCCTCAAGAAAGTGGCGGCTATACAGACAATGCCTGACAAAGATAATCTTGTTTCGTCAGAAAATTAATTATCGATTCTCTAAGACAATGACATTGACCCAGAAATCAGGAAGATGACGATTCATCAGTGTCAAGCAGTGACGTGATGTAAGTTTGATTGCATAACAAGAAACTGAGTGATATTATTGGTGTTGGTTAAGGCAGTGTAGCTGCAGAATAACTACAGGTTTACAGATACCCAGACATTTTAAAGGGTTTAATATTATGCTCTTGATGTTAGGTTGCAGAAAAATCTGTGCAGAGAGGATGTGAGGTAACACCTAAGAAGAAGACAGTCACCAAAGTAAAAGAGGAAGAGAAGGCAAAATACGTGGAAGTGTCATAAGGCAAAACAAAGACTGAATTTGGGTGTACAATTTTTAAAAATAGAAAAAAGGCACGATGCAAGTAGTCAGAATATTAGGGCCCCCTTGGAACTGTTCAATGAAGTGTTGGGACAAAGTGAAAGCTGAAGCATGCCGTATTTTCACAGACTCCTGGGACCTTGGAGACTGGATTGCTCAGGACCCATTAGGAATCTACAAGAAGTATGACTGTATGATGACCTTGCTTCCCTGGATTTTGCCTCTTACACAGATGATGATGACAATATTGAAACACTTGAATAAGTACGAGGGATAATCAAATGAAAACTCTAATTAATTTTTTTCCACTATTTTACTGAAGAAAGAATGTTTGCTTGTACATTATTTTCCCACATAGTCCCCTCCCAGTTCAATGCACTTACGCCAACTGATAGGACGTGCTTCGATACCGCGTGAGAAAAACTATTTTAGTTGACGCTGTAGCCACTCGTGCACCGCCGATTGGACGTCTTAATCAGACTTGAATTTCTGACCTCCAGGGCACTCCTTTAATGGACTAAAGATGTGGAAGTCTGATGGTGCCAAAGCGAAGGGGATTGCCGAGTGAAGGTGTTTTGCTTCAACATGATAACATCCGTCCTCATGCTTTTCGTGCAACCATGAAAACCATCGTTGACATTCGCTTCAAGTGCCTCCCACATCCGTCATACTCAACAGATTTGTCACCATCAGATTTGCACATCTTTGGTCCATTAAAGGAGCACCTTGGAGGGCAGAAGTTCAAGTCTGATGAAGACGTCCAATCGGCGGTGCACGAGTGGTACAGCGTCTACCAAAATAATTTTTCTCACGCGGAATCAAATCACTTCCTATCCGATGGCTCAAGTGCATTGAACTGGAAGGGGACTATGTGGAAAAATAATGTACAAGCAAGCATTCTTCCTGCAGTAAAATAGTGGAAAACAATTAATTGCGGTTTTCATTTGATTCTCCCTCGTATGTTTGTAAAGAGGAATATTGTAGGCCTACACACTGTAGTGTTATTTTGTTTGTAAGCTGTACTGCTGTTTGATTTCTCTTTTTTAATTTGAAAAGTTATGCCATTCTCATTCAGCAAAGATATAATTTAATGGTTATTGTTACAGCTATTTGATTTATAGTGAATTGTAACAAAAAGCTTGCTTACTCAGAATATCTTCATGCAGAGGAAGGTACCATCATAACCAATAGGGGGTGGGGGGGCAATAGGGCTTAACCCACATATCCTCAGAAATAGATCTGAACATTGTTGCATATCACTGTTATTACAAATTTCATGCTCATAAGGTTTTCCTAGAACATTCAGTAAATATGTATGGTTGTTATTAGGCTACTATCACCCTAACTTTGATCGTATCATTTATGATTTTTGCTAAACTTATAAATCCAATTATCTCAGAAAAGAACATATGTGGGTTAGGGCAGTATTGCACTGAGCACTTCAATTGTTAGAACGGCACTGAAATAACTTGGCAAATCTTCAGAATATTGTTCTAAAACAAACACATAATTCAAATAAACGAATTCTAATAGACCTACGGTATGAATTAGACGGAAAAATGATACAGAGCTCCGCGGCCAATTTGGGTCCCTGTCACCCGGTAGAAGGAAGGAGTGGTTTTGTTTAATCTCGCGAAATAACAGTATTATGTATAAACATTCGATATTATTTTGCTTATCTTAATATTATAAGAGGTGCTGGTGGTGTTGTCTCTCCATTGCCACACATTTTGGCACCTTCTCAAAAAAACTTGTTTTTATACGCAGAAGTTCTTCTGTTATCTTGCCAAGTACAAAGAACTAACCCGGAATTGAACCTTGGACACAATGAAATTTATAATTTGTAAGTTAATGACAACAGTTATACTGTACTACAATTAAATATCATCATCATAGTCTTCACGGTTTAGGCCTGTTGGTCTGTTCCGATCTCAATTTGTGAATTGGATTTTCTATCTCTTCATTGGACGTCCTTGCGTACTTTTTCCTGAAAATCAGTTGTCCGATGTTCTTTTATTTTTCCATTTAAATTAAACATAGTTAGTTGTTTTCTGATATCTTCATTTATCTTTCAAACTGTTCTTTTATAAAGTGCAAGAGGTCTTAGAAATCTCAACTAACGTTTTATCTGTCTGACTTTCTTTTTTTATGTTCAACATTCACATCCATATAATAAAGTTGTATACGGCTAACACTTTATAACATTTTAAAATAGAGTTTTTTTCTTGTTTTATCTAATAACGTTTGTTACATCTAAACAAAGATAAATACACATTTGTTGTGAAACACTGTGGTGTAGCAGTAAGCTGCTTACACCTCAGGCTGTAACATTATGATGTGCTGCATATGAGGCCTGTCAATGCATGTTTTAAAATTACCTCCACACACAACCGGCCTTTAATACTTAAACCATCATAATCTCACTCCATTACACAGCTGTCTCTTGTCAACATGAACCCTCGTTTGCAGGCACTTTCTGAACACTGTATGATATTAACTAGGACCCGGAATTTTAGGTTCCTATAGGTTAGATTCTCTCTGCCAATAGCTTAATCATACCTTGCTTAGTCGATGGACAAGTGAAGTACAAAGAAGTAACATGGAATTGAAACTCGGACACAACAGAAACAAAAGAAGAATGTTGTAGCTATAGTTTGGTACATTCTAAGCTATAATTAGCTAAACATCGGGCCCTAATGATAACTAGAACTAGGATTTTTATGTAGTTTAATTTGGAAAATATGTACTTAAATGTGTGCATCATATTTAATATATCTACGGACGACGGATTTATTAGCGTTACAGGTAGTATTATTAACGAATTAGATAAAGGTAATAATTGTTTAGGAATTTTCTTGGGCTTACGCAAAGCTTTTGATACTGTTATTCACTCGATTCTGTTAGATAAACTACATAAGATAGGAATTAGAGGAACAGAACACAAATTATTTGAATCATATCTGAGCAATAGATGTATAATGACAAAAGTTGACAGTTATATAAGTGAAATATCAAATATCGATATAGGCGTGCCACAAGGAACGATTTTAGGACCAATTTTATACTTAATATATGTAAATGACATGCTAAATTTAAATCTTGATGTAATAAACGGCTCCATATTTTCATATGCAGACGACACTGTAGTTATTTTTACTGGTAATTCATGGGAGGAAACACATAAATACGCTAACACAGGCATGGTAATTGTAAATAAATGGTGCAAAAATATGTTGCACAAACTTTCTCGCATATACGTGTTAAAGGCTAGCACAGAAAAAAGTAAATTATAGGGACAATTAAATTTTATTTATTACATTTTCATAAAACTAAGAAGTATCTAGAACGGAAACCATGAGAATCGATCTTCATGTTTAATGCTTTTACCGTGAAATAATAATAATAATGAATGACAGTAAAACTGCATATTATTAGTACTACTAGTACTACTACGGGAAAATTCAAATATAAGTCGCACCTTGGGATAAATCGGCCCCACCCAACCCACCCACCAATGCAGTTTCTTTTATACCACGATCTAGCGAATTCTTCTCTCCTCGTATTATGAAGAAACTCGTGATTGGACGTTGGAGGTGTAACGTCATACCACTAGACGAGAGGTGACAGGCTGACAAACTTCGCGGAAGATATAATATGAAACCTACAAACAGTGTATCGTACATTATTCGAAAATGCAAGGGCGCTTCGCTACGGCTGCCGCCTCCGCTTCGCGCACTTAACTATGTGGTTAGTGTTATGCATTATTTAGCTATATGTAGAGGTGAATACAAGGCACTTACGACAATATATAAGGATAGTGGGTGCAAGGCACTTGCAGCAATAAATAAGGACAGTTGGTCACTCTGCTTCGCTCAGAAACAAAATACATCACACAGTCCGTGCAAATGTGAATATCGAATGGGCGGAACTTAAGGGGCGACTTATAATTGAATTTCGCCACCACTACTATTACTACTTAGGTTATATTGCACGCAACTGCATGTAGGTTATATCACGTGTTTAGTATGGTTGCGTGAACCATTAGTCTATAGTAGCAACTCATTCGTGTCATCTGATTCTATTGTTTAGTGATGTCTTCTTTTGTGATATTCAGTTTAAACTATTATAATATCTAGTGACGTAGCGGCGATGAGTTATGGAAAGTAAGCATGTCCTACAAACCCGGCGTTTGCCTTTGCGAATGAGGAAACTATGAAAAACCCAAGTCAATTTGGGCGGCCACAAGGTTTGATTTGAACTCAGGACCTCTTCCCTGTTAGCCCATATCACCTCGCTGTAATTGGTTTTGGTGTGTTCATTGCGACTGAGCTAAACTGGTTGCATTTCACAACAATAAGTGTACTAGGGGCAACAAAATGTCATTCATATTTTAATTGACATGTTTGTTCTGAAATTCGCATTTACGCCGTACTTATTTCGTTTTTATCTTGATATCTATTAAACGTATAAAGAAATGTGTTAAACAAAAAATGTTCATTTTAATTTTCTCTACAACTTTACTGTGGTAGGTTTTCGTGTATCGCCTACTGTAATGGATATAATCTAGAAAAATTGAAAATGGATACGAGTAAAGTACCCCTTAAGTCATTTTTGCAGAAATACAGATATAGCCATTTTATTAGTCATAGATAAGAGTTTCCAATTTTAAATTTTTATTAAAATCGTTAGAGCCATTTTTTCAAAAATCAAAATTTTAAAAAAAGTTTTCATGAAAAGTCCCCTTAATATTTCAGTTGTATAACTAAATTTCTGGGCGGCTCGACAAAATTTCGAAAAAAGTCCTTAATTCAAAACATGAAGTAAATACAATGAACCGTTTACCCGCTGTGCATGTCCACAGACAGACAGACAGACAGACGGACAGACGTCAAACCAAATACACGTTTTTCGGTTTCTAGGCATCGTGAAACATGCTTTCCAGGTGTTAACTCGATTTCGATTTTTTGTCACGATCACAATACTTTCTCTATACTACGTATAAGCGAGAAAGTAAAAAGTGGTTTGATTCTAACCGTCTCTCACTAAACGTAGATAAATCAACATTGGTTCCTTTCTCATTAACAACTATTGGTCAGATAAAACGGAAGAATTGTACAAATTCAAATTTAATAATACACAATTGTAATTTTGATGTAACAAATTGTTCATGCTCCCCACTGAAGGAGGCTGCCGTTGTGAAATATTTGGGTATTTTTATAGATCAACATCTTAAATGGTCTCACCATGTTAATTACATCTGTAATAGACTACGCAGAACAATTTACAAATTGGTCATTTTACGTCACTGTATGCCCATTACTGTTCTTCGTTCCGTTTATCTAGCCCTGTTCCAGTCCATTATGCAATATGGCATTCTCGCCTGGGGAGGATTAGCGAAAACTACTCTTGAACCTCTTTGCCTTTTACAAAAAAGAATAATAAAAATCTGTTTAAGAAAACACATTGATTACCCAACTAATATAATATTTTCGGAATTTAATGTTTTTAAGTTTGACCAACTCTACAAATTTTCTTTATTAAAATATTTTCACAAACATCGTGCAAAATACACATCCGGTGATCATGCATACAACACTAGAAGAAATAATAATCTACTTCTATCAGAACCCAAATGTCTCACAGGATTTTTTTTTTATCAGTTTAAAATCGCCCAGCAACATCAGTGCTTTACAGATTAGTGTCAACTTAACAATCACACATAAAACAAACAAACAAACAAACAAGACCTGAGGTCAGCCAATGGCCCCTCTGTAACAATATACATATTTCTGGTTTAAAGATAAAGTGATGCAGGATTAAACCATAGCATTAATTTTGGTCCCCGCTTCTATAACTCTATGATCAGTAGATACCCCGATCTCGCAGTTTACCCCAATTTTAAATTTAATAAGTATATAAAACATTTTTTTCTAATTTTATTATAGTCCAATCAAATTGTCAAGAATGGATGCAAAATTTAGGGTAGAGCTAATTTTTTTATATGATGTCTGGGATGGTTTTGAGAGTAATTTCTGACATTTTGCCAACAAAATTTTTTGCCGCCGGAGCCGCCATCTTGAAAAAACTTCAAAATTTTCGATTTTATTTCTGTGTTTGTCCATTATCTGCCAAAATACGCACCTGACAAAAATGTTTTATTATCCATCCTAAAAGTAGACTAAATTTGCTACAGTTTGAGATCAAATTGAGATTTCTACCATGAATATTTTCGGAAATACAGCTCTCCAAATTTCAGCAACATTTTGCAAAAAATAAAAAAATCTGGACTTTCAACTAGTTTTTGCTCGCTATCTTCTAAATGACCAAACCTATAGTAAAACTCCATATGGAAACTTAAACTAGAGGTAATTTGAAACTTGTCGAGTACTTTAAACTTATCCTACCTCTTACAGGTCACAAAATACAGAGGTTTAAAAATATATATACAGCAACGATTGAATAATTGCATGTGCGTACAAGTTAGGAGCAATAACGGCACAAAACATTCATTTATATACAAAAAGATTTTATTTAGCTGGAGTTCTGGTGAAACATTGCATTGAATAACTTGTTTTTTCATAGTCTTCGGCACTTAGAGGGACTTGGGCAGTTGACGTCTGCTATTTCGTCCATGACATTCACAATCTAGCCAGTGTTGATAAAGTTCTCTTCAGCATCTTCAAAAACGAATTAATTGACTCATCAGGAGTGTCGTCATCCTCACTGTCGGAGGACAGGACTATTAGTATGTTTTCACACGACTGCCCATTGCAATGTTTGCATATCGTTGTGCACTTCAATCCAGCTTTACAACACCCACAAGCGTTTAAACACCCCTTCTTGCAGGTACAGGAAATACTTTTCAGAATTGATTATGGAGCTGGCTCCTTCTTGGCTTTAAGGGGAAAGAGGCCTCTTGGTGTGTTCACCCAGCCCCACTTCAAAGGGTCTTTGTATTCACTGAGCCATGCCTGAACTTGATGGTATGTTCGCATGGCATGAAGTTGAGCCGCATCACTGGTTGGGGGCAACCTCGCTAAGTTAAATTTCATTCTTCCTGCAGCTTTTACAAATATTCCGTGCCGAAGTTCGTCAAGTGTTTGTGTAGCAGGGTCTCCTCCATATAAGTGAACCAAAAAATGTTGGCCCACTTCAGCCACTTCTCCTGATGTAGCTTGAGGGTTTAGAAATACTAGGCTTCTCTTCTAGTTCAGGATGTTTCAAAATCAGCGAACAGAAGTGGGTTTTCCCGTGGCCAAAAACTGCAGATGTTGTGTCACAACCACTGAAAGCATGGATGAATAGCAGCATGTTGAAGAAGCTGTGGCGAAATGACTGCCTTGAATAGAAGATGTCTGCAGCTTTGCCTCTTCCGTACTTTTGGAGATATGTATTCTTTATATGAGGGGATGGTAATGCAGTGAGGAAATAAGAAGGTCTATGTCCTCCCCAACTACAAAGACAGTGTCGTATTGAGATGCTTTTGAGAAGGTAGTGCTAACAATCAAGACATCTGCATCTTTAACAGCCTATTCCAGCTTTTGCCAATTCGACGAAGCGCCTCTTGTTGTTTTCATTGGTGAGAAAAGTTTCTTGTGAGCTTTTCAAAACAGTAGTTCTATCAAAGACGACATCAGGAGATGGACTCGTAGCCCCTCAGAGTCTCGCAATTCTTTGTGCTTGTTTGATTAGCGTCTGAAGGATAACCATCGAAGATAACTGAAACCTTTGAGTCATAATGTGTCTGCAAATATTTCAAAATGCCTAAGGTTGCCTGGTACAAACACATTAAAACAGATGTATCCGGAGAGAACGGTGTGCGGAGCAGTGACAAAGAGCCTCTTAGCGCCACTCCTACGATAACATGTTTCCATTTTCGGAAAACTGTATCTGCTATAGGAAGTAATTTTTTTCAGAGGACACTGCAAAAGTGTTCTTCTAAAATAAAACGCCGTTCTTTCCAAATTAAAATGCTGTACCTACACCAACTTTTCTTATTATTTTCTTTTTACATTGTTTTTTTTAGTCTTTTATCATTATAAATTCTTGGAAATACTGTTTTGGTTGTTAATTACAATGTAAAACTTAACTGTGGACAACACAGGTTTTTTACTGATAAACGCCATTTAGAATATCCTAGGCAAAACTAGACTTTCGTACCTTCGATAAGTTTTCTGAAATGTGAGGAGTTGTAGATGCCTCTGTATCTGGTGACCTATAATAGGTATGAAAACATTAAATACTCAACTTGTTGCAAATTTACTCTAGTTTAAAAGTTGTCCTTCGAAATTTTACTGAAAGTTTGGTCATTTAGAAGATAGCGAGCAAAAACTAGTTGAAAGTTCAGATTTTTTTAATTTTTCGCAAAATGTTGCTGAAATTCGGAGAGCTGTATTTCCGAAACTATTCATGGTAGAAAACTCAATTTGATCTCAAACTGTGGCAGATTTAGTCCACTTTTAGGATGGATAATAAAACATTTTGTCAGGTGCGTATTTTGGCAGATAATGGGCAAAAACAGAAATAAAATCGAAAATTTTGAAGTTTTTTCAAGATGGCGGCTCCGGCGGCAAAAACTTTTGTTGGCAAAATGTCAGAAATTACTCTCAAAACCATCCCAGACATCATATAAAAAAATTAGCTCTACCCTAAATTTTGCATCCACATGACTTTTTTTGTGATAATTTGACTGGACTATTAGCTTTAAGTCATTTATTTTTATTATTATTTATTGTATGTATTTGTGTTTAATATTTTTTGTCTCCTCTTTATAAATTTGTATTTTCTTTTTCTAGCTCTGTTTTAAATTTTTCACCTTTTTTAGAAGTGTGTCATTCTTTCTCATTTTGTTTTTTGTTTCTCCTCTTTCTCCACTCTGATGTTCTGAATCTACACCCGAGCACGAGCAGTCTGCTCATTCGGGTGTATTTCTAAATAAATATTTGGTTCTTTTCTTTCTTTTTCTTTTCTGTACTTTAATTTTTGAAATTTGTAAATGTTTTTTGTTTATTTGTGTATTTTTGTAATTGTATTTGTATTTGTACATAAGTTTGTAAATTAAATTAAATTAAAAATTATATCGAATATAACATCGTTAATACCACTTATTTATTATATTTAAGAGACGATCATGCATTATTATTTTTCAGCTGTGTGAACAATTACATATTTTTCTAAGTTCTCTAGGGTCAGTCAGAAAGAATACTCTTATTAAAAAAATTATATTTAAACCTCCAAGATTCTTCTTATAGGCAAAAAATGATCTTTCAATATCACATGATGCAAGGAGGGAAAATTTGAGGAAGGGGATTTTCTCACAGAAAATCTCTTCGGATGGTTCAAAAATATCTTCATTTTAGGTTTTACACTCAATGGGAAATGTTCAATAACCAGGATTTATATTGAAAAGTCAAACATCTTTCAGCCACTTGTAAATATTAGTCTAAGAGCAGTGTTCACCAACACATATAATTTATTTGGGACTGAAACCTGAGAAGTAGTTAATTTTGCATTTCACCAACTTGAAAACGGCGTTTTTGCAGTTCTAACCAGATTATGTTTCCACCGACGAAAAGTCAGCGAATAAACAGAAACCGAGATAGCTGCCATATCAAGACGTCCTCTATGCTATTGGAACGTCTGATCAACTTTAGGGATTTTGAAATAGTTTATAGAATAGTAAAGGGTCTTTTGTGGCAGATTTTATGTAATATTAGGGTAATGATGTCATTCCACAAAATACATACTTGTGACGTAAGATGTTCACAGTATGTGTGTTGTTTCAACACACGGAATCCATACATAAACGCACGAAGATTGGAACATTTTTTCAGAAATATTTTATTTTTCTATTTGTTAAAAAAGCATTTTATTTTAGTTTAATACTAGCCTAGGATTATTGGAATGTAACAGGATATTTTGAAGACATACCGTGTATCTGTAAGCGCGATAACTCGGATTTTCATGAAACTTGGTATACGCATTTATAACATACTTGAGAAGAAGCCTATTGGACCAAATCGGTTGACCGGTACCGGAGTAATGCACAATTTAGTGCCTATTTTATGGTAATATATTACAAAGAATTTATCAAATGCAAATCAGTTATCATGACAACATATTGTTTTACAGTGTTCATATACGGCTTTGGAAGTTGCAATACAGGTAGCTTTGACAAATAACACTATTGATACCCACATATTCCTTGCGGCGGGTCGGTTTTAAATGTTTGGTGCTGATGGGTGTATTGTTTGTATTACAGTTTGTATTTAAATGTTGGGCGCCAGAGATGGTCTTAGCTATTTCAATAAATATGTTATTTTAGACCCTTCGGTTGCTTCAAGTCGGCTTCGAGCAGAATCCTCTCTTCTCAAGGCGGGAATGGTAGACGAGCAGACTGGTGATCCTTCCTTCATATAAATAACGTTGCGTACAGTTGAACAACAAACTTTTATTTTAGTTATTGCAGAAATATTCTTAATACAATTATTACACTCGTTACAATGATTACAAATAGTAATAATAAAATGTTCTTGGTGTTTAGTTACGTAGCAAACTGATTTTTTATTATTATTATTATTTATTACAAGAGATATTACAAGAGGTATTACATTTAGTAATACACCCGAATGAGCAAGACTGCTCGTGCTCGGGTGCCGTTTCAAAAATATCAAAGTGAAGAAAGAGGAGAGACAAAGAAATAGAGTGTATAATGTGCTTAACTAAAAAAGAAAGTAAAACAAAAACATTAAAACATAAATACATAAATACATAAAAGGAGTGAAACAAAAATTACTTAAAAGAAATCCAGACGCACAATTAGTTTGGATGTAGGTGGATGTTATTAAATAACTGATGGATTAGTTATTTAATAATGTCCGATTTATAAGCTTGTACTATATTTGAAGTTAAAATATTATGGTGCTGAAAATTCTTCTATGTTCAAAAATTACAGCCGTGAAAATGTTTAAGTCCAGAGATTGTTGACTGAAAATTCTTCTAAGTCGGATAATTATATTCACCAAAATGTTAAAGTATTGAAATTAAATACTGAAAATTATTCTAAGTCGAATAATTATGATCCACGACACTCCGTGGTAATGAGGGAGCTACTAATCCCGGAAGGCTCCTGTCTTCTCCCCGATCGATGATATTCAAGTCTTCTTACTCGCTCTCGAATAAATTAAACTAACTCCCAAAAATCCGTCTAAGGACGGCCCCTTACCCCCATACGTTTATCCCACGTGACAATTACTCTACATCTAATTGGAAGTGACGAATCTTATCTATAGCCAATAGGATACAGGTGCATCACTAAGCCACCCTAAAATTTTACTTTCAACATTACTAGGAACTCAATGAACTGCATTGTTTAAACTCCAAGAAAGGTTATAAGATACCATCAGTTTCCTCCGTACTAAATAATATTAATACGCTGACTTCTATTCATACAGCACTCGAGGTATTGACAGACCCATTGTCCTTTCTTATTCCTTTAAACACTTACAATAGAGGCTACTGCGTGTACTGTTATGCTTTGTTTGAGGGAGATACCTGAAAACTATTGTGTGCGTTACTATCAACGGGGCTGGAAATCCCGGCTACCTGGCCAAGCTTACCATTTTCTATGACCAGTGCAAATTGTTTTAAATATATAAATATTCAATTTGTTAATTATTATAAATTTTAAGAGATTTGTTAATAATTGCAATAAACTTTTCTTCAGATTATGCATATTTTGATACCAAACAAGCTACTGAAATATTATCATTTAATCAATTGTCATTTATATGAGCATAATCTACTTTATATGACTTTATACAGGCTGGGTCAATCTGGACCGCGTCATCCTTCACATACGCTTATCAAACTAGACCTTTGTTCTTCCGTAAGCCCTGCTTCATGAATCTATCTGGAGCTTAACTCAGAAATCGATTACAAAAATAACTTATTTTCTGCATGTCATAATTGCAATCATCACTGATTAAACAAAAGCATTCTGGTACTTAGTTTATATCAGTTTACCTGATTTTATTTCTATGTGCTTTCATATTTAAGTTATGGACCAGACATACTGTTCTGGTAGCGTAGGATGGTATAATATTTCTCAGCGAGATCAGCATGTAGTCCTCCCTTCAATTTCCAGAGTCATGTTATCTCTTTCAGAGGGAAGTACTTAGAAAATCAGACAGCTGATTCATAGCCATGCCAAACCTACATCCAAACTAATTGTGCGTCTGGATTTCTTTGCTGCTAGCTTTATAATCCAATCTGCACGAGTATAATTAAGAAGGCACGCTGGAGTTGTAATGAACTCAACACCGAGAGCCCACAGCAAAGAATAATGGTCGAATGATGTTTATGTGTGGTTGTAGGTGGGAGAGAGAATAACAGAAGAGAGAACGAGAAAATTGTTTAAGTGAAGGAGAAAGTGATAAAAAGAGAGGAAAGAGAGAATATAAGATAAAAATAAAATAAAATTGAGCTAGATTTTGATGAAGGGCTCAGCTTTCATATTCTATGAATACTAACACGGAGAAAACATACAGGAAAATATTTTCACTCAATCTGTTAACAGTCTTCCTATGATTAGTCACAAAATATGTACTTGATTATATACTATTCTATGTACCGGTACTTTGATTACTTTGTAAAAATTACATTTGCGCCTATATTACCTAAGTTTATTGTCCCATTTCCACATTATTTTACTATAGGTAATCCCACGAGAATTACGGGTTCATCGATAGAATTGCTGAACGTCATTGCCAATATCAAACACGCGGCGTATGAATGGAATAGGTAAATTTATCTGATGGAACTCGTAATCTCGAGTAGGATTTATTAAGACTGTTCCATGATTAAAAAGTAACGAATTTTGTAAATAATTATTATTTTCTTGCTTTGTTGTCAATATTCTGACCGCTGTGAGATCACGGCATACTAAATGAATGAACAGTCCATGCATCGATTCGAAATCCCAATGCTACCAACAGTGCGTTACCACAAGATGGAGTGAGTTAGCATCAAACGCTACAAGAGCACACGAAATGACTTGCACAAAATCGAAATTGTGTTTTGTCAATACACATTTACATTATTTCAGTTTCTAAACAAGTTATGTTGCATGAAATAATGTGTTTTCATTCTGTTCACTGGCAGCATGTGACGTATTAACTACGGCACGTTGATGCCTTAAGTTTCCAGTAATGAACTGACGCTTTATCAGATAAAACTGCATTCTTGCGGCCCTGGGAAGAATGTTATAAGATAAACGATTGTGATTGGTCTATATCCAAGGAATTGATAAATGTTGGTCATCATCAACCACGCGGCAAATTAATGGAATAGCCATTGGTAATACCACGGGAGTTCCGAAATTTATCTTAAGAAAATCTGGATCTCAACCTATAATTGTTGTGACAATTTAGCGGATACTCACAGAGTTAAGCATATCAAGGATAATGAAATAAACTACGGAAATTAATAAAACTATGTTATTACGCTATTTCTGTCATTCTGGTATCTTTGTAAGCGAGATAGCATATGGCGCCAATCGATTTATTATAATATATCGATCGTCGCGCCACCATCGATAGTCGCGTTTTGTGCGACATATTTTGGATTAAACAAGCTACAGGTATGAAGATGTTTCGGTATTCAGTCCTTGTGAATTTACTTAAAAAGCAAGTGAAGGTGGATGTGATAAAATGAAAGTGATAAAAATAAAATGATAAAATTATGACGAAAGGCTCTTGAAATTGGTTGAATTTCCTCATATTCTTATACTGGATTGATCACTGCTTCATAAGCTAAATAGTCAAAACAATTTTCAGCATGATCACATGTTTTGAAGACTCCCGAATATTAACATTCTATTTTCAGAAACTGTATGTATGTATGTATGTGAGTATGTCTGCTGTGAACAGCATAGCTCAACAACAAGATAGTATCCAAACAAATTCTATATTTGGCTTAGATATCGCTATTTATCTGCTATTATATCTCAAATATTATAATGAATGAATTGCCCAAATTATTCACAACTTTTCAACATAGTAAAAGCGCACAAGCACAGTGCTGTTATTTGCTCTTTAAATTATATAATTAACTCTAGTAGAGTCGATAATCCAGTATAGAATTCTTGGATGGGGTAGCTTTAAAATTAGTTTCTGTTATCTAATACAAATTTACTATGCTTTATTTGAAAGTGTTTTTAAATATGGTCTTTTATTGTATGGAAATAGCACCAAGCTAAATGATATTTTAATTCTACAGAAAAAGGCCATCAGGATACTAACAAACAAGGCTTCCAGAGAACACTGCAAACCACTTTTTATTCAATGCCGCATCTTAACTGTTTTTAATCATTACATTTTAGAGTTGCTCCTTTATGCACATAAAAATGCAAGTACATTTCCTCTGTCAAACTGTACCCATGGCTATGCTATTAGAAATAACAATAACTTGCTTGTGCCCTTTGCTAGATTGGAAAAGGTCAAATCCAGCCACTTTGTAGTAAGTCTAGACATGTATAATAAGTTACTCGTTCAAATCAAGCAGTTAAATTATTTATCTTTCAAATCTCATGTAAAGACTTGGCTGTCCAATAATCCATTTTATAATTTGACTGAGTATATGGAAAATCCTATCTCTCTGTGATACTTACAATTTTATTATCCTTTGACCATGCCTATTGTACAATGTATCTAAGGGCTAAATAAAATTATTATTATTATTATTATTATTATTATTATTATTATTATTATTATATCTAGGACCATTTGTTTCTAATTTTACTTCAAAAGAGAATATTTAAAAAAATTATTTAACCAAACCAATCGATTACACTGAATTAAAGGTTATGAAAATCGAACTGCTGTATCAGATTGAATTATCTTATTACCTTAAAAATCCGTCAAACTTACTTCATTCAAACATTGCCAAAATACAAATAACAACGCCTTGATTCGTTTTGCGGAAACAAAATACAGGACTTCTATTGGGAAATTACATGGTCTAAATTATGGTTTGAAACTTTATAGTACTTTTATTTCTAAGAATCATGATTTTATGAAATATAGCATCAACCAATTTAAGTTAAAAATAATAACTATTTAATATTAATAATTAAATTTAATAATGGTTTGCCTTTTGTTTTATCTTAATTTATTTCACTAATTTTTATTTCTAAATAAGGTATAAACATATTTTTGAAATGATTTCATTTTATTTTTGTAATTTTGAACTTCCAATTTTAAATTTCTTTTGTAAAATTGTTTAATTGTTTTTAAAGCGTTTTAATAATTAATTTTCTTTTCTATCATATTAAGAGGTATGATAATTACAGTCTCTAAATAAGAGCTTTACTCATCTGGGACTTTCAAAGAAACCATATAATTATGAAGATTTTGTAATCTTTGATAATTTTGACAATAAATAAAATCAGGTAAACTGATATAACAAAGTGCCTGTATGCTTTTTTAATCAGTAATAATTGCAGTTATGATATACAGAAAATAAGTTTTTTTTTATTTTTGTTTTATTTTTTTTTAAATAGATCTCCGAGTTAAACTCCAGATCGATTCATTAAGCAGGGCTTACGGAAGAACAAAGGTCTAAAGTTTGATTCTTAACCTTAATTCATATTGGTATACACTGATATACTAATTCTTAAAATATGTAAACATTTTACAAAATGCATTGACAATGAAATAGTACAGTAAGCCAATAAGAAGAGGATAGTTCCACCTAGCGGTATGCAGTTTTGTTCTGAGTATAGGCTTATGCAATTTTAACGCAACGCAATAACTTTAAAGCTAGTTTCTGTTCGTGAAATAACATTTATAGGCTTATGTTATTCTTTTGGAATGATGTAGGTCAATGAAAGACAATGAATTCCCAGTTTTTTTTAAAGAAAAATGTACTACAGTGTCATGGCGGACGACTACAGTGTCATGGCGGATAGTGACTAGACACGCTGCACGATCGCTCCCGACATTGTTTAATAGCAGGTGAAGTAATACAACATATAATAAGATAAGTTATCCTTAAGCAATAACCATTGCCGGTTCTCCTTGCATAAGTACATTCAGAGGAAAATCATGTCGCAGAAGAAAAGTGTGAAAATGGATGAGTTGGAAACAGTGGTTAAGCGTGTTGTGCAGGACTCTCTCCAGGACGCTGCCATGTTGCAGACCCTTACCAACTTGATACGCGAAAGTGTTACTGCTGCAGTTGTGGCGGAGCTGCAGAAAACGATTGAAGAAAATAACAAGGTAATCGGTGACATATTAACGACTATAGAGTGTCGCGACAAGAAGATCGAGGCCCTAGAGCACAAGCTAGACGATCTGGAGCAATATCAACGACGACTGTGCCTCAGGATTTTTGGTATAGAGGAAAAGCAGTCGGAGGATACTGACAAAATTGTCATAGAGGTCGGAAAGCAGATCGGCGTTGACATCCAGCTGCAAGATATAGACAGGAGCCATAGAGTCGGCAAGCAGGAGAACACCAATAATAGGCCTCGACCTATCATTGCTAAATTCCTGTCCTACAGGAAACGTAATGAAGTGTTCTCCAGGAAAAAGAACTTGAAAAATTCGGGCGTCGTCATCCACGAAGATTTGACACAGGTGCGTCACAGCATTCTACGAGAAGCCATCGCGAAATTTGGACTTAAAAGTTGTTGGACTCAGGATGGTGTGATAATCGTGAACCTCCAAGGCACCAAGCGACGAGTGACACGCAGTAGTGACCTTAATATAGTGTAGAAGTCGGGAACCCACGACACAAGGTCTAGCTCTGTTTGATTTCTTTCTAATCCCTTTAATTTTATATACTCTTAAAATTACTGACTTTAAATCCTAGTATTACAGTAGTATTTAGACTAACTGTAGAACTATTAGTAATCCGTAGAATTATTACTAATCCGTATCATCAGAAATAATATTTTTAAGCTCTAAACGCACTATAATTTAGTTAATTCTCTTCGGTTTTGTTTAGTTTACTATTGCATTTTAGCCCACGTTCATAATATTACACTTTAAGGTAACTTCGTTTCTCTTTTTTTTTTCTATCTGTTAAATTTCGGTTGGTAACATTGACCCACTAAGTCCAGGGAATGTTTCTCCACCTACCCCTGATAATAGCTCTAACAAAAACCCGTTCTCCATCTACCCTCAAGTTCTTTATGACAGTACAGACTTCATTGGTGAAAACAGCGGCCAGCCCACTCCACAGTCCCCCTCCACTTCAGATCTGTTAAAACTCTCCTTCACCCCTAATCCTA
Organism: Ectobius pallidus; assembly: GCA_964059195.1. Lineage (NCBI taxonomy): Eukaryota > Metazoa > Arthropoda > Insecta > Blattodea > Ectobiidae > Ectobius > Ectobius pallidus. Next base: position 77,583,265 of record CAXKWD010000005.1, read on the forward strand.
CTACTCTCAAAATTATTCACGTCAACTCTCAAAGCATACTTTCCCATTTCCAAGAATTCTCTTCTATTGTTTCCGGTCTCGATCTTCACTGTTTACTGCTGTCTGAATCCTGGCTCCAACCCTCCCTTCCTTCCTCACTTGTTGAGCTGAATGGTTTTTCACTTTTCCGCAATGACAGGACGGGTAAGCGTGGAGGAGGGGTCGCTGCCTACATACGAAATGACCTTCACCCAAAAGTTGTGCATGCCTCCCCCTCCGAGTATTCAGCAACCCCAGAATTAATGTTTGTTGAAATCCTTGCCAGCGCGCAAAAATGTCTAATCTGCGTAATTTACAGGCCCCCTAAAAGTGGTCAGCTTTCCAATCTAGAAGATGCCCTAATTAATTTAATTCCGAACTATGAACACGTTGTTCTTATGGGTGATCTCAACATCAATCTCCTTAACACAAATTCGACGCTTACCACACAACTAATCAATACGTTTCAGTCTTGCAACATGACTATCCTACCTCTTCTACCGACTCATCATACTAACACTTCTGAGACCTTACTGGATTTAATCGTGACTACTCAACCACAAAGAGTATTAAGACATGGTCAGATGCCGGTTCCTGGTATCTCAGCCCATGACCTCATTTACATGGAATATTCACTTCAATGCCCTAAACGCCCATCTAAATTAATATCATATAGAGACTTAAAAAAACATAGACGACAACCAACTGACTGAAGACGCTAAACAACAGCCTTGGCACACAATTTGGCATTTACGTTCTGTTGACGAAAAGTTAAAAGCATTTAATGGTATGATACTCCAGTTATATGACAGACATGCACCACTAAAGACTAGACGAATTACACGACCTTCTGCCCCTTGGTTATCTTCGACCATACGAGAACACATGGCTCACCGTGATGCAGCATACCGTACTTTCCGGCGCAGTAAAACCGACGAAAATTGGACAAACTATAAGCAGTTAAGAAACAAAACTACGCAAATGATACGAAACGCCAAGATCCAGCACTGCCATAGACTGATTGACCCCACTATGACTACACGCGACTTATGGAGTAACTTAAAAGCAATGGGTTTAGGAAAACAAAAAAAATCAAGCCCATGCTGTCAACATCCCTCTCAATGATTTGAACGAATATTTCACTACCGTACCAACCAATACCCTAGATGACCTCACCAAACAAAATACTATTAATTATCTGTCAACCATACCCCTTCCTCCACACCATGAAAGATTCTTTTTCTCCAATGTAACGCCCTTACAAGTAAAAAAGGCACTCTCCCAAAATAAATCGAAAGCAGAAGACACGGATGGCATTAATATATTAATGCTAAACAAAATAATCGATGTTATTCTTCCTACCTTAACCCATATTTACAACGCCTCTCTCATCACATCCACCTTCCCACAACAATGGAAAAATGCTCTCATCCGACCTCTTCCTAAAGTAAATCTTCCAAACACCCCCAAGCACTATAGACCTATCAGTATACTTCCGACTTTATCGAAAACCCTCGAACGCATCGTCCACAAGCAGCTGACTGAGTATCTAAACACTTATAATCTACTTGACCCATTACAATCTGGTTTCAGATCAAATCACAGTACCTCCACTGCCCTTCTCAAGGTCAGTGAAGATATTCGTGAGGCCATGGACCGACGTGAAGTGACTGCTCTAATCCTACTTGATTTTTCGCGAGCCTTTGACACCGTTGACGCAGACCTGTTAATTGCTAAACTGAGGTCACTACACTTATCCAATGCAGTAGTCACGTGGGTACAATCATACCTCTCAGGACGCCAACAATGTGTTTCTCACAACAATCTATCTTCTTCATGGCGTCTCGTGAGGTCAGGTGTACCACAGGGCTCTGTATTAAGTCCCTTGCTTTTTGCAATCTATATAAATGACATTTCCACAGTACTAAAACATTGCCGACATCATCTGTATGCAGACGACCTTCAAATATATTTACATTTTCGGCCTGATATAATCAATGACTCTCTTGCAAAGTTCAATGACGACTTAATCTCGATCAGTAAATGGTCAGCAAAATTTGGACTAAATTTGAACCCAGACAAGACACAAGCCATTCTGATTGGAAAAAACAGATTACTATCTTATATTAACCACACGGAACTTTTGCCTGTGACCTTGAACAACGTGATTATTCCTTACAGTAAAACAGTAAAAAATCTTGGGGTGTACTTTGACTCTGACATGACCTGGAATACACAAATTAAACGTATATGTAAAAAAGTATTTTCTATTATGCATGCGCTAAATAGACTAAAAAATTTCCTACCTACTAAACTAAAACAGACGTTAGTACAGTCACTAGTGATGCCACACTTCGACTATTGTGATGTCTTGTTCACCGACCTAAGTGTTGAATTATCCTGTAAGCTACAACGTGTTCAGAATTCTTGTGTCTGTCATATATTCAACATACGTCGATATGATCATGTCTCAGGTTATTTTGAGCAATTATCCTGGCTTCGACTAAAGGACAGACGCCAACTACACTCCCTAACTCTTCTCTATCAAATACTTAATAAATCTGCACCTAATTATTTAGTCTCCCGTTTCTCACTGTTGTCTTCCCAACATAACCGCGACACGCGATCTCAGAATAACAGCCTACTTTCAATTCCACGCCATCAGACATCTTTGTACTCTGCCTCGTTCACTATAGCCATGACCCGCACCTGGAACTCCCTTCCGCCGGACATCAGGGGTAGTCGGAGTCTACAGATTTTTAAGTCTAAGTTACTGAGGTATCTTCGTTACACAACCTAGGTTAATTTACATTGTACAATATTTTATATCACTTAGCATACCCAGGTATATTGCCTAAATTTGTTAATTTCTTAGTTTTAGGTTCCAGTTTTAGTGTATATTATATTATTATATTAGGATTATATACACACACCCAATTACGAGTATATGTAATTCTTAATTCACTTTGTTTTCTCTTTTCATTATTGGACTCATTATTTTCTTATATTTTAATATTCTATTGCTAGCATTTCGTTACTATTATATATGGTATCTAGTGTATTTGTTTTTTGTAGGTATTACTTTAATGTATTTTGTATTTATCCTGGTTGAGTGGAAGATAAGGCCCTATGGCCTTAACTCTGCCAGGCAAAATAAAACCTTATTATTATTATTATTATTATTATTATTATACTTATTAAGCACATTGACAAAATAGGACACAAGAATGGAATAGGCTCAATTTAACACAATTGATAATAATAATAATAAAAAAAATTTGCTTCAGGGTGGACTCGAACGTGACATCTCTTGATTACTAGACAAGCATCTTACCCCAAGACCAAACTACACTGCGACTTTTGAGTGTCCAATACCATAGAATACTATCTCGTCGAAGCTCACAGAAAAGAAAAATCACCGTATTTCGAAATTAGGCTATATTTCGAGCCTTCTAGTTATCTTATGTTACAATATAGAATAATTTCATTCATTGGTAACATAATATTCGCGATATTCGAGTCAAAAATGCGAATTTAGCCCTCACTAAAGCAGAGTACCAACTTAAGCAAATTCTCAGAAGTTAATGTTTTTATTTATTAAGAGGTCAGGGATTATAAATCTGACATAGGCTGAAGTAAAATTCAATGCTTTAATCTAATTGTAATCAATTTTAGCAAAATAATTAGTCATTATACAACAGCATTTCGTCTATAATCGTACATATGGGAACATTTGTTTTTCATGTAGGTGTCAACTGTCCATGGCAACTGAAGGAAGCTTTATAAGCTGTCATTAATTGATGACGCTATAAGAAAGAACCGAGAATTTGATTTTGCATTTGAAGAAGGTGCCTTCTTTTTACCCTCCTTTACTAAAGAAGGTTTCGACAGGAATTGAAGGGTTGTACCAGAATTACCCTTTATTTACCTTAGTTACGGGACTCGCCCGCTGATTGGTTGGCCGCGAGCCAATCAAAATGCTTCGAAATGAACCAAAATATTATAATTAATTTGACTGATAATTACTCTTTATTTCGGTACTGGACAACCGATTAGGTCCAAATTCAATAGGCTTATTGCCATGATTGTTATAAATAAGTATACGAAGTTTCATGAAAATCCGATAAAGCGTATTTGAGTTACCGCGCCTTTTCTTATATGATACCATAAAAGGGCACTAAATTGGGTATTATTCCGGTACCGGCCAACCGATTTGGTCCAATATCAACAGACATCTTCCCATAGACATTATAAATAGGTATTCCAAGTTTCATGAAAATCTGATAAAGCGTATGTGAGTTATGGCGCCTTTAAAATATACACTAAATTGGGTTTTACTCCGGTACCGGTGAACCGATTTGGTCCAATTTCAATAGGGTTCTTCCCATGGACATTATAAACGCGTATACCAAGTTTCATTAAAATTAGATAAAGCGTATTTGAGTTAGAGCGCGTACAGACACACGGACGGACGGACGGACGGACGGACAGACATTTTTCGTCCCCCACACAATCTCATAAAGTACCATACTGGCACTTAATAAAAAATATAATAAAACAAACTACAGCCGACCGGTGTGAAGACAGTATAACAGCACTCTCTTGATGCCTATATCCCGCTCCAAATGGCGTTGGTATGAAAATAATCTTGATGAAAGCCGGATCTGGACACATCATAAGTAAAAATAAAACCTGCCTGCATTTAATGTGACTAAAAACAATAACGAAATTGGGAGCTTCCAAACAGGAAATACAATAAGAGGTACAAACTAATCATGTAAACAGTTTTACGAGATTTATAAATAAATACACAAAGTGCCAGCAACAAAGGCTCATAGAATTTTTCATCCGAGAGAATGCGAGAAATGGGTTACACAATAAGCTAGCGAACGCGGAAGGAGGCAAGCAGCAGGATTTTCTTCATGTCTATGTAGAAGCTCATTTCCTACATGAATAAGTCAAGTTTGACCTCATGTGCTGTCATCTGCTGTGGATGGTTATAAGCCCTTACAAACCGACCTCACACATTCTACATTCAAGAACGGCATAACCCCTTCTTATTTTCTCAGCATTTCTCTCAAATATCTTCCATTACTTCTTTCAGTACCAGTACCACCTCATTTCCTACTCTTTCTACCCTTCCTCCGTATCTCTCTGTGTGTTTGCGTACCACCCTACCTATTTACCTACCTAAGTCCTACATTCCTACCTACCTACCCAAAACATACCTACCCATCCACCCCTACCTACCAACCTATTTAACTACCTACCGAACTTCCTACCTAACTATCTACCTACCTACGCACCTATCTACCTACATAAATACCTACCTACCCACCCATTTGCCTACGTACACACACAACTACGAGGGAGAATCAAATGAAAACTGCAATTAATTTTTTCCCACTATTTTACTGCAGGAAGAATGCTGGCTTGTACATTATATTTCCACATAGTTCCCTATCAGTTCAATGCACTTACGCCATCTGATAGGCAGTGCTTCGATACCGCGAGAGAAAAATTATTTTGGTTGACACTGTAGCCACTCGTGCATTGCTGATTGGACGGTCTTCATCAGACTTGACGGACTTGAGCTTATGCCACCAAGGTGTTCCTTTAATGGACCAAAGATGAGAGGGGATTTGATAAAGAACTATCGTCTCGGGACAAAAAAACCTTACTAACACATTGCCCGAATCCTGCAGTCTTCCGTTGAAGTAAAAAAATGAAGGTAGATGAAGCAGCAATTGGATGTTCTCCACGGAATGAAATGCCATAAGGGTTTAATCGATACCTTTGATAAACATTAGAATGGAAGCGTAAAGAACAAAGGAATCGTTATGCAAAATTCATAAACAATTTTAAGTTGGTTATGACTAGGGTTCGGATGTTTATGACCTAAAAAACTGGAAAATATGACCTTAAATATGCCCTTAAAAATGACTAAATATGACCCAAAAAATCGTAAATATGACCTAATAAAAGAAAGTATTTTCTAATAATAAATGTTCCACTTTTAAACGTTTAATGAAACTAAATTACTACATCGCATGAATGCAATCAGGATCGTGTTTTTAAGAATTTTACATATTATTCACAGTTTTGCTTGTAATGGACATCTTTGCTTCTGTGTGATTGCTTCACCACTTCAATATAATATTTAGTAGTCCATGCGTGTCCCTATAAAACGTGAAAAATTGCATTAATTTAAAAATTAAATTTCTATTAATTGGGCATAAATATTAAATTAATGAAATAAATTTCAAAGTAGGCTAATACGCACCAGTTTTCAGTAGTATGGTTTTGTCACCTACGTCACAGGAGGAATGGGAGGAATAAGAGGGGAGGGAGGAATGAGAGTGGAGGGGGGTGCTTACGTCACAGATCACGTGACAGGTGGCGCTGGAGGGGAAGGTGGGCGTGGCTATGACGTCAGTGGCGGATTGTATGACGTCACAAGTGGGCGTGGCTATAACCACGTGATTCAAAATGGCGTCGGTTCCGGTTCCTATTGCAAATGGCGGCGGTTCCGGTTCCGGGGCGTACGAAGCGCGAAATTCAAAATTTGAAAATTAATAATATAAATGGCGACGGTTCCGGTTCCTATTTCAAATGGCGTACGAAGCGCGAAATTTAAAATTTGAGAATTTATAATGTAATTGGTTACGTTTCCAGCGCGAAATTCAAAATTTGGAAATTTATAATGAAAATGGCTACGTTTCCGGTTCCTATTTCAGGTGGGAAATTTAAAGTTTATATATTGGTATTGTTTTACAATATGGCGACATCGCTTACGTCATCAGACCTATCTCATCAGTAGAGTGTCTTATGACGTCACTTCTTATACGTCACAAGTGTATTGAGAGGATTGGGAGGAATGGTAGGGGAGGGAGGAATGATTACGTCATCAGAGGAATAAGAGGGGAAGGTGGATTGTTTTACAATATGGCGACATCGCTTACGTCATCAGACCTATCTCATCAGTAGAGTGTCTTATGACGTCACTTCTTATACGTCACAAGTGTATTGAGAGGATTGGGAGGAATGGTAGGGGAGGGAGGAATGATTACGTCATCAGAGGAATAAGAGGGGAAGGTGGATTGTTTTACAATATGGCAGCATCGCATACGTCATCAGAGGAGGATTGGGTCGCTTACGTCAGAGGAGGATTGAGAGGAGGAATGATTTATGACGTCACAGCAGATTTTAATCTCTATGTCTTTTTAGCATGGAAGCATTACACTATGACGGTTTCTCACAACGCATAAATACGTCATATTCCTACACATAGGTTTTCTGTAAGATGTTTATTTCACTATGGTCCTGGGATCGACTCAACCTGGATACCTAAGGCTGTTAACCTTATTATTATTATTATTATTATTATTATTATTATTATTATTATCAGACGCAGTTGGAAATGTAGAGAAGCGTTTTTTTATACCTTCAAGTATTTTTTTATAATTATATTTCACATACAGTTTTTCCGTAAGATGTCTACTTATCTAAAAAATAGCCCTGAGGTCAACTCAGCCTAGGTTTACCGATTAGCGTTTAATTTTTACTTTGGTCCTATGGTAAAGGCGGCCGGTGCGTAAAACTCATGCTGGGGTCTTTAGAGGGGATATATTATGATAATAATTACAGGATTTTATAATGTCGATACAGAAAGCCAGTGAATGTTTAATCATATGCGTGCAGTGATTTTGCTTAGGTAGCAGTAGTATCATCTCGCCCTCCATACATGTTATCTCTCTTACTATGCAGCGGTAATATAACGCTGTACGCTTATCGCTATCTTACAACGTCATTCATTGAGACTTCCTTTTAAATCCCAACTCTATCATATTATAAAGTCGCAGGCCAGTACTTTTAAATATTAATTCCTATTCATAGCATATGTCTTATGTAGTATTAGTCAACAGTATTTTTATTGCGGAATATTGTAATATTTCATCGCAGAGTGGTAGTGAACTTATTTTGTAATATTCCATCGCTGAGTGGTTCTGAGTTCGATTCAAAGTCAGTAAAGGCATATTCAGCTTTTTTCACTAGCAGGAAACGCGAAATATCAAATAACTGCTGATAAGCTTTAGCATATATTTCTCCCAGTGTTTCATCTCTGATGGAACCTTATATTATTTTTAATGTAGTTTCATACAGAGTATGTCAGCATTTATTGCATGAAAATTAATATTTTATTTCCGCACCAGAATTAAATATCGGATATCTGTTGATGTCATCGTAAATGAATATTTTTCGCATACGTCATCGATTTAATGTGGGAATTCGCGAAATGAATTGTTCACAAAGATGAAAAGCGAAATATCTATTTACTGCTGATTTAAGCTTTAACGTATATTTACCAAGTCGTGAGGCTAGTCAGCATTTTTTTAAAAAACTCCAATCATGTCATTGGTGTAAAATATATTTCTCCTGTTGCGAGGCTATTTTATAACAACACTACGTTTTGTAAAGTCAGTATATACAAATGTTTTCTCAATACAGAACTGTGTTAGCATTTTATCATAATCCTCTACATCATCAGTTTTGTTCCCACGTTTTGTCACATACGCCAGAACACCTGGCCGGAAGTTCATCTTACATTACAACTGAATCATGAATTCTTTATGTATGACGTCATCACTCGGACTTGTTCAAACTTGTTTCAAGGTCTTACACGGCACGTGCAGGACCGGTTCAAGGCTAGTCGTAAGTGAGAAGCATAACGCGCAGGATGGCTCTGTATTATGGAACGATGCTTGATATGCATATACAATCTGATCGACGTAAAACTTTTAAAGATTGGCCATTGACGTTTATTGACTTGGACAAAATGAGCGAAGCTGGATTCTACTATATTGGATACAAGGATGTAGTCGAGTGCGCGTACTGTCATACGCAGATAGGACAATGGGAAAAAACGGACGATCCAGCAAATGAACATAGAAGATGGGCCCCCTTCTGCAGGTTTATAAGTAAAACTAAAGGTGAGGTACTCATCGATATGGGACGAGATGTTTGTGGTACAGGTGAAATGATGCATGTTCCTGACGAGCATGATTGTGTACAGCAAGAGTGAGGGGAAGGTGGACAGTATATAATACTTAGTTGTGTGTATGCATAGTTTAGTGATCGTCAAACCTCTGAGATGTCAACAACGAAGCGTGGTCGTAAAAGTGCACCTAAATCTACTACAGCTGCTGCTGCTGATATAATGGATATTACAACGCAAGACTTGTTGGATGCGCTGCAGTCCCCCACCATACATCCATCACAAGCGGATTTACCAAATACACAAGAAAACAAGAATAAGAAGACACCTATAGTATCTACTCTAGAGCGGTATTCAGTTGTAAACATCCCCGATGTGAATTGTACCAAGCCCTTGAGCGAGCTGCAAATTGGACTTGCTTATCCGGTAAAGGAAGCTCGTTCCGTGTATACAAGGTATGGAAGGAGAATCGTTATAGACTTAATGATTGGATGCAGTGTTTTTCTACCACCAAGGTTCGGGAAGTTGAGTGAAGATCAGCTTCAACAGATGAACGAGGAGAAACTTTCATTGGTGTACTATGGTAAGGAGCCGAAGTCAGATGGATACTACTACCACGTTCTCAACTTTGTGTAATATGGGAAACTTTTTAAGATTTTAGACTCAGTGTGAAGTGTGTGTAACAGACTAAAAGTGATTATACAACACAAAACCAACACCCTAAGTCCATCGACTTCTCTAGAAAGGTATGTATTATTAACTTGGACCATTTCCCATTCTTATCCATCATAAGCTAAATTCTTATGTGTTTTTTTATTTTTCTGTGTTTCAGAAGTTGGAGACTCTCAAGATCATGAGTGATATTCATTTTAGAAATATGAGACTTTCAAGTGAAATTCATCTTGTAAATTTTCAATAAAACCAAAGTTATAAAAAATGTATTCTTTTGTAAGTTATTTCATAGCTGGATTTTCTCACGTTTGACAAAGTCCAGTTTTCCCTAACATCTCCTATTCCTAATTCCTAGGATGAGGGACTGTGAAATAAAAAACACAACTCAGGATTATAGAATTTTATTCAATTTATTACAATCTTACTGGGATTTCATCCACAGAGTAAGCACAATAACATTTTACAATGTGCATTTCATATTAGAGTCATTATGAAAAAGTCATTTGGTTTCACAGTCTCTTATTTCGTCAAGCTTTGGAACACCAAGATCATCCATGTTTATAACAGGTCTCTGCATCAGTTTACAATGAAGAACATATACACTTTCAAGAACAGGCTTCAAGTCTTCGTAGGGTAAGTATCAGCGGAATTCCATGGATGTTGGATTCGATGTAACGCTGCGACTTTGTATCTGGGTAATTGTTTTTAGGTGGTTGGAGAACAAAATGTACAATTCTGTCATACACCGAAGTCACTGCTATAAATTGTTTACACTTTGACTGATATCCTTGACAGTCGATTATAATCATGTTGTTACACGACATTGGTAACGATGTTGGTTAATGCAGTATACTCTACACTTCGATCGTGTAGAATTAAGCAATAAGCCTTTGTGTTTGCTGGTATATTGTTTCCTGCAGAAATTTCAATTCAGTCCCCCGATTTCAGAGAAGGATATCCATATTAACACACTTTGTGTCCTAGAGACTTGAGATACTTTTTACTTATAGGTGATAACATATCGAAGATAAGACTCCTAGTATAGCCCCTTTCACATTGCGTAGGGTTATAATCCTTTTTAATCTTAACGGTGTCAAGACTTCTTTTATGAGATTGCTTCGTGGTGGGTAAGTATTTGTTGAAATTAAGACCCATTTTTTCCTAATTGGTTAGCGTACCGTTCCAAGTCGTAGTTACTTAGAGCTTTTTTTTTTTTTTTTTAAACGAAGTCCTTTACCAGTCGCATAAGGTTTTAGATACATTCCTTTTCCATTCATCGCAATACCAGATCCTTTTTTCCCTAAGGCTATGCTCTCCATCATATGGTTATGACGAATGTTTTCTAGCAACTGTTTCTTGTTGGACTTTGCAGAATTTACAGCTTTAGCGATATGTGCTCCTGCACCACCGAGAGCCCCAAGTGCAGATAAACCTGCAAATATAGGTAGGAGAGGTAGTATACCACCAATTTTCTTTGGCGATTTCAACACTCTCTTCTTTTTCTTGTTCTTCTTATTCGATAGTAACTTTCTATATGCAGCTTTTAGTTTTTTTAATTGTATCCATTTCCATTTTCACTTTTCCTTTCATAATTTTAGAAACGGAATAAGCTGTGGCACGTTCCTCAAGACTCGCGTCGATAGCCTTGTCACGATTGGAAGCTTGTTTTAAAAATTTCAAGTCTGCTTTATGTCGATCGCTTATATCTGAGCTCTGTGTGTAACTTATATCGTCCACCTTACAGGTTTCGTCTAGAGGATTGATACCCTTATCACCTCTTTGCACTCGTTTTTCCAATTTAGTTCCAGGTCCACAAAAGCGATACCCAAGCTATTTATCAATCAGTGTGTTTATTAATTTGTTCCCACGAGTGATGTGTCGACGTCTGCTTCGTTCTACTCGCGACGTCATACTGATTAAATCATTCTCATGTTATAACTTTTTTATATATAAACATTCGCTTCATTATAAAAATGCCATTTACAGTCATGAAGGTTGAGAAGCAAAACGTGTCTCTGGGGATCCTCCCAATGGTTAGCTTATGTCGAGAAGAAGACGAATGCATGCACAACATACTATTTCATGGCAGTACTTCGGGACGTAGTAATTCCTGAAAGTCCAATGCGTTCATGATTCATCAAGTAATATGTGTAAGATATGATTAAAATGATCTTTTTGTTAGACATCCTGAGAGTTGATGTATGGTAAATATACAAGTCCATTCCTAGAAGACCAAGACCAAGACCGAGACCGAGACCGAGACCGAGACCGAGACCGAGACCGAGACCGAGACCGAGACCGAGACCGAGACCGAGACCGAGACCGAGACCGAGACCGAGACCGAGACCGAGACCGAGACCGAGACCGAGACCGAGACCGAGACCGAGACCGAGACCGAGACCGAGACCGAGACCGAGACCGAGACCGAGACCGAGACCGAGACCGAGACCGAGACCGAGACCGAGACCGAGACCGAGACCGAGACCGAGACCGAGACCGAGACCGAGACCGAGACCGAGACCGAGACCGAGACCGAGACCGAGACCGAGACCGAGACCGAGACCGAGACCGAGACCGAGACCGAGACCGAGACCGAGACCGAGACCGAGACCGAGACCGAGACCGAGACCGAGACCGAGACCAAGACCAAGACCAAGACCAAGACCAAGACCAAGACCAAGACCATCCCGATCCTCTGTCTAAAAACCTCAGGCATATCCTTTTTCGAACACTATGATTTTTAGCAATAAATAATGGATCTATGGTAAATAGAGTTAGTTGCTTTTCATCCTTGAAGCTGTGAAGGTTAGGTTCCGAAATGAGTGACGAGATCACTTCTGATCAAAGTAGTGATGCTGTATGCACACAATCGAGACTATCAAACAGTAAATATGTTAATTTTTTTGTGTTATTTGATGGAGCTGAGCACCCGTATGCTCTGTGCAAACTTTGTGAAAAGCTAAAGCATAAGAATGTTGAATTAAAAATGAAAAACCATAATACTACAGGTCTGAGGAAGCATCTGATAATGGTACATAAACTCCTCCCACAAGTAAAAGATAAAAATATACCGATAGATAATGTGGAACAAGATAAAACTTTACGGAATAAATATTTAGCGATAAAAAAATCAAATCTTCAGTCTAAACAAGAAATTGATGAAATTAGAAACCCGATAACTCTCCCCCTGGAAGAGTTCATACACAACAGTGATTGTGAATCTGAAGAGTCGGAGATGGAATGCGAATCTGCTCACTCCTCTGATCAAACTCTGCAGAAGCAATATAAATACCTATTAGAAATTGTCTACGGTCAAGTGTCAGCGCCTTATGTCCAGAAACTCGTTCAACATAGACCGAGAAATAATGATGACGATATTTACGGTATGAGATGGGATCCTGATAGGCAGGTATTCAACATTGGTAAATTCCCCGTTACCATTAAAAATGATAACCTCTATGTTGGTGACAAGAGATATATCGTTTGTTCTGGGTTACTTGAACTATTGATGAAAAGTAATCCTAATAAACATTTATATGACTGTTATGACTTAGCCATGTATAAGGAGATTTTGAAAAAAACTAGCGCGCACAAAGTAAATTATGACGAAAGCGAAAACATTCGAAGAGATAATACTCACAAATATCTACAAGTCATTAAGAAATTATTTCCTGAAGAGGATAAGGAAGAAGAAGAAGAGGAAGAACAAGATGATGAAAAAGAAGAACAAGATTTAGACTCTTCCAACGAGGCTTCGTCGCACCATACAGGAGAAGTACATACGAATCTTAAATATGATTATAAATGCTGGCCTGATCCGAATGAGCTCATTGACAGATTACGTATACTTTTGTCATCATCTGCAGTAGCGAATTATTCTCATCACAGCGAGATACAAGAAATCATATCTGAATTGCGGGGGAGAAAATCATAGAATGACTGTAACTATGTAAGAGTTTCAAAACACTGGAAATTATTTAATAAAGGATACTTACCATCATCGACTACGGAGATTTTCAAAATACGGAAGATCCAAACGACTTTTCCTCCTACGTATCTGCAGGGTGGGAGTATTGAAGGTGCTTTTTATGCTGAAGAACTCCAGAAAACTAAGTTTCCAGACTGTTATTTAATTGAAAAGGTGTTAAAGAACAAAGGACAGAAGGTGTTTGTAAAGTGGTTAGGGTTCCCTAGCTTGGGGTTAATATTAGGGATGTTGTATGTGATTAGGGAAAATAAAAGATAGATTCATTTTTATAACTTTTTTCTTTTAATTATAACCCATATGAACCCAAAGTTGTCATAAATCAATAGTACATCATATAAATTAACAAGTATTGTTCTCCAACACCACACATCATATAAAATTACAAGTATTGTTTCACACACAAATATACACTCCATATATACACATACCATACATACAAATATACATTTTTTACAGTTTGCATTTCTTAGTAGGAGGCTCATCATCACACTCCTCATCCTCCCTGATTCTATAGTGTCCGTGAGCGAGAGTGTCCACGCCATTTTCCATAATATGACGCTTATCGTCGTTGCCAGATAAAGTTAATTTATTCATCGAAATCGAAAATACGTTATGTTTGTATGATCTGATGGATCTGTTTAACGAGAATGTTGACTGTCCGCTCTGTAGACAACCAACATAATCTTCAAAGCTGACATCTTTGTCAATGACGTTTTTCTTAACGCCTTTCAATTTTTTGATGACCATATCATTAAATTTTATGGCGTACATTTTCGCTCGCAGACCTACGAACGCCTTTATGGAGTGACCAGCTCCTTCGTCTTTGAATTTCCCGACCACCGCCTTGTTTTCGTTTGAATACAAGGGATGTTCGGGTGGGTATACACTGGTATCCAGCATCTTGGTCTTGGTCTATATATGTGTGTGTGAAATGAAGGTCTACTCTCCTAGAAATGAAGTGATTGTGTTATGTGTGTATGTGAATGTGTAATTTTTCACCTTTCTATGTATAAAAGTCGATATTTATAGTTATTTTACGAGCAAACTTCGTTATTTTCGCTAATTTATGTGGAAAATATGGTACTTATAATGAATTTATGTAAAAACGTAGAGCACGTACTTAAACATATAGCGTGAACATAAAATAGTTGATAATTTTATATGAAAAAAGTAATTTCAAAATGATATCCACTATGCTGTACAATATATAAAAGATGTATAGAATGTGGGATAAAGGTAAGAGATTGATGGACTCCGATGAATATCTTGATATAATATTTGAAATGTGTTGTATATTATGTGCAAGAACCTGTAGAAACTCATTTATAATTTTTATTTCTATTTCACATACATGAATGAAATGCAAAAACTGAACCCTTATCTACTAGAATATTATTACCATAGCGTTAAGGAAAAACATACAAAGAACTCTAAGAAAAGTTATGGAAGAATATCTTTCATAATGTTCTATACCAAACCTGAAGTAATAAAAGAGTACTTCTTAGGGATAGTTTGACTGTAGAAATGGAATACCTATATAGAACAAACATATCCGAAAAATTAAAATGAAATATTGTGAAGACTAGCGGATACAATGACTTTAAATTTGAAACAGTATTACAAATAACTATTAGGTGCTCTGTAAATTATGATAAAGATCTCGCAAAAAATTATATTTGTTTCAAGTGCATTTAAAATATGGGTCTAAGACATATCGAGTTCAAAGGCATTTTAAGTAATGATGAGAACTTAAGCATATTATCTTTAAAAGCTAAACTTGTGATGTATTATATAAAAAATGTATGTTAACTTGGTAATAATCCCATTTTGTTAGGATAATTAGGTGGGTTGTATGATAAAAAGAAAAAATTGATGGACTATTGTATAGGTTCAGTTAAACATCAGTGGAAAGCTGAGAAACTAATTCAAACATGATGGTGCAAACTAGGTAAAAATCTATGACATTTTGCATACTAAGGAGATGGTACCACATTATAAAAGAAATGCGTAAAGAACATCACTTTGAAGCAAAATGGAGATGTTTAGGTGATCTATAAATTATGATAAAGATCTCGTAAAAATATTACTTGTGTCAAGTGTTTATAAAATATGGGTCTAAGACTGGTTGAGTTCAAATGTATTTTAAGTAATGATGAGAACTTAGGCAATGACTTTAAATTTAAAACAATATTACCAATAACTATTAGGTGCCGCGAAACATGAACAGGTTATGAAATTTATGCGATATCTAAGTCTTATTTCCAAGTTTCATACATGAAGCAGATGTAAAACCTGAACCTCAACATTGTATTGATAACATAGCTATGGTAACTTATATCTAATTGAATATTATAATCAGGACGTTAGGGAAAAAGCATGCAAAATATAAATGCTTATTATGAAAATTATACGCGATATCTTTTTTCCTTAATGAAGGTGTATGGTATAGAGACTTGGATCCTGATATACTTTGCTGACTAAACAACACCTTCTCACGTGTACATTTTGCGTTGTGAAACTTACTCTCTATATGCTAGAAGATGTATGTTATTTTCTTGACTCTGATATTTGCATAATCATTTGATACATAAAATATAATGTGCATATTACCAGAAGCTAAGAAAAATATTTCACATATGATGTCACAAATTAGCTAAAATTCAATGATTATAATTAATTAAATAGATTTTTTAACTTTTTTGATATTTGATGACTTGATAAATAAATAATCATCTTGAAGGAAGGTTATGTAATGAGGGAGATGAATTTGGAATATAATTTAAGGATGTGACTGAACTTTTGCATACATTATGAGATGAAAAAATTCTGTTGAAGTTGTAACGAAAAAGATTTCTTTATAATACATATTTTACTTCTTACTCTACTGATGTTAAGATTTTGAATAAATAAATAAATAAATAAAGTATGTGATATAATATAGGAAAAGCAGAATGTGAAGAGTACCTCACTTGGGTGTAAATTTTGTGATAACAATCAAAAAATGAAGGAAAATAGTAGTAATAAGTTAAGATAATAATTTATACATGATGAAAATTAGATAAAACTCTATAACTTTGATACATTAACGAGTATGCTACGGAAGACATAGAATATTGATTTAGTGGTGAAAATGTGTAAAGAGTAATACTTTGAAGCAAAATGGAATATTGAGAAACTATACAAATACAGAAATTTAGCTCATGGTGAGAATATTGTAAAATACCCACATCAGGCATTCTATGGAATGAAAGAATTTCTAATCTATTTTGATTTTCAAGCAGATATAATAATATGTAAGGTTGAACAGCATCCTGTAAAAAATAGATATGATATGATGCGTGATGGATGTATGGAGGTGTCTTTGGTTCTAGGATATATCCGACTTCATTTATTCGATGAATAAAAGAAATCGGTTTGAAATAATTTTCACTGATACCGGATTTTCCTTTAACTTTTTATTGATATATATTTATGGTTAGGATCCCCGAACTATTTCACTCGTAATATTCTAATGAAAGAGATTGGATTGAAATAAAACATTATATTGGATTCTTTAAAACATATACATACTCATTTACTATTTTACATATTTAAACAGTTCTCAAAATTCTTTTTGGTAGTGTGAATTGGATTTGTACATCTAGACCCGTGATCGCACCAGATCGCACCAGATGCATCTCCTGCCGCATTTAACACTCCAAACGGTAAGGCATCCCTCCTTTGGCTCTCTGCAATGGCTAAAATGTCTGGCCCCATCGCAGACTTCTTTATGATACATCTCGTTGTGATGGTAGTCATCTCCAATCATATCTGTTAAGGTATTTCCACATGGGAGCACTAGGGACACATCTGTATGTTCCTGGTTGTGGCCGAAGATGGTTTCGTACCTTAAGGGAAAGTCGAGTGTTCTTAACGGTAACCCCTTGATGTCGTGGATGGTTAACTCTATAGATTCGGGATCTGTTCCAGGTGAAGGAGGCTCCTCATCTCGCACGATAAAAAATTCTTCCCCCGTAGGAGCCTGAGCGATGATTTCATCTGGGATCTCCTCCCACAATTGATCCATACAATCTAGGAAATGAAATAATATTATAACATCTTATAAATAATATAATATTAATATTTATACTAAATATCCGGCAATTACTATGTTTTCAAACCTCTTAGAATGTATACCTATAATAATTATTATGATTATAGTAATGATATTAATAATAACTATATTTCGTTGCATATGTACATACTGCGTTTTACTATAGATACTTCTCATATGAGACAATATATTCATTCCTATCCATCACTCTACTTTTAGCATTCAGAGAAAACTATAGTGAAAGTGTTTGTAACATGTAGGCCTATATATGTGTGTGTGTGTGTGTAATAACTTAAAATATTTTGCACAAGATGATATCTTATAGAAGTACCATTATAGTTGATATCTATAGATCGCATACTAAAGATCTGTTTCATGTAAGAAAATATTCCTTACTCTAAAACCATACGGTGCAGCGTGATAACATTACATAATTTGATGAAGGTTACTTTTAAGCATATAATTCGCTTGTTAATATTTTCAGATGTAATCATATTCTGTGTAAACTTGAAATCTAGTGAAGTTCTATTCATATGATTGGGACCTAGGGTGTGACATGTTTCATCGTGAGAAGAGAACCAGTAGTGAGGAATAATACACATGTGATTTATAAATTTTCTAAGACATTGTTAACAGCTAAAATGAATTTTGAATAATAGCTGCGTAATATTAAACTAGACTTGTGTACTATACATATTGAGGAATAAAAACATATGCTAGCACTATAAACATTGTAAAAAATATTTTATGTACTTACCCATGAAGCTAATGATTATTTTTGGTTGATGAAATATACTTTTTCATACACTCAATCTTCACTGACAGCTGCTGACTATTGAATAAGAAGTGAGCCTGGAGCATGACGTCATTGGTTTATATAGTATCGTTTTGAAATAGGGTCGCAACAGGACAGATATATTTTACACCAATGACATGATTGGAGTTTTTAAAAAAAATGCTGACTAGCCTCACGACTTGGTAAATATACGTTAAAGCTTAAATCAGCAGTAAATAGATATTTCGCTTTTCATCTTTGTGAACAATTCATTTCGCGAATTCCCACATTAAATCGATGACGTATGCGAAAAATATTCATTTACGATGACATCAACAGATATCCGATATTTAATTCTGGTGCGGAAATAAAATATTAATTTTCATGCAATAAATGCTGACATACTCTGTATGAAACTACATTAAAAATAATATAAGGTTCCATCAGAGATGAAACACTGGGAGAAATATATGCTAAAGCTTATCAGCAGTTATTTGATATTTCGCGTTTCCTGCTAGTGAAAAAAGCTGAATATGCCTTTACTGACTTTGAATCGAACTCAGAACCACTCAGCGATGGAATATTACAAAATAAGTTCACTACCACTCTGCGATGAAATATTACAATATTCCGCAATAAAAATACTGTTGACTAATACTACATAAGACATATGCTATGAATAGGAATTAATATTTAAAAGTACTGGCCTGCGACTTTATAATATGATAGAGTTGGGATTTAAAAGGAAGTCTCAATGAATGACGTTGTAAGATAGCGATAAGCGTACAGCGTTATATTACCGCTGCATAGTAAGAGAGATAACATGTATGGAGGGCGAGATGATACTACTGCTACCTAAGCAAAATCACTGCACGCATATGATTAAACATTCACTGGCTTTCTGTATCGACATTATAAAATCCTGTAATTATTATCATAATATATCCCCTCTAAAGACCCCAGCATGAGTTTTACGCACCGGCCGCCTTTACCATAGGACCAAAGTAAAAATTAAACGCTAATCGGTAAACCTAGGCTGAGTTGACCTCAGGGCTATTTTTTAGATAAGTAGACATCTTACGGAAAAACTGTATGTGAAATATAATTATAAAAAAATACTTGAAGGTATAAAAAAACGCTTCTCTACATTTCCAACTGCGTCTGATAATAATAATAATAATAATAATAATAATAATAATAAGGTTAACAGCCTTAGGTATCCAGGTTGAGTCGATCCCAGGACCATAGTGAAATAAACATCTTACAGAAAACCTATGTGTAGGAATATGACGTATTTATGCGTTGTGAGAAACCGTCATAGTGTAATGCTTCCATGCTAAAAAGACATAGAGATTAAAATCTGCTGTGACGTCATAAATCATTCCTCCTCTCAATCCTCCTCTGACGTAAGCGACCCAATCCTCCTCTGATGACGTATGCGATGCTGCCATATTGTAAAACAATCCACCTTCCCCTCTTATTCCTCTGATGACGTAATCATTCCTCCCTCCCCTACCATTCCTCCCAATCCTCTCAATACACTTGTGACGTATAAGAAGTGACGTCATAAGACACTCTACTGATGAGATAGGTCTGATGACGTAAGCGATGTCGCCATATTGTAAAACAATCCACCTTCCCCTCTTATTCCTCTGATGACGTAATCATTCCTCCCTCCCCTACCATTCCTCCCAATCCTCTCAATACACTTGTGACGTATAAGAAGTGACGTCATAAGACACTCTACTGATGAGATAGGTCTGATGACGTAAGCGATGTCGCCATATTGTAAAACAATACCAATATATAAACTTTAAATTTCCCACCTGAAATAGGAACCGGAAACGTAGCCATTTTCATTATAAATTTCCAAATTTTGAATTTCGCGCTGGAAACGTAACCAATTACATTATAAATTCTCAAATTTTAAATTTCGCGCTTCGTACGCCATTTGAAATAGGAACCGGAACCGTCGCCATTTATATTATTAATTTTCAAATTTTGAATTTCGCGCTTCGTACGCCCCGGAACCGGAACCGCCGCCATTTGCAATAGGAACCGGAACCGACGCCATTTTGAATCACGTGGTTATAGCCACGCCCACTTGTGACGTCATACAATCCGCCACTGACGTCATAGCCACGCCCACCTTCCCCTCCAGCGCCACCTGTCACGTGATCTGTGACGTAAGCACCCCCCTCCACCCTCATTCCTCCCTCCCCTCTTATTCCTCCCATTCCTCCTGTGACGTAGGTGACAAAACCATACTACTGTTTTCAGTCTCCTTTTTTGTCTGCATTACACTATACAACCACGTGCATTTTAAGATTATCGAATATAAATCTTCTCCTGTTGTCACTTAATATCGTCTTAAACCGGGAGAAGCTCCTTTCGACGTTACAGGATGTCACAGGTGCATATTTGAAGAACGTCATTAAATCGTTTTGCAGCCGTCACTTAATTTCACACACTTTGCAATACAAAATTTTCCCGTCGGTGCAGAAGTGGTTTTCTCCAAACTCCTTAACAAAACTTTTTAGTTTTACACTTTCAGAACACTTATTTTTCGGCATTTTGATGTTACCCGATACCACTGCAAGTGTGAACTGAAAATCTTTTAAAACTGTATCTATTGAAAGTTGTTAACAACAAGGAGGAAGGCGGTAAAACCCCGTGCATTGTGCTTCAACTACCTGCACTTGTTACTTACTGTCCCTTCACATTCCAGTTACAGTCAAACCAAAATATTAGTAACTCTTTCTCGAAAAAGTTTTAACTCTACGATTTAGTGCCTACAGTATACTGTGCAATTGTGCTCTTTTACCGAATTTATTACTGAAATATGACGTTAAATTTAAAAATGACCGAAATATGACCAAAACTATAAAAATGTCCAAAATATGACCTGTGCAATTGTGCTCTTTTGCCGTATTTATGACTTAAATATGACATTAAATAAAACAATTACCGAAATATGACCTAAACTATAAAAATGTCCAAAATATGACTTTACATGCAAAATAAAAACGGTCCAATTAGGATAACAAAAGTGCAATTCGTGTTTAATTTCAGTTTGCGGCAAGATCAGACGTCAGGATAAAAATATGATATGTCATGAACATCCGAACCCTAGTTATGACCAAGACACCTGGTAGCTCAGTTGGTCAATGAGTCAGGGGTATACGATTTTTGGGGGAGACAGAAAATTCGGTAGCCTTAGGTCAGCGGCCACCAACTCGTTGCACAATGAGTACAGCAGTAAGAGCACGCTAGAATCATTTAGTGTGTACACACCGCGTGGTATACTAGCTCTCTTGAGTTCAGTGGCTTGCATGCTCATTAGGCTTTTGAAATCCACAAATCATATTGGAATATAAACAGATTGTTGTATAAATGTGTGTTCTTACATTATTATTTCATTATCATTTACTTATGTTTCTACAAATAGAAGAACATTCGTGAAGTATTGATGTTTGTAACAATGCAAATAATGTACAATATATTCCTAGCAAAATAATACACACAAATTAATTCTGTCGCTTTGAACATAGTTCAAAAGTCCCTGATTTTATTCAATTATAATGCAACAAGTTCTGTGAAATGAAAACAAAATCTAGACTCATTCCTTTAAATGACACATTTCCACATTTATATTATTGAACATAAATATTAGGCTAATACTACCCATAGTTATATTTCAAACAAAATTCAGAGAAATTATAATCTTCATGTAATACAGCAGTATTAAAGAACAGCTCAAATAAAGCATTTCACACTACAAAATCACTCGCTAGTGGCAGTGGCGTAGCAAGCTTAGGTGGTACCCGGTGCGGAAAATTTCTTGTAACCCCCCCCCCCCCATTTAAGTTATTAAAAATGGAACAGTTCCAAGTGTTATTTTTTGGATAGTCAAAGGTAATCCCACGAGAGTTTTAGAGTTTATCGATAGATGCAGCTGCAACGAATTTATCTGATGTAACTCGTAAACTCAACGGATTATGCAAAATTAGTAATAATTATTTTGTTATATAAAAACAAAACTAAGCTCCGAAATCATTATATACTATGAATCAACCATCCATAAAGCGATTAGATTTACCATGCTGTTGCCATGTTGTAACCAGTGCTACCAATGGTGCATATAAGACATAATAGTTAACCTAATTCAGCCAATTTTGTTAGGATTAAGGAAAGACTTACATATCAAGTACATTATGCTGTACATTGTAGGCCTACTGTTAAAGGACAATAAATTCCATTATTATTATTATTATTATTATTATTATTATTCTAAAGTGCGTTATAGACAGACAGATACAGGCCTACATTGTTTTCGTGAGCGACAGATTGTGGGTTTTACCGTTAATAAAGCGAACTTATAGGACAAAATACACTCCCGAAATTGTGCAAATTTTTATTTTTTTAGTGATTTTTTTATATTTTTATATTTTGTTTTCCAAACGAAATCTCGAATTTTGGAAAGATGAATTTTAATAAAAGGACAGAATTTTTTATTTATGTCGGATACCTTTCAATATGTGAACCGAAGACTGGAGACACGTTTTCCTTATTTTTACATAAAGAAAGCTTCCTCGAAAACGGCTCTAACGATTTTCTTTAAATTTTGCACATGGGTTGGTTATACTAAGAGCTAAAACTTTTATTTGAAACACTTTTCGAAATAATTCTCTGAAGGGTAGTTATAAGCCACCCACTCTGAATACGCGCACTTTGAAATACGGCATTTTGCAACGGAAAATCGTACGAAAACAAAATTTTGTATTTGGGTTAAGTACCTTATGGGGATGTGACACGAAGATTGGCGACAATTTTCTCTTATTTTTAAGGGGAGGCTAACTTTTATTTGGGCAGAGGAAGTAATGTGAATTATACATCAATTTTTTATAGGTTGATCCTAAGAAATTTCATAAACAAGTAATGTAACTATTTTACGGAACTGTATTATTAATAATCTATCTTAAATATGCGCACATCCCAGTTCAAAATCTAGATTGAAGGAGACTTTGGAGTCAACTCACATTCGAAGTTTATTTTCGTCAAAGCCATGACTGCCGCAGCGGGTAGAATTGGTTGCGGCTTGAGTGATATAAAATATCACAGAATGTTGAAGTCTCATTTAAATTAATAAAACTGCAGAGACAAGTATCGACAGAAATAAACACCCCTCCCTCTAACCATAATATTATTGTTCGTATCAACACAGCGGCCAGTTCAGCCGCGTTTTATTACCTTTGTTGACTGAATTTAAAACTAAAAGTTTCAATACGCATGTTGACTTGTAGAAAGTCGTTAAGCTTATTTAATTGTTTTAAATAATAATATTATTTACTTTAAATTCCCTTGAGCGATTTTTTCCTTACCGGTACAAAGACACATTTTTATTTTGTCACCCCCCCGGGTGATGGCACCCGGGGCGGCCCGCACCCCCCGCACCCCCCTTCCTACGCCACTGGCTAGTGGAAGCTAGTTTTCTTGATTTTGTTGTCTCTTTTGATGCACTAGTTTTTCAACATGGAATCAATGTTTGTGCAGCGGCCAGTCTAAGTACACATTTTACGTTTTCATCTGACAGTTGACTTCTGCTGCGGGTTTTGTTTATTTTCATCAGTGATAAAAAAAACTGTTCGCATATGTACGTAGGTTTGCACATAGACAAAAAAAACTAGCATCATGTCTATGCAGTCGGGGAAATATATTTCGGGGAAACGTCACTCAAACTTCTATATTGGTATATATTACCATAAGTGTAGGGGTTGATGGCGTTCTACACCCGACATAATGCTTGGAAGTAGGCGAACGAGATGGAACCCCGTCTCAGACTGACGAAACGTGGTGCACAGGAGTCGCACGGTGCAAGCCTGTTTGCACGCGCACAAAATACAGCGAGTTGGAGACCACTGCCTTAGGTAGACTGGATTTCATGATAGGTCAAAGGACTTCAAGACTAAAATTTTTCGGTGTTTCTGTTCCGATAGACTATCTTTATCTGTTACAAAGTAACTTATAGGGCGTGAGATCCACCCTTGTCACACTGTCTGTGGTTTATGCAGTATGAGTAACTAAATTCAATGGGATTGTAAGATTTACAGATTTATAAAATGTAAACTATTGCCAGCTTACAATTAAAAAGGTATAGATTAGGGTAAAGAGTTCGAAATTTGGATCGATAGAGCTTACGGACACAACATACTGAGTATACAGCAATATCTCCTTTAAACTGCAGTTATTATACTGTACGCCTAATTACGATATGGAACAGTAAATCAACTCACTCATAATACTGGGCTTGTCAATGCTGGGGCGTGTTTATTAAAACATTCATTGATTGTTTTATTGAAAACTAATTAATTTAATGTTGAAGAGTAAATTCAGAGAATTGACTAACTTTCCACCGCTTTATGCAGCAATATATTATACTGCATGAATACGATTTATATAGAACAAATATTAAGTGTTTAATCATGTATGAAATCTCTTTAAAATTGTCTCGGCTTAAATTATTTAAATAAATAAATAATAGACACAATTAATTTACTGTGTTGACAAGTAAAGAAAATTCTATCTACTCTATCAAGGTTTAAATGTAAATGGTTTTCGTGATGCTACCTGTCTGAACAGTCTTTAGAATTAATTAGACAAAGCCTATCCCAAAATAAGAGAGAGTCTGGACTAGTTGTCCTTTAATACGGAGATTATCTTCCGAATAGATATCATTAAAATGATGGTTCATTTCATTCACACTTACGCACAAAACGATTTATTTATTAAGTGCCAGTATAGTACTTTATGAGATTATGTGCGGGACGGGAAAATTTCTGTGTCTGTCTGTCTGTTCGTATGTCTGTACGCGCGATAACTCAAATACACTGTATCGAATTTGCAATAAACTTTGTATACGCATTTATAATGTCCATGGCAAATTCTGTTTATTTTGGACCAAATTGGTTGACTAATACCGGAGTAACGACTAATAAAGGTCACATGCTTCTTAAATGGGAAATCATGACTATACTACAAGCAGCTTTGGTAGTTATTATTAAGGGCCTAGATTCCAATGCAGTCAGATGTTTGTTTATTTCGTTGTTGAAGTTGAAATAAGTACTAGATGAATACTGTTCTATACTGAAGGTATATTGCTGTGAAATAATTATGTCTACGTACATTAAGCGGAGTTCTTTGCCAGTGCATTTTGTGAAATGTTCACATATTTTCAGATTTTCTTATATCAGTGTATACGAGTATGAATTAAGGTTAAGTATCAAACTTTAGACGTTTCTTCTTCCCTGCTTAATAGCATAGATTAGCGGAGATAGATTACAAAAATAAATTATTTTCTGCATATCATAATTGCAATTATCACTGATTAAACAAAAGCATTCTGGCACTTCGTTACATCACTTTACCTGATTTATTTCTTTACATTGAGTATCGTATTCAGAGTAAAAAACTAGCTAACTCTCTCTCCTTTCTCACGCAGCTGTGGAAATCGACAAAATTTGGTTCAGTCTATCTCAGTATTTGATTATCCTTAATTAGTTAGATATAGGAATTGAGCATAACTTCAGTGAAAAGTGATATTTAAAGTAAACTAAGACCGGTGAAAATTCTTAGTTAACATAAAGTAAATAGTTACCTATTAAAGATTTACAAAATAATGAAATTACTAATGTAATTTGTTTAATCGTGTGTATACTTTGTTCAATTCTACGTTCTTTAAATGGCATATGACATACGAGGAGATTAGTTTCCTATAATACTAAAATGATTTGTTAACCCCGCATTATTAAGCCTTCTAGGACACAGTAAGTCAAGTAGGAAATAGTGGCATAGACCAAGCGAGAAGGCCGTGTATTTTAATTGATTTGCATACGTTTCTATTGTTGTAGGATCGTGTCTTCTGTTAAGTTTGTGTTCTTAAAGTTTTAGTGACTACAATATCGGATTAACATCTGATAATACCGCTGAGTCATGTCTATTAAAGCACAATCGCTTATATTTATACCAGACTTTTGTTACTGAAGAAAGTTTCTTTTTATGTCTTCTGCAATTAATTCTTTAATGAACGAACACGATCAGAAGTTAAGAGACATGATGACGTGTCCCACTCTCTTGAAATGTTCCTAGCCATCCCTCCAATTACGCCATAAGATCTTTAGGATGAAACAATAACATTGTGGTACAAACAACAAAGTATATAATTTTTATGGTCATATTGGATCCAACAATCTGATATGAAGTTGACTGTTTTCAGGCAAATGAGGTCGATTTAGAAAAGAGGACTATATTCTATACGAACGATGTATCACCAACCTGAGTCATCTCTACAACATACCTAAAAAGAACTGGCAGATAATTGGTTTGCTGTTTGGTGTAAGAGGCGAATTAATGTTATAACTAACTAACTAACTAACTAACTAACTAACTAACTAACTAACTAACTAACTAACTAACTAACTAACTAACTAACTAACTAACTAACTAACTAACACACTAATTAACTAACTAACTAATTAACTAACTCCGTGGTTCTGCATCCCTGAAAGGACTAGGCCTACCATTCGACCGCTGCATCATCTACCATAGGCAGATGGCAGAATTGAGGAGCATGTGGTCAGCATGCCGACACTCACGGCCGTTAATGATGGTCTCCGTGACCGGAGAAGCTACTTCTCTATCAAGTAGCTCCTCAGTTTGAATCACGAGGCTGAGTGCACTCCGTTCCAGACCTCCTTGTACAGGGCCAAAAGGACGGCAAGAAGGGACACACCGGAGGTGACAGTGGTGACAGAGATAGAGACAGCTCCCTTAAGGCAATCCGAGAGATTGCGAGCGGTTCAGGCTCGTGGAAAAAGAACAAGAACTACAAATGAATCAACAGGAGAAGGGAACCCTCGCAATCCATGGGCTGACAGGAAGAGCTGCCCAGCAGATGATAAACCTATTGGGGAACGACTCGGAAGAAGGAGAATCTCA
The DNA here is from genome assembly GCA_964059195.1 of Ectobius pallidus. NCBI lineage: Eukaryota > Metazoa > Arthropoda > Insecta > Blattodea > Ectobiidae > Ectobius > Ectobius pallidus. The sequence goes on from CAXKWD010000005.1 coordinate 77,610,800, forward strand.
AAATATCCTAGAAGAACGCAAGAAAGGAAGGAAAAACAAAAAACAAACAAACAGATGACTAAATGCTGGCTGGTTGACAGGACAGTTGATCAAAATCAAACTCAAAAATGAAAAGGAAAAAAATGAAAAAAAGGAAAAATGTAATAGCATGAGAATGTCTTGGTAGGGAGAGCCGAAGACCCTTCTCTAACCGAAATGCTTGCATACCGGCAAAAAAAGACTATGCTCTCCCTGCCTTTTAGTAGTTGTAGAAAATTGTCGTTTGCACTGTAGAGTAGCATAGTTTGTAAACTACTGAACTCCAGTAGCAGTAGAATAGTAGAGTAAAGTATTTTATTATCTGTAATATTTGATGTACAGGTAGGGGGAAAAAAAGCGAACCGACCAAGATATCTAAGCCACTGAGCCACTGCGCATGCCTAGCGGCATTCACAGGATAGCAAGGAATGTACTGAAATTTGTTCTAGTGTCGACTATTGACTTATTTCACGTAATTTGCATTGCGTGTGAAAACAAACGTTTCCGTTACGTCTCTCACATTTATTTACGTATCACAAGGCTCTGAAATTTGATACAAGAGTCGGTCCGCTTTTTTTTCCCTACCTGTACCTTGTTCTGTAGAAGAGAGCATAGACTACGTGTAGTTTTGAATGTTTATTATAATCTGTATAATATGTTGTATTAAGACAATTACAATAAAGTTAAAATAAAATAAAATCTTAGCAGATTACGTCCTGGTATAGAAGCCTAGACACCAGGATCTAATCAAAAAGATTTATTTTATTTTATTATTTGATATTTCCAGACCTCCTTACTTCGAAAAATCCGTGGAGGTACCGGGGATCGAACCCAGGCCTGCTGATCCGTTGGCGGTCGGATTAACGTCATATGTGTACCAAATACTGTTACTTTTGGATTTCAACCACAAATTTATAACTTACTTAAATTATTATTAATCGGCATTATGAACGATTCGCTAACAATCTTGCAACATCATTTGTTCTTTTGAAAAATGATTTGTAATAGATGGTCTGTTCTCAAAATGTTTTGTTAATTTTATATTACGTAATTCAATTCTGTTTCTTTTTCTTTAAGTGAAAATTATGTCAGTATTCTGGACCCGGGTGGTCTCCTGTATGGTATCCAGGCAGATAAATAAATAAATATTCTTGGGCTGAAATCAGACCTACCCTTGAAAGTTTTATCTGGAACAGTTTTGAGTTGAGTTATAAGTTTCTGCTCATGGTTTGCATAGTTGACAATTTGTATATAGGCTATGTGCGTATATAAATAAAATCATTATAGTATCTTTGAGCTTTTTCACTGATTTTAATACAAGAAGCTGATTTCCTGAAAAGGTTATTTAGCAATAACTCTAATAAGCATGCAATAATAATAGAAGAAATTAAGATAGTTGAATTAAAATACTTTCCGTATTCAACTATTTTAAGACACAACGCTATAGTTTGGACACAAGAATAAAGAAGAAATTAGTCGCGTGTAACAATTTCAGATTGTCAAAGCTTGACCTGACTCTGACATTCTGAAATCAGCTAACAATAATCAATTGTAGGTATCCGCTTTTCCTCATATCGCTTTTCTGTGGTTTTTATTTTTTATTTTTTGCTAGCCAATCTCTTTGAGAATTCGTAGTAGGCTATGTATACGTCAATCAATACCATAATCTGGATTCTCTAAATCAGGGTTCTCTACCTCATCAATAGTCTACCGAGAGCATTGCCCAGGGATGGATTAAAGCGAATAATGGGCCCAGAATAACATGAAGAATAATATCAACAACAATAATAACAAAAATAAAGTAAATGCAGCCTAAGTAGGCCATATTTACTACAATTCATCCAAATAATAGGCTAGCCTACATAATATTTATTACGCTTATCCTTATTAACTGAACGGTAACGGAAATTATATTTAAATGGCCATGGGTGTCGGCATGCTGACCACATGCGCACAACCCTGCCATTTGCCTATGGTATATGAAGTAGCGGTCGGTTGGTAGTCCTAGTCACTTCAGGGATGTAGCGTCACGGAGTTTAGATTGTTTAAAATCAATTGAAATAGATAAACTCATTCTTGCATATTATAAAATACAACGAATGTTTGTTTCTCTTTTTTTGTATGCTTATAACTCAAGAATAAATCATTTTATTTCCATTTATTTTTGCAATATATAGCTTTAATTGCTACGTTAAGAAACAGGGAATTCAGTGTCGATTTTACTGAAGCAAGTTGATCAATTCGACCGAAAACAGCCTCTCTCAATATACACCATCTAAATCGTTAAAGATGCATAAATAGAATGTGTGTAAGTTAATATTTATTCCACAAAAGTATTCTTAACACAGCAGACATTTGGACAGCCTCCTTAGACCTATAGTTTTCATACAGTAGTGGTAGTGTGCTCTAGGTCTCTTCATCAATGTTCTAACATGGATAAAACTTGAAGTAACGCAAAAAGAATGGGCAACTTTACATTAAAGTTATTCGTAACAAGTCAGTTAACATGAGGACTTAGTGGTATTGTGAGCTTTATGGTGCACAATTGGAGCGCGTAAATATATCCGTTGGCATTAATGCAGATCGCTCAATACAAATAATGTTCTGCTTTTAGTTACTTTATTGCAGTGAATGGTACAAACAAAAGTTGGGCCCAGTATAGCACCGGCCCACCGGGAAAATTCCCGACTTAATAATTGTGGGAGAACCATGAAATCAAATATATTTAGTTAAACAAAAATGAAATAAACAAATAACAATTAAATAAAAGCAGTTAGGTCAGTAAATAAGCCTTTTTAAAATAATCCTTGTAAACGCAAGCTAAGGGTTTTTTCCATCATCTTTATTATGTGCAGTGAATAGTTTTAATTTAAATCATCCGCTGTGCTTTCTTGCGCCAATTCAGCTTTAAGTAGGCGCAATATTACATCATCCTGATCACGAGGTCTGTGTGACAGGTGCACGCTTGGGTGACGCTCTATGTGGCGTCGCTTGCCTTTGTTCAGTCTTGAGTCTGCAGATACACGGGTCGGACGTTCCCTGATTCTGCTCTGATTTCCTAGTTAACAAAGGCCTCTTCGCGGCCTTTGTAAATGTACTAGAAATCGTTGGAATAAAACTTCATTACAAGTTTTATTTGATCCAAGTAAATTATTCAATATAATTTACGCATATTACGTATTCAAAGTTCATTAGATTCACTTATAGTTCCACGTAAGTACTAGCGTGTGACGTCATCGTTCATCCAAGAAGCTATATTACGTGAACAGTCAAGTGCTAATAACTGTGAATATATTCAATCTACAGTAAATTTTATTACCTTTAATTTCATATATAATTCATTGGTAAAATACAAAGTTTACGAAAGTACTTACAGTGGTGCAACATTTAGCGCGCCATTTTCTAGTTCATTGTTTTCAACGTGTTTCTTTAGTCATTATTAATTTTCATATATTATTTCTTCAAGTGTTTACAAGTGTCAATAAAGTGCAAGTTTAATAACATGTTAGATTGTTAAACCAATATAATTCCTGGGATCTCTGAATCCAGTGTCCTCGCTACATAGTCCACTCTTGCTCTAAACGGTCCTCCACTTCCAGGGGTTTTTACATTTCTAACCTATCCTACATTTTCCTTTCGTACCGGATTCATTCCGTACCTTACATTTATCCTCAACGTCTGATACCAAACATTTTGGTTCCTCTACGGGCAGGATTATATTGGTACAATCATACTTATTGCACATTTGTATTCGCAAATACCGTTTCTCGAGTTCGTCTCATTCATCATTTACTTCCGTGTTTGTCGGTTCGTGATTTCTATCAACCCTGAACTTCGCAACACGGACAGCATCTTGCAGCACTGATACGAGACATCAAGGGATTCCTGTCTACAGCGAACATCAAGAAAGCAGTGAACATCTGATTCATACATCATCGTGCAGCGGTGGTAGAATTTCAACTTTCAATTGCAAGTAATTTCCACATTTCGCATTCAACATGGAAAGTGAATTACGAGCTTTAATTAAACGTAGAGGAATAATTAAAAGAGAGCTTACATATCTACAAAAGGTCTGTGTAGATGTCAATGAAGATACTGATGTGTTTATGTTAAAAGTGCATTTCGACAGTTTAAATGAAATCTGGGACAGATACATAGGTATTCAAACACAAATTGAATCTATTGTGGAAGCAGAAGAAGATTTATACTCACATTTTGAACATAAGGAGGCTACAAGAACCTGCTACAAGGAGATTAAAGCAAAACTTAGTGCAATCCTATGTCATCATGAGCAAGCGCATAGTGTGAACTCTGTGAACAGTCAACAATCTAATCACAGTGGTAATTCTCATCACACATGTCAGCCTTCTACTTCACAGTGCAACAATAGAAATATACAACTTCCAAGAATTCAAATTCCTGTCCTCGGTGGAGATGTGAATAGTTTCAAGCATTATCATGGCACCTTCAGTAGCTTAGTGGTAAATAATGATTCATTGGATCCCATCCAGAAATACCATTATTTATTGAGTTCGTTGAAAGGGCTAGCTAGCGCGCTCGTTCAGAATCTTCCAGTGACTAATGAGAATTTTCCTATAGCATGGAACTTAGTGTGCTCTAGATATAATAACACTCGAGTCATCGCTACAGCTCATGTCAAAAATCTACTTTCGTTACCAACAATGAAAGATGAAAACGTTACAGATCTGCGAAACTTGCTAAATCAGTTTCAAAGCAATCTTAACGCTATCGAAGCTCTCAATCTTGAAATCCCATTGCATGAAGTTATGTTCATTCAATTGATATTGGATCATCTTGGTGAAACTACACGCAAGGAATGGGAAAGCAAAATTGACTCACAGAGGTTCACATCGCTTCAAGAGTTAATGAACTTTCTAGAAGCCAAGGCTCACTCGTTAGAAGTACTATCCAATTCTAACAACAAGTCCAGCCCATCAAAGGAAAAGAGTGAAAAACATACCCAAAAGAAGTCTGTAAAAACAACTCGCCAATCGTATGTTGCCATCAAAGGTGATTCGTGCCCTTGTTGCAAGGAAAGTCACAAGTTACATAGGTGCGACAAATTCTCACAGTTAAGTGTAGACCAACGATGGGATTTTGTAAAAAGCAAAGGCTTGTGTGCAAACTGTTTCTCCACCAATCACAAAAGAGATCATTGCAAACTCAAGTCCTTCTGCAACTGTGGGATGGCTTCACACAGCAGATTGTTACATAACAACACACGTGACAAGAAAAGGATCCCTCACCAGTCTTCAAATACTGTGGAAGGTACTGACAATTTGCCTGCGAGTTATTGTTCTATAAAAGAAAAATCCAACCAAAAGGAGATTTTGTTAGCAACTGCAGCAGTGCATCTTGAAGATAGGCAAGGAAATTTAGTGTTGTGCAGAGCGTTACTAGACTCAGGGAGCCAATTAAACTTCATAACTGAAGATTTAACAAAGAAGTTGCAGCTGTCAACAACAGATGTCGATACTCACATAAGAGGCATAAATGGCACCTCTTCTTGCAATCACAGTGTTAAAGTTAATCTGCGATCCAGAATCCAGAATTTCCAGGCTGAAATGAACTGTCTAGTAATCCCTCACATTGCAAACAAACTTCCTTCTGTCCGTATCGATCCTACCAAATTCAATATTCCTAGTGAAATTGCATTGGCAGATCCTAAATTCTACATCCCTGGTGATGTCCAACTCCTCATTGGTGCTAGCTTATTTTATCAGTTATTTACCAATGAAAGAATAATCACTCCTAATAACCCTATTCTTAGTAATACTGAACTTGGCTGGGTACTTAGTGGATCCGTTCCCAAGACATCAATCAAACCCAAGAAAGTCACATTTACTCAACACAATTTATTTGTGACCGTTGACAATGTTGACACGCAGTTAAGACGTTTCTGGGAACTAGAAGATTTTCCTAAACCAGTGTTTACTAAAGAAGAAAGGGAGTGTGAAGAACATTTTGTACAAAACACTATTCGTGCAGATGACGGTGTTTTTGTAGTGCAATTATCCAAGAATCGATCTGAGGATTCCTTGGGCGAATCCAGACAACAAGCAGTGAAACGCTTAGAACATCTGGAACGAAAATTTCAAACTAATTCTGTCTTGCAGGAAGATTACAAAAGGTTCATGCAAGAATATGAAGAATTGGGACACATGAAGAAGGTTTCACTCCCACGGCCAGGTGAAAAATGCTTCTATCTACCACATCATGCAGTAATCAAGCCCTCATCCACCACACCCAAGACTAGAGTTGTGTTCGACGCTTCTGCAAAAACATCTTCAGGCATGTCCCTAAATGACATTCTGAAATTAGGGCCTACAGTGCAAGATGATTTATCATCAATTATAATTCGTTTTCGAACCTACAAATATGCGTTCTCAGCTGACATTTCTAAAATGTCCAGACGCATAAGGATGCACGAAAACGACCAGAATCTTCAAAGGATTGTGTGGCGTTCTAATGTCAATGAGCCCATACAAGACTATGCTTTAAATACCGTGACTTATGGTACTAAATCAGCTTCATTTTTAGCCATAAGATCCCTGCATCAGCTGTCGATAGAAGAAGAAGCTAAATACCCTCTTGCTTCCCAAGCAGTTAGAAATTCCTTCTATGTGGACGACTGCCTGACAGGACATGATAATCTTCAAGAAGCGCTACGCCTTCAAGAAGAATTAATCCTCATGCTTGACAGTGGCGGATTTCCATTGCGAAAGTGGTGCTCCAATCATGAAGCTTTGTTGGAATCTGTACCGTCATCTCATCGAGAGACCCAATTGCCTCTTTCTCTTGATAACAGTGATGCCCTTGGTTTACTATGGCATCCTGCAACTGATAACTTCCAGATACAATCCCTTCCTTCTCTCCAAACTCACACTCAAGTTAAACTTACCAAGCGTACTATCCTATCAGTCATCTCTTCCATCTTTGATCCTCTAGGCCTTGTCAGTCCTATTGTTATCAATGCCAAAATCTTCATGCAATCATTGTGGATTGAAAAACTTGGCTGGGATGAAGAAGTACCGTCACACATAGAGAAATGGATTGAAATCTGTGACATTTTAGGCACAATACACACAATGCGTATTCCACGAATTGTTCCCACGCACGGTACCCTTCAAGATATACAGATCCATGGCTTCTGTGACTCTTCAGAAAAGGCTTATGGTGCATGCATATATCTCCGTTCTGTGAACAGTGAAGGTGAAGTTACAATTAACTTACTGTGTTCCAAGTCTAAGGTTGCCCCCTCTTAAAAGGCAAACCATTCCACGTCTTGAACTTTGTGGTGCATTGTTTTTATCTAAACTGTACAACAAGGTGTTGAATGACCTTAATATTCAAACATCACAAAATTATCTATGGTCAGACTCAGTTATTGTTCTGTCGTGGATAAAATCGGACTCACGAAAGTGGAAAACATTTGTGTCCAACCGTGTGTCACAAATACAAGAGCTTTCTGAAACAGCAGCCTGGCGACATGTGTCTACAGAAGACAACCCAGCCGATCTCGTTTTCAAGAGATGTATCGTCAGAAAAATTGTCTGATATTGATTTGTGGTGGCATGGTCCTAATTGGCTATCACAAAACCCAGCATCATGGCCTGAACAGCCAAAACAATTAAACACTACAGATTCCTCCGAGCAACTTGTTTCTATCTGTATGGCAGCCACCACAGTAGAAGATAGTTTTATCACAAGATTTTCTGATCTTAGGCGCCTTCAGAGAGTAACTTGTTATGTGTATAGATTTATTTCTGCCTGCCGTCATGAAAACAAATATCATGGACCTATTGCAGCAGAAGAACTTCAACATGCTTTGCAAGCTTGTGTTAAAATCGCTCAGAAAGAAGCTTTCGCCCAAGAGCTGAAAGATCTTAGCAATCGCAAGCTAACATCAGTGAAAAGCTCCATTCATTCATTAATTCCATTCCTAGATCAGAATAACATTATAAGAGTGGGTGGACGATTGGAGAAAGCAGATATTACACACGACGCAAGACATCAGGTTTTCTTGCCGTCCAGACATCACTTAACAATTTTGATAGTGCAACATGAACATCTCAAGCTATTGCATGCCTCACACCAGTTGCTTATAGCTTCATTAAGACAAGCCTACTGGATACCTAGTATTCGAAGAGTAGTGAAATCTATTTTGCATAGATGTCTCACATGCTTCAAGTTAAAGGCTGAGTGTTCTCAACAGTTAATGGGAAATCTTCCTAGCTACAGAATAACTCCTGCTAGACCTTTTCTCCGCACAGCAGTAGATTATGCTGGACCATTCAACCTAAGATATGGTGCTCCACGCAGTAAAACTACTGTAAAAGCTTATATCGCCATTTTTGTATGCTTGGTAACAAAGGCTATCCACATTGAATTAGTTTCTGATCTAACATCAGATGCCTTCATAGCAGCCCTAAGAAGATTGACATCACGTCGTGGACTCTGTAAAGAAATCTTCAGTGATAATGGCACTAACTTTGTTGGCGCAAACAACAAGTTAAGAGATCTCAGATTGTTATTACAGTCAACAGAATTTCAAACTGCAATTCAAAATTTCACTGCAAATAACGAGTACAGCTGGTCGTTCATCCCTCCAAATTCGCCCCACTTTGGTGGTTTACATGAAGCAGCAGTGAAATCCATGAAGTTTCATCTCAGAAGAGTTATGGGAGCTCAAATTCTCACATATGAACAGCTTTATACCCTTATAACTCAGATTGAAGCTTGCTTGAATTCTAGACCACTCGTTCGTCTAAGTGATGATCCAGCTGATTTATCATACCTTTCTCCTGGTCACTTCTTAATTGGAGAATCTCTCACATCTCTACCTTCACATCCTCCTACGGAAGAAAAGAGGTATGTAGAAAAATGGCAGCTGTTACAAAATCATTTGCAACACATATGGAAACGCTGGTCATCCGAATATCTTCACTCCCTACACCAGAGGCAGAAATGGACCTGTTCCAGTGACAACATTCAAGTTGGTACTGTCGTCATCTTGAAGGAAGACAACATTCCTCCTCTTCAATGGAAGTTAGGCGTGATCACCGCTACTCATCCAGGAGAAGACGGCTTAGTTCGAGTGATTACCGTGCGCACTTCCAATGGTGAATATAAGCGACCCATAGTCCAGGTGTGTCCTCTACCCCAAGACGAGTAGCAGATGACACGTACTATGATCTTATATTCAAGATTCTCCACTTGAATTCCATTTCTCATCTATCTCTATCACAAATCGTATTCTTGCGATATGTGTAACATGTCATTTTCTTTCTATCAATCTTGATATTTGAAAGATTCTCTCTGTCTTTCAACTCAAGAGTTCTTAGCTACTCTAGCTTGAATTTTTTCATGTAGACATTCATGACACTTACATTTCGAGGGGATGAAATGTTTTGTCGATTATCAACTTCTTGTCTATATGTCAAGTTACTCCTTTGTAACACTTGCCTTTTGCTGCATAGGTGAATTACTCCTTATATGCCAACAACACTCAATGAGCAACACGTCCCATTTATTCCCTTGTGTTTGCATTGTTGATGTTTTGGTTTTCCCTTATATACATTAATCCTCGGTCACAGGATCGCAATCCTAGCCACAACTACTACATGGTTTTATATAGTCTTTGATCTTGACTTATGATGTCTGAATAGTAGTCGTCATCCATTGGATTCCGATTCAAGCCACTATTTACTACATGGGTTATTTATGTTCTTTGAGCATACGGTATGACTTATCTAAATAATTGTCATACTAATCATTGAAGTTCTACTACATTCCCATTTTCTACATTCTATGTTTACTTATGAATTATTGTTATCATTCATTGGAATTATCTCTCTCCATGTTCATGATAATTGCCTACGTTCTTTTATATTTATCATGTATCTCTCCATTGTTCCAATGCATACTCCGATAGCAATGTTCCATTCTATTTATTTATTGAAGCTTTCCTTGTGTCGCTGCTCATCTTGGGTCACCCTCCGCTGCCTTCAAGACGTCTTCAGCTTCACTTGGACTCACATGCCTACTCATCTCTTCTGATTTATTTATGTTTCGTGTGCTTCAATATAAATAGTGAAAATCAGTGTCTTTTCCAATATCATATTCCTGTAAGATGTGTAAGAAGTCATATTTTCTAACACATATCACATGTATACCTCCAGTTAGAATCAGTGATGTTTTAGTGTTTGTCTAGTGTTTCTTTTAGCTTGCATTTGCTGATTTATCTTTATTAAAGCAACTGCTTCAACGCGGGGTGTATGTAAACGCAAGCTAAGGGTTTTTTCCATCATCTTTATTATGTGCAGTGAATAGTTTTAATTTAAATCATCCGCTGTGCTCTCTTGCGCCAATTCAGCTTTAAGTAGGCGCAATATTACATCATCCTGATCACGAGGTCTGTGTGACAGGTGCACGCTTGGGTGACGCTCTATGTGGCGTCGCTTGCCTTTGTTCAGTCTTGAGTCTGCAGATACACGGGTCGGACGTTCCCTGATTCTGCTCTGATTTCCTAGTTAACAAAGGCCTCTTCGCGCCCTTTGTAAATGTACTAGAAATCGTTGGAATAAAACTTCATTACAAGTTTTATTTGATCCAAGTAAATTATTCAATATAATTTACGCATATTACGTATTCAAAGTTCATTAGATTCACTTATAGTTCCACGTAAGTACTAGCGTGTGACGTCATCGTTCATCCAAGAAGCTATATTACGTGAACAGTCAAGTGCTAATAACTGTGAATATATTCAATCTACAGTAAATTTTATTACCTTTAATTTCATATATAATTCATTGGTAAAATACAAAGTTTACGAAATTACTTACAGTGGTGCAACATTTAGCGCGCCATTTTCTAGTTCATTGTTTTCAACGTGTTTCTTTAGTCATTATTAATTTTCATATATTATTTCTTCAAGTGTTTACAAGTGTCAATAAAGTGCAAGTTTAATAACATGTTAGATTGTTAAACCAATATAATTCCTGGGATCTCTGAATCCAGTGTCCTCGCTACATAGTCCACTCTTGCTCTAAACGGTCCTCCACTTCCAGGGGTTTTTACATTTCTAACCTATCCTACATTTTCCTTTCGTACCGGATTCATTCCGTACCTTACATTTATCCTCAACGTCTGATACCAAACAATCCTTCATGTTAACGAGATTTAGAATGTTACTTAGAATTTCAGTGATATCTATGGGTAAGTCCCTTCTAGCCATATGCGAACAGTTCTTCAGATGAAAATCCGTTAATCTTGATAGTAGTTTTTTCTTGTGGGTTTCGTGAAAGTGTTATCTTTTTTTGCATGTACAGACTATTCTCATTGGCCTCGCTGGGGGGTGGGGGTGCGAAAGGGTGTTCAAGAACCTTTTATATAGACTCCGCACCCTCTATGGTCATGCTCATCACAAAAAGAAATTACAGAGAGACATTAAAATGAATCTATTAATAAATAATGTGGGAACTCCAGAATAACGTAGCCAGCTAACAATGAGGTATGCTCCACCATAGCGTCCGTGCCCCTCCAAGCTGCAGAAAACAAAAGAGGAACGACTGTCGTAGTGGTAAAATTTCCCATCGCAGGAAGAAGATTCAATCATGGCACATACCAAACCCCGCGCCATTCTGTATATTGCTGCTAAACGCTAAACCTAACATAACCTGTCACTGACCTAGAATTTAGCTGCCATTACTTACCTTAATGCAGAAGCTTTTTTACCCTTTCACACCCTTCGTAAAACGTAAGACTAAGAAATCCAATGCCTTTGCAATAATTTCTTAAGGTAACTGTTACTAATATTGATTTTATTTGTCATTCAGTATTTAACATCGTATTATCCCGTACGAAATAACACGCTTGCGCCGCTTGTATCATTTATGACCCCTCGATGAGCTGCCAGGTTCAATCAGTACGTTATCATATTTATAATATTGGCGACATTGTGCAGGTAGGAAAAAAAGCGGACCGACTAAAATATCTAAGTTTTTGTTTTCGAAAGCCGAAGCCAAGACAGATTTAGTCAGATCAATTAACACAAAGAAACACCGACACCTTTGAAGCCGCCTGGCCATGCAATGAATAACTGCACTATACATGTCTTGGTCCCACTCGGTACGGCCCAGCTGTGACGGCGATCGCCTAATTCTCAAGTTTAGCGATGATGTGCGATATCTCTACTATAAATGATTGGCAACAATCATTTTTCCTTCATCTTCCTGATTGCTTAGCAAAGTAAATAAATAATTAATTATAAACGTGTTATCTAACCTCATGAATGTCCATAAGCTCTTTTCTTCCACTTCCACTTCCACTAACAATGCATTAAATTATACAAAATAATACCATAAACGATGCAACATTATACTTGAATTTTATGAAGTACATTACATGATACAAACACATTAAATTGCATAAAAGCATAAAATAAATTAAAATGGTAATAAATTGATGTTTTAATTTTATAACGAAAATATTACACCATTTTAGGATGTAAGTTATTTTAGATAACCTGACTTTACATCACAAGGATTTTATCTTTGAAGTTGAAGTTTTAAAAGAATAATTAAAAATATATAGGCCTAACAAATAGACTTAGGAGGCCTAATTTGTATGGGTACCTTAAGAAACTTGTGTTGAAGGTATAAGGGGAAGATTAATACTGTACTAGATAATATAACACTCAACGAGTATGAAATATATAAATAATTTCTGGACTTGTTTAGGCTTTTAGTAGAGCAATAGGCCTACTGATTTGAAAAATCGTGGTGGCCGAGGTAAAACTAATTCCCAAAATTATATAAAGCTATGAGAAAGAGAATGCCATTGTTATAGATAACATAAAATTTGTTGGATTTCCACAAACGGACATTTCATTAAGTCCACCACTCGCTACTATGTTTGTAAGTTAATAACACCTTTAATTAAATAGAGTAACTGGTTATGAACGCACCGTTTCTTGCCTACACCGCGTGAAAACGTATTTGCTCAATAGGATGGGCCATGGAAGTGTAAATAACCTAGTAGTTATTTCTGACATTGCCAAGGCGTTTGATGTGGAGGAAATTATTAATGTTTGATGAGTGACGTCCTTGGTAACCAACATGTAGCTTTGCATTAGAAATCCCGTGTGACTCGATCAGGTAAGCTTACTGTCTGTATTTACTTAATAGTTATAGTACATAGAATACCATTGCATGTGAGGATGTTATTTCTATATGTGAGGAGAGGAGAGGAGAGGAGAGGAGAGGAGAGGAGAGGAGAGGAGAGGAGAGGAGAGGAGAGGAGAGGAGAGGAGAGGAGAGGAGAGGAGAGGAGAGGAGAGGAGAGGAGAGGAGAGGAGAGGAGAGGAGAGGAGAGGAGAGGAGAGGAGAGGAGAGGAGAGGAGAGGAGAGGAGAGGAGAGGAGAGGAGAGGAGAGGAGAGGAGAGGAGAGGAGAGGAGAGGAGAGGAGAGGAGAGGAGAGGAGAGGAGAGGAGAGGAGAGGAGAGGAGAGGAGAGGAGAGGAGAGGAGAGGAGAGGAGAGGAGAGGAGAGGAGAGGAGAGGAGAGGAGAGGAGAGGAGAGGAGAGGAGAGGAGAGGAGAGGAGAGGAGAGAGGAGAGAGGGGAGAGGAGAGGAGAGGAGAGGAGAGGAGAGGAGAGAGGAGAGAGGAGAGAGGAGAGGAGAGGAGAGGAGAGGAGAGAGGAGAAGAGAGGAGAGAGGAGAGAGGAGAGAGGAGAGAGGAGAGAGGAGAGAGGAGAGAGGAGAGAGGAGAGAGGAGAGAGGAGAGAGGAGAGAGGAGAGAGGAGAGAGGAGAGAGGAGAGAGGAGAGAGGAGAGAGGAGAGAGGAGAGAGGAGAGAGGAGAGAGGAGAGAGGAGAGAGGAGAGAGGAGAGAGGAGAGAGGAGAGAGGAGAGAGGAGAGAGGAGAGAGGAGAGAGGAGAGAGGAGAGAGGAGAGAGGAGAGAGGAGAGAGGAGAGAGGAGAGAGGAGAGAGGAGAGAGGAGAGAGGAGAGAGGAGAGAGGAGAGAGGAGAGAGGAGAGAGGAGAGAGGAGAGAGGAGAGAGGAGAGAGGAGAGAGGAGAGAGGAGAGAGGAGAGAGGAGAGAGGAGAGAGGAGAGAGGAGAGAGGAGAGAGGAGAGAGGAGAGAGGAGAGAGGAGAGAGGAGAGAGGAGAGAGGAGAGAGGGAGAGGGGAGAGGGGAGAGGGGAGAGGGGAGAGGGGAGAGGGGAGAGGGGAGAGGGGAGAGGGGAGAGAGGAGAGGAGAGGAGAGGAGAGGAGAGGAGAGGAGAGGAGAGGAGAGGAGAGGAGAGGAGAGGAGAGGAGAGGAGAGGAGAGGAGAGGAGAGGAGAGGAGAGGAGAGGAGAGGAGAGGAGAGGAGAGGAGAGGAGAGGAGAGCGATGAAGAGCGTCAGAGAGAGAAAAAAGAGAGAGAGATAAATAGATAGAATGTAACAGTTTAGGAGCTTTACAAATGTAAAGTATGTTTTACTTTAAAAAATTGAACTCCTTGGTTCTACATCCCAAGTGGGACTAGGCCTACCAACCGACCGCTGCAATGTCTACCATGGGCAGATGACAGGATTGGGAGCATGTGGTCACCATGCCGATACCCACGAACGTTAATGATGGTAACCATGACTAGAGCCGTTACTTCTTTATTAAGTAGCTCCTCAGTTGGTTTCATGAGGCTGAGTGCACCTCGTTCCAGACCTCCTTACCTCTGAAATATTCGACCGGGAATCGAATCTGGGCCTGAGGATTTATAGTCAGAGAAGGTAAACACAAGACCACACGAACGGTTATGTTTTACTTACCGCACCATAAATTCTTGGCCTAACACCCTTTCGCACTCTCATTTCCCAGATTCTGGCGACGCCACTGAACACACTGAAGATATCTGAGTGAAATAGACTGCAAGTATGTGATACCTTAGACTGACATATTCTGCCTGTCTAACAAGAACCAAAATCAATTGACGATTTTTACGATTTCTTCAATATGATATAAAATATTATATAAATTATTTTATATTATACAAGCCTAAAATATCGTATGCAATATGCTATAAATATATGGACACAGAAACTAACTAACGATATATTATATTTTGTGCTGGCATATTGAATTTGGCTCGCATTGACCAATTACACGAATTTTGTCACATGGGCCTAAGTAGTTCCATTTACTGTGTAGGCCTATGTTATTTTCGATTCTTATAAAGAACTTTCAGACAGCCTGAATTAAAAATAGAACTTACATAAGTACATACGAAGACACACGAAGTATTAGTTGAACATTATAAAAGTCCACTGTAACCAACTTGGGTTACAATCACAATGAAAATAGTTCTTTTAATATGATTATTATTCAGTAGACTCTCTTAATAGAAATTTAAAATGTTAAAATCCATTACGCCTTTTTAAATGTTAGATTTCTCGCGGTGTCCACAAAAACCGTCATACTTGATTATTGAAAAGCGTTGTGGACTCTATTCTTTGTGATGGCAACCTTGCACCAGAAAATGAACAACCATTGAGTGCACATTTGCATTAGTATATTCGGTAGTAGGTGGCAGTTCAACTTGAGGCTGCAATACAGTTCAACGGTACGTAATTTATTAGAATAATTAATAAAATATTTTTAATTATTTTGCTTGTAGGATTGCCACACTCGCACTTATTCGCAAACACAACTAATCGAAAAATAATTTTTTTCTTTTACCACCTGTACATCCTACAATGTTATTCCAAATTGGGATGCACAGAGACTATTTTGGATTCCAGGCTCATATCTCTGTTAGAAATGTAGGGATTCTATGTCTATTATACTATGTAGAAACCGGGTATACACACCGGTCTAGAAAAAAAACAGTTTAACAACTCTTAACAAGTCTATGGATTACGTGTTCTCATAATATGTATTGTATTAAAATAGTTTTGTACATTCGTGCAGTTCTAGAAGTTAACCTCTTTTAACTGATTAATTAAAACTATCTGCAGCGTCCTCCGGTAATTATTAGTCTAGACATCTATACTTTTCACTTCGTATTGATATGCAGAATCTGTAGTAGAAGGAAGCTTTGTCACACTTTCAGAATGTCTGATTAATAGAAGTTGCTCAAAATGGTTGTTTAATTCTACAGGAAATATTCTCAAATAATTAATTAACTGTTGCACATGTAGCTGTGTACAGAAACTGAAGTTGAATACGATACAAAGCCTTCACTCTACAAAGAGAAACCGCATTCCCTCGTAACTCTGCAAACTGAATCCATTAGAGATGTTACGTCCAGTGAGCGCGTCGTAAAATTATTGGAAACTGTAAACATCCCCGATAAGTTACATACGGATTTACAAGATTTTCGGATTTTCGCTTAGCATGAATATTCGCTTTTCTTATGAAGGATTAATAGACATGGAAGTTTTGACTTCGGTCAGACAAAGTTAAGTGTGCACGGACTATAATATAACCTCACTTGTGAAAAGAACAAAATTGAGCCTAAAAGTCACTACAATCAAATAAAAAAACACTGCTGAGTTAGCTACTGAGTACAGCAACAAATTATGAGTCTAAAAGCTACAGAAGGAAAGTAGAAGTTTCCAATGTTCACAATAGACTAGTTACTTATGCATCAAGGGCGTAATGAAGATATTTATAACGAGGGTGAGGATGTAGTTGCCAGAGATTTTTACATCAAGTTACGCTCTTGATACATACGTAAATGTAGTGAAGCGGCAACTATGTTTTAGCTTAGGGCATACGCTTTTATAGATTTTACGAACAATTTTTAACAGTTAAAAAAGAATAGTTGTATGAACATGGCATACTGATATACACACATAACCTGATCAAACGAGTATAAATGAAGCTGAATTAAACATTAAAATATCAATTTTTTATTATTATTGCACGATAGCCTAAAAACAGTGCATGATACACATGGTAAGATGTTTTATTTTGATCGTAGGATTAAATTTACAACAGTTAACTGTGTAGGGAGAATTTGTAAAGCAATCCAAGTTTTGTAACCGTGAGGTGTTATAATTTTATACAACTCAGTGGCATAATTATTTTAACATAGGTAATCCCACGAGAGTCAACGAGTTGGATTTATTAAGACTATTCCATGAATAAAAATTAGGGCTGTACCGATTAATCGATTAAACATTTAATCGTCGATCAATTATATTTTCCGATTAATCGGTTTAGTCGAATTCTGAAAAGCGTTTTTCGAGAAATGGGTCAAATGACCAAACTCCTTTCTTTCGCTTCTCCGGCCTGGGCACATCTTGTGTCATTCAGCCTGTTGAGTCCAAAAAATTCCCGTTATTCAGAAACCTTAAGGGTAATTTAGTTAACAAACTCGTGTGTATCAAGTCTTGGCTGAAAAAGTAACCGAAAATGTAAGTTTTGTATATTCAGAGTGCTTCAAAAAAATGTATACACAATTTGAAGTGTCATAGTAAATCTATTTTCCGTTCTACAAGGATACATTTCTGGAAACCTGAAACCTTTAAGTCCAATTTGAAAAATAAATGACTTTCTGATGAAAATGTTCAAAATGGTAGCCTTCAGCATATATACATTTCTGAGTACGAGTCACCACTGATTCCGTACATCGTACCAAAGTGTCCAATAAGATTTCTGCGCACACCACTTTAATCTCATTCCAAAGTGTGTCTTGGTTACGTGGTTTACATTTGTACACCTCATCTTTTACTGTCCCCCATAAGAAGAAATCCAGCGGAGTAAGGTCTGGAGAGAGCGCAGGAAACTCGATTTGCCCCCTGCGTCCTATCCACTGCCTTGGCAAATCTACCCAGGTATGTTTGTACGTCCCTAGGATAGTGCGGCGGGGTGCCACCTTGCTGGTAATAAAACCGTATAATGCACGAATGGCAGGGAATATGGAATCAGCAAGCATTGTTAGGTACTTTTCATTGTAGGATGATTATTGGCACGATTGTTGAAACTATTCTGCTGCCCCTGTTGAAGAAATATAACATTACTTTCTCCCAGAAATTAACCTTGTAGAACGGGAAATAAATTTTCTATGACAGTTCAAAGTGTGCATACATTTTTTTTGAAGCACTCTGTATTTTTTCACTAGTTAACTAATAATGGTATTCATTAATTGAGGATTTCTTCTGATTATCTGTAGTGTAGTAGTTATTAAACGTGGCAAACAATATTAAATGTACACATTGATTTCGTTAAAATACCGACCTGTTTGTCGAATAATCAGTCGATTAATCGATTAAAGTCAAGCGTTAACTCGATTAGAAATTTTAATCGATTTTCAGCCCTAATAAAAATGTAACGGATTATACAAATAATAATTACTTTCCTGCTTTGTTGTATAAGCACAAAACTAAAAGCTGCAAGTTCATGGCATACTATGAATCAACAATCCGTGAATCGATTCAGTTACCATTTTGTGAACAATGCTACCCTGCATATAAGACATAGTTAACTTCATTCAGGTAAGCTAACAGCAGAACAGAATAAAAGCACACTAACTGGCTTACACCGAATCGAAATTGTTTTTAATCAATGTACATTTCTATTATTTCAATTTCCAAACAAGTTATGTTGTATAAAATAATCTGTTTTCGTGCTGCTTAACGGCAGTATGTGACGTATTAATCACTGCACACTGATTTTTGATGCAAGTTTTTACTACACTCATAGTTCCCCCTCCTTTAAGAGGATGTTCACTGTAGTCAAGTTTATGTATTCTCGAAGTACATCGCATCCTGATTTACAGCTGCTACACACAAATTGAAAATTACAGTGGAGTTCTCAAGTGCATGTAAAACAATTTAAAAGATTCACAGCACGTTACTCTAGCTTGCACGAATTCCCGGTCTCACGTTATAGGAGTGACGTTAACTCATCTAATTAGATGCCGGTCAGCCGGGATGTTGGCAAGGATTGTATCCCGGGTGGATTTGCTGAAATTTATGTGAAGTAAACCAGCGTCGGAAAAGCAAATCCCACCGCCACTTACATGTCTAATGTAATTTATTGAAAAAAGGATTCAGTGGTAACGTCTACGATTTAACGGGGTTTCTACTGCTCTCTGAGACGTTTAAATTAGGTCTAAAGTTTTATCTTTCTCATTATGAAATCCAGCTAAATAAAATAATAGGCCTATCTGAGTTTATTTTTGCTTATTTGTGATGTTTAAGATCTCTCTTTGCGAATTTTAATCCTTTATAAAATGACTATAAAAAATAAGAGTCCTTATTGCAAAGTGTGTGTTCAGTTGTTTCAGTTCGATGCAAGGATTTATTGATCAGCAAGCGTTACTGAGTTTCTACGAACGATGACTGGCTGCAAAGCATTTTGGTGAAAAGAATGTTTCAGATAACATGTTTAGTTCTTAGTAAAAGCACCTAATGCACAAAATTTAGGCAAAATCGTTAGAGCTGTTTTTGAGAAAGTGGCATTAAAAATAATCTTCATGTCACTTCCCCAGACGATACCTAACCTAAATATAAAATTTCGTTTTATATTATTTTATTTATTTATTTAACCTGGCGGAGGCCTTCTCTACCACTCAGCCAGGGCAAAAACATGAAATACATAAATAATTATAATAATAATGATTAATAATAAATTAAAAGGAACTGATATACATGAATACAAGAAACGTACATTAAATACAAAGAAAAAATTCGAACATAAGTTCTTGAATAATATGAATATATAATACAAATGACTAAAAATAAAGAAATAAAAAAAAGATGAAAGTCTAAACAAATACATTCTTAATTATTACAAAATATAATGAAAATTAAAATATATATTACTAATTAGCATCAACTCCTAAATGTTATTGTATACTAAATTTATTAAATGGCGCTTGAACTGTGAAGTCGTTTGGCAGCTCCTGAGATGGCTAGGCAGTGAATTCCAGTGACGAATAGCTGTTGTTGTAAACGAATTCGAATAATGTGTAGTTCTGTAAAGAGGCATGGATAGTAAGGGGTCAAGCTGAGAGCGCGTACCCAAGTTATGGTAGGAAGAAAGGTAATGAAAGCGACTGGAAAGATAGCTAGGTGTTGAGGTATGAAGAATTCTATAGAGCAGTATGAGACAGTGAAAATATCTTCGCTCACGCAGGCGTACCCATCGAAGTTATTCCAGTGACGGTGGTCATATTTACGAATGTTACATATATATCTGACGCACGCATTATGAACACGTTGAAGTCTTTGAGTCACATTGCTGTTTAAGTCAGTAAGTAGGACGTCAGAATAATCAAAATGAGGCAAAATGAGTGTTTGAACAAGTGTTTTTCTTAATTGATGCGGGAGACAGTCTTTTATACTATACAGAGTATGCAGCGTTGCAAATGTTGTTTTGCAGATATTAGCGACTTGCATATCCCACGTTAAATTATGGTCAACGTGTATGCCAAGGTATTTTTCGTCTAAAAACAAAAAAACTCCTGGAACAGATGATATTAATATTGAACTCCTAAAATATATGCCGGACAAAGTGAAGAGTAGATTTTTTAGAAATATTAAATATCTGCTGGAAAACCTGTCAAGTCCCACAAGAATGGAAAAGAGGAAAAGTATATTCTATCGTTAAAAAAGGAAATAGAAATGATTGCCAGAATTATAGACGCAAATGCTTACTAAATACACGTGATAAAATATTTGCAAAGATAATAACTCGCAGATTAAACATAATAAATTAATATATTTTCGGAAGAACAAAATGGATTCCGGGAAAGGACCTTCTTATTCCGACTGCATATTTATAATAGAACAGATCGTCCAGAAAAGAAGAGAATTTAATCTCCCAACGTATATACTATTTATTGATTACGAGAAAGCCTTCGACAGATTAATACAAAGAAAACTTTGGGAGATAATGCATAAAAGAGGCTACCCGGAACATCTAATAATGAGTAATTCAAAGCTTATATTTTGCAACATATATGTCAATTAACAATAGTGATAAACTAATTAAAACAAACCAAGGCGTTAAACAATGCTGCCCAGTCTCCAGCACTATTTAGCATATACTGTATATTGACGATGTCATTAACCAATGGCAAGAAAAAATAAATGTAAATTTTAAAATAAATGACAAGGCCTTAAACACCATAGTGTTCGCAGATGACCAAGTAATATTTAGTAAAATAGAAGACGAACTACAAATGGAGGTACACAAATTAAATGAAATAGCTAGTAATTATAATATGAGAATTTCCGAGAAGAAAACAAAAGCGAAGGCGTTCCAAGGGACAAACCACCGTAATAAATAATAAAATAGTAGAACAAGTAAATAATTTTAATTATCTGGGATTTAATGTATCCTATAGTCAAAGGAACGACATTAATATACAATTAAATATATTTTATAGTGTGTGTGGAACAATAAGAAGAACACTGAAAAATAAAACATTAAGAACAACTCAAATAAAATTATATAAAACAATGGCAGTGCCCATGCCTGTGAGAATTGGACACTTACTAGATCAGATAGAAGAACAATAGAGACAACCGAAATGAAATTCTTACGTTCAGTAGCGGGCTACACAACTTTTAGAAAGAAAGAAAAAATATATACAATGAGGCAATTAGAACAGAGCTAAAAATATACAAGGTAAAAACAGAATAAATCATATAAGGAATAACTGGCTAGAACATATAGAAAGAATGCCACTATGGCAGATTACTGCGGATTTTACTCCATTATCAACCTACAGGCAAAAGAAGAGTTGTACGCCCAATTGCTAGATGGAAAGACTCGATCTCTTGATGTGGAAACAGGTCTAAGGCCCAAATCCATGAAGTAGAAGAAGATTATTTTTCGTTTTCGAGCTATGCTGATCATAGACACACAGATACAAATACACACAAACGCAGACATGTCTTTGAAAATAGCGTTTTGTATTCTGGGTGCCTCAAAATTGTAGGCTATTTATGTTGAAAGCGCCACATCTAATTTCGGGATCGAACACAATACTATGGTATCTATGGTAAAGATATAGGAAGATCGTTATTTAATATTATCTCAGTACTACATATATGCGTGAAAGTAAAAACTATTCAAAAATTTAAGTCACAAGTTCATGGATACCGTTCAGTTCGATCAATAACCTTTTATTTTAGTGAGTTCTTTTGATCATTTTTTGCACAGTGTTATAACGCCATCCTTAAGAGGCACCTGTAATCGTTCACGCTTGTTTAATACATAAAATTTACTAAAATATCCTAAAAGTTAAAGTTTAATTAAAATCCTTCTAAAATATATCTTCTGAAAGTTTCATCAACTGCCGTTGTTAATAATTACCGTAAACCATCCCAATGTCCCATTTTATTACTTCTGCAAATTAATAAATTTCATATTTTCCTATTGAGGGTAAATATTATAGAGTAAATTTTAAGGCTTTTTGTCCACCTTATACCCTCAAAATTTTTTTTTATGTAACCATATACCAACAAAGTAATGTTTTGGGATTGCTACGAAAAGATTTTTGCAATATATTTTGCACACACTTTTTTATTTTCTATCTTATTTAAGCTAGATTGGTATAATATATGCGCTAGACAGGTTAAAAAATATTACAGGTAGCCAAAACAATGAATTTACTATGAATTTTTTTTTACCTTTTTCGATTACATTAAATTGCATTTATAAATAACATTTGTTCAGAATGTACAACATTAGTTTAACCTATCAGTAAAATATTAAAATTCTGTCCAATATTTGTCATGTATAATGGAACTTATTTATAATTAAAACCCATACAGAATGGAACAGTCATAATATAACAACATAACCCATGCAGAATGGAATAGTCATAATATAAAAAACAACAAACACATATAGCTAGATTTCCCTATAATCTGTACTTATGGTAATTCTTATTTATGTGTAAAAGTCCTAGAGGAACTTCCTATTTATGTAATAGGTTTCGTAACAACAGATTATATTTATAATTGGACCAATCGCACAATTCTTGCCAACATTTCTATGAACATTAATTTAATTTTGACTGAAGAGAATCAACATACAGATATACGACATCTACTATTGTACTTATAGTTAATGAGTATTTATATACAGAAATTACGAAACCTATTAGATAAATAGGAAGTTCCTCTAGGACTTTTACAGATAAATAAGAACTACCATAAGTACAGATTATAGGGAAATCTAGCTATATGTGTTTGTTGTTTTTTATATTATGACTATTCCATTCTGCATGGGTTATGTTGTTATATTATGACTGTTCCATTCTGTATGGGTTTTAATTATAAATAAGTTCCATTATACATGACAAATATTTAACTGAATTTTAATATTTTACTGATGGGTTAAACTAATGTTGTACATTCTGAACAAATGTTATTTATAAATGCAATTTAATGTAATCGAAAAAGGTAAAAAAAAATTCATAGTAAATTCATTGTTTTGGCTACCTGTAATATGTTTTAACCTGTCTACCGCATATATTATACCAATCTAGCTTAAATAAGATAGAAAATAAAAAAGTGTGTGCAAAATATATTGCAAAAATCTTTTCGTAGCAATCCCAAAACATTACTTTGTTGGTATATGGTTACATAAAAAACAATTGAGGGTATAAGGTGGACAAAAAGCCTTAAAATTTACTCTACTTTTACAAAGTTGACGAGTCTTCCACACTGACAAGCAGGTGTACAAAACATCTGTGACCTAATTCGTAAAAATTTCACAATGTAAAATAATAATATAATTGTAGGTTAGTAATTCCACCATAATTACATAAATAATTACACCAATACTATTCTAAATTTTAAATTTGAAAAGTTATTCAACAACAAAACATAATGAAGCCAAAACAAAGTAAAATGAAAAGTTGACAAAAAAATACTGGCATCACATTTAAATTAATATTTATTATTATAAAACGATATAACTTATGATGTCCTTTTCTATAATAAAAATCTTGATTACATAGTATATAGTAGCTCATAGTGCTCACCAACTAATTGCTTGAATTCTTAAACCTCCAGTAACATTCATACTTGTACAACCCTGCATAACGCTGGGAAGAACATAAAAACCAGTGAACATAAAGTTGTCTAATTTGTAGCGGAAACTTTCTTGGGTTCAGAGGGTGTTGGTTTTTCCTTGTACGAGTATATCTGGAATGTTAAATTACTTGTATATATTCTTCCTAATGCCACCATTACACCCGTTTTCCATTTACGGAACAGTGTATAAATAACATAAACTTTAATCTTCAGCATTCATCCGTGTGAGAAAATATCTAAGTCCTTACAGTACTGGGAATTCTTATACTTTGCTTCTGTAAACACAGACAATGAATGTCATCTGTGTAGTACTAGATATTACAGCAACATAACAAGTTAAAGTAAACAGTAGCAGCAATCATATTTTATTTATAATATTCAGAATAAATATAGCAGTAAGAATAACACCAGCGCAAAAACAAGAAAGCAACACTCGGCAACTTTCTTTCCCGTTAACACGATTCTTAAATTTTTTACCTGCTTCTATCTGCGTAATGAAAGACGTGTATGCAGGAATTTAAAAATGTAAGGTACAAGTTTTCAGCTTTTCATTTTCTCAGTAGGCTATAAATGATCTCAGTTGAATTTTAGTGACCTAAATCAATATCGTTGATTTAGAAACTATTAGCTCATTGGCTTTTGAAAAGTTTTATAAATAAAGAGAAAAGAAATCACCGCGTTCATCATATTTTATAATATTCAGGAATACAAAAGGGAGCTTTCCGTGTATTCTTTGAGGAAATTCAAGGTGACCACAGAAGCGTTTAAAGTTACTTTCTAAGGACAGATTAGGCCTACTCGTTTGAATAACTTAAAAAAAAATAAACATGGATTGGATCGGTTTTATCACACAATGCAGAATGATTTTGAGACTGTGTTGTGGTTTTAATTTTCGAAAACACTGTCCATGTTACAATTATATGTACACAGAACTGTTGTTCCCTTGTGTGTATCGAGATACACAAACTATTTTAGCTTTTTCACAGACTCAAAACGTCCAATAAGTTTTCCTTTAAAAACTCCGTATAGAATTACTGGTTACAATGTGATACTTTACCAGAGTTTGAAAGTAAGCGTTTACAATAATGATAAAGTTGACTTTCTTTAATAAATTGTAGGAATCATTAAAAAATGACTATATGAAACTTCCAACGTTTTGTATAATTTTAAAGCAGTCTAGTCAGCTGACAGCTTACTCGGATGTGAGCGCTAACGATCTTCTAATGAAATAACAAATGAACATATCCCGTTGCTGGGAGCTTATCTTATGCTCACTGAAGGCAACTTTATGATAAATGAAAGACAGGCCTATTACAATGTAAAAATGCTGGTGTTGTTCGTTTCAAATTGAGATTGAAATACAGGATGATGACGACCCATGGCGCTCAAATTTTAGAAAAGAAAGAGGCCATAAACAAGTTATTTGAGAATAGAAATTTAAGTTGCGTGTTGTGTTTGAGCTAAAGTTTAATTATGGAGTTTGGACGCCTATGAACATAAATATCCCTTAGGCCTATAAACAAGGCCCTTGACCAACTAAGGCAGTGGTTTAAACACGCGGTTCGTGGCTGCATTTTTGGTGGCCTGCAAACAAATACTTATTTTAATTACAATGCCAATATTGACAATTTCGTGACAAAGAAATAGTGTCAGCTCACAGATTAAATTCAAGAATGTTAAGTAATCGCTACAGATATTGTAATATATTTGATGCATGTGTTTCGAAAGTATCGTGTTGTTATTAATTAATAAATAAATGCGGCACGCCATTCATTCACCAAAGAGAAAATGGCCCGTTAATTTAAAAAGGTTGAAGACCACTGATCTCTGGGATTTGCAATTCTAACCTTTTCAGTGATAATGACATTTAAATATGCTACTTGCAACAATTTTTAAAACAGAGATAGCATATAAGACTAATAGAGTAATGCTTTCTTTAAAATGCGAGGATCTTTGTCCTTGTTAAGTTCATTATACATAGCGACAAGCTATTATATGGAAATTTCCCGCATTGATTTGAAACTTAGAGTCCACTGATGGGGTTTTTAGTTGACTTGACTTCTGGCAGTGTTCCACAACATCTGATACGCATCAGGCAGTCCAATAAGCTGAAGATAGCTTATTCATGAGCTGAAATGGGTCCCTAGACACAATACAATACCTTGAAGATTTGCCATTACAAACATAAGAGCAGCATAACTTCAGGCCTAAACGAGTGTCAACAGAACATCAAGAATAGTGAAATCTGAATATGTGAGTAAATAAATCTGAGTTGAAATTATTGAACTTCAAAGAATTATAGACTTGTATTTTAAATTAGTTAGGATGATATTACGCTTTTTATGAATATTTTATATGGACAAAGTGTATATATTGGATAACTCATACTGATTTTGAAACTGAAATACATGTTACTAATCACATAGATAAAAATAAGATAGGCCATAAAATAATTGAGGTTACCTTAGGAAACTATTCATATTAAACAGTTATTCAATAATATTTTATGTACTGTGCAGTGTTTTACGAAGTATACGGAAATATTGTAAAATTTTTAAATTCATAATAGCTGCTATAGTATCTCACATTGTATTATCAAAATAAATGTAAGTAAAGGCAAATCTACAAAGGCATTATCATTAAATTGGGGGTATAATGTGGATATTTACAATATGTTATAATTAGGGCCCGGGGGTTTAGCCATAAAAATTACATGAGGTTAGTGGTGACTGGGTTATAGCTAAACGCTACCTATCTTGTAAACATGAGGAAGGGGTGACTCGTCTTCAGTGACGCACTTAATACGTATATCCAAGTTCAAGGGCATGTGGTAGAGACAGTGTAGCTAGTCTAGTGAAATGATGGGCACAGCGTCATAGAATACTTTGCACATTTAATCGCAACCCATGCAGCACGATATGTATAATATACGTATGTTTTAGAGCTACATTTATATCATACGTTTGGTCAAATTCAAAACGTAAATTATACGTATATTTTATATCCAATATATACATGTATAAAAACTGTTGTAATTTAATCCTGCTTTAGGTTCATAATATATCAAAATTAAGTTACTGTTACATAAGCAATTTATTATAAAACAAAATAGAATTTATTGTTCATTTTCTAATATCAAAATAACGTACAAAAAATTGGCAACTGTACATAAATTTTACGTCTAGAATTTGACATTGTAAACACACCTGTTTATTGTGTTTTACTCTAGTAAATCGATTTGGTTAAATATAGGGAACGCAATACAATTTACTCACGCTAATCAGTAATTAATAAAACAAATGGTTTAAAATGATTACATCCGTAAATTCAGTAGGACTATTTTTCTGACTTCTTTGGTAAGCTTGCGCTGCGTCGGAACTCAGAAGAACACCAACGGTCGCATGGGGTTATAAGTTTTGTTTGTTCTTTGTTAACTTATTTCCAGTGCAGAAGAATAATTATACGTTTTGTTTGTTCTTTGTTGATTGATGCCCAGTGCAGAAGAATAATTGTGGACCCTAGAACACAAGGGGTCTAAGTGACATTTTTCTCATTCTGAGTAAATTACAGTTAAAGTTTGAAGAAGTATTTTTATGTGGAATTGAAAAAATAATTTTATTTTTTTATTCTAAAATTTCAATCAGGTCTTTGATTTTCAATATCAGTTGTAACTTTTTTTAGTACTTTTAGTTTTAGGTATTTTATAATTTTTTTTTTAAACTCATGTTTGCACTTAGACCCCTTGACTTTCAAAAAAGCATCACTTAGTTCCCATCATAGGATACAAATTGGTTTTATTGATACAAAAGTATGAAAGAAGGAACACACTTTAACAATGTTATTGTTAATTGAAAACTTTTTCTAAGTAACACAATCTAATCAGCGTCAATGTCATAAAAGTTGTCTGGTTCACATTCCTCTCCTTCTTCAACTACTGGTGTTGCTTCCATGGTTCCACTATGTGGCAGGTCAATATAGAATTGATGGTAGATAGGAGGGACAAACTGGAGAAGTTCCATAAGATTTTCATATGTTTTCTTCTTAAGTTTAGGTTTTATTCCTGCTGGCTGAAGAACTGGAAGTTGAGTAGGAAGCCTACCTGATCCGGGTGCCACCATTGATAATTCATTGAATGGCTCAGTACTTCCTGATGTATTCTTGTAAAAGAGGGTTGTTGGACACGACTTTTTTAAATGAACTTGCATTCCTCGGTTTACTATTACATTTTAATTTTCGTATCTATTAATCATTATTTTATTTTAAAATGCTAAAAGGTTAAATAATATCAAAGTTTTTAGTATTTACTTACCTGAATCAGAAAGGTTGGCACTGTCACCATTGATGGAGTTTTGCATTGAAGATCCAAGCTCTTGGTTATCCATTTTCAGTAGTCACAATGCAAGTTTGGTTAGATGTAAAGGGATCCAAGTGGCACCTAGACCCCTTGCACTCCAAGTAATGAACTACATTTGCTAGTTGGTATAGGGGCTCTCCACTAGGGAGCAGCACCTGTCAATAAATCCACTTGAATCTCTTTACCACTCAAAAGAATGGCATTTTTACTACCATATTTCGTATCTAACTCAATTTAAAAAAAAATGTCACTTAGACCCCTTGTCTTCTAGGGTCCACAATTATAATTTGGAAAGGAGGTAAACTCTAATGAAATAAAACCCTTGTTTTTTTTTAGATCGAGTGAAAAATGCCTAAGCAAAAACCATACAAACAATTAGCACATCAGAGTAAACAGCATAAAAACAGAAATATTATCCTATAATATACTCATGGATGAGGCTAGGGCTCGATCTTGGGCTGTGACGCCATAGTATTAGTAGTAATATACTCATGAAGTCAAACATTGGGAGACACTGAGACACATATAAACTATTATTTTTCTCCTTTTATAATGATTAATGTAAATATTAAAGAAACATGAACTTATAATAATTATTATTGTTATTGTAATGAATTAGGTTTTATCAGATTCCAAAACTGCTAAGGCTCGCACTCTTAATTTATTAAAGCCAAATACCACTCACTCACTCACTCACTGATCATGAGATCTCAGTGATCAAAGATACGTACTATAAACTGTTCTGAACTCTGACCTCTGGTCTCCATCCCTTTAACTTAACTTTAAAGTTACCATGCTGGTAAAGAAACATTAACAGTACAAAATTAATTATGTACTATACAAAAGGATAATGTAACAATACCCCTGTCGCATCAAACCTGCACATACTCGGCGAGATTCCAATGAAAACAATATACCTCACTACCACATGAGGCAACTCTGTAAAATAGGTTATGAAGGTGAGGGGCAAATGAGAGGTGCACCTCATGTTATGCTCAGACACAGTTTCATTCTTTTACCCTAACCTAACTCGGAAGCATGAAGTTAATCTTGTATAAAATGCTAATCAATTACAGATAGATCTTGTGGCAGCTTAAACATCACCACTAATCTTAGTATTAATGTATGCTTATATAAATTCTGTTGCGCTCTGACATACAACATTGTTTACCCCCAAGCATGATGGGAGGGATTTTCTGCATTAACTTTTAGAAGATAGTCTTGTGTAACATATGTTGTGGCAGATTAAAAACCATCACTTGCATAATATTAATTTATGCTCTAATGGTGATAAATTATTTCCAGTTATTTATTGATACTTTCTTAATGTTTCAGGTGTTCTGAGTAATGCTCCTCATAAGGACACCTTCACGTACAAGGTCTTTGAATTCCGTTTAAGGGAATGGTTTCACCAGGCAAAGACAAAAGTAAATGGTAAAAAAAGAGAAATGAGATCAATAACATTGTAGCAAGATTGAGCTCGGAATTATACACACTTACTTCACTATTATCATGTATGATAATTTCAATGGGTCTTCCCATCACCATTAGCTGATGTGTTTGTTTTCAATTCAACTCAATTCCTTTATTTACCATGTAAAATATTTGCCAATGAAAGGTAAATACTGCTTCTGCTATAGTTTTACACTTTTGGAAACCAAACTGTTCTTTGAAAAGGATATTGTTTTTTACTATGAATGATAAGAGCCTTTTATACATTACTTTTCTAACATTTTTGAGAAAACTGGTAATAGTGAGATAGGTCTATAAATTTCGATGTTACTCGAGTCACCTTTTTCAATACAGGGCAAACTTTTGCTGTTTTGTATATTTATTTGTATTTTCTTTAAGCTTTTTGTAATCTGTTAAGAATAAAATATTGTAATACATATTGTTATGGTACTCTTATTTAATTTCTTACCTACAATCTGTATTAAATGCAATGTTGGGGTCTTTTTTGTCAATAATTATTCACAGCTAGCTTGTTTTTAGTAATCCTAAATACGCTACCGCTTCAAAATGCAAAAACAATATGGGAGATGCAATTTTAGAAACATTGTTTACATAAATTATACAGGGACATTCTTTCTCAGCACCTCGCGTAACTGGCTGTCGCACGCACTGCACCTCATGCTGCAACTGCCAATGCATGGATTCTTCATGCCCCCCTGCATTAACCAGAGTCTCAGAATTTGTACTTGCTATGCTCATATAGAAGATGCTGTAATTGTTCCAAATTTGCTGTCACAAACAGTACTATAGCGGTGTTTATGTGGCTGGCAGAGCGGAGTGTGTTTGTACTGTTATGTTATGACCAGGCTTTAAAACTTAGTGCCCGAACCCACAGAGGGAGTTGATTCCGGTTACCAACAACCTGAGTATAGGGGGTGGAGGGTGATTGCGTAGGCTGATAAGCAGGCTTTAAAACTTAGTGCCCGAACCCACAGAGGGAGATGATTCCAGTTACCAACAACCTGAGTATAGGGGGTGGGGGCGATTGCGTAGGCTGATAAGACAGTCATTCATAGTAGTACTGAGAAGTCAATGCGCTCGTAGTACGATGCCTCTCAAATTGGTCAACAGTGTACCTTGTCATTATGCGTGTTTATAAATTTTTAATACGTGTTCGGAATACCGAAAGTAAAGTATTCTAAAACGCAAACATATATTGAAACATTTGGGAGGGACTATTACACACAAACAGGAGAACATATCGTTTTGCATGCTTGTAATGTGAGTTTAGAGAATGAGAAGTTATTTTGTGGTCTTCCTATACCTGTAATCCGCTTTGTTTACTATCACGTGAACTAGCATATGGTAGCTAGCGCATACGCCGAGCAAAGTCTGTACAGTACAGTTGCTGTTAACATATTCGATCGGGCACTAAGTTTTAAAGCCTGCTGATAAGACAGTCATTGATAGTAGTACCGAGAAGTGAATGCTTTCGTAGTACGGTGCCTCTCAAATTGGTCAACAGTGTACCTTGTCATTGTGCGTGTTTAAATTTATAATACGTGTTCGGCATGCCGAAAGTAAAGTGTTCTAAAACGCAAACATATGTTGAAACATTTGGGAGGGACTATTATACACAAACAGGAGAAAGTGTCGTTTTGCATGCTTGTAATGTGAGTTTAGATAATGAGAAGTTATTTTGTGGTCTTCCTATATCTGTATTCCGGTTTGTTTACTATCACGTGAACTAGCATATGGTAGCTAGGGCATACACCGAGCAAAGTCTGTACAGTACGGTTGCTGTTAACATATTCGATCGGGCACTAAGTTTTAAAGCCCGGTTATGACTATGAGGCTCTCAGTGCTGGGTTTGTCTGTATAACGTGAAGTCCAGTCCGTAACTCTGTGATATTTCAGTGTAATATTTATTTGTAGGCCTATACTGTGTTGTGTAATGCCCAGAGAACAATATCCTTTGCGGGAATACGACGTATATACACTTCACGTACATGAGGACGAAGTCATGTGCTAGAACAAAAAAAAATTCATAAGAAGTTTTCAGATAGGCCTTATCCGACCGAAGTACCATAAGTCTTGCAAACACATTTAAGGATACAGGTTCTATGAAGGATCCATGTATCCGCCATTGCAGCATGAGGGGCTGTGCACGCGGCTGCCCATTACGCGAGGCGCTGAGAAAGAATGTCCCTGTATATCAAATATACATTTGGTGGATCTCTCATGTATTGATAGTATACGTAAAATGTATGTGAGCAGTGTACATTTTATGAAGCAAAGGTCCTATATACATAAATTATATATACAATATACGTTTGATAGATCATCTTTACATATTTTGTACGTATAGATATTGTACATCAATAGTACGTATGCGATTGTACGTATAATTTATATATATATTAATGTCTGCATTGACATGAAATTGACGTAAACTATACATAACAAAGTGGGACATTTGAGCATATACTATACGTAGATTTTATGTTACCCATATGTCTGATGTACATTACCTACCTGTAGATCTAGGGACAACGTAAGTTTTACATATATTTTACATATGTGTGCTGACTGGGAAATCACCTAAACTAAATATATTTTCTAGTAAAACGAACATAAATATACACAAGATATGCATTCATATTTGGTAACATTATCCACATTAAAAATGAAAAGGCAATTGTCTGTGCATACACTTTGTTGCAGTGAATGAAAATATACAATTTGAAGTTTTCAAAAGAAAAAGATCTTCTATTTTCCTCCAAACAAGATCTGTATTGGGAAAAACTTCTCCCTACTTCGCATGACGTAACGGGGAAAAATTTAAACCAAGTTGGGGTATTAGTGTTTCCTTTGTGTGGGTTAACATCATGGTCTCCTGTAGAATCTTCTAGCATCTCCAAAGGCACAAAGAGTAGAAAATCCTACATTTTTATGGTAGAATGCTTTTTAATTTCTGCTGTGGGCTACCTGTAGAAGTATTCCATCTTCAAGTTGACTCTTAGCTATAGATAATTCCTCCACGAGTTTGATGATAAATAATAGTCACATGCTATTAGAAGAACTTAAGACAATATCACAAGAGAAATTAACTCTATCTCAGAAGCTGAAATAATGTGCTTGAAAAAAAAAGTCCTAAAAGGTGCCAGTGTTATGTGGATGCAAGAGGAGGACATTTCCAATATATCTTGTGATGAGGCACATGGTTATTTCCATTGTAATTTTAACTGTAAACGTGCGAACCTCTATCATTACACCGTTAGCGGCTTTATTTGCGTAGATATTTCACCCGATCACTCGGGAGTTAGAACTGTGTCCGCCGCGACCCAGAAACCCGCATGATTGGCCAACTCTTACGCGAAACGCACTGTAGTTCGTTGCTCTTCCAGCATCGAAAAAAAATGTTCATTGTAAATGTTAACTCTGTTTAAAAATATCATGACAATATGGTTGCACTCGATTACTCATTCCGTCCTGCCTGGATTACACAACCGAAAGTGACTGTTGCCCTGAGTTCTCGATTTAATGAACAACATATTATATTCAGTTACTGTTTTCATCAGAGACAAATATTAGCTCACAGTCAAACAATGTATTTCACATTCAAACCTTCCTATATCTGTACAATAGGTACTACAGACGAAGCACGTGTTTGACCCGACATTCTATCTCGAACTTTCAGCATAAATACATATTTTAAGGTTCCGTGGACCCGAAAGTGCAATTTCATTTTTAACATGGACTTACCGGAAACCCAAATGCACAACATGGCGCCAATGGAGGTTAGAGTGGTGACTACTTTCTCTTATTTTTAAGGGGACTTTACATGAAGATTTTTTTTCTCGCGATTTTATCGAAAACAACTCTTACGATTTTGTTTAAATTTTACACATGGGGTGCTTATACTAAGAGCTCAAACTTTTATTTGAAATTTTTTTCGAAAAAAATTATCTGAAGGGTGGTTATAAGCCACCCACGCTGAATATGTGCTCTTTGCAGTATGGCCTCTTGTTCTGTATCAGAAGGTTAAGTGAGAAAAATGTTTTGTCCATTCTTAAAGCATATTAAGCAGGCTTAAGTACATTAATCTGATTTGATTTGGGTTATGTATCCTTCGGGGATGCGATGTGATGTGATAACGACAATTCTCTTAATTTTTACAACCAGTTTTCATGAAGAGAATGTCATGCACAATAATTATATTTTACTAAGATGCTAACTTTTATTTTGGCAGAGGAAATTATGTTATTTTCACATGAGATTTTTAACCCTCACGAACTTGCGCAACTTGTAAGGGAAGAGGCCCCGCGCGGTGCTTTTGACCCTTCGTCATGGACTATTGCTCTTACATAGCCTACAGGCTGAGGTAGATTTCGAAGTGCTAAATCTCGCCTTATATGAGAGCTATCGAGAAACCAGTTATTGATCTGTACAGTACTCATCAAGAACTTTTCAACGATACCCCATAAGACGTAGTTTCAAAAATTTCGAATTTCCATCCCCCAACCAACCACCCCTACTCGTACCCCCAAAACCCTCGAATCGTTGGTGTCACTGCGAACACCATAAAGAGTACTCTAATTTATTCAAACAAAGTTTCCCTCTATACTTCATAGGGGCCGAGATATAAATTTTTCAAAATTTCAACCCTGTCCCCCGACCCTCCCCTTGGGCCAATTTTGCGCATTAACGAACTTGTCCAAACTATTTGAAATAACATAATAAAATTTGGTTCAAATATCTTCAAAATTACGGCCGCTAGCGTGTAAATATATATATAAAATATCACAATTTTTTTTCAAACGGGCGGTGGTTTCGTACTTAGGGAGGCATGAAACGTAAAGATATGAAAGAATTTTTCGAAAGTCATGACATGGTATCGTTTGCAATAGGTAGATTTTTCTTCGAAATGTACCTAAATGTTAAACATTTTTTTACTACAGTAGGGCCTACATGGAACTGTATTTCAAACCTTGATTGCAGTGTAGAAAATGAAATTTACGATACTTGTAAAAAAAATCAACTATGCCTGAAGTTGGTTTTTTCGCACTTGGTTTTGCTTTACAAACTACCAATATTTCCTTTCATAAAATGGCGGTAATTGAGATCTAGTTATTGTCCGCGAGAAAACATTTCAAATAGACATACAAGTGTAAGCTTCTCTTACCCTCTCCCTCTCTCTCTCACACACACACAGCTGCTGTTAAAACCCTCTCATAAAACCTGATTTCTTTGAGGAGGGAAACAGTTTCAAGTCTTCACTATTAGTCGCGCTACGGTCAAATTGACAGACTCTTATTATTTTTATTTTGTAGTCTTTCTGCACAACGCAGATTGCCTTGCAGACAAAGAATATCTTTCAACAAAGTATACACAAAAATTACAAGCTTTCAGTAAGATCATAAACATAATGACAGGAAAATTCAAATAATCAGTAGTAAAAACCATTAAACTTGAAAAAAAAGGAAATCTGTCCAGCTTAATTGTTGTTATTGAACAGGTGGTTTCTTAAGATTTGGATGGATCCCTTAAGTGATAATAACGCCACTTCATTGTACAGATTTTGTGACAATGAGAAACGTTTACAGAAGGAAATAAAGAACTTTGTTATTGATCCCCTACTACCAACCATTAGTCCAATGACTTCAACATTTTTCAAATCATATTTGTTCTTGAAGTACTCAATGGTTGGTTCGTATATCTTCTTTTTTTCATTATCAACCGCTGCAGGTTGATCTTCTTCAGTCTCAAAGCGGACTGTAGGGTCTACTATTAAACCAGTTGATCGGTTTTTGTCCATTGCAATGATGTCTGCTCTTCGTGTTCCTCCATCCATGGCAATGCAGTGCACCTCCTCGTAAACGTCATAATTCTGCAGTTTCAAGGCAGCCGCTATCTAGCTCCTTATTTGATGATGGCGAGTGTTCCTTAGAAGCTCCCCATGATGACAAAAGCCTAGAACGTGTGCCAAAGTTTCTACCTCACTGCAGTGCCTACAGTGGTTGCCGTTCTGGAGGGCACGTACTGGAGCAACATTTGCTTGCAACTTAATAGCATCTCGCCACTCGGAACTAGTTAGCCCTTTTTGATTTACCAACCATTTGTTGGCTGGAGGGCAATCTTCATATAACTTTACACCTTTGCCATGTGTATGAAGCGAGCACCATTTCTTAAATTCTTGACCCCTTAAAATACCTCTTAGATCAGCAGCTTTTTTTGAGGTTAAGGCTTTTGCATTCTGGGTTATTCCAAGTTCATTAATGCATTGTAACATATCAGCCTTTAGATCCCTAGTTATGTTAATGTATTCATTTTGGGATTTCTCTAAGGATTTACAACAGTTGAACTGCTGTATAATTGACTTGAATCGAATGTTCATATAAGAAAGTAAAAGAAAGCTAGAGGCCAAATTCCAATGCCACCCTGATCTTGAAATTCCAGAAGCCACGTAGGAAGATTGGTAGATTCGTGAGGTCACTGGATATTAAAACTTAAAGTATATTTATATAATTAGTTATCCATGAATTTATCTCATTTTTCAAAATAACCGATTACCAGTATATATTTTTATTTATGAATTCAAGTTTTTAAAAACGTCCCTAGAAACGGGAAAGATTCAACTAAGAGAATGAAGAAGACGACGAAGAAGATGTTTTTCATGAGGGACTTAAGTTTCTGGCAATATTTATAACAAATATCGCTTGACTTCCATAGTGAGCGGTAGACGTATTGCATAACATCCCGAACAAATTTTATTTTTATCAGAATCTTATCTAGCTTAAGTGCTTAACTCAAGGGCCTATTCTCGTATGTTTTGCAAGATTTATACAGGAATAACTGACTTGACGTTATCAAAGTTAGGTTAAAACCAACTATTATGATTAGAATACTCATTGCTTACGCATTGCCTCACAGGTTATATTAATAGCATATCACGTTTATCTAAATACTGCCGAGAATAGAAATATGTTACTGCAAACAGAAACTCCTTTTTGTGGTGTTCAATACCTTCTCTTAACCAACTATTCTATTCAATTTTTCAAGACTAATACCTTAATTACTGATTCTGTAATTAAATCTTGGTTAAGT
Organism: Ectobius pallidus; assembly: GCA_964059195.1. Taxonomy (NCBI): domain Eukaryota; kingdom Metazoa; phylum Arthropoda; class Insecta; order Blattodea; family Ectobiidae; genus Ectobius; species Ectobius pallidus. The sequence goes on from CAXKWD010000005.1 coordinate 77,647,789, forward strand.
TAACACACTAGAATTGAAAATATATTAAATACATTTTGTTCCACAAGATAATAAATTCATAACAACATTCTGCATCAGGTTGCTGTCAATACTATCGAGAAATAAACATCTCACTGCGAATAGATATTGGTGAGAATTCAGTACTCTTAGATCCTCTTCGTGGGGTTCAAATATATTCCTAACTACTGGAGTTGCAAACAAAACAACAAATAGAAATAAAAGTAATGAACTACAATAAGTAAACTGATACGGTGATTCAGTACTTACCTGTAAATATCTTCAGTGACGCGTTGCATATTCTATCACTGCAGTTCACCTTTCACTTCGACACCCATACACCCATACACACCATACACACCATACACACCCTGGAAAACAAAACACATCACCCGTCCGTGGAAACCTGCGCATATCGCGAGGTGGGCCACCGTACATTGCGACTTTGCCGAAGTATTTTACAATGATCTCTCTTTTATATTAAATTTACTCATGACGACAGTAGAAGTGATAGGACAGCAGACCCTTCCCTTTATGCTTGCACGACAGCACAACTGCAACAGAATTCCACTGCATTGTCTCTTAATGCTTTCGCTAGAACATCAACGGACACACTGAACGAAGCGGTTCCGAAAATTGCCACCGGAGATCGCTTCAATATCGCTTTAATTTAAATAAGGGCGGTAATGTGTAGGCTATTTTGTCTTAAGAGGCAATGTGTTTAATCTATTATGAGGCTAGATATCATAATAATTACCTCTAACAATTTTATCACACACACGAATAACGATAAAATATACCGTAAAATCTGAAATATAAAAAATCGACATTTTGTGAATAATAGGGCTTATGGAAGCCATCGTGCTTGTTGCATTAGTCACGTGCGATTTTAAGAAGTTCTATAAGTAATATCGCGTATTTATATCTTTATACTTAGGTCCCATTATAAATCACATCTTTAGAGTGAATACTTAATAGATATTTTTTAGTACCACCTTATACCCTCAATTTCGATTGCCATTAATAAATGTTCCAGGAAAAAATGTATTCTGCCAATATCAGTTGCATGTATGTTTATTAAGTATAATTATAGTGATATTGGCAGAATATATGTTTTCCTGGAACATCTATTAATGGTAATCGAAATTGAGGTTATAAAGTGGAACTCAACAAAATATCTATTACGCACCCTCATTGGAAATTATGAAGTTCTTGAATACTGAATACTTAATATTTCAGATCATTAATCGAAATGGTTGTCGCGTATGTTGAGGAACAGACTTCTAGTGGCAAAGATTCGAGATATATTGGTAAGATTAACGTGAAAAATGTGTTATTAAATTTCTAGGAATTTATAGACTACTACCAGTATTGACTTCTAGTAGTTCTGTGGTGTTTAAATTGCATGGGTTATATGAAAAAACTGGATGTATTGGGTACCACAAAAATTAAATAAATCTAACTCTCAAATCGTTTTCAATATCTTTCTCGCTCTTTCCCTCTCCCCATTAAGAAATACTCCAATGAAGAATTAAATATTAAAATATGAGTTTAATCTTTGCGATGTATCATACTCATCGATTTCCTATATCATTTCGTTGTACCGTTAGTTTAGCATTGTTGAAATATAATTTACAATTCTCTCTATTGCAGTGGTTCCCAAAGTGGGGTCCGCGATGGTGTTTCAGGTGGTTTAAGAAGAAATAGGATATCCAGTAATTTTGAAGTGCTTAACTGTGTTCCCCACTGCTTATCTACGTGAAACAGCATTCTCCCACCTCACGTACTTGAAATCAAAGTTGAGAAATAAACATGAAGTTGAAAGTGACTTAATATTGAAATTATCAGACATTAAACCTAACATTGCAGAACTAATTAATCAAAAGCAGCTTCACTGTTCACATTAAGGAGTAAACTCTGTTTGTTACTATTGATATTGTTATTTTGTTTATTGCATCTCTTCTTATAAAATTCAACGGCCCTAAATAGCGTGCTCACTCGCTCGCCCACTTCGTGAAACATCGGGTATTCTCGGCGATGTTCGTCTCTCGCAGTCTAAACTTTCACGAAGAGTACAAAATTAGGAAAACCGTTTCTTTATTATATAAGGCCTAAGTGAAATGAACACAATGAACAAATATTCTAATTTTATTTTTACTTACAATTTTCATAGCTCTGAACCACAAACATTTTTAATAATCTGCCAGTGTAAATTTCTTAAATATCCTGGAGTCAATTGATAATGGCGGGCGAAGCCGCGTTCAGTATCGCGGACAATAAAAATCCAAACAAAATAACTCCTTCCCCTGAAAAATTATATAATTTTTGAAAATTACACTGAATTTATCAAATAAAATTCACATCATATTCATCTGTCAACAAACAGTTGAGAAACAATACGTATTATCAGTGTTAACAAGTCGCTTAGGAACTGCATAATCGAATCTGAGATCGTTTTCCCAGGCGGAGCTTTCATATCGTGGAATGTACTGTAAAGCCGGAATTTTAGCAGTTCCATTAATTATTTATTAATGGCTTAGTTTATGAATGATTCGCGTGCAAGTGTTAATAAATAAAATGTTTTAATAATTATTATACTCTTAATTTTTAATTTTTCAACTAATTATCGTGGGCGAAGCCGCGGGCACCTGCTAGTTTAATACATTTGAATCAAAGTATCTATTTAGTTTTTTATTTCAAAACCCAGAGGGGGTCCGCGAAATTTTAATTTGTTTCAAGGGGTCCGCGGACTGAAAAGTTTGGGAACCACTGCTCTATTGGATAGTAATTTCTATGATTTGGATGGAATGTCCATTTAACTTATATGCTTATTTTAATGTGACTTACAATCAAAATTAGACAGAAATGTAATAACAAAACAATATTGGTGATGATGGTGGTGAAGATGTTTGCGGCGACAATGGCGTTAGGGATGGCATTACGAGTTGATGTGGAAGCTAAGAGCCATATTTTCTTTAATGTGAAACAAACTAGAAATTGTCAGGAAAAGTAAGAGATGGGGCACAAGTCATGGCAACTTTATTTTTTGAAAATTTGGGTACATTTTGAAATTTCGAAATGTACAAATGAAAGGGCACCTATGGAATATATGATGGATATTATGGGTACCAGATGTAGGATGGAATATGGAGTACACACACATCTCTGTGCGTATAAAATGCATCTGTCATTGTGAAGAATGGATGTGATAAAATACGAACAGTGTTCTTACGTCTGAGCGAAAATGCCAGAGAATGCTACAGAGAGCTGGTGGAAACTTTGGGAATAAGGACCTTCACTACAGAATATCCTGCCCTTTAGTTGCAATGACTAATACCCAGAGCCGGATTTAAGAGTAAGCCTCCTACAGGCTAAAGTCCATTTGTCACCCCCTCTATAGTTCATATTTGCTTAATACGACAAAGAGTTCATTGGTGTTTTCATCTTTTTTAAACATAAAGTTCATTTAGTTTCAATAAAACTACAGTTTTAATGGTTTACATAATAAATTATATAATCAAATTAGTTATCTACTTTTTTACCTTATTTCTTTTAAGATTTGTTAAAAAATGAAATAGGTTTCGAAATTAATTATTTAATTTGTTCTGGGAGATCAATGATCACTATTTTAAATATATTTTTTATATTTTAATGCTAATGACTATCTTTTGCGTATTTGAAGAACTGTGTTCAATTTGAATTAAGTTGTCCTACACGGTGAAATGAAATTACACAAAATGTAGTTAATTACTGATTTATTTGTTGAAAAATATACAAACTTCTCTAAAACAACACACCCCACGTAATCTTCATGTTCAAATTTACATAGCTTTCTTACGAGATTTATTAGTGGCAAACTCGTTAATAATGTCCTCATATGAAAGTGTTTTTGTTGTATTTGCCTCATACAATGTAATGGAAGTGAGTTTAACCGTATTTAAAAAATACTAATTCGCAGATAGTTCTTAACTCTTGTAACATGTATTCTTAAATTCGTACGGAAAATATTATGAACGTCTGAAATACTTCATTTTAACTTCTGAATAAATTGCCAAACTGCCGCCCCTGAAAATTTGCCGCTCTAGGCTGCAGCCTACTTAGCCTATTTAGAAATACGGCCCTGCTAATACCCCCTCCTTCTTGTTAAAGTTTCAAATGATAGCGTATTTCGTTTTCTGTGCACGATTCTACATTTTCAGGTAGAAACTCCATTTGTTAGTCGTGATTTCTTGGGGGAGGCTTGAACTGATAGATGTATGAGTGCATTTCCCAACTTTGGAAGCATTTATCCGGAAGCTCTTTTCTCATTATTCAAGGACCATTTGTCTAATTCCATCAACATTTTGTACAGTTGTCTATTATAATCTTTGCCTTATATATCTTATATATCTTTAAATGGTAAAGCCCAAAGGTTAAGATTTGTCATAGAATAATAAAATATTACAACGCATACTTAAATACCAAAATTTGAACACCGAGAATACTATCTCGGATTGAAGGTAAAAATTGTAATTGGCAATAACATCCACAGTACTTTCGGTGTTGTGATTAATAATGGACGGTATTCTTTTTAAAGAAAATTCGGAAAGTAAATTAAGTACCTCATATACCTCATATAGCAAATTATTAAATATGTATTAGGTACATCATTAAAGTTATTAAGTGGAACAAGCCTGCAAAATTTTATGGCAATCACTTTAGTCACAGCCAAATAATTCAAGATTTCGTAAAAAATGGGTTCGAGACTTAAATGTTTGGGTCGTGTCAAATCTATGCTGGGCCTGTGCAGACTGTTAGGTGTACCCAGGTTTGATCTACATTTATGTGTGATTAATCTTCACCAATAGTAAATTATTTACCACATGATAGCTAGGTCTACAACGTAGAAAATAATCCTGGCAGTTTTCGGTACTCACGAGACTGTAGTGGGAGGGGCAGGCAGTCCGTTAGGCCAGGTTAGACTAGTCCTCTTCCTTTTCCGTCAGTGAATCCAACTCAGCGCTGTGTCGGTAAGAGAATCCGTTTGAACAAGAGTCATCTCCAGCACTCGGAAACTCGAAGTGTAACATGTGTTGATTAGGAGGAGAACCGCAAAGCCAGAGTTCTGAAGCACTACTGACCCATTACTAGCATCATGCGCAGCAACACATAGCCTATGGTTCCGCGTATTTCTTTTCAAGGTTATAATTTTTTTTAAATATTTATGGTACCCTGTGTGTGCTGTTACAATGAACCTATCACTGGACGAACCTATTATTTGTCTTGGAAGGAAACATATTTCCATAATTCATTATATGTTTACTAGAAGTAGATGAGACGAAAGAAAGGGACTCGAGTAGTATTTATCTGTTAAACAATGGGACCCTGAAACGACGTTATCCATTCCTTTCATTTAACCACTACATTCAATAATACTGTTATATTGGGGAAGTAATGTGCAGTTACTTTAATGGTTTTTAAAGGACTAAAATGTTTCGGGCATGTATTGCAAGAGTTCAGCGATTTTTCCAGACTCATTTTCAAGGTTCAAAAGAATATAGTGCTGATACTAGTATGCAAGAACATAAAATGTTTCGGGCATGTATTGCAAGAGTTCAGAGATTTTTTCCAGACTTATTTCTCAGGTTCAAAAGAATATAGTGCTGCTACTAGTATGCAAGAACAAGTCGAAATTTTGAAGTGAAACTTCTTTAGGCGCGCTAGGAGTAAATCGAGAGCTAACCCAAAGTTGCGTTACGGTCTAGCGTTACGAACAAAATCGTCACGAAAGTAGTGGTGTAAGTAGCATGCATAGAATTTTTATCGAAAGAGTGGGGCCACGGGAGCGCGCGGGGGAAGGTATCAGGCATTGAGTGGGGGGCTATTACTGCTTCGAGCTAGTGGCGTGGTGAGCCCTCACCATTATAGAAGGCTCTACTCGTTGCGAGAGTATAGTTTACACGTCACTAACGTTTTCAGAAACTTAACCAAAGCATCCCGTTCATGTAAACAAACACAGTGGCTATGATCAGTGACAGTTTGGGCATTAGTTCATCAAAACTGTATTATTGTTCTATACGTATTCAATTAAAATGCCGAAAAAAGTGTTTATTCAGATTATTTCCTTCTTCCGTTCGATATAATTATATGTATTCCTCTATTTCACTCTCAACGTTGCCAAAGAAGTTTCACTTCTGTCGCGTGGCGTTCCACGCATCCGATTTTTTTCATAACTTACAATGACAAACACTTAATAATACTACATTTAAAGAATGACAAAAATATGCTCCTTAGAATTTAAGAAGAAATATATTTTTGTCCGTCTCATCGTTACTTCTTCTTGTGTTAATTTTCTGAAAGAGACCAAATCCATTGTGAAGTGCAAGGACCAAAATACAACATACAAATTCAGTCAAGGTTAATAATATAGGAGTGTACATACCCAAAGAGAAAAAAATCTTTCAAATTTCAACTAATGCCATAGGCAATGTTCTGCCATACACAACTGAGAGCATGCTCGTTTGTCAAACTTATACCACCGATTCTTTGTCGTAACTCAGATAGTTCCTGTGGCTGTTTTCGCAAGTGGAAGAAAACAAAAAATGAAACATTGAAATCCTCCTCTATTGCTGTCCTGGAAGCAGCATGCCAGTTGATACAGGATGAACTCGTTTTTCGCAATAAACGGACTTAATGTCATCTGTGTGTATGCCCAGTGCTGAAGTTGTAATTTTTTTTTCTAGGAGGAATCCATAAATTAATATGCACGTATTATTTTTCCATTTTATGATAAAACATTAGAGTCAATTACCTTCTTAAATGAATTACATACAAATTATATTACAGTAAATAACCAATAGTCTACAACCAACTTCGTGACGTACGCATTGAATCTACGGCAAGGCAACTGTCGGGACAAGAACAGATAATGATCCTAATAATGATTCTTTATTTTAAAAAAATGGGGTTGCCAAAATATACCCGATTTAAAATGTACTTTTTCCCTCCCTGCGTTTATGCCGGAGCGCTGGGAGGAGATTTTTACTTTGTCGGAGCGCCGTTACGGTCCGTTTCGGCCCAACTTCAGCACCGAGCAAGCCAAAGATGTTGTATGGCATTGCATTTGACAGGAGATTTTCCGGATTTTGGTTAGTTTCGTGCCATGTGGCTAGAGGGGTCAATGTAGGTTCATGTAATCATGAATATAAGAGTTTTTCTTTCCATTCAGGCATAATAAGAAATAAAACAAATTGAAATAAACTTATCATATTGTCATTATCTTAACTCCTTCCTTAATTACAATCCAATAAAGAAATATAAAGATGTAAAACTGTAAAAACCATTTTAAATCAGGGTGCTTATGTTTTCAACCTATAAAAATACATATTTCAGAAATTCACCTCATAACTTTTTTGAGACAATGTAATGGATTAAGATTGTGTCACTGAAGAAGCTATTTGTATGGTCTATTCGGTTATTTTAGGAAGTAAAGATGTCCAGCATCGGAAAACATTCATATTCCGTATAAAGGGTATTTACTACATCGATAGCACCACAAAAAATGACAAGCATTTTATAAACTCATAGTAAAAATACAAAAGTATGAAAATATGTACAAAATATATCCGTTTGAGCACTAAACTTCACTTCACTATTGAAGCCATGTATGTTCTCTGTCAGTTAAAATCTTCTTTCACATATTATCTTCACTCCCAGCAAGATAAAGAATATGATACCAGTACTGGAAATAAAGCAGAAGTATTACAAAGGTTGCTACTAAAATTAATCAGTTAAAACGAAAACGTACTGAAACGGCATTAAAAAAATATATATCTACTATATCCACAGTCGCAAACACGGTACTTTAGACGAAAAAAATTGAAAATATAAATCACCATGTTAAAAAATCAAGTAAGGATTCAAAATAGATTGTGGGATTCAGAAATGAATGACTAATAATGACTACCTATATATGCCTACTACCTTATAAATAAACATTTTAAATGTAAGAACAGTTTTGAAATAATTACTTAATATAAAAATATGTATAGGCCTACCTGGACAACAATTACGAAGAATTTCGGAAGATTGCAGTCCATTTATACATGTGGCAAGAGAAGATAATTTATCACCCTGTAAAAAAGAAACATTATTATGGAATGTAATAAATGAACCAATTATAAACATACATTGCTAAAGTAACCATATGATATATTTTAACTTAAACCAAAAACCTATAGCTTTATTTCCTTTATACAAATAGTAATAAACATCAGCGTAATGTGATCGCGCCAATTTGAAATGCTTTTGCGCTAGAGTGTGTTTGCGCTACAGTGTGATAGTGCCACAATGTTTGGTACTCACTATCCACCAAATCAATAATAATCAATCAATCAACTATCCACCAAAAATCTGGGAAAGAACTTAGGTTGGTACTAGTACTGCCAGCGTGCTCAGTGTCAAATGACAGACGCTTGGCGATACTATATCTAATGCAGGTTGTTTATGCTGTATATACCCACGTACTGCCAGCAGGTTCAATAAATTTTCGCTAGTATAGCGATGGAAGTTGTGGGGGCAAGGGTCTAATAAAAGGCAGAGACTTCCTTGTGAAAGTCAAGCTCAATTCCCTCTTTTATTCCCCGCATCCAGATGTTTTCAAAGTAGCCCATGTTTTGAACACAGTTCAAACAGAAACCTACATGACAGATCCCCCCCCCCCCCGGAAGTTTTAATTCTAAAGTACAAATCCGGTCAACTATCACGAAGAGAGTGTGCTATGTAAAAATAAAATCGTATCTGGATAAACCCAAATACACCGAAGGCTTTAATATTGACGAATTAAACATTTTATGGATAAGTTTTACTATTAAGGTTTTTCTTTATCAAGAACATAATTTTTTAAACCATAGGCCTACCACATTAATATACCATACACCATTTGTGTATATTAGTACGTTACTACTCATTCTTCATAGTAAATGGGACGGAATACTATTCTAACTATGCCAACCTAAATTGAAACACACATATAGTAATGATTGGCGCAAATGCATTGTGGCACGAATGTAGTGTAGCGGGAAAAACACGCTATCTTTTCAGATAACTGGCGCAAACGTATTGCCTCGTTAGACATCAAGAATTTCTTTAGTCTTACTGTAAGGATTCACTAACAAAGAGCATACAAGTTAATAATAATTAGGGATCACAAGTTTATAAAGCGTAAGGGTTTTTATTTTTGTTAATCTCTAAACACCACGCTGGAACCAAAAATACACGAGTTTCAAAGAATAATTAGTTTAAGAAACTGTATCATATACTGATTTTTTTACCATAGTACTAAATTTACAGACAATATTTAAATTTAGGCCTACAGTAAATAAATATTTCAAAATAAAGAGGTTGTAAAGGTGCGTAAACATTTGGTTGCCGAAATTTTCGAGAGCCCCTCGTGAACTGTTTGCTGAAATTATCTCTTCTGTTGCAGCTTTTTCACCATAACCAGAAAGCATTTTGCTGATTTGACAGATTGTTTTGTAACCAAGATTTTTATTTAATACTTCACTAAGCTTATCGAATGCAATTTTAAAACACCATGAGTTTTTGAAGACAGTAGATTTGAAATTTGAAGTATTAATAAATTTCATTGTCCAATGAGGGTAGACTTGTAAGTTTAGTAATAAAATATCCACCTTATACCCTCAGTTTTATAAAGAAACCCACAGTTTTGTCATAAGATTTATTGTTAAAATTAAAATGTTAAAAACAGCTCTTTGGCTTACTTTGGCATTAAAATATTTATTCTCAAATAAAAATAAATAAATAAAAATATTTTGAGAATCGTCAGAAATGAGATGTCTTATTAATTATACACTAATAATTGTCATAAAACCCCAGATGTTCACTGTAGTATACTTAACACTGGTGCTTGCAGTCGTGTCTTGTTGAATAAAATTGATGTTTGCAGTCGGGTCTTGTTGAATAAAAACTGTTGATGAATACAGGATGTTGAAGAAACTTCATGTATTGGAGATTGATAAACACTGAATAATTCTTGATGGATTTTCTTGCCTAATGTTTTGTATGTAGATCATATGTTAAAGTATATGACAAAACCTAGGGCTCTCTTCAGTTTAACGGGATGCATTTCGACTTATAAATAAGTCATCTTCAGCCTATAAATAGAAATATATAAATGCAAACGAGAATAAAACTTTGCCGGAGGAATGTAATTGTAATGTATGAATTTATGATTGCTTACCTATATAGCTGGAATTTGTACTATGTAGCTTAGAGGCTTTCCTGTATTACTATGTCATCTTGAGGTAAGGATATCGTATTTAACCTGGGTGCGTGTGTTCAGATATCAGTTCGTAAAGTGGGTTGTGGTCTATAGGATTTTCGTTTAATGCATAATTCTTATGTTTATAAATTTCCATTGATTCTAATATATTAAGCTTACGTCCCTTATGCTGTTTATGTAAACTTTTCATTGTGTTCTCTATTGTATTGTGTTTGTGGTTATTGTCGATTAAACGTTTAGCGTATGCTGACTTTCCTGTTTTAAGTTTAAAATCTCGGGAGTGCTCTTGGTACCTTTGTTTAAATTGTCTCCAGTTTGGCCTATATATATTTTTTCACATGAATTGCATTTAAGCTTATAAACCCCACTTTCTGTGTATTTGTTTATAGTATTATTTTTTATTTTGTGCAACTTATGTTTCAGATTATTGTTAGCTTTGTTTTATAAAGCTAGAATTATAAATAGATTTACGAATGCAAAGAGGAAGCTAATTAAAACCAATGCTAATATTAAATTTAACAAAACATGTAGAGAATTAAATCTCACACCCAAATATATACAATTAAAAACAAACACACGCAATATCACTGCTAAGAAAACAGTAGAACAAGCTAAAAAACTTTGGTTGACTAATGAAATTAAATTCCTATATAAGAAAAAACAATGTCTGAACAATCAAATATACACATTACACTTAGAAGCTAGCTATATGTTCCAACATGAATGGCCTGGTATTCTAAGAGAAATCTACGACAAACTAGAATATGAAGCTGAAAAAAAATATGCTACTTTGGACAAAAAATTTAAAAAAACTGAAGGAAGACAAAGAAAAATCTAGAATAAATTCAAATAAATCTGAGAAAAATGACAACTTCACAGATACTAATTTCTCCCCTAGAATACTTAATCTCACTAAACTGGAAATCAATGAGGAGGAAACAAATACCCTACAACTAGGTTACAAGCACAACTTCACACCTAAAACTAAGGTAGCCTTACAGACTAACGTTATTGACGCAGAAATAGCTGTTTTCCTCCTGCCTCCCGAACAACAGAATAACACGAGAAACAAAATAGCTACTAAAATTAAAGAAATACACGCGCAACATCCTAAACAGAATAACTCAAACGAATTGAATACTCTTAAAAAACTTAATGATAAATTACAAGAGAACAATATTACACACACGAAAGCCGATAAAGGCAATACCATAGTATTAATTGATAATGACGTGTATATATATAAGACACTAGAATTTATTGCAAACAATAATATAGAAAGAATGGCTATAGACCCTACAGATAAGTTCCAAGAACAAATAAAAAAAGTTATGAAATAATCTTTTCTCATTCTAAGTGAAAACGATCAGAAATATAACACTAACATGAACCCCAAACCTCCTGTACTCAGATCACAAAATAAAACACATAACAGAATAATCCAATCACACCAGTCGTAAATTTTAAAAGTGCTCCATCATATAAAATCTCAAAAAACTTGGCCAATATTTTAAAAAACAAACTGAAACTACAGAACAAATACACAATAAAGAACTCCATAGAGCTGGTAAACAAAATGAAACATATTAACATACACAAAGATGAAATACTTATATCGCTGGACATAAAAACTTATATACCAACATACCCATAGAAGAAACAATACAAATAATAGAAAATAATTTATATAAACATAAAGAAAACCCACTAATAACTGACCAGGTAATAAAACTTACCACAGTTGTCCTTCACCAAAATTATTTTATATTTAATAATGAAATATACAAACAAAAAGATGGCTTGGCCATGGGCTCGCCACTTTCTGGTATTATTGCAGAAATCTTCCTACAGAATTTAAAGAAGGCATAATAGAAGAACTTATTAATGAACACAATATAAAATTCTTCCAAAGATACGTAGATGAAATCATTTTAATTTGTAAAAACTCGGATATCAACAAAATAATAACTTATTTTAATAATATAAATCCACACCTAACCTTCACTTATGAAAAAGAACAAAATAAAACCCTAAATTACTTAGATATAAGCATTAATAGAAACAACAATAAACTAAGTTTTGGGATCTATAGAAAGCCTACCTTCACAGACGTAAATATACACAGTACCTCTAACCACCCACACAGTCATAAAATAGCGGCGTTCCGTAGTATGACATATAGACTCCTAAACATTCCTATGAGCAAGAAACAATACAACAAAGAACTTAATATTATTATACAAATAACATACAATAATGGATATGATAGAAATCTCGTTTTAAATTTGATTAATAAACAGAAGAAGAAAATGAATGAAAATACTACATATAATTCGAAATCAACACCTATAAATAATAATAAGAATAAAAATCACGTCACATTCACATATACAGATAAATCCACGCACCATATTACAAAACTAATCAAAAATCATTTTAATATTTCATATAAAACTAACAATAATCTGAAACATAAGTTGCACAAAATAAGAAATAATACCATAAACAAATACACAGAAAGTAGGGTTTATAAGCTTAAATGCACTTCATGTGAAAAAATATGTATAGGCCAAACTGGACGACAATTTAAACAAAGGTACCAAGAGCACTCCCGAGATTTTAAACTTAAAACAGGAAAGTCAGCATACGCTAAACATTTAATCGACAATAACCACAAACACAATGCAATATAGAACACAATGAAAATTTTACATAAACAGCATAAGGGACGTAAGCTTAATATATTAGAATCAATGGAAATTTATAAACATAAGAATTATGCATTAAACGAAAATCCTATAGACCACAACCCACTTTACGAACTGATATCTGAACACACCCACCCAGGTTAAATACGATATCCTCACCTCAAGATGACATAGTAATACAGAAAAGCCTCTAAGCTACATAGTACAAATTCCAGCTATATAGGTAAGCAATAATAAATTCATACATTACAATTACATTCCTCCGGCAAAGTTTTATCCTCGTTTGCATTTATATATTTCTATTTATTGACTGATTTTTATTTATCCAACATGGCATCAGTTCATTTCATGACTGACCACAGGGGTCCTGAATACGGGTACTGTATGCCTCAGTATTACAATATTAACAATATACAATATAAATAGCATAAGAATGCAATTAGGATTTACTTATTTAAGCGTCTTAACTCAGCTGGAGGAGTATTAATAATCTTCTATTTAAGTGGAATACAAGTGCCTGTGTGGGATACAAAGCGAGTCCTTTATTATCCTCACAAGTATGGTACGCACAAGTTCCATGGATATTTCTAGGGAGAGAAGATAATTCCATGTGAATTTCGGTAAAGTGCCTCTGCTACCAAACAAAAGACCAGTCACTGACCAATGACTCAACTCGATGCCATAACGTAGAGCAAGGTCTAGAAGACATGGTTCGTAAATTGATTTCTTCTCTTCGTCAACTGCAGAAGCCTGGTTCACGTCAATTTCAAATCTTAAGGTAGGATCTAATACCAAAGCTTTTCCATTTCGATGATTTATGGCTACAATATCAGCTCTCCTAGTTGAACCATTTGTCGAGATACAATGAACCTCCTCATAGACATTCCATTTCATCTGTTTTAAAAAAGTGGCTAGAGTAGTTCTCACTTTGTGATGCCTTGTAGTGATAAGAAGTTCGTTTTTGGGGCAGGATCCCAGTACATGTCCTAATGTTTCTATCTCGCTGCAATTAGGATAACGACAGCGGGTTGTACTAGACCTGCCAGGCACAACACGAACTGCAGTGATGTTGCATGACATTTTTAAGGCATTCGTCCATTCTGAGGATGACAATCCATTTCTCTCGCTTACCCAGGAGTTAGCCTTAGGAACATCTGCATAGAGTCTGACCACTTTGCCTCGAAGAGTAAGCGTGCACCATGTGTCAAATGCTTGATTGCGAAGCTCCTCACACGTCGACCTGACCAGTCTTTTGCTTCTGATACATTTATTTTTAATTTTGTAAGTGCTGATGATCTTTCAGTTTCCTGATCTCGTAAAGAGTGAAGATGTTCATCATTTATATTAAGTAGAATCCTGCATATATTATGGTGCTGGATGAATGCTTCCCATGTAGCTCTCATTAGGCTTAGTCCTCGAAACTTTTTCGGTGCATATAACATACTATCTAGGCAATCATGTGGTAGCCCTATAATGACTTTTGCTGCACCCCTGATTATCTTGTCTATATAATTTAAGAACCCATCTCGTAATTTATTAATGGGAGCACACTGCAGAGGATAGGTAAGACTTGGCCAGATGTACTGATTGATGATACAAATCTTTTGGTCTGGCTTGAGCAAATTAGAATCAACTAATCGTGATATATCTGACTGCAAGCTTTTAATGACAGAGGCTTCATCAAAGACAATTTTGTCATTGAAGTCCACTCCAAGATACCTAATACGTTCATGAGGGTCTGTAATAGAGCATATGTCCGAACCATTCATAGTAGTAATTTTACGTGGTGATAGTATACCTTTCTCTATGGATATTAATCTGCTCTTGAGTGGATTCAATATTAGACCCATTGAAAGAAAAAGACTCTCAGCTAAAGTGAAGAGAGATTGAACACCATTGTTATCAGCTGAAATCAGTACTATATCATCAGCAAAAGCAATACAAGAAAGCTTGGTCAAATTAGGATCTGCTGAAAATCCATATTCCTCTGATACTTTATAATCAGTCAGTTCCTTCAGTATGTGATCAATTGCCATGTTGAAAATTATGGGCGAAAGAGGACTACCTTGAGGAACACCTTTCTTAATTCTGATAGGTTTTGTTTTATTAAACCCAACCTCAATCTGTATTTCGTTGTCTACTATGAGATTTATAATTAGCTGACGCAAATTATCTGGCATTTCACATTTTCCTAAAACCCTTTTAATGTGTTCATGTCCAACCGAGTCATAGGCTTTACTCACATCAAGGAAGGCAATAGAGCAGCTTGACTTTCTAGATCTTGACACTTGAAGACACCCGTTTACAAGGGATGTGTTAATGTGTGTTCCTGGTGTGGATATGAAACCTCTCTGATGGCTTGAAAGAGAGAGATAATTACGAAATATTTTGTCCAAAACCCGCTCAATTATCCTTCTTATAACAGAAAATATTGTTATGGGTCTCCAGTTCTTTAGGTCTTTACAATCATCACCCTTATGGATAAGGACAGTTCTAGCCTGCCGAAATTTTGTAGGAACAAAGCCCAACAGAAGCATGGCTGAACCTAGCAATGCTATACATTTTTCTGCTTTTAGGTGTCTCAGAACTCTTACTGTGACTCTGTCAGGTCCAGGAACTGTATCTAATTTAATTCTGAGCAATGCTATGTGAACATCTTTAGCAGTAATCTCTAGCAAATCAGGAAAATCCGATGTAGAATTATGCGAAGAAAGATCAAAAGGAGTCATGTTATTATTTGAGCCAAAAATATTTGTGAAGTATTCTTCAACTTGTCGTAAAGGCACAGTACAAGAAGACTGCATGTCAGATTTCATTACATGACGAACCACTCTCTTTCGGTGATTATAAAAATTGTACTGAGCCAAATCATACATATATTTTTCTCGTCGCTGTTCCTTCTCTCTTTTAGACCGTTTCACTGGATTTGTTGTATCGGAATACGTATATCGTTTGTTAGCTTTACCCTCCTTACGTAGCTTGAAATACTTAACAGCAGGGTGTTCAGGTCCAGGTAGCTTTGAGATGATGAAACCAGGAATTCTATAAAGCCATTGGTAACATTGTCGAGACCCTCGCAATCTTGATCAACTATAATTTTTTTGAATTTATCTTCCCATGATGACATCAATTTTCCAATATATGAGTCCCCAGTGGTAGTAATAGAATCTGATGGCTCATCTGGTTTTTCTGAGATTTCAGGTTTAGATACAGCACAGTCTTGTATGTAGGTACCAACAATAGACCGACTGTGTTCAGTAGGATGGGATTGCTTATATGAATATTGACTGAATGCTTTCCACAGTACTTACATATTTGCATTGGAAGACAAAGTTCATTATTCCCAGGATCAGAAAGATTTGTGCTATTGAGCTCATTGTCAGCTGGTCAACTGAAACATCTTGGGAGGAACTGTGAGTCCTAGCAATATGTATATTTAATCCCCTTTTGGAAAATTCTTTCCCACATAGATTGCATGTCAGGAGTACAGAAGGCTCACCAAATGAAGTAGATGGTCCAACATTATCACAGCTCATAGCTCACTTATTTATAAGTCGAAATGCATCCCGTTAAACTGAAGACAGCCCTAGGTTTTGTCATATACTTTAACATATGATCTACATACAAAACATTAGGCAAGAAAATCCATCAAGAATTATTCAGTGTTTATCAATCTCCAATACATGAAGTTTCTTCAACATCCTGTATTCATCAACAGTTTTTATTCAACAAGACCTGACTGCAAACATCAGTTTTATTCAACAAGACACGACTGCAAGCACCAGTGTTAAGTATACTACAGTGAACATCTGGGGTTTTATGACAATTATTAGTGTATAATTAATAAGACATCTCATTTCTGACGATTCTCAAAATATTTTTATTTATTTATTTTTATTTGAGAATAAATATTTTAATGCCAAAGTAAGCCAAAGAGCTGTTTCTAACATTTTAATTTTAACAATAAATCTTATGACAAAACTGTGGGTTTCTTTATAAAACTGAGGGTATAAGGTGGACATTTTATTACTATACTTGAAATTTTAAATTTGATCTATCAGAGAAAATTAATTATCTAAAGAATGATTTCGAGCCTCCAACTATGTTATAATTTCAAGTAATTTGGAGAAGCGTTTATGAATATACTAGATCTCTTTCTCAATGCCATCTTCAGAAAAACAATATTGAGCTATCGTAATGCTAGCTGTACCTTTCGCATTTAAGGAATCTGTTTTCACTTCATTGAAATGTCGCGCCTATAACCACGTACCCTAGCGAGATAAAACTAGCTCAGGGGTTGATATATATTTAGATTGGTTGCAGAGACTTTATTAAGTACTTTTAATTATTACCTATTAAGTACTAGTAATTGTTAACTATCTAAAGGGGAAAATATAATGTAATACCACATATAATATATATAATATAATTTAATAATATAATATATAATATGATATGGATAATATAATATAATATAATTTAATACCACGTACTTTTTCATTTAAAACTTAAAATATCCATTTTCTCCCAGAATATGCATTTATATGCATTAAAAAATACTGGTAAAATTGTCTGTAAAAGTGTTACTTACAAAATATATCATTTACGCATACTTTTACATACATAAAAAAGAACATGCATTTTGCATACAAATCCGGGCTCTACTCATAATACGTTTATCAATATGTGAAACAGCATAGCAGTGACTAGGCTCTACAAAAGTGGAAATAACAAGAATATGCGAGGAAAAGGACTATTAAGAAAGTAATTTCTTTCTTTCTTTATCTTAGTTTTACCTCTCCCTTTTAGGATTTAAGCGACCCAAGCCGCCCGGGCCTTACAGGGCCGCGACCTGTCGGGAGAGGGAATATCTTTGGATCACATACATACTTTTTTGACCAGACAAGGACATGGAGGGCTTCCCCGGATGAGTGATCAGCCCAATGCCTGGGCCACCTCCGAGACAACACGAACACATAGGACGAGACACACCATTCACACACATACTCACTCCAAACAAGACGAGGATGGGATGAAGATGATAATGACGGCCAGATGATATCTGGGGACCACAAGGGCCTAAAGTTACCCGACATTTGTCTCACAGGTGAGAAAAACCCCAGAAAAACCACTCCTAGGTAACTTGTCTCGACCAGGAATTAAACCCGGGCCCGATGCGTGAGAGGAGCGAACGCATCCCCTACGCCACAGCGGTGGACATGAAAGTAATGAATGGGAAAATTAATCAAATAGCCAATAAAATACACTAGAACGAATAAAGCATTTCAACATTACTTTTGGTTTCTCTTAATGAACGCTTCCTATTACGAACCTCTTAGTTCTCTCGCAACACTCAACTGATTTAATGAAGCTGGAAATAACACGTAAGGTGATACTGTCCACATATTAAATATAATAAACCTTTCCTAATTGGGGGAGAAGTTTCACTTGCTAGCCTCAATGTAAAGAGAAACCCAAAGCTTATAAAGTACCGCAGGTACAGGATGATGAAAAGCGCTTATTTACCGAATAATGATCCCATTACTCAGTCCTAATTAGCTTGGCTTGTTCTGGCGTGGAATTCTACCTGATTCAAACTGAATCACTCACCGCAGAAAGTTCTCTACTTTCATGTTGAAGGACTGTTCAATGCTATTCTCATATACTTACTTGTTTGTTTATATTTATTATTATTGCAATAATAACTATTATTGTACAGGGTGTTTATAAAGTCACTTACCATTTCTATTTTAACACTACAAATTTTTATTTTTTTTGCAGATAATCTAAAGCAATGTACACAATAGAATAAAGAATAGCTGTTATTTCCTACCGACTGCGTGGAATCACGTATGATGAAGCGCGGGATAATTTCACGCGCAAATTTCACAAACCAGCTCCCACCAGACACGCCATTAAGAATGTGGTGAACAAATTCAAGCGAACTGGTAGTGTTACTGACGAACAGCGAACTGGGAGATCGGGTGTAGCAGATTAAACTGTGCCAAGGATTCAGGAAGCGATTACACGCAGCCCATCAGCATCAACCAGAAGACTAAGCAGGGAACTTGGTATCGCACACACCAATGTGTGGAAAACACTGCGATTGAAATTGCATAAACAAGCCTACCACATTCAAATTGCTCATAAACTTGAGTTATGTTCTATGACTTACTGGATGCTGTTAGAAATGAAAATTTAATGCAGCATGTTCTGTTCAGCGACGAGGCAACATTCTACACCTGTGGACATGTGAACAGATATAACTGTCAGATTTGGGCAGATGAACAGCCAAATTCGTTACAGGAATGGGAAAGGGACTCGCCGAAGGTAAATGTGTGGATGGGAATCACAAAATCAAAAGTATATGGACCCTACATGTAACTGGTATCACCTACCTTGACTTACTGCAACAGTTTTTGGATACTCAGTTGATACAAGATGGAATTTTGGATTCTGTAGTCTACCAACAAGACGGAGCACCTCCTAATTTTGCCAGAATTATCAGGGACCACCTAAATTACACTTTTTCTGGGAGATGGATTGGCCATGTATCGCCAAGAGTTTTGGGCTCCCCGTTCACCCGATTTGACCCCACTGGACTTTTTCGCCTGGGGCTTTATCAAGTCCAAGGTGTATCAGGTGAAAATCACTGGTCTTTAACAACTGAAAAACAGCATTTATGCCACCGTGGAACAGATATATTAGCAAGGGTGTTTCGGGCTACAAAGGAAATATGTGACTTGTGCTTAGATTTGCAGAGTCATCACGTTGAAATGTATTGAATTTGTGTTCAAATGTCTAAATGTATGTTCATGTTGTTTATAGTCTATAAAAAAGAAACGTGTTTAAGAGGTTAATGGTAAGTGACTCTATAAACACCCTGCATTATTATTATTATTATTATTATTATTATTATTATTATTATTATTAAAATTTACACTCTCTGTTGTTGAAAATGGAATATTTCAATAAAGCTGTAATGGGGCTGTTATAAATAAGAGGTAATTGTTCAGTTTAATAATACAGTGCGAACAAAAGAACAAGCCACTGTACTTGTTCCGTGGATCGCGTGCGGCCGTCACTGGGCATGGGATGATCGTTCACTCATTTGTCCATTTAAAACATCGGAGGAGCAAACATATACACGGGAGGGAAGAAGCGAAAAGCGTAGTTCACAAGATGTCGAACGAAGAAGGTTTGGCAGTGTTTAAGTTTAGTTGTCTTTACTTACGCCATTTCCCCACGCAATTATCGAGATTCTGCTAGCCCACTTAACTCCTCCATGCCCAATTTTTATTACCTTTCTCAACTCACAATATTTCGCAGCAACACTTCCGTTACTTTAATAAAGTCTTTTTTGTGCATTATAAGTCTACGTAATAGTTTTATTTCAACAAATTAAGTAGTATTTATAGCATGATAATTTTGAAACAGAATTTACACGTGGATAGCACGAGAATATGAAGATAATAATAATAATAAAAACAAAAACGATAATAATAATAGTA
This sequence comes from Ectobius pallidus, assembly GCA_964059195.1. NCBI lineage: Eukaryota > Metazoa > Arthropoda > Insecta > Blattodea > Ectobiidae > Ectobius > Ectobius pallidus. The sequence continues at coordinate 77,668,287 of CAXKWD010000005.1, forward strand.
ACTTAATAATAATAATAATAATAACCATAATAAGCAATAATAAACAATAAAAATAATAATAACTATGATATGCTGTATTAATAAAAAATAATAATAACCATGATACGCTATAATAATAATAATAATAATAATAATAAAAATAATAATAATAATAATAATAATAATGATGATGATGATGATGATGATGATGAAAAGAATAGAACTGCACCATTAACGAAATTACCTTCATGTAAAGTTTAAAAGGTAGTATTAGAACGACTGTACCATAAGGTTTTATAACTTACTATTATTCGCAGTCAGAAGTTGAATCAGAAGAATCTTCCTCTCCTGTGTTGATGATGACTTCGGCAATCTCCTCCATCCTGTCATCGATGTCCCATTACCGGGGCTCCTCCTTTTCAACAACATGCTTGACGCAATTCTTCCAATTTTCTTCCGAAATGTATGGCTTCTTGAAGCAGTTGTCTCACTTCCTTTAGATTAAATGTTTTATTGTTCTTGGCCACATAACCCTTCAGTTGTGACCACACAAGTTCTATAGGGTTTCATTCACAGTGGTACGGCGGAAGTCGAAGTACTACCATTCCATGTTGTTTTGCCATTTCATCAACAATCTTCTTCTCATAAAAGCTTTTATGTTTTTTGACCAATTCTACCAACTCGGCTTTTAACATATGGTCATGTGGTAAGGGGATACCCTTCGATTGGAGCCAGTTTGAGATTGCTGTTTTGGTACTACCAGTTGTGGGAATTTTTTCAACCTTTGTTGAATGATAAGATGCATTGTCCATCACAATAACCGAGTTGGGGCTAAGAGAGGGCAGAATTTTTGCAAACCATTCTTGAAATGCATCACCTGTCATTTCTTCGTGGCATTCTTTCGAGGAGTGTGGCTCAAATACCCAGAGGCCATTCTCAACGAAAACCCATTTCACTCCCAGCATGGACAATAATGAGCAGTTTTCCTTTCCTCGTTGGGTTTTTCAGGCCTGTAGATAACCCATTCCGAAACGCATCCCTGACTGACTTTATCTTGCCAAACCTTTGCCACGGTGTGGCCTGCATTAAGCCAGGTCTCATGTAGATAATAAATACATCTTCCTTCTGCGCGATATTTTCTAATATCTCGAAGATATATACGTCGCCATAATATGATATCCTTTCTGTCTTTAAGGTAGCTTTTCCTTTGTCTAGTGACAACTTGAATCCTATGAATTTAAGGATATCGTACATGGTAGACCTTATAAAATTAGGCAGGTCTTATCTTCGCTTACACTTGTAAGTATTTTGTCTATGGTGGGAATAGTGTTACTAACAAACAAAAATAAAGGAGTGAACTTTTCTCCTGATAGCACTTAATTGCATGTCATCAAGCTCACCAATTATTGTTTTGGATTTGGGCTTCGTCTTCTTTGGAGATTTAGCCTCTCCAGTAGATTTATAATCTTTCAGTGTTCTGAAGACAGTGCTGCATGCCACTCCAGTCGTTGATTAAACTTTATTTACTATATCTCTAATCGATATATGCGGATTATCATGCAGTACAGTTTTGTACAAATTGATTATTTGAATTTTTTCACCACTACTTAATGCTTTACCTTATGGATGTATTTTCACCGGTGACTGCATCTTGGAGCTGCCAGGTTGAGGATAATCCTCCATTTTGCAAAGCAGCACAAGTAAACTACCGGTACTTAATTTCTAGTTCACTCACTAATCCTAATAGTGATAAATATAACACTATCACATTAACAGTGCCGTACCATGAACAATAACGTAACAAAAACAATAACGACAATAATTAATAACAAAATAGGAATAACGATAACAATTATAATAACAATAAAAACGGGTAAGAAGCAAAGAGTCACTTCTGAAAGAAAACAAGACGTCGCAAATACACTACCACCAGACACTGCTTTTACCAAATACTCTCAATAGTAATACCGTCCACTCCCTGTCTACTTCCGGGACACGCTACTACTAGCGCCGCCAGTGAGCAGGAATGGGCAGTCACTCGTCAGCTGATATAGTTAACGTTTGTCTATTGTGTTTTGTGAACGAAAATGTAATATAAATTCTAGTAAAATAATAAATACAACATAGGCCTAAAGAAAATGTCCGGTTATGTAGGTGGCATAATATGTGCCGTCTATGGCTGTAATAATTATAAGTGGCAGAAGAATTCCAGATCTCTGTTTCGCTTCCCGAAAGATAAAAATGAGTAAGTACTGACATTCTGTACGTATACCTAAAACTAAAACGGATATTAGCTGATATGTCCATTATATTAATGTTTTATCTTCACATTTTGTTTGAAGATGTCGTCAATGGATTCATAAGTCGAAGAGGGCAGATCTGGACGATGTCTTTAAGAAAGAAGGGACAGAACGGATGTACAAGTGCTACAGAATTTGTGATGCACATCACTTTCCCAGAAGAAGGACTCAGAGATATGGAGTCCGAAAGCTCGGAGTTTATCAAACCCTTGACTCGGCTGTCAGCCTGTGAAGAACTCTTATGTAATATTCGCCGAGAAAAGTTCAAATCTCAAATCTTATATTTTGAAATATCGCTGATAATAAAAATGCAAACAAACCATTCCTTCCCTTGAAACATATAATTTCTTAAAATTACACTGAATTGATCAAATAAAATTCACAGCATATTCATCTGTCAACAAACAATTGAGAAACAATACGTATTGTGTGTTCACAGTTAGCTGTGGAACTGCATAATCGAATCTGAGATCGTTTTTTCAGGCGGCGCTTTCTAACCGCGGAATGTACTCTGAAGCCGGAATTTTAGCTGTTTCGTTAATTATTAATGGCTTAGTTTATGGCGTGCAAGTGTTAATAAATATAATGCTTTAATAGTTATTATGCTCTTAATTTTTAAATTAATTATTGTGGGCGAAGCCAAGGGCTTCTACTAGTATTGTACATTTCTGTAAATACAGCATTATAAATATAATTATCCTTGTGTAGGCCTAAATATTGTAAATATGTACTGTATTATTTCTCAACATCTTGCCTGCTTTCCATTATCCTGCTTTACTGTTTTCATCAGTACTTGAATTTCTTTGGTCAATGCTTGCAAAAATGAAATTCATAGGCCTAACTACTTGTATACCTCATTAAGCAATATACATTGTATATATGCTGATGAGTTCTAAATCCTTGAGCTTCATTCATCACAAGATCTACAGTACCAAATATCCACATATACATTAACAGTACAATTTAATAATCATAATTATGAAAAATGTATCGTGTTCTAGCATTACGTAAATATTATAACAAGCTTGTGAGTGCAGTACCTGGTATACACGGATATTAAAATTAAATGCTTCTCAGGAGATGTAAAGGTACGTGTAGATGAAAATATGAAGAGTTGTTTTAGAGTGAAATAAGTAAAATCGTTATTTAGAGTGTGTACAAGACTAACTCATTCAGATGTTCATAATAATTGGCTTACCCGAATTGTTTTATATAAAAATTTCAAACTTTCTGAAAAAAAAAGTAAATACTGTACAAAATATTTTGCAAATCCTATGAATTAAAATTTAAAGCTAATTTTCACGAAAATGTATTAAAGTGAAACAATTAGTTTTGGTAGGAGCTTGTTAAAAAAAAGTGTGTGTGAAACGCCATGCGACAGAAGTGAAACTTTTTTTTTTATTTATTTTTTAAATTTTGGATTATTGGATTTTTCAAATTTTGGATTGTTGGACTTTTTAATATTGGGTTTTTGGACTTTTTAAATTTTTGATCTTTTAATTCTTTAATTTTTAATTCTTTAAATTTTTGATTTTTTAATTTAGGATTTTTTTACATTTTAGATCATAGAATTTTTTTAGTTTTTGGATTATATAATTTTCTATTTTTAATTTTGGATTTTTTATTTTTATATTTTAGATTTTATAATTTTGGATATTTATGTTTTAAATTTTGGATTTTTATTTTTTTAAATCTTGGACTTATTAATTTTGGTTCTTTGAATTTTGAAATTTTGGATTATTTAAATGTTGGATCTTTGATTTTTTTATTTTGGATTTTTTTTATTTTTAAAATTTCAGATTTTCGATTTTTTAATTTTGATTTTTGGACTTTTTCAGTTTTGGATAAGCCTAATCATTGAGTTGATTGTTTTCTGTGCAGTCCGTTCCGTCATACCTCAGTAATTTCATGACGATTTTGAGCGTAATTCTAATTTCCTGACGATTTTGAGCTCTCGATTTACCCCTACCGCCGCTAAAGAAGTTTTACTTAAAATATTATCGTTATCGTCATTTAATTAAGTTAGTTTAGCTGTAGTGTAAATTATGTTATTTCCCGACTTAATTCCTGCATTATCAAGCACAAAAATACGTTACTGTGTCATCAGGACTTTGAAAAACAAATTTATTTCTGCAGCTATATAGGTTCATTAAGTAGCTTCTGAGACTGCTGCCCATTCCCACTCAACAGATGGCACCTCCGTGCCAGTGGACATTTAGAACAAAGGGAATACAGTAGAGTGGACGGTATTACTTATTGAGAGTATTTGCTTTTACTTCAAACTGATACAAGAGCAAGCGAAATGTTGTAAACCGTGCCGCCAGGGGTGTATTACTGTCTCAACCAATGAGAGCCAGGAAGAAAAGGTGACTGACATAGAGAGGGTGTTTATGTTTGCTCCTCCGACGTTTCAAATGGAGTTATAGTAAAGAGTTCTGTGCGAGCTTCGGTGATCAGCTACCCGGCACAGTCACGCTGCCTCAGCGGCCAATTATTCAGATCCCGTGCATCTCGTAGAAGGAAGGAACGGGCCCGTTTAATTTTGCAAGATAACAATATTACCAATTACAATTATATATTATTGTACTAACTTTAATTACAAGAAGCACTAGAGTCGATATCTGTTATTGCCGCACCTTCGTAGACAATTTAATTTAGGCCTGTATGCACATATTCTTCTTCCAAAATTCCTGCTTCATTCGATTATGATGTAGTTCTAATATCACTCCTCTTTCATCAGTCCTCTCGGTAAGGACACGTTTGGTTAATCATTTGACCCTAAACCTATTTCTCTAATCTTAATTACAAGTTTATGTAGACTGCTTCTGTTGTGTACCATAACAATGGGATATTTTCGTACGGACTTTCTAAGCACTTTTTCCACAATCAGATTTAAAAAAAAAATACGTCTGTACATAAAGACCTTTAAAATACTTGCTTACAGAGGAGATTGATAGAATGGAAGAGAATAATCAACATTTGAATCGAATTAATTGGGACTGACAGAAGAAGAATGTGTGCGTTAATTCTTAAACGCACATTTTTGACGAAGGTGTCATGAATATTTGGTAATAGAGGGATGGTGTTTCTATTACCAGTACAATAATATACTATTTTCATAGTTAATACTGTTATTTTGCTAGATTAAACAAACCCATTCCTTCCCCCTACGAGATGCACGGGGTCTGTATTAGCCGCTGTCGCAGCATATGGCTGTGCCGGGAAAGGGAGCTCCGAAGCTCGCACAGAATTGTTGCGACCGCTCTGCTAAGTACAGTGTTGATAACTGTAGCCGTTTTGGTGAAGCGTAGGCTTACCGGAGGAGGGGACAACTCTGAAAAGGTAAATACTACTGGCGCCTAATCTGTTTTTACCGTGCCTCCCTCTTCCTCTGACACTCGGAAAGCCCCTCAGAAATGGATACCGCAGTTAGATTTGAACTGCTTATAGCGTATAGGGTTTCACTGTCCCAAATCCTTTAATTATGCCAATGTACGCTCACTTAATGAAAACCTTGTCTTATCGTTTATGAAAATTAGTTATGGATCGCACCAAGACTCTTTACATGATGAAAAAATAGTTGTGTGGTGTTCTTGTCGAATTATAGGCCCAACATTTCAATCTTTTTTATACCAACAACGCTGACCGCACAACAACCCCTCCTGATTGGATGAATGTCCAGTTCTTCATATGCCGCCACTTGAGTAATCAAAGGCTATCGAGCAAATACTAATTTAGAAGTGGGTCAATCATCATCATCAGATGTAATAGGAGATAGTTAGCTCTCTTATGGAGGTTAGATTTATGTCATGCTGTGTATACAGACAATCTAGAGCGTATTTGTTGCAGTTCATTACCTCTTGTACACAATATGAGGAAACTAGGTGAAATATAGAGCACTATTATTTAAGGGAGCTTATACACCGGCTAATTTACTTCTTATAAAGTTTACAAGATCCCGAATAATTTTATTGTGGCTGGACAGATTAAATTTTACATACTCATTCTACATGATATTAACATTTTTTAATTTTTTTTAATTTGTTAATTTTTAAATATTTTTAAATATTAATATGGTGTACAACATATATATATATATATAAGAGGCTTTGTCCTGACTGACTGACTGACAGAGAATCAACGTAGAGCCTAAACTATAACAGGTAGAGACTTGGAATTTTGACAGTACCTTCGTTTCATAATGTAGGTGCTCACTAAGAAAGGATTTTGAAAAATTTTGATTTTAAATGCCAAAAATCAAATGTTTTTTATTATACTTAATCCCTTTTTACAGAATAATCAAATCCAAATCACAGTTGGCATGGCAACATTGTTTCCAGTGGTCTAAAATGGGTTTGGAAATAATTGAAGTGGGACTTTGACAATTTTGAAAAGCTATCAATATAATTCATGTTATAAATAAATATTAAATTATGAAATCCACGGAAATAATGCAGTCACATAACTTTCTCTACCCTGGACATAGAGAAAACAGTACGAGGTATGGTTATATGTATATTATTTTATCGCAGGTTTTTGGGGAGGGATGTATGAAAGTAATATTGCATTTCTGTTTAATTTCATCCCCAAAACGGTTTTATGGTAACATTAGAGTGAAAATAAAATATTCCGCAAAAACAATACAATTTTGTGTTACCGGAATTCCTGTTTCTTCTTATTTGAACCCCTACCAGGCTTGCTGTGTACAAGCGATGGGATCCAAAATTCTACATCATCTATTAGCCGTAAAAAGCTGTATCAAGCGTTTTCTGAGCGAATAGTTTGAGTGTGATAAGTCATTCTTCCTCATTTCAAATTCTGAATACCTATAAAAGGACCTAGAATTTTAAAATCGAAAGTCCTTCATAAGTTAATTACGAATTACAAAATACAAAACCCGTGCGACGCCAGGCCTTTTAAGCTAGAAGTAACTAATTATCACTTTAATAAAAAATAGATCTTTATCACTCATATTGAAGAAGTTACTGCCAATTATGATATACCCTTAAATACGAACTCATATTTTTAAATAGTGAAACAAAATGGTTTAATTATTTATCTTAGAATCATGAACTTTAACCAGAATGACAGAATATTTTAAAATTGCAATTTAATCAGAAGTAGCCTATAATACATTTCACGTCAAATCAGATATCAATCTCATTGAGGCTCCACCGTGCAGAATAAAATCTCATACCTAATGAAAATTTTTAATAGAAAACAAATTTTCTCACTTTAGATGAAATGATTTTCTTTAATGGACAGTTTGATTCTTTAATAAATCAAAATAGCCCTTTAAATTACGTAGTTATTAAATGTGGTTCACGCCGAATGAAAGCTACTCCACTGTTGAATTACATAAGGTAAAAGTAAAGTGAACCCTGTATGGACCGTGGAGACCCATAGGGTTCCGGGAGGTTGAGGCTACCAGATTGAGACATTCGGCACATGAAAGGGGTAGGGTTGTCAGCCCTACGATCTGGCCGCTTCTTACCCCCATTAATACTTCTGGTACTCATTTCTGTTAGAGGCTGAGCCAGCCCCAGGGCCATAGTTCCATCACAAGGTTTAGGCCAATGGAAAAATCCTCATCGTGAATCAAACTCGGGATTTTCCGGTTTGTAGCGCAGTATCTCAACCGCTACGCCAAGCCGTTAAGTTATGTTATAAGATTTTACAACAATTAGAATGATCACGAGGGAGATATGTTAAAAGTCTGATTATACAGAGTGACTCAATTAACTATGAACCAGCTGCGCGGTGTTTATCCACTGGGCGTGTGGATATGGGTAACGGTTCCAGGCAGTACAACAATCCATAATCTGTACAATAAATTTCAGGTCAGAGGTATCTCCGGCGTAAATTAAAACTTACAGTATACAAGACAAATCCACACACCCTGGAAAATTTAAAACAAAATATCCTCCAGGAAATTGCCAGAATTTCGCAACGTGAACTTTGACGAGTGAAGTATGGTTTCTAAAAGAGGTGCCAAAAATGTATGAAAACAACGGAGGCCAGTTTCAGCACCTCCATTCATAATGTTGGTAAGTAAAGCCTTTAAACATGTGAGTCAATTGGAGAATTTAATGTTGTCCCAGCACGTTGCCATGGTAGAGCAATGGCATGGAGTGCCGAAGATCCTGGTTCAAATCCCGGCTATGACATTGAATTTTTCAATCTGACTGTACCTTTCCACCTTAGCCTACACCTTTCCACTTTGGCCAGTGTGAAAGGATTATCATTCCTTTAAACATAGTTAAGGAAAATATCGCATGGTTCCATAAGCGCCACTCTACGATAGCCACAATGGGCAACGTGTGCCGCCATAGAGAACTGGAAAAATACCGTGCAGCCGGTTCATAGTTAATTGGGTCTCCCATTACGTTCAATTAATCTACAAGAACGTAAATACGACACGCTTTCATCTTTCATATAATCTCTAAAATAGTGAATAGTACTTACTTGAGAAATGAGGATTTCCTTCCAAATGCCTATATGAGATCCGGGAGTCTGCTACTCTTTTAAGAGTCAGCATGTAAAGGCCACTTCTGTGAAGTGCTACACAGCACTTTCTTTGTGAGTTTGTGTCTGAGTCTCCGCATTCTGTGTCATGGTGGCTGCCGCAGTTCTCGGCGGCTGCCATCGTACTGGTGCACCTTCAACCTGCACTGTTTCCTGGAATATAAGTATAATTCATGAAACATTGAAAATAAAACCATAAGGTCGTGGAATCTACCTGTTCCGCTTTTAAGTCAAGTCCTTAAATACTTTAAATTTATATAATTAAACATTAAATCATTACGAATCTTGAAAACCCGAATATCCGAAATGAAAGTTTCATGACATTCATCTTCGAACTATCTAAAAATGGAAAAATTAATGTTTCACTTAATTATGGCAAGGCATTGATTGGAATGAACAGAATCTTAATACTACTTATTATTAGTTTTACTATGCGGGGAACATCTCATGCTGTAAACGAATGCAAACTTAAACTAAATATTAGATATTACTATCAATAATTTGAAAGTACGAAAAGGCATTACTGAAATGAATTCAAGATGATGATGATGATGATTATGATGATGATGAAGACTATCATTATCATTATTATGGTTATTGTTATTATTATTATCATTATTATTATCATTGTTATTAATATTAATTTGGGCTGATCACTCATCGGGGAGGCCCTCCATGTCCTTGCCTGGTCAAAAAGTATGTGATAAAAAGTATATGTATGTATGTGATCCTAAGATAATCCCTCTCCCGACAGGTCGCGGCCATGTAAGGCCCGGGCGGCTTGGATCGCTTAAATCCTCAAAGGGAGAGGTAAAACTAAGATAAAGAAAGAAAGAAGATTACCGGTATTATTAATAATTTTATATGAGAACATAATTTCATAAAGGTGAAATAAGACCTGAAACTACTAACTTCAGTTTGTTTAAAGAAAGAGTCATACAAATTTAAAACTTAATACATCTTGTCAGTAGTAACAAACATATAAATTTATTATCTTCTATGAGAACTGATTACAATTTTTCTAATTAATTAACCTACTGCCATCTATAAAAAGTCCCTTTGGGCACGCTACTCACTATAACTTACTTTGCCCGTACCAAAGGTACTACAGGCAGAGAAAGTATTGTGTTCGATGTTGAGTTTTTAACACAAATACACGTTTTAAGGTCCCTCGAATTCAAAAATACTATTTTCAGAATAATGCCTATGTGTATGCCAGTGAAATGCCTATCTTCAGAATGAAAATACGCATGGAAACAAAATATTGTATTTGAGTTAAGTACCTTCTGTGGATGTGACACGAATGTTGGCAACTACTTTCTCTTATTTTTAATGGCACTTTACATTAGAAAATATTAGTTTTTCGCGATTTTCTCGAAAACGGCAATTTTGTTTAAATTTTTTACTGTCCCCCACAGCAAAGAAAGTTTCCGGGAAATGAGGCGCAGGGGGAAATGAGGCGCAGGGGGAAATGAGGCGCAGGGGGAAATTCGTGATCTTAGGGGTCCCTAATGCCTAATCTGTTTATGGTACACGGAACAGCTCAGTTCACTGGTTTCAGTTTACAGCCCATTCAAAAAAATCTGGTCAATATCTGGTGTCACACTGAATGTTCCGCACGCAGCGGGACGCATGTTTTTTGAATGATTATTCTGTAGCATGTTTTGTCTGTCGCACACGTCCTCTGTCCTCCTTGCACGGGTACGATTCCACACATTCCTTCCACGGTCTTACTCTCTATTGGCAGACAGTTTACATGAGGTGCTAATACTAAGAAGTTAAACGTTTATTTGAACATTTACGGGAAAAAACTGTGCAGGGAAGTTAAAGACGTCACGCACTGTTTGCAAAAACATAGAATGTGAAGTGAGGCAGATGTATTGCCCGTGCTTAGGGTGAAGAGAGTTACGTGAGTGCATTAAATAAGATTTCGTTTGGTTTGCGTAGCCTTCGGGAAGGCGATGCTATGTGGTAAAGGCACTCTCTTCATTCTTAGAACCAATTTATATGAAGAGGATGTCATACATATTATATTGTACTAAGAAACAAAACTTTTATAAGCAGAGGAAAATATGTGATTCACATCAGATTCTTTTTAACCTTTTCACTGCTACTGGCGTGCATATCGTCGCTTTACTGCCATAAGGTCTTATGTTCATTTCTGCCAGAAAGTTGAATAGGCAACACATGACCTTATGGCTATGGAATATTGGAAAAAATGACATACAACCATATGAAATACACATCTACATTAAGTGAGAGTGGTTTTCGACACACAACCTTTTGGTATCAGATAGGTTGCATATGTTTGAAGTAAACGAGCACATAAACTCATTTTCAGAGAAAACTCGATGTACGACCTTCTGGCAGTAAAGCGACGATATTATGCATCACCGCAAACTGTATACAGTTCAACAAAGCGACATAATAGATAATGGTTTATCTTAAAATACTAAGATATTTATCCACGTATCAAAACTGTCAGCCACAGAGAACCAGCTACTTTGTTAAAATTCTCCTACTTGATTTTAAACGTCACTAGTGAGTGCAATTGATAAGAAACGGGTAATTTACTACAAAATTATAAACATGGCGTTTTTCACTTTTAGAAACTCTTTATTGCTCCACCACTACCTGTGAGAACATTTTTTTCCTTCTGCTAAAAAAAACAAAAAACAAACAAAAACAAATTATCAGACAAATCGCCGACTATATGTAATACTCACCGAGCTAGAATATTGAGGTATATTACTATAATTCATGGCCTTCGGTGTCTGAGCTTCTGCACTGGATGATCTTCCTATTGACTCCATGTTCAATTTTTCCACTGGGTATTCTATTTCTGTAAGAGAACAAAATGTTTCTTTTCTCCATCACATACTTCTGCATAGTTATTCTGGATAAATTTTCTATTGAATATACTCACACTTATCAATGTACCAACAATAATTTAAGCGCTTAGTTTTATAAGGGTCTAAGTGCCAAAATCATGATTTTTTCAGCTGATAATTTTAAATGGATCTATGTACCCAGGCATTTCAGAAGGGTCCAAGGTCCAGGGAAAGCCACGTTATTAGCAATAAATTCCAAGATATAGCTCTTTCTGTCGGTCTATGTCTTGTTTTCTACACAATATTGATTTTGGCACTTAGACCCTGATAAAACTAAACGCTTCAATTAGATTCACAGTTAGGAGGGAACTCTGCAGATGCAATCAGTTATTTGTTATTAGAAATATACTGTACTATAATAAAGCAAATTTGTAACAGAGTCTACTAAACCGGACATTTAATACACCTTCCGATATCTTTAGATGAATATTTGCCACGTCTAACTGCAGAAAATCATGATTTTATCATCGATAAATTTCATTTCCTATACTGGCACCAAGCTGGTTCTGTCTAACAACTTTATTTTTAAATGATTTTATAAGTTACATTAAACAAATTAAAGCATTACTCAAGTACTTCTTAGAATTCAATGGAAGATCAGACGCATACCTTGAAATATATAAGATTCTGCCAAAATGCCTTTCATCACTGTGAAAATATATTGCTCACTTGACTCATTGTTTGTATAAAAGTTTAAAATAAAAAGTGCATTTTATGCTTTAGACTAATTTACTGTACTTACCAGCTGTGTGAGGTATGACGTCAGGATTTCTCTCATCCATCTCCTCAGATGTGACGAGGTTGGGGCCTTTAACAGCCTGAAGATCTACTGTCAGCAAGTTTCCAGAAGTGGAGGATTGTACTTTTCTGGTAGCGTCAATATCAGATTCTGCTGATCCAGTACTTGTGTGTTGATCGTCATCTTCCTGACCGATACAACTGCATAATCTGCCCTTGATTCGAAATGTGATTAGTGCTATCAAACCCACCAAGCTTAGAGTAACCAGGACTCCAGCCAGAATCCACAAGATAGGAGAGACTTGTGGAAATGATGGGAACGTTGTAGCTACTGTCAACAAAAATTAATACTGAATTACCTACAGCAATACTACAAGACGTTGTACTTTTATGATAATATTGATTTTAATTAATGCATCGAGACTACAAGTCTGGAAAAAATAATACTAACTAGGTTTGAATGAACAAAATTAAACTAATCTAATCTCATAACCCAGTTAATAACATATATACATACTAATTTATAGTGTATTTTTTCATGTTCTTCGATATTTAAGTTTATAAGGAATAGTAAGTTAATAGTACGCAATATTTATTCTCTAGTTTTCAGTAACTTTAGATTTATTAGTATTTATTTGCAGAATATTATTTCAAGTAATATATTTTGGACTATATCATTTAATGAACTTTGTATAATTGAATGTACTTGTAACATTTAATTTATTTTACATAACTTAGGTATTATTATGTATCGTTTAATGTATTGCATTAGTCTCCGGTGAAGTGGAGGAATATACCTTGTGGACTTAATTTTAACCTAGCTAAATAAAACATTATCTTCATCATCATCATCATCATCATCGTTAAAATTCTACTTAATAATAATTATGAAAGACCATTTTTATTATATCACTCACGTGAAAAGAAGGGCAAGTGTTTTACGGGTCCACAAGATTTAGATTCTGAAGAAATTATGTATTTGTAATTTTATTGACTCTACTGTTGTCAAACATTTGCCAATTGTCGTCGACTTCATGTTGAAAAGACTAAGCACATGTCTCTAACTTAATAATGGTTTTTTCTTTATAAAATCTATGATTGTTATATGATTGTTATAATGGTTAATAAAACAGTATTCCGCTAATTATACTAGAACTAAACTACGTATTTTTGCAAGTATTTTAAATTTCACAGCAAGGTGCGAATGGACTTTCAGCGAATTTGCAGAAAATATGAACAAAAGCCACTAGGAGTAGAACAACTGATAACAGGATTAAATATTCCTTTAATAATTTACCGGTATGCCATGCTCTGATTGACAACTAAGTCATTTCATTATATGATAAAAGTTCTAGTGGAATTATCTAAGCCCAATGAAGGAATAACATCAGCAAACGGTCCCAATTGTAGATAATTTGAAAAATATATAAAACACAACTAAGAAAGAAACTCAAATATAACGATAATAAGCTATCTTGGAAAGAAATAATTTGGGAAAACTAGTGAAAATATTACAAAAATATATCAGTTATCAATCTATATGTACATTATTCTTCCTGATTGGTAAGTTTTATTGGTTTACAAAACATAACAGATTTACGAAGACTTGGAAGATGAGTATTTGTAATTTATTTTAAGAAAGTGTTATGACTGTCTTATAGCAGCAAAAATACCATCGTTCATGAAATTGGTGAATACGATGTAATTCTGTATATCAAACAAAGGATTCCAAAAATAGCTCTACAAGCATGGACTGTTACCTCAAAGCTCTGTTTGATCTGGATAAACATGCAAGAGTGGATGGGACTCTTGTTTGATTTATATTTCCCTGATTTGTTACAGGAATAAGCTCACGCTTATATACTATATCAACAAAATGTGTAAATAAAAATAAAACGTTTCGGAAGAACAAGCCTATGTTACAAAATACGGGTGTTCAAATAGTTCCATATTCTACAAAAACAGCTCACCTCCAAACGTTTTCTACAAGATAGCCCCTTGTCCCGGGCTTTTTTTTTTGGGGGGGGGGGCGGGAAATGGTGGCTACTCTTGTGAACAAGAGGACTGCCTCTGAATGTTAACAGCTCATATTATTATTCCTCTGTGACTTATGTGTGTGTGTACATATATACATAATTTTCAATATGGATAATGAGGCTAATGGCGCAAGGAATGTGAAGAAGCATGCAAAGAAGAAAGAAAGTATTAGAGATTCAAAAGTAAAGGTACCAAGTCATATTAATCACGCTGAGAAAATGAGAGAGAAAAATGTATTGACGATGACTGCAGGTAACTAGTTTTTGTTTGTCTTAATTGAAAAAAAAAAAAAACCATGCCATGTTTGAATATGAAGTTTCATTATTTTGTTTAACTTTACAAATAACATTCATTATATTTAGTGATTTATTAAGTTTGGCGAGTTAAGAAATTTTTTCTCTTTCAATAGAGAGAAGGACAAGATGTTCATACTTCTTTTGGACGAAGTAACGAGGACAATGCTAATACTGATGAGTCACATTAATAGCTGTGGTGAAGAGTCATGAGCTGGCCAAAAAAGTATAGGAAACAAATTTCCTTGCGTTTACATTGCTCAGTTATGTTGTAACATTAAAAATTAACATAAAGAATTCTGTTGTACAATAATATAACGTCATCTTCTTTCATTAAAACACGTCTTGATCCATAGTTTTCTTACAAAAACATCCCATTTCCATCTATGGTCGTGTTTACTACAGTAGGCCTATATCTTGTTCACATCAATGAGGAATATACTTATTCATAGGGTAAAATATAGCTTTAATAGTCTAGTTAGGGTATCATCTAACAAAATTTAACTATCCGGAAAGTGTGAGTTGCAAGAAAGTTTTTCCTGAATCCTGAAAAATTACAACAAAAAAGGACAAGGGATTTTTTTGTAAGAAACCTTTAAATAAGTAGTAATTTTTCAAAATTGTATGAACTTTTTTTGTACTATTTTCACGTTGTAATTATACTTCTTTTGCATTTATTGTCCATTTATAGGCCAATTAAAACCTTGCCCTATGCCTTAGTCATTCTTACCTTGTATGAAAGAAATCCAAGTTACATTGATCCGACATTTTTATAAATTCACCTAATGCCCTACGACAAAGAATTACTGTAGAGAATTTTGATATTTATTGCTAAGAAAGCTTATTATAGGCATAAATGAGTTTTTAAGTGATTCTTAGCTATATTTCCATTATAGGCCTAACTTGTATTTAGTTGTATTTATTTGTATTTATTGTATTTCATGTTGTTTGTATGATATATTAACTGTTTATGATATATTACTGTAAGTGCATAAGTGCATAAGTGCATACTGTTACAATTTCCTTACTTGTTTTTCTTTTTGCAATTTTAGATTTTCTGTTAATGACGATATTCTTCTGTATAAAATTGTATTATACCATGCAGAATAAATACAATTATTATTATTATTATTATTATTATTATTATTATTATTATTATTATTATTATTATTATTATTATTATTATTATTCAGAACATGATGATTCACTTAAATTCTTTAGTAAGTTACTACACATGTTGTAAGATACTCCTTATAACTGACCTGCAGTCCTGCGATGCTCCTGATGCGTTGATTTTAGAGTGGATACAGACAGTGTGGAAGAAGAGCTACGACCTTTTCCATTAGCAGCATATACTGACACGAAGTAACCTGTCCCAGGTTCAAGACCTGCCACTACGAACTCTGGCTTGGTGCTGCTCGAGATATTGGAGATTAGGCGTCTTTGACCATCGGCTGCGGAGAATACTTCCATAACAAAGTCTTGGGGAAGACCACCGTCAAAGCCTTTGACACAGTTCACTAGTACAGAAGTGGAGGTCCTATTCACCACAACGCAGTTTCGGGGTGAATCCGGTTTTCCTGCAAAAAAATAAAAAATCAGATTAACTGATAAAACAGTGTGCCAGATGGAGGCCATATTTTAGGAAAGTGGATGATCTAGACCAGTGTGGTCCAATAGGCGGGGCCAAATCCGGCCCCGCAAACTCCTAACCTTTTGAATTCCATAGTAATCTGCTCTACAATGAAGCTGAGTGTGAAAATTCGTATTTCTCTCCATTTGCTGAATACTTGACAGAAATCCAGAAGAAATTTACTTCCATTATTTTGAAGGACTTCAACCTGATTTTTTCTGTGTAACAGCCCTGAGAAGGCATTTCCAAAATCCCTCAAAAACTATTACTGGTGGTCCAATCGGTTTTTTTATATGACTCACCGTTGAGCTACTATAAGTTTCCTAAGAAGGTCTGACCAGATAAAGGGGAAAGTTACGTCCGCCATTTTGAATGTTTTTCGGGAGCAATCAATTAAAATTTGGAACTTTTTGGAATATATCCGGCTGTTACAAGCTTTAAGCTGTATGAATGCCAAATTTCAAGTTTCTGGCTCATATGCATATGGAAGAGGGCAACAATTATGTCACTGAGTGAGTTGACCACGCGGATTTGTAGTATAGTGATGATTTGTTATTGAAAGAGCATGCAACATGTCACTCCGTTACCGGTCAACCGATTTGGTCCAAAATCAGTAGCATTCTTTTTCTGGCTGTTATAAGTATGTATACTGTATTTCATGAAAATATGATAAAGCGTATTTGAGTTACCGCGCGTACAGGCTCACGGGCAGACGGACATACATTTTTCCTGTTCACTACGCAATCTGACAAAGTACTATTATTCGGTCACTTAATAGGACATGTGGTTTATTCTGTGCATTATGTCAGTTCAAGAGGTAGCGGGATGAATCGTAGAAAATCACAGGAAACAGCAGAAACTTTTTAGGTATAATTACAAATGCGCATTTATAAATTGTGTAATTTGTAAATCTGTAATTTACTAATCTGTAATTTACAAATGCGCATTATAAAAAATACATTTGCTATTCTTTTATCACCAACTAACAAATGGCCTTGATTTCGAAATTGCAAGTGAAATTTCTACTTAGTATAATTAGAAATCGCATCATCTAGCAATACGTACAGCAAAGAATTTGCATAGCAAAGCAAAGCAAAGCAAATGTTTGAGAATAATGCCAAGGTGAAGTGGAAACAAACTTCACTGAGCGTTTGTTACATTTAACTAAATACTTTATCATTGAAGTACATGGGATGCTCAAAACAAACATTTAACTGAACCATGAGCAACAATTGAAAAACTACTTGACACAAGATCACTAAATCTCTCCCAAGCCCTATGAAAAGTGAACTCCTAGGCAGTAGTGCAGTGTTCAGGGTCTTGAAGTCAAAAGGTGTCTTACCATGACAATATACCAATATGATTGTATGTGAAAATTATAAGAGTGGAGTTCGCCTGGAAAGATCTAGAAGCAATAGTGAAAGTTTTCTGACTTTTCTGCAGATCGTTCAATCCAGTGTAGTGCATTGTGTTGAATAGTTGCACCCTCTGTGATAGTGTATAACAAAAATATGTCATTTTTTCCGTTCCAGGTGTAAAAATGGTCATCCCGACACATCAGAAGAAAGTGTACTCTCTAAATACATTGACTCAGGGATTAGCAAACAATAACTGACCCTCGTTCGGGACTCATTGTGAAACCATTCCGCAAAGTCAGCCTGGGCCTCGGGCTTTCGTGTTATGGAATAATGTATATTGTGATGAATCATTTTTCATCCGCTGCGCAAGGCGCAAGCTTCCTTTGAAATTACTGCAAAATTCAATATGTTTATTTTGTGTAGTGACATTCGCTAGAGCTTCGCTTTCTGCCCACAAGTATATCTTCGAACATTATCCTCTGAAAGCTGTAAACTGTAAACTGTAAGAAGGTAATATTGTTACTGAACTTTATTGTGTTACAATAATTTTGATTTTAAAAAAGAAGAAACCTTACATCACCATCTCTTGTCTGGGTTTGCTTACACATTTCACATAGAGCCAAAAATAAAATCCAATACATGTTTAGAGAGAAATTTAATGGATAACATTTTTTTATTTAAATTTAAAATATAAACGCTTTTATTTTGTTATTAACATAGTAAGTAAATTAATGCTACTCTTGGACTCTTTGTGAAAAAACCTACTATTTACGAACTGATTTGTCCTTAAAATTGCCCCTAGCAGATATATGCCATTTAAAATGAAATAACAAAAATAAATTTAATTCTTTAATGTTAGAACACAAATTGCAATAGCTGTTTACAATAAATTGAAATTGAAATAAAGGATGAAAAGTTGGTGGAGATTTTCAAATGAAAATAATTTAAAACAGAAACTGTATGAAAAATTCAGAATAGGCCTATAACGTAATGTGACACTTTATTAGAAAACATAAAAAATGCCGAAGATTACTTAAAAATACCAAAAGTGATCTCTTGAAAATGACGAAAAATGAAAAATAATGCCAGAACAAATTGCCTTTATTTAATTAATAATTTCATTATACACATTTGTAGTTTTCGAGCTATATTTTAACCTTCATATTAAAAACATGCAAAATTATAAAATGCCTTGCCGTAGTGATCGCTTTACACTACGTACATTATAATGGTTTCTGACACCCTGCAACGGAAAAGATCCAGTTTTATATTGTGACAGATAAACCTGCGAAAATGATTCAGAATAAAAATAAACATGCTTATATTGGCACTACTGATTCTGTGGCTAAATTCGCTATCTAATGATATGGTATAAAATGGATTTAACTTTGCTGTATATTATAAAAGAATTCCGCCCAACTCTACGGCCAAGATGGCCGCACCAGCTAGCTCCACGGTACAACGGCTCCTGATTCTGATTTTAAAATCAGTGGTTTATATGCTACACCTGATAAAAAACTAGCTTTGTGAAAACTATTGTCTACATATCTGTTAATTTTGATGCAAATTAGTGGATTGTGTATAGTGATAACATCATAAAAATGGGAAGAAAGCCTAGCGGTAACAAGATGACGAGCGAAGGGAACAAAAGTGATGAAAATGTTTCAACAGACAAATCTCCAGCAACAATGGAGGAAATAGTTCAAATGTTGAGGGAATTGCGAAGTGAGTTAAAGGAATCTGTAAAGATTAATAGAGAAAGTGAAAGTGAACTAGGAAAATCTCTGAATGTTGCACATGAGAAGTTAGATGAAAATAGTGCATTATTACGTAAGCAAAAGGAGACTGTTGATTTGTGCCTGAAAACGGTAGAAGAACTGAAAAGTGGAATTATGCATCTGAAAAAAGAAAACAGTGAACTTAAGCTGAGGTTAGTGGAATGTGAGCAATATTCTAGAATAAACATGCTAGAGGTACAAGGTATTCCTACGAAACAGGGAGAGGATGTGTTTCAAACCATCGAAGAAGTGGGGAAAGTGTTAAATGTTGACATTAAGAGAGAGAATATAGATGCCTGCCATAGACTGCCTACCAGATCCCAAGCACAAATTCCATCAATAATCGTTAAATTCACTAAAAGGGAATACAAAGAAGAGCTGCTAAGGAAACGAAGAGTGAAGAGGGATTTCTGCACTTTGGATTTGGGTTATACATTCAACAATCCGGTCTACATAAATGAAAGCCTCTGTGGAGAAAGGCGGCGGCTTCTGGCAAAGGCACGGGAAGTAAGGAGGAGGGAGAGTATTAAATTCCTGTGGACTAGAAATGGTAAGATTATGATGAGGAAAACTGAAAAATCATATGTTGTGGTTATAAACTGTGATGAGGATTTATTGAGATTTGAGGCTCGACATGATTGATCAAAATTCAGAATTGTCTATTTATTACCAAAATGTGCGTGGCTTGCGAACTAAAACTCAAAATTGTTTACTAAATGTATTAGCAATTAACTATGACGTAATTGCACTAACGGAAACTTGGTTAAAAGAAGGAATTCACGACAGAGAATTATTTGATGATAGATATAATGTAATTAGGAAAGACAGAAATTTCGTTGAAACAAATAAAGCATATGGAGGGGGTGTTTTGCTAGCCATAAAGAATTCTATTCAAGTTCAGAGATTAGAATTCTTAGAAATAAGTAATATTGATTTGATTTGGGTAAAATTAACTTTTAAACACAAAAAGTGTTATTTATGTGTTGTATACTTTCCTCCTAATGCGGACATTGAAATTTATACAGAATTCTTTGAAAAAATCGAATCATTTTCATTTCTATTTGAAAATAGCCACCTTATAATTACTGGTGATTTTAATTTATCGGAAATAGATGACTGTAATTTTGATCTATCCAGAGGCTCCCTAAAAGCTAAGGAATTGCTTAGATTCATAAATTTTTTAAATGTGAAACTAGTTAATGATATTAAAAATAAATGTAACAGAACCCTGGATCTAGTCCTAAGTAAATAAATAATGTAGTAGTCACAGAAGAATGTGAAGTGCTCGTTCCAATTGATGATTACCATCCTGCATTGTTGATAAGTTTCAAACAGATAAAAGTAAATAATAATAAAAATTGTATTATCGGTGATTGTTATAATTTTAAAAGAGCAGATTTTTTAAAGCTATATAACTTATTGAGTTTATGTGATTGGGAAGATTTGAATTTAATTAATAATGTCAATTCAGCTGTTGAAATGTTCTACAACAAATTATATTCAGTTTTTGATGAGTGTATCCCTAAAACTAAGAAATATAGAAGAAAATACCCTGTCTGGTTTAACAAGAAAATAATAAGTGATTTGAGATTAAAAGAAAAATTTAGAAAAAAGAAAACATTATCCGAATATTATTTATTAAAATACAATGAAATTAGGAAAAATGTTAAACGAGATATTCTGGTGGCTTATGAGCAATATATTCACATTATGGAATCAAGAATATCTTAAAACTCTTCTGAATTTTGGAACTTCGTTAAAAATAAGAGAAAGTCTACGCATGAAGCGAGTGAATTCGAGCATAATGGAAATACATTCAAAAATCCACAGGATATTGCAAATATATTTGCAGATTATTTTCAATCAGTGTACACGAATACCCCTGCTACATATAAAATAAATTCTTGTTGTAGTTCTAAGTTCGATAATAAAAATCCCTTAATATTAAATGAGATTAGTTCAGAAGAAGTAGAATTAGCAATAAAAAAAATTGAAACCCAAAAAATCTACAGGACCGGATGAAATACCACCATATATAATTAAAGGCTGTAGAGAAT
Source organism: Ectobius pallidus (assembly GCA_964059195.1). Lineage (NCBI taxonomy): Eukaryota > Metazoa > Arthropoda > Insecta > Blattodea > Ectobiidae > Ectobius > Ectobius pallidus. The sequence goes on from CAXKWD010000005.1 coordinate 77,689,876, forward strand.
ATTTCATTAAACCCTTGCAAATATTATTTAATCTTGTGATTAAACAGAATATATTCCCTAATGTTTGGAAACTTACTAAAATTACACCTATCTATAAATCGGGTAACCCAAAATTAGTGGAAAACTACAGACCAATATCCTTATTATCAGCACCTGCTAAAATATTTGAAAGCATATTATATGTCCATATCTTCAATCACGTAAAAATTAATATTTCTACAAATCAACATGGATTCATGCCTAGAAGATCAACGCTCACAAATCTTTTGAATTTTACACACTATGTTTCATCAGGATTAGATAAAAGAAAACAAGTCGATGTGATATATACTGACTTTCAAAAAGCGTTCGATAAAGTAGATCATGACATTTTAATTAACAAACTAACGGACTATAATTTTGCCTCACCCTTGCTAACACTTATTGATTCATATTTAAGCAACAGAAAACAGGTTGTGACACATAAATGCCATTTATAAAAAAAAATAACTGTCAATTCTGGTGTTCCTCAGGGATCAAATCTAGGTCCTTTATTTTTTCTCCTATTTATTAATGACATCTTTGATCAATTCTGTTTTTCAAATATTACTGCATTTACTGATATAAAATTATTTAAAATAATTTTGAGTCCTAATGATTGTATGGAACTGCAGAATGATTTAAATAAATTAAGTGAATGGAGTGGACATAATAAATTACCTTTAAACATTAAAAAATGCAAAATTATGACTTTCTCTAGATCAAAAAATAATATTGCATGGCAATATTGTATTAATGGTATTCAGTTGAACAAAATTACAACTATGAATGATTTAGGTATATTATTTAACAATAATTTAACTTTCTCGAATCATATTAATAATATTATTTGTAAAACTCTTAAAAATCTTGGATTTATTATCAGAAACTCAAAATATTGTAGTATAAGTGTAACATCATTTCCTGTGATTGAAGTCCGCGATTGTTCAGCCCGCGTGCAAGGCAGTGATTGCTGATTTGTGACATTCCTTACACATCCGGGAATTGTCTCTCTTGCGCGTGGCTGACGAGGAGTCTCGGTTAGATCATTATACACTATGGACGTGTCCAGTTAATATTCGGCAACTTATCCCCGGAGGGATGTCTAGGGGGTGGACAAGGAGTAAATCTCGGAGGATGTAGAACTAGGGGATTACTGTAGCGTAGAAACTGTATATATATAGTGTGTAAATAAACGGGCAGGAACTGAGAAGCTGCATATCATTCTAGTGTTAAGGATATCCTTGCACCTTCCCGAAAAGTCACAGGAGGACTGCGGACGGCACCAGGGACATGCTGCACACCGCTAGACACAGGTAATCACCACGGAACGAGGACGTAAGGGGATAAAAACCCTTACAAATGGTGTCAGAAGTTTTGGGAACCGGTGCACACGTGCCACGTAGCCAGGAGGCTACCTTCTCGTTCCGAGGGGGGATATCATCCGTGTCGGACGTGATCGCGCAGCAGCTATGAAGAGAGAAGATGGTGGTGTTAAATATATATACGACCACGGACTTCGCATTGGTCGTCCGTGAATATATAAATGTGTAGACGAAGAAATCAAGTTTTCTCCAGTTTTCGTGTGTAGTGTGTTGGAAATTAGCATTCAGCATGACAGAGGTATCGCTACCGGAAGTGTTCGACGCTTTGGTACGTCGGGTGTCGCAACTGGAGGCACGAGAAATTGCTATGGAACGGGAAAGTACGCAGCCAGCTCCAAGAACTGATAATGGCAAGTTCAATGCTAACCTGCTATCTGTGGTGCCAGTGTATAGTGGAGATAATAGAGAAAATATTCGCACTTTTTTCTCTAAGTTGGAAGAGGTGGCGGTAATATCACAATGGTCAGAGCAGGATAAGTTAAGGGTTGTTCGTCTCAAACTCGTGGACCGGGCGCTGGAATTTGCGACTACCAGTGAAATATGTAGTGCGGCAACTTCATACGAGGAATTAAAGGCAGGCCTCATCGACCGGTATCGAAGTAAGACGACAGCAAGGTACCATAGAGAAATGTTATCAAATATCCGCATACAGCAAAATGAAGAAATCGAAGTGTTCGCTGACAGAATTACAAGGATAAACTCATGAACTTACGAACTTACAGAGGATCAAGCGGTAAATAAAGTGTTAAGACAAGAGGCAGACATGAGAGCCCTTGACGCTTTCTTAAACGGTCTAAGGGGAGAAATTGGACGTTTAACCAGATTGCAATTTCCTACTACATTTCAAGAAGCAGTACGTAAGGCAGTGAGTATCCAAGAAGCGGATAGGAGAGTTCCACGGATGGTGGAACCACAAAAGATCTTCTCCGGGCGACATGGGAGTGAAAAGGCTAGTGGCATGAAGAAGCCTGATATGCATCAGAGACCTGTATGGCATGGGACGGGACATTGGCAACCTATTCAGGGGGTGAAGGAAGAACCGAGGCAGAGTGGACCGAGTCAACGGGAGTGCTTCCGGTGTCATAAAAGGGGGCACATTGCCAGGAACTGTAGGGTTAAGTTGGCCCACCCAAATGGAACAGGGGTGGCGAGGACCACGGATCGTGCGCCCCAATAGAGAACGTGAATTGGGCCCCAATGCTGCCCGGGGACGGCGTGTTATTATTGCCAGTGACATACAAGGGCAAACAGTTTCACTTTATGGTAGATACGGGAGCCCAATCCACGATTGCGTGGAATCCTATTTTCAAAAAATGTAAATTGGAAAATCTGACTGTTAGTTTCATAGGTCTTACGAAACAAACATTGAGAAGTAGGGGAGCTGCTCAGATCACAGTGCAAATAGCCGGAATGAACTACGATCTGTATACGTCTAGTTGTGACGGGATTTTAGGCATGGACTTTTTGAATAAGTACTCTGCCGTGATCTCGCTAAGGCCGAACCAATTAGGATTGAAGAAATATGAGAGTAATGAACCGGAAGAGAAGAAAGAAGTGGAAGTTAAAGAGGGAACTTTGAAATTGGAAAAAGAAATACATATTCCTCCTAATTCCGAAATTCGATTTTGTATACCAATACTAAGGGTGAGTAAGTTGAACTCTGGAAGAATTTCGTCTCGTTTATGTCTGGTAGAGCCGATCGTGGACACTGAATTGGAGACAAAGAGAATATATGCTGCTAGAAGCATTAATAAATGTGAAGGGAGTCTGGAAGGGTGTGCCCTTGTGAGTCTAATTAATCCTAGCGAAGTGGAGGTGAGCTTGCCTAAAGGCACTCGAGTGGCAGATTACGAGCTGCTGGAAGATCAAGGGGGTGAGAGTCAACACGCTGAGATAGAAGATCGTGGGTTGTATCGTGTGGAAGCGCGAGAAACCCCCATTGATTTTGGCCCAGCGTTGCAACATCTAACTGAACGAGATAGGCAGAAAATACAGCCTGTGTTGGAAAAATATGCGGGGTTGTTTAGAAGAAGGGGACTACCCGCTACAGACATTTTACAACATGTAGTGGATACGGGGAATGCTAAGCCCATTTATCACCGACCGTATCGTGTTCCGCATCATTTAAAGCCTGTTGTGCAGGAGTTCATTGACGCCCAGCTGCAGGACGGAATTATTCAGCCAAGCACTTCTGCTTGGGCAGCGCCGATAGTGATTGTAAAAAAAATCGCCAGATGGGAGCCCTAAATATAGGTTCACATGTGATTTTAGGTCCTTGAACAGGGTGACTACCCCTGACGTGTATCCCTTACCAGACATCCGGGAGTGTATAGATAACTTGGGTAAATGCAAAATATTCTCTAGTCTTGACATGACTTCGAGTTTCTATCAAATCGAAGTGGATCCTAGGGACAGGCACAAGGTTGCATTCAACGTGCCCCAAGGACATTTTGAGTATGTTCGCTTACCTATGGATTTAAGAAACGCCAGTTCATGTTTACAACGCCTAATGGACCTGGTTTTAAAGGGGTTAACGCCACAACAATGTTTAGTTTTCATAGACGACATTTGCATTATGTCGGCAACTCTAGAGGAGCACGTAGTACACCTAGAAAACGTGTTTGAAAGGTTAAGTGAGGCGAACCTATCTCTATCCTTTGACAAGTGCACATTCGCTAGAAATGAGTTGTTATACTTGGGACATGTAATTTCTGCGGACGGAGTGAAAGCTGATCCAGCACTAGTGAAAGCAGTAAGAGAGTTTCCAACACCTCGAAATGTAAAGGGGATTCAAAGTTTTTTGGGACTAGCCAACTTCTATAGGAAGTATATTAAGGATTTCGCTAAGATAGCTCATCCCTTAACAGAAAGGCTAAAGAAGAACATCAAATTTGAATGGGGACCGAGGGAACAGGGGGCGATGGATAAATTGAAAGACGCCTTGACCTCTGACCCTGTGTTAGCCTATCCAGATTTCACCCAACCTTTCATGGTCGCTAGTGACGCATCGGATTTAGCCCTTGGGGTGGTGCTGTCGCAGAAAATAGATGGCAAGGAGCACCCCATCGCTTACGCTAGCAGAAAATTATCGCCTGCAGAACAACGCTATAGTGTGACACACAAAGAGTTACTCGCAGTGGTGTGGGGGATTAAGCACTTCAGACCCTATTTAATAGGCGGGCCTAAATTCACTCTTATCACAGATCATATGGCTTTGAAAAGCATATTAACCAAGACCACGGAGAATGCCCAATTGGCAAGATGGGCTTTACAATTATCAGAGTATGACTTTGATGTAGTGCACCGCCCTGGAAGGATCCATAATAACGTAGACGCGTTATCACGTCAGTTGTGCCCTTTAGGACCGGCCACGAAAGAGAGGATTCGTGAAGAACAAGAGAAGGATGAACTCTGTTGGAGGTGGAAAACTACGAGAGGATTTAGGATGCAGAATGACTTATTATGTAAAAACACCAAATGGGGATTGAGAATAGTGGTGCCTAAAGCCTGTCGTAGCGAAGTTTTGTTTGAATGCCATGACCACATGTTAGCGGGTCATGGGGGACGAAACCTTACCAACAAGCGCGTGGCAGTGAAATATTGGTGGCCCGGTAGGAGGATAGATGTCAACAGATGGGTAAAGAACTGTATTGTTTGCGGAAAGCATACCGACAGCGATAAGAAGAGGGCAGAACTACAACAGTTGCCTGAAGTTACGCAGCCTGGTGAACGCGTGGCTTTGGAAGTTTGTGGTCCTTTCCCTAAGACCGGCGAAAGAGGGTGTAAATATGTGCTTACCATTATCGACCATTTCAGCCGTTATTTGGTAATGGTACCGTTACAAGATCAAAGAGCGGAGACCATCGCCAAAGCCTTTGTGATGGAATGGGTTTTGAAGTTTGGCGCCCCATTAAGCGTTCTCAGTGATCAGGGTGCAAACTTTATGTCGGACCTAATGGAACAGGTGTGTCTTCTGTTGAAGATAACTAAATTAAGAACTACCCCGTTCCATCCGCAGGCCAACGGAAGATGTGAGAGAGTTCACCGTACCATATTTGGCATATTGAGAAAGTACGTGAGTGCAAAACAGGATGACTGGGATAAATTGTTACCCTATGTGGTGGCTGCTTACAATGTTAGAATTCATGAATCCACCGGGATGAGTCCCTACGAAATCCTGTATGGCAGGAAGATGCGTTTGCCATTCGATACAGAAGATTTGACATAAGAGGTCAACCATCCTGAGGTTAAGAGCCTAGCCGCGCGCCTGCAAGACACATGGAATCTGGTGAGACGCAGGAATCGTCATGCGTCGGCAAGACAAGCGGCACAGTACAACAAAAAGGCAGAAACGGTGCAATATTATCCAGGGGACTGGGTGCTATTGGATAGCCCTCAGTTGAAGCCAGGCCTTTCCAGGAAGTTGGGGGTAAAATTTAAAGGACCCTACGAAGTGGTGGAGGTGTTACCACCGGTGAACTTAAGGATAAAATTGCCACACCGAACTATGGTGGTGCATAACAACAGAGTGAAGAAATACGAACCAAGGGAAAACAGGGATGAAGGCAGAGCGCACCAGGAAGTAGAGAGACCTCGCGGTAGACCAAGAAGAGCTATAGTAAGTCCTACAACAGATGTAGTAAGAAGAAACGAGCAACCGGAGCAGATTTATTGGGATTCAGAGGATGATTTGCCCCTTGTCGCAGTGAGAAGTCGGCCCAGGCAGACCGAGGAGACTGCGATAAGGAGCGACCAGGAAGGAGAAAATTCATCTGTGGGGTTAGGAGACGGATTGCAACCTATGGGGGAAGCATCCAACTCTAAAGAATTACCTGAAGGAGTATGTGCGTCAGGAGGGGTACGTAGCGGGCTGGATGGAGAAGCCATGTCGACACAGATCGTCGAAGAAACTGCGCCAGCGACTAGACCTAGACTAGACCACGACGACACACCACAGTCAGTGGAATCGCAAAGCCCTATCAGAAGTCGGTCTTCAAGTGAAGAATCCATCCCAAGAATTCCCTACAATCTTCGATCTAGAAGTCAATCTGTAAGAGAGGAACAAACTGACGATCAAGTTGGTGGCATACGAAATCGGTATAATTTACGATCGCGCTGTGACAGCCAGTAAAGTTTCAAGAAAGTGAAAGCTTATAAGTTTACTTCATTCGAAGTGCAGGATTTTTCTCATAATTTCTTGTTAAGTGGTAAAAGTGATTTTTTCTTATTTTGTATTGTGTTACTGTATAATTTTTCACCTTAAAAGTGAGGTAAGGTAAGTGTGTTCAATGCATTGAAGTGATAGAATTAATCAATATTTTTTACGTCAATCAATCAGTTGATGTGACGAGTGAGAAGGCACAGATCATATTGTGTCGTCATTTTGTGGTGTTTTTACTTGTGTTTATTAGGCCTATTGTCTGTATAGGGATATTGGAGAAAATAAGTTGCAAGGTAGATAGCTTTTGCTGATGTTAGAGAAGTAATTGATGTGAAGAAAGTATGTGCAGATTAAGCGTTTATCTCGAGATTTCCATTTTAGTAGATGTAACTGTACTAAAGAATTAAGTGATTCAGGTCGTGAGAATAGTTCAAAGAACCGCCCTGGCGATCAGTAGTTAGAATTTATGTGATTCTATTTCCTGATAATGAAATGCATGCAGAGGGTATCCAGAATATTGAAATGTCTGGCCAGTGTTTTGATTATTCTGTTGACCCGGGCATGTATCACATTTTCAGAGAGTAATTTTAGTAAGAGAGAATCAGAGAGTAATTCCAATTATTTTCACATTGGTGAGTGATCTATTTGCCGCATACCAAAGGGTAATTCTGTTTTTTTTATCTGTAATTGTGCAGTATAGGTATGTCTTATATTTCCTACAGTGTTGATTTACTTGCGAACTTGAATTTCTATCAGAGTAGAGCGGGCAGTCACGCACTGAGGGCTGACTTATTTCGATTAGTGTCCGTGAGGAATATGTTGAGGTCTAGGACTAACGAAAGCTATTTGATGTGGGTAATGAAGAAGTAGTATTAGGGGACAAAAGTGTAATATTAAGGTAATTATATGCGATAGTCATGAGAGATACATAACAGTGAGAAACACACTTCGTGATATTGTGAAGGTTTATGCGAACATGTTGTGTCATTGCTTTGATGAGGGAGGTATCGTGTATCATAACAGATGATAGCAAAGGTTGAGATAAGGATGTGTTGTGTCTTTTTCTTAGAGTGTAGATTACATCATGTCATAGAGAAGTACATTTTGTAGAGTCAGCTAAATTCGCAAGGTTAGCACATGAGATATTTAATATCACCACACATATGATGGAAGTTGAACTTTGTATGTAGGTAGTATAAACATATGAGATTTAAATATTTTACCGATAGTGTTTCCAGTTAGGACACTAATGTCTTTTGTGTAGTATTGCTAGCTCCCAATTTCATTTTTTTTTAGCTGTGGTAGGTTTGGTAATTATACAGGGTGTGGGTATTTTGGTAACCCTGTGGTGTTTTTGTTTTCTTTTTTCATTTCGGTATTTTGTATTTTTTGGAGGATATTCGAGTCCACCCGCTGATGTCCCGAAGGAAAATCTTTTAATGTTTTTTTTAATTTTTTGTTTGTTGGGTTTATTTTATTTTTTAATATTCGGGGCGAATATTTTTGAGGAGAGGGGTAGTTGTAACATCATTTCCTGTGATTGAAGTCCGCGATTGTTCAGCCCGCGTGCAAGGCAGTGATTGCTGATTTGTGACATTCCTTACACATCCGGGAATTGTCTCTCTTGCGCGTGGCTGACAGACAGTATCAGTTAGATTGTTACATACTATGGACGTGTCCAGTTAATATTCGGCAACTTATCCCCGGAGGGATGTCTAGGGGGTGGACAAGGAGTAAATCTCGGAGAATGTAGAACTAGGGGATTACTGTAGCGTAGAAACTGTATATAAATAGTGTGTAAATAAACGGGCAGGAACTGGGAAGCTGCATATCATTCTAGTGTTAAGGATATCCTTGCACCTTCCCGAAAAGTCACAGGAGGACTGCGGACGGCACCAGGGACATGCTGCACACCGCTAGACACAGGTAATCACCACGGAACGAGGACGTAAGGGGATAAAAACCCTTACATAAGTACATTATTTAGACTGTACAGAACCATTGTCAGACCAAAATTAGAATATTGCTCATTAATTTGGAATCCTACTATCATTAAATACAAGAAATTGATAGAGTCCATTCAAAATAAATTTCTAAAATATACGTATTTCAGACAGTTTAACTACTATCCTAAATTTGAATCATATTCAACTATGTTACAGTATTTCAATATCCCTGAATTATCACACAGACGAAACATTCATGCATTGTTGTTTTTATACAAATTAATTAATAATGAAATAGATGATATTAATATTCTCAAAGAAATATATTTTTATGTTCCACGTTATAGATCTCATAAATTGCATAATCTTTTTTTCATCCCAAAAGTAAACACTGACTCTCATAATAATTCTCCTCTTTATAATGTACTCCGACTATACAATCAGTTGCACAAAATGGACAATATAGATATTTTTAATACTAACAATAAGCGGTTTAAAAATATATGTGAAAAAAATTTTAAAATTTTAAAATAATAATTAATAAATTTTGCTCCATGTCATTTTCTTTACTTAAATCTTTCTGACATGTATATTTTCCTCCAAAACTATTATGTTATTATTTGTTTTTTTCATATTATGTTCCCTTGTGTAATTGTCATATTGTTTTGTGTTTGTGTTTTTCTTTTCTGTGTGTTTTTTTTCTTATTGTTGTAGCATTAGCTTAATTATTTTGAATGTCACTTGAATTTTTGAATCTGGTGTATTATGTAAGCGAGAATATTGTAATTGGGCATTAGCCTGTAATATTATTAGTACAATAAATAAATAAATAAATAATTACTTTTCAGATTTTAATGATGGGTTACGTAACAAAAACGGAATCCACGGAATTCATCTGGTTAATTACCTTAAGCAAATATATAGGCCTATTACCGCAATTAATAATTAATAGATGAACTTAATTAATTGTGTGAAATTACATTCAATTGTCTCCTCTAAGGGCAGATGTCAATTGGTGTGGATGTGGTTAGCATATCGATTTGTGTGGAGTATTATTAAGCAGAGCTTGCTATTTTTCTATTCAAATAGCTCATTAATTATCTCTAAGAGGTTAAACTCCATGCATACCACTTTGTATTGCCTCCTTGACAATCAAGAATGGCATGACAAACTTCCTCGAGCTCTTCCCATCCGTAGTTTATTCTGTACAAGCCGATCATCTTATTTGGATCTTCCTAATATTGTTGTTTTATATCTTTTCCCTAGACGTCCTCACCTACATGACTTTTCCTTTAGAAGTATAAAATGTAAATAATTATATTTCTCACCTATATACATGGCAAGCTCTTCTTGGATTGCGTGATTTTACAACTATAAGGGATATGAAATATTAATCTTGTATTATGAAGACTATATTCTGTTTTGATATAATTAAATATATTTCACAACTCAGAAAAATATCCTGTGCCCCTGCAGCCATAGATTTTTATAATGTACTATATCTTGAAGGGTGTCTAGTATTAATTACTATTAAGTCAGTTTTATGGAGTTTTCTTTTCTACCCATCTATTGTTCTTTTAAATGCCCTTGCTTAGCTGCTCCCGAAACTAATTTATTCCACGTTTAAGGGTATCTCTTTTTCTTTTTTTACGTTGGAATTCATTAAAATGCAGTCAGTATGTGAACAATTATTATTTCATAAGATATTTATAGCCAAATTATTTTTTTTAGTACTTTATGAATCAGAATTTCATCAGAAGACTCCTTATTGCCTGAAGTAGTAGAAATTGACAAAAAGTGTTGCCCAATGGTTAACGCTGCTTACTACGGATTTGTTCATGTACCGGTATCTTCTTGAATTTTTCTGAGGTAGGCAGGCCTGGGACGGAGTTAAATCAGTCTCTTTAAAATAACTGAGGAGCTACTTGATATACCCTGAATCCTGTCAACTGCCAGTGAAGTCGAATGATGGAGGTAGATGGTGCAGCGTTTGAATGGTAGGCTCTGTTTCTACATGGGGCATACCGCCACGAAATTTTGTTTAGTGAGAACATTTGTTATATAATAAGCTACATTAGAACAGCAATTATATATCTTCAAGGAAATATAACTAAAATTTCTTTAATGATCAGATACGGTGCTATAAGTTTGGTTAACTTGAATAATTTAAAGCTAAAATATATGTTTAATACCGGTGAGCTCGATCAATGAAATAAAATAAATATGATACCAGGTGCTCAACTAGACGTATTATATAATTTTGTGACTGCTATTGGAACTGCAAAAGATGGAGTGAACTGCAAAAGATGCCCTGAAGATTGTGTAAAGGCACCGAAAGGCCTAGGGAGCAATCACAAAATTATATAATAGTTGAATAAAAACACTTTCTTTAACGCACTTTATTTTACCTTAGTCAACTTCTGGACGGCCGTTTCGCAGGTGGTGTTCCTGCATCATCAGCAGAGTGCCAACACTTAAAGAAAGTGTTTTTATTCAACTATTTGTTAAACAACGCTAAAGTCGGACACAAGAATGATATTATAATCGGGGTGCGCGGGCAAAGAGAGTTAAGTCCACCATCCTAAAAAATTGATATGTGTCCATAGAGTTATAAATAAACATGTTCTCTACATTTGTGTTAAGTCCAGTAAGTCATTTTCAGAAACGTACGGTAGTTATGGATGTGTGCCTCATGGGTTTATCCATCTCTAAAGCGATGTTGGGCTGGTATAGTGTGTTAAGTCACTCTAATTCTCAGTAACAGGAAAGTGGACTTAACTCTCTTTGCCCGCGCACCCCGGAATATAATAGTTGAGCACCTGGTATCATATTTATTTTATTTCATTGAATAATTGAAATGAAATACAATTTGCATTATTTATCCGCTAAATTTTATATGTGCTAGCGTTTGTCATGAGTCATGACGTTATCTGTACGAATATTTAGAAAGGAATTGGGTAAGTTCTATCATAAGCGTACTACGCTGAAAACCTGTGTTCATTTCCCGCCTTCTCGCCTAGGACAGTTCGTTTATTGCAAAACACTATAGAAATACTAATTACACTGAACAAGTATCAGGTATTTCTGTTGCATGGGGTTAAATAAGGATTTAATTTTGCGAGTAGGTATGTTTGCGGAACGAGCCAATAAGGGCAAGTGAAGCAATTCTACGAGCAAAATAAAATAACTTTACGTGCATCAAAGACAGCCGTTGAATTTGTGTAATAATAATAATAATAATAATAATAATAATAATAATAATAATAATAATAATAATAATAATAATAATAATAAATATTAATATAATGAATTACACATCTTAGAGCCAACTATGTTGCAGAGCACAGACAGCTGACAACTGTTATTGATTTTCTCGTACACTGCTGCCAATATGAAAACGCTTTTCACCCATCAAATATAACGACTTTTGCAATCACCGTGAGAAATGCCATATTTAAAAAGGCATAGTAGATTTTAAATCGTCAATTTTTATCAAACCGAGACTATTTAGCAATCATATGCAAATATTATTTTAACTAAATGAGCGTTTTCCAGATATCGGATACCAAAGTTGGCACCAATGGAGTAGCATAAAGATTTTATAGCACTACTGCGGTAACGTGCAAGTTTTTTTACGTGTCTCTTGTGCTAGAAGTTCTACTTTTAATTCAAGCTGTCTAAAAATATATTATATTTACCTGCTGGAACAACGTGGAAGACACAGGGAACAGCCTGAGAGCCCAACTCGTTTCTGCCCCAGCACAGAAGGGTCCCATAGTCCCGCTCTGACTGGGGCTTGTAACTCGCTATGCTGCGTCCTCCACCAGGTTCTGAGATCACGCTGTCCACTTGCACGGACTGGACGGCAGAGTTGTTGAAAGACCAGCGAAATAAATTAGCGGGAGGATTGGCGTCCACTTGACAAAGTACAGTCACTTGTTCGTGCCGTGCTGCCCCGTACACACGCTGCTGTCCCACACTACACTCCGGCTCATCTATAACTCCAGAAAACAAAATACTCCTCCGAATATTGTACACAGAGTTGGTTTAATTGATTGTGAAAATATGAATAATCATTACTAGTGTAAGGCATTTAATGACCACAAAATAATGAAAAATGCAAAATAAAAAATGCATTTATAACCTAAAATAGTGAAAAAATGACACATAATTTAAAAAAATGAACATTAAATTTACCATTATTCCTTATAATTAGTTTTTTTAAGTTAATGATTTGCTAAAAGCAATTTAATGGATGACAGTGCGTTGCATACGAATTTACAATATAAAACATGCTTATTTTGTTACTAAAGAAGTAAGTAAATTTATACTACTTGGACACCCTTAGCAAAAAAGAAATTCTTTCTGAACTGGCATGCTCATCAAATTTCCCCTAGTAAATATGTGCCATTTAAAAAGAAAGAAAAAATAATTCTTTATTGCTACAAGACAAACTTCGGTGGTGTTTACAATAAACCTGAATTAAAATGAACCATGAACACCTGGCGGAGATTCTAAAATAAAAACGATTGTCTGTTGTCTGGAAGTAACGATTTGTACATGGAAAAGTTCCTCGCTACCTACAGTGAAACATAACCTAAAATGCCGAAAATAACCTAAAAATGCCTAAAATGACCTAAAACTTGCTAAAAATGACTTACCTCTTGAAAATGACGAAAAATGCAAAATTAAGCAATTTTCTTTCCTTATTTGATCATTTATTTCATGATACACGTTTATATAATATATTCGAGCTATCTTTTAACCTTCATGTAAAAAAGATGCAAAATCATTAAATGCCTTGCCCTACTCATTACTTTATAATATGTATTGAAAATTCTATCAATGTTTTTATACACGAAATATGCATTTATTTTGTTTATTATTTCTACTGTAAAATCTATTCACAAAATATTCAGTGCAACTCCAAATTGAATACACGACTCTTGAATTGAGTTCCTACATGTTCCTACATCACAACTATTATTGTTTGATCATTAATATGCCACATGTTGTGGTAGTGATAGGATTCATAGTTTAATATAGATTTTCTGCTTACATTTTGACTTCTTGCTTCTGTTTAGAAATGTACATTGATTAAGAACACAATTTCGATTCGGTGCAAGCCAGTTCGTGTGCTTTTATTCTGTTCTGCTGTTAGCTTACCTGAATGAAGTTAACTATATCTTTTATGCACTGGTGGTAGCAATGATTACACCAAGGTAGCTCGAATCGATTCATGAATGGTTGATTCACAGTATGCCGTGATCTCGTAACTTTTAGTTTTATTTTTATACAACAAAGCACGAAAGTAATTATTACTTATATAATCCGTTACATTTTATTCATGGAATAGTCTTAATAAATCCAATTCGAATTGACGAGTTACATCAGATAAATTCGCTCCTATCGATAAACTTGTCAACTCTCGTGGGGTTACCTATGATAAAATATTTTGAATAATGTGTTTTGTATGAAATGAAGGGGTCAGCGGAAGATAGGGCTAACCCCTACCAACCTCATGTTAGATGTTATACTTTTAAAGTTAGCTCAAATCTTCAAATCTCATTTTTATCTTTCTTTTGGTACGTATTATGTTACTAAAAAAATTTACTGACAGAATTAATCTGTGCTCAGAAACATTGGGACTAAGAAAAATATAAATAGTGCAACAATCTGAACTTTTACAACAACAAAAGTATTAGCACTATCTTCCCCCGACCCCTTTAAATGTAGTCAGTTCTTAAAAGTATATGGTTTTCTGTTAAATTTAATTTACATTTTTGTTTACAATTGATTGCCGTTAAAGTCATTTGAATATGTTATTTGAATTGTTCCAGTTCTAGTTCATGCATGCAAAATAAAAAAAATGGAACAAAGTTAGAAGTCATAAGAGTTTTTTGTTTTTTGTTTTACTTCTTTTATGTTTATTTCGTTGGTAACACTTCAAATAGCCCGGTCATGGGGTTTGAACCCGGGAACTGGCTCGGTGAAAGGAGTATTCTCTTATGCAATTATGTAAGTCACTACCACTACTAGTGCAAATGAACTTAAAATTAGGGCATCTAACTACTCTTCTCTTCAAAATGTCTTGAAATTTGCCTTCTTAATTTTACTCCTACAAACCCATAATAAATATTCTTTGTAAGTTTCTTACGTTCTTGCATTAATGCATAATAGTTCAAGTAATTAGTATTGTTAAATTAAGTACATAGCCTACAAGATAATACATTTATAGTATCCAATTACATTTGCTTCTTGGAGCTGTATCGTATTAAGTGGTCAGAAGCTCATACAAAGTATCATTTAAAACCAAAGTTATTTTACATAGAAACTTCCTTAACAAGAGAGACTTGTAAAGCGAAGTGAATAATTATACAAGCTAAGACCAATAATTTAGGTAGCAATTTAAATACTTACATTTGACATCTAAATGAAATGCCTTACTCTCTGTGTCGCCCTCTGAGTTGCTTCCCTGACATGTATACATGCCCGAGATTTTCCTGCTGACTGACTGCAAGATGAGTGTTTGGTTGCTCAAGATTGTTCCCATGCTAACATTGTTCTGCAGTTCTTGTCCCTGTCAGATACACGGATTAATGTTAATATATTAATGTTAATATTTTAATACACATCAAGTATTGCATTATGCATGTAATAAACATGTTTTAACGAAAATAACTTGAGGGCCAGAGGTCAGAAAGAATTCTGACAGAATAATTTATTTTTTTTAAATATAGTTTGTGTGATGATTTAACTGAATGGTGATAAAAATTCAACAATTAAATTTAGATATAATCACTTGCATCGATCTCGTTTCCAGATTGTGAAAATTACTTGACATCACTTGGGGACGTCATAAAAGCATAGGATAAGAAAATCAGTTACATAATTTTATTATCAGGCATGGATTTCTTGACCCCTGAAGATAATAAAATGTGCTTTACTCGAAATGGTTTACAGCATATAGGCCCTAACACAAATACACAAATTCTAAAACTCCTAGAAAATTCGTGGAAAGGTACCTGACAATTCAAGAATCTTATGTACGCTATTTAAGCCTCTTCAAGATGATCATGGGGTGACTCGAACCCTACCTCACTCGGTAAGGGTTAGATAAAACACAATATTATATTAATTTTCTGCTGGAAGTTGATGTATTATTTCTATAATTAAATTTTATTAATGGGGGTTCACTTCGTTTTGGGGTTTATGCAACGTCAACTCATCGGTTAAAAAGCTGTTTCGCAATAAAATTTATGAAGCAACCACGTAGCAAAATCCTCGACATTTCCAAAAGTATATATCACCAGTTTCATCACAAAAACTAACTCATTAGTTAAGGGAAAAGTTACGTGATAAAAGCTATGAAAATCGAAGAAACTAAGAAAGATGAAGAAATGTCTTAAGCAGAAGAGTGTGTTGCCCAAGAAAATTCAATATTTTTCATTCCCGGTTATAAAATGTAAATACAAACTGTTGCTTCATAATCTTATTATTCGTAAACGATTTTTATAGTGACTACTGAATTTATATGATTTCATTCCATTAATGAAGCCTCATTAAATCTAAAACTTAATCCGATTATGTTTGACAATACAATTAGTGATGAGCGAGACCAGTCTTGGTCTTACAGTCTTGGTCTTGGTCTTGCAGAAAATGCAAGACCGAGACCAAGACCAAGACCGCATCAGCGTTAGCAAGACCAAGACCAAGACCGACCAAGCAAGACCAAGACCAAGACCAAGACCAACCCTGCAAGACTCTGGCAAGAACAAGACCAAGCTGCAAGACTCTTGCAGTCTTGCTACTTGAATTTTTTTTTAATAAAGCTTCTTTGTGTATGTGGTGGAGGGCGAGCGGTCTAACCACTCAGCCATGGGGCGGCCTATGACTGAGGATTTGAAACTTTAAACAGTATCCCCGTAACTTAAAACGCCTATTAACATGTTCAGTAACCTATTTCATTAACGATGACATCCTTTCTTACACCTAACATTAATATTCATAGCCTACTCTCACTTTTAGAATCTTTCCTGTCTACTTGAACAAAATATAACACAGCTATTTAGCTCATTCCATTCTCCTTGCAGAAAACTTCAAAATAAAGTGAAGTCTAAAAAAATCAGGTTATACGCCCGGCATTCTTCATAATTATTCAATTAAACACAATTAAACCGTAGATTAATTAAAACAGGAACTTATTTGACGGGTATTTGCTAGTTATTACTTTACAGTTACGTATCTGATTGTACTATAGCTATACAGGCCTACATTTTGCTGATGATAGGTAGGACATCCACTGAATTTTTTTTTATAACTACAATTTTGTTATTGACACAACAGTGGCGATGTTTTAGTTATTGCTGCTGATTTATATTAAGGATGCATATCGAATGGGAAAAGATACTAAAAGTAGAAAATGGCTGGTCTAGAAATATTTGCTTGCATGAAGAATAGTTATGATTAATTATGACCCAATTAGTTGAAGGCCCGAAACTTGAAAGCAAGTAGAAAGTAATTTATGGGGGGTAGCGGAAATCTTTAAAGTGCAGAAATGATCTGTTCACAATGTGTTATAAATTAGAACTAGGGTATATGCAAAGAGAAATATTATTTATTGCAGCCTATGGTTTGGGTTTCGAATGGACATTGTGTGATTTTCTATAGATTGCACAATTTCTAAAGCATCTGCTTCAATGCCGTTATGTTTTGTTACTATATTATACAGTTTTAAACATGTCAGATAGAACATCTCTCCTATGCGGAAATCTTTAAAACATTTCATACACATCCTGTTAATATTACTTCTTGTCTCCGCAGCCGTTCAATTTGAAATTGTACAATATAATATTCATAATTTTACACTCTCAAATAGTGTATAGCATCTCTTGGATTTTGAGTTTAAAGTTCTGCAATAGGATAACAGAGAAAATTTAAATGAACACTCAAAGTTTACTGTTCTAGCCTATATCACCATGGACGTTTCGGCAAACATCATGATGTCACATTACTGTTTACATGGTCAAAGGAACTAAAAGCAATTAGCTTTCGTTACTTTCGCAAACAATAACACACATGTAATCGGTGTAACTTTAAATCATGTAAACGCCATTGATCACAGTAAGATGCGTAAAAGAAAACTGCAAGACTCTTGCAACAAGACCAAGACCGAGTATGCAAGACCGAGACCAAGACCAAGACTACTGATGCAAGACCGAGACCAAGACCAAGACCAGGGTTACCTATGCAAGACCAAGACCAAGACTGAGAGTGCAATACCAAGACCAAGGCGGTCTTGGTCTTGGTCTTGCATTTGCTCATCACTAAATACAATATCATACAATACAATATCTTCATACAATATCACTTCGATAACATTTCGATAACGGTTTTACCGCTTCCGTAGCATTTGTCTGGTTTCATCGCTTCCGTAGTATTTGACTGGTTTTATTGTTTCCATGGTCTGGTTTTATCGATATCCTGGCACTTGTCTGGTTTTATCGCTATCCTAGCCTTTGTCTATTATGTATTGAAGCTAGTTGTTGCGGTTGGCTAATTCAACTCATTTAGCTAAATGAACAGGAAAACTATCGAGTTACTTTGATTCAAAGATATGACAGACATGGTAATCAATTATGTAAGTAATTCATTATGATTTTTTTAATTTCTTTGTTTTAAATTAGTATTTATTTCTTACTATTCGTGAACAATTAAATTAGTTCTAATAAATACAACTAGTGGATAAGTTTTTCCGAAAATAAATTTACGGACTACTTTAGCAACTACTTTGCTCGTAAATTTGTTGGTAAAATCACAACCTCTCGAGGTATTACTGCTGATAAATTGTAAGATTTATGTGGCATCATGTTTGTCAAGACTTCTTAGACTTTACCACTTATTTTTATACATTTATACATTTAAAACAATTATTATTGCATCATTGTATTTTAATTATTATATATATTGTATATTAAATTGATTTACCATTCTTAATTTTTTTATTTTGTTTATTTATTGTACCTAAGATTCCTGAGTATACAATCAACGTTTACATTAAGTTTCACTAAGTAATAGGTCTCTTCTGTCGCATAGGTTCTTGTAGTTTCTTTGCTTTAGCCTATTACCCGTTAGGAGGAATGCTGGAAGAGGAAGTTAGAGTTAGAACTCACAAAATCAAACCTATGTAAAGGAAATCTGTCAAATAAATAAATACATAAATACCAGGTCAGTGCCCCCCCCCCAAAAAAAAAACTCGTCCGATATTGTCTGCAACACTCATAATCACCACCATAAGAGAATAGCAAAAACAATATTATATTACACAATGAGCCTATAATGGCATCAATTATTAAAATACGAGTATGTTTATGAAACGAGCATAGCGAGTTTGGCAGTTATCTTGAAGCGAACGGATTTTTTATAAGACGAAATGAAATAATTTCAGTATTATATTAAAATTAACATGAGCAGAATTGATTTTACTTTAAATAAAGGCTGTTTATTATGCAGTTTGATTTCCAGCTCTCAAGGTTCCAAAATCGCGATCGATAACAACACAGTCTGTTAACTAATAATGAAATTCAGTTTCGAAATGGATATCATTATGTTATCATTATAGGCCTATGGTCGGACAATAAATATTAATAAATCTGCCTGGTGTCATAATGAATGAGGAATTTAGTATTTGGATATTGCTCAAGAATTAGACTGAGGTCGCTCTTAACTGGTACAATAAGACAATTAGGTTAAAAATTTAGAAGACTAGAAGATTGAATATAAAAGAAAAATAGTCATAGGCCTATATAGTTAGGTCTACCTCTGCAGACATAATATTAATGCCAAGAATCTATTATTCGAGACCAGCTTAACCTCTGAGGGAAGACTTCATGCTGGTTCTGTTATGACCTCATCTGGGATTGAATAACCGCACCTTTGGTGTAACGTCACTCATTATTTCTAGATTTAAATTGAACTAAAATAAAAGCTGATGTTATTTACCTTCTATAACAGAAGAAAGAAATTAGAGTTAAGGTATAGGCCTACTTACATTATGCTTCCAGGTGACCTTATTGACCCAAGGGTTGGCTTGAATTATACAGTCGAAGTAAACGTCCACTCCTTCTCTTATTAAGCTGCCGTTCAAATTGCTTCCCAGTTCCAGCGATACGATTGGAGAATCTGTAAACCACATAGTCATGCCATTTCAGTCAGTTTGAATAAAAATCCCTAACACACAGTTCATTACAGTGAGAATAATATAACGAACAAGCTATCACTTAGACTTTTTGTGTTAGGTTTTCCTAAGAAGGTGTTTTCTCTCTCTAAGTTTCATAAATTATTTCATGCATTTTACTAGATGTAAAACTGACGATTCCCTTTTTGTACTAGCTATCAAAGACTTATTCAAATAATGTTTGCTGAAATTTTCAAGATATATTGCGTAAAACATAATTTTATTATTGTTACAGTTCCTAGCAATGCGTACTGGTGGGTACTGTTCCTTGGAAGATGTTATGTAGGCCTACGTAAAAACACCTTATTTCATTCATGCTATTGAGAAAAAGATTTTGCTTTTGTATGGGTTGATCCCACAGGAGAAATTAAATTAAAAAAGAAGGCAGATGATAAATTTACATATCGTATCCGATCAATTACTGATCTGGAAAGTTTGATTTAATTCTGATACATATTTATGTTTAGGAAGTTTCTCATTCGAATTTCGATGTCTTGTTTTCATGACAAAATTTCAATTTACTATCAAAATGTTCGAGGTCTAAATACTAAAACTCATGACTTTTACACTAGTATGCTATTAGTAAAATATGATGTCATCCTGTTGACTGAGACATGGTTAACACGTAGTGTTAAGAACAGTGAATTATTTCCTAATGATTTTAACGTTTTTAGGAAAGATAGGATACTGAAAAGAGGGGGAGGAGTATTAATTGCTATGCATCATTCAATTCCAGCTGTTATAATTGAGTTTCCTAATGATACTTTTGAAAGCGTATGTGTTAAATGTAAATTCCCAGATAGTGTATATTATATTATCTCTGTGTATTTTCCACCAAATAGCTCATTGGATTCATACTTGAGATTTTTTTCCTTAGTACATGACATTCCAGATATTCATTATAGTCAATTGCACATTGTTGGAGATTTCAATTTTTCTGTTGTCAGTGGTAACGATTATGATTTTCTTCATGGAGGGCCGTGCTTAAGGGCATTATCTAATTTCCTTTCTCTGTATAATATGACATCTGAAAATAACATTTTGAATTGTAATAATTGCACTCTTGACCTAATTTTAACAAATATTCTTTACGTTGAAGTCTTTAAGGACGTTGATCCTATTCTTACTGAAGATCGATACCATCCTGCACTCAATATAAAAATTCGAGGACTTAAACAGAAATATTGTAGTGGATCTCATATTACATTATACAACTTCCAACATGCAAATTTTGATAAGTTTTATTCATTACTTCGGGAAGTAGACTGGAGTTATCTTGATTCTTTCAATAATCCGAATGTAATGCTCTCTAGTTTTTATGATCGATTAAACACTATTATTGAAGCGTCGGTGCCTCAAAAAGTTATAAATAACAATTCAAAATATCCTATTTGGTTTACCAAGGAGATAATTCGAACTCTGAAACAAAAGGAATATTTTAGGAAAAGAAAAAACTATTCCTCATATTATATGGAGAAATTTAAAGAACTTCGGAAACTAGCTAAAACGCTTGTAAAAAAGACGTACAATGAATACATGTTTACCTGTGAACAAAATATTAAACTTAATCCGAAATATTTTTGGAATTTTGTGAAAAATAAAAGAACTGAAAATAATAGTTCTAGCATCTTTCTGTCTTCAGATGGTGCAATAATGAATAATTCAAAGTCCATATCTGATGAGTTTGCTACTTATTTTCAAAGTGTATATCTTCAAACGCAGTCATCTTATAAAATAGTAGATACGGTTAATATGCGCACATCACATTCCTTATCTCTATACCCAGTAGACAGTGTGGAATATCGGAATGCTATTAACAAGCTTAAGCCAAAGAAATCAGCAGGTTATGATGGAATTCCTCCTTACGTATTAAAAGGTTGCGCAACGATATTAGAATCCCCTTTTCTATTAATCTTTAACCGAATACTTAGTTCTCAAATATTTCCAGATGTATGGAAAATCACTCAAATAACTCCTGTATTTAAAAGTGGTGAGAAAATAAAAGTAACGAATTACAGACCTATTGCTCTAATAAGTGCGCCAGCAAAAATTTTAGAACGGATTCTGTATGATAGAATATTTTATCATGTCAAACAATATATATCTGTTTTTCAACATGGTTTTTTTCCTCAAAGGTCGACTTTGACAAACTTAATGAACTTTATTCAAGACATATCAGAATCTCTAGATAAGAAGTGTAGGGTTGATGTTATCTACACTGATTTTGCAAAGGCATTTGATAAGTTAGATCATGATATTCTGTTGGCTAAAATGTCTATGTTAGGTATTAATACGATGTTTTTGAAGCTGATAGCTTCTTACTTAAAAGACCGTAAACAATATGTTGTTTTTAATCATTGTCCTTCCTTTGTTTATGATGTAAATTCTGGTGTACCACAGGGCTCTAATTTAGGGCCACTTCTTTTCCTAATCTTTATAAATGATTTACCAGATATTGTTAAAAATTCTAAATGCTTATTGTTTGCAGATGACATAAAAATATATAAAGAGATACGTTTATTATCAGATGAATTGGAATTACAATTAACAATAGACAAGCTTTTTGAATGGAGTATCCAAAACAATTTGGCGTTTAATGTTAGAAAATGCTATTTCATGAGTTTTCACAGATTTTCACTTCACCCCATTATTCAATACAGTATGAATTCGGAAACGTTAACAAGACTATTTACCATTAAAGATTTAGGATTAATTATTACGCATAATTTAAATGTTAGAAAGCATATTGATAAAATAATAGATGAAGCTTATGGACAGTTAGGATTTATTTTTCGTAATTCCAACAATATTAAAGACGAACGTGTCTTACAATTACTTTATAATAGTTTTGTACGCAGTAAGTTAGAATATGCATCAGTTATATGGTCACCATTGTATAAAACTCATATTAATGACATAGAAAAAATTCAGAAGAGTTTTCTTCGATATATGTATTTTAAAAAATATGATAGATCTGCTTTAATTGATAGAATTTCTTATAATACTTTATTAAATGAATTTAAATTTGTTACTTTAATTGGTAGAAGGTTGGTAGCGCAACAGTTATTCTTATATAAAATTATCAATGGTAAAATTGATAGTAATGAACTTTTAAAACGTATTAAATTTAATGTAGTGCAATTAAATTTAAGGAATAGGGAGTTGTTATATATTCCTGTCATTAAATCAAAAATATTAGAATGTTCATCTTTCATCCAAATGTGTAAACGATATAATTCTCTATCACTTCAAAATGCTCTTCTGGATTTTGACTTGTCAGTGAATCAGTACATAGGACTTCTTCATAAACTGTTATATGTTCCATATGATTTGGCTTAATTTTTAGATTGTCTTGTTAAATTAATTGTAGTTATTGTAAATCATTTATGTATTTTTTTTCTTTATCCTCGCACATTCGTTCATTTATTGTATTGTATTTTTTTTATAGTGTAAAACATGTATTGGCGAAACTACGCCAACTGTAATTGGGATTTATTCCTGTAGTTGGCAGAATAAAATAAATAAATAAATGTCTTTCTAATGTTTATGACAGGTGATTACAACTTAAATCGTTGCTGAACTATGGAATACTTTTTCTTCTTTCCCTTAGTTTAACCTCTCCATTCCCTTAGTTTAACCTCTCCTTTCTCTTAGTTTATGCGGTCCACGCCACCCGGGCCTTCTAGGACCGCGGTCTATCGGGAGAGATACTATCTTTGGATCACACACATACTTTTTTTTTAAACCAGAAAAGGGCATGAAGGGCTTCCCCGCATGGGTGATCACCTCAAGCAGACAATAAGAGCACAAAGAACGAGACACATCAGTTGCTCACACTCTGAACTCGGCGCGGATGGGATGATATCTGGGGAGCACAAAGGCCTAAATTTTCCCGAGATTTGTGTAGCAGGTGATGAAGAACCGAGGGGAAAAAAACTCATTTAAGGGTACTTGTCCCGACCAGGAATCGAACCCGGGCTCGCTGGAGAGGAACGAACGTATCCTCTGCCCCACAGCGGTGGACTAACTATTTTATACATTTCCCGTAAAATAATAATATAATGCTGATTCCTGATCAGATCTAACATTGCCGCAACAATGGTAACATAGGCTTATGCATAGGGCACTGATCAGAGACTTTGCGATATGATTTCACTTTTGTAGGAGGTGATAAACCAAATTTCGATATAGATGAAGTGAATAAAGTCTTTGATTGGCTCATTTCAGACTTATTCTTATATGTTATTTGTCCAAATCGAAAATAAGACGTATGAGATAAACAGACAATAGAACAGAAGAGCTCTACTTTAGTCATGTTTCCACAGAATATTACTGAACCTGCTTCCATGAGAATATTAAAGAGATAAATTTCTCTGACATCGGGAATTTAACCTGGAACTTTCGGATTTCCGTGCCGAAGCTCTAACAATTGTATCAGCCAAAATTCGAGACACGGTGGCAATTTGAATACTTTTGCTATGGTTATTCCTAATGGTCTACTTCATTGAAAGATAGTTACGTCATGTGAAGGGTGTAAAAGGCAAGTATGTTATATGTGTAAGGTATTCGGTTAATTAATTTGTCACGTTATGCTGATTTAAAAAGTTCATATGGACATATGTAAGATTTTCGATAATTTTGTAGAAAATGATTAGGCCTACTATTAGATAGTATGCAATCTTGTAAACACAAGAGAGGGACTGTTAATGCCAACGCATTCATGCCGCCGCCAAGTAAATCCGTCAAGAACGGGAGAAAATAAGTAATGCTATGGGATCAGTTCACAACCGAAAGACATGCATACATTGCTGATGGTGGCAGCATCTTTGAAAATCTGCCGTGATACGCATTTTAAGATCAATAAATGTTATTTAAAAATTCATAAATCATTAAGTAAACAATTCAATAGGCTTTCAGTCGGTATTCAAGTTAATAGGCCTATACCTGAAGTTTTCCAAAATTAATATAATCTTTCTGGACATCGTAACTTCTTTAATATGAAAAATTGAACCCCTGTGTTCATGTGGACGTTCTAATCAGCATAACGCGAAAAATTAATTACCTGAATACAGTCCGTTCTTCGTGAATCTCCCGGTATACAATATTTTGAGGTGCACTCATGTACAGTGATTTTATGACCGGGCATCTTCATTGAACAGAAAATTATATATGCATATGATGGAAATACTTGTTCGTGTTTCCACAGTACAGTAGAGTCCTACTATTCCGAACCCCGCTATTCCGAACAGAGTACAGAAAAAATACCGATTTTTTAAACTTAAAAATAGGCGAAATTAAAAAGAGTACGTGAAAAAACATACTTTTATTGTTATACAAAGAACTTAAATATATACGTACATAGAGCCTAAGCTTGATGAAAACGCCTGAAACTAAATTGGAATAAAACCTGGTTACTTACTGCAAATGTCGGCTCCATTTATACAATTTCCCGCAATTGACTTACGCCTTAACAATTCAATACGTTGATATTATTAATGAAATCCGCCTATTCCGAATTCCCGGCAAACCGAAAAATGTTCGGTCCCATTTAGTTCGGAATACCGGGACCCTACTATATATTATTTCTGTTGGCATTACATGAGAATATCCGGTGTCAAAGGAATTTGTTTTCTCAGTACTGACTAATCGATGACTGCTAGTGCTACACTATAGGCCTAATAGTGAAATTTGTAATTCGCGTTTAACTACGTCATCTTTCTCTAAGATTTATCTCACCCGTTGTAGAAACTATGCCACCAGGGTTTTACAGAACCTGTCGGGTTCACTTCTCTTAGACTAAACAAGGACATAAGAGCCCATTTGGATCGGTGATCAACCCGATGCCATGGCCACCTTCGAGACAACACGAACACAGAGGACAAGACACATCAGTCGGTCACATACAATCAACAAAGCAGATGTGATGAAGGGATTAATGACGGTCAGATGATTTCCGAGGTCCACAAAGGACTAAATTTTTCCGATATTTGCCTTATAAGTGAGGAAAACCACTGAAAAATATTCCTGCCCAGGAATCCTGTCTCAACCGTGAATCTTACCCGGGTCCGCTGCATGAGGAGAGCGAACGTATCCTTTAATTTAACGGTATTGGTGGAATGTTTAACTACACATTACTTTATTAAATGCCAGTATGATACTTTATGAGATCGTTTGTTGGGGACGAAAAATGTCTGTCCGTCTGTCCGTCCGTCCGTCAGTCTATCTGTCTGTCCGTGTGTCTGTACGCGCCATAACTCAAATACGCTTTATCGGATTTTCATGAAACTTAGTATACGCATTTATAATGTCCGTGGGAAGAACCCTATTGATGTTGAACGAAATCGGTCCAGCGGTACCGGCGTCAAGACCAATTTAGTGGTTTTTCTTTAAAAGCGCCATAACTGAAATACGCTGTATCGGATTTTCATGAAACTTGGTATACACATTTATAATGTCCATGGAAAGACGTCTGTTGATATTGGATCAAATCGGTTGGCCGGTACGGAATAATGCCCAATTTAGTGCATTTTATGGTATTATATAACAAAAGGCCCCATAACTCAAATATGCTCTATCGGATTTTCATTAAAGTTGGTAAAAACATTTATAACGTCCATGGCAAGAAGCCTATTAATTTTGGACCTAATCGGTTGACCGGTACCAGAGTAACAACTAATTAAAGGTCACATGTTTTTTAATTTTTGTCTATCGGTATAATTTGACAGTTAACACTATTCCTTCACATAGGCTTATCAAACAACACCGTCAAACTGACTGAGTTGGCCAAATGGTAACGTCTTGGACTCGTATTCTGGAGGTCCCCGGATCAAATCCCGGAGCCGGCCGACTTGAAATGGATTTTTGTTTTTTTTTATTTTTTATTTTTATTTGAGTGCGCGATTGTCAAGGTATCACAAATCTGTAGTTCTGCTGACGCTGGTCGATTTTAATCTGATTAGAAAAACTTTTTTTCTGCATATCATAATTGCAATTATACTTGATTCAACAAAAACATACTGGCACTTTGTTGTTACCTGCTTTTATTAATGTTGAATTTCCAGGAGTTGAGTTGAGTATCCCTTATTTTTATTTTATGTTCCATGAGTAAATTTAGAACAGGCATAGGCATAGGCCTACTGTAAATCGCTTTAAAACGCCGCCTCCAAAATATATACGAGTTTATTAAGTTATTCTACATATACAGTGTGTATGATGTTTACTACTGCTTGCTGTCAATCCCATGGGCTTAACAGTCGCTTTTGTTTTTTTACAACCGCGGTAAATATGGAATGTTGTACAAAGCTACACGATAAAAACACTGTAATCTGTACGCAATATGAATAAGTTAAACACTAACTCACACAAATATGTTATGATGTTAAACACGGATGACGTTTCCTGTAGACAAGACTGTTGGAGGAAAAGACCTACGCTTTTGAAACGTGTAAAATTAGAATAATTTATTTCTCTTAGGAAGAGTGATCAGCCCAATGCTGGAGCCACTTCTAAGACCACACGAACACATAGGACAAGACAACAGTCGTGCACACACTCGTTCCGAACAAAACGCAGCTAAGTGAAGAAAGTGATGCAACCACCAGGGTCTAAAGTTTTCCGACATTAGTCTCGCAGGTGAGGAAAACCACGAGAAAACCTCACCCAGGAAACTAGTCCCGACCAGGAATCACACATGAGGAGAGTGAACGCATCTCATACTCCGTATTTAATTACAATAATTAAATATTTTAAATTTCACGATCATTTGACCTAAGTAAATGAAATTTGGCATGGTTAATTTGCAATATGAATCTACTTCATGAAGTATTAATAATAAAATGTAACATTTGAACTACTTTTAGGCTATAATTTGAACCATGTCGAAATTTCTTAAGTATGACGTGAATTCCTGCATTGAATTTTGAATTATTTATATTGAGTCAGTGAGTTGGTTGGGAGTCTTATAGTGAATTTGAAAATCTAGTAAGATAAAATTAATTATTTTGATTAAAATTGTCATAGTATTTTTTTTCACTAGTGGCAATTTATTCTTGATTTTCGGATTATTAGCTACTGAAAATTAGGCTGTGTTGTATATACAGTAGGCCTACTCTATATGGGCTGGAAATAAGCCTAGTTCATGCTCAAGTGAATCCACCATAAGACCATGCAACATTTGATCACATGTTATTGGGTAATTATAATGTAATCACTTTATACAGTACAGTTAAGTTGCAAATTACCAAAAACAAGCGACAAACAACTTAAAAGAAAATCATGTGACACTCAAAAGCTTTATGAACATAAAGAAAAATTAAGAGTACTGTCATGTTATTTAACGAATTGAAGAAAAAGGTGTAGCCTATGTACAAAATAGAAATAATTTCAAACTGCGTTTTTAAAACCTGGAATAAATGAAGAAAAACCTCTCTAAAGAAAGAACACATGTCTTAGAATAATAGAAGATCACAGCCTTTTGCTAGTGGATAAAGTATGTTTCATCTGTGTCAATATTAGCATGGTAAGATTAAGTTTATTTATTTTATTTATTTATTTATTTATACAAATATACAAAACAAAACAAGACCACCCGAATGAGCAAGCGCTCGTGCTCGGGCACAGTTCAGCCATTTACGTTACAAAATACAAATTACAAATATATAAAGAAAATATAATATTAAATCAATACCTAAAAAATAATAATAAAAAAGAAAGAACAGAATAGTAAAAAGAAAAAAGGAAAAGTAGTATGAACAAAAATTGAAACCCTGAGTTATTACAAATAAAATTGTTCCTTAATTGTCTACTAAGTACAGAGTGAAGTAACTTTTGAACTATGAAATAAGATTTTTGATAAACTTATTGAATTTTTTGTTGTTCATATGTACTATTTCTGGATGTGACCTAATTATAGAGTTATAGAGTCTTGGACCATAATAAATGCTATGTTTAGAGCCAGAAGAGGTGAAGTATTTTGGTTCTATTAAAGGCAATGTTTTATTTCTTCTAGTATTGTAATTATGAGGATCCGATACATGTACGTTGCGGTATTTTTGAAAGTATTTTAAGAGTGTGAGCTTATAAATTTGTTCTACAGTCATCACATTAAATTCAGGAAATATCAATTCTGTTGGATATTCTATAGGCTTTTTTAAACAAATTTTTATAATTCTCTTCTGTATTAGAATCAAAGGAGTCAATACAGATGTGCCACTTCCTCCCCAGCCAATGATACCATATTGGAGGACAGATTGTATTAGAGCTAAGTAGACTGTCCTTAAGACTTCAGTCGGTAAATATTGTTTTAGACAGACAAATTTGTATAATGTTTTTCTTAATCTGGTACATAAATATGTGATGTGTTTGTCAAATTTCAGATGACGATCTATAATAATATCAAGGTATTTGACCTGATTTGTCTCCTTCACAACCTGGCAGGTACATGAGTCAGATTCACAGTTGATATCATGTAGTCTTACGCACAAGTTTTGATCCATTTTTAATTGTGGAGTACCAGCAGTTGTTAATGAGAATGGAACACAGTTTGTTTTATCTATATTTAATACTAACCTATTGCAGTCAAGCCAACTTTTAACTACTCTTAATCCCTTATTAGCCCATTTGTAAGTATCCTGCCAAGTTGGAGCGGAAAATAGCAATACGGTATCATCGGCATAAGAATAAAGACAGCCATGGAAATTATTTAAGTCCAAATGCAGCAACTCATTTATGTAAATAATGAAAAGAATTGGACCAAAAATTGTTCCTTGTGGCACACCAGTATCCACTTCTCTGATATCACTAAACTGATCCTTAATTTTGGTAATTTGCGTTCTATTATGTAAATAAGACCGAAATAAATTTAGTGCAGTACCTCTTACTCCAATTTGCTCTAATTTTTCTATAAGTATCTTGTGGTTTACAGTGTCAAAAGCCTTTTGCAAATAAAAAAAAATACCTAGACTTTTATTTCCCGCATCTAATTCTTCGATAACTTTTCCTGTAACATTAATTATGGCATCATCTGTGCTCAAGTTATTTCGAAAACCAAATTGATTTGAATTTAATATTTTATTTTTATTTAAGAAGTCCACCAGTCTATTTTTTATACATTTTTCTAACAGTTTAGATAGGCTAGGGAGTAAGGATATAGGTCTATAGTTATTTAAATATAGTTAATTCAGAATTTTACTTAACATTTACCAACACGTGAAATTGTTGAAGAAAATTCTTGACTCACCCAGTTCTGTAAGTTAACAGCCAATATTATTCTTGAAGTGGAAACAGGCTCAGACATTTGAAGTTTCCTGAGCCTTCTCACTCAGACATCCGTTCGTGTCGAAGTCCAGCATGCAACTACCTAAGCGGAACCTCTTCTGCTCTATTTACATCATCCTGCATCGATCATGTCCTACATGACGAATATTATTTTTAGACAGTCGAAGGTAAAAGAAGCTCTTCTGACGGTGGATGATATTAATTAAGGAGAGAAAATATTTTGCCACTGAGCGGTATACAATTATAACACTCCAGGGATATCAACTATAGTTTGTAACATTTAAAAAAGAACTCTTTTACTTAACAATATTTCCTTATGATTATTAAATAGGGTCAGTTTGATAAAATAACCCTTTGATAAAAACTGAGAATTTTCAAATTCATTGCACCTTTTTAAATGTTAAATTTCTTATGGTAGTCGCAAAAAATAATCACTTGGTGGCTGAATGGCGTTGTCGACTCCATCCCATATGTTGGCAGCCATGCACCAGATAATCAATAGCCTCTGTCTGCGAAAGTGCATACTAGGTAGCAGGACGGCTGGATACTCCCAAAATGGCTGTATAGTGCGGAATAAATATGAATGGCATGCATGATACGACTTATATAGGAAACAATTATTATTTGTTTGAAAGCTTGGGCAATTTCTATGCAGGATACGATAGATGAAGGAAACACCGTTACACTTATTTAAGTACATGGCAATATTATTGTTCAGAAATGCTAAACGAAATAACATCAGTAAGTAAAATATTTATAATTAAGTCTTTAAAACCCGTTTTACTCTTTTTCAACTTAAAGGATGACGTAAAGAAAATAGTTTATTATATTTTATTTTATTTTATATCCTAAAGTAAACCTATGCAACATTTTATGTTGTTTCGAAATATGTCAGAGGTGGTTCTGACACCATCTTTAAACCTCAGGGTGCTTCCAACGTTTTCGACGTTTTCTCGGCTTCAATTTGCATGAATTATTTTGCTACATTAGAAACCTATCTTCTCCCACAAGAATAGAGATACAAACATTATATATTTTAAATATGCTTTATAATTCGTGAAATAAAATGTCTAATCGGATTTTCTACGGGTATATAGGCCTTAGTTCTTTTTTCAAGTATTTAGTATTTCCAAGGCAAGTTTTTTTCTTCATATTTTAGGGGTTAAATATTTTTTATACAAAAGTAAAAGCAATATAAAAAATCCATAAATAAATTTGTAAAGCAAGCATCAAAGAATATCACACGTATCATTTTAACATTTGTCGGAGGAGACCGATTTCAATTCTGATTTCTAAAAATTAAGTAAATACTCGTATATTAATATCTCAAAAATAAATTGAGATATTAGAATGAAACTTTAGTTTAAGTTTACATTTTAAATAAGTGTCCAAAATTTCAAGTTTCTAGGACAAGTAATTTAGAAAACCACTCTGAACACTTTGGTCATCCCTTAATTTGAAAACAGCTTTAAAGTTGTAACGAAGAAGTAATAAAATAATTCTTATTTGACTACTCCAGACTGATCGATACTAGATGGTCATACACTGTTCTATCTGATGCCACGATTGACAATGACCTCGAGAAATACGTAGGCCATAAACTATATCAATCTGAAGCCCATGTTAGTTGAAGTTTCCACTATCTGCTGATTTATGTGTACATTCCTCTCATTAAAAGAGTCAAGAGTTCCTGCCGATTTAAAAATCAGGAAAACGCTTGGAATGTCAAATTTTTCAGATAGCTTGTATAAATTTTGTATAGGATTTAGTTGTTGGGCTCTTTTATAACCAGGGAGACGAGACAAGAATCATGGTTTGTAGATACGCATAGTAATATGAGGCCTATGTGGAGAAGCTTCGAAGCGGCATTTTCGCGCATATCAAGATTCATGTCTTTTCTCATCAGTTATGGGAATGTAATCATTCCGGCGTAAGGGACCATGAGCTCAGTTCTTACCATCATATTGAAAAGTCACTCCAACACGGGTTCGCTTGTAAACTTGTAGCATTCTAAACTAATTAAACTCTCTGGCTCTACGTCCTTTCTGCAGCATCTACCATGTGCATGTGACAAGACTGTGTACATGTGGTCAGTATG
Source organism: Ectobius pallidus (assembly GCA_964059195.1). Lineage (NCBI taxonomy): Eukaryota > Metazoa > Arthropoda > Insecta > Blattodea > Ectobiidae > Ectobius > Ectobius pallidus. The sequence goes on from CAXKWD010000005.1 coordinate 77,721,995, forward strand.
TAGACTCCAACAACCAATATTGATAATTTTCGGACTACGAAAACGGATTCTTTATGAAGTTCTCTCCTCAGTTTACTGAGGCTGGTTGCACATCATTCAGAAAAAATCCAAGTAGGTACCAAAGACTTGTAAATCCGTAGACAGCAAGGAACCTGTAGGTGGTTCTTGTAGCATTCTACTTATTTTGACACGTTTGTACAGATATAGAAAATCTTATCATTTAAGAATAAATAAGTTGACTTAGTATTGAATTGAATTAGCCTTGAGAAGCAGATTGAAATTCACTTTTCATGCACTCTTACTCTGTTAATGTTGATGTTTCGAAAATTAATCCTATCCAGTGCCCCCTTGATCAGTCCTGTATATTGCATTGGCAAGACATAGACGATTAATTTCTTAGATCTATTCGTCAACGTATTTTCCTTACTTTGTTGAGGATTTATCTTATACAAATTTTTGAGGTTCCAGGTTCCCAGAAATTCTCTCTACACTTTATTCTCCTTTCAAGTGGATAGTTAAAAGGCAAACTATATCTTATCTGATTTCGGTTTTGTTCAAAAGATCTCATGATCGATGTTCGTTTCTGAGGAGGATAGAAGAACTTATGTAACTGAGGGTGATACCTCTCTATTACGAAGACGAATTATCCAATTTACAACACAATCTAGGAAAATCATGCTGAACTCGTTATAAGTCAGAAATTACATTCTGCAATGTGAGATAACGTATTCTATGCAATCGTGACTCCATTTGATATGCATGGAAAAACAGAACACCAGGAGGCACTGAATTGTTGTACGGAATGACAGGCTACCTATGTAATATGATAAACAAAGGTACGAGAGGGTTTAGTCCTATAAGAAAGTTATTCTTGAAAAGAGCAAATTAACATAGCACTTAAGGCAGAATTCTTGCAAACAAATTTCCGAATAGCAACATTCATGACTTTCATACTTGACCAATGCTTTCATGTTATCGCGTATGAAGAAGACTTAAAATATAGAGTGTTTCAAAATACTTTTACAAACTTCGGTCATGGGTTCCTTACACCAAAAGAAGGAAAAAAGTTAACATGAATATAGGTCCCATAATCCTTCGTTTTTTTCGTTAGGAACTGTTCAACTCATCTGTACACTCATAACACGTCAACACACAAAACTCATAACAAAGGCTCGAAATATCCTCCTCTTGCTTCTAGACATGCATGCATTCGTCGAATCATGGACTGTCGCATCCCGAATGAAGAAACTTTTCATCGAGTGTCATGGAAGCCTGCGAAACCATTCGACATCATCCCGGAGTATTTGAAAGGGTGCGACAGTCCATGATTCGACGAGTGCATGCATGTCTAGAAGCAAGGGGAGGATATTTCAAGCATTTGTTATGAGTTTTGTGTGTTGACATGTTACGAGTGTACCAATGTGTTGAACAGTTCCTAACGAGAAAACAAAGGATTATGGGACCTATGTTCATATGAACTTTATTCCTTCTTTTGGTGTAAGGAACCCATGCCCAAAGTTCGTAAAAGTTTTTTTGAAACACCTGTATATAATTTTGTGATCAGGGAATTTTTAGTTCAGTATTTACTTACTTAAAGAAATGTTTATTTTAAAGAATATACAAAAATAATACTTCATTGTAAATATTGGTTAATTTTGTTCCGTGTTTTTACTTGATCCAAGATGTGTACGGAGAAAAGTACACAACCGAATGTGAAAGTCCAAAGCACAGTTCACAAGAGTTCGTTTTTGAGACTTTTTAGTCGAATACACACAGTAAAGTCAACTGAACCTTGTTTTTTAGATTAAGCGCCAAGGGTCCCGGTTCGATTCCCAATGTTTTGTATATATTTACAATCTGTATCTTCTCGCCGCTCATCAAACCTTTTCCTCGCATGTTTCTATATTGGTGACATACGTTCTGAAGGCCCTGGCTCGCAATTTTCTTCTATGATAACAAATTATTAGAGACCATGCCTATTACTTTTACTTACAATATGTAGTGTGCTTCATCACAAATTATGTAAATGAAAAGTAAAACTAATTAATTAATTATGTTATCAAATACTTTTTGTATTTAGTAACTTATGTCACTTCTTTTTCTTCAGACTCAACAAATTTGCCAAGGCAACGATAAAAACAAAAGAAATCTTGTTTGGTAGATATATGTTGTAAAACATGTATGATATAAATAAAACAAGCAACTCACTTAACAGAACAATTATATATAAAGTACATAAGGTATAAATAATCGTAAGATGTGTGCGGAATGGAAGTAAACATCTAACTGAGCTTGTTGCATATTGTGAAGTATGCGCTAGTGTGATTGACCAATGAAACGACAGGACACAGTTAGTCAAGGCAAGTAATACCTTTGCTCCGTAGGCATCTTGGATCAAGTATAGTAGGCCTACATTATAGTAGGTCTACACTATAGTAAATAAATAAATAAAGTAATTTTAAATATATTAAAAGCCATGTTTAAGGAGTTCCTTGGACCGATTCGATTCTTGAACATACTCAGTCATTACTAGTCTATCTGCTAGGTTCTAAAATTATGCAATTAGGAGAATAGTGGACTGCCCAGCATGTGAAACTGGGCTGTAAAAACAAGAGTTTTAGGCAAGCAGAACATGAAGGTACTTGTCAGCCTTATGCATCGGCCGCCAAAATCGAATGGACCTGGTACTCATTTATGTTAGATACTGAGTCAATCTTAGGGCCATAGTGTCTCCAGAAAGATTAGGCCGATTAAAAGAATCCACATCGGGGATCGAACCCGCAAACTCTCCGGTTTTTAACACACTATCTCAACCCTCAACTAACTGCGACACGACGTACCCTCCAAATGCATAACACTGCAAAAATTACTCGGAGAAACTACTGTTACTTACACGGTCTAATAATACCACTCTGTATATTCGTTAACTTTTACGGCAAATATGTGTACATCACATTAAGTGCTACATTTCATGGCTCAAGGCCAAAACGGATGAAATTACAACACATTATTAATATTGGTATAAATATTAGTGCACCATGCAAGTTTATTGACCTTCAGCTGCATTAGCCTATGTTCAATAATGTGCTAATAAATATTTAATACCCAATGCTGTAGGCCAATAAAGGCTATTGTAATGCGAGCTTTGGTTTCCCAGTAACACAAAATATGGTTCGATGCCAATAAAAAGGAGTAATACTGTACATACATATTTTAAACCACGTATGAAAACATTTGATTTTATGAAAATAGTGTAAACACGGTAGTGTAAATATTCCTGAAAGTTCTTAAATAACATGTTCCACAGATGTGCTAGTTCTAATTCAGCTTCAGATTCTGTTGTATTTGAACTGTCTCCTCTCCTTCACTTCTGATATTTTTGCAAGTAACATTTTCATTACTATTGCCAGAAAATGAAATAATCAGTAGAAATTGAGTAATTCGAACATTCTTAGTCAGAAATCTTGGATAATTTGATTTTCTGTCCGGTCCCTTTCCCAGGCCTATGTAATCCAATTAAAAAAATATGTAATTCAAAGTTTTTGAAAATTCGATTTTTTTAATGGTCCTTTCAGGTTTGACTGTAAATTATCCATTATTTCGGGAGCCGTCACTCGTTTTCCACAGTTATCACATATACCAGAATGCTTTCCATACTTGATTCATAAATAGCTATGAAGCCAGAAGAGGGCCAGAAGAGGTTGATGCAGAGAAACGAAAGATTATGAACCCACTGTAAATTTTTAAAAACAAAAATACAACCTTACGTCTATCAGTGTGATGGGTTTAATGATAGGGGCCCGAGGAACCATCCCTCATATAATGGCCAATGTCTACCAAAAGTTTAGCCTTCCTAAACACATTCTGGAAGATATTGCTTTGGCAGCATTGAAAGGATCTTTGGCCATATTTCGAAACCATGCATATAGACCATACATTTAATTTATTTTGCTTGTGTTTGCTTATATGTGTGTTCAAGTGCAACATTATTATGTTACACAGTTGGGTCTATTGGTATTAAGTTTAAATTTGTTTGTTTCCTTCCATATTTCAATGTTTGGTATTCTTTGTCATAAGGCAAAATTATGTAAGTGTTGCAGGAAGAAATGAAATAAATAAATAAATAAACAGTTGTCAATGTTAACAAGAATATGTGCGACAGAAAGCGCTATGAACCTTAGTTACTCCCACGGACCCACTACGGTATGGAAGAATTTTGCTGTGGCGGCTCACGCCCTTGGATCTTCCTCATAAAAAACGACCCTGAATAATGATCAACATAGGCAATTCCAAGAGTGACTTTTAAATCTGCGATAAATTCAGGAGAGCCACGTACTGCAGCAGTATTACGGGAGTTCACATTAATGATTAGGAATTATAATGACTATGTAACAAATAAAATTCAATAAACAATTAACAAAATACATTTATTAATGGATATAATGAATTCAATTATTTGAGGCAATCATGACGTATAATCTAGGTGGCTTTTAACCGTGAACAAACCACAATCACAAGTACTGTATGCTGAAATATGAAAAACATTTGCCGTAAAATATAATCATAATGATGCTTTCTGTGTAGATATAATTTAAATTAACTTTATTTGCAGAACATTTCCTAACACAACACTTAATTATATTATTATTGTTATTATTATTATTATTATTATTATTATTAATAATATTTTAGCGATGCATATTGATAGATTATGTTTCACGAAACATTTTGTTTGACAAATCTGGACAATTAGGCCTACAGATTTGAAAAGATAATTCAGTTTGTTATATATATTCAATTTTTATGTTTCTATTTTAAAATTTCCTTCCTATTATTACTTTATTTTTAATTTAAATAACTTTTGCCTTTATTTACTGTATGTAAGTTATCCACTTCTGAACTTTCCCCAAAGCCGAGCATGTGCTTATTCGGGTTGCGTCTTAATGAAGTAAAAAATATAGACAAATTATAAACAAAACATAGGTAACATTTATTCAAAAGAATAAACATATTTTTACTTCACTTTCACGTAAGTACAATGTACTTCATTCATGCTACCGAAGTCACGTCTTTTGTCGCGTTTATAATAGGTGGTAACGAAATTTCGATATAGGCTTAGATTGAGTGAACAAGTCTGTAAGTGGTTGATTTTATACTCAGTCTTATATTATGTTGGTATAAATTGAAAAAAAAAATGAAGTAGGTATTGAATAGTCAATGTAACAAAATAGTCCAGCTATAAGCACGCGGCCTTTTCTACAGGTAATGAAGGTTCTTTGCAATTTAGTGAAAAAATAAGGATTACTTGGTGAAAAATAATATACTTTTATACCCATTCAGGTAAATGTCACATTATAATGTACTATCTATATGGTCTTTAAATTCGCCAAGGCTATGATTTCAAATACTTTGCACCCTGGGAAAAGCTTTGTACTTTGTAACCGCCCCTTTCATTTTTTAATTTTACTTTTTACCATTAAAGACAGAAGACAGTGAATCAAATTTTAATGAGTTTTTTTGAAATTATAAATATCGTTTAAAGGAGTTCCAGACTGGTCAACAACCCCATGGAATCTTAAGAGCTATCAACCCTCTGACCTTCAAATTGAGATTTGTGACCTTCAGGAAGATCCTTTCTTCCAAGCCAAAAAAAAAGTGACGTTCATGAGGATTTCTGGAGACTCTTAACAGAAGACCGTTTCCTAAACTACATAAATTCGCAATTGAAACACTGTCATTATTTGGTAGTACTCGCATATATGTGTGTGAAAGTGCCTTATCAGCTTTAAAAGTCATTAAATAAAAAAAGAAACTGAAATCCTATTGACAGTGCATCACTAGAATTCTGAGACTTCCGTTAACAGACTTTACAGTGTACACTGAAAACCTGTATCAGAAAAGCAATACCAATCCTCACATTAAAGCCCTTGGTGCATCACAAAGACTTTAGGTTTTGAATGTATTCTATGATTTTCTTGCTTGTTTGCTACTCTTGTTACAAGAGTCTTATTTATTACATTTGTATGTTTCATTGAAGTTTAATTGAATGCCATCTATATTTAATTACCTGTTTGTCAACCTTGTTCATTACATTTAGGCCTAAATGCGTTTTTAAATTGTAATTTATAAGATATGGCCCGCCCTTCCTCAGACTATATTCTGTTCGGGCCTCTAGCAATGAAAGGTTAGACCAAACAATCCTAAAGAAAGAAATAATGAAAAAATGGAATGACCTCTGATTAAGCAGCCTAAATGGAAACGAACAGGAAATTTATTTTTTCCTTCAGTTTTTGATCGCATCTTTTGCTAGTATTTCACACCAAATTATATTCTAACACAACTTATTACTAGACACGGAAAATTTAAAAGTTACCTGCAACGTTTTCACCTAGAGTCAGCAGATGTATTTATTTGCAAATGTCAAATGTAAGAATAAACCGTATTCCACCTTCTATTCCAGTGCAATCGACAACGGGTGTATGTAATCTGCGCCACGGTTGACACCGAATTTGAAATATAGTAAAAATGAGATATGTAAACTGCGGCACGGAGATATGTAGATGCACTTCTCCAGTTCCAAACAAGTGCCTACATAAAACTGAGAAGTATTGAACAAGGGATACCTGTAAGAAGAGCAGCTAAAACAAATGACAAGTATTCTCGTCCACTCAAATGGGGAGAACAATATATAAACAATGAAATATCCCGTTTTGATTTTATTAAGAAGGCGTCATATGAGAACAAATGCTCATGCAAAAAAATCTGGGTAGTGTTTTTAACAATTTTATAAGTAACGAAGCGTTCATGCAAAAGAAATTAGGGTATTGTTTTTAACATTTTTTAAAATGACAAAGCTACCACACCTATGCAATTTTATAGCCAGTCCTAAGTCTGGGGAAGTGGGAAGGAAAACGTTAGTGCGTTAGTATGACGGTGACGCCATTTAAATGTCGGTGGCGCAGTTTACATATGTCGGTGGCGCAGTTTACATACGTCGGTGGCGCAGTTTACATATGTCGGTGACGTAGTTTACATATGTCGGTGACGCAGTTTACATCGTGTAGGTTGGGGAAAAGGTAGAAGTGGCGCAGATTACCTTTTCCCTCGACAACATACCACAAGATTCATTCTACTAGGACATCTCGAACATTAAGAAATCAATTATTCTCTGCCGTTAACAAAATCGTTTACTAAATCACGTTGCACCTCTGCTTTTATATCCTTTATTTCTGGCTTTATCCATTTAACTATCTGTCATAAATTAATTAATTTGTTGTTTTATTTTGTACGTGTTTATAACCTTAGCATGCCATTTGGTACAATAACTTAAGGTTCAAATTGTTGTTGGAGAATTAAACAAAAAAATACTGTATTAGATATATGTTTATGCATTTATTTAATTTTTTTGTGGTAACGAATTTATGACACTAGCAGTAAAAATGTTAATTTCAGCATTCCAGAATTATTATCAAAGAGATCGTGATCATTTTTTTCAGACGGATGATTCTGATTATTTTATCATGTATTCTACAATAAGGGTTTCTATGCAATAGGGATGTGTGAGAAACATCTGGGATTTAGACTGTGCCTGAATTAGAGCTCAGCTTGGGTATTAGGCTTTAGCTTTTAGCAAGGGTTATTGTCCATATCGCGTGTAATTTGCTTTTCTACCCGCTACCTACATTAGCATTCATCTTCATATCTCCCTTTATCTGAAAGGGGGCACAGTTCCTGCATACTGTTATTGCATCCACGTAGACCATCCATGGGGCAGAGGTGAGCTGTAAACGTTCAAAACTTTGATTATTGATTTTCACGTAACATGCAGCAAACTTCAAACAAAAGAGACGAACTCCACGAAAATAGCCAATGCAATATTCCTCACCATCAAAGTAGTAATGGGCCCCATTATCCATATTCCTTTATTCAAAATGCGGTTAATAATCTGAAATTTAATTCTGTGGTGATTTGAGAGCGTTTTACGTACAGGGTGTTTCTAATTTTCAACAACAATGACAAATATTATTTTTCTTTAGTTGAGGAAGAAAAATGCATACATTGAGCTTATTTTAAATAGGCCTACATGACGACATGTTAAAGATAAAATTTTAATAAATGACCGGGATAAAAGGATAAATAGACTCTAAGGTTAGTTTTCATTACAGTAAGGTGAAATTAATGACTTAAGGGAGTAAATTATTAGCCAATGCAATAGCCAATGCAATGACATTCCTTTTTATCGTGTAACGCACACCAAAGGAAATATGTGTGCAAAATTCCACATATCGAACTTCTATATCGTGGAAAACAGAAATTTCACCAATCGCCTTTCAAATTTATTCCATCTCATTTCTATGCCCAATTTCATACTTCCAACCCCATTTCCGGGCTGTAGGCCTACATGTAAGTTTAGTACAGATAGTGTAATTTTTATGGAAAACTTCCTGTCAAATTCTTGGATCAGCATTGAATAATAATTGCAGGCCCGTCATTTCTGTAATTTAAAACCTTTTAAGATACTATACAATTGCATACGGAAATGGACATATGCACAGAATACGAGTCAACATGTGGAGTGATATAGAACACAGTGAGTAAACAAGCTGACTGTAAAGATAGTGCTATCAAGAAAAGTACTGTATATGCATTGGGTCTATTCATTATTAAGTATAAAATGCAGGCTATATGGAAGGCTTGAGTTTCGAAGGTGAGTCGTAAAAAGTATATATTATGGCATAAATGTATTAGTTTATAAACGTTTATAGCTGTGACCCCATATTTGAGAAATATGTAAGTGACAAAATCAGGCTGAATCATTTTTCATATTGAAGGTTATGTGAGTCGAGTTTAGATTAGATTGCAGGGCTTTTTTTATATAAATATATCCCTATATTACTACTGTAGCACGTAGTACCGGTATGTCATTTTTGAAATGTGGATGAAAACACATATAAGCCTTCCTATGCTATGAATGGCAGGAAATATTTGATCCAATGTAACGACATGCAGAAAGTCTTCAAATGGTCATCTACGGTTTACTTGAAGCAATGGGCGGCCATTTTATTTTTTCTAGAGGATTTGACCAAATAACTTGGATAGTGGAATACCGGCCTGAACAGTAATTTTCTTTCACGAAATCAACAAAATCTTCTCAGAGATCAAGGCTGATTGATCAACTCTTGCCAATCTAAGTTCGAAGTCGGAACTGAGCAGACAAATCAGCCAGATGTAGCAAAAATTTTCATTAAAATGAGGTTTGTAGTCTCAGGACAAAACACAAAGGTTGTCGTAAGTAAATGTTCATTTTGAAATGTTGTAGGCCTAATTTATGTACAATGGTTGTTGTTGCATATGTTGCGGTTTAAAATTTCGTTTTATTTTCTTTGTTTAAGGACTTCATTATTTTTCATTCATGAACGTGGCTAGTTGCTAAACCATTTGTATGCAAATTAGGTGTTTCTAAGTTTAAGTAATAAAAATATTGTGTAATAATTTTCAATTATTATATGGCCCTCCAATGACAAAACTTAATTTGATTCATTTGGCCCATGGGGGACCCTCAGTTTGACATGCCTGATCTAGGTGGTGGTTACCATAAACAAATAGACCTAACAGACAGCACCATGGGCATATTATGCACCATTGTTAATAATATATATGTCAATATCAGGTTGACGGATCAATAATAATGAACGGCTGTATAACCGCGAGGAGGCATCGTAATTACCATAATGAGCAAACCTAAAGGCTGTTTTCCACCAAACGGACAAAACAGAACCAATGTCTTTCACAACAAATCTGCAACATTTTACATGACAGATCGTAAAATCGAGTTAGTGACTCTTTTGTAAACTTCTCTGAGTTTCAGTTGAGTAGATTAAGGGTTCAATTTGATTCCACCAAACAGACAAAACGAAAACAAAACACAAACGCGTTTCTTTCGTACCCGCCAGCGCAATCGTTCATAAATGAACTTATTCTGTTCGAATGTTTTTGTTTCGAGAGCCTGATAATATCGAAAAAAGTTTACTTTTTACATTCATGTGCCAAAAGATAAAGTAAATACTGTACGAGTAGTGTCAACTTGGCCCAAATAGTTAAAAGTAGATCCAAGAGGTTTCGGTAGACCCAAATAGGCCCAAGTAGGTCAAGAGGAATAAGTAGGCCCGAAACGATAAGTAGGCATATTAGGCCTAAGTTGGCCCGAGAGGCTTAAGTTGGTCCAAATAGAAATGACACGGCTAGCTAGATTCCGCAAAAGTAAAAGGAGATATGAAAGCAGCAGACACATACAAAATTCAGTAAGAATACTTGTTAGGAAACTGGAAGATAATACATAAATAAATTAATGCATGACATCACAAAATCTATTTCGTGGCTCCCATGTTGAAATGTTGGTCAGTACTTTGATTTACTTTGTGACTATGTCTATTGCAATTGAATACTGCTAAACGACAATATAAATAAATAAATAAAAATAAATAAGATGAGGACTGTTCTTACGCCTGGGGTGATGACGGGATGTTAGAGGACGTGGAAAACTACTTAATTCTGTGAAAGAGTGAAGTACGTGCAAAACTTGACCTCCATATCACAGAAATAGGTCACACAATGTCAAATATGACACCCAGCAGGAACTCGTCATCAAATATGCAGGCTATTCTCAGATGAAGGAGCGAAAAAACGCAGTGAATGCTAAAATAGGGTAAGACAAAGTTATATTGTGTTTCTGTTTCAGTGTTTAGGAAAGTGCCCCTCCTACAGCTTTGTAGCCTTATGCTTTAAGTGTCCGTTATTACTTTAGACAAAACAGTTCAAATAGTTACAATAGTAGGAGTTTTCTATTTCCTTCTTTTACTTAAAGCCTTGTAGTTTCCTTTTTTCTATTTATTTATGTATTTATTTATTAGTGGTTAGAGTATTATTAGCAAAATATTATGTAAATTAGGTAGATAATAAAACGTTTAAATGTTCAAGGACGAGAGCCTATTTCAATGCATTAAACATTTAAAATATAATAGTATTGTTATTAATATGTATAATGGATGTTAATAGGCCTAGTGAACTACCGTTGACGGGAATATGTAAATGTTAATACACAACCTGTAATGTTGTTAACTGTTTTACAATCGCAACCTTATACCATCACACACAAGTATTTCCTTGTGTAAATAGGCCTAATTCTTATTTAACTTATAGTTAATCACTGTATAGGACGACATAAATTATAAGAAAGTGTACTTAGATCTCATGTTTCAAAGGACGTGTAATTTACTATATTTTGAACATTTACTTAAAATCATAAAGCTAGTCTTTCAAATAAATATTTATAAATTCATCATAAATCTGTAAATAATTTATTTAATTTCATATATTCGACTTTGAGAAATAATATCATTCAGAAAAACAAATATGCTGCAGATAATGAGAGGTTATTCCAAATATATAAGTGAAAAAGAAAGGAAAAGAATGAAATCCAAGTAAGCACCATTCCTACGAAGACATTTTTATCTAAAATTTAAACAGTTTGACTCAACAAAGACTATCTGCAAAAAATATTTACAATGGATAGTTAATGTTTGTTGCAATTGACAATTTAACGAATTTCGTATAAATTTATAAACAATTGCCAATTTGTTCCTAACGTAAGATATGAAAGTTGCTTTAAAAACTCTAGAACAGTTTCAAGCTTTGTTTTGTTCTAGTTCAAAGTTGATTAAAATCACAATTTGACACAAAATACTTTCCTAGTAGGGAGTTTTAGATTTCGAGGAAAATTTTTTGCTTTCAAAATATAAACTTCTAACCGAACTGAAATATTTGTGTTATGTTCTAGCAGTGTAATGTGGCCAATTACTTACTTACACAATGGCAATTGACAACTCCTAAAAAAGCTAAAGGAATATTATCTATTTTATGGAATCCGGAAGTTCATTGCCGCGCTTACGTCATGAGCCCGCCATTCAGTCCTGTTCTGTGATAACTCTATCCAGCCATCCCTCTCAAATCCTTTTTCCCTTAAATATATTCAAATATTGTCCTCCCACCTCTTTCCTTTGGGCCTCCCAGTAATTTTTTTTAGATATGCGCGCAATATGTCCAGCCCACTTCATCCTCCTTGATTTAATCACTCTTATTATATTCGGTGAAGAGTACGGGTTTTGAAGCTCGTCATTATGCAGTTTTCTCCAGTCCCTATTTTCATCCCTCTTAGGTCCGAATGTTTTTTTAAGCACCCTGTTTCCGAACACTCTCAAATTATGTTCTCCCAGAAGAGTATGAGACAATAGGACAATTGTGTTATTGATTTTTACTTTTATTTTTCTGGACAGAAGACGAGAAGACAGAAATTTCTGAATTGCATAAAGACAAGCATTTCCTGATTTCAGTCGACACTTAACTTATTCTTTAATAATATTTGTACCTGTAATTATTGCTCTCAGATGTTTGAATTTCTCCACTTGTTCGAATGATTTATCCGCTATTATAATATTTTAGCTCATTATTTTGACGATTAGTGACCTTATACATAGTTTTTTGTGTATTAATTTCCAATCCAACATTCCTGCAGGCATCGAAAAGACTTTCAGTATTTCTCCAATTGTGTTACATCATTGCCTAACAGACGGTAATATCGGGTAATTGCCATTTAATTCTAGGCCTACCTTGTTATCTTGAACTTTACTAATGGCATATTCCAAAGCGAAATTTAAAAGCAAAGGCAATAATGTATCTTCTTACTTCAATCCGCTTCTAATGACAAACCTATGTGATATAAGTTTCCCTACCCTATCTCTGCTATAGATTCCATTTAGATACATTCTGAACAAATACTCCCCTAGATATATGTACAATCATCTCTGTATAAAAGAGCTCTATGTTCAGTTTCTTTTCAAGCCTATAACGTATATTTGTGTAGTCGGTGTAATACTGTTCACTCATCTAACGTATTTCAAGTTTCCAACTGAAAACTCTTGGAAACATTAATTTACTTTGAAGCAGTCATACCTTCATGAATTTATTCACAAACGTTCCTTCGTAACACCAAACATTTCCACCTCAGATATTTGAAAGACCAAACCATGTCATTCTATATTCCTTTGCAAGTTATGCTTAGTCTCCCGTGGTGAAATTGAAATATGCTACAAAAGTAATCGTGTAAAAATGATCCAAAGTTCTTGTTACAATATATCGACACGTGTTGTTATAAATAAATATATAATCTATTACAAAATCGAAATTTGTATTTTAACATAATATAGTCTTGATTTCAAAAGATACAGGTGAAAACGATTGTTAAAACTAACATGACGGTGAATACAATCTATAAGGATCGAACTAAATTTGAGGGCAACAAACAAGAACATGCGAAATCAGACTAGAAATAAACACAATGATCAAAATTCCCACAGCCATTACATATAGAACCAGAATGTTTATACTTGTTAAGCCATAACCAAACGATAATTTCCGGTAACATAGGAGAAAACTATGTTTGAAATGTTGACACATTCCAGCAACATTTCCCGTGTATCCGGTGGCATAATGTCATGAGTCGTGGTAAATAAATATTCAATTCGGCACGGTGCTTCAGTGTTCAGTCCTTTCTTAAATACCATTTATTTAATACATGCTCCATTATGTATGTAATATTATAATGTTATAGTTATTTTATACTACATTCTTATAGGCCTACATATTTTAAGTACAGTAAAATTGATTTATTAAACCTTAATTTGCATTTAATTTCGTAACAGTAATCACATAAAGGATAGTTAATTAATAACTAAGTAACCGCTATATAATTAAATTATAAGATATTTGATTATGTTAGTATATTATTTCTAACAATAAAAAAAATGTGAGTGAAGATACCTAATTATATTGCATTATTTATTCGTCTATTAAATTGTACTAAATTCTATTAAATTTTAAATCAAATTAATTATTTTCATCTAATACGTTTGCTCAAAATCTATTGCTGTAGTGACAGTAAAATAGGAACGTAAGTGTTTTGCTGTAAGATCACTTTGTGCGGTAAGCCATAAGCCTATGTTTTTTCATATTTGGTTTTTAAATAATTATTTGGTTATTTAACAATCTGGAGTCGTATATTAGGTGGTGTGATTTTTCTTTATCGCTTCCGTTGCAAGAACACATAGGGCTGTCAATGATCTTGAAACTGTGTATATGAACTAAATTTACTATACTTGGGGATTGGTTTCATATTAAGGTAGATTGTATGTTAATTTTTTCTCCTATTATATAATATGTACAGTATATTACAATTAATATTTATTGGTCACTTAAAAAATTTGTCATTTTTACTATTTTTACGTCATGAATGCATTTTTCTTATTTTGCATCTTACAAACTTCATAAATTGTACAGATATTAAAAAAAGTTTTTAAGTGAAATATTATTTCACTTGCTCAAACGAAGTAGGGTAAGACATTGGGGATCCAATGGGTTAGTGAAAATTCAAGAATAAGCTGCAGCTACTTTAGTCCCCTGTCAAATGTACAAAAAAAGGCTCCCGTGTGCTCCTTGATAATGCAAGTGTGGGAGTAGTCTCAATCTCTTCGTTTGACCTTGGAGAAACATAATTTCGATGGTGCCACTCTTGAAAATGGTGCGTTCGAATGGTGGGGGCAAAAAACAAAATGGCCGACATCGCAAACACGTTTTCCTATTTATATCAGTAACCGTTGGGTTTACAAAAAACGTTTGAAACAAGAAATGTAGCTACTTAGATTCTGAACAGAAAAGGTTATTACAACTTTTATGTAGGATCAACCGTTTTCTCATAAAAAGTACTTTTATATTTTTCAAAATTAAAAATGATTATGTCTCAGTACGAGGGTTTTGCAAGCGCATATTTACATGCCTGACATTATTTACACGGCCACTGGATACTTCTAACAATAATTAATATGTTAAACACTAATAAACTAAAAAATAACTCATTTCCCTTATTAGTCCAGTCACCAGGTACTTTTGCCTGGAAAAAGGTCCGAAGTTAATGATTTTTTAGTATGTTGTATATGGGTATTCTGAGGTGTAGAATCCAAGTTTTCCAATTCGAGAACCTTGTGCTAACTTCAGGGCAGCCGAAAAACCCCGAAATTTTTGGGCTTTTTTCAATGTTTTCCTTATAACTCCCAAACAACGCGTTTTATCTGAAAATACTCTATTATAAAAATTAAAGGGCAATAAATTTGCTACAATTTTCACTGTTTAAACGTTTTTTAAGTCGAATACGTACCGAGATATGGAGCTTCGAAGTTTCGAGTTATTTTTCAAAATATTGAAAAACTGCAAAAAATGCAGGATTTTCCCTAGTAACTTTCATCTTTCAATATTGCTATATGAATAACGTCTAATAACCTACACAATAGAAACCCACCCTTAATGAGATGTTCTTTTCAGAATAAAGAACACAATTCTCTATGTATAATAATGAATTTTATAAAAATGTATAATACATGTAATGACATGTGGATATATTTATTAAGTACAAAATATGTAAATTATTACAAATTAGTCATTCATATTAATTCATAAAAGCCTTGACCTCTTTGGTCCCAATGGCAAGTCGGCATCATCTCTCAGTGATTCCTCTTCCTCCTGAGCAATGAACTCATCGATGACCTCATCCTCCTCGTCGCACTCAATGTCTGTGTCTTCCTCGTTGATGTCAGTTTCAGGCGAATTCTCGCAAGCATTTCCTGCTCAATTCTTGCAGATGGTTGAGCATCGGAGTCCTGCTTTTTTGCAGCTGCAAGCCCCGGTGCTATACCCTGTCATGCACTTGCATTGTATCATGTGCAGCAACTTTTCTGGAGCTGCATCCATGGTCGTTGTTATAGGGATCAGCCCTCGTTTCGTTAAAGTCCAGCCCCAAACTGACGGTGACTTTTTGTAGCCCAGCCACGTCTGCACTTGCAGATAGGTATGAAAAGAATGGTACCGGGCAGCATCTCGTGTAGGGGGCAATCTGGCAAGGTTGAATTTGGATTTTGACATGGAGTTGGAACATATTCGGTACCGAAGATCATCCAGAGTATCTGTGTCCATGTTACCACCGTACAGTATCACAAAAAACTTTTCCCCTGCTTCCGAAATTTGGCATGGTGTTGCTTCGTTATCTTTGAAAACACTAACGATGTCAGACACAGAACGGTTTTTTTCATACATAGTGAAAACTTTCTTCTTTCCTTGTCCAAATGGGTTTGATGTAGTGTCACACCCGCTTGCTGCATGAAGGAAAAGAATATCCTGAGTACTGTATTTGCACGAAGCTGGCGAATACAAAACACTGGGGTATTACCTCTCCCACTCTTTTGGAAATAAACGTTCTTTTGAGAAGAGTCTAATACAGTCAGCAATACTAAGAGATCGATGTCTTCACCTGTGATAGTAACACTATCGAAGTCACTATCATGAAATCAGTATCTTCTATTGCCTGCTTAACTTCGATGCCCTTTGCTGCCATTTCAGTCAGTCAGCATTGAAATAAAGTTTCTCTTGTTCGTGTCATTGGACAAAAATTTTTCTTGCGACAATGTAACGGCCGTTGTTAATACAAATTTTCTGGACGATTGCAGCAAAGCCCGGTGATATCGTTCAGCTGCTTTGGTGCTCTTATAAGCGATGTCACTAAGATATCCATCGAATACTACTATGGCATTATACCCAAAGGGTTTCTGTACCTAGTCCACGTAGGTCTTGCACACTGACTTGAACGTGCGTGATGTAGTCTTACCCCATACAACCTTATGCAGTCACTTACTACACATTTTCTGCTGCCAAGGTCTTCATCCTGTAAGGAGTGAATGCTGAAATGGCAGCAAAGGAGGACATCATCGATAAGATCTTTGCTCAGGAGGAATTACTGAGAGATGATGCTGATTTGCCAATCGGGAGCAAAGAGATCAATGCTTTTATCAATCAATATTAATGGAAGTTTGTAATAATTTACATATTTTCTACTTAGTTAATATATCCACATATCATATGTAGTATAAATGTTTATAAAATAAATTTTTATGTATCGATTATTGTGTACTTTATTCTTAAATGAACATCTCATGAAGAATGGGGTTTCTATTGTGTAGGTTATTGAATGTTATTCATACAGAAATGTTTAAAGATCATGCTCCATTTTTGCAGTTTTTCGATATTTTGAGAATTTTTCAAAATTTTCAAGCGCCATATATCGATACATATTTGGTTTTCTCAAACATTTAAACAGTTCAAATAATAGAAAATTTCATGCCCTTTAACTTTTGTAATGGAGTGTTTTAGGCAATATGCATTGTTTATGAGTTATAAGGGAAGCACTGAAAAAAGCTGCCCTGAAGTTCGCACAGGGTTCTCGAATTGGAAAACTTGGATTCTACACCACAGAATATCCACATACAACATATTAAAAAATCATTAACTTCGGACCTTTTTCCAGGCAAAAGTACCTGGTGACTGGACTATAAGCCGTTCCACGGCCTTCAAGGAAATCGCCCAACAGAACGTCCTGACGGGGGGAGGGAGGGGGATGATGATGTTAAATTTATTAATTTAGATTCACCTACCATTACTACTATTATTATCCATATAGAAATGTTGGAAGATGAAATTTACTAGGGAAAATCCTGCATTTTTTTGCAGTTTTTCAATATTTTGAAAAATAACTCGAAACTTCGAAGATCCATATCTCGGTACGTATTCGACTTAAAAAACTTTTAAACAGTGCAAATTGTAGAAAATTTATTGCCCTTTAATTTATGTAATTGGGTATTTTCAGATAAAACGCGTTGTTTAGGAGTTATAAGGAAAACATTGAAAAAAGCCCTAAAATTTCGGGGTTTTTCGGCTGCCCTGAAGTTAGCACAAGGTTCTCGAATTGGAAAACTTGGATTCTACACCTCAGAATGCCCATATGCAACATACTAAAAAATCATTAACTTCGGACCTTTTTCCAGGCAAACCCAATTTTCAGTACCTGGTGACTGGACTATATGTTGTGCCGTAGGAAACTGAAAGATAAAAAGTATCACTATAGTTTTAACCTTTAACGAAAATACTTTGGAAGAAATACAATATTTGCAGATTTATAGGCCTATAGACAGAGTGGATACACTCCTATAATTACATTTTTAATTATAATCATCGTCACTTTCAATACAAATCTCACTTAGACCTAAATCTTCATCATCGTCCAGCTCGCACTCTCCCATATTGTCACAACGGTTGGGATTACCTTCGCAAGTGCACATTTCAGTACACCGGAGTCCATTTGACTGACATGTAGCCTACATGGAGGAGAGCAACGTCTTTTGGAGCATGAGCAGCGACAAAGTTCCAAGATAAGCTCTGGTGCACAAGGGTTGGTACAAGCAACAGACTCGTATGCACTCCCTACTTTTTTCCATCCAAAATCTGAGGGCGGTGGGTTATTGGGATGCTTATTTAGGTCCTGATTCCATTAAAAACATTGAAGTTGAGCCCTTAGCCATGCCAGATCCAGTGCAGATCTTGTTGGAGGAACATCTTGGCATTTTTTCTGTGTAAACAACCACCATCGCACAGGACCTAATATGTCGGTCAGTGTTGTTTTGGGGATATAAAGCTGCCAATGAACGCTTCCAAGATAGTCCTGACATCTTCAGTGTGTGAAAGTGTAAATCCCCAATTTAGCCAAGGCTTTTAGCAGCGTATCACTTGCAGAATTAAAAGCTTTCCACAACTTTATTTACCTTTGCCAGCAAATGATCCTGTTAGATCAGTTCCTGAAAGTGCGTGTAGTCCAGGGAGTGCAGAGGCTTTCAGAGGTCCAAGTTCTCTGTAAATTGAACCAGCTGAACAAACCTTAGCCGAGGAAAACTGCAAAATCTTTCGAAAGCTGATTATATCATTTCAGTGCTAAAATCAGGACATCAGTATCGGGGGAGAACACATGAGTAGTTTTAATTCCTTTCTGTGCTAAATAAGCTGCATGTTATATGATCTTTGTGTCGGCCTCCTCCTGCGTACTTGCAAGACTGGACATATCATCACCATGTGATGAAGCTGCTTTGTATACCAATGCACAAATTAGCTAACAGAGTTCCTTTCCGATGAGATTCTGCAACTTGGCGTGACCAACAACAAAAGGTTTGTACTCTGTTGGAGGGACAAAGCAGCTTCATCACATGGTGATGATATGTCCAGTCTTGCAAGTACGCAGGAGGAGGCCGACACAAAGATCATATTACATGCAGCTTATTTAGCACAGAAAGGAATTAAAACTACTCATGTGTTCTCCCCCGATACTGATGTCCTGATTTTAGCACTGAGATGATTTAATCAGCTTTCGAAAGATTTTGCATTTTTCCTCGGCTAAGGTTTGTTCAGCTGGTTCAATTTACAGAGCACTTGGACCTCTGAAAGCTTCTGCACTCCCTGGATTACACGCACTTTCAGGAGCTGATGTAACAGTTTCATTTGCTGGCAAAGGTAAAATAAAGTTGTGGAAAGCCTTTGCTAAATTGGGGACTACACTTTCATGCACTGAAGATGTCAGGACTATCTTGAAAGCGTTTATATATCCCCAAAACGACACTGACCGACATATTAGGTCCTGTGCGATGGTGGTTGTTCACACAGAAAAAATGCCAAGATATTCCTCCAACAAGATCTGCACTGGATCTGGCATGGCTAAGGGCTCACCTTCAATGTTTTGAATGGAATCAGGACCTAAATAAGCATCCCAATAACCCACCGCCCTCTGATTTTGGATGGAAAAAAGTAGGGAGTGCATACGAGTCTGTTGCTTGTACCAACCCTTGTGCACCAGAGCTTATCTTGGAACTTTGTCGCTGCTCATGCTCCAAAAGGCGTTGCTCTCCTCCATGTAGGCTACATGTCAGTCAAATGGACTCCGGTGTACTGAAATGTGCACTAGCGAAGGTAATCCCAACCGTTGTGACAATATGGGAGAGTGCGAGCTGGACGATGATGAAGATTTAGGTCTAAGTGAGATTTGTATTGAAAGTGACGATGATTATAATTAAAAATGTAATTATAGGAGT
Source organism: Ectobius pallidus (assembly GCA_964059195.1). NCBI lineage: Eukaryota > Metazoa > Arthropoda > Insecta > Blattodea > Ectobiidae > Ectobius > Ectobius pallidus. The sequence goes on from CAXKWD010000005.1 coordinate 77,742,061, forward strand.
GTATCCACTCTGTCTATAGGCCTATAAATCTGCAAATATTGTATTTCTTCCAAAGTATTTTCGTTAAAGGTTAAAACTATAGTGATACTTTTTATCTTTCAGTTTCCTACGGCACAACATAAGGGAAATGAGTTATTTTTTAGTTTATTAGTGTTTAACATATTAATTATTGTTAGAAGTATCCAGTGGCCGTGTAAATAATGTCAGGCATGTAAATATGCGCTTGCAAAACCCTCATACTGAGACATAATCATTTTTAATTTTGAAAAATATAAAAGTACTTTTTATGAGAAAACGGTTGATCCTACATAAAAGTTGTAACAAACTTTTCTGTGCAGAATCTATGTAGCTACATTTCTTGTTTCAAACTTTTTTTTGTAAACCCAACGGTTACTGATAAAAATAGGAAAACGTGTTTGCGATGGCGGCCATTTTGTTTTTTGCCCCCACCATTCAAACGCACCATTTTAAAGAATGGCACCATCGAAATTATGTTTCTCCAAGGTCAAACGAAGAGATTGAGACTACTCCCACACTTGCATCATCAAGGAGCACACGGATGTACATTTGACAGGGGACTACTTGGTTTAGTTATTTAGTTATTTTAGTTATATCTCCAATGTATGGGGACTTTATAAACACATTGTTGCCAACAAGCTGGCGCAGCAGGTGAAGTGACAGTAATTACTACGGCAAGGCATTCAAGGACAAAAAATAGTGAAGAGATTCAAAATAAGAAAAATGCATTCATGGAGTAAAAATAGTAAAAATGACAAATTTTTAAAATGACCAATAAATAATCTATCATTTCTTGTTATTAGTTTTTAAAAGTAATGCTTTGATTTTAGAAAGCAATTTAATGGATGACAAATTTAAATTTACAATATAAAACAATCTTGTTTTGTTACTAACGGAGTAAACTGTCAATTAATCCTACTTGGATGGACACTCTTTGTGAAAAAAGTATTATTTCCGAACTGGCATGCCCTTAAAATTGCCCCTAGCAAATAGATGGCATTCAAAATAAAATATAAGTAATTCTTTACTGCTAGAACACAAGTTGCAGTGGCCGTTGACACTAAATTGAAATTGAAATGAAGGATGGAAACTCGGCGGAGATACTCAAATGGAAACGATGTCTGAAATTAAAGATCTGTGCCTCTTGAAAATATAGTAGAGTGAGTTATAGTGCAAATACTGCAAATTTGCTTTTTTCTTTCTTTCTTTCTTTCTTTCTTTCTTTCTTTCTTTCTTTCTTTCTTTCTTTCTTTCTTTCTTTCTTTCTTTCTTTCTTTCTTGTGGACGTTATTTACTTATAAAATTGAAGTAGACAAGCATTAAAAACAGCAATAGTAATGAGAAACTAAAAATCTAACGTAGTGTAGCCCTTTATATTAAAAACTGTAAAAATGCAAAAGAAATTACCTGCGAATGCCAAAAATTGTCTTTGATTAATCAATTAATTCACGATACACATATACTTTCGAGCTATCTTTCAAGCTTCATATAAAAGAATGCAAAATGACACATGCCTTGCCCTAAAAATAAGATTGTTGGAGTTAAGTAAGATCTTTTATTCGTAAATATTGACTTCTTGATCCTTACACAAAAAAATCTACCATCTCTCGAAAAGTGACAATCGGCTTGGATGATATTTAAGTCCCAATTCGAAGGTTCATCCCTGGCTCAGGAAGATGAATATGTGTGCAAAGATGTGACGGCCCCATGATTGCAAATTTATGGATACCGGAAAGAACTCCTGACAGAATTACACTACGGAAAAGGCCTAAGTAGCAGTAACAACTGTCGTTAATAACCACAATTAAAATAAACTTATATATTTAACTGCTCTAGTTATTGTTTCTCATAAAGCTTAATGAAACCTAAAAACAAAGCTTCCTTCTCTCACAGAAACAGGGAAAATTGTGAATTGTTAATTTGTGCTACAATCCCCAAGAGTCTTCGACGTTAGCTAACACGTAGTTGTAACATTGTTATTTTAAGCCTATATTACTGGGACAGAGCATTTCATATACCAGTACAAGCGATTCAGTCTACTTTAACATGAGATAAAGAATTGGGGGACTAAAGGAATTCACTCACAGTGCACGTTGAGAGTCCAGGAATCCTCTTGAGCGCTGCCCCTGATGTGTATATTCTCCGCACGACACGTTAACGACTTGCCGGTGTCATCAACTTGTGGAGTGAAGGTGAGTATGCTCGTGGTCGCATTACCGTCTGCACTCGTCTGGAAACAAAACGTATATTACACCACAGGGCATTATAACCAGAATACTAATTCTAAGTATAGCACATATTGTTTCGCGTAACGAACATAACGAAAGTAATGTATTGCACTCTTATACTTTATAACACCTATCACGTAATCAGCGATTTAAAAAAAATCGTTGTAAATTCTCATTTGATTTAACTAATTCCAAAACATTGACATTTTACTGCATTTTGTCGGAAAAAACTATCTTTTTGATTAAAATGTCCAGATTTCAGGGAAAATAGTTTTTAAAAAATCAAAATCTTGGACCTATGTGACAGAATTTACTAAGTGCCAAAATAGTACTTTCTGAGATTTTTCGGTGGACGAAATAATGTCTGTCCGTCCATCTTTCTGTCTGTCCGTGTGTCTGTTCGTGCTATAACTCAAATACGCTTTATCGGATTTTTATGAAACTTGGTATACGCATTTATAACGGCCACGGGACGAAGCTCGTGATTTTGGATTACAACGGTCGAGTGATATTGGAGCATTCCCAATTAGTGCCTATTTTATGATAATATATTAGAAAGAATTTATCAAATGCAAATCAGTTCCTCCGACAACATATTGTTTTACAGTGTTCATATACGGCTTTGGAAGTTGCAGTACGGTTAGCTTTAACAAATAACACTACCCTCATATTCCTTCACATATGCTTATCAAACTTTAGACCTTTGTTTTTCCGTTATCCCTGCTTAATGAATCGATCTGGAGCTTAACTCGGAAATCGATTACAAAAATAACTTATTTTCTGTAAATCATAATTGCGATTGTCACTGATTAAACATAGCAGTCTGGTACTTTGTTATATCAGTTTACCTGATTTATCTAAGAATTTAGAGTTTGTGCCTTATCTGGCACAGTATGCAGTAACGTTTATCCTTTTAGATATCCTCAGGAAGGAAGATATATTAAGTTAATTTGGAATTATAAACTAAGATACAGATAACAAATTGAAAAAAAAAATTAGTGTATAAAAATGTTATTTAAACTTTTACATATTACAGAGGCCCAATTCCCAGAAATTAACTCATTGTTGTAGTCGTCGTGAAATTTGAGAATTTCTGTCTTTGTTGAAGCACATTGTTGCATTGCACTTCTGACAAGCTACATAGGTTTTTTCCCTGTGCAATCACATGATGTCCATTTTGCCAATTCTTTACTGCTAATAGTGTCGACAGTTGACATATCAGGATGCTCTCTAACATTTCTTTATAGTTCTATAGTTCTATAGCTCTTACTGCAGATGAAGAACCAAAAAACTTTTTCACGTTCAATGTGAACCAATAGAAAACCAATTGAAAATAAAGAAACCTGACTGTTATACTTACAGTAACAAGAGTTAGGTTATACACCCTATACTGCTTAGGCCTACCATAAACGCATGTTGTGCTGCTATTATCAATGGCTCTGTAGTTTATGCACAAGAGGTTTAAACTACCAATAGGCCTATAAGTAGATCTAACTTAGTAGATCTAGTGGCTATGCTAGATTGATGTCAATCACTTTATGGCTTAAAATCCCATTTCATACATAAATTGCTGTATGCTACAAGATCTACAATAATAGTCAGCTAAATAAATATCACGAATTTGCAGCATGTTAACTTCACCGTTTCTCAACCAATGTTCTGACACATAGAATTTAAACGTTTAGTTCGTTACTAAGAATAGATAGGTATTCTATTTTACTTCAGTAATCTTTGAACATTACATTAAAGGATGTTTACACCACTTGTTGATAAGAAATTATACCCATAATTAATAGGATTTAGTCAATTCGTCGAATCCTTCCCATTTCCGGTTGGGTTATGAACCCGAATAGTTCAGTTATCAAATTGTTGATATTCGATTACAACATGAAAAGATGCGTATGTGTGATATTTAGTTTTTAATTTAGTAACTTGGGAAGATTTCAGATCACGACTTTCTAAATGCTGTATAATTTCTGATACTGTAACATCTGGTGCTGGCCTACTTATGAATACAGCTTTCTTTTTAGGTTGTTTCTCAATTACTTTATGTTATTATTGGTACTCTTTCCGAAAAAACACAGGCTTCTTTTGAACTTTGTTTGATTTCATTCAGTGTTAGTACTACTTCTACCAATTCATTGGAAGGTTTGTTTCTAGCGTCCTTTGACATGATTGCCCTATCTTTTATAGGCCCATCAGTTTTACTTCTAGTTTGAGCCATTTTTGTATTTGCAGAGTCAACAATTTTCGCAAAAGTCCTATCTTCTCTGGAATGGAAGTTTGATGTACTCTTGTCGAAAGTTGAAGTTTTAGATGAAGCACTCTCACTTTCATTAACAACTCTAGGCCTACAGGTTGCGTAAAGAATCTAATTTTGCTCGCATTTGTGTTAATTACTTACACTTTTCCAACATCCATCAGATAAGCTTACATCAGAATATAGTTTTAAAATTTAAAAACGTAAAAAATCTAAAGTATTACACTCATATCTAGGCCTATATTATCAAAACTAAAGTAAACTCAATCGGCTTCATCCGTTTGAGAGACTATAGAAAGGATGTTTAGAGAGACGTTACATAAAACACCTTTTTTTATATCTGTTCACTTTACTTACTCAATGCCAATAGACAATTCCTAAGCAAGCTAAAAGAATACTATCTATTTTATGGAACCCGAAGGTATATTGCCGCGCTTACCTGAGCCCGCCATTCAACCCTATTCTTTGCTAACTCCATCCAGCCATTCTTCTCAAATCCTACTTCTATTAAATTTATCCTAATATTGTTTTTCCACCTATGTCTAGGTCTAGGTCTAGGTCTTCCAAGTGATATTTTCCCTTCGGGTCTCCCGATCAATATTTTTTAGATGTCTTCCTCCCCATGCGTGCAACATGTCCAACCCATATCATCCTCCGTGATTTAATTAACCTTACTACATCTGGTAAAGAGTACAGGTTATGAAGCTCGTCGTTATGTAGTTTTCTCCAGTTCCCATTTTCATCTCATTTAGGTCCAAATATTTTCCTAAGCACCCTGTTTTAGAAAACTCTCAGATTATGTTCTTTCCGAAGAGCAAGCGACCATGTCTCACAACCATATAATAAAACCGGCAGGATAATTGTCTTATAAATTTTTATTCTTAGATTTCTGGACAGAAGACGAGAAGATAAAGAGTTTGTAAACTGTATAAAAGCAGGCATTTCCATATTTGTGTCTACACTTAATTTCTGCCTTAATATTATTTGTGTCTGTAATCATTGCTCCCAGATATTTTAATTTCTCCACTTGCGTTCGAACGATTTATCGGCAATTCGAATATTTTGTAGGGCATTATTTTGGCGTTTCATGACCGTATAGGCCTACTTAGTGTTTTCTGTATTAGTTTCTAATCTAAAATTCCTGCAGGCATCGAAAAAACTTTCTGCATTTCTCTCGATTGTGTTTATGTCATCGCCCAACAAGCAAAGTCATCTTCATAAGCTAAATTCGGGTGACTGCCATTTAATTCTAGGCCTACCTTGTTTTCCTGAACTTTCCTATATGGTCAAAATTAATCCATTGCTGAAACACGGACCTGTATAAAGAAGAAAATGCAATAAAGAGACCTATCGAAACGACATTCTGATGAATACATTTTTAACTTGCTGTTAAAAAATTCTATCCCTAATTTCTACGCTCGAATTTCCCTTTGCATTCACTGGAATCGAGAAAGACCACAGGCTCTTAGCACATATACCGTAAGTGGCTTAATTTGTTGTGGTCAATTTGTACCGACGTGACCACTTAAGTGCAAACGTGTTCCCCTAGAGGAATTCCTTAGAGGCTTAGCACAAGATGGGCTGTCGCAGCGGATGCTGAGATAATGAAGAGCATAGGGCAGCAGGCGAGAGTCCGCAAATCGATTGTCCTGAGCTTGCTGCTCTTTGAAAACTTCTGCGTGCTTTACATACAACGCATTGCGTTTGAAATGGGAATTCTATTATGTATGGTTCCTGAGGTAAGAATGTCGAGGAAAAATTCCTGCCTTGCAGACACAGATGGAAAGTTACGTAGCCTATTGTTCGTTCATTTATCCACGAAACGTTTGTAACTTTTATGCATGTTTTTACTAGCTAATATCAGAATAACATCACAATAGTAAATTTCTATTGAATGCCCTTTTTTTGTCTCTAATAATTAGCATAATGTAATGAATAGTGAGTAATTAGGGCCCAAGGATATTCTATAGGTATACACTGTTTGGAATGGAGCACATGTTGGTTTGTTAGGGGCTAGTTGTTTTCGAACCCTACACACCTTTCAACAAGCACATATTATTATTTATTTAGGCTCTATCAGTCAAATAAATATGCTTGAAAAGATGCTCTAAAATATGCTCTGGAACCAATGAAGTATGCTTATCTTTTAAGTAATTTTAATACTTTACAGTTATAAATTTAAAAAGTAGTCGAATTTGTTTAAATAACATTACAAAACTTAAAAAAATAAAGGCTGTTGAAACAAATTTTAGCAAATTGGAAACTGATACATTTCATATAATTCTTGTATTTCATTTCATGCATTCCCCCTGACTGATTGATAGAGAAGGTATTCATGCCAACACCACCATGTTAAATAAATAAACATTAAACAAATAATTAAAAAATGTCGCTTTAATATTATATAATCAGTTCCGAAAACATTAGGCTATGTGAAATTATTAATTATTGTAAAGTCGGTTTTCAAAATATACACTTAGCCAAATATGTTGTAAATTTTTGGATTAACAGAAGTATGCACAATATTTAAAATTTGTCAGAATTATGCTGATATAAATATGACAATTTAATAAAATATGCACAAACGTTTTAATATCAAGGAGATATGATGCATTCGCAAAAGTAACAAAATATGCAACAATATGAACATGAAATAATCAATTCTCTGTTATTTGTTTTATGTCTTGTACACATAGTAATAGAGTGAATTATTAAAAATAGGAATGATTGATGCATTCACAATGCTACAACTTTAACAACACTGCCGCTAGAGTAGGCTACGTTGTTTGCAATGTAAAACATCTCCGCAAGAGTACTTTATTATATAACGTATATAATGTATATAATGTATATGATGTATATTATACAGTCCATAATGATACAACATTGAGCTCTGCACGTAAATAAATTCACTATGTGTAAATAATAACATAAAACTGAGATTCTGAAATAGAAATTATCGAAAACTGAGGTTCTGAAATAGGAATTATCGATGCCCTCACAACGGTACAACATATCAACACCGCCGCTGAGATATACTCGCCCGGGTCATGGTAAAAGTTGCAGACTTCTAGTCTAAAGTGTATTGGAGGAGTAAGTGAACATACACACATCAGAGGGCGCATTTAGTTAAAAAAAGTATATAGATATTAAATATTCATCACAAAGCAAAACAGGGATAATAGGAGTGCAATATTACCTATGTGGTGCCCTATATTTAGGCCTATATGTTGACTGTATGTGGCTAAAGCGTGCTCCATATGCTAATTTATCGTATCTCTACTTACTTAATAATACCAAGACGCAATGCGGAATTATACAACAGTACACGTTGGTATTTAATTATAATGAGACAGGGGATTGCAACTAATGTTTAAATAGAACAAGCATCAGTAATTACCTCTTAGGATGGTCGAAAAACGCCAGCGATGTTTCCATACCTAGTAACTTAATTAAAATCTGACTTTAAATAGAAGGGTAAGCATATTAAATAAAATATCGAACGAAACAGTAACTTAATAAGAGTTTCATGTTGTCGATAATAGAAGAATTTATGCGACAAGCAAATAGCTCCGTTTTTGTTGTTGTCAAAATTGATTTTCTTCCGGTGTCGCTGGACAACATGCCTCGCAGCATCTAATTCTAATCTCTGTTGCAAGTGAGATCCGAATTTCTTTAAAATATAGGTTTCAACTATGAAGTCATAAGTCACCGTGTATTTTAGGATCTTTGAGTAGGCCTATACCATTAGGAGGCATGAAACTATTGTTGTGCATCTGGTTGTATTATTGTTGTGTCATGACTTGGTGTTCGTTTTAATTTTTCTCACTTTTCTAGTATGTATTTTATTTCTATACTAATTCAATATTTACATAAGTGACACATATATTGATTCTGTAAGCTTGAAAGAGCAGAAGCTCATACTCGTGGGCAGTTCCAGCGTTACATTTTTATGTGTTTTACAATAGTAAATTTGTATGTGTTTTACAATAGAAGTCTATGACCCTGGGGTCGACTCAGCCTCTAACAGAAATGAGTACCAGGAGCATTCCTGGGTTAAAGGCGGCCGGTGCTTAAGGCTGACAACATTACCACCTCCATGCGCCGAATGTCTAAACATCTTGGAGCCTCAACCTCCTGGAACCCTCTGGGCCTCCATGGCCTGTATAGGGAACACTTTACTTTACTTTTACAATAGAAGTGCAATGACAACCAGATATTAATACTAAGAAATAGACGAATTAATTAATATTATGAAAAAGTACGAGGGAAGGACGGAAAAAGTACGAGGGAAGGACGGTAAAAGCTGAGAATAGTGGCACGACTCAAGTGATAAAATTAATAACTATCATAATAATATAATTATAATAATAAGCAAACATTATCATGATAACAGAAACAGGAACACAGAGCAGAACAAGTGGCACCAAACACTTAATTTACAAGATATAACAATTAATAGTTTATATTATTTTTTTAATTACATATACAGATTTGAAGACTAATAACTACATGTAACTAATATTGAATTTTAATGATTATGATATTAGGCGGAGTAGAGAATATGAGAATATAGGCTTTTAAGGTAAAAAGGCTATATTAATGCAAGATTTTAGCTTCTAGCTTTTGCGGCAATTCGGAACATATAGGAACCACTACGTTCTTATTATCACTGCGCTACAAACCGGAAGGTCGCGGGTTCGATTCCCGATGAGGTCGTTGAGATTTTTCAATTTGCCTAATCCTTCTGGTCGTACTATGGCCCTGGGGTCGACTCAGCCTCTAACAGAAATGAGTATCAGGAGCAATCCTGGGGGTAAAGGCGGCCGGTGCGTAAGGCTGACAATCTTACCACCTTCATGTGCCGAATGTCCAAAATCAGGGAGCCTCTACCTTCTGGAACCCTCTGGGTCTCCATGGCCTGTATAGGAATCACTTTACTTACGTTCTTATTATATGAATGATAGACAGCCTGCAGTATCAGTGTCCAATTTAGTACAGTAACATGCAGCTCCCAGAAATAAACTGCTAGATATACGGTAAACGAAATTATTGAGCTATGAAATTGGATTGATGCAATAATAAGGCAGCCCCAGGCATAAGTTATCTGCATTCTGAAAAGTATATGTTACCTAATGATTAGTAATTTTATGGAATGTTATCTGGTAAAGGCAGTACAATTTCTGAGAGTGTTAACATCTTAAAGTAAACATTAAATACTTAGATTTCTTAATGAATAACTCTTAGAAGCTAATAACTTAGGATGTCCAATTTTGAAACTTTTATTAACCAGATACGTATTCAATTCTGAACTTCATGTTACGGCAAAACATCTTATTAGTTACAGAACTACTGAAATTGTCCGTCACTGATAGGCCTACGTTATTGTCTATACATAATTGTTATGGCAGAAGTTAATATTCCGAAATAAATCATGTTTTGCCATTTTATAAAATGTAGACTATGTATTAGTATTTTCCATCACACCTCAGAATTAAATTAGTATTACAATTTTAAAAACTTTACAGATCAAAATATACATTTTGTAATATTTTTTGTGAATTTTCACATAATACAAGAAGCAGTTAGGAAATGAAAAGATATAAAGTACAATATACAATTTCCCTAACAGAAGTAGTGTACTGACCCTAAGACTTGGCACACAGAATACGATTTTATTCGATAAAATGAAGTTTTAAAACCTTTATTTCCTGTGAAATTATTAAAAAATAAGCTACCTTTAAAATTTATGGAACGCAGAATATATATTTAAAAAAAAATGAAACATGAATGTCATTTAATAAGACTATTTCACGAATACATTTCAAGTTAATAAAACTGAAACATTATGTCGGATATACGAACAAGGTAACTGAACGGAGTTTGTGACTTGATCAAATCGATTGCAAAGGCATGGACTACCATCCAACGACTGAGTCATCGATAACATCTTATTAGGTTTCTTTCTTAGAAAGGCCAGACTATAAATAAATGGTATCACAATACATTACCTCTGTCTCAGTATAAATAACCACCGACGTTTACTCCTGTACAATTCCGCACTGCATCTTGGCGTTATTAACTAAATATAAATACAATGAATTAGCATAATATGGAACACGTGTTAGCCACATATAGTCAGCAAATAAATAAAGGACACCACATAGGGGATATTGCATCTGAATTCAGTTATGAATCACTACTTCTTAAACCATATTGAAAAAAATAATATTTTCTTTAAGGGGGAACATACCTTTTGCGGTGAAATTCATAGGTGAGAAATAGGTGAATTTCATTATTTTTCCCCTCAGCAATGAATTGCTGTACAATCTTGCAATCTGACATACTCTTTATTGAATACTTCTACAATTGCATACTATTTTCAAAATTAATTAAGCTGTTACATTTATGGGTAATTATAGTTACAAAATGGCAGCCACGTTTCGTGCACTAAAATGCCGCTTCCCTGATAATTTCCACAAATGGCAATATTTTTCAAGGATTATTTTTTCTATCTATTAGTAAATACCATATGAACAACATAATCTACACTCTTTGAAATATCTACAGTATAAGTGTTTTAAAAAAAATAATTATATTTCCTTTTTCATTAAAAAAATATATATATTTAAAAAAATAAACTATAAATGATGAATGAATGATTGTAGATAGTGTTGTCAATATGATATTAACAAATACACAGAAAAATAATAACTCAGAAATATTGATATTTGCGGCAGTTATCAAGGAAACGACATTTCAGTGCATGAAACGTGTCTGCCATTTTGAAACGATAATTAACCATAACTGTAAAAGTTTTATTAATTTTGAAAATAGTACGCAATTTTAGGAGTAGTCAATAAAGATCATGTAAGATTGCAACATTGTAGAGCAATTCATTTCTGAGGAAAAAATAATGAAATTCACCTTTTTCTCATCTATGAATTTCACCGAAAGCTGTATGCCCCCCTTAATAAAATATTGACGTACAATTTACAGGGAAATACGCTGCACTGACCTATCTCAATGAGGGCAGGAGTACATGGAATTCAGTGGAGGAAATGCTGCTAAAAGTCGTTCTTGAAATATGCATGTAAATAAATTTATACCGCAATGAGTGGTCTCTAAATTTATTTTCATATGAAGCAGAAGCCTTGCGTCGAGTTAATCCTGTCTATAGAAATAATAGAAACCTGAAGTAAACAAATAATAGTATGTCTGTTTCACTCTTAGGTCATACGAGTAAAGTGTTAGAGTGAGACAGGCATGCTGGTTTTTGTTTACTTCAGGTTTCTTTCTTAGAATGACCAGGCTTTAGTGTTGAATCTAACTTCTTGCAAAACTATGTTGTACCCAGCAATAATAGTTTTTTTTAAGAGAGTGCTTAGATAAATTTCTATAGCTTAGAGCATAGAACACCTATCAAGTCATCAGCCGTAAACTACTCAAACTATAAAGGTGGGACCCTACCACTAACAAAATTCACAGGGTTGGCTAAAAATGTAGCACTTGAAATTTGGTCGGATCAAAATTAGGAACATTTTTGTCGCACAGTGAAATTCACTACACTGTCAAAAAACTGTAATTCGCTTTATTGATTAAAATAAAACTTTCTGTGACGGTTTTTTTAAATGAATTTCCAACACCCTCGGAGCCTTCGACTCCAACAACTTTTCGACGCATTTGTTCAATTGCTCCATTTCCGCTCTGTGATTGATTTTTAAAAATTATGTGACGGATTTTAAAAAAGAAAAGAAAGAAAATTTGAGACAGTTGCACTTTAATAAGAGTCGCCTATTGTTCAATAATCCTTACAGTTAAGTAGCTGGGGGAAATGCTGCCTGAGTAGCTCCAAGAACCGAAGCTTTCATGTTTTGGAAAGAACTTTACCATAATACTGCTAGGAAATATACGTAAGTAAGTAGGTAAGTTATGATTGATAACATGAAATTTCATCATTTGAGGTTCATACTCTCAGATTCATAAAAAATGTTAAGATTTTGAGAGGTGGAAGTATTTACGTTAACATTTAGATAAGACTAAAATAATTTGAGACCAAGAATAACGAACAGTTATATTTCAATTCAGATGCGGCATGCGTTGCGAACTTCAGGTAAAACGCATTTAGCTTGAATGTTCAGCGGTAAATCTGTGTTAAATGTCTACTGAAGTTTTCTTTCATGTGAAAATATTATAAGGAAATATCAAGGGGATTAAACAGAGCTTTCGAACTGTAAACCACAGCTGCAGTTCTAGATGCAAGCCCCGAATTACAGATGTTTACCGAACAGTAAATAAATGTAATTTTAGATGCGGAAGTTCAGAGAAAATTATAATGAGCAAAACTCCGGATGTCAAAATATTTCCCATCATAACGAACCGTGTTCCAAACAAAAATAAAACCATACACTAATTATATTCAACTTTTTACTCATACATGCGGATGTGTCTGTCATACACAGACGCACAGGTCTGATAAAAAAAAGCACGGGTGAATTCCATTTTATGAATTCCATTTTATAAAGAGAGAGAAAGAGAGAGGAGCAGAAAATGAATGAATGAGGGGGAGTAAAAAAATCGTGAGAGAGAGAGGAAGGGCGAAAGAGAAACAGAGCGATTGAGCAAGTGTGAGGGTTCAGATTTGCGAAAGTTACATTTATTTAACAAGCGTATGTATGAATGCTAACATTAAGTGGCGTAAAACGAGTCATTAGTTCGCACTGTACTCTTCATTACATAGTATTGGAAGTTACTGAGGAAAATGTTCAGTAAAGAAGATAAAAGTGCTTGCTGAGTTTATTCTATAACTAATGTGAAAAACAAATCTTTTACTAGATTATTTCAGAACCAGAAAAACTGAGAATATGTCCAACAGAGACAATAATCTGTGGTTCATGAATGCTTATATATCTATCCAGAAAAACTGGCTTAAGCTCGTAGAAGTGAACTTCTCTACTTTTTTTTTTTTTTACTTTCTCTGCCCGTACCATAAGTACTATAGGTAGAGAAAATATTTTGTTGAACCTCGAAATTTGAGATTGAGTTTTTAACACAAATACATGTTTGAGGTACGCTGCATAAAAAAAAATGATATTTTCAGAAACATGTCTGTGAACAGCCTAACTCTATAAAAATCACATAAAAACAAACTTTTATATTTGACTTAGTTACCTTCTAGGGAAGAGACCACAAAGATTGCTGACGACTTTATCTTGAGTTTAATATCACTTTACATGAAAAAATTGTCATTTTTTTGCGATTTTCTTGAAAAGGCTTTAACGGTTTGTGTAAATTTCGTACATGAGATGCTTATACAAAGAGCAAACACATTTATTTGAAACCATTTTTGGTAAAATCATCTGATGGGTAGTTATAAGAAGGGTACCATTCTTAGAAACTTAGTCTTGTCTGGTGAGCAATAAATATGTGCATTAGGTTGAATTAAATAAAACTAAAAGCACAAGGATGCTACTCCTTGCAGTACGGCCTATTATTCTATTCTACATCATAATGTAAAGTGAGAAAGTTGTATTGCCTATACTTAAGGCAAAGAAACTTATGTGAGCACAAAACATAATATTTTATTTGGAATATGAATCCAATCAGATTTGGTCAATAAACTATATTTACGCCTATTATTATTATTATTATTATTATTATTTTATTAGCAAAGGAAAAAAGAAGAAATGGATGAGAAGACATGGTTTACGTAAATGGGACGAAAACCTAGCCAAAGTTATTGAGGATAAACGTGAAGCATTCAGAAAATACCTATCAACTAAGACACTTGCCGATGAAATAGAGTACTAAAAGAAAAGAGCAATAGCAAAAAGGGAAGTCAGAAGGAATCACAGAGAAAGTTGGAATGCTTTTACCACCCAACTGGAAATACATATCACAAGACCAAATCCAAAAACATATAAAATTTTAAAACAACTAAATGGAGAAGTACAAGAAAGAGTAAAATTAAATACAATACCTTTAGAAAACTGGATAGAATATTTCCAAAATTTATGGCAGCAAAAAAATGCAAACATAAATCTTCTCTCCTCTAACAATAACTTTACAGATATTTTCACACTTGAAGAACTAGAAACCGCACTACTACAATGCAAAAATAACAAAGCCCCAGGCGAAGATGGCCTTAATTTAGAACTATTCAAATATGCAGGATATGCCTTTAATGAAAGGCTCTTAAACTTTTTTAATAGAATTTATAATGAAGGTCCTCCCCCTAAAAGTTGGCTTCAAGCCAGTGTAATCCCACTACACAAGAAAGGAGATATAAATAATTGCGATAACTTTAGAGGGATAAGCCTGCTGAATTCAGGCTATAAAATATACACCAAACTGTTAAAATCAAAATTAACTGGTTACTATGCAAATACATTTGATGAAGCTCAGAATGGATTCCGAAAAGGAAGATCATGTGCCGATGGATACTTCACTCTGAAACTCCTAATAGAAAAGCACAGAGAATTTAATGTTGAGACACACATGGCATTTATTGATCTGAAGAAAGCCTTCGATAAAGTCGATAGAAACAAATTATTAGGAATTCTTGCATATGATGGAATCCCGGATCAATTGATCAAAGCCATATATGATATTTACAAAGATAACTACATACAAGTTAAAATGGAAAACAAACTGTCTGATTGCAGACCAATAAACCAAGGTGTCAGACAAGGCTGCGGTCTTTCGCCCCTATTCTTCATAATATACATGAACTCTGCCAAAACCTGGGAACTTATAGAACAAAGGAGGAAGGTAAAAAATCAAATAAATGTTTGCAAAAGAAGAAGTCAGAAGAAGATATTAGCCACAGACTACAATCAATTAAATACAGAAGTCAAAAAGAAAGCCCGTAGAGATAAAAGGAAATGGTTCGATGAGATAGCAAACAAAGCAGAAGCAGCAGCAAATAGAGGGGATTTAAGGACCCTCTATTGGTCCACTAAAATAATGTCAAACAGAATGAGGGACTATAATTGCCCAGTGAGAGATAAAGATGGTACACTGCTCACAAATGAAGGGGACCAACTGAACAGATGGAAGGAGTATTTCGAAGAGTTGTTAAATAAGCCCTGTCAAAGTGCAAACTTAGAAAATCAGGAGCCGCAAGCAGGTGCGGATATTGGAATTAATGTAGACCCGCCTGAACTGAACGAAATTAAAGTAGCACTAAAGCAAACTAAAGCTGGAACATCACCAGGAAAGGATCGAGTAACCCCTGAAATAATGACAACTGATATCGAATCATCTGCAAGTATTTTGTTACCTCTATTCAGAAAGGTTTGGAATAAAGAAGAAATCCCCAACGATTGGAAAAATGGCGTTATTGTCAAAATCCCCAAAAAGGGAGACAGACTGAAGTGTGAAAATTGGAGAGGTATATCTCTCCTATCAGCACCAGGGAAGGTGTTTACCAGAATTATCCTGAATAGAATAGGGGAAAGATTGGAAAAACGCATGCGGAAAGAGCAGGCTGGCTTCAGAGCGAATCGCAGTTGCATAGACCAAATTAATACACTACGCCTGATTATTGAACAAAGCGCAGAATGGAATACGACTCTTTATGCTACCTTTGTAGATTTTAAACAGGCCTTTGACTCCCTGAACCATGAATTTATATGGCAGGTGTTAAAGAAGTATGGAATTCCAGATAAAATTGTTCGAATAATCAAAGAGATATATAATGGATATAGCTGCCAAATTCTGCATAGTGGGAAACTTACCCAATCCATTCCTGTAAAGAGCGGTGTTCGCCAGGGGTGTATTTTATCTCCTATAATATTTATACTGGTACTGGATGATATCATGAGATCAGTCACCAAAGATCATGTAAGGGGTGTAAGGTGGAACTTGTTTGAGAGCCTGGAGGATTTGGACTATGCGGATGATATCTGCCTCTTGTCTCAACGGCTTGACCATATGCAAGGAAAACTTAATAGATTGCAGTTAAGTTCGGAAACCGCAGGCCTCAAAATAAATACTAAGAAAACTAAGGAGCTTAGGATTAATCCTAGAACACAAAAACAGCTTATGATTGGAGAGCAAGTAATAGAATCCGTTGAGACATTCATTTATTTGGGAAGTATGGTTTCTCAAACTGGGGGAACATTAGAAGATGTGGCAAATAGGATTAAGAGAGCAAATGTAATATTTGTTCAACTTTATTCTGTCTGGAGAAATAAATGTATATCTAGAAGAACTAAATTAAGAATATTCAAGAGCAATGTTAAATCGGTCCTCCTTTATGGTTCAGAAACCTGGCTGTCAAATAAAATGATCAATAACAAATTACAAACATTCATTAATAGGTGCCTGCGTAGAATTCTGCATATCTATTGGCCAGTAATAATTAGTAATAGAAATTTACTGAGACTGGCAAATGAAGAACCAATTGAACTGCAAATTAAATGGCGTAAGTGGAGGTGGATTGGACATTCTCTAAGGAAACCAAGAGAGGCCATTGAAAGACAGGCCTTAGAATGGAATCCCCAGGGATCCCGATCAGTAGGACGTCCAAGAGGGTCATGGAGAAGAACTGTTAGAGAGGAATTAGAGAGCTCAGGAAGAACGTGGAATGAGGCCAAAGTTATTGCTGCCAATCGAGTCAGATGGAGGTCTCTCATTGATGCCCTATGCTCCACCAGGGAGTGAAAGGAATTACTACTACTACTGCCATTAAAGAATGGAGATTAAAACCACATGGTAGCATACCACTTAACAGATTATATAAATTGGACATCCTATTGTTCGCAGATGACATTGTGTTTATAGCGAACTCAGAAGATGACCTTCAACGCTCAGTTCACTCATTCCATCAAATTGCAAAAAATTACAATATGGAAATCTCAACAGAAAAATCTAAAGCCATGGCCTTTATTGGGAAAGATCCAGTTCGCAGTAAAATTGTCATTAACAATAAAACATTAGAACAAACCAATACATTTAATTACCTTGGATACCAACTCTCATATGAAGAAGAAAAAGATTTCAGTCAAAAAATTATCAAATTCAACAGAGTAACAGGAATAATTAATAACATTTTCAAGCCTAACATAGTACAGAAACACACACGTACTAGAATCTACAAAACGTTAGCCAGACCGATATTGTGTTACGGCAGTGAGGCCTGGACAATACGAAGTATGGATACACAGAGACTAACTACGTCAGAATTGAAATTTATGAGGCGCACTGCAGGCTACTCAAGAACGGATCATAAAAGAAACTATGATATTATGAAAGAATTACAAGCAGAACCAATCATGGACTATATACAAAAATATAGAAACAACTGGATATCACATGTAAGAAGAATGAGCCGAACAAGAATACCCCGTCAAATTCTAAATTACCAACCATCAGGCAAGAGATCATTGGGCAGACCCCTTAAACGATGGATTGAGACCGTAACGGGCCCCTAGGCCTAATACATGATAGGATGATGATGAATGATGATGATTTTATTAGCTTTATCTTATACACGCTTTAACTACGTATAGGATACCCCACGTGTTTAGGATTTCAGAGTGTACCGTAAATAAAGCGAAGCGTTCCCTATTACAGGCCATGGAGGCCCAGAGGGTTCCAGGAGGTTGAGGCTCCCAGATTTTTAGACATCGGCACATGAAGGTGGTAAGGTTGTCAGCCTTACGCACCGGCCGCCTTTACCCCCAGGATTGCTCCTGGTACTCATTTCTGTTAGAAGCTGAGTCGACCCCAGGGCCATAGTGCCACCAGAAGGATTAGGCCGAATGAAAAACTCCAACGACCTCATCGGGGATCGAACCCGCGACCTTCCGGCTTGTAGAGCAGCGCCTCAACCACTACGCTACGGCGTACCCCGAGTGTGCCGTAGACTTGGTAATTATTGATGTGTAAGGGTTTCTATTGTCGTTGTGCTATGTCTTCTGTTCATTCTGATAGATACTCATTTTCAATGATTATGATGTGAGGTGACCTGAGTTATAGTAGGTAAGTTTGCAATGCGGCAGTTGCAGTTGCTACTGGGGAAAACCATGAAAAAACCCGAGTTCAACAGGTTTGAATCCATGACCTCCGGAGTGTGAGCCAGCGACGCTATCCCCTCAGTCAGCTCCCTCGTTTAAATTCATTGTAGGGATGGGTTTCGAAACCTGCGAAATGATCAAAAAACCGGTTTGCTATTGTATGCGAATTCTAGTAACACTAGGAACTGTGAAAAATAATACGAAAGGGAAAGGAGTTTCATAGGTAAAACCCGTGTACTGTAGCTGTAGAACCAGTTTGATAGGTTTGATAGGTAAAACCTGTATACTGTAGCTGTAGGAACTAGTTTGATGCGCTGTACTTTAGGGCCACAGTGTGGGTGGTAGTAAATTCCACACGGTTGATATATATTTTTTTTTTAATGCATGAATATTGTGCCAAATCCGGCACGTGGATTTGAGAGGTAAAATACAGCACAGACGTAAATTCCAGCACGTAATGTTATTAACTTATAATAAAGATATCGCTGAAAATAGGCTAACTTGGTCTCAGTAAATTGTTCTCTACAGTGTTCAGAAGTGGGGAAATTTTTACTCTACTTCTTTGGTATTCCTTTTCTGAAAAATGAAACCATAAACACTCTTTCACAAATGATTTCATGACTTTGAAATCTAATTAGGACAAATTGGATGAATTTTGTGAAAATTACCTATCTGACGAAGCTGTATTTCCCACTGCATTATGGGGATAAGAAAATATTGAGGAATAGAAAGAAACCACAAATGCAGTAAATTATTTCATTCTAAATTCAATGCATCCTTCCATCGCAGACACCCAAAGGTTTTCAAGTTCATGACTACCTTATTACAGTTTCAAGTGCATACATACATAAAGATATCCGAAACAGCCAACAGTAAATTCCCATCAGAAATAATGTAAAAGAAATAACTAAACATCAGCGTATTTCACATTTTCACAGTCCTCAGTCTGGTAATGTGGGAAGGAAAATGTTATAGTGCGGAAGTTTACACACTGCTTGCTGGTGTTTACGTTACCTGAATGCTGTATTTATATTACCGTGCCGGAGTTTACTTTCCGCGAACAGTGTATATGACAAGCCTCGAAACCTATCCCTACTTCACGGGTACATAACAATTCACGAAAATTAATCGTAGCTTTCTTGTTACTATGAACTCATAAAGAAGGGGGGAAAGCACTATTTTCATAAAATATCTTCTTATATTGAAATGAGGCCATAATTACTTCACCTTCTCGATATCTCAGAGCCCGTGTCGTAGATTAAACGGGACGTAAAAGAGCGTAAATTAAATCCTCTGGACAAAATTCTTCGGCTCTTTCACGTCCAAGTAATACCTCAGTTTTCAGAGGGAGTTTGTAAGGCGATAGGCTTACTGCCTGTCACTCTGCCCTCTCTCGGAGAATAAGCTAACAAAATTCACCTGAGTAATAGAAACCTTCGAACTTGAAGGCCGTACGCTCCAACACTAGGGACAATAGGAAAACAGATACATATCTCGAAAAATTGATGGGTTTGATAAAAAGAAATGCTAATTTTATACGTCTCTACTACGGATCTTTACTGTGACGTCTTTTAATTTATGCATATCTTCTATTAGTTGAGATAGGCCTACCCAAGATAAATCGGAAATGAACACGTTGAAATACCCCTTAATTAATTATTGCAAAAACAAATTGCCCAAGGGTAAAGGATTATGAAGGAACATTAAAACATAAAATTTCAATTTGAGGGTGATACAATCTTAATATTTTAGTTACTATAACGAATATAACTGTTTTATTACGCACAGTTACAAGTTTGGAATTTAAAATTTTCATGAAAACCGTTATCATTTTTCCAATTAAAAATGTTGAAAAGTATTGATGAAAATTACCTTTAATATTTTATAAATGGATACCAAATTATGAGTTTAAAAATGTCCAACGAAGTTCATAACCCAAAAATATAACTAAAAATCGTTTACCAATAACACGCTGCACCGACGGAAACAAACTAACAAACAAACAGACTTTCGATAACACTTTTTTTTTTCGATTTCTAGGCATCGTGAAACATGTTTTCCCAGTATTATCTCGATTTCGCTTTTCGCACTATCACTGTAGGCTATTTTCTCTGTACTTCTCATATGCGATAAATTACAGTCTTACAATAACGTATTTAATGTAGGCCACGGTTCGTTCCACTGTATAAAATCTTATTTTTGTTCTAACATACGCTAATTACGTGTGACGTAACGATATCATCATGACACTCATTTCAAAACTTTTTATTTCGACATCGGTGTCGTATCGATTATTATCGAACACGAAACGGTCTTGAGACCCGGAGAGTAGGCGCTGAAAACTACGTAGTAAATAGCCTGTACCCAAAATAAAATCAATTCTGTTCTTATTAATTTTAATATCATACTAAAATGAATTCAATTCGTGTTGTACAAATCCGTTAGATTCACGAAATCAACCATAAGGTAGCTACGATTTGACCGACGCATGACCTGCCATCTCGCGTAGAAGACAAGAACTACTACAATCAGCTGATGCGAAGGGCATGGTGAGGTCGCCGGTTGTTTGAGTGAATCTAATAGTTTAATAGTTTATTCTTAAAAAAAGATTTCTGATGTTAAAATTTCTAAAAAATTAACAATTGTTGAATTATTTTAAAAAATATATTTATACTTCAGATAATGCAAAGATCCTAGATTATGTTGTTCATATAATAATTTCAAATAGATAGAAAAAAGAATCGCTCAGAAATATTTGTATTTATGAAAATTATCAGGGAAACGGCACTTCAGTGCACAAAATTTGCCTGCCATTTTATAATGATAATTTCCCATTAACTATAATAGCTAAATTAATTCTGAAAATAGTATGCAATTTTAGAACTAGTCAATATAGAACATGCCAGATTGCAAGGCTACAGAACAATTCATTGCTGAGAAAAAAAAATCATGAAATTTCATCTATTTTTCAGCGTTGAAAGCTGTATGTCCCCTCTTAATAAATGACATTATAGGTTTGTTTCATAACGTACTATTTTATTATTACATAAGCTCTTTAAAAACATCATCACTAGTTTGTAATAGGGGAGCATATAACATTTCTCTTTTCTACACCAGTTGCCTTTCTTACTATTATTGTAAAGTTCACGCTACTGCTGTGCAGGTGTGTCAGATGTTTTAGCGACAATCTCGAACTTATTACTAATCCGGAACACGTATATTTCGCCATAAACTTATAAACCCGAAATTCAACGTTGTTTGCACATTCACACACTTTGAAACTCTAAACAGAGTGTAAACTTTTCATATTTCTCAGTGTTGTAAATCCAGTTTAAAATTTATGATAAAGCAGTCTTCAATGTTATCTTTATTCAAGAGAACATTCAAATATGTCTTTCAACTGGTACAAACGAATATTAAAAATTAAAAGTATGAGGATGATGTGAACTTCATATTTTACTTTATCGTACTGTTTAGTTCTAAACAGGTCCCATAAACAATAAAATCTAACTTGTGAGGAGTCAAAATACAGGTGGTACCAAAAGTTTAAGGCCACCAGCATATTTGAAAGAAATGCGTATTAGCTTTATACTTTTGGGCTGCATTAACTGATTTTTTGTTTGTTTATTGTGATTGTTATGAGATGCTTGGAAATGTAAATAAAATGGAATTACTGCTATTTTCTTCACTTTTACGAATTTTTTAAAAATATATCGATAATTTAAAATTACTACATTTTATAACGTTTCAGGCCATGTGAATTCTATAATAATACAAATAACGGGTTACTTTTTTAGGTAGATTTTCGAAGAAAAATCTACCTATTGCAATGGATACCACTTTATGATTTTCGAAAAATTCTTTCATATCTTTACGTTTCATGCTCCCCTAAGTACGAAACCACCGCCCATTAAAAAAAAAAAAAAATCCCTTTAGGCAGGCCTACAGGCGGAGGTAGATTTCGAAGTGCTTTTTGTTTAATTTTATTGTCGCTGCATAGCACTCTTTTTCTTTAGCCTTGGCATGGTAAACCTGCAGTAATAAGAACTGAATTCGGTAAAGAGGAAGAGCCTACAATCATTTGTTTCGACAACAAGAATAGGATATAATATTCTGGGAGGCCGTGCGCAAGATCAACAATGAATAAAATTAGCAAAGCCGCTAAACAAGACAAAATTATGATATTATAATAATTCTTTTAAGTGTTATTATTTTCAAACATTAAAATCTCGCGTCATATGAGAGCTATCAAGAAACTATTTATTGATTTGTAGAGTACTCATCAAGAGCTTTTCAACGATACCCCACAAGACGTGGTTTCAAAAGTTTCGAATTTTCATCCCCCTGTAGTGCCGAGTGATTCTCTAGCGAATCACCCCGCAATTAATCTCTTTTCCACCCTGTAATACTTTTATTTCATTTATATTTTATATCATATTATATCACATGCAATATTATAGTCTTTAAGTAATATTCAGGAATTGTCGTACAGATGACATTTGTATCAAGGAAGCATAACCACAGATTTCCTGTTGATTGTTCAACATTGAGTAACTGTGCTTTCCAAGCCAAGATCTAACAATTCCTTATAAGACCATTAATATCATCTATGATTTAGGCCCAATGAGACACCAATATGATGAGCATCTGATGTAGCATGTAACCAATCGGAGCACGAGACAACGCCCGTGTTACTTTCCTAAGTTAACAGGATTTTCCTTGAATAAACTTATAAATACAGCCCTTTTGGCACTAGAGCCCACTTCTTGCTATATTACTGACACGTTAAGTGTATAACTTTGTTTGACACCCGAGTTGGTCTCTGGGAACTGTTTGTCATATAAGTCATCCTAACTTAGCTTTATAATTATAGATAAGTAAATTCAGTGTTTACTTCAGCACTTCAATCTTCATATGTAAGTACATAGTTTCTTATTCATTATAAGCTGCTACAAAGATTGCCATACTGAGGTCTCACGGTCTAATTAATTAATATATTAACCAAGTATTAATATCACATCATTTTATTATTTAAAGAAGACATTTCTTTTATTGTAACTTTTTTATTTTATTAAAGTTTTATTGTTATTTTTTTTATAATTTTTTGTCGCTCTTAATACAGTAGAAGTTAAGTCCTTACCGCTCATAGTGAACCTACCCTTCTACTCCCTGTTTTGGGCACGACAAAATGGTGGCAGCGGCGGCACGACTCGTGGTGCATCGGAATTAGTATAGCCTACTTTAAATTTGGAATAGTTCGTTGATGTGAAAATTAATCAAAATTTGTGTGTTCAAAATAATGGATTTTGAAAAAGTATTAATAGGAATACTTGTGTGTTATGTTTTAATATATTTGTATTTAATGATGCATGTTATTTATATAAGAAATTTTTATCGGTGTTATTTTGCGTAAGTGTCGTCTTTGTGTTGTAGTTAAAAGAATTTATTTGCAAAATTTTGTTTACTGTACTAGACGTACATGTTTTAGTGTAAATTACCCCAAGCATTTGAAGGAACCATTGCCTATGTTAGAGAAAAAGATGAAAGATTTTTTTTTGAGAAAAATATATAAAAATTAACCGGATTTAGTTGCTGTACATGAGCACAAATTAGAATGGAATAAATTAAATATGGAGAAATTACATGTAAATATGTTTGGAACGGGAAAATAAAGTACAGACAAAATAAAAGCATAAATGTGATGAAAATTTATTAATATACATTATAAGTTTTGAGTGGATTAAAGGCTGTGCGGAGAATACTTGTACAAAGCCTGATGGGTATCATTTTCCGCCACTGGGGATATTACAACATTCACCAAGTGTAAGATACAATCCTCCAGAGGAAATGGACTTGACCTGATAGGAATAGTGAAATCCACTATGTTGAATCCAGAGTTTTTAATTTTAATTAAGAAAGATGTTTCAAACGTAAAACCACACCCATAACACTTTTCGACTTGCTTGACTTCAGCCAAGGAGTTGGTTGGTAGCTAGAACACAGAAAAATTTGAAATTTATAATTAGTTAAATAAAATAGTAAAATAATTAATAATCAAGCACAAGCTGCAGAACCAGTTGTAGAGCAAGTAATTTAAGTTGTTGGAATAGTAGCAAAAGATTTAATTGTAATTAATGTAATTTTTAAAATTGGAATAATTACGAGGAAATGGTTCCATTCAAAGCTTTTTTGGACAGTAAATATAGTTTTTTTTTAACACTGACAGGCAAAGTCAAGGTTAGATTAATGCTAAAGAAATTGCAGGGATCTGCTCAAGCATTTATAGAGACACACTCAGAATTGCAAAGTGATGACGTAATTAAATTAACGAGTACATTGATAGAGCGATTTAAAGATAAGAAACCAGAACTCTATCGGTTTTTTTTTTGTAGAAACTGCTAAACAAAAGAAAGATGAAAGCCCAGAGAATTATGCAGATAGGTTACGTGGATTAAGTATACGTACCATGGAAATATCAGAGAATAGGGCAGAGCAGGATATATAATAAGAAAGCAGAAAAGCTACTGTTATCAACATTTATTAATAGTGTAAGAGGTAACCCAGGTTTCATGGTCAAAGTGAATATGCCCGAAATAATAGAACAAGCACTGAAGATAGCCGTGGTGGCATCTAAAGGTAGAAAAGGAGGCCAGTGCAGATCGTGAGTTGGCTCCCTCACGAATATTCGCGGAAAAAGGGACTAGAGACGTACCGTCGCACGGGCATATTCTAGTGGAAAAAGAGTTAGTACCTATGGGTTGGGGACATAGGCAAACGGATAATAGAATAGGTGCCTCCCGAGATAGTGAAAATGAAAATAACTCCTCGCAATACCAAGTGGAGGACGAGGAAGAGGTAGAGGCAGAGGTGACGACGGTCATCGTGGCGCGGACAGACGAGGTATTCAATGTTATAATTGCCGGCAAAGTTAGGAAACGTGGCAAGACACTGTAGAAAAAGATGTGAGGGCCATCAGGAAAACGGGAATGGGTGGACCAAAGCTTCCCCGAGGATCACCCATAAGACCAGCCGCAGTTAGTTGTGCCAGCAGCATTTAGGTTAGCGACGGAACCGCTGTTTCACTCGGAGTAGAGGGAATCGATGCCGAATTTCTAGTAGATCCCGGGTCTACTGATTCGATGAATAAGCCGGCGGGAAGTGAAGCACAACTAAAGGAAAGAAAAAGTGAGGTCGCGGTTAGGGGAATATCAGGAAAATTATTGGACATTTCAGGTGAATAAACTGTGACTGTTTAAGTAGGAGATTATTTAAGCATACATAGCAGGTATGTGAGTTAATAACCCCTGGACATGGAATTTTCGGTGACAATTTCCTTCAAAAGGCAGGTGCAAGAGAGGACCTTAGAGTCGGTGTTGTGAGGATAGGATATGTTCATTAAGATGCTCAGGAAGTAGCGGCAGTCATGACTGACCCTACACCACTAGTGGATGATTCCAACGGACTGGCCATCCAGGAATTAGACCCAGAGACAGAACTAATTACCTTTGACGCTATACCCGACTGGCGCGCTCAGGTGTTCTTAACAGAAACCTCCTTGTTACCACCTCTTGCTGTGAGAATAGTCCGTGGTACTATTATTGGACGCAATAATCGTACGGTCCCTCGAGAAGTAATAGTAGAACCGGTAGAAGCCACGTTGCTACCGTGTATATATGTGCGCCAAGAGTAGCTAGCACAGTGGAAATCAGGGCTCCCTGTACCTCGCGTGGTAATCCCATTCTGTCCCAAGGCCCCTATAGAGAAAGGATTCCCTCAGAGTCTCTAGTCGAAAAATGCGGATGAATGTCACAGAAAAATCCATGGTTCCAGTGAGTGGAAGGACGAACCTCCCGAAGCTCAGAGATGCAAGAGTAATGAAAATCAGTGTCCCGTTACTGATAGTATTAAGATGCCTCAAAGGAAAATATGATATGAGTGAATAAGTAGAAACTACGCATCTTGGGAAAAGTAAAAGTAAACGTAAAAGTAAACGTAAAAGTAAAGTAAAAGTAAAGTAAAAGTAAAAATGAAGATAAAGATAAAGTTGTAAGTAAAAGTTGAAAGATTAAGAAAATAAAGTATTGTTGAAATATAAAGATGTAAATATAGTCACAGTCGTAATTGAAGAAAAGAAAATAGTATTAGGTTATGGTCCGATAGGTTATAGAATATATCTCACGAAAAGATATTAATAGTGAAGAATAAGAATATGTGAACAGTGTAACTCAGGTCCATAATAGAGATATAGGTAATGATGATAAATTAGTCGAATATTTACATACAAAATCAGATAGTGAAGGGATAGAAATTTTGAAAAATGTGTTAAGGAAATATCATCAGTTGTTATTTTTTAAAGGTAATTCAGATACGTTTAGAAATTAGCATGAAATAAAAATATATGCGGTACCAATTAAGAAAAACTGACTGTAGAAATTTTTATGTTTTGAGATGAAAAGTAGTGAGGCATGTAAACAATATGTTGAATTATATCAGAAAGTATAATTATTTTATAATTATGGCTAACAGGAAATTAATTGATGGAATCGGAAGTGAATATTTTGAATTTAGTAATATAGTCACATTAGACATTTTAAGAAGTAATATACCAGAGTTTATCAAAATAATTTAGAAAAAAGTATTTGAGCATTTAGATTTAAAATAAATTTTAAAAATGCATTTTATTGTAATTATTGGAAATTTCGATAGTAGAGTATTATTTTGATAGATTTGTTGTGAAATTTTAAATTTATTAGGTACAGAATTTATGTTAAATTAAATTAGTTAAGAAATGAATGATTTTATTTTATTTATTAGACTGCAATATATTAAGCATTTGTACCATATTTATTTCATTTGTACCATATTTTTAATTATTAGGAAATTAAAGTATAAAAAGAATTGTATTTTGTTAAAACAGAAATATTGGTGGGAATTTATGAGAAAAGATATTAAACATTTTATAAATGCAATTGATGGTTGTTTCGAAAGGAAAACAGGAGATAATCCTACTGTTTTTAGGTAACCCTCCAGTAGTGATAGAGATTTTTTGAAATTATTTACACAGATTGTGTTGAACCATTACCAGTTTCGAACACAGGTAATAAGTTAAGTGTGTAGTGACTCTTGTAGATCACTTTACACTATATTGCTATGTAATATCGGTAGCGAATTAAATTATAGAAACAGTAGCAAGAATATTGTACAGTTTGTTGTAATACAACATGGTGCTTCAAAATAATTGTTATTTGACAAGAGGAGCGCAGTTCATATTTAAATTTGTGCAAGTTAAGCGAATGTGTAACGCACTGTTACATTCGAAGAGTAATGAAGTGTGTGAACGTTTTCACAAACTATTAGTTAATACGATATTACATTTTGTGAATAAGAATGTGAAAATATAGGAAGAATATATCCTTTATACTGTTATAATTTGTAGAGGTATTTCACATTTAGAAAAAGGATACTGTCCTCAATACTTGTATATTCAACACTATACAGAGTTAAAGTGTAAAGGCGTAGATTATTTGCAACATGTAAGAAAATTGACAAATAAATTAAAGTTAATTTAAGGTAAGATAGTTAAATGTAATTAACAAAGGGTCAGAATTAATTAAAAGAATATTATGTTAAAGGTACAAAATTAAGGAAATTTGAGAAAGCAGATTTGTGTGTTTACGTGGTTCGACTGCTACACATGGAATAGCATAGAAATTTGCATTTATTTAGAGAAGCTTTTATTAAGTGATAAATAGATTGGAAAGTTAATTTTTTAAGTCTGACGCGAAGATGGACGAAGCAGATAGTTTATGTAAATAGGTTTAAGCAAAGTTGTATAAAGGGACCTTGAGTACACGAGTAAAGAGAGTTCACAAGTGAAAAGACCTCCTAAATCACGAAATAAGCGTGAAGAAAATGCAGGTGAAAGTTTCAGTGCTACACCGTGTATTATAGAGTCTCATCCTCTACTAGTGACGGTAGAAGATGGAGCATATCCTGAAGGTCAGGATGAAAGAGCCAAGTGATAGTGACCAAACAGATGTAAATGAAACTAATGGTGTTATGATGAATTAAACTGGGAACCTCATGGACAAACGAGAAATAATTTCGAAAAGTAAAATGAAACGAGAAATAATTTTGAAAAGTAAAATGACACGAGAAACAATTTTAAGAAATAATGAGAATTCAATTGTAAGATAATAGAGATAGTTAAAGTCACGAGGAAGATAACAGTATGAATTAAAGCATTTTTCAACTCAGGAAGTTGATATCAGTAAGAGTACAGGAAATAGTATAAACAAGACATATGTTAAAGAGAACACGAGATAACAAGTAGGACACACCAGTATTAATTATTATTTAGAAATTAATTAGTGATTAATTTTAATAATTTTCGTATGCTTTAGAAATACTCTTATTATGAGTAAAGTAATGATATAGACTGAGACAATAAATGATTTTATTTTGGATAGAAGAATAATGATTTATAAGACAGAGATATTTTATTAATTGAATATAGATGAACATTTAAATTTGACACATAAAACTGATTATGTAAGAAGGCAATGATTTTCGGATTAGAAGTTTAAATAAAAGCTGTTTTATCGTTATAATTTCGAGAAGTATTAATGCAAGAGTTTATAACCGAGGTTTAGTTAAAGCAATAGGCTACAATTTTAAATATTTTTCGGTACAACAGATTAAAATAATATGAATAGGATAAATCGAGAAAGTGATAAATTGCAAGGAATTGCGAAAGAAGTTACACAAGCGTTGGTCAAAGAAATTAATATATTTGAAATTTTTAGATAAGCAGATGGTAGAAATGTTTAAGCAATTATTTTTTTGTAAAATTTTGTATTCGTGATTATTAATAGTGCAAGTTTTAAATTTAGCGTTTATATTTGCATTTAAATATATGAGAAATAGAGCTAGTAATTTTACAAATTAGAGAAGATTTAATTTTATTACAAGAAGCATTAGATATTACCTTAATGGGTATACGGTCTTCAACATTATTACATTTTAATAATTTTAACGATTATATTGAAAGAGATATTTACGAAATTATAAGAAGTTATTGTGTAAATGACTTAATCGACAGAAGAGTGTAGGTTATGCATTTATTTTATTAAGTCACAGAAGTTTATGTAGCAACAACGAATAGGAAAATTAGATTACTTATTGATATTTCATTGAAAAGAATCAGACAGATTCTATTATGTATAGTCGCCTACCAAGCTCATTTTTTTTTTACTTTAGATTTTATATGAATCAAATTTGTTATTATTATTGTCGATAAATTATTGGCATAGCAGTGAATAAGAAGCTGTGTATTATAATAATTCATGATGGATTAAGCAAATACAAGCAAGGCTAAAGAAACATTTATAGTTTAATAGTTTTGTATTTAAGATAAATTGCTGTTACATATGAAAAATTTTAAAGAAAGTGAGAGTATTTTTTTTAAGTTTCCACCTGTATAGATCAAACCCCCTGGTAACACCTTTTGTGTGTACAGTGTACCAGAGACCACTAAATAACTCGAATGTGTCAATTTATTAATGAGCTTTTAAATTATGTACCAAAGAGCATTTAGTTTTAATTATTAAAGGATGACTTGACAATACCAAGGGCGGGAATATTAATGGGAATTTTGACAAGAATATTGAAATAAAGATTAAGAAATTTTTATAATTATTATGTTTATCATGGAACTTTCACTTTATTATTTTATTTATTAGGATGAATTATGTAAAAATTATATTCAGATGATGACATTATCGTACCTAAATAAAAGACTTTACTAACACCCAACGAACAAGTTCTGTTGCAGAATAAGCTAAACGAGCATTGGAAGCAATCATCAACAGAAGAAGAAAGAAGAGAAGAAAGAAGAAATCCAGACTTGGAACTGAAATATATACACCAAGAAGCCATGGAGAAAAATCAAGATAATCAGACCTCAGGCATAGGTCTTGTGTAGAACTACGATATTACTAATTGTGATAGGCATTACTTTGTTTTGTGTAAGAAAAGGACTAATGTCTTGTTCTTCGACTTGTTTAAATAGGACAGTACGAGCTACACCATGTGGACAACCTCAACCTAAGAAGCGGAAAGCGCTAACAGTATGTACAACAGATCAAGAGATGCTAGGAACGGTTGTAGAAGATCCGACTGGTCAACAAAAATAGACAACATCCCACTAAAGGAAAAGAAAGCAACGAAGGAAACGATAATTGTCATGCACTGATACAGAAAATTTATGTAAAATTGGATTTAAACATTTATGTAACACTAAAGATTGTAACACAGAAACACTATATTATTATTATTATTGTTTTTCGTTATATTATTATGTATTTTTATGTATTTTGTTTGAAACACACATGTTACACTAGTAGTGATATACAGTTACACTTTATTATCATTTTATTATTTGATTAGGTATTTTGTTCATTTATATGTATGATTTATTAGTTTTAATAGTAAGCATAGTACTTACAGCAAAGATGGCATTGGCATCGACTAAATTCTGAATGTCAGCTGGAACATGTCCTTCAGCCATGATTTCTTACTTTGAATTACTGTATATCAGAGTTAAGAAGGTTGATGATGGTTATCACAAACCACATCCTTGCTTACATGTTTGTTTATATGGCTTTCATACTAACGATTGTGCTAATGATTGGAGTGACCATTCGTTTCACTGCATAGGTCACTTTAATCAGGGGAGAGTGTAGTGCCGAGTGATTCTCTAGCGAATCACCCCGCAATTAATCTCTTTTCCACCCTGTAATACTTTTATTTCATTTATATTTTATATCATATTATATCACATGCAATATTATAGTCTTTAAGTAATATTCAGGAATTGTCGTACAGATGACATTTGTATCAAGGAAGCATAACCACAGATTTCCTGTTGATTGTTCAACATTGAGTAACTGTGCTTTCCAAGCCAAGATCTAACAATTCCTTATAAGACCATTAATATCATCTATGATTTAGGCCCAATGAGACACCAATATGATGAGCATCTGATGTAGCATGTAACCAATCGGAGCACGAGACAACGCCCGTGTTACTTTCCTAAGTTAACAGGATTTTCCTTGAATAAACTTATAAATACAGCCCTTTTGGCACTAGAGCCCACTTCTTGCTATATTACTGACACGTTAAGTGTATAACTTTGTTTGACACCCGAGTTGGTCTCTGGGAACTGTTTGTCATATAAGTCATCCTAACTTAGCTTTATAATTATAGATAAGTAAATTCAGTGTTTACTTCAGCACTTCAATCTTCATATGTAAGTACATAGTTTCTTATTCATTATAAGCTGCTACAAAGATTGCCATACTGAGGTCTCACGGTCTAATTAATTAATATATTAACCAAGTATTAATATCACATCATTTTATTATTTAAAGAAGACATTTCTTTTATTGTAACTTTTTTATTTTATTAAAGTTTTATTGTTATTTTTTTTATAATTTTTTGTCGCTCTTAATACAGTAGAAGTTAAGTCCTTACCGCTCATAGTGAACCTACCCTTCTACTCCCTGTTTTGGGCACGACACCCCACCCCCACCCCCACCCCCACCCTCACTCGAACCCCCGAATTGTTGGTGTCACTGTGAACTCCATAGGGAGTACTCTAATTTATTCAAACAAAGTTTCCCTCTATACTTCATAGGGGCCGAGATATAAATGTTTTAAAATTTCAACCCCCTCCCCCGACCACCCCCTTGGGCCAATTTTGCCCATTAACGAACTTGTCCGAACTATTGGGCCTAGAAATAACATAATAAAATTTGGTTCAAATATCTTCAAAATTACGGCCGCTATCGTGTAAAGATATATATATATATATATATATATATATATATATATATATATAAATATATATATATATATATATAAATATATATATAAATATCACAAAATTTTTTTTTGAACGGGCGGTGGTTTCGTACTTAGGGGAGCATGAAACGTAAAGATATGAAAGAATTTTTCGAAAATCATAAAGTGGTATCCATTGCAATAGGTAGATTTTTCTTCGAAAATCTACCTAAAATTGTGATATTTATATATATATATATATCTTTACACGATAGCGGCCGTAATTTTGAAGATATTTGAACCAAATTTTAATATGTTATTTCTAGGCCCAATAGTTCGGACAAGTTCGTTAATGAGCAAAATTGGCCCAAGGGGGTGGTCGGGGGAGGGGGTTGTTTTTTTTTAAAATGTATATCTCGGCTCCTATGAAGTATAGAGGGAAACTTTGTTTGAATAAATTAGAGTACTCCCTATGGAGTTCACAGTGACACCAACGATTCGGGGGTTCGAGTGAGGGTGGGGGTGGGGGTGGGGGTGGGGGATGAAAATTCGAAACTTTTGAAACCACGTCTTGTGGGGTATCGTTGAAAAGCTCTTGATGAGTACTCTACAAATCAATAAATAGTTTCTTGATAGCTCTCATATGACGCGAGATTTTAATGTTTGAAAATAATAACACTTGAAAGAATTATTATAATATCATAATTTTGTCTTGTTTAGCGGCTTTGCTAATTTTATTCATTGCTGATCTTGCGCACGGCCTCCCAGAATATTATATCCTATTATTGTTGTCAAAACAATTGATTGTAGGCTCTTCCTCTTTACTGCAGGTTTGCCATGCCAAGGCTAAAGAAGAAGAGTGCTATGCAGCGACAATAAATTAAACCAAAAGCACTTCGAAATCTACCTCCGCCTGTAGGCCTGCCTAAAGGGATTTTTGTATGATGGTACATGTATAGTTACACAACAAATTGTTACCTAACCAATATTCCAGAAAAAGTTACTACGATTAACACATTTAGAGTGAATGTCGAGTATTCTCAGTTGAGCTATTGGCATCGTAACAATGCCGGATACTAGTCTGGAGCTACTCAGGAGAGTGCAGCATGGTCCATATTTAAAATTATTCATTTCCTGTACTCGACATTCACTCTTTTAAATGTGTTAATCGTAGTAACTTTTTCTGGAATATTAAAAACAGTTTCACCTGTGTTAATTTTTATAAAAACACATCCAGATAGTGCCCTTAGGTAACAATTTGTTGTGTAACTATACATGTACCATCATACAAAAAAGTAACCCGTTATTT
Organism: Ectobius pallidus; assembly: GCA_964059195.1. NCBI lineage: Eukaryota > Metazoa > Arthropoda > Insecta > Blattodea > Ectobiidae > Ectobius > Ectobius pallidus. The sequence continues at coordinate 77,775,739 of CAXKWD010000005.1, forward strand.
GTATTATTATGGAATTCCCATGCCCTGAAACGTTATAAAATGTAGTAATTTTAAATTATCGATATATTTTTAAAAAATTCGTAAAAGTGAAGAAAATAGCAGTAATTCCATTTTATTTTCATTTCCAAGCATCTCATAACAATCACAGTATACAAACAAAAAATCAGTTACCATAATACAACCCAAAAGTATAAAGTCAATACGCATTTCTTTCAAATATGCTGGTGGCCTTAAACTTTTGGTACCACCTGTATATACTGAATAACGCTGTTCTGATATAAATATGGTATGTGCCTGTCTTTTAACTATATAATATATTTTATTTCTTTTTATCCATTGCGGAATTGCCTAATGTATGTTATACACTGAGTATTACAGCAAAACCTCAACAAGTAAGTTATCTGTGTACCTTTATTAAGTGCCAGTATGGTACTTTATGAGATTGTGTGGTGGACGAAAAATGTCTGTCCGTCTGTCCGTCCGTCCGTCCGTCCGTCCGTCCGTGTGTCTGTACGCGCTCTAACTCAAATACGCTTTTTCAGATTTTCATGAAACTTGGAAAACACATTTATAATGTCAATGGGAAGAACCCTATTGATATTAAACCAAATCGGTTCACCGGTACCGGAGTAAAACCCAATTTAGTGTATATTTTAAAGGCGTCATAACTCACATACGCTTTATCGGATTTTCATGAAACTTGGAATACCTATTTATAATGTCCATGGGAAGATGTCTGTTGATATTGGACCAAATCGGTTGGCCGGTACCGGAATAATACCCAATTTGGTGCCTTTTTATGGTATTATATAGCAAAAGGTGCGATAACTCAAATACGCTTTATCGGATTTTCATGAAAATTGGTATATACATTTATAATGTACGTGGCAAGAAGCCTACTTATTTTGGGCCAAATCGGTTGACCGGTACCAGAGTAACAACTAATTAAAGGTCACATTTTTTAAAATCATATCTATACAACAATGTCGCATTTTTAATCATTTGGGGGCTTTGTCTGCAGTGCAGTCAGATGTTTGTTTACTTGGCTGATGTAGTTGAAAATAAGTACTATCAAATACTATTACTGTGAAATAATTAGCGGAGTTATATGCCACTGAATTTTGTGAAATGTTGACGTATTTTAAGAATTTCAAGTTGTAGGCCTAATATATTTAGATTTGACAAATAACAATATTTCTTCACATAAGCTTATCAAACTACATCGTCAAATTGACTGAGTTAACCGAATGGTAACGTCTTGGATTCAGCGAAAGCATACTGGCACTTTGTTATATCAGTTTACCTGATTTTATTGACACCATTATTGGGCTTTAAAATTAAACAACTGTAAAAGCAGGATCTCAAGTTACTAAAATGCTTAATTTTTCTCCATATACCATTATTAAGTGCCAGTATGGTACTTTATGAGATTGTGTGGGGGACGAAAAATGTCTGTCCGTCTGTCTGTCCGTCCGTCCGTCCGTCCGTCCGTGTGTCTGTACGCGCTCTAACTCAAATACGCTTTTTCGGATTTTCATGAAACTTGGAAAACACATTTATAATGTCAATGGGAAGAACCCTATTGATATTGAACCAAATTGGTTCACCGGTACCGGAGTAATGCCCAATTTAGTGCCTATTTTAATAGATTATGGCGCCTTTCTAATAGAAAGGCGCCATAATTCAAATACGCTGTATCGGATTTCCATTAAACTTGGTATACGCATTTATGACGTCCATGAAAAGTACTCTGTTAAATTTGAACCTAATCTGTTGACCGGTACCGGAGTAAAACCCAATTTAGTGTATATTTTAAAGGTGCAATAGCTCAAATACGCCTTATCGGATATTTATGAAACTTCGTAAAACGCATTTATACTATCCATGGAAAGACGTCTGTTGATGTTCAACCAAATCGGTTGGCCAGTACCGGAATAATGCCCAATTTATTGCCTTTTATGTTAATATATGAGAAGTCGCGATAACTCAAATATGCTTTATTGGATTTTCCTGAAACTTTGTATACCCATTTATAATGTACATGGGAATACGTCTACCGATATTGGACCAAATCGGTTGACCGGTACCGGAGTAAAACCCAATTTAGTGTCTATTTTAAAAACGCGGTAACTCAAATACGCTTTACCGGATTTTTATGGAATTTGGTATACACATTTATAGTGTTCATGGGAAGACGTCTACTGATACTGGATGAAATCGGTTCACCTGTTCCGGAGTAATGCTCAATTTGGTGCCTATTTTATGATAATATAGGTATTCGAAAGAATTTGTATAAAAAAAAAGCAAATCATTTATCATGACAACATAGTCAATTGTTTTACTGTTATATTATACGGCTTTGGAAATTAAAATAGAGATAGCTATGACCAAAAACACTATTGTTTTACATGCGCTTATCCAACTAGACCGTTAAACTGACCCAGGTGACCGAGATGGTAACGTTTTGGCCTCACGTTATGGAGTTCCATGGTTCAAATCCCGAACCCAGCCAATTTCACTTTCTTTTTCGTATTTTTATGTGAGTGTGCGATTGTCAAGATATCAAAAATCTGTACAGTTCAGCTGATGCTGGAAGATTTTAATCTGATTAAAAAGAAAACTAGACCTTTGTTCTTCCCTAAGCCCTGCTTAATGAATAAATCTGGAGCATAACTTGTAAATCAATTAAAAAAACATATTCTACATATCATAATTGCAGTCATAACTGATTAAAAAAAACATACTGGCACTTTTTTACATCAGTTTACCTGATTTTATTCCTTTCCAAACGGGCATTCTTGCCGTACATTTTCGGTTTGTAAGTATAATTTTATTCTCTATAATTATATTTTTGCGTTTATGTGGATATAATTATAATATTACTATAAAATATGTCTGCTAGATGCAAGACATGCACAAACTGACAGTATAAACACGAGAATAACATGAATAAGCAAGAATTATTCTTTTCACTCAAAGAACAAAGACAAACAATATAAAACCAATATTTCAATAATGATTTCTATCAATAAATAAAGGGAACTGTTCTGTTGGCCATAAGGATTGAGAGGGAAAGTAGGAAATATTTAAAATTAATTATTCGTTTTACTACTCAAGATACAATGCTTTACTTTTATTTAGTGTAACAATACCTGTAGATAAAATAAATTACAATAGAAAGCAATGCTTTTGTTCCACCATACTATAATATGCTTATTACACGTTACGTAGTACTGTCATAGTCATACCCATTAAGGTACAGAATTTCATTATAACACTGTTGTGCTATCGATTAATATCGAACACAGAAAAAACTTGAAGTATTGAGAGTAGTAAATCAAACTACACAGTAAACAACACAGATATAAAATAAAATCATTTCCACCCGTGTTAATTTTAACATTATAATAAATTTAGTTCATTTCGTGTTTTAAAGTTCATTGGTTAGAGGTTAAAATTCCAAGAGAATCTTCGAGTTCCACCCACGACACCTGCCATCTATCGCAAAAGTTGAGAACGACGAGAGCTTACTAATAGCTTATGGTCGAGGTCAGCCGTTTCGTTTGTTTGGTGAATTTAAAAAATCAAAACTTAAACATTTAATTATGGTCTAAGAAAATCAGTCGTATGCAACTTGCTTATATGGTAATGAAACTCGTAGGCAAATTATGAAGCGAGCGAAGCGACATACTCATGTTAATAAATGCCATTAAAGGATCCTTCCATAATGTACTATTCTTGGTAATTAATTAGTTGTTTTTGTCTTAAAATGGACCCTTTACTGTTCCTGGCCTTTTTCTTTGCTGTATTGCTTCCAACGGCGATGATACAGAAAAAAAAAACAGAAACAAACTCCTTGTCAAAAGGAATATGAAGAGAAGATGACTTCATGGCTTCAGGCTTCTTCTCTAACCTTAGTTCGATAACTGTATGGGGCCAGATTAAGCTTTTGATCTTGCAGACATGGATACGGGTGACAGGAGAAATAGTGACATGACGTTTCATGAAAACATAACATTGGTGTTTGTACGCAATAAAACAAAAATGATAAGGGATGAGAGAAACTTTTTATCCACGCGTTGCAATTTAAAATCCAAATATTCCATAAAAATTAACGGCTTTCAAATAATAATAACAAACAGTTTCAATAATTATTCGAAGACTCGATGATAAGGGATTTTTATTTTGCTTACAGAGGATAAATACATATAATTTATTGTAGCTTACATGCTATCGAACGTTCGCAGGTAAATAGAACATTTTATATCGCAGGGGTTTTTAATATCCGAACTCTAGCTGCTATATATTAAGTGTCGAGTTGGAACTTAGCTTAAGCTAAAAACAAACTTTTGAATCGATAAATTCTCCTCTTTTACAAGCTGCTATTATGTTACATTTATGTGCTATAACTCTTATTTATGGACTGTTGTAATTTACGGTTATGGTCGCTTTGTTCTGTATTAAAAACAATCGTATTGTCAGGAGAGACTTGTTTCAATACTGTAAATATACTGATTCTATCAGTAAGTTTTCACAAAATTGAAATAATATAAAAAATTATACTAGCATTTACATTAGGTGGTGTACGAACTAAAACTAAACTCTGTGGCTCTTTATTCGAGAAAGGGCAGGGCTTATCATCTGATCGCTACGTCATCTACATCCATGTTCGACTTTATCGACAGATGGAAACATTGGGGGCATGTGGTCAGCATTCCGTCACCTATGTCGTTATTGATGGTGTTCAAGATCAGAACCGCTACTTCTTTATTGCGCAGCTCCTCAGTTATCCTCACGAGGCTGAGAGTGCTCCATTCCAGACCTCCATATCTCAGATAAATATGAGAGAGTATCGGGGATGGTATATGGGCCTACAGATCTATAGTCACCAATGCTAGCTACCACATAGCGGTATGAGGTTACGTACTAAAATTAATGTATAAATTATTCTTACACTACTAAAGCAAATTTATCTAATTAAGTTGATACCTGGTCCCTAGTGGCTCAGTAGATTCGAAATGCACTTAAAGCCCCCTGCACACAGGGACAGTTACTGGCGGCCAGTAACTGGCAGCCAGTACTGGCAGCCAGTGGATGTTCTAGTGGCAGCCAGTAGGCAGTACAAGGGTCAATTATTTAATTATGTATGATTATGATTAATATAAACAGTATTTATATTATATTAAAGAATATAGAATATTAGAGAACTTGTATTAATATTGTCAAAGTAGGCAAACTTTTATAAAAATTGTAGACTTGTAAATAGGTTGTGTAATAGGGGTAGAAAACAGAATCGGTTGTAAAATCTTTCGAATAATATTGCAGAAATCACAACACATGGGTAGAAAACAGCTAAGATGTGGATTCTTCTGTTATTCAAGCTGCCTAAAAAGTTATTTTGACTTTTAGAGGATTTGTCTGTAAAATCGCGTAAAATTTGTCAAAAAATGTAGTTTTGAGTAGAGATTAAAACAGGTAAAAACAGCTAGGGGTGATTTGATCTAATATTTTGTTGCCTAGAAAATATTCCTCATTCTAGAGTGTATATTTTGAGGAAAATTTGTTAAAGAATGTGTACTTTTATAGGAATTACGCCATATAATAAGGGTAGAAAACAGCTAAGGGATATTTTATACTTTAATATTAATGTGGTACTAATATTAATATTACATTGTGCAGAATTTTGTAAGCTAATAATTTGTATTAATATTGTATTAAAAGTAATATACTTATATTAATATTATTTTTTTTTCCTGTTATATGGGGAAGGTTTTGACATAAATGAACAAAACATAAAATAAATATTCCAACAAATATCTAAATAAAAATAGTGCAGATTTACGAAGTCAGGGAAAAGTTTGATTCTTACATTTTCCCCAGCGGTCAATCTTTCACTATGTGTACAAGTAGTAAGTTAATAAAGTTTTATTACTGAGTCCACGAATAAAATATTTAAAGATTTTTACGTTATTGCTGGCATATAATGGAAAAGAGGCTTGCTAATACCTCCGTAACGTTCTGATAGTGTCTGGCATAATTACCACTCGTAATCCATTCAAGTTATAAAGGATTTATAATAAAATTCAAATATCTCACTAAAAGTAACACACTTGAATCTTTTCTGGACACAAAAATAAAATAAAAATGTCACATAGTCAAATTTGCTTCATCCTCGACATTCCACGATCATCCCAAATCATTCACATAGTTGAAGCGCCCGGAATAATTACCACTCAATTACTTGTAAACTATTCAAAATATAAAGTAGATGCTTAATTTATAATATAATTCAAATATTTCCCTAAAACTTTCTCGCTTAAAGACTTTTCGGGATACAAAAATAAAAGAACTGTCGCATAGTCAAATTCGCTTCTCCCTGCATGAGTTTTATGTAATTGGTGATGAGTATAACATGAAATAAAAACATATGTGTCAGCTTTTCTAAGGTTCTGTTTTAACCATCAGTAGGGCTGTTGTGTGTAGATTATTTCTGCACTTCACTGGAATCCGACCAAGGGTTAATTAAAGGTTTCGAGTTTAATCATGCCGTGTATTTCTAGACGGAGTAAAAGCCGTGAATAGCCATACTTAGAAACGCGTGACGTCACACACTCAAGTGCTGTGATTGGTCTATCCCGGAATGCGCAATCTATATGGTTTACTGACCTTGGGTTTTTAAAATATTTCGCAAATAAAAAATCACAAAAGTAGCTTAATACCCCAACAGATACTTCATTCCAGTGCTCTACTGGCGGCTAGTATCCTTTAAGACACGTCCAATAATGGCTGCCACCAGGTCACGTGACCCGTTACTGGGTCATTCCGTGTCAAATCAACACACTTTTAATTAAAATTAAACTCACCATTCCAGATTTGGATGAAATTTTGTAGAGAGGTAATTATCTTGCATATTAAGAGAAATACAAACTTTTATTTAAATATTTCAATCCGTTTTGAAAATACAGCCATGTAAAGCACTAAAAAAGTAACAAAAATCACATCAAAAACATCTCTTTCAACTAATATAGCAACTCTTCTAATTAACCTACAAAGTTGGGGAAAGTATCGTTTTTTACCATTTTTTACAAGCGTTTCAATGGTATATAACACATAATAGTTCTAATGAAATTTGTTTTTCAAAATTCAAAGTGAAAATTCTGATTTTGAATTTTTTTGAAGTACATTTTTTAAAATTTTCAAAATCCTAGGAAATATGTTATACCAATGTTAAATGATGTACTAAGTTTGAAAATGGGATGGAAATGGGTTCATGGTTAAAAAATTAAAACATCACTTTTCAAAAATAACCTCAAAAATAACTTATATGCCCCAATGGAAAGCATAATAAAATAATTTCGACAAATAAATTGAAATAAGGAAAATAACACAATCTTGACATCTTGTTGTTCAATGGAAATTCTTGTCTCATGCCTTATTGGTTTGCAAAGTGTTAAGATAGCACATAAATCCTTTTGATCTGTGTCGTAGGATTTACTGTATGTAATACATCTGTGAGAGGTATTCACAGCTCGACACCGATCAAAAGGCTTTATGTGCTATCTTAACACTTTGCAAACCAATAAGGCATTAGACAAGAATTTTCATTGAACAACAAGATGTCAAGTATGTGAGTTACTTCCCTTGATTAAATTTATTTGTCAAAATTATTTTATTATGCTTTCCATTGGGGCATATAAGTTATTTTTTACCTGATTTTTTTGTAAAGTGACACTTTTTTAATTTTTTAACCATGAACCCATTCCCATCATATTTTCAAACTTGGAACATCATTTAGCATTGGTATAACCTATTTCCTAGGATTTTTTTGTTGAAATTTTTTAAAAAGTACTTTTTAAAAATTCAAAATCGAAATTTTTCACTTTGAATTCTGAAAAAAAAAAAAACAAATTTTATTAGAACTATTATGTGTTACATGTCATTGGAAAGTTCGTAAAAAATGACACTTTCCCCACCTTTGTAGGTTACTTAGAAGAGTTGCTATATTAGTTGAAAGATATGTTTTGATGTGATTTTTGTTATTTTTTTAGTACTTTACATGGCTGTAAAGAACGGATTGAAATATTTAAATAAAAGTGTGTATTTCTCTTAATATACATGAAAATTACCTCTCTACAAAATTTCATCCAAATCTGGAACGGTGAGATTAAATGGGTGTGCTGATCTGACACGGAATGACTCTACTGGCGGCCAGTAAACTCAAACTCAAGCAGGTTTGAGTTTAGTGGCCGCCAGTAGTCTGCTGCATGTTGTGGGATAATTACTGGCTGCCAGTACTGGCTACTGCTACTGGCTGCCAGTACTGTCCCTGTGTGCAGGGGGCTAAACCTGCCTTAAGTTTACTGGCCGCCAGTAGCTACTGGACGTTGAAGGGAAGTACCCCTGCACACTGGGACAGTAGAGGGACAGTAACTGGCGGCCAGTACTGCAGCCAGTACTGTCCCTGTGTGCAGGGGGCTTAAGATCTTATGGATATCAACCTCTACGGGATGGTTTCCATGGATAATATATTTCAAGTTTTCTCACTATGGTAAAGCTGAAAGTTACATGATGTAGTTACTTTACTGTTACACTGCCAAAACATTCATTTTTATAAGAAAATATTACATGACAAGACCCTTTTTAAAAGGTATGTTATATATATTACCGGCATTGTGTGAAATCCCGGCATTCTATAGAATGTCTAGGTAATGTATAGAATGCCTGATGGTTTTAGGCAAACTATGAAATATAAGCTTTTTGTGTAAATGTTACATAATTTTCCTAGGCATTCTATACAATTCCTAGGCAATGACCAGTACCGTTTACGCAAAGTTTTAAAAGGGAACAAGATGAGAAGCCTTTATTAATTAATAGGCCTACGCATTTGGAACTGAAAGAATAAAACTACGAAATAAAGCACAAGGTATTCTTACCGGAAAACAATGAAAGCAGAACTAACAGAAGTACTTGTTACAGCAAGTATTCACTTACCAATAAAATTGCAACCTAATTTTCTCAGCAGCCTGTCTTATTCATACAAAAACGAATCTCGCATAGAAAATTTAGCAGACTATTTAATTCTCCTATTTCAAAAAGCCTAAATACATGTTAAAGATATTGTAACAAGGGCTCTTCGGGGCTCAAAATCAGAACACCGAGTTTATAATTGAAGGATGGAGGTTTCTTTATTTCCTACAACAATTGTCAATACAGCCAGAAAACTCTTGACTATTTGCCAGTTCACTGTCCTGTTCAGTGCTCACTCTCACTGTGCTCAGTCCTAATTACAGCACTGTTCCCTTCGCACACACTGTGCGGACTCCCAGTCGAGATGATTCCACGTCGCGCCGGTCAACTCCACAGTCCTCGCTGCCGCTGTACAATTCGCCCTCTGACGCTGACACTCGCCGCTACTCACGGACTGCCTCTCGCTGACTCTGACTCTGACTCTTCACGGGCTCTTCACTCTGACTCTTCACACTGACTGTCGCTGTTACTCTCATTCGTTGACTGACTCGGCTCGGCTGCTCGCACTCCTTATATAGCCCCGACGAATGTTCCCGAGTCGAGATCTGGAAAGCTCCGCCCGCGTGGAATCTGGAATGTGCGCTGCGTCGCGCCGCGCGGCACACCCCTTAGCGCGTGGCTCCACCCTACAGGCCTTCCCCCCGCGAAGCGTAGTCCAATAGCCGTGTCGCTGTCACGCCCACTGGCGCTAGTCTGCCGCCCGTCCACTAGAAGGGCCGCGATGTTTCCAGACCCCGTCGTTCTAGTTCTTTCTGCCTTACTCCTATCAGTTTCTAGGTTTTTCTGGCTTTGTCACATTGCCCCCTCCTTAAGGGCCTTCGTCCCGAAGTGCCCCATGATATACCGCCAGACGGTCCAGGTGAACTACCGGCATCTTCCCCCTTGGCTGTCGTTGGATGCGGTAGACTTCTGGCCACTTGGTGAACTAATGCATGGCCCGCAACAGGTGCCGATTTCCGTTATCAGTAATGGAGCATGGGCCTGCCACGTTGTATTGCCTCATGGCCCCACGGCTGCGAGTTCTAGGCCCTCTGCTGGCATCTCCGGCGACGCATTCTTGACGCCACCTCTCAACGTCACTGCATTGGTCCAACCAGTAGAACCTTCTCCGGAGTTCGTCGAGGATCTGGTTCACTCCCAAGCGGTCACCTGTCGCTCCTGCGTGGACTTCCTCCAGGACCTCCTTGACACCGGCTCTCGGAAGGACTAGGTGCTCCGCAGTCGCCTTCCCATCTTCAGACTCCCAGCTTCCTTTCAGGGCCCCGTCTCTGACCACTAGGGCGCCCTGCTGGTTCCCATAGCCTTCGTAGATGGCGCTGCAACTGGCTACCTCCTCCCACGTTGGTCCTGTGCCCGACATGACGTCTCCCGGTGTTTTTCCTACGTCCACGTCGTCCCGCGGTGTCTCTCCGACGTCCACTTCGTCCCGCGGCGCCTCTCTCTCGTCCACGTCGTCACGCGGTGTCTCTCCGACGTCCTCGTCGTCCCGCAGTGTCGGTTCTTCGTCCTCGCCGTCCCGCGGTGTCTGTGCCACGTCCACGTCGTTCCGCTGTTGTTCACTCAGGGCGTGATCTTCCCCTTCGGTAGCTGGTGGTACGGTGATGGCCAGGTCCTCTTCCGGCTCTTCCTTATCTTCCACCTTGGCCTCTCCCTCTGGTTCACTTTTCCGATCACTTCTCATTTCTCTTATGGCCTCTATCCTTTTGGTGTGATGCCGCTGCCTTAACTCGATGCTCCACTGGTCCATTTTCTCCATCAGTCGGTCGTGCTGCTGGTCCATTTTTCTTTCAGGTCGTTCACGGCGTGGAGTAATGATTTTAACATGTCCTCCATCTTGCGTTCCTCCATCTTGCCTTCCTTCGATTATATCCCACTTCTGACACCAGTGTAACAAGGGCTCGTCGGGGTTCAAAATCAGAACACCGAGTTTATAATTGAAGGATGGAGGTTTCTTTATTTCCTACAACAATTGTCAATACAGCCAGAAAACTCTTGACTATTTGCCAGTTCACTGTCCTGTTCAGTGCTCACTCTCACTGTGCTCAGTCCTAATTACAGCACTGTTCCCTTCGCACACACTGTGCGGACTCCCAGTCGAGATGATTCCACGTCGCGCCGGTCAACTCCACAGTCCTCGCTGCCGCTGTACAATTCGCCCTCTGACGCTGACACTCGCCGCTACTCACGGACTGCCTCTCGCTGACTCTGACTCTGACTCTTCACGGGCTCTTCACTCTGACTCTTCACACTGACTGTCGCTGTTACTCTCATTCGTTGACTGACTCGGCTCGGCTGCTCGCACTCCTTATATAGCCCCGACGAATGTTCCCGAGTCGAGATCTGGAAAGCTCCGCCCGCGTGGAATCTGGAATGTGCGCTGCGTCGCGCCGCGCGGCACACCCCTTAGCGCGTGGCTCCACCCTACAGGCCTTCCCCCCGCGAAGCGTAGTCCAATAGCCGTGTCGCTGTCACGCCCACTGGCGCTAGTCTGCCGCCCGTCCACTAGAAGGGCCGCGATGTTTCCAGACCCCGTCGTTCTAGTTCTTTCTGCCTTACTCCTATCAGTTTCTAGGTTTTTCTGGCTTTGTCACAATATGAATTATTCTACACTAAATATTTGTGACATACAGTAGAAATTATTTCGTACAAAGTGATTTTGTTAATAATTTCAGTTCAGGGTATTTTGGTTGTTTGCATTTTTTAAAACTGTTATACAAATTTATCCTCAGTTCTACTCCATCGACATAGCCTATTAGGTCCTCTTTATGCGTTTAGTCTATTTTGTCCTTCCGATCTGAGTTCAATCAATGATCAATTATCATCATTGTCTTTATTATTAAACAGTGGTGGCGGGATTAGGCCTATTATATACTTTGCCGGCAGACAATCCGGCAAAGTGTACAATGCCTAGGCAATGTATAAAATACCATTCATTTCATACTTTGACGTTCGATTTTAGGCATTTTATACATTGCCGGTAACATATAAGTTACATTAATAAGGGACAGGCAAGAATTGGCGTTAATCATAATCGGTTCAGGTTAACTGCAGCCGATTGGATCGGACTGATCTATGTGAAGTTTAATTTGCTGAAAGAAGAAATTGAATTCCAATGACAGAATTATTTATATATAGAATAATAAAGTCTTCAATGAAATGAATAACTTATCAGTTGCACAAGTAATAAGTATAAAATCAATAAACCGACAGGGAATGAAATTCATAAAACTTTGCAATTCAATTAATATCACTCTTTTTCTATTAGTAATTTCGATACTAAAGTAAAGTGATCCCTATAAAGGCCATGGAGGCCCCGAGGGTTACAGGAGTTTGAGGTTCCCAGATTTTGGACAATCGGAACATGAAGGTGGTAAGGTTGTCAGCCTTACGCACTGGTCGCCTTTTCTCCAGGATAGCTCCTGGTACTCATTTCTGTTAGAGGCTGAGTAGACCCCAGGGCCATAGTGCCATCAGAAGGACTAGGCCAATTGAAAAACTCCAACGACCTCAAGGGGAATCGAACCCGCAACCTTTTGGTTTTGTAGCGCAGCGAATTTCGATACTAATAATGGCAATTTTCGTTATACAAATAAGTTAGGACAACGTGTCATTGGTTAATATTGAGTAATTTCATTGCATTGAATCAGTAAATTGTTATACTGTATTAAGGATGTATGAGAATTAAGTAAAAATATAATCATTATTTATTTGGAAGTAGAGTGACAGCAATTTCTCTGGGTTGTATTGCCGAAAAAAATAATTAGATATTACAAAGATAGCAGTATCTGTGTCCCTGATAAAAAAGTGTAACAGAGTATATCCAAAAAAATATTACTTCTATGACGTGTGAATAATCTTATGCTGTTCTGATTATTTTGAAAACATCGCTATCAACATTATATGTTTAACTCACAACATATTGTTTATTACAAAACTCTTTAGGGTTTTCCCGTGTCATAAAAATGTTTATCTTCAAATAAGAGCAATCTAATACAAATAAAATACTTAGGCCCAGTTGCATAAAACATTAATCGAAGTTTAAGCGCTGAAACTAATCTACAGTCAAGCTAAACTTAGAATTTTGGTTGTATAAAAGCTAATCCAAGATTAATTCACCTTGATTTAAGATCAGATTTAACCGGCAAACTTTCTAAGGTTAATCTGTATGAACTTAGATTAGCAAAGATACGAAATTGCTTTTTTATATTTTTTAAATATTCTATTCGCTAAACGCATTGTTTCGAGCTTATGAGCTACACATAGGATGTATTTTTATGTTATGTTATTTTTATATTTCAGATTACTCGGATAGTTCGTCCGAAAATGAAGATTTTGAGTTTCCCCGGGACCCTCGTGTATTTCAACACAGAACTCAGTAAACACCACTTTAAAATGAGATTTCGATTATGTAAACATATCGTCGAGGAACTAGAACAAAGACTGCGTCCACAGCTAGAAACTCAAACTAAAAGAAATCATGCATCGAATTCAATGTTTATGATTCTGCTCACCCTGCGATTCTTTGCAATGGTAGCTTCCGGATGGTAATTGGGAATATTTTCCATGTGAATAAAGGAACTGCAAGTAGAACCATACACCAAGTAGCAAGAGAAATTGCAAATTTAAGACCACAGTTCATCAAGATGCCTACTGACGAGAATGAAAAGAGCCGTATAATGCGATGCTTTTATGACATGTGTAATTTTCCTGGTGTTCTGTTATCCATTTTCCTTTTAACAATTAGCTGTAACAACAACAGACAATTACGTAACATTAATTGAGACAAAAGAAAATCGAACAGCATAGACAACTGACATTCATATCAATATGTTGGCGTTAATAAATCCATAGGCTTGAAACTTGTTTGCAACCCCTAAAATATGATCCCCCCGAATATGCTCTCTCGTTCTTATTGCCATAAACTAATATACATGCATATGGAATATTCTATACGTTCTGATTTCACCTTTAAAATCCATATTTAGCAGAACTTGAAAAAGAAAGGAACACATTACTAGATAATTCGATTTGAATTAAGATACTTTTTTTTCTTCATATTTTTCAGTGCACAAGTAGCCTAACATAACTTAAGGTGTATTTTGTTCATGCCATGCTATTATGAAGGAATATCAAATTGTTTACATTAGGCTCTGCTTTCCGTGATTCGGAATTTATCTAAGTCCCTGAAGCAACAGGCTCGAATATATTACATGATGCATAATACGATGTGTACGTTATACCACATAAACCAAGTCAGGGATGAATTTACCCATACCTCGTCTGTCCTCATCTCCATACAGTTCGAAACACATTTGTTATGGTTCACGAATTACATGTATGCCAGCTATCTTTAACATGTATTACACAATACCATTAGTTCATTTACTAAATAGAATATCACTATAAAATCGAAGGCTATTCTGAACAACCGACATAAGCAAATGCACATAAACGAGAAGAAATGAAGCTAACATAAAGAAAACTATTAAAGTGTGGCAAATGCCGAACTGGATAATTACTTACCATGACTCATGCTCGCTATTTCATCCCGTACCGTATTCATTTAAATTAGTATCAGTTGAAATTTACTGACAAAAAATATATCTACAATAAAAGAAATTGACACTCAATCGTTGCAGGGCCAATTAGTATACACACAATGTCTGAGCTCCTGATATGGCCTCGATGCTCCAAGGAGTATATATATATATAGCTGAATTTAAAACAACAACAACAACAACAACAAAGTTCCAAGAAACGGACGCAGTAATCTTTGAAGAAAATGAGATGGTCAACCCAGCAAGAGAGATTAAAATTAGATTGTGCAAGACAAGTTGCCCAGCAATTTAGCGATACACTGGCTGTGGCTTTTCGAGTTTACTGTTGTTCAAGTAGTTAAAAATGGGAATACGTTATTGTAGGCCTGTAAATATATAAGGCTAGGATAACATTAACAATCCCACAATATTGTTATAAAACATCTGATCCTATGGGTGGCGTGCACCATCCAGGAGTAAACCAAACTAAAGTAGTAAATTTAAGACGGAGACCTGAAATATACAAGAACCAGTGCATCTGTCTCACTCTTTAAGTCATTCGAGTAATGTGCTAGAGTGAGACAGACAAACCGGTTTTTGTTGCGTCAGGTTCCCGTCTTAGATTTACAACTTTAGTGCTTCTCTTTTAGTAACTTACTCTTTTAGTTGGTGTTGGAGAGCTCAATTGATAGTTACTTCTTTAGTTGTAACTAAAGTAGTAAACTATTTTTACTAAAGAAGTAGTCGAATTCTGCGCAGAACAGAGCAGAAACGTTAGTGCAGCGCAGCAGAACACGTACATTTCAATTGCCAGTATCATTCAAGTGCCAGATAATGAAAAGGAAAGGTTCGCTGAAACAATGAATATGAATTTGGGTTGTTTCAAATGTTACTAATCACAATCTTCATGTTTTAAAATAGGTCTAATAGTAATGTTTTATTCATTACTAATTTTAATTCCTTCAATTGAATATTTTCAGTTTAGTAGCCTACGTTAGGGTACTGTGATTACAATTTTTGTGCAAACTATTTCTGTATTATAATGCAAACAATTGGAATTTCCAGTTGATTTTCATAATTGATTCACTGTAAATATTATAATTATTTCTCTCATAATAATAATAAAGTTCTAAAATATATTAAAATATGTATACTTCCTAAAGTTACATATTCTTCCCCAAAAACGATAAATCAATTATTCTACAGTTGTTTATCATAAATCTCACTATAATGAATTATTAATACTTATTGACGTTTAACAATATTAATAAGAAGTATTACACAAAATCATGAAAAATAGGGGGATAAAAAGTGTCAACGCAAGCTATAGATTTTTCTAGCATGTTTTTATGTGTCTAGTTACTCTTTATATTCAAACGCTCCGCTAAATGTATTCCCGCTTGGTCAGCTATTGTAGCGCAGTGATACAAGTGATTGCCGCCTGATCTTGGCACTATTTCCAGCAGGTGCTTACTTGTAAGACGTCTCGTGATATTAAACGGCGTCACCGCCAAGTCAGTTAGAAGCCTGCGTCCACACCAGACAGTCTGTGTTGGATCGCTCTGCATTTCCGCGCCAGTTGCAAGACAATAGCATAATCGTTTATTGTTCTTAAACCGCGAATAAATACATAATACTTACAGCTACAAGTATTATCGTGTGCGAGTACTTAAATTACACTATTTACAGTAATTTCATTAATCTCGGCTTCATAGATCAGTCGTGAAGTTCGTCTATAGTTGAGTGCATTGTGCAATCCCACGAGGTCACAGTGAATCGGCTATTTTGTGTATTATTCTAAAGATATCAGTGTTAAATCATATTAAAAGGAACACAGCAATCCTTACGAGCATTTTGATATATAATTCATTGCTGGCATAAATTCCTTACATTTATCGCCACGTGACCAGCTTACCGCCAAAACGCATTCCATTGTTCAATATCAGATTTCAGTTTATTTGTTATATCTTTTATCATTTATTATTCAGTGCATTATTCAGCCTATATTGTGTGAGAGTAAAGTTCCATCGTTTATTACATGTTAAAGGTTTTGTTCCAATATTACATTCCGAGGCGGTGCAATATTTCGGAAGCTGTGAACTCCAATAATAATTATGTAGATGGTTGTGTGTTTAAAAATAATTTCAGTGACTACTTCTCTAGATCCTGTGCAGCTTCAACCTCCAGTGCCCGTCCTTAAAATTTTCTTTCGGCACTCATGTTGGCATTTTTTTTCTATATAGTTTATAATGCTTCTCACTTTCCTGTCCACAGGGTTAATTAAAATAGTTAGCAGCATACTATAGACCTGCAGCATCTGCTATAGTTTATTCCCAAACATGAAAGTCTCGTCTCACTCCACCATTCGAGACTTTGGGAGTCTTTAAGGAATGGTTTTACAATGTGTCCCCATCTCAATGTACGCTAATCCCAGAGTCAGTCAAATTTTCTTCCGATGTGGCCTGTTTGGACATTTTTACACCTGGGTCAGAAAAAAGGACATATTATTCATTAACACTGCGGGTGCAACTATTGAACTTTTAGCTCTTATAATTATTATTATAATTCTGGCATTCGCAATGTTGTGCTTTAAGTTAAGCTATAGAAGTGTAATGTAATAAAATTAATTTACAATAATTACATTAAATCGTTTAACAATGAGAATCACCTATTGTTCAGTAATCTCTATGGTTAAGTAGCAGGGGGAAGTGTTTTCTGGGTAGCTCCAAGAACGGAGGCTTTCATTTACGATATCTGTATCCATAGGATTAGCTTGAAATACATCGTCGTTTTCTAACCCAAAGTTAGGGAGAACTGCAGCATCTAAAGGCCGATCCAGCTAGGGAGATATTTGAGAGCACATGCGCTCCTTTTACCGTGCAATTCAAACGTCCCTTCCACTCACTCTCCCCCTCACCTTTGGTGGACGTCTTCCTAGTTGGATCGCTCTCCGCAATGATATTTCCACATTTGACTGGCTGAAATCACATGGATGTAGTGAGAATCTGACATCGTTTCTTCCAAACGCCAAAATTTCATGTAAGGATTTATGAGCTTAACTATTTACGTTATTAAATGCCCTACTAGGTGTGGTTTGCTTAATATTTATTAAATCACCTGCCACAACTGTCATTTTTTGTCTGCCACCTTCTTCATCTCAATAACTTATCCTCAGTTTGAACTATGTAATCCATTTAATGTGTTATGTAACTCATAACTCACGCAAATGCCACAGAACACACTTACTACACAACTTTACTCCACCCCCTGAGTAGGAGTAAATATTGGCCTTATTTACTCCACAACATACTACATTAGTAACGTACTCCGTGTTGGTGCTCTCCACCACTTGTGAAGTAAGTTCATTTACTCTGGGAGTAAATAAAATGTTTACTTCTTTAGTACATTCCTCTATGTTGAAAGCCGCCGAGTTTAGTTTACTCCTGGTTGGTGCACGCCACCCTTACTAAAAGAGTACGTTACTAAAATAGTAGCTTACTAAAGTAGTTAGAACTAAAGAAGTAAGGTTTACTAAAAGAGTAAATGGCATGAGTTTGGTGCACGCAACCCTATAAGTTGTGTTTTAGTACTCCAACTCTCTAAGAAATATAAACCTCCAGCAGAAGATTGAACTCCATTTCTGGTACTTTTGTTAACAGAAGATTAGTAAAAATAAATTTAAAACCGTCATTTAATCGTCCGGTTAATAATATGTTTAAACCTATAATATCAAAATATATTTAGCCTATGTAGGACTTAGGGGATCACAATACACAGCCCTCTCGCAGGAGAGATAATATAAGTTGATTCCAATTCCAAAATATGTCTCACAGTCGCCAAACAAATTGCAGTAAAATCAAATCGTATCATTACTATTTCTTGGTCGAATGGTTGCTTTCTCTTATTCATTCAACAAACTCTTAAGGATTCTTCAGAATAAATCAAATCCGTTTTCGCTAAGATTCGCTAGAATGCAAGTAAAGAGACTGGACATGAAAATTGCTAACAACAGATTTTAAGAATGTAAGAAAGTACTCTTTCTGGCGATAGGAATGTTAGGTGGCGATAGTCTACAAAAAGAAAATATCTTATTTGAATAATGCAGTAACCATTAACTGAAGCATAATTTTGCAGCGTTAGTGATCATGAGAATAATAACTTGTATCCGCGTTTTCTAAAACAATATTTAAAAAAGTATAGAGATGAGAATAACATTTTCTATTGAGCTGTTTTATGAATGTCACGGCACGTATCGTACACATAACTTATTTCTAAACTCTAAAATGAATCTGACTTAATAACTTATTTGTTCAGTAGCCCAAAAAGTGTAAACCCTACTTAATTCTTAGGTATATCAAGATTATATTTTGCCACTTATATCTCTGTAAAAGCCATACTTTTTTAAAATATAAGCCTAATATATTTTTACACAGTTTTTTCGCTCGAAGAAGTTATGGCAGAAAACTTAAAATATTTTAATCCTTTTTTATACACACAACATAACCCTAAATATAAATCATTAAACTAAATTGAAATAATAACAGCTAAGGAGAACAATTAATAATACAATTAACTGATACTAAGAATAGCTTAACAAAAATAATTAACAAGTTTGAATCTTTATACAAGGGACGGTTATGTTCGCTAAGCATGTTTCATAGGAGGGGATGGGGGAGTGTACACGCGATGACAAAAAGTGATGGCAAGAAGAATGCTCTCATGTATAATCAGGTGGAATAAATGTGTTCCATATTGCTTCTGTAACGGAGACCGATTAAATAAATTATGTTTTTAAATTCTACACATAAATGGTGACCTGTGGTGTTTAAGAATGTACATAAATTTCCCTTTTATCATCTTCATGTAGACTGCAGCAGATGCACTCGAGACGCGCGCTGCTTATGCTGTGGAGTGACTGTCCCTACACAGTGACGTCATGTAACATGTAACACGTAACCCTAAACTCCAGTCTTCAATCCCATATAATCATAACCTTAAGAGTTGGCCTTTAATGGAATGCGATACTTGGGATTCTTGATGTTTTAACTATCGGTACATCAATGTGACATCAGCACTTACGTGGCCTGTAGAATTCCATTGAAAAATAATTAAAAATTAAATTATGAACTACTTAAAACTTCCTTTGTTATTTTGAAAGATACACGTTGCCAGCTTATGCATTTATTATACTCCAGCAAATAAACGAGTACTGGACTCACATCTCAGTTTAAGACCGTTGTCAAACTTCAGAAACCCGCAGCTAAACTTTGTTAGACCCTTCAAAGGTTTCAGAAGTTTTATTGTGCACTATATTTCCGCTTAAAATATAAATAGAAGTTACAAACTTCCTCAGTTTGATCTAAGCTCTTCTAAAGCCTTCACAGTTAATATTTTCTCTCATATTTATTCAAGTCCAGTCCGAGAGAGAATAGCTCTGGCATTTGTTTACTTTGTGGTTAGGAATTGACAAACTATCTAACATTGATATAAGTCACAGCTTTGTAAAGACAGCATAAAACTTTTCTGAACTTAGAATCTCTAGAAGAAATAATGTAAGACTGAAAAAAAACTAGGTGGAGCGTCTAGTTAAAAATGTAAGAAAAAAGCTAAGAAATCATGTAGCCTAACTGCCGATTTATTGTTTCATTTTTTCTTTTAGATTGTCGATGCAAACTACAATGGGACAGTACAACGGATAGCTTTTCGTGCACAACATTGATTGTGCCCTGCAAAGCCGCGAGAAACAGAAGAGAAACGATAGGCCTACTCAGAGTGGTGAAATATCCGCGACTATTACCTTCAGCTGATTTGTGCTTAATACATGCATTGCCTGTGCAATGTAACAAAGTGGACGACCTTAAAGACACAACTACATGATACCAAAACTAACTGATGGAGAGATATGATGTTTGTCGATATCATAAAACAATTTTAAGAGACTGTGAATCCCCACCTGCTTTGTAGTAGGCATTCAGTAACTTTAAAGGAGAGATAGTGTGAAGAAAACCCGAACGAATGTGTTTGCTGTAGGAAAGCATTGAATGTTTAATTTATATGTTTACTCCCGTGAACCTAATTGTAAAATTTAGCTATGGAAATAATTGGAAATGAAAATATCGCTTAGTGGTCAGGCACTCCCTTGAGTGTAAAAAATCAATTTTAAACTTACGTTTTCCTATGTAATATACATTTTTATCTTTAATTTGGTCAACTCACCTATTATGCTTTCTGAGAATAGCATAGCCTAAGAGGGCATTACTCGGCTTAAGAAGGAAGCAGGTATTTTTGTCGTTTGTTTTCCATAATTTGGAATTTTACAAAGCATTTAGGCTACATCACAATTAGAAAACTTTTCAAGATATTGTAATGCTATGTTGCATGTTCGTGTGGTCTGGCCACAAAACAAAATAGGCCTATACATACACAGATGTTTTAAAGCCCATGTAGTAATTTATCATTTGATTCACCAAAATTTACCATCCATAAAAATTCAGAAATGAATTTTATTTGAAGAGAGAAGACATCAATTCTGGTACATGTTAGAGAAGTGGATATCACTCATAATTATTTATAAAATTTGTGAAAAAATTCACTTGATTATGGATTTTGTGACTTCCTGTTGTGAAGACTTAGATATTCAAAATTTTAGGGTAGGTTTCGACATGAACACATAATGCTATCGACCTGGCTGGATCTAACCCGCGACCTTGGGCACAGAAATACAGTGTCATACAGACTGCGCAAACCTGGCAGACAAAGAGAACCTGAGTTTGACGTTCAATGAGGTTATGGATATATTCGTGGTTGACATAACTTACCAGAAATTGTAAGTATTTTTCCGAGTTCTTTCTTTTCCCCAATTTCACTCTACCAGTTGTACTCGTACAACTTTATTTTAATAATCGTAAAGTGGCAACCACTAGTGAAATTGATGTGGCTGGCTGTGCTGCGTGTACAAATCGTCATCAAGACTGTCAACTGATCAAGAATTTGACCATCCGGTAGGGAACAGTTGTCCGGGACCTAAAATTTGAAGGGTCGGCCGTGAATTGGAAAACATTCGAAAATACGGATCAGTGTGATATGTAGAAGGAGCATTGAGGCTCTCTAAATCCACATGCCCCTGTAGAGTACTTGCACATCATATTTAATAATTAGTCGTTGGTACAATAGGTAAGTCTGGACAAAATTTCTCGGCCCTTTCACGTCCAAGAAATACTTAGTTTCCAGAGGGGGGTTGCGAGGCGATGGGCTTACCACCTGTCCCTCTACCCTCTCTCGGAAAATAAGCATATCAAAATTAATATAGGTAATGAAACCTCCATTGGAGGTCCCTTCGCCGCACCTGGGGATCATAGGGTACCAGATACAATAGGTAAGAGTTTTCCGCATGAGTTGTCAGCAATGTTCTTTAAGAAATTAGAAAAGTGACTCCACATTCTCATGACATAATGGTCTACAATCCATGCTTCGTATATATATATATATTTATATATAATGGGGTGGGATTCTGTCACCAAAGTATGGCACGTCCTCAGGTTGCGGATAGTGGATACGGCCTCCAGATATGGAGGGAAGCTGCGAATATATTGAATAAATAGTCGCAGATAAACGACACGAGGTAGTCCTCCAGCTTGGGGGTTTGCCGTGAGCTTAAGAACCTCTCGTAGTAAAAAAATCAACTAATCAGAAAAGCTTACATGATTTATGGATCCTGCCAGTGTAAAATTATCCGGACATGTATGTATGGGAGAGGAATGACTTATCTAAAACATATTGACTTGAAGATCCGAAGGGAAAATATCACTTGCAATACCTATATGTAGATAGGAGGACAGTAGTAGAATATATTTAAGGGAAGTAGGATTTTCGAGGAATGGTTGGATGGAGTTAGCACAGAATAGGATTGAAAGGCGGGCTCATGTAAACGGTCAATGAATTTCCGGGTTCTTTAAAATAGATAATATTCCTTTTAGGTTGCTGAGCTTTAGCTTGTAAATAGGTATAATGGTCCACAATTCATAGCAGGTTGGGTATGCTACTTCTTTTCTCACGTATAATATCTGACAACATTTACTAATTTTCACTCACATGCACATGTGTACCATTAGTCCATCACAGATAATTCCCAATCTCATACTGGTCATCCAGTACTATTCAGTATCAGAACATCTACAGTACAAAGAGTCTGCGCTAGATCAGACGGAGCTTAGCTCGCTGATTACAGTGAGCTAGTGATCTAATTTATACACGTGCCGTTATGCACAGCTGCAATGTCTTGTATAATCATGATTAACTATTAATGTAGTTGCAGTCAGTGGGTTGAGTACCACATCCAATAATTCATGCCATTTACATAAATGGTATTTTTGTTACCGGTACCTTAATTACTAATAATGTGATATACCAGGATTTCAAAATGTAAAATCTTAGATTCGCTAGACAAGGGAAGAAAAATTCTCGTTCTTGAAATGCTTTACCTTGAACTGCAGGAAATGTCAAACGCAAACCAAGTTCTTACGAATACTGACCAAGATGCCACAGCAAGGGATTTAGTTACACATTAATAGAATTAACAATATCCATTCCAAATCATTTTCCCATCATCATCCTAACCCACTTGTGAATAAATGTTTCCAGTATCCAATTATTTATAAAGTTAGTTATAACCAGGACCCGGATTCTAATGACATGTCATCTTTTTATTGATGCTGCATAGACATTGCCAACTTGTGGATAAATCCTAATCATGGCCTCTAGATTATAGAAATACATTTTTATTAGGTCATTTATTTGTCATTTTATGCAATTTTCTATTTTTAGGGCATTTATTTCAATTTTAGGTCATTATTTTGTCATTTTCGTGTCATTTGCTTCCGTATTTAGTCATTTTCATGTATTTACATTGAGTGTATTAACTTTTTCGTCGCTAGCGGTGCTGTCTTTTAAGTGTCTGGTATATCACGCAAGAAGGAAAAATTCGGCGTTAAAGTGTTGTCATGTCTCAGTCGGAAATGAGAATCAAAGAAACGCCAAAATGTTGTATTATATTACTATTTTTATTAGATTGACTTGGCACCAGAGTCTGCCACCTGCTTGGATTTCAGAGTGCAAACTACTGTTTACCCTCAATAAACAACAATATAATCCGGCAGACCACAAAAGGATGTGCCGAATTTTGACTCGCCAGTGCCTCAGTGCCAGTATAAATTTCCGTGAGAAAAGATCATTCACAACATAATAGTTAATTACAGTTTATACAATTATGTACAAACTAGTCTATAACTTTTGTGTACAATAGTAATTTTTTATAAATAAAATATCAGTTTTTAGATCATTTTTTATAATTATTAAGTCATTTTCTGTAAAATTCAGGGTCATTTTATAGGTCATTTTTAAACAAATGTTAGGTCATCAGAATCCGGGCCCTGGTTATAACATATTGCTTTTCACATTTTGCAATTCTGCTTTATATATTTTCTTAATGTGTCAATCTTAGATAGTAAGCAGTTCATAAACAGAGTTTGTATATTAGGTATAATTTTATTGTTTTCGTATCTTTAGTTGTTTTAAGTTACCAGTTTTTAATTATGATCCTTACACTTTAATAGAATTGTATGTTTCATTGTATCTTGTTGTTATACTGTAGACCTATTTGTATTATATTTGTAATATTGTAAAATTTAATTGTATTAATCCTCGTTAAATGGAAGAGAAGACCCAATGGTCTTAATTGCACCAGGTAAAATAAATGAATTCTAATTCTTTTATATTTATCAAGAGAGGCTGAGATCAAAAAGCAGGCTGGTAACACTGTAAAACCATTACATAATTGCGTAATAGGCCTACGGTAGCCGTTAGATACTTAAGGTACATACAAAATCACCTAATGTGTAATTCTAAGACTGAGGTAGAATTTAATAAAAAAAATTCTCAAATATAGGCCACAGTCGGTTATGTGCTTCTTTTTCTTAGTCCTTCTATTCATTTCGTTGGGTTACAGCTATCTTCTGTGCGCCATAATTTTATTCCCACTTGTGAACTGTATTATTTACATTTTACAAGACCAGTAAGACATGGTTAAGAAAGTTAAATTACCATAAATGGAAGCTTCAGAGAACAACGAAGTTTATTATTTTGTTAAATTCCGAAACCGCCTAGCTAATCCATATGTATGAACATAACTGAGGGAAGTAGAAGAGTTTAGTTTGTGATCTTAAACTGACCGCACGACTCGATCAGGTACATAAATGTCATTTTGCTCCGTAAGATTTTAGGTGAGAAGACATAAAGCGCAATGTACGCTACCTAAGCGATGTTCGCCATGTTCGCTAGCCTTCCCTCACCCCCGGAGTGCCAAGCAATTAAGCCATACCTCCAGACTTATCAAAATCTGGTTCGAAGAAAAATGTCCTTTCTTTCTATTAATTAGCCCTTGTTCTGCATCCAGCTAGGATGGTGAGTAGGTGACGTGTGTGGGCTGTGTTCCATGTGGTCAATATTCTTTAGAGCATAGTTTCTGCGTTGCTTTGCGTGGTTAATCTATGTTGTGTG
Source organism: Ectobius pallidus (assembly GCA_964059195.1). Lineage (NCBI taxonomy): Eukaryota > Metazoa > Arthropoda > Insecta > Blattodea > Ectobiidae > Ectobius > Ectobius pallidus. Next base: position 77,800,857 of record CAXKWD010000005.1, read on the forward strand.
TACAAAATGTGTTTTCCTATAAAAAATATGGTTCAGGGGATGGTACCAATCCGGCATTCGCCTACAAGTGAGGGAAGCCCTTGCAAACCTCACTCAGATTAGGTAGCAGTGGAGGATTGCCTCAGCCTAGGAGGCTGTCTGCCGACAGCACTGGGTTTTGACCTGGGCGCTTTCAAGCAGAACTATTCTAGCAAAAGTTTTGAGTGCCGGAAAAGTGTCGCGTCTAATAGCGTAGATGCGTGTTTGATTCTTGCCTATATTTCTATAACGTCGCCATGTACTGTACGGGCATACGCGGTGGACAGGTTTCTGTTACACCAGATGTAAGTCAACGCTTCAGAACACCGGGTAGGGTGCACACTGCAGGGGATATCATATTATTCAGGTAGCAATCACTGTCACAACTTGTGCTACCTACAGATTTTCATTCATGTTCTGAATATAACTTCAAACAAACAACCAGTCGTTCCTCTGCTGAAAGGCTTTAGATTATTCTATTCGATGTCACTTTTGATAAGGATCATGATAAAACTGATTGTTTTTATTTGAAAATACTCTTTAAGTTTAACTTCATCTTCACGTAACTGTTTCATTAAGTAACGGTATAGCCGAACTCATTTGTTTTGTACGTTTACTTTACGTTTTTAACGAAGGAAGTAGCAAAAATAATCATCGTCCGAATCATAACTACTTTCCCAAGGCACTCATCTAAAAACAAGTATGAGTAGTACATAATTTAATCCAAAATGCAATAATAATGAGGTACTTTCTGTGTCATTCTCCGTTTGTTTGCAAAGTTGATCGTTTATTTATAACGCAACAGTACATCAATTACGAAAGTTACTCCGCTGTGTAGAGTATTTTTAGTTCGCATAGAAGTAATCATCGCGAGTAATCAGTATGGAGAGCCTGTCCATTCATTTTTAATGTGACAACAAAGCTTTTATGAGTGGAATGGATCTCTTTGGTTATACAAATTTGTAACGATCACTTCGATGAGAGGCTCTTTTTGGCTTCCGAACTGATTGGAAACACATAATCTTACATATTAATGTAGGCATTATGTAGACATTTAATTTAAGAATATGGTTTTTAAATATTGATGTCAATAATAATACAAATTCAAATCGGCATATGAAAACAATCCTTCTTGATAGATAATTCCATTTCCATTACCTCCGGGTAATATCAAATGCGAATAAGGTAGCGGTTACCTTTAACAATACTTTAATTGTGCTCAGGTAATGTATCTGGGAATACTTTTAATATTAATATTGCTGAGAATAACACTAGTCAAAACCTAGGCTTACTTTATTTTTTACCGTATTAATACGCAACATTTTTAAAACAATCCAATCTACTTAATAAAACTCGTTCATATTTGTGGGGTTTACAACCATAGTGAACCAAATCCAATTGTCATACATTTGGAAATAGTGTACGGATAAGTTACCTGAAAGTATGTTTATTCACTGCCATTGTGAATGAAGTCAATGGTTGAATTGAACGCTTATAAATAGCATTTGAGTTAGAGTTGTGGAAGGACGTTCCTGTGTTGTTAAAACACTTTGAGGTATGGTTTGTTCATTTTATGTTAAATGGACTTGGTTCATTATGGTTGTGAACCCCTCATTTATTCCCCAATGCCACGACGTCATCTTGTTAGACTAAATATATATCTTGAATTTTTTATTTACTCATAGAACTGTACGTGCCAATCTGAAATTTTTTAAGTGCGTATAAAAATGTAAATATATATGGAAGAGGAGCAATGAACATCTAAGTAAAATTTGAGTGGAAAGATTGGCAGGAATTTGTTGTTCTATAGTCCTACAAGTTAGAAAGATACCTGCGCGGAAAGAAGCCATGATTGCTACAGCAAGCTCGGCTATGTTCCGCGCAGGTCGCGAAGGTTTATTTTTAAGTTGTTTGATCATAGAATAACTGACGATGTTGTTGTTTGTGCGCAGTTGAAGTAGCCCCCACATAGCCTACGTGTGCAATTCAAGGGTTGCTGGATGGTCATAATAATCATTTTTCTGACCGCTGTGCGCACTTAACTATTCCCCGTACCCACAATTAGAGAGCAAACACCGTGAAATAATGAAAAGGGTACAGAGCTAAATCACGAAATTGCGATCTATTGAGATCTAGATAAAGTTGATACATTTTTCAGGGTATTATGGGCGGCAGGGGTAATTTCTAAAAGTCGGCCTTATCGACTTTGGTATACAACATAGGCCTTTGACCGTCGCCGGTGTGCTGGAATTTTGTCCTGCAGGAATTCTTTTACGTGCCTGTAAATCTACAGACACGAGCCTATAACATTTATGCACACATAAATGTCATTGAGTTGGGCCGGGATGGAACCCGCGACCTTGGGCAAAGAAAGTCAGCGCTATACCAACTGCGCCACCCTGGCCGACATGATTCCTAAAAAAACACCCCAAGCTCGAAACTAATTAAACTGCTTTCCCAGAATCTCCTTCCTATGCAAATAGGCAACCATTATGAATATGTGCCGTATCGTAAGAAACCACATCAAGGTGCAACCAGTTCCCACATACGACTACCCCGTGCGAATTATGCTGCAGCTATGCTGTAATGATAATAATAATAATAATAATAATAATAATAATAATAAATAATTTGACGAGCAGGCCTATAAAATAAATAAATTATCAGGAACTGAACAATACTACTCCTAGGTCATCGTATAAAATAATAACAATATTGACTATGAAATAACAAACAGATGATATCAACTAAATACTTCTTTGTTCTACCCTACTATATATAATACACTTATTACACGCGACATTACGGTAGGCTATCATAATGGTGTCCATTACTATACAAATTTTCACTATAATACAAATGTGGTATCAATTATTTTCGAACACCGAACGATCTTGAAACCAAGAGAGCAGCAAATGGAATTGCGTTAATAAACAATCCGCATTTACTGCTCGAGTTAATTATAATTTTATAGTAAACTGAGTTCATTTCTTATTGATAATATCAGTTTGTTTGAAGAAAATGGCCAAGAGGTAAGCTCAAGCTTTGACTTGACCGTACGCCATCAGCTGCCATCTATCGCAGAAGACAAGAACAGTGAAGACTTGCTAACAACAGATTCCCGCGGACAGCAGATTCTTTTTTATAAATCTAAAATCTCATTAATATTAACGTTTAATTGCGATCGCTCCTCTCACGCAGCGGGCCCGGATTCGATTCCTGGTCGGGACAAATTACCTAGGTGGGGTTTTTCCGGGGGTTTTCCTCATCTGTGAGACAAATGTCAGGTAACTTTAGGCACTTGTGGTCCCCGGATATCATCTGGCCGTCATTATCATAGTCATCCCATCCTCGCCTTGTTCGGAGTGTGTGTGTGAATGGTGTGTCTCGTCCTATATTCTGTTAAGTGAGCAAGTTGCTTTTGTATTTATATCATAGGCTTATGTTTTACAACATCTATCTTGTAAATGAGATTTCATTTGTTTTTATTGTTAACAAGTGACGTAAGTTACTAAATATACGACGGTTTTATAACGCAATTAATTAATTCGTTGTACTTTTCATTTACTAATGTTGTTTACATATTGTAAGAAAAATAATAGTCATAACCTCTAATAATATGTATTATAAAAGAAAATTTCGAGCCTGGGCCCTCGGAACTTACGTCCCCGATAAAGAAAAGTACGAGGAAAAGGTTTGTCCAGCGGTGAGAAGATAGGGATTGTAAATAGATACAAAACGATAAAAGAAAGTACTGAAGTATCTGTGCAAGATGTAGGAATGAAAGTGGCGCGATCCATCGAAGTAGTTTCAAGTATGGGTTTTAAATTCCTAGAAGAATACAGATCTACAGGAGGTGTCAAGTCACCGGTCAAAATTAAACCAAAATCAAATACCAACAAATCATAATTGGGAATCGACCCTTGGCGCTTAATATAAAAAGAAAGTTCAATTGACTTTACTGTAATGTAATCGACTACTCTGTGTCAAAAACGAACTCTTGTGAACTGTGCTTTGTACTTTCATACTCGGTTGTTTACTTTTGCTCCGTACAGATCTTAGATCAAGTATAGTACTGTAATTGCGTTACAACAACGTCACTGGAGAATCACGTTAGCTGGGAGAAGGCCCTTATTGATGACGAACTGGCTGACAGGTTAGCTAAAGAAGCTTCTACGGAAGAAATACTCGTAACATACCGTACGACAAAAGCCCTAAATATAACATCAAATCAGAAATCAAAAGAGTTAGGTATCAAGGAATGGCAGGCCAACTGGGACAGCACCAAAAAAGGAACCATAAATAAATATTTCTTTCCTTCAATTCAAGAGAGACTGAAAACCAAACTTCCATTAACAACAGAATTCACAGCCATTGTGTCAGGTCACGGAATAACTAAATTGTATTTAGGTACATGGATTCAATCTCATATATAAACCGGATGGCACATGCAACAGAGGACAACAGGCAGTCAGGCACCTTATTTACGAAAGTACAAACACAGAAAATCAAATATCCAATCTCATAAAAGAAATGATACCAAATGGAGGTACATGGCCCGTCAATAATTAAGAATCAATATCCCATCATAAATGAACTTTCGGCAAATATATTAAATCCTTGGACATCTAAATTAGATAGATAATGTGAACCTGCAACAAGCCATATTTACCTTTACAATTAGCTTTAATGTCAGCTTCATATACCTTGGTCAGCTTTACAATGCTGAATTTATACAATAATATAAGCCATCATCAACTGAAATCATCAGTGGGATCTAAGTTTGAAATCAATAGACAGAATTGCAGTAGAATAACTGATTACTATGGATTACAGACGAACGAAACGACAAAAATTCTCACAATTTTACATGTAGCTTTACTCTATAACTATTATATTTCTGCTTTTATACAATTTTTGAACGAACGAATTTATGCGTCAGTAGCAGTGAAAAGGTTAAACGAGTATGTGATAAATACTGATGTAAATCAAAGTAAGCTGGTATAGTAAGCCTGAATTCTAAAGGTAGATCAGTACAAAACGTGTAATTAACAATGTTTCAAAAAATGTATTATTATTATTATTATTATTATTTTTTTTAAATTTATTCTGCAGATTTACAATCTGTTCAAATAAGAACATTCAGTAAATGGTATAAATGTCACAGTCATGATATGAGAGCTGTAAAATACAACTCTTTAAGGTAAGTCATTGAATGACAACTCTTTAAGGTAAGTCACTGAATCGGAATGCCAAGTCTAAAATCTTATATCGATGTAAACGGTTGATTGAGGAACTATTGTCCAATAGATTGATGGCTAGGGAATTGGGATGATTGTTTAAGCGTTGCTGGTATCGAATGCTGTACAAGGTGATTTCTTCTTTAATAGTAGGGATGTCCAGGTCGTGGTGTAATGTAGCATTGGAAACATACCACGGTGCGTTAGCAAGTCGGCGAAGAGATTTGGATTCAAATCTTCTTAAGATGTCAATATTGGAATTGCTGGCAGTGCCCCAAAGCTGAAGTCCATATGTCCATACTGGCCTTATTATGGTCTTGTAAAGTATAACTTTATTATACAGGGACAGCTGAGATTGCTTATTTAATAACCAGTACAATTGTTGAAACTTTAGTTTGGCTTCTTTTCTTTTCGTAATAATGTGATGTCTCCAGGTTAGATGTACATCTAAATGAAAACCAAGGTATTTTACATGCTCTACAACTGGAATTTCTTCGTTATTTATTTGTATTCTTGGGCATTTTTCTCGGCGTAAAGAAAAAGTGATATGCCGAGATTTTGAACTATTTACCTGAATGAGCCATTGATTTAGCCAGCGTTGTAATAAATCTAAGTGATTCTGTAAGTATCCTGAGGCTAAAGTAGGATTTTCATTTGAAGCAAGAATAGCAGTATCATCTGCAAATGTTGCAGTTATGGTATTTTCTGTTGTTGGCAGATCATGTGAGTAGTATGGTTTTGTCACCTACGTCATTGCAGGATTGGCAGGATTAATGACGTCACCGCAGGAGCCGGAGGGGAGGGAGGGGAGGGAGGATTGATGACGTCACAAGTGGGCGTGGCTATGACGTCAGTGGCGGATTGTATGACATCACAAGTGGGCGTGGCAATAACCACGTGATTCAAAATGGCGTCGGTTCCGGTTCCTATTGCAAATGGCGGCGGTTCCGGTTCCGGGGCGTACGAAGCGCGAAATTTAAAATTTGAAAATTAATAATATAAATGGCGTCCGTTCCGGGGCGTACGAAGCGCGAAATTCAAAATTTGAGAATTTATAATGTAATTGGTTACGTTTCCGGCGCGAAATTCAAAATTTGGAGATTTATAATGAAAATGGCTACGTTTGCAAATGGCGTAAAGTGGGCGGATGGCGGGTGATTTGAAAATTGCAAAAGGTGGAAATTGAATATTACAATTGCAAATAACGGGTGGTGGGAAATTTGAAATTTGTATATTGGTATTGTTTTACAAGATGGCGGCATTGCTTACGTCATTGCAGGATTGAGAGGAGGAATGTTTATGACGTCATTGCAGGATTATGAATTGATGACGTCATTGCAGGATTACGAATTGATGACGTCATTGCAGGATTGGAAGGATTAGATCACGTGACAGGAGGAATGTTTATGACGTCATTGCAGGATTACGAATTGATGACGTCATTGCAGGATTACGAATTGATGACGTCATTGCAGGATTGGAAGGATTAGATCACGTGACAGGTGGAATGTTTATGACGTCATTGCAGGATTACGAATTGATGACGTCATTGCAGGATTGGCAGGATTAGATCATATGACAGGTGGATTGTTTTTATGACGTCACAGCAGATTTTAATCTTTATGTCTTTTTAGCATGGAAGCATCGTTTCATCACGTACGCCAGAACATCGCATAAATGCAACGTTATCAGTTTTCTGTAAGATGACTATTTCAGTAAAAAATATCCCTGAGAGCGTTATTTTACTCCTTCGTAAATATGGTAGCTTTCGTCTTAAAACTATATTTTATTTGTAAGATTATAATCCTAGCCCAAGGGTTAACTCAGCCTCTGGCTTACCACTCGGTGTATAAAATATTATATCGTAAATTTTCCTATCATGATCGGTGCATAATCTTACGTGTTGAATTATCTTCAAATCCCTCAGTATAATGACGGAATAATATTATATCATACTTCATTATTCAAAGGCGTTTTGTAAAGTCAATGTATAGAACTGTGTTAGCACACTGTTTCAATGTACGTGACAGAATTGATGCATGTGTATCTCGTTATCTACAACAGTCATATGAGGCTTGTAGTAACCTTGACGTACATCTCACATCCTCATTCATTGCATCTTATCTATCGTATGCTGACCTATTCAAAACGTCTTAAAACAATCTCTTTAAACAGCAGTACTTTTAAATATTAAATCCCTAATCATAGCACATGTCTTATGTATTATTAGTCAACAGTATTTTTATTCCGGTATATTAAAAACTTATATTGTAATATTTCACCGCAGAGTGGTAGTGAACTTATTTTGTAATATTCCATCGCTGAGTGGTTCTGAGTTCGATTCAAAGTCAGTAAAGGCATATTCAGCTTTTTTCACATTGCAGGAAAATGAATATACTGTTTCAGAAAAGCGCTGATAAGAAATAAATATCAAATAACGCTTTAACGTATATTTCTCCCAGTGTTTCATACAGAGTATAACATTTCACATTTGTCAGCATTTATTGTATGAAAATTAATATTCTATTTCCGTACCAGAATTAAATATCGAATATCTGTTTATGTCATCGTAAATGAATATTTTTCGCATACGTCAACAATTTAATGTGGGAAATCACAAACAGGTATTTTCACAAGCAGGAAACGCGAAATATCCAATTACTGCTGATTTAAGCTTTATCATATATTTACCAAGTCGTGAGGCTAAAACTTTTTCTATCGTCAGCATTTTTTTAAAACTCCAATCATGTCATTGGTGTAAAATATATTTCTCCTGTTGCGAGCCTATTTCAAAGCATCATTATATAATCCAAGAACACGCATCGATAGTCTTAATCATACTTGTATATGTAACGATTGTGAATATTCTCATTCTATAAAACTTCGCCATGGCACCTATCCATAACAACCATCACTTGTACGAGATCCCAGATCAGGTGTTTATCATACCTGATGAGGAACCACCAACACTACCAACGCAGCCTAACCCTCCAGAGTTCTTTAACATTAAGTTGTACAACGTAGAGGGACATCACACCACTGATTTAGAGTTTGGTGTGATTTCGGTAAGAATCTACAGCGTGGACCACAGCCCCGAGACATCTGTACTTCTACCATGTGGGAACACTCATTTTGAGAGTGCAGGGGATGATGTGACACACATTCAGGCCCACCACGATGAGGTCTGCGATGGACAACAACATTTTCACCGCTGTCGAACCACCAAAGATGGCTTCTTCAGCACATGGTCGTGGCGTTGCAGCCAGAGCTGTCCTCTGTTTGAGAGGTTCCAAAAAGCTGTTGTAACGACGCAAATAGCGACGTGCATAATCAACGATAGGAGACCATTCCTAAACAAAGGAAGGGTTGGGGGACCACAACTAATCGATATTGAACATTTTCCTGATTATCGATACTGCCCTGAATTTATTTGAATTACAGAAAAGGAGAGGTGCGCATGCGTCGACGGTGAATCGACGAGGGAGACGTGCGGAACCTGAAAGACGGTTAGTAGTACGTGCCTGACCACGAGAGAGAGAAGTTGAAAAGGCAGAAGGGAGAAGACGAGATTGGGATGTGTGACAGCGGTAGAGGCGTTCTGGCATAATGGTGTGTCAGACTTTCATCTAAAGGAAATTTTGGTTGTGAACTTCCTTGACACGGCTATATGGAGATAGTCATTAATCAGAAGAATACACCAAGTCGGCCAGTACGAGACACCGCTACAGCGAACATCAGCTGTGAGAGTGAGTCGTGACTGCTCGCTCTGAATAAGAGCAGATATGGACATCAGGAAGTAATGGAAGACAACTCAGGATCGGAGGATAAGTTGGACATCACTGGTTGAGTATAATCGTCTAGACTTTTTCTTATTGTTTGGGGAGTGAGAAAATTGAGATATCCTTTTTTTGTAAGGATGGTTTCTAAGTCATGTATGGCGATTAGACACCGTATGGTATGATAGAAGAATAGAATAGAAACATAGAAGTGAGAATTCTAGAAGTAAAGTGATGAAATCCAGTAATCCAACTATTTTCTATTTCTGGTCTAAATTAATTATAAAAGAGCAGTCAGGAGCCTAACAACTGAATGCCAAAGATAGATCTCTTCACTTTAGGTTTTTTTGGGTGATTGTCCCACGAATGAATACATAGCTAGGGGCAATTGGTGATGCTCATATAAACTTTGTTATTTTTGAGACAGGACGCGAGGGGAGTAAGGAAGAAAGGTAATTAAGGGACATGCTTAGTACTTCTTACGAGGGCCCCTCCCTCTTGGGTTTCTTTCAGGTGACGGGTGACTATCTATAAATAGATTTCATGCTGGCCTGTAGTGTTAAGTTATGTTTTTTATAGAGATTTATCTACAAGCGAAGGTGTATGGAATATGGTAGAGGGGGATAAGAAGTGGAAAGATTGAAGGGCAAAAGAAGGCCTACGAGTGGTAGTGCAGTAGGTGTGTACCATTGGAAGATTTACGTGTTAGGGTAGAAGTAGAAGTCACTACAGGGGTTATAGAGAAGCTTACTAATCTGGGCGTGAATTAGTTTCAGTTAGAATTCTAGGGAATTTAGAGACAAAAGAAGATTGGGTGCCCATGCTGAAGAGTAGTAACTTAAGAAGTAGGAAAACTAGAATAACCACCAAGTGAATTAAATCAATGGTATAAGCTGAAGGGAACTCTACTTAAAGAAAGAAAGGGGTTAAAAGATAATAGCTGATGATTGGTCAGGTTAGAAAGAGGAGAATAGGTAATTACGAGTAGTGTACTGATAAGTAGTTTATGAACAAGTACTAGAGATTGTAAGGGTGAGGTGAGGGAACGCCGGAAGTATCCCGAATCAAACAAATAAAATCTGGTAGTAGGCAAGGCCTATACTAGTAACACATAAAGAAAAGAAATTTATGAGAGATTGTGAAAGCCATCGATGTTGGAGGCGAACAACGGCCCCACGTGCCTCTAGGAGAGAGTGTCAGGGACCTCTGACATCGATTTACAAAATTTTATTTTTGTTTGCGGCCCATTCATATTTTCCCGGTTGCAGGAGAGGAGTCAGATTGTTTGTAACTCAAGATCTAGACGCCGCTCCTGTATCGGTGGTCTATCGCCACAGTCACTCTGTAGGTATAGGCCTAAACTTCTATTTCTTTCTTCATGAGACTGTCTTTCCTATCTATCTTTAAATACAATTCTTCATGGACTAAGATGACTAGTAGACTCGTATAGGAGACATAGGTGGGATTATTGAGTGTAAGCTGTAGAGTTAAGGACTGGATTATAAATTGAAAACCTTTATTTATTCTAAAGAAAAAAAAAAGGGGGGTATAATATATATATTGAAACATCCTGAAGTTGCAAATGTAAGTGACTACACAAGTTAATAGTAAATAATACGAGACGTTCTAGTAGATACCTGGAAACAAAAAAAAAGAAAGAAGGTTAAAATAATTAATTAGGAATTTGTTATTGTTGAACAGAGAACGTACTTATACAGTTAAAATTGGGTATACTAACCTTGAAAAATTAAGTACTATCCTACCAATAAAAGTGTTGAATGGTTAATGTAGTGTAAATGTAATTTATTGTATATAAGATTGTTATTGTTGAAAAAAGAAAAGAAAAAAAATAATATATTAAATAAATTATGGTTATTGTTATGCAAAGTAAAATAACGTGAAGTTCAGATTTTTGACCCTTATCCTTGAAATGGTTTGAGAGTCGCTGATTTTTGGGCTAAGTATATACCTTGGTAGTGAGTATTAAAAAAAAGGAGAAAAAGAAGAAGCAAAATAATAAAAGAAAGATAAATCCGAACCCAACTCCCGTCTCCACTGTTAATTTAAAAGCTAGTCGAGAGGCATGTAGATACATAGCCTGTGTATCTATAATTTAATTTGTGACTGGGCTGATACATAAAAAAAAAGAAGAAAAGAGGAAGCGTATTGATGATGGCGCCCGTTAATATAAATTTTCATCAATATTATCAAGACTGGTAAACTGTTAAAAGAAAGAGAAAGTAGACTGAGAGTAGGAAATTTGCAATCACCCGGTGACAGAGGTAGTTGTACTGAGTGTTGGAATGTGGACTATGCAGGCAGTGTTATGATGACACGACAGGTGCATGAGTGACCTTGTTTTGTAGGAGTTCAGTAAACTTATATACTACGATTAAGAATAATCACATATTAGTTGTCACAGATTTTGGCTAAGAATTTTGGCGAAGATTTAATCCAAGAAGTTAGGGAACTTTATAGCATAAAGTAAGAAAAGCCCGTCACACTGTAAGTACTAATATCATTACTCATTACATTTATTGTAAAACCCGTTCTTACTATGTCCAGTTAAGTAGGAGTAAATGTTTGGATAAGTTTATAGTACGAGATGTTTTCAAATGATGTTATTAGCTCTTACCATAACTTATTAAAATACATTATATATAGGCTTATATATTTTATATATTACGCTTATTATTCAATTCCTGTTAAAATCTAAAAGTTAAACTATTTTCTAAAGAATAACGAAGAATGAAATCCTCCTCAAGTAAAGTGTTTGTAAAAATGAAAAGAAAGTTACAACGTTTCTAACCTCACCCCCCGAAGGATAAAAAACCCAAATATAATCTGATGTACGTGTAGAGGAAGTAAACAGTAAATTAAGTAACTGTTCAAACTTTCATAATAGTTCGATCTAGTTTTCATTACATTTTTTATCTTTTTACTTATATTGACATTGTTCTTCATCACCATTATCATTATGGAAGAAGCTAACTAATTTTACATCTACACTTTAATTCAGTTCGCGAGAAGTATAACCTCGAAAAATCCTTCGTTAGAAGTTTACATGTGCATTTTCCTATAGTAAAGATTACCCTCAGTTAAGAGATTTTTACCAACAGTTATCGCCTAACCAAATATTACAAAATCGAACTATCAACAAAGTAATCGTAAAAGTAGCCATAATTATTTTACTGGAGGTGGTAATAACGGTCCTTAATATCATAACATATTGCTTATAGTGTTTATATTTTTTTTTCAGATGACGGAAGCCTTCTTCAACGATGGCCACTGCAGCCAGTGAACTGTACATCATCCACTAATATATATTGGGTCATGTTTAAAATTTTGTAGTAATACAAATAAATATCTAGTCAGAACAAAATCTGTGTCAGCCACAAGTAATTGAAACCAGAGCTATATTTCTATCCTGATATTATTTCTTCATACTTCCTTTTTGTTTCAAAAGTATTACTCTTTACACATTTCCACCACTAAATCAATATTCCATGTCTTCCGAGGCATACTCGTTAATGTATTAAAGTCATAGAGTTTTATCTAATTTTCAACATGTATAAATTATTATCTTAACTTATTACTACTATTTTCCTTCATTTTTTGATTGTTATCACAAAATTTACATCCAAGTGAGATACTCTTCACTTTCCGCTTTTCCTATATTATATCACATGCTTTATTTATTTATTTATTTATTCAAAATCTTAACATCAGTAGAGTAAGAAGTAAAATATGTATTATAAAGAAATCTTTTTCGTTACAACTTCAACAGAATTTTTTCATCTCATAATGTATGCAAAAGTTCAGTCTCATCCTTAAATTATATTCCAAATCCATTTCCCTCATTACATAACCTTCCATCAAGATGATTATTTATTTATCAAGTCATCAAATATCAAAAAAGTTAAAAAATCTATTTAATTAATTATAATCATTGAATTTTAGCTAATTTGTGACATCATATGTGAAATATTTTTCTTAGCTTCTGGTAATATGCACATTATATTTTATGTATCAAATGATTATGCAAATATCAGAGTCAAGAAAATAACATACATCTTCTAGCATATAGAGAGTAAGTTTCACAACGCAAAACGTACACGTGAGAAGGTGTTGATTAGTCAGCAAAGTATATCAGGATCCAAGTCTCTATACCATACACCTTCATTAAGGAAAAAAGATATCGCGTATAATTTTCATAATAAGCATTTATATTTTGCATGCTTTTTCCCTAACGTCCTGATTATAATATTCAATTAGATATAAGTTACCATAGCTATGTTATCAATACAATGTTGAGGTTCAGGTTTTACATCTGCTTCATGTATGAAACTTGGAAATAAGACTTAGATAACGCATAAATTTCATAACCTGTTCATGTTTCGCGGCACCTAATAGTTATTGGTAATATTGTTTTAAATTTAAAGTCATTGCCTAAGTTCTCATCATTACTTAAAATACATTTGAACTCAACCAGTCTTAGACCCATATTTTATAAACACTTGACACAAGTAACATTTTTACGAGATCTTTATCATAATTTACAGATCACCTAAACATCTCCATTTTGCTTCAAAGTGATGTTCTTTACGCATTTCTTTTATAATGCGATACCTTCTCATTGGTATACAAATATCATAGATTTTTACCTAATTTACACCATCATGTTTTGAATTAGTTTCTTAACTTTACACCATTTTTTAACTTAACCTACACAATATTCCATCAATTTTTTCTTTTTATCATACAACCTACCTAATTATCCTCACAAAATGGGATTATTACCAAGTTCACATACATTTTTTATATAATACATCACAAGTTTAGCTTTTAAAGATAATATGCTTAAGTTCTCATCATTACTTAAAATGCCTTTGAACTCGACATCTTCATCATTCCAGTCTTAGACCTAATATTTTAAATGCACTTGAATCAAATATAATTTTTTACGAGATCTTTATCATAATTTACAGAGCACCTAATAGTTATTTGTAATATTGTTTCAAATTTAAAGTCATTGTATCCGTTAGTCTTCACAATATTTCATTTTACTTTTTCGGTTATGGTCGTTCTATATATTACATTTTCTACTTTAGTTCTACTATTGAGGCTTCTTTGACAAAGGCAATTACTTACTTTATCTCATTATAACATATACTAAGAAACCTTATTTTTAGGTAGTAAAGAAGAGGAAGACCTAAATGAATGAAAAAAACCAAAGTGATAAAAGCACAATCTTTTGTAAGTTAATTCATAACTAGATTTTCTCACGTTTGACAAAGTCCAGTTTTCCATAACCTCTCCTATTCATATTTCCTAGGACGAGGGACTGTTAAATAAAAAACACATCTCAGGATTATAGAATTTTATTCATTTTATTACACTCATACTAGGATTTCATACACAGCGTAAGTACATTATCATTTTACAATGTGCATTTCATATTAGACTCATTATGAAAAAGTAATTTGGTTTCACAGTCTCTTAATTCGTCAAGCTTTGGAACACTAAGATCGTTCATGTTTATAACAGATCTCTGCAAAAGTTTACAATGAAGAACATCTACACTTTCAAGAACAGGCTTCAAATCATCGTAGTATAAGTATCCCTCTACCACAGAACTATATGGATGTAAGATTCGATGTGCTACAACTTTACATCTAGGTAAATGTGTTTATGCAGTCAGAGAACAAAATGTACATTTCTACCATCCACCGATGTAAACATGATAAAATCGCTTCTCTTAAGTAGAGAGTGGGAAGGTTTTTGATAGTACGACTCTTACATTCCAGTTTATAAAGTATTCAATACGCTCCAGTCTTACTGTTTACGATCGAGTCAATGTTTGAAACTCTTACGTAATCGTAGTCATTCTATGATTTTTCTCCCCCGCAATTCAGATAAGATTTCTTGTATCTCGCTGTGATGAGAATAATTCCCTACCGCAGATGAGGACAAAAGTAAACGTAATCTGTCAATGAGCTCATTCGGATCAGGCCAGTATTTATAATCACATTTACGATTCGTATGTACTTCTCCTGTATGGTGCGACGAAGCCTCGTTGGAAGAGTCGAAATCTTGTTCTTCTTTTTCAACATCATCTTGTTCTTCCTCTTCTTGTTCTTCTTCTTCCTCTTCCGTATCCTCTTCAGGAAATAGTTGTTTACTCATATGATTGTATTTTTGCGTATCGAATCTACATACTTTTTTACCGATGGGGTAAGCATGGTGACCGGTGTTCGTATACAAGTCAGGAATTCGATCGGAAACGGTTTTCTGTTTGTTATTAGTCATCCTTTCACGACAAATTGAGCACATGGATAGATATAGAGATATCATATACTGTGTAACGTTTACAAATTTTCTAGATAGTTCAATATACATTTTATCTCGACCACAATGTCCTATTGCTGTATGGGTGGTATCAATAACGTCGTATATTTCGTCAGCAGAAAGGTAACATTTTATATTAGTATCGCCATCGGTTTTTGCAACAAGTTTCCTCATTCCTCCTAATTCTGATACATCAAATCTTTTCAATCTTCTTTTCTGTATAGCTGTCTTATATTTTGCTTTTTTAGCATCATCCACCTCTCGCATGAGTGAAAAGTATTTTTCCTTTGTTAGAACATTAAAATGAGAAGATATTTCACTCTTAGTTCTTAAAAGCTCAACCATGAATCTCTCTCTACATTTGTTTTTAGTTTTGTTACAAATTGGCCAACTCTCATCCATGATAAGAAGAAACGTAGAATGATACTAAATGCAAGTCACCAATTATGTATATTGTTGTTCACAGCATCGCATTGAATGTCCTATTGTTGTATGGGTGGTATCTAGTCAGAACTAGTCTTAACTGACTTTTTCTAGTTAGATCTAGTCTTAACTGACTTTTTTCTAGTTAGAACTAGTCTTAACTGACTTTTTTCTAGCTAGAACTAGTCTTAACTGACTTTTTTCTAGCTAGAACTAGTCTTAACTGACTTTTTTCTAGTTAGATCTAGTCTTAACCGACTTTTTTCTAGTTAGAACTAGTCTTAACTGACTTTCTTCTAGTTAGAACTAGTCTTAACTGACTTTTTTCTAGTTAGAACTAGTCTTAACTGACTTTTTTCTAGCTAGAACTAGTCTTAACTGACTTTTTTCTAGTTAGAACTAGTCTTAACTGACTTTTGTTTTCTCACCTTAACAGCTTGACGGTTGAACAGCAACTAATTGTATTTGACATACATCCATTATTTATTGGTAAAACTCGTGACGTCTAACACAGAAGACCCAATCTACATTTCCTCCTACGTATCTGCAGGGTGGCAGTATTGAAGGTGCTTTTTATGCTGAAGAACTCCAGAAAACTAAGTTTCCAGACTGTTATTTAATTGAAAAAGTGTTAAAGAACAAAGGACAGAAGGTGTTTGTAAAGTGGTTAGGGTTCCCTAGCTTGGGGTTAATATTAAGGATGTTGTATGTGATTAGGGAAAATAAAAGATAGATTCATTTTTATAACTTTTTTCTTTTATTTATATCCCACATGAACCCAAAGTTATCTTACTTTATTGTATCATACCTATTCTTCTTCATCATAAATCATATTGTTTGAATCATAAATATACATTTTTTTACACAAACCATACACATTTTTTTACACATTTCATACACATAAATATAAATTTTTTACACAAACCATACACATTTTTTTACACATTTCATACACATAAATATAAATTTTTTACACAAATATACAATTTTAACACATTTCTTACATTTTTTACAGTTTAAGTTTCTTAGTAGGAGGTTCCTCCTCACACTCCTCATCAATGATTTGGTAGTGTCCGTGAGCGATAGTATCTATACCGTTAGGTAAAATGTACCTTTTGTCATCATTACCGCTCAAGGTGAGTTTATTCATACTGATGGAGTACACATCATGTTTGTATGATCTAATCGACCTGTTGATGGAAAAAGTCGAATGACCCACCTTGAGACAGTTGACATAATCTTCATATTTTACATCTTTCTCAATAACATTCTTCTTAATACCTTTCAATTTCTTTATGGTTTTGTCATTAAACTTTATAGCATACATTTTCGCTCGCAGACCTACAAAACCGTTAATACAATGACCAGCACCTTCATCTTTAAACTTTCCAACCACCCCTTTGTTTTGGGAGGAATACAAAACATGATTAGAAGGGTAGACACTGGTATCCAGCTCATCTTTAATATTCATCAAATCACGGAAGAGATTATCGGAATCAATTTTGTAAATTAGGCTGTCTGTGTCCATGTAACACAATTTCAAACCTTCTTTATACAATTTTTTCATCGTGTCATAATGAAAGTCGTACATTCTAGGTTTAGAAATATCTAAAATAGACATGCCGACGTAGATAGCTTTGTCAAACACCAAGCTAGTTTTAGCAAGGTGGACTCCCACCAAGTTCTCATTATAAATTGTTCTATCCAAAAAGTTAGGTTTAGCTACCAGTTTCCTCATTAAATTTTCATCCGAAACAAGCCTAAAGTTCATTCTTTTCCTAACATTCTCCATAGTTTTGCCGAAAACTGAATTTACCATCAACTTGAAGAAATCTTTTTCAAATTCATTACTGGCAGCTTTTCTCTTGGTGGCATTAAAATCAATGTAAGGCTTCATCCAATTTGACTGTTCAAAGCTAATGACTCTATGGATTTTCGATAATCTCAATCCGTGCTGCACGGCTTGTTTAAGTACCGTGTGATGAACGACATATTTTTCTTTTGGCTCCAAAGTGGTTAATAATTTTTTGTTTTTACTACCTGGAGGAATTTTCATCTCCGCACAGAACGGTAAATCAGAATGTGATTCATGTAGATGTTCTGGATATTCAATGTCTACTTCTAATATGTAGCCGGTGTTGGAATTGACCGGTATGGACATGATATCAAACGACTCGATTTCATCTTTATCGAGCCAGCGAAACTCACCTGATGGCAATGCCTGAGACATCGCATACCCATAAAGATTATTAGCATCAACATAATAGAGGTAAGATTTTTTTTCAGACTCGTCATATTCCTGACACATTTCATTGTTTGCTGTAACGTGTCGGGTGATGCATTGACAAATTCCACCTCTTATCCCTCGCTCAATCATTTGTATCATATCCATATCAGTGAGTAAGGGTAATTTAACTTTTGTGAACTTCAACATTGCTGAGTAAGCAAAGCCTGGAACTGTGGAATAGAACAAACAATCCATTCCGTACGTCTCAAAACACATCTCTCTAAAGTTTTCAAAAATATCTGTTAGAATCAAAACATCAGATTTCAAATATAGGTCCGAATATTCGCCCAAAGAGCTCAATGAAAATGAATTCCACACATTGGTGGCATGAAGGTAATCTTCATCTGAAATATGATTGTTATTAAGCTTATTATAAAATGCTTCTTTAGGCGGCAGTTTTTTCTCATTTAGAACTTCGTGTGATGATACATAGTCATAGGGGAACACTCCCTTTCGACATACCAAATCGGCCTGTTCACCAAACGAATTTCTTGTTTCTATAAATTTATCTTTAGGTAGATTGTTTGCCAGCTTTTCCAGACTGCTTGCCATGAACCGAAACGAATCTATAAATCTCAATTCCATACCTCCCCTCCTCAAATAGGGGGAGGGAATAAATTTGGAAAATGTGACATACTTTTCTTGACTATTACAAATAACATTGATTCGGTTTTCATCGAATCCTAATTCTTTCACAATAAAATGGGCATCATAGTTGGACATGTTATGTAGAACAACAGGGACAAATCTTTGATTTCTATAATTCAGATTGCAATTCCTGTGAGCGGCCCCTCTGAAACGACCGCTAACATGGCAATGGTCCCTAACTTTGAAGTTCACATCGGTGAAGTTACCCTGCTTACAAATGTGACAAATGGTACTGCTCATATACACTTTGTTTTCCTCGCTGGTTAGAGGGATCATAGGTTTGTTTACGCTGTTTAAAACTCGATCGATGACTTTGACATCATCAACAACCGAGCGCATAAACTCCCCGCTGCAATCTTTCCCTCTAAACAGCCGTAACTGGGAAAACGTACCCTCTGCATCTTTAATGAAATAGCAAAAACTGTACGGCGTGTGTTTCTGGTAAGGTGTAGTCCAACTTTTCTGTGGATCTCCCGAACATCCTGAAATCGGCTCCAATAGGCATTCAAAATCAGCATAAATTACAAATCTAATTTTTTGCGAATATTCAGGCTTATTGAAACAAACTTCAGGGTTCTTTGGAATTTCACATCTGACGGGTGTGAAAGAATTACACAACGCCAGATGGTTATCCAATCTCTCATCCGCAGACTTGTCAGCGTACGCTTGAAAATGTGAAAAACACCGTTTGCAAACTCTGATTTTATGTTTGTTGGACATTATGAATGGTTTTACAAAAGCGTCAAAATCTGAAATAACTATGTAATGAGAATTTTGTTCGTTACACACATACAATAGATCTCTGTGATCATCTAGTTCCTTTTCTACAATTTTTATAGGAAACACGAAATGAGAAATATTTTTCCCATCCCGCTTTTCCTCGAGGCCGAAAACATTGATCGAAATATTGTTTAATTTTGAAAACTTTTCAATATCATGAAGTGAAACGGGGAATTTCACACAGTTCCAGTTGTACTTATTACCCAATTCGGGTCTTTCAAGGTAGCTGGTCCACAATTCCTTACCAGATTCTACAAATTTAGATAAGATACAATATTTAAAACAAAATTCATCCTCATTATTAATATTGATGAGAGAATGTAGGTGGCGGAATTTTTCAGGCAGAACCATATGGCCACGCCCTATAAATGGGACATGTTCATTGATTCGTACCTCAACTTTGTGTAGTTTTTTATAAAACCACCCAGAGCCCCGCATGCTACATTCCTTAAGCTCCTTCTTCAATTTAGCAATGTGGTTAGTTACTATTTCACTAATGATCGAGGTTCTGTACAGAATTTCATTTTTTAGTTTTGAAGTTATATAATGATGCCTGACCATCTAAATTTTCAAAGTTACACTCAACGAATAAGTTAAATTTTATTGATGTAAATTTCTTTAGTGACTCTGAAAGGAGGTTCTCGATTTTGTTCTGATACGACGACAGGATAGACTCCATATCGCCAACAGGAAAATCTAATGCGGCATAAGTAGCAATTCTTGATTTGAATGCAGATTGTAGCATGAAAAACTAACTTGTTTCTGCAGATGTTGTGGCTGCTCCCAGTGGTCCAGCGACGCGATCCATTCCATATTGATTCTGTAATAACGAAAAAAAACATTAACATTAGCAATCGGGGCTTTTGTAAGCGAATGGCATAATAAAAGACTAAGACATTTCACTGTATCGGGACTTTTGTAAGCGAATGGCATAATAAAAAGACTAAGACATTTCACTGTACATACCTGTGGAATATCACGCGTATGCATGATGACACTAGGTCATAACTGGTGGATGGACTCTGGATTCTGTAACAATAGAAAAATAAAAATGAGTTTTATGATAAAAGAAATAAGTTTTCTGTCTTGATTATTCATTGAAATATAAAGTCTCACATTCTATAACAAAGGAAAAATAAAATTGTGTTTTATGATAAAAAGTAAGATTGATGGCTTGTACAATAATCATAATAATAACATACCTGTAAATGTTGACCTGAATGCCTAGGATGGCTGGTGGTTGGCTGGACGGATGATGTCCGCATGGTATCCACACTCACTGGTATTGTATTGTTGTGGAGCAACTACAGATTGCAAAGATATTAAGTAATATGATTGTCGCAACACAATGAAGAATCAACAGCCTAATTACAGAGTGCAATGTCAGCATTATCCTCGTATAAATAGGACTCGAAATATGTACTAGGAGAGTCAGGCAGCAGCCCTGTCTGTGGCCACGCCACTCGGGCCTTTGGGCCAGAGAGAAGATTGGAGAGGTTCCGACGACAACATCACCCCGTCAACCCTTCCCGTGTGTGCTGCTAGCTCTGAGAACAACTTCTATAAAAGGTATGAAACTTGTCTATGTTATTATTGTATCAATATGTAGAGAGACAGCATAAACTATAAGAATAAATATGAATATTAAAACATATTGTTTTATATGTAATATTATGTCTTCGATTATATAGTTCGTGTGTCAATCATAAAAGTATCACATTAACAAACGAATAAATTAAATAAAATATACGCCATAACAAATGGTAGAGGCGCGGGACGTTTCCATATTATGTACCTCGGCATGCCAAGTTTGCCTACCGAATGAAACCCCCCAAATAAAATTGAGAATATGCTTTATTTTAGGAAAGTTGTAGTGACTTAATTATGAATTACATAGCATAATGCAATTAAGATCAATTTTTCTGCTATTGCAAATACGAGTATAGTAGTAACCTTCACACAGTTGTTAAAAAGCTTGCTCATCACACAGGCTCACATAACAGCAATCACTGAAATAATAGCTTACTTGCTGAATAAACAAAAATGTATACATCATTCTCTTCTAAGTGAAGTTCCCTTTAAGAATATGACCTGTATGTCAAAATAAATATTTAAAACGTCATGGACAGAGAATGATGTTATTTTATATTTATAAGACGGGGAAAAAGTACTTAAATTTTATTATGAAGTATTTAAAATAAAAAAGTTTTGTTATTAGTATTATTCGTCTTATTACAGCGTTATTATTTCGTCATTGAATTAATGATTATATTGATAAATTAAATAGATTTATAAACTGTTTGGAAATTTGAAGCAATAATAAATTGATAAATGCGTTTAACAAGAGAGTGGCATCTAAATAAAGTGAAAGATTTGTTGGGGCATATTTCTATATGTGCATTAATAATAATACAATTGTGAAAAATGAGTCACAGGGACCTATGAATAATATAATTAGCGAGTAAAATACACTTACGAGAAAAGGGACAGAGAGGCCCTACGCCGAAATAAATAAAAGGGACAGAGAGGTCCTACGCCGAAATAAATAAAAGGGACAGAGAGGTCCTACGCCGAAATAAATAAAAGGGACAGAGAGGCCCTACGCCGAAATAAATAAATGGGACAAAGAAACCCAACGCCGAAATAAATAAATGGGATAGAGGAACCCAACGCCGAAATAAATAAATAAATAAATAAATTGGACAGAGGAACCCAACGCCGAAATAAATAAATAAATAAATGGGACAGAGTAACCCAACGCCGAAATGAATAAATAAATGGGACAGAGAAGCCCAACGTCGAATAAAGTAGGTAAGAGTATAGCCTATAAATAAATAAAAAATGCATTGTAAGTGTGTATGATAATTATGATAGGTCAAAAGTATTAAGTAAAATGCTATATAATGGAATAGCCTCACAATCTACCAATATAATGGAATCATAGCCACGTGCCATTTAACTAACATAAATTTTTCATCTTGATAGAACGCATGAATTCAAAAAATCAGGGACATCTCAATTATTTTGTACATAGAAATGTCGTTAACTGAAAAAAATACTTAAAAAGTATGAAATAATTTACGTAACTGTAACACAGATTAAAGTGACAATTTAAATCAAACATAACATGACATTTAAATAATTTCATTCTTGACAACAACAAAATAAGAATTTTATTCAATGAGGTAAATAGGCTTGTGTGAAAGCAAGATTTTCTAGCAAATGTGGTGAAAATAAAATTATAATATCTTATTAAAAATAAGTCTTATTGTAAAAAGAAAATTAAAAGAATAATATAAGAACTATTGGTTTGCAATGTGTTCAAAGAAATACAGTAGCAATAAGTATAAGTTATTTTAAAAGATGTAAATATGTATTAAAATTTAAATATGAACAATTTTGTTTAAGAACAAATTATATTATGTAAATAATAGTGATTTTTTGTAATAATCTTGCCTTCAAGGAGCAAGCAGTTAAGCTACATGTTGAAATCATGTGTGTCAATGTCTACTACAATCAGCTGACAAAGAATTCGCTGACACCTAGCATTACATCATAATTACTTAAATATACCAGAACTGTGTTATGATTGCACATTTTACCAGTTCAATATAATTTTTATGTAATAGAGGAATGTTATTTTCAATAATATGGCAATCATCAATGTTAACTTTGTATGTACCCCCCCCCCCCAAAAAAAAAACACACACACAGTAAGTGTGAAAGCAATATATAAGTGAAAGACATACAATTTTATATAAAAGTCATAGCACTTTGAATATTTTAAATGAATCCTTTATCTTTGAAGACATAAGTGTAATTTATTATAGTCCATAATTATGAAAGAATGTCTTAATAATATAATTTTCTCTGTTTCAGGTGAAAAAAAATTGTATAAATCATTTAAATCATATAATTACGTTTCTTTTTCACAATGATTTCACTGAAGCAGCTCAAGAAGAAAAATATATACAAATAAATAATACATTCAAGAATGCATGCAAAACAAATAGAAAAAAAGGGTAATGTAGGCCTACATAAATAATTATAACGGTAAAAAGAAATATACTCATGTGCACATAAAGGGGCCCCGAAGAAAGAAAGAAAAAAAAGGTTAACCATCCCTCAATACCAGTATCACATTAACAAACGAATAAATTAAATAAAATATACGCCATAACAGTATTCTATAACAACAGAAATATAAAATATTAAGATTTACGAGATTAATGTCTTGATTTTAACCGCTCTGTACTAATATAAAAAATAATACTAAGTTTTATCATAAAAGAAATAAGATTGATGTCTTGATTTTAACCGCTCTGTACTAATATAAAAAACAGATTGAGTTTTATGTCTTGTACTGTGATAGAAAAAATAGAGTTTTATGACTTGTTTTTAACTATTCTATACCAATATAAAACACAGAATGAGTTTTACGATAAAAGAAATAAGTTGGATGGCTTGCACAATAATAATAATAATAATAATAATAACATACCTGTGGATGTATACTGGAAGGCCCAGGTTGATATAGGTCACCATTTGGACGGGTGGAAGTCTGTGCACTCACTGGTCTTGCATTCTATAACAACAGAAAAAATAGTATTAAGATTTATGATAAAAAAAATAAAGTTAAATGTCTTGAATTTAACCGTTCTGTACCAATATAAAAAATAATATTGAGTTTTATGATAAAAGAAATAAAGTTTAATGTCTGGTTTTATCCGTTCTATACCAATATAAAAAATAATAATGAGTTTTACGATAAAAGAAATAAGATTGATGGCATGTACAATAATAATAATAATAATAACATACCTGTGGATGTATACTGGAAGGCCCAGGTTGATATAGGTCACCATTTGGATGGGTGGAAGTCTGTTGCATGTTGGCTACACTCACTGGTCTTGCATTCTATAACAACAGAAAAAAATAGTATTACGATTTATGATAAAAGAAATAAAGTTTTATGACTTGTTTTTAACTATTCTATACCAATATAAAACACAGATTGAGTTTTACGATAAAAGAAATAAGTTGGATGGCTTGCACAATAATAATAATAATAATAATAATAACATACCTGTAAATGATGAGATGAATGCCCGGCTTCCTCTACAACCATCGGAGGATGGGCTACTCCGTCCCCGCTATGCGCTGGCAGATGGAAGCGACCAGTGTTGGTGTAGATCCCAATATGTCTAGGTTCCACCTTCCTCGATGGGTGGTGGACGTTCTGCATATGTGCGTTGAGACACCTCTCAGACTTTAACGATGCGTCGCATATTTTACACACGACGTTGTTAACGGTTGTTGAATGTTTATTGCGTACATGTGATGATAGGTTGTCCCTACGTGTGAATATCACACCACAGGTTTCGCACTTGTATTCAGATTTTTTATGTTGATGGTTAATATGCCTCGTCAAATTATGTTTGAGCCTAAATTTCGCATCACACTCGGTACACTGAACAAAGTTGACGCTTTCCATTTTTCCGAAGAGATCTGTAGCTGATAACGGATGGATAACAAGTGAGCATAATGCATGACGTCATTGGTTTATATAGTGTTGTTATGAGCTAGCCTCGCGGATGATGACGTCATGACTTCTACTAGCCTCGCAACAGGAGAAATATATTTTACACCAATGACATGATTGGAGTTTTAAAAAAATGCTGACGATAGAAAAAGTTTTAGCCTCACGACTTGGTAAATATATGATAAAGCTTAAATCAGCAGTAATTAGATATTTCGCGTTTCCTGCTTGTGAAAATACCTGTTTGTGATTTCCCACATTAAATTGTTGACGTATGCGAAAAATATTCATTTACGATGACATAAACAGATATTCGATATTTAATTCTGGTACGGAAATAGAATATTAATTTTCATACAATAAATGCTGACAAATGTGAAATGTTATACTCTGTATGAAACACTGGGAGAAATATACGTTAAAGCGTTATTTGATATTTATTTCTTATCAGCGCTTTTCTGAAACAGTATATTCATTTTCCTGCAATGTGAAAAAAGCTGAATATGCCTTTACTGACTTTGAATCGAACTCAGAACCACTCAGCGATGGAATATTACAAAATAAGTTCACTACCACTCTGCGGTGAAATATTACAATATAAGTTTTTAATATACCGGAATAAAAATACTGTTGACTAATAATACATAAGACATGTGCTATGATTAGGGATTTAATATTTAAAAGTACTGCTGTTTAAAGAGATTGTTTTAAGACGTTTTGAATAGGTCAGCATACGATAGATAAGATGCAATGAATGAGGATGTGAGATGTACGTCAAGGTTACTACAAGCCTCATATGACTGTTGTAGATAACGAGATACACATGCATCAATTCTGTCACGTACATTGAAACAGTGTGCTAACACAGTTCTATACATTGACTTTACAAAACGCCTTTGAATAATGAAGTATGATATAATATTATTCCGTCATTATACTGAGGGATTTGAAGATAATTCAACACGTAAGATTATGCACCGATCATGATAGGAAAATTTACGATATAATATTTTATACACCGAGTGGTAAGCCAGAGGCTGAGTTAACCCTTGGGCTAGGATTATAATCTTACAAATAAAATATAGTTTTAAGACGAAAGCTACCATATTTACGAAGGAGTAAAATAACGCTCTCAGGGATATTTTTTACTGAAATAGTCATCTTACAGAAAACTGATAACGTTGCATTTATGCGATGTTCTGGCGTACGTGATGAAACGATGCTTCCATGCTAAAAAGACATAAAGATTAAAATCTGCTGTGACGTCATAAAAACAATCCACCTGTCATATGATCTAATCCTGCCAATCCTGCAATGACGTCATCAATTCGTAATCCTGCAATGACGTCATAAACATTCCACCTGTCACGTGATCTAATCCTTCCAATCCTGCAATGACGTCATCAATTCGTAATCCTGCAATGACGTCATCAATTCGTAATCCTGCAATGACGTCATAAACATTCCTCCTGTCACGTGATCTAATCCTTCCAATCCTGCAATGACGTCATCAATTCGTAATCCTGCAATGACGTCATCAATTCATAATCCTGCAATGACGTCATAAACATTCCTCCTCTCAATCCTGCAATGACGTAAGCAATGCCGCCATCTTGTAAAACAATACCAATATACAAATTTCAAATTTCCCACCACTCGTTATTTGCAATTGTAATATTCAATTTCCACCTTTTGCAATTTTCAAATCACCCGCCATCCGCCCACCTTACGCCATTTGCAAACGTAGCCATTTTCATTATAAATCTCCAAATTTTGAATTTCGCGCCGGAAACGTAACCAATTACATTATAAATTCTCAAATTTTGAATTTCGCGCTTCGTACGCCCCGGAACGGACGCCATTTATATTATTAATTTTCAAATTTTAAATTTCGCGCTTCGTACGCCCCGGAACCGGAACCGCCGCCATTTGCAATAGGAACCGGAACCGACGCCATTTTGAATCACGTGGTTATTGCCACGCCCACTTGTGATGTCATACAATCCGCCACTGACGTCATAGCCACGCCCACTTGTGACGTCATCAATCCTCCCTCCCCTCCCTCCCCTCCGGCTCCTGCGGTGACGTCATTAATCCTGCCAATCCTGCAATGACGTAGGTGACAAAACCATACTACTCATGTGTATAAAGAAGATACAGAACTGGTCCCAAAACACTACCCTGTGGGACACCTGACTTTATGGGATGGAATATGGAGAGTTCGTCTTTAACTTTAACTTGAAAATGTCGATCACTTAAGTATGATGTAATCAGCAGATAATAAGGATGAGGAAGTTTTAGTTTTAATTTGTACAGAAGGCCCATATGCCAGACTTTATCAAATGCTTGTTGAATATCCAGGAAAGCTGCAGTGCAGTAACGACGTGATTCAAAATCCTGTTGTACAATGTTAACAATGCGATGGGTTTGTTCAACAGTAGAATGGCATTCTCGGAAACCAAATTGAAAGTCAGGAATTATTTCAGAGAGCAATGGTTTTAGTCGTTGCAGGAGCAATTTTTCAAACACTTTGGAGAGTACAGGCAAGAGACTAATCGGACGATAGGATGCTGCTTCAGTGGGTGGTTTACCAGGTTTAAGGATACAAATTATCTGTGCTATCTTCCATTGATTTGGAAAATGGCTACATCGGAGAATAGCATTAAAAATTGATGTAATAAATGCATATCCTTTCTTCGGTAATTCTTGTAGGATTCTACCAGTAATTAGGTCGTAACCTGGACTTTTTGCAGGATTAACATGATTCTTTATTGTCCTTTTAACTTCACTTGAAGAGAAAGGTTTAATGGGGGGTGATAATTGAAGTGGAGCAGACAAATATTTAATAATGTCGTCCTCAGAAGAGCTCTTTTGAGTAGAAGGTTCGAAAACCGTTGCTAGATGTTCTGCAAACCGTTCTGCTTTTTCCTTCCCACTGCGAGCCCAGGTGTTGTCACTGTTCCTGATGGGTGGGATGTAAGATTTTGGTCGCTGTAGTCTTCTTGTTGCTTTCCAAAGTGAATAGTTTGATTCCACATTCGGGCTTAATGATTGGAAGTATTGGGTGAAGGATTCATTTCGGTAAGACTGTAATTGACTTTTCAATTGCCGGGAAGCTCTGTTAAATGCACATCTATCCTCGGGTTGTCTTGAGCATTGCCATATACGTCGTAACCTTCTTCTTTCTTCAATTTTTTCCATGATGTTAAGTGGATATTTATTTTGTTGTTTCTTACTAGTAGGAGGTGTCGAATCCCTTGCAGCTTGCTGTATAGTAGTTGTTAGATGTTCAATGGCTTCGTCGATTTCTGTGCTATTTTGAAGAGGCATATGCGGTGATAATTTTTCTTGTACTCTCTCTTTAAAATATTTCCAGTCAGTGAAATTATTATATAGCTTTGGAGGTGGACAATATTCAATAACAGAAGAGGCCAGAGTCATTAATACAGGAGAATGATCTGAGTTTAAATCATAATTACTTTTTATTTCCATTTTTTCTAACGGCACTCCTTTGATAAGAAAAAAATCCAAGAGATCTGGAATTTTATTTATATCAGTGGGCCAATAAGTTGGTTCTCCAGTAGACATTATTCGAATATTAAGTTCTGACAAAGTTTTAAAAAGTTCTGAACCTCTTGTTGTATTAAGACGAGAACCCCAATATTGATGTTTTGCGTTATAGTCTCCACCCACTATAAATCTCATTCCAATAGATTTAATAAATGTAGAAAAATCTTGCTGCGTTATCTTATGTTTAGGTGGGCAATAAACAGCCGTTAAGTGCTAATTTACCCCATGCTTCTGTTAACATAATAGATGTAGCTTGTATATGCTCTGTCTTATAATCAGGTAGGCAATGATGTTTAATTTTATTACGGACAATGACTGCTGTTCCACCATGGGCAGTTCCATCAGGATGCTGCGTATTATAAACAGTATAACCTGGTATATTTAAGTAGCTTTTATCAGTAAAGTGTGATTCCGAAATTAACATTACGTCTATGCTGTTAACA
This sequence comes from Ectobius pallidus, assembly GCA_964059195.1. Lineage (NCBI taxonomy): Eukaryota > Metazoa > Arthropoda > Insecta > Blattodea > Ectobiidae > Ectobius > Ectobius pallidus. Next base: position 77,829,929 of record CAXKWD010000005.1, read on the forward strand.
TGTAGGAACAATATTACTTCTTGTCGATGTTGAAGTAGACCATTTGCATTCCAGAGAGCTATGTTACATATGCAAGCCATAATTATTTGATTTTGGACACAATGACAGAGAGCAGGTTAAGTAGTGATCCTATTTGTTCAGCTTGCTGTTTGAGTAGATTTTCAAATTTGAGGAATGATTGTTGAATAATGGTTGCGATATCAATTTCATTGTGTTTGACTGCTTGGGCATAATTATAGGAGGAAGAAAACGGAGGATGTGAGGAAGAATGCAAAGGCGGAAAATCTGCAGCATTTGGCTTTGGTTGACTGGACGAAGGTGAAGTTACTGGTCTCGAGGTAGTCGGATATCTCCTACTTATAATATCCCGATAAATTGCGCATCCTTTGTAATTGGCTGGGCGACTTCCCGAACAAAGAGCACATGTTGCAGGAGTAGAACGGTCCTTCCGACATGTTTCAGATAGATGGTAATCTCCACACTTGACACATCTAGGAGATCTCTTGCAGTACTTTCTTGTGTGCCCATACATCTGGCATCGCATACACTGGACTAAGTCCTTCTTTTTATAAGGCGCTTCAAATGTAATTTTTGCATGCATCAAAGAGTCAATTTTATAGATATCTTTATTATTAGCCTGAGGTTCAAGGTCAACATAAAATAGAGGCAATGGCTCCTTGGAAACTCTGTGTCGAATATTGTAAATATTGCGAACCCTATGTCCTTGTTCCTGTAATTCCGAAATAATGGATGGTACATCTACAGAATGGTGCATATTGCGAAGGACAACCCTAAAAGCTCGTTCTTGTTTTATTTGGTACGTGTGATACATAGCTTTTTTGTCATTGAGTAATTTGATTAATGACCTATAAGCTTCTATAGAGTTTGGTAATAATTTAACTTCATCTTTGTACATTTTGTATGAGAAATCTGATTCAGGAACTTGTTGCTTAATGCAACTTAATAGTTCTGGCACTTTTACGACATCTGGGATAAAAATAGGAGGAGGTTTCAGTGGCACTGATGCCGAGGAAGACTCTGTAGGAGTTGAATTGTCGTTTACGTTCGTAAGTGTATCGAACTGATTATGTACAGGCACTGGTGCAGTAATAGTTGGTGTGAGCCTAATTTCCTTTTCACTTAATTTACGCTTCTTACAGCGTACAAGTTGCCATTCAGGGTTAGTTTCAATATCACAGGACATTTCCAGTGACAAATCTTGTTGCGTGAAGGGGTCAGGATTTGAAATCCTTGCTTCGGTATCGTTTGTTGGAACAGACTCCATTAAAGTGTTATTTGACTTACTATTAATAGCTGATAAGCCACTTACAGTTTTGCTGTTCCAGTCCTTTAGATTACTGTATGTTCTAAAATTAGTTTTGTTCATGAATACAAACTGTGTATTTGACAATTTTTCATTTGAAGGTCTCTCTTTTATTGATGTTGAGATATCAGATTCACCATTGTTTTGTATGCCCACATAGGGGTCCGTCATATTAGTTAACGTTTTTAGCACTTACACTGTTTATTATTTAAAGATAACAGTCACACTATCACAGGAACAACTTTTGCACAATTTAACACCAAACACAAATAATAAACACGATAAAATATGAAATTATTGAAATATTTTCTCCTCTATTCAGAACTAGCTGTTGCTACAATAAGCAAGGCCAACTGTGTTAAAAAAAAAAAAAAAAAAAAAAAAATGTATTATGGATGTAAGAAATGCATGTAATGTTACTATGGTAACGGGACATGCTGATGAATTCTAAATAACTCAATAAAAAAGTATGGTCTGTAATTGCCAAAATGTACCAACCGACCGTGCTAAGGATAAGGAAAAACTATAATTGCCGTTAATTTGAGATGTTTGATGTTTTAATTAGTGCTGGAGGAACAATTCTTAAATAGTTTTTATGTGTACTGGAAATACTACTAAAACTATAGTAGTATACCCTTCTTAGCTCTCAAAGGGTTTATAAATATTCTGAAGAGCCACCATCATCTTTACTTACATTGATTACAATGTTTGTTATTGTTAGCTCTAAAAATTCTGTTTATATAGGCTACATTTTTTAGAGTCTCCTAAATTTGTCAAAAATTGTATCTTAATTAAATTGTTAAGCTTTGTCCTTAGGAAATATTGTATTCCAAGAAAGCAAAAATAATTTTAATAAAATCAAGTAAACTGATATAACAAAGTGCCAGAATGCTTTTGTTGAATCAATTATAATTACAATTATGATATGAAGAAAATATTTTTTTTTTAATCAGATTGAAAGCGTTCATCACCAGCAGAACTACAGATTTGTGATATCTTGACAATCGCACACTCACAAAAAAATAAAATAGAAATTTAAAAAATCCATGTCTAATTGGCCGGCTCCAGGATTTGAACCACTGAGATCCAGAATACGAGTCCAAGACGTTACCACTTCGGCAATCTGACTCAGTTTAACGATCTAGTTTGATAACCGTATGTGAAGGAATAGTGTTACCCGTATTTGTCAAAGCTGAAAGTATTGCAACTTGAAATTCTTAAAATATGTCAACATTTCACAAAATCCAGTGGCAAAGAACGCCGCTAATTATTTCACAGCAATATACCTTCTGTATATAACAGTATTCATGTAGTACTCAATTTCAACTAGATCAACGAAGTAAACAAACATCTGACCGCAATGCAGTGATTAAAAATGCTGCATTGTAGTATAGACTTGATATATAAAAAAAAATGTGACCTTTACTTAGTTCATACTCTGGTGCCAGTCAACTGATTTGGTCCAAAATATATAGGCTTCTTGCCATGAACAATATAACTGCGTATACCAAGTTTCATGAAAATCCGATAAATATATTTGAGTTATTGCTATTTTTGTTATATATTACCATAAAAAGGCACTAAATTGGGCATTATTCCGGTACCGGCCAACCGATTTGGTCCAATATCAATAGACGTCTTCCCATGGACATTGTAAATGCGTAGCTTATACCGAGTTTCATGAAAATCCGATAAAGCGTTTTTGAGTTATCGGGCCTTTAAAATAGACACTTAATTGGGTTTTACTCCGGTACCGATCAACCGATTTGGTCCAATATCAATAGGCTTCTTCCCATGGACATTATAAACGCGTATACTAAAATTTCATTAAAATCCGATAAAGCGTTTTTGAGTTATCGCGCGAACAGACACACGGACGGACGGACGGACGGACAGACATTTTCCCGTCCCCACACAATCTCATAAAGTACCCACACAATCTCATAAAGTACCCATACAATCTCATAAAGTATCCACACAATCTTTATGAAGTACCATAATGGCACTTAATAAATCTGAGAGTATTATATTTACTTTTTTATTTCTATAAAATGAAAAGAACAGAACGAAAATGTAGGCCCACTCGTACTAACATATTATTTTATGATCGTTACCTGGAACCTTTCCGCAGGCTATAGCTACAACTTAAACATTATCAGTAGCCTACATTTTAACGATTCAGTAACCGATAAAGTGCTAACACATTACTTTAGAAGTCACAGTGAAATTCAGCACTGCTATAGTATACGAGCATTTTTACAATAAATTCCTTTTATTGCATATGAATCATATGAATCATATCTTTATATTACATCTCACGATATCGTATGTGAATTAATTTCAGATTTATATAAAATATCCGTGTGATCGAACAATAATCTCTGCGCCCAGTGTAATCGTATTAGAACATAAAGCTACATAACGATACATTTTAAGCGCTGTAAATAAGAGAAGTGACTCATAAATATTACTTAATAGCAATTTGAAAAAGAAAATACAACAAAAATGCAGCGATTGGAACTTTTTAACTGCAGCTAAGTTTGTACTCTGCACATTATATAACATACAAGTTTGGACAATGTGAAAAATGAAATGTCCGTGATAAAGTGCTTTATAAAAGCAAATATGGATGGCTTGTAACCCTGTGATAAGTTATATGTTTACTACCAGTAGTGAATCTAAAACCTGTTTTCAAATAACTTTATAAAAGTGAACTCCCTTCTATTACAAGTAGCCTAGAAAGCTTTATTATAGGGCAGAGTTTTAGAAAATGAATCTATATGAATTATTTTCAAAATTATATAAAATATCATAAGGTACTTATAAATTTATGGAAAGAACATTCAGGTAGGAATACTCTAGCTGTAAATTTTCTGCTTGAAGCCTCTATTTTGTACAGGAGGAACTATTAGAGGTGAAGTTAAAAGCGTAATGACTAATTGAACGAAGTATAACTCCATCGGTAAGACCTGAGCCAAACAAACGGCTGCGCAGTAGTCTACGATGACGTAATCTAGACCTGCCTGACCTTCATAGCACGTGATGATCTTTGCTAGTTCATATTGTACAGACCGTATAATAACATCTTAGTTAGCCTCACAGCATTCAATAGTGAAGAGACAACAGCGATATTCTGTGAGTTCCTTTCATTACTTAAATAATGTTTCATAACTAAAAGAAAAGTGTGCGTGGAACGCCACGCGACAGAAGTGAAACTTGTTTTAACTGTTGGATTTTTTCAATTTTGGATTATTGGATTTTTTAACTTTTGATTGTTGAACTTTGTTAATATTGGGTTTTTTTGACTTTTTAAATTGTTTAATTTTGGAATTTTGGATTTTTAATTTTGGATTTTTTAATTATAGATCTTTTAATTTTTTATTTTATGGATTATTTAATTTTGGATTTTTAGATTTTTAAAATTTTGGATTTTAGATTTTTTAATTTTTAATTTTTGGATTTTTTAAATGTTGGATAAACCTAATCATTGAGTTGATTGTTTTCTGTGCAGTCCGTTCCGTCACACCTCACTAATTTCGTGACGATTTTAATCGATTCCGATTTTGAGCGTAACACTAATTTCGTGACGATTTTGAGCGTTACGCAAGCTCTCGATTTACCCCTACCGCGGCTAAAGAAGTTTCATTTCGAAAAACAAATACTTTATTCACTTTATTTTGATTTTCAATAGTAACCGCATAGTCTGGAATGAATAGTACAGTACTAGCAGATGCCCGCGGTTTCGCCCACGATAATTAATTGAAAAATTAAAAATTAAGAGTAACTTATAATGATTATTAAGTGCCAGTATGGTACTTTATGAGATTGTGTGGGGGACGAAAAATGTCTGTCCGTCTGTCTGTCTGTCCGTCCGTCCGTCCGTCCGTGTGTCTGTACGCGCTCTAACTCAAATACGCTTTTTCGGATTTTCATGAAACTTGGAAAACACATTTATAATGTCAATGGGAAGAACCCTATTGATATTGAACCAAATTGGTTTACCGGTACCGGAGTAATGCTCAATTTAGTGCCTATTTTAATAGATTATGGCGCCTTTCTAATAGAAAGGCGCCATAATTCAAATACGCTGTATCGGATTTCCATTAAACTTGGTATTCGCATTTATGACATCCATGAAAAGTACTCTGTTAAATTTGAACCTAATCTGTTGACCGGTACCGGAGTAAAACCCAATTTAGTGTATAATTTAAAGGCGCAATAGCTCAAATACGCCTTATCGGATATTTATGAAACTTCGTATACGCATTTATACTATCCATGGAAAGAAGTCTGTTGATGTTCAACCAAATCGGTTGGCCAGTACCGGAATAATGCCCAATTTATTGCCTTTTATGTTAATATATGAGAAGTCGCGATAACTCAAATATGCTTTATTGGATTTTCCTGAAACTTTGTATACCCATTTATAATGTACATGGGAAGACGTCTACCGATATTGGACCAAATCGGTTGTCCGCTACCGGAGTAAAACCCAATTTAGTGTCTATTTTAAAAACGCGGTAACTCAAATACGCTTTACCGGATTTTTATGGAATTTGGTATACACATTTATAGTGTTCATGGGAAGAGGTCTACTGACACTGGATGAAATCGGTTCACCTGTTTCGGAGTAATGCTCAATTTGGTGCCTATTTTATGATAATATAAGTATTCGAAAGAATTTATATTAAAAAAAAGCAAATCATTTATCATGACAACATAGTCAATTGTTTTACTGTGATATTTTACGGCTTTGGAAATTAAAATAGAGATAGCTATGACCAAAAACACTATTGTTTTACATGCGCTTATAACTTACAACTAGACCGTTAAACTGACCCAGGTGACCGAGATGGTAACGTTTTGGCCTCACGTTATGGAGTTCCATGGTTCAAATCCCGAAACCAGCCAATTTCACTTTCTTTTTCGTATTTTTATGTGAGTGTGCGATTGTCAAGATATCAAAAATCTGTACAGTTCAGCTGATGCTGGAAGATTTTAATCTGATTAAAAAGAAAACTAGACCTTTGTTCTTCCCTAAGCCCTGCTTAATGAATAAATCTGGAGCTTAACTTGTAAATCAATTAAAAAAACATATTCTGCATATCATAATTGCAGTCATAACTGATTAAAAAAACATACTGGCACTTTTTTACATAAGTTTACCTGATTTTATTAAAGCATTATATTGATTAACACTTGCACGCGAATCATTCATAAACTAAACCATTAATAATTTTAATGAAACAGCTAAAATTCCGGCTTTAGAGTACATTCCACGATTAGAAAGCGCCGCCTGGGAAAATGATCTCAGATTCGATTATGCAGTTCCAAAACTAACTATGAAAACACTGATAATACCACTGCCTTCTGGACTGTAATACTCATGTGTAATTCTCGAGACGGCGGTGGAAAATACGTATTGTTTCTTAACTGTTTGTTGACAGATGAATATGATGTGAATTTTATTTGATAAATTCAGTGTAATTTTCAGAAATTATATAATTTTTCAAGGGAAGGAGTGGTTTGTTTGGATTTTTATTACCCGCAATACTTTAAGGGTTAAACTATCAATATACTCGTAGTCGGTTTTTCACATACCAAGTCATTCCACGAGGATGTGTAATGGACAAAACAGCATAAGTTCACGTTTTGTCTTAGTAATTCGCAATCTTACTGATTCTCGTCATTCTGGCATTGATCCACTTATCTTCTGATCACCGCGTTTCTGATGTGCGACAGATTAAAGCAGCCAGCACATTTCAATCTTACTAAACCCATTTTAGTTCATGCTCTGTTATATTGGTGTTGAAAATGCCAGAACAAGCGTTCGTCGACGGTAAAAAAATTAATATCCCACTATACTTTAAATTTTGTATGCATTTCTTTATTTCTGGGATGGATAAATAGAAAGTTGAGCAAAGCATGCGTTGGAAAATATGCTTTAGTTGTGAGCGATATTGACGTTCCATACCCGTTTTGTCACTATGCAGGTTGCCCAGCGCTGTGAAAATAAAATCCTGTGCTGATCAGTCCTGGACTAAGGTTTGAATATTCCATGTAACAGTAGGCCTACTGATAATCTCAGAAATTTGTATATGGCACAACTTCTAAGCGTTAACAACAGCCAGGAAAATTTGGCAATTTGTTATATCAGTTTACCTGATTTTATTTGATTAATGATTTTAATTTTTTAGCAATACTTTAAGTTGACAAATAGCTCTAGTGTCAGTCACATTACTTTGCTCCTGGAGATCCGCCCCTACTGTTAGTTTCAAGAAGTCCGCCTGCAGACGATAACGCGGCAACTACTTGAGCACAAGAGTAACGCGGGAAGTCTAGTCATACTCATCAGGAGTTACAGCTGGTAGAATCCTTTTATTAAGTGCCAGAATGGTCCTTTATGAGATTGTGTGGGGGACGGAAAATGTCTTTCGTCTGTCTGTCTGTCTGTCTGTCCGTGTGTCTGTACGTGCCATAACTCAAATACGTTTTATCGGATTTTTATGAAATTTGATATACGCAGTTATTGATATTGTAAAACTCCTCACTGAATGTTCCATCAATCTATTTTTAAGCTACCTTGTTTTAGTCCAACAGCCTGGATATAATATCCACTTACTCTTAAGATTCTGACGTTGTCTATTTGCCACATATTGGCTTAATGAGAATAAAATTGTATATATTTATTTTTATTTATTTAATGGTTTGCGGTATTGCCAATATTTACATTATTACTACCAACCGTGGCCAAATTATTGCTTTTTGTTTACCACAAACAAAACAAAAATGCCAATCAATGATATTATTTTGTTTCCGATAGTAACAAGAAAACTATATTCAACTAACTGTTGTGAAATAAAGTATACTCCAATCGTAATGAACACACCAAAATCAATCAGAGCGAGATGGTATTAGACAAGAGGTCCTGGGTTCAAACCAAATCTCGTGGCCGGCAAAAGTGACTTGGGTTTTTCATGGCTTCCTCATTCACACAGGCAAACGCTGCATTTGTAAAACTTGTTTACTTTCCGTAACTTATCGCCGCTATGTTATCGGATATTATAATCGTTTAACCTAAATATAAAAAAAAATAATACATCACTGAAAATTGAAACAGATGCACACGAATGATGAGACTACTGGTATACGCAAACATTTTAAACATATGATACGAACTATATGCAAATAAAGCATGTAAAATTTGCTAAGTAATAATAACACTGTTACGAGGGTGTATCAAAAAGTAACGGGAATTATTTTTTTCTGTTTAAACGCGCGCGTGTCAAAATTCACCAAACATGGTAATGGAGAGGCTTGACCTTACCTGACACTGGGATATGCACGACACTATTCTAGTGCTGTTCAGCTTGTCTGAGTGAGCCATTTTGTAAGCACGTGTTTCAGTGACCCAACATGGAGCGTCAATTTGGTTTTGTGTTTTTCTGAAATAATCAGGAACTGAAAAGCTGCAAATGAGACAGGAAGCACATGGAGACCAAGCCTTATAAAAAACACGTGTATTTAAATGGCATAAAAAATTAAAGATGGTGAAACAAGTCTTGAAGACACACCACGTCAAGGACGGCCCTCCACTTAAAAAACTGAGGTGAACTGCAACACCATTGACGCCATGCTGCAGGAAGATCGACGATTAACAATATAGCGAAGATTGCAAACATGATGCACATTTTGTTTGGGTCAGTTGAAGACATAATTCGTAATGATTTGGGCTACAGAAAAGTGGATCCTCCACCAGAAAAACGCCCCTGCTCATCGAGCCAAAGCAACACATCAAGCAATCACTCAACTAGGTATCGAAATCATACCCCACACCACATTCGCCAGATCTTGCACCCTGATTTCTACCTGTTTCCACGAGTGAAATAATTACTTCGTGAGCGCCATTTTTAAACCGATAACGAACTAAATAGTGCTATTTCGGGTATACTGAACAGGGTGTCAAATAAGGGCTTATCAGAGAGTTTTGAAAAGTTGATAGAACGTTGGAACCTATGTGTAGCCTCAGAAGGAAAATATTTTGAGAGTTTGTAATTAAATTTGAATAAAAATAAATCATAGTGTCCAAACAAAAAACGTTTTCCCGTTACTTTTTGATACACCCTCGTATTAATGAAGGAAATAATAGGCATAATGTAATTTAATATTCTTTCTTGAACAAGCTTGAATTAAAATAAAAAGTTTCCAAAACTACATAAGTTTCCAGAACTACATAAGTTCAGAAAAATATCTTCATATAAAAAAGAAAATAATTTAAGTGAACCTAAGGCCGGTATTCATAGTCGGCGACTTAAGAACCGACTTTATAAAGCTGAACTTATTTGACAAGTCGACTTATATGTTTTTCGTATTCATAGTCTTCTTTAAAGTCGTACTTTATTAAGTCTGACTTCATAAAGCTCTACTTATTCTACATATTAAGGTCGAACATGATAATATGAAAAATCGCACGTTCACTGCCGTAACAATTGAATTAGCCAATCGCATTCAAGATTTTTTCAGATTTCGTGTAATGCAAAGCCATCTGGTTACGTATTTCGCTATTTTAGTATAAACATACAGACGGCTCTGTGCATTGTAAACAAAGAATTCAATTCATCCAGTCGTATTATGAAGCGTGTAAGTAAACTGACCAATAGTTTCTTGTAAATATAATGTGTATATATTAGCTTGGATATTGTTCAGAATTAATACTGGTAGGCTTATGTATTTATTTCGATATTAATTATTATTTCAGAGAGATTCAAAACAGATTAGGAAGCTTTGGGCCGATATGAAATGCCAGCAGAGAGAAATGCTGATGAAAGATAGGCGATTGATATTTCCAAAATTGTGTCTGCTTGAAACGAAATCTCTTTTTAAATTCGTTGTCACTGTAGAATTTGAAAGGGTTCATCATCTTTCTCAAATAACGCTTTGGGGTGCGAGTTTCTTCTAATATCTCGACCAGATCCTCAAAATTACTATACATGGTACTGGCTTAAACTGAAATAAGTCAGGGGGACCCTTGACTTGATAAAGTACGACTTATTTCGACAAATAAGTCGTACTTTAGTGACTATGAATAGCAATAAGCTCGACTTTGTCAAGTCTGACTTGATAAAGTAACTACGTCATAAGTCCGACTTGTTTGTGTCAGAAACTCAACTTAAGACGAGATTAAAGTTCGACTTGGATATAATTACGACTTATTGCGACTATGAATACCGGCCTAAGGCCGGTATTCATAGTCGGCGACTTAAGAACCGACTTTATAAAGCTGAACTTATTTGACAAGTCGACTTATTTGTTTTTCGTATTCATAGGCCGGTATTCATAGTCGGCGACTTAAGAACCGACTTTATAAAGCTGAACTTATTTGACAAGTCGACTTATGTGTTTTTTGTATTCATAGTCTTCCTTAAAGTCGTACTTTATTAAGTCTGACTTCATAAAGCTCTACTTATTCTACATACTCAAGTCGAACTCAATAATATGAAAAATCACGCGTTCACTGTCGTAACAACTGAATTAGCCAATCGTGTTTAAGATTTTTTCAGATTTTGTGTAAAGCAAAGCCAACTGAGTACGTATTTCGCTATCGTGATATAAAAATACAGAAGGCTCTGTGCATTGTAAACAAAGCATTCAGTTCATCCAGTCATATTATGCAGCGTGTAAGTAAACTAATTAATAGATTTTTTGAGAATATTCTGCGTATATATTAGCTTGGAGATCGTTCAGAATTAATACCGGTACGCTTATGTATTTATTTCGATATTAATTATTGTTTTAGAGAGATTCAAAACAGCTTAGGAAGCTTTGGGCCGATATGAAATGCCAGCAGAGAGAAATGCAGATGAAAGATAGGCGGTTGATGTCGTGTATAAAATAATACCGCCTGTTGTAATGGATTAATAAACAGAGTAAGATCATTTGGTGAAAGAAAAGGACTTGAAGATAGCTGAATAGCCGAAATATATTGTCCAATATACGAAAATTATCTTATAAAATTGACAGATATAATTTTTAATTATGTTTTATAATATTGACAAATATAAATTTTAGATTTGACAAAGCTATGAGCTGATATTTTAACAAAAACGTTTTATACGAGGGAGTAGGTGGAATTATTTTATACACAACATACAAATCCCTCGTAGGAGATAAATAACATGAAATTTATCAACACAAATAGGCGATTGATATTTCCAAAATTGCGTCTGCTTGAAACGAAATTTCTTTTTAAATTCATTGTCACTGTAGAATATGAATAGATTCATCATGTTTCGCAAATAACGCTTTGGGGCGCGATTTTCTTCTAATACCTCGCCCAGATCCTCAAAATCGCTATCCATGGTTCTGACTTAAGTCAGGGGGACCCTTGACTTGATAAAGTACGACTTATTTCGACAAATAAGTCGTACTTTAGTGACTATGAATACCAATAAGCTCGACTTTGTGAAGTCGGACTTTATAAAGTAACTACGTCACAAGTCCGACTTGTTTGTGTCAGAAACTCAACTTAAGACGAGATTAAAGTTCGACTTGGATATAAGTACGACTTATTGCGACTATGAATACCGGCCTTAGTCTTCTTTAAAGTCGTACTTTATTAAGTCTGACTTCATAAAGCTCTACTTATTCTACATACTAAAGTCGAACTCAGTAATATGAAAAATCACGCGTTCACTGCCATAACAATTGAATTAGCCAATCGTGTTTAAGATTTTTCAGATTTTATGTAAAGCAAAGCCGTCTGAGTACGTATTTCGTTGTCATGATATAAAAATATATGGTTGAATTGGTGGCATATTCGAATAGAATATTTATTGCGTTTATTCCGTTCATCGTTTTGTTTAACTGTTTTTGTGCTCATTTAAGTGGAATATAAACTATTCTTGTCTTAGTGGATAATAAAACTTTAAATATAGTGGCTGAAAATCAGCAGAAATTAACCTTCAAACCCCTCCCTGTGAAAGGAAGAGTTAACAGTGCTACGATGGACAATAGCGAGCAGTGTAGTAATTATTATGAACACTCTTCGTTTTCTACCAATGAAGACTCTGAATTAACAGATGAGACTGTACTTTTAAAGGCACCTAAAACATATAGTCGTTTCACAAAAGTAAGTGATTCAAATATCAAACAAAATGAGGTGGATTCATCTTCCTTGAACTTTTTGCAACCTCACTTTCAATCACTATCTTCACCCCAAGGCTCAAAAATGATACAGGATCACAATCAACAAACTTCTAGCTCTTGTGGCCCTGTAATTAAGCCTGCAGTTCTGCAAATAACGGAACACTATAAGTCAGGTATTGATAGAAAGAGAGCTCATGAAGGTAAGGAAAACAGTATTACCAAAAGAAGTAATACATTGCCTGATAATCGTTATGTTACGGATATTCCTGTGCACAATCGATATGAAGTTTTGGAACATATGGAGGAAGAAGTTCCCTCTACAACAGAAAATCACAAAGAACGCATTCCTCCAGTCTTTCTACATGGAACAAATAATTATCAAACGCTGGTATCGGATTTAGAATCAATTCTGGTTGATGACTTCACAACTCAGCAACAAGGAATGGTAGTAAAAATCAATACTACCAGTGCAACTGATTTTCGTTCTCTTACAAAACACCTTGACCAATTCAATCAGCAATATCACACTTTTCGGTCACCTGATGCATCTAAGTTATCTGCTGTAATTAGGAATGTTCCATATTCGCTAACGAATGAAGAGATTTATAATGAGCTTGTCAATCTCAAATACCCCGTTGTACAAGTGAACAGACTATATAAGAAGGATAAAACTCCTATGCCTCTATGTGCTGTAGAAGTAACCAATTCTGATGAGGGACAGAAGATTCTGAATCTAAACAGATTATTACATTCTGTCGTTAAAGTGGAGAAACGGCGTCCTACAACCACAATACCTCAATGTACAAGATGTCAAAACTATGGGCACACAAAAAACTATTGTAGACGAAATCCAAGATGTGTTCGCTGCGACGGAGACCATCATTATAAACAATGTAAGACTCCTCGCACAGTCCCTGCTAAGTGTGTGAATTGTGGAGGTGATCATCCAGCAAATTATAAAGGCTGCACCTACTACCAAAACATGGTATCTAAAAATAAGAGACCAGGCAATCAGTCTAATAATAGGCTAACACCTCAAGGACCTTCACATCCATCTATGGGGCCTCAACACTTCCCTCCTTTAACTAGAGTTTCATCTAATAATCAGTCAAACAATGGATCTGATTCAAATAGACCTCTGTTCTCACATGTGACAAGTTCCTCAAATACGACTTCTCCCACGACTTCCTCTGAATCTTCTTCTTTATCTTCTGCTATATTAACAATATTTAATGAATTTCGTCCTCTCATCACTCCATATATTCCCAAGATCATATCTTTTTTCACATCTTTCTTAAGTCAGTTCCTTCATAATGGCCAGCAGCCGTAGACCATTTTCTCAACTAAGATTACTAAATTGGAATGCCAATGGATTGCGAGAGAAAAAGTCTACATTTACTGTCTTCTTAAACAGACACGGGATTGATATTGCATGTGTCAGTGAAACACATTTACGGAATACTGATAAATTCAAGATCCCCAATTTCAGAATATACAGACAAGACAGAAACACTCATTTTGCTTCTGGAGGTGTTGCAATTTTCATTAAAAGAAATTTAAGTCATCACTCGATTCTACTTCCACCCATACCAGACATAGAAGCTGTATGCATACAACTTTTACAACAGAATAATAAGACAATTAAAATAATATCTGCTTATAAACAACCTTGCAAGAGATTAAGTCCATTATCAATACAAAGATTGTTTGAAGATAATACACCAACGATTCTCCTGGGAGATCTAAATTGTAAACATGAATCATGGGGTTGTCATACCACTACACCAAATGGGCGAAGACTTCTTCAAGCTTCAACAGATTATGGCATTCAAGTCATTGCTCCTCAGGAACCAACGTATTATTCTTTCAATCCTACAGTAAAGCCCGATATTTTAGATATCGCATTAATTAAAAATTTTACTGCTCCCTTATATATGCAACCTCTACCAGAGCTAGATTCGGATCATTGTCCTGTTATTACAACATTTTTTTATGATTCACTGTGCCACAGTACTCCTGACAAATTGCTTACGGGTCCAGTGAATTGGAATGCATTTAAGGAAATACTAGACTCTACGCTACAAATACGTCGATCCTTAAAACATTCACAGGACATTGATGAAGCTACAGAACACATCACTTATGCAATCCAGTCATCTATCAAGGCTTCACTAATTAAAAAGCATCCTTCGTCTCCTCTTTCACACCAAATGAAATTACCGAAGGATATTCTCGAACTCATAAAAAAGAAACATCAAGCACGCCATCAGTGGCAACGCTGGCGTCAACCATGGCAACGTAAACAGCTAAATTTGCTCATTAGACAAGTAAAGAATAAATTGGATGAGTATCGATATCGAAGTTATCAACAATATATATCTAATGTGTCAACTTATGACAATTCCCTGTGGAGGGCTACTAAGCAAATCCTTTGTGAGCCTACTATTATTCCACCTCTACGAGACCATGACAAGGTGTACAATAGTGACATAGAAAAATGCCAAGCACTTGCCGATTATTTCGAATCAACATTTGTACCAAACTTGACTTCAGATCTATTGTTCACTTCATATGTTGAAGAAACTTCACTAGCTGAAAAATCATCAGTAGAAAAGCCCATTAATTTTGTTACAATCAATGAAATTAACAACATTATTAAAAGATTACCAAATAAGAAAGCTCCAGGATATGATAAAATTCCAAACACAGTGCTAAAGCAGCTAACTAGGAAATCCCTGGCATATATCGCTTCTCTATTCAATGCAGTTCTTCGCACTGGCTACTTTCCTGCGGCATGGAAACATGCTGAAATTGTGGCCATTCATAAACCAAAGAAATCAATATCTTCTCCAAGCAGCTACAGGCCAATAAGTCTCCTATCGACCTTGTCGAAATTATTGGAAAAAATTATTCTTAACCGCATCCAGAAATATACATCTGATGCTTCTATTATTCCTCCACACCAGTTTGGATTTAAAAGACATCACTCCACCAATCATCAATTGCTGCGACTAACAGAACACATATATCACGGTTTCGAACAGCATGAACATACTGTAGCAGCGTTCTTAGATGTCACACAAGCATTCGATAGAGTATGGCCTGAAGGTTTACTTTATAAGTTACGCGAAGTTGGTCTTCCAATGTACTTACAAGACCTAATAGCCAGTTTTTTGAAGAACAGAACTTTTTCCGTCTGCATTGGAAACCATAAATCTACAAAGCGGCCAATTCTTGCTGGAGTTCCACAAGGAAGCATTTTGTCTCCGACTCTTTTCAGTATTTATACTGCCGATATACCAGATTTACCTTCTGTGCATACAGCTCTATTTGCAGATGACACAGTGATATATACTTCTCATCATAATATAATTACAGCTACTACACAATTACAGTCTTCATTAGATCTATTCTTACACTGGTTATCAAAATGGCGCATTCAGTTAAACCCCCAGAAAAGTCAACTGAAAATATTTACACTGAGAAGGCCTGAAGTTCCCCCTGATATCAAGATGTATGATTCATCAGTAACCTGGCTTTCTTCAGACAAATCTGTTAAGTACCTGGGACTACATTTAGATCGACGACTAACTTGGCACACCCATATAAACACAAAACTAAATGAAGCTTATGCCCGACTGATGAAGTTATACCCAATTATGAACAGGAAATCGTCTCTCAGAATGGATTATACTCTTTTGCTTTATAAAAGCATACTCCGGCCTCTGCTGCTATATGCATGTCCTATATGGTGTAGTGCATCAAAAACAAAAATTCAGCGTCTCCAAATATTCCAGAACAAGGTTCTAAGAATGTCAGTGAACTCTCCTTGGTTTATTCGAAACAACCAATTACACAGTGAACTCGGTGTACAGTATATTCATGAACACATCTCTAATTTGACTAAACATTTTCTTAATAATCTAGAACATGTTTCAGGGGCACAGTATTATGGCCTCGGACAAAAGTCCCACAATGCACGGCGACTTAAACCTCGTTTGCCTCAAGATATAGTTCTTTGATTAAGTTCAAGCCTGTGACCATAATTAGCCTATGTCAGATAACTTTAAAGCGTAATTTTGAGTGAGGGGTCAAACATTGACTCACCTCTATAGCGAGAATACTAATAGGCCTACTGTTACAAATCTCCAATGGTTATCACCAATCTGACATAGCAATGTAATGCTGAACGATTGAAATTAAATTTAAAAAAAAAAAAAAAAAATATATAGACGGCGCTGTGCATTGTAAACAAAGAATTCAATTCATCCAGTCATATTATGCAGCGTGTAAGTAAGCTGATCAATAGATTCTTTACAATATTCTGTGTATATATTAGCTTGGACATTGTTCAGAATTAACGCCGGTACGCTTAAGCATTTATTTCGATATTAATTATTGTTTTAGAGAGATTCAAAACAGCTTAGGAAGCTTTGGGCCGATATGAAATACCATCAGAGAGAAATGCCGATGAAAGATAGGCGATTGATATTTGCAAAATTGTGTCTTCTTGAAACGAAATCTCTTTTTAAATTCATTATCACTGTAGAATTTGAATAGATTCATCATGTTTTCGCAAATAACGCATTGGGGCGCGAGTTTATTCTAATACCTCGCCAAGATCCTAAAAATCACTGTCCATGGTTCTGGCTTAAACTGAAATAAGTCAGGGGGACCCTTGACTTGATAAAGTACGACTTATTTCGACAAATAAGTCGTACTTTAGTGACTATGAATAGCAATAAGTTCGACTTTGTCAAGTCTGACTTTATAAAGTAACTACGTCATAAGTCCGACTTGTTTGTGTCAGAAACCCAACTTAAGACGAGATTAAAGTTCGACTTGGATATAAGTACGACTTATTGCGACTATGAATACCGGCCTTAGGCCGGTATTCATAGTCTGCGACTTAAGAACCGACTTTATAAAGCTGAACTTATTTGACAAGTCGACTTATATTTTTTTCGTATTCATAGTCTTCTTTAAAGTCGTACTTTATTAAGTCTGACTTCATAAAGCTCTACTTATTCCACATAATAAAGTCGAACTCAGTAATATGAAAAATCACGCATTCACTGCCATAACAATTGAATTAGCCAATCGTGTTTAAGATTTTTTCAGATTTTATGTAAAGCAAAGCCGTCTGAGTACGTATTTCGCTGTCATGATATAAAAATACAGACGGCGATGTGCATTGTAAACAAAGAATTCAGTTCATCCAGTCATATTATGCACCTTGTAAGTAAGCTGATCAATAGTTTTTTTTACAATATTCTGTGTATATATTAGCTTGGACATTGATCAGAAATAAGACCGGTACGCTTATGCATTTATTTCGATGTCAATTATTGTTTTAGAGAGATATAAAACAGCTTAGGAAGCTTTGGGCCGATATGAAATGCCATCAGAGAAAAATACCGATGATAGATAGGCGATTGATATTTCCAAAATTGTGTCTTCTTGAAACGAAATCTCTTAATAAATTCATTGTTACTATAGAATTTGAATATATTCATCATGTTTCGCAAATAACGGTTTGGGGCGCGAGTTTATACTAATAACCTCGCCAAGGACCTAAAAATCACTGTCCATGATTCTGGCTCAAACTGAAATAAGTCAGGGGGACCCTTGACTTGATAAAGTACGACTTATTTCGACAAATAAGTCGTACTTTAGTGACTATGAATACCAATAGGCTCGACTTTGTCAAGTCTGACTTTATAAAGTAAATACGTCATAAGTCCGACTTGTTTGTGTCAGAAACTCAACTTAAGACGAGATTAAAGTTCGACTTGGATATAAGTATGACTTATTGCGACTATGAATACCGGCCTTAGTCTTATATTATATTGATTTTGTTTAATTTGCATTCTCTTTTATGATTTATATACTTCACAAAATAAATCTAAATCTATTGAATAGATTTAGGCGGGGCAGTTATTTATTCCGTCAACAGGTGTGAAGCTACAAGGAAAATATTAAATGAAAAATTCGTTAAGATCCTTAAATCTATTTAAGCTGGAGGTTATAGATAAATTTTTGAATGGTAGATACTGGTTTCTTTCGTCAAACCTTCAAAGCTCTATAATTATGTATTACTTTAAACAGTTGTATTATTCATTTTTTTTTGTGAAGGGCTTCATCCGTTCAAACATTTGCATTCTCTCACTTTCATAACAATTTTCAATTTTCCTGTTCGACGGTAATGGACGGTAACACACTTTCCTCCAAATTTGTTTGCCAAAACGTGTTAAATCCTTTCAGTTGATAATTTTAAATTAATAAATACTGCAAGTATAATCCTGAGTTGGTATAATGAATCCAATTTATATATTTTACGGTATTCAGCGCACAAGACATTTAGGTAACGGATAAGTTAAGGCCACCTTAATTTAATCTCGTGTAAGTAATGTTCAAAGAGGGAAGAAAATACCAAGAAAACAAGTGTACATGGTTTGTTCATAGAGTGTTATGAAACGACTTGGCTTCCATTACAGCGCATTGCGACATACTTGCTAGTACACAGTTTGCAGTTACCCTGTCTATACACTTGATAAGCAAAGTACAACCCACGGGCAGATGCAGTTCTCAGATAGGATAAATGCGGCCCGCGACAGGAAAGGAGAATACCTTCTTTTGCACGACTCCATGGTGAATTTTACCAGAACTTCAAGCTTTGAACAAGTATTGGATATTTCCAATATTCCATTTACTGTGGCCTTCGACCAGTAAAAACGGAGATTTAGCTAATTAGTTCAACTGGAGGGTAGCACTCAATTGTTGCTTCTTAATGTAACAAACCGTGAATTGAACAAGACTTCACCGAAATCAAGTTTACAAATTTGGATCTCTCGTGCCCAGAAGATTATCGCGATGTTTGCATCTTCATAATGCGCGAGCAAGTGTTTTTATTTATTTATTTATTTATTTATTTTTTAAGCTTCAAAGAAGTTTTGTCAGAAACAGACTGACAGACGTTTGAATTCAATGTTGAGACTCCATTTCGTTCCACTCATCTTAACGTCTTTACATATAAATAACAGAAAAAATCATTTTAAAAACTGCACCATTTCAATAAACTATTTCGACCCACCTTGTGAATTTTTTTCTGTCATTAGGTCCGCTCCCATAAGGTTTGCCCATTACTAGCCTAAACAATATAACATTGAGTCTTTATGTAGCCTGATACTCTATTTCAACTGCTGCAGAGCATACCATTTGTACTCGACTAATCGGATCCGGCAGAAACTGTACCTCTGTCATGCATTACGTTACTATAGTCTAAGCACAGTCTAATTTAGTATAGTTATGCCTTGGGACATTTCTTGGTGTTTGGTATTGTTAGTCAAAATGTTGCACAATTGGGACTGCGCAACCATGAAGCAAGTGTAACAAACCGTAGTGACTCAAATTACCGCAAGGATAATGGTACTCCATTTACCGCTCAAAGGAATATAAACAACTTACCATAGTCGTAATTCACTTAACCACTTAGACTACATGTCTTCAGTTTTCTCCATTGACCCCCACTATTCTCACTTTGTAAAATACCGGTATATTTATTATTCCATCTTCTAAGAGATAATAGTAATTTATTCCAGCAGAATAGAGATTAGAGTAGACTTCAAGTGATTCATTATTATGAATTAGAGAAATTTTACCATAAAAGAAAATACTCATCCAGTGTTCTCAAGTAATCCCCTATGTGGCTTGCAAACTGAACTTCATAGTTCCAGATTCGGACTGTGTTATCTGCTCTGTATCAACTCCCATTGAACTTTCCTCTCAGCCGTTAAATCGAGCGTAATTTCTCTAGCAATTCATGTCGTGGTCTTATCTCAACCGTTATTCCTACCACCTCACGGACGGAAACGGAAAACCATGTATTAGATTCACTCTCAAAGCAGGACAAACATTCAGACTCATAAAAATCCGTAATTCCCTCCATGGAATGGGCAGTAGACTTGTCGGATTCTACCCATAATCCTATGTCTATCTTCGCGTCATAAACAGTAGTCATTTTATAGAGGCAGTGTTCATTTTATAGAGGCAAAGTTATATAACCGTAGATAATTCGTAGCTTAATTATAAACCTTAATGACACATCTGCTAGAAGAAACCATCATAAGAAGCAGTACTCAAAGTCAAAGTCCTGGAAGAAAATTATAATTGTATTTATATCCTAAAGTATTTAAATATATTATGGCAATGCACAATGACCTATGCATTACTGTCTTCTTTCTTATTTATTATTATTCTTTACTGTTACTTTTATTATTATTATTATTGTTATTATATTATTATTATTTCAGTATTATTTTATTATAAGACTACAGTAGAATCCCGTTATTCCGAACCCCGCGGAATATCTGCCTATTCCGAACACAGTTCAGAAAAAATGCCGATTTTTTTAAAATTAAAAAGACGTTCGTGAAAAAACGTACATTTATTGTTATACACAGAAGTTAAATAGAGACGTACATAGAGCCTAAGCTTGATGAAAACGCCTGAAACCAAATTGGAATGTAAGCTGGTTACTTACAGAACATATGTGCTCCATTTATACAATTTCCCGCAATACGTTGATATTATTCATTAAATCCGCCTATTCCGAATTCCCGCTAAACCGAACGGAGTTCGGTCCCAATTAATTCGGAATATCGGGACTCTACTATACTATTTCAGTATAATTTTATTCTATCACTATTATTTTAATATTAGGCGTATCACTATTATTAGTGTTGTGAAATTGTAATCTGAATGATTATTATTAAAACATTAAAACAAGCATGCATGCCTATATAAGTCTTAAATGTAAGTTTCACCGCATTGCAGTTACATTTTTCAATACCATTACTATTACCTCCATCAGTTTCATGAACATTCTACAGGACACAGTCAACTGACTTCTTGTTATTAACTATGTTCGGTAAAGTTGCGAATGAACGTAAAATGTTTATAATTCCAGGAGCTTCCAGGAAATATCTGCACACATGTCATGTAATTATTTCATTGACGGTAAAGCTCTCGTCCAATCCTCACACAACGATGAACTCTTACAATAGGAGTGTTCGTATTAATATATTTCTCTCTCTCTCGCTATACCTACATCCTTTCTTGCACTCACTCTCGTCCACTTCCCTCTTTTCTCGTTGTTCATCCCTTTCTATCCGATAGCAAATGGGCAAGAACAGTTGGATGATATTGCTTAAATTCCTTCGAAACCGAATTTTCAATGCCGGAAGCCCAAATTTCTATTTCATGCCATCAAACAGAAATGACAATGTGACAACGCCGTGTGTCCTCTACCCACGCATATGAGCAAACTGCAAGCGACCATTACCTACTGTATAGAGACTGTCAAATCATTTTGATCTATTGTCAAATGGCATGGTAAGTTACAGGACTATTTTTGAGGGTATAAGGTGGTGAAAAAATCTTTAACTTTCATTTAATTGATAATCACCCTCAAAAGGAAAAATTAAAAATTAATTTATTTATTTTTCATCCTTTGGTATGGTTGTAGAGCCGAAGGCAGGTCACATACCGCATTTATGCAACAAGAATCACTGCTAATTTTTCTTTGAAGAAAATGTTCCGATTTAACTAACAAAATAATATTAATGTGTTGTATTTTATCACTTATTAACACTTAAATAGATCACACAATAAAAATTTAATTTCTTCTTATGTGAATGTAAGTATTAAGATGGAACCGGCATCTTTGAATTGCACCTGAACAACAATAATGTCACTGCTTAATAAGAAAATAAGTTTCAATGATGCGGTAACAACTCCGACACTAATGTATTGCGTGTAGGCTAATGAAAATAAGCCAGGCGGTACCCAAACAAGTAACTTGTGAAATGCTTATCTGTTCACTAGAATAATTATAATCTATGAAGATGCTGTTACAAATTGGGTAGAATGTTCATGGTATCGATTATTATCGAACACGGAACGATCATGAAACCTAGAGAGCAGCAAATCAAACTCCATAACAAGCAGTATGTATTTAAAACAAAATCAATTCTGTTCGTGATAACTTTAATACTAAACTAAATTGAGTTCACTTAGCCTTGTGAAAATCCTTTCGTTTCAAGAAAACGGCCAAGAACAAACTTCGACTTGACCTACGCCATCAGCTGCCATCTATCGCAGAAGACAAGAACTACGACTTCTTGATAACACCTGATGGCCTTGGTCAGCCGGTTTCTTTTTCTGTATGGATTTAAAATCCTAAACACAACAACGACAGACAGAAACAGTCGTATGCAACTTGCCTATAATAGTAAATAAAACACTCATATGAAAATTACGAAACTCGCTTTGCTCAACCATACTCGCATCTTAATAAATTTCACTATAAGCTCGTTGCATAATGTACTATTCCATGTATCATTAAGGCGATCGGCCTTTGAAATTTAAATTTTCTAAACTAACTTCTTCACAGAATATTCTGAAAGATTAGGTCATATTGTGCGCTATCGGAAATGCAACTATACCAAACTTCATTAGTTAATGAGAATATCACATATGAATTATCGACAAAACTACAATAAATTATTCACTATCGTATTAAGCAAAACGCACTGGTGGAACTGTAATAAATAGTATGTTAATATTTTTCTGAACGTTTTCATTAAAAATCTTTCCTGCCTCTCTTTAAACCGTATTTATTGTTAATTTGAACATGTTTATTTTCTATTACCAATTGCCTTTCAAGGATACTTAGATTTATTACATCATAATGAATACCACATGCTATTTTGATATCCAAAAGTATCCATCTGTGCATTTACATTCTATTGAGCGATAAATGAAGTCAGATAACCTTTATAAAAAAAATTGAACATTCAGGAAAATTTACTTTAAAATAAAACTTTCATGGAGCCTAACATGAATAAATAAGTATATTTTAAATCGATAACGTAACCTGCAAACACAACCCACAAAACCATTACTAATTGAGAAGGAAGTGCTCAATACAAGCAGAGACTGTTACCTGGGCAAGGAGAAATACGTCTGATGAAGATTTCTTCAGTGTGTAAATAATAGGTAACTTGGTTGAAGTACTGTAAACTGATCAGTTTCATCTCAGATGCTCTGTTACTCGGTGAGGAGTATTGTGCTCGACCCCGAAATTCGATGTGGCGTCTTCAACATAAATACACGTTTGAGGTCTCCTGAATCTAAAAATGTTATTTTCAGAAATTTGTCTTTGTGTATGTCTGTGTGAGAATGAGGATATTGAATGATGCAATAGACTAACGTATAGGCCTAAACAAACACAAATACCAACCACAGGATTAACGTAGATAAATACTATAATATTTACAATATTATACAGAAAACATTAGAATTCTATGTCTACTATAGGTAATTCAAGAAAGTTATTTTTGCTATAGAAAGGATGTTTAGAGAGACGTTACATAAAACACCTTTTGATATCCATTTACTTACTTACTCAACGGCAATCGAAAATTCCCAAGGAAGCTAAAGGAATGCTATCTATTTTATGGAACCCGAAGGTTCATTGCCGCGCTTACCTGAGCCCGCCATTCGACCCTATTCTGTGCTAACTCCATTCAACCATCCATCTCAAATCCTACTTCTATTAAATCTATCATGATATTGTCTTCCCACCTACGTCTATAGGTCTTCCAAGTGGTCTTTTCCCTTCGGGTTTCCCAATCAATATTTTTTAGATGTCTTTCCTCCCCCATGCGCGCAAGATGTCCAGCCCATTTCGTCCCCCGTGATTTATTTACCCTTACTATATCCCGTGACGAGTACAGGTCATAAAGCTTGTCGTTATGCAGTTTTCTCCAGTCCCCATTTTCATCTCTCATAGGACCAAATATTTTCCTAAGCACCCTGTTTTCGAATACTATCAGATTATGTTCTTCTGAAGAGTAAGCGACCATGTCTCACATCCATATAATACAATCGGCAGGATAATTGTCTTATACATTTTTATTTTTAGATTTCTGGACAGCCGGGAAGAGGACTCTCGTTAGCCGTGGCGAAGGCAACCATCTAAGGGAAGGAAACCCTGACAGAAAATCCTGAAGCGTCTGACCCAGAATGGGTGGCTTCAACCAAAGAAACAGGGATAGACAGAACTCCGTACCCTTGTAAAGCAGTCTGTCTAGGAGAAGGTGACTCCAAAATAAAACTCTGGCCCTCCAGGTTGGGGGTTGTGCGGTTGGGCTGGTAACCCACCCAAGTAAAAATAAATTACTCAGAAGTCTCAAGTGAAAATGCGTAACCCGGACAGATTTAATGGATACGACCTAAGCAATGAAAAGGCTAAGCGATTTGGATTAACGGATATGGTTAATATTGCAACTTGGAATGTAAGAGGGCTTCGTACAAAAGAACAGGAAATACAGTCAGAACTAAAACATAAAAGAATTAACATAGCAGTTTTAATAGAAACAAAAAAAAAAGTTGCGAGGAACTAAAGATCTAGAAGAATACACAATTCTTTATGGTGGGGTAGGGCAACATGTACATGGGCAAGCCGGGGTAGCTATAATGGTTGATCAGAAATGGAGAAAGAAAATAATGTCATACCGACATATAAATGAAAGAATAATGGTAACAAGATTTAAAATACCAAGAGGGCAGCTCACAGTTATAGGAGTCTATAGCCCTGAAGACGGAAGAACAAAAGAGACGGAAGAATTCTATGAAAAACTACAAGAAACCTATCACCAAATCAACAAAACGGATATGATATATATAGCAGGAGATTTAAACGCAAGGGTAGGCAATTTGCCCATAAAAGATGTAATTGGTACATGTGGAGAAGAGACCCTCAATAGTAATGGTACTCTGTTAAGGCAATACTGTACATATAATAAGTTAAAAGTAATGAACACCTTTTTTCGGAAGAAAGAAATACATAAATATACGTGAAGTAATAGAGGCCATCGTTCAATTATAGATTATATAATCGGCAATGTAAAAGCAGCTAAATTTACTCAGGATATACGGGTTTATAGAGGAAGTGACATAAACAGTGGCCATTATTTAGTCATGGCAAAAGTAGGCTTGATTGCAAGATGGAAAAATGTTACAAATAAAATTAATGAATCAAGTAAAGTGGATAATACAAGATTTAAAATAGGATTGTTAAGAAATCAATCTATTAGAGATTTGTACCAGCAGAGACTTAAGCAGTACTTAATAAGAACTGAGACTGTAACTGAAATAAATACAGAATGGGAAAATATAAAAAATTGCATTCTTAAAGCGGCACAAGAAGCGATTGGAAAACAAAAAAGTGGAAAAGAAAAAGAGGGTTAAAAATTTGGAACTCAGATATAGAAAATGCAATCCGAGAAAAGCAAAAAACATACAGAATATACCTACAAAAAAATGATGACGAATCAAAGGAAAACTACATACAGGTCAGGAATTATGCAAAATCGATAGTTCAGAGAGCACATCGAGAGAGCTGGGATAAATTTATAGGGGATATTGAATATGATGTATATGGAAGGCAGGATTTTGCATTTAAGATATTAAGGAATTTAAATAAGACAGAGAAAGATACTGCCAATATAAATGTTATTGAACCAGAAGTATGGAGGAAACATTATACACAGCTATGGTTTGATGAGAATGAACAGGTGCATACCCCAGCAAACAAAGCAATTGAAGGATTTGATCTAATCACAATGGATGAATTAGAATCATCAATAAGAAAACTGAAGTGCAGAAAAGCTCCCGGTCCCGATAATATAAATGCATAACTATTGAAGCATGGAGGCTTATTGTTAAAATTAAGGTTACTACATATTTTTAACATGTGTTGGATAAACAAAATAATACCAAAATTATGGTTTGTAGCAAATGTGATATCTATTTTCAAAAAAGGAGATAGGGATAAAACAGGCAATTATAGAGCAATTAGTATACTCAACTCTACATATAAAGTATATGCTGGAATATTAAATAACAGATTAAAACCTATAGCTGACACATTGCTTTCAGAAGAACAGAATGGCTTTAGACAAGGAAGGTCATGCTCGGACAGTATATTCATTATGAGACAGATAATATAAAAAAAGCGAGAATTTAATTTACTGGCATTTGTAGACCTTGAAAAAGCCTTCGATAGGGTTATAAGAAGGAGATTGTGGGATATAATGAATACAAGAGGATACCCTATCCAACTTATAGAGGGAATATAGAGTCTTTATAATGGCACGAAAATTATCCTTAACTCGGATAATATCGGAGATGAAATTTTAACAAACCAAGGTGTACGACAAGGGTGTACATTATCACCTACATTGTTTAATATATATTTCGACGACCTGATAAGGAAATGGGAGGAGGTAAGCCCAAAAGGAATAAAAATAGATAAGGAAATTTATATGAATATTTTAATGTATGCAGACGATCTGGTGATTATTCAGGAGTCTGAGGATGATTTGCAAAGAGCTCTTTACAAATTGAGTCAATTAGGACGTGATTATAATATTAAAATATCAACCTCAAAAACAAAGGCAAATTCCCAGTCAGAGCAAAAATAGTAATAAACAAGGAAATAATAGAACAGACATCACATTTCAATTACCTTGGATTTTATATAACTTATAGTTATGACTGGGACATACAAAATAAATTAAACCTCTATCAAATGATGTGTGGTACTAATAAGAAGAATTCTCAAGAAAACTCGGAAAGAAACTCAGCTCAGATTTTATAAGATAATGGCAGTTCCTGTTCTATTGTTTGGGTCTGAATTTTGGGTATTAACAAAAAAAGATATATGACATATTCAAGCCACTGAAATGAAATTTGTAAGATCGGTAAAAGGTTGCACACGTATGGACAGACTCCACAATGATTCAATAAGACGTGAAATAGAAATATTCTCTATACAAGATAAAATAGAGGAATATAATAACCAATGGAAATAACATTTGGACAGGATGGAAAAAACGAGATTACCTAAAATAATCACTTCTTATAAGCCATACGGGAACGCCAGGACGACCAAGAAAACGATGGACTTGAGACCGGAACAGGTCGCATTGACCTAAACTCTGAAAGGAATAAGAAGAAGAAGATTTCTGGACAGAAGACGAGAAGATAAAAGTTCCTGATCTGCATAAAAGCAGGCATTTCCTGATTTGAGTCTACACTTAACTTCTGCCTTTTTTTTTTTTTTTTTTTTTTTTTTTAAACAGATTTATTGGCAGCATGTCTCATTACAGTCGTAATACTACATGCACTGTTTACATTATTTACACTTGTTTTCCTATCAATAGATTACAATTTACTATTTACATTTCAACTTATACCCTATTATACCACTTATTACTACTCTAAACTGTTCATTGTAATTATTATGATTTTTACGTTAATTAGTAGTCTATTACTATTTTAACCATTAAAATTACAATTCAACTTATATCCTAGTACATTACTTATTACTACTCGAATTATTATTATTATTATTATTATTTTTAAATAATCACTTAGAATTTACTATTTACAATTCAGGTAATATCCTATTGCATTACTTATTACTACTCTAAACTGTACATTTTATTTATTGTTGTGATTTTACGTTAACTAATACTATCTTACTATTTTATCATTCTCTTTGATTAGCACTTCGTAATATACTACTTTATAATGCCTTAATTGTTACATATTTTATGTTACTACTACTATTTACTCTTATATTTATATTAACACTTCCCTAAACGGTTTCGCTTAGTTCTTGCATATTTAATTTATTCACAAATCCTAAAAAGCTTCTTTTGTGTGTTCTGAAAATTCCATCTTTGCTTATTGGCCATGCCAGCCCACTTCTTGTTACACTTGTTTTAAAAGCTTCTCGCTGAGATTTTAGTTTTGTACACTCAAATATCAAGTGGTCCACTGTTTGGTCACCTAACCCACACACGCACTCGGCACTTTCCATAATTTTGAATCTTTGGAAATAACTTCTTATTCTGCCGTGTCCTGTTAAAAATGTTGTCAGGTTTGGGGTCAAGTTCAATTTCACTTTTAGTCTGCTTCTAACCGTAGGAAAGAATGACTTTGTTACTTCTCCTTTTGTTGTTTTGCTCCAGTCTTCCTCCCATATGGATAAGGACTTTTCTCGCAGTTTTGTCAAAATGTCATTTTTTGGAATTTTGTTATAACATACCTCTAAGTTCATGTCCCTTGCAGCTTGCTTTGCCAAATGGTCTGCAAGTTCGTTGCCATGGTGACCTACGTGTGCCTTTATCCATCTGAAGTGAATTTTCCAGTTTTTATTTTCCAGTAATCTTGCTTGCTTACGGATATTTTCTATAAGTGTTTTGTGGTTCCTTGGGTTTTTAATGGAGTCTAGGGATATCTGGCTGTCTGTGTGTATTACTGCTGTCTGGTTTCCATATACGTTGTCTTGTATATGTTCTAGGGCTTTGAGTATTGCCATTTGCTCCGCCTGATTATTTGAGCATACTTTGTCTAGTCTGTATTTGCCTTGGAACTTCACATCGTTGCCAAAGAAGATTGCTACGCCAGAACCCACTCCGTCCGCGCTTTTGCTGCCGTCTGTGAATATTTCCAGCTTCGGTTCTTCTGCCTCTTCCTCACAGATCCTTAGCGCGTCAGAAGGGTGAGGCCAGTCTTTTGGTTCTTGATCATGATATAAGTTATACCTCTCTTCTCCTATTCCATTCGTGACTTCGTAGAGTTGAGCAGCTTCCTCTATTCTAAGTGTGACAGGGCTTAGGCCCGTAATTACACAAAGCGCTTCGTTTGATACCGTGCGGAAGGCTTTCGCTATCCTTACATTGATTAATCTTTGGACTCTAAGCAGTTTGTTCCTATTGGCCATCTTATCCAAGGCTTTGTACCACCCTGGAGCAGCATACTGTAAGAGTGGTAGAATCGCGCCTTTATATATTATTTCTAACACCCCACTTTTCAGTCCCCAGTTAATTCTTGCTGATTTGGACAAGGAAAATATCAGTCTTCTACATTTTTCAGTTATATAATCAATATGCTCTCTAAATGTTAATTTGTAGTCGAATATGATGCCTAGGTACTTTAAGGAATTAACTTGTTCAAGTTTTGAGTTATAAAGGTAAATTCTTATTTCTTTATCTTCTCTTCGTTTTCTTCGAGTCAGTAGCATAACTTTAGTTTTCTGTTCGTTAAAGCTGATTTTGTTATTTTCTGCCCAGTTTGTTATTTTATGTAGTTCTATATTGGTGAAATTTTCGGCTTCTCGGATTGATTCTCCTTGTACAATTAGCAAGAGATCATCGGCAAATGCTATTGTTTTCGTGTGAGCGGTGTATTCTACATTCAGCAGTGAATTGTAAAGGATATTCCAATATCCTGGTCCACAACAGGATCCTTGTGGACATCCCTTAGTTACCTTTCTCTGGACTACAGCGGTATTTGTGGACATCACTGCGTGTCTTTGGTTGAAGTAGTCTCGGGATAGATTATAGAGATTCCTAGGGCATCTCATGTCCTTGAGGTTCTTAAGGATTCCAGGCCACCATGCGGCGTCGAAGGCACCTTTCACATCAAGGCTTACCATTATTAGGACGTTGCCCTTTTTTAGTCCCGCCTCCGCGAAGTTCTTTACTTCGACCGCTGCGTCAGTAGTACTCGTTTGAGGTAGAAAGCCAAATTGATTTTTATTCAGCAGGTTATTTATGTTTATGTGGTGCATAATTCTCGTGATAAGTAGCTTTTCTAGAACTTTTCCACCCACGTTGAGTAAACTAATCGGACGAAATTTAGATGGATCCGCACTGTCTTCCTTGCCTGGTTTTATGATTGGAATAATTTTTTACTCTTTCCAAATTCTGGGGAAGATTCCTCTCGTTAGGCATTCGTTATATATTGTTGTGACGCTTCTCGGAAAGGTTTTGAAGATACGCAGGTAAATGTCACTTGTAACTCCATCGTTGCCTGGCGCCTTTTTGTGGTTGAAGCTTTCTATGACTTGCTTTATCTCTTCCTGGTTGAATTGTCTATCGTCACATGTATCGATTGGTTCTGCTGCTGTTCTCCTTATATGTTCATGATATTCAGTGTCATCCTCTCGTTTGTCTTCTGGGGTGAAATATTCTATCATGTAGTTTAGCGTGTCTTGAATATTTAATGTTTTGGAGCCGTCTGGCTTTTGCAGAGTTGTAATTATCGTCTTGTCCCTTATCTTTCCTGAAGCAAGCTTGTAAACATTGTTCCATGGGTTTATCGGCGATGCAGCATTACAATATTCTTTCCAGGAATCGAACTTTGCTCGTCTGATTGTTGTCTGATACCTGTTTTTCCCATCTAGATACTGTTGTTTGCGGCTTTCTCTCAATTCCTCGTTGTTCTTGGTCCTTTGGTACCTTCTGCGTAGAGCGTTAGTTTTCTTCCTCATAATTGTAAGGGTGTCATTCCACCATGGCACAGAATTATGATTAACTGAAGAGGTCTTTGCTTTGTGGTATTTGAATGTTTTCTTGCAAGCTGTTTGCAGAGTATTCGAGAATATATCAATGAGTGTATCGAGATCAGGATGCATTTTAATTCGAGCAGATAAGTTGTTATCTAGTTCTTCGATGTTTCCATTATAGTCTATAAGATTGAATGTTTTTGCTATGGCTTGTGCAAGATTTATATCGAAATCAGGGTATTTTTCTTCTCTTACTACAAATCTTACTGTAGTATGTTGGTACTCGTGTTTTGAGGCATCTTCTACTCCGATGTTATACTGTATGAGACTGTGGTCAGAACATGTTTCTTCTTCGCTGATTATCCAATTACTTAATAATGGCAGCAGTTGGTTGTTGACTATCGTCAAGTCAATGTTGCTTTTCCCCTGTCTATTGCGAAATGTGGTGCTTTCACTAGTTTCATTTAGTATATGTAGGTGCCTGCTTGATATGAATTCTTCTAGGATTTTGCCTTTATATCTGTTTAGAGAATCATAATGAGACACACAAAGTAAAGCGAGTAATTTGAATAATTTCAGACATATTAACATTTTTCCTGGAATGCACATAAATTCCTGCAAGTATTAGTAGGTAGTATTGCACTTTCATGTTTAAGGAAGCTATTGAGGTTTTATAAAATAATAATGGGGCAAATTGGATATATTGTGGGGTAATATGAATAACACTACATATCTAAACCGAAAAATCGATTTATAGTGTTGATTTTACTTCAGTTCATGTTGTAAACTTGGGTGGACGGATATGCAAATGGAGTTCTGTCATAACTTAATTTTAAACGTTGTAATAAGAATCAAATGCTGTCTTTTTAAAGTCGGGCACTTTAGCTTTTAGAAAACTCGTCTGATTTCCTTCAAAATAGTCCATTTCTCTTTATAAAAAATATAAAAAAACTTCGTAAACACAAAGTTATAGAACAGGAACCCGTTTTCATTTCCAGCGGGCTCGCCCGCAAAGCTCCACCCTCAGTGTTAGCTATTTGGTCTGGTCTGCTCCATGGTACCAATCTTCACCAGCTGCGTTGTTTACTGATCATGATCGCGTTACCTTAATATTGCAATTTTTTGCAGAAGAAATACCCAGCAACATTTAATTCTTCTTTTGTTAATTCGATATCCCTTGATTTCAAATATTTTAACCCGTGTGCTAAATAATCTTTCACCAGATCTGGTCCAAATACTGAAGGACTCCCATTGTGACCACTCGGTTTCGATTTTTTATTCCCGCAAAGCACCCCAATTTCTCCCAAGAGAGACTATCATTTTACATTACCCCGCGTATCGACAATAAAAAATGTCATTCTAGTACGAAGCTCCGTTGCTAGAATACACCACAAGTCGGGGTTAACGACGTCTTCTAAAATATCCGTGAATCGGTTACAGGTTGATGTGAGTCTATTGCATTATATTATATATGGAAGCTTAAGAAACTGAAGTGAAATATTATAAGCAGCCAATAAGTAGAGGTTTTGCTACGTAACTTCTTCAAGATGTCTACAGTCGTCCAGTTGTGCATCAGTAATCTGACTTTTTTTCAGAGTTCCCAAATACCACATTCTTCTTACTATATAATAACTGTCTACTTGGCATTGCGCCCTTTGTCGCAGAATGGTGAACATTTTAACACTATCCACATTGCCCTGCTGTTCGAATTACCTCTCTTTACTCTATAATAATTTAACATTGTAATAGCAATAATATGTAACCAGTATTTTGATTCTGTACATCGCATGAAATGGAAATGAATAGGTTAGATTTCTTACGGGGATCTGAAACGGAGATTGACTTCGACTTTCTCGTAATATTACTATCACCTTGCATGAAGAAAATTTTGTTTGTCTCAACTTTCTCGGAAAGGTCTCTAACGATTTTGCTTAAATTGTGTTTAAAAGATTTTTATACTACCAGTTAACACTTTCATTTGAATATTTTTTCTTAAAAAAAATCGGAAGCCAACCACAATTCGTCGAAATTCAGGCTTCAATTCTTGCGTGGCGAACAATACAGACTAAGGACGAGACAATTTTACTGGATTCCACTTTCTACAATTTGGCCTCTTATTCTATATTAGAATGTTAAGTGACATACTTAGGGCAAAGAAGTTATGTGAATGCATTTTGTCAAATTTTGTAAACTTCGGGGATGCGACATGGAGCAAGACGAAAGATTGATCTTCATTGTAGATAATTTCATTTTTCGCGATCTCCTCGAAGACGGCTCTAACGATTTTGTTTAAATTTTCTCTGCGAATTACATAATACGCATAATATATTATAATATTATGGTATATTATAGAAAGAACTAAAACATTTATTTCAATCATTTTTCTCAATACATTCTCCGAAGAGAATTCACTCATTTAATACAATAACTGAGGTTTTAAATCTTGCTTCGCCAGTAATAATACGACTTTCAATGAGGCTAAACCAACTGAATACGCACTACGACAATACAGTCGTATACTCTATCTGGAATATATATGAAGGTTAGAAGACGATATGTTTTCCCCATTATTTTTCTTTAATACAGCATAGGTAAATCCTTTTCTAGGTAGCTACGGCAATTTTTAAGCCCAGTTCCCCAGTTCTTCAGGCCTGGTAAAGTTTCGAAAATCAGCCTTTCATTTTTCTTTTACGTTTATTCTACTTTTTTATTCGTCTAAAAAATTACCTTATACAATATCATTAAAATTCAATTAAATGCAAAACAAAAATAAAATCATTTATGTACTCCCAGTTTTTTAACCTGAGGATTGTAAAATTCGCCTTGAATAGTATTTATATTCTACACGCGTTGTGTCAAATGCATATTCTAGCCAAAACAACCCAAAATACAGCAGTTGTATGAGTTCCTTATATTTAATTATTATAATAAATGATTAATTAATTTCTTGTAAACTACTTCAGACCAGCACTTCTAGGTAAAAAGGCTGATATTTGATTAATGGTTTTAATTGTCATGTGATATGTAAAATCAAGAAAATTCAATAGAACTAAAACTCTGGAAAAGAAGAGATTTTGTCTGGTGAGAAATTTGGAGGACCTAAAACTTAACATTTTGCACATAAATGTTTTTTTAATTTCCAGGGAGTCCCCCGATCCCTCCCCTCTTTTGGGGTATTCCTTATTCCCAATAATTGCAAACTTTCCTTTATGTCAGCAAATTCTCCATCCGCCCCTGATCTCAACAATATCCATTATTTAAGAGGATTGTTGTGATCAAATTGCGTACGTAGTACATGTTATATGCTAGGCCTATAAAGTGTAGGGGAATACGGTTAAATTTAATTTGCAGATAATTAAATAGGAAGAACCCAAGGCAGTTGCATGAAATTTGACGATATGAAAACATGTAATATTCCTAATTGCAAACTACTTTCGGTAATGAAGGAACAATGATACAAGGAAATCAAATTACTTTCCTGTAGGAGCGGAAGTGCAGACAGGATTATAATATTAGCAACATTGTGAGGGTCTCGTCACTATAATCTGCTTTTCTCTTCACAAGAACACCAAAACTCTTCACTATTCTAATGCAAGAGTGTCACGAGCATATATTCTATATACATAAACTCAAAAGCGGATGCCTAAAATGCCTAATGTTGAAAATGTTATCATTAAAACCTTCTTCAGGTAAGTTCCGGTGAAATATCGTAAGTGAATCTTTTTTTATTTGTTTGTTTGATCATACTGTAATACGCTTATTACTAGGGCTCGGATGTTTATGGCACGTCATATTTTTATCCTGACCTCCATTCTAGCCGCAAAAACAAATTATACATGAATTGCACACTTGTTTTCCTAATCGGACCGCTTTTATTTTGCATATAAAGTCATATTTTGGTCATTTTCATGGTCTTGGTCATATTTTGGTCATATTTGTAATTTAACGACATATTTCAGTTATAAGTTCATGTGCACTAAATTGTCGACTTAATTTTTTTTTTCTTCAGAAAAGAGTAGTAAATAGCCTATTTGGGTTTTTCTGTAACTGAAATGTGAAGGGACAATAACAAGCAATAACACCCTGTTCCTCCTTGTGGTTAACAACTTCCAACAGACGATTTTAAAATATTTTCAGTTCACATTTGCAGTGGTATCAAGAAACATTAACAAATTAGAAGTTCTTTGCAAACAAAATTGTAAATCACCTGTAAAATTGTTCGAAAGTGATTATCTGATTGAAATAATTTGATGTAATAATTTACTGTCATTAAACTTTTAAATTGGAACATTTATTTCTAGAAAATACGTTTCTTTATGAGGAACAAATACGAATTTAGACATACTGTTTGCCGGTTGCGGTCCAGAAGGAGCCCTGATTTCCACCAGCTGATGTTGGCGGGTGGACGGGAACCGAATGTCTGGCATGCTACCTCGTATTCGTTAGAGGCGCTCAAGGGCTGGTTTTCTCCCAGCATCCTCACATCCAGCGGTCTCACTGCAACAATGAAACATTATTGTTCATTTGATTATCCAACACAATGAAATATATTATAAGGTAAATGTCATTAGATGATGCGAAAACCAGGAAATTAAATCATAAGATTAGACTTTTTAAAAATACGAAGAGGCTATATTATAGACTGATGAAATGCGCAAATATTGTTTTAAATAATATTGTTTAAAATAATGGACTGTACAAATTATATTAATATGATAACAGGGCTAGGATTATAATGATAATGTTTTATTAAAAATGTAAAATTGCCTTAAAAGCTATTAAAAATGCACTATAGAGCCTAAAAATGTTCTCACAGAAGAACACATTCACTGCATTCACGCATTGCAGTGCAAAACATGCGAAAATTCTCAAAGAGGTGGCCTGTAACTGTTAGTTTTTTCCTTAGAACAAAAATATGGCGAAGTTTCTTAGAAAAAAAATCCCTTTAGGCAGGCCTACAGGCGGAGGTAGATTTCGAAGTGCTTTTGGTTTAATTTATTGTCGCTGCATAGCACTCTTCTTCTTTAGCCTTGGCATGGTAAACCTGCAGTAATAAGAACTGAATTCGGTAAAGAGGTAGAGCCTACAATCATTTAAAATGATAGTAATTGATATCCGGGTTAGGCCGCGTCGTGTTTATGGTGTCTTCTGACGTTTCGGACAACATATTGTGTCCTTCTTCTGAGAAAACCACGAAAATCCGGAGAAAATGAGTTTGTTTTAGTTTTCTAAAAATCTTTGTTCTTTGATACTAATATTCCCCGGGTATTTCTGAATCACATACTTTTTGTTGCTATTGCCATATAGTTTAAGGTTTCAGTAGTTTTCCCCTTACCAATTACAGCATGACAAAGAATACTGGAAAAAATCCTGATGCTGAAGGGCTGAAAGCGATTGAAAACCTGGCAGCACACCCTTCATATTCTAATTTGACATCTGTGAATAATAATTTATCCTGCCAAACCTTCCACAGTCACCATTAAACTTTCTTGACTGAAGTTATAGAAGGGACCTTGGATAAAACAGCACAATTTTGGATTGGTAATATGGACAAAGTTTCTTTGATTTTGAGATTTCAGCGAGCAACTAAAGAAAACAACTTTGACTTAGGGCCTTTCTACACGGACGGAATAAACGCGGCCGAATATTCGGGCCAAGACCGGCTGATTTTGACAATGTTATACGAACCTAATTTCGGTCGCCGAACTTCAGCGACCAAAACGGGTGATGCATGTTACACGGGCAGAATGTTGACCGAAAAAAACGCAAGCTGGAATTCTTTCGAGTGCAAAATGTACGGGGTCGGAAGTTTTAAAATGGCAACACATCTATCAAATCCTCCGCGTGCGTGCATTCGGTCGACATTCCGCCCGTATAAATTGGCCCATGTTACACGGAGACCGAAAAATCGCGGTCGATTGTCGGCGAACGAAACGCGTATCCATTGGGTCAATAGGTAGGTAATGTTATAAATTACACGGACGGAATAACCGCGCCTTCAGACGCGAAAAAATTGGTGTAGGCGGTTTTTTCGCCTGGCGACCGGTAAAATTGCGGAAAGAACGCGCGCAGAAAAAACGCATGTGAAGTTATATGGACAGAATGTCGACCGAATGCACGCGTGTGGAGGAGCAGCAGCGCACAGGGTGGGGAAATTTTTAAATACGTTGTGGTGTTTGTGCATGGCGATTGACTTGCGACTACATACAAGAAGACCCTACCAACCACGCATGGCTACTGCACGTTTAATTCCTTGGAAAATAGATATAGTTTTGTTTGATGTCACCACTTGACACTTTGAATCTACAAACATTTATAAACTTCGAAACTTTGGGTATAGCAAGAATTTTAGATTTAACGCGGTAGTAATCAAGCAGCCGACGTGTGTTCTGTAAGACTCTACCGACCACGCATACACGGTAAAAATGTCAACTTGGGATGTCATGGTTATATTTTGACAGATGACAGGTACTGCACATAACACATAAGGAGTCCCGCGCTGGCTGTGGAAGAGAGTGGACGTGTTTCGGAGAGCAAAACTCAGTGGTTAAAAGGAAGAATGGAGGCAGTGAAGAAGATGATTGAAGATATGCGAGGGGAGATGAGGGAAGGCTTCTCCAAGGTGAACAGCGTGGGAGGAAAGTGTGAAGAGTTAGAGTTAGCAGTGACTCAGGTATTTTCAAGATTAGATTACTTGGAAAATAAGATTGATTACCTAGAAAATCAATCCCGCCGCAACAATCTAGTCTTCTACGGCATCCCGGAAGAAGGCAGGGAAACATGGGAGCAATCAGAAAACCTGGTCCGTCGTGTAGTGGCCCAACTGGGCATCGATCTGAGGGACTGGGACATTGAGAGGGCGCACCGGGTTGGGCGATCACTAAATAGAAACCGCCCGATAGTTTGCAAGCTAGCGAACTACAAGCTCAAGATGGTGATTTTGAGAGACTCGAAATACCTCCGGGGCTCTGGAATCGCGATTGCTGAAGATTTCAGTGAAAGAGTGAGGCGGGAGAGAGAATTCCTCAAGCGCCATATGTTTGAGGCCCGCCGCCAGGGATGTCACGCAGTCATCCAATACGACAAATTGATCATCAATGGGAGGCACTGGAGCAGACGGGAATTGGAAAGAATGGAAGCAAATGCAGGAACCAGTACGTCAGAAGAGAGGAATGTGGCGCCGGAGGGAGATGTCACCGAACCTGCAAACAAAGATACACCGGAAGGTCAGAGAGAAGGGGAAACCCACCCGCACCCCAACCGACAAGAACCATCGCCAGGAGCGTCCAACTCGGGTCAACGGAGGGGAGCAAGCAGCCAACAGCCTGGGGAGGGGAAGAAGACCGGCACGCCTACAAGACAAGGTCTACGCAGTTCATCTGTGTTGCAGAAAGCAGGTCAGAATATTCAGAAAAAGCAATAGGGGAAACTGCTCCCTCTCACCGTTGCTACCTTCAATATTGAGGGTTACAAAAAGAAAATGACCTGCGAACGTTTCTTGGACTTCATAAATAGTGTAGATATAGCTTGTTTCACAGAGACATTTCTTAGTTATAAGGAAAATATAGCCTTAAGCAATTTTGTTAGCTATAGTAAGGGTAGGGACTGCAGAGGCAGGAGGGGGCAATGACCAGGGGGTATTTCCATTTTAATTAAAAATGATTTAGGTAATAATATCAGAAATTTGAATATAGACACTGAAGGGATATTGGGGGTGATTTTAAGAGTGGGGGATATTGAACTATTAATTTTGGGTGTTTATAGGCCGCCATCCGGCTCTCGCTATTCCGACCCTCATTTCTTTGACGAGCTGACAGATGTCGTTGCTGAAGTTACCTCAAAATTTCCCGGGGCGGAGCTCATTCTGCTTGGAGATTTTAACGCCAGAATTGGTCGCGAGAATATTTCGATTATTGGTAGAGATTACCAGGAGGAGGACAGGAGATCAACACAGAGGCACAGCAAAGATAATATATACTGAGTGGGGAGGGGAGGCAGCTATTAGCATTTTGTGATGCACTTAATCTAGAAGTTTTGAACGGGAAATACGGAAGAGATCTAGAGGTACACTTTACTTTCATTTGCGCAAATGGAGCGAGTGTGATTGATATGTAGTATGGGATTAATTGAATACATTACTGATTTTTGGATAGGGGATAGAATCGAATCGCATCACTCACCGGTGATCTTGCAGATAAATGTGCAGCCGAAATATAAAGGGAGTGAAGAAATACAACAGGAGGGAAACCAGGGCAAAATTATTAACAGATATAAGTGGAGAACTGAGCTATTGGATAATTTCCTCAGTAACTTAAGGGTAGCGCTTCAAAATAGACAAGACGTGTCAGCGGAGGGGATAACGGACATTTTAGAGCGAGCAGCGGCTAATATGCTGGAACGCAGGAGGAAGAAGGGGGTGGGAGCGATCACTGGTTTGATGCTGAATGTAGGAGCGCAAAGAAGAATGCCGTAGAAGCCCTTAGGGTGTTTCGAAAGGTGGAAAACAATGAAACTAGGACAAAATATGTGGAACTGAGAAAAATGTATAAAGAAATTATCCGGCTTAAAAAATCACATTGGCAACTCAGGAAGGCGGAAGAACTAAGTCATGTGGCAAGAAACGGCAATTTGAAAGAAATTTGGGGAAATCAAAAGCTTAAGGGCAGGGGGGTGGATTAAGAATGAAATCGCACCAAATGTATGGCGGGATCATTTTAGAGGCGTTTTCGGGGGAGACGGGGACTGGGATGGTTTAATAGTAGGTCCAGAGGAACTAATGGGGACTCCGGGGATACCAGCTCTCGACGCAGAGATCACAAAGGGAGAAATTACAAAAGCAATTAATTCTTTAAAGAATAATAAAGCTCCTGGTTGCGATGGCTTGCCATCAGAGTTTTTTAAAGCGGCTACAAGAAATTGTGAATTTATGGAAAGACTATTAAAGCTTTTTAATAATTTATTTATGGAGGGTTCATATCCGGAAATCTGGGCTGAATCAATCATTCACCCTATATATAAAAATAAAGGGGCAATTGGGTCTCCAGACTCCTATAGGGGCGTGGCATTATTACCTACAATGGGTAAAATTTATTGTAAAGTTCTATATGAAAGAATCAGGGGATGGGTTTATCGGCACGAGAAAATTTCGCAATTTCAAATGGGGTTTATGGAGGGTCGCAGCACAGTCGATAATATATTCATTCTGGATTCAATGAAGCAGAAACAGTTATCACAAAAGGGGGGAAAACTTCATTGTGCCTTCGTGGACTTTCGCAAGGCTTTCGACACTGTGGATAGAAATGCACTCTGGTATAAATTATGGATGAAAGGATTGTCGGGTAAAATGCTTAGAGCCTTGCAAGCAATATATAGCAATGTGGAATTTTGTGTTAAGTACGACACAGACAGAGTATCTGAGATCGTTGCCAGTAACCGAGGTGTAAAGCAGGGATGCATACTCTCCCCTTTACTCTTTAATCTTTTTATTGATGATATAGTGGATGCTATGCAAGGGGAAAACATGGACGCGCCAATTATGGAGGAAGTAGGTATTCCAGTATTGTTGTACGCAGACGATTTGACTTTATGCTCTAGAACGATCAACGGTTTACAGAGAGGACTGGACAAGCTTGAAATATACGCTAAGGAATGGGGAATGACGGTGAATATAGAAAAGACTAAGACTATGACTTTCAAGAACGGCTGTGTTTACAGCAAACTAGAGGATTGGACATATAATGGAAGGACGCTTGACAATGTGAAAAGTTTTGTGTACTTGGGTGTGACAATGACGATGAACGGGAAGTGGAATAAGCATATCGATTTGACGAAACACAGGGGTAGGGTAAAAGCTATGGAGACGCTGAAGATACGCAACAAAATTCCGGAAATCTCTCTCAATTTGTTAGATACGGTGTATAATGCAGTAGTCAAATCAACAATTACATACGGGGCAGAGATTTGGGGGTGGGAACGAACAGAAAAACTTAACCAAGTGCAAAGTGGTTTCTTGAAACAGATAGTGGGGGTGGGGAAAGGAACGGCTAATAGTGGCATTTTAAGGGAATTTGGGAGCCACAGGGTCTCAATAGATTGCAAGACAAAGGCACTAAAATACCATCTGAAGATTATGCATGGCGATCAATCCCTTATCAGGACAATATGTTATAGGGAGCAACTTAAATTGAGGGAACAAATAACGTGGGCGGGAAGAATACGCAGGGGCTTGGAAGAAATAGGCATGGGATTTATAAACGAAAGAGGCAGGAGGAACAAACGAAATGTTTGGCGGAAAGTCAGGAATCGTCTAAGAGATATTGACAGGCAAATAACGAGAGGAGAATGTAGGGACAAGGTTGCTCTGGAGATCCAATCAATGATTAAAACCAACTGGGGAACAGAAAGATATCTCTATGAGGGGAGCGCTGAAAGCAGGACGGGTTTAGCCTGGTTTCGTCTAGGAGACTGGAAATCACTGAAACGCGTCAATGCAGAAGGAGCCAGAATATGCCCAGTATGCGACAAGGATGAGACAGCACAACATATTCTCTCTGAATGTGAAGTCACTGAGATGCTTAGGCAACGATATCTGCCAGACTCTTTTGTCGTCTCTAGAAGAGGTCACATAGCGATATTCGAGCTCTTGAGTGATACAAAATTCTCCGAAGGGGTGGGGAAATTCATGTCGAAAGTCCGACAGCTCAGGGTAGAAAAGGATGAGAGGGAGGGGCAGGGGGAGTAATCTTTGTCTGTATTTTATTATGTATTATATTGTATTATTATGTATTATAGTGTATTATTGTCATATCTTTTCTGTCATTAGTACATTTTTTCTTTATTTCTTTCTTTTCTCAATCTTTTTGTATAGCATTACTATATTATAAGTTTTCGTATTATATTGTCTTGTATTATTAGTGTTACTTTTTTTTGTTTGTCCAAAAATGTGCATAGTTATAGCACGAACGGCCGTCTAGGCCCGTGCGTTGGATTTATTCTATGGATAATGTATTTCATATGTATGTAAGAATAAAGATGCACCTTACCATACCATACCATACATAACACATAAGCCTAGCTGTTAAGTTCATAAACATGGACAGTTACTTCTTTTCGGAGAATTAATTTAGGAGGCATATATGAGCATGTTTTTAAAAATATTAATTAACAACTAAATACAAATTAATGTGAACTTGGAGCAACTTTACTTTTTTCAATAACAATGGCATAGAGGCTATATGTTTGGCTACAGCATTTGTTTTTCTGTACTAGCAGAATTGATTATTTCTGTTAAATTCGCAACTATGACTTTCATGAGGGACAAACTCATTGACAGATTAACAGTCATACACAAGGGAAAGTTAGCCGGAACTTTAAAATATCTGACTTGAGGAAGCGCCACAAGAAAAGTATGGATTTCCAAACTGACAGAATTATGCAGCAAGACGGATACTGGCAAGCTATTTCGGCGTCAAAAATTAAAGAATTTTACGAAATTACACAATT
This sequence comes from Ectobius pallidus, assembly GCA_964059195.1. Lineage (NCBI taxonomy): Eukaryota > Metazoa > Arthropoda > Insecta > Blattodea > Ectobiidae > Ectobius > Ectobius pallidus. The sequence goes on from CAXKWD010000005.1 coordinate 77,872,324, forward strand.
TATTGTCCCACTGCGATTGTCAGATTGTGTCAGGAATGTACTGTAGTTCTTACAATCATATGTATGCCTGCAGTTGCCATGATTCAGCTATCAGATGGAATTTGTGCAAGCAAATCCATTTACTATGCCGGACAAATAAACCGTGTGCATTGCCCTGACGAAGCCCAAGCATTATTATTGAAAATAAGTAAAGTTGCTCCAAGTTCATATTAATTTTTACAATGTTTATTAATATTATTCTTTTTAACGTGCTCATATATGCCTCCTAAATTAATTCTATATATCCGAAAAGAAATAACTGTCCATGTTTATGAACTTAACACCTAGGACTATGTGTTATGTGCAATACCTGTCATCTGCCAAAACATAACCATGACATCCAAAGTTTACATTTTTACGTTGTTGTAGTAGTGTGTGCAGGCTGTGGTCATTGTAATTTAAGTTACCAAGCAAGTTACGGACTTTGCCCTCGAAAGAATTCCAGCTTGCGTTTTTTCGGTCACCATTCTGCCCGTGTAACATGCATCACGTGTTTCGGTCGCTGAAATTCGGCGACCGAGATTCGGCTTGTTCTCTAGTTTTTTCGCGTCTGAAGGCGCGGTTATTCCGTCCGTGTAATTGATAACAATTTATAACATCACTTACCCATTGACCCAGTGGACACGCGTTTCGGTCGCTGACAATCGGTCGCGTTTATTCCGTCCATGTGGCAAGGCCCTTACACTTGTCAGTTTTAGAAGATATGATTCCCCTTTTCTTTGCAAGTGACCATCACAATTATGGCTGATATCTTGTAGTCCACATACTCACCCTTTTGAACCTGCAAAGGACACAACTGAAGCAGAATTACTTTGCAATAACGGTTTCGGTGACTGTAGATCACAAGTTCCGAGTTCTAGAAATTCTGTGGATTTCCGTGGTTTTCCGGGTTTTACGGGGATATGCTGCAATTGATAACGGGCAAATAGCTATAACCATAATCTAGATGACAATGCCAACAAAAAATATGTAAGTCAGAAATTCCCTGGGAATATTAGGATCAAAGAACAAAGATTTTTAATAAATTAAAACGAACTCATTTTCTGCGGATTTTCGTGGTTTTCGGAGTTTTCCAGGGATATGCTGTAATTGATAAGGGACAAACAACTGAAACCTTAATCTAGATGGCAATACCAATGCAAAAACATACGAGTCACCAATTCCCTTTGAATATTAGGGGGAAAAAACTAAGAATTTAAAAAAAAATAAACAATGTCATTTTCTCCGGGTTTTGTGGTTTTCGGAGTTTTCTGGGGATTTGCTGTAATTGATAGGGGGCAAACAACTGAAACCTTAATCTAGATGAGAATACCAATACAAAAACATATAAGTCACCAATTCCCTTTGAATACTAGAAGCAAAGAACTAAGGTTTAAAAAATTAAAACAAAGTAATTTTCTCCGGATATCCGTGGTTTTCCGGGGATATGTTGTAATTGGTAAGAGGCAAACAACTGAAACCTTAAATTAGATGGCAATACCAACAAAAAAATATGTGAGTCAAAAATTACCTGGGCACATTAGAAGCAAAGAACAAAGACAAATTAAAACAAAGTCATTTCTTCGGATTTCCGTTGTTTTCCGGGGATATGCTGTAATTGATAAGGGGCAAACAACTAAAAACTGAAACTAGATGGCAATACCAACAAACAAATATGTGAGTCGGAAAATCCCACGGGGGGGGGATGGGGGGTAGGCCTATACAGTAGCCGACGCTCTACTAGGGTTCATGGACAGTGCGATGTCGTATTGCTGCAATATTGAGAAAATAATTATGAAAAATATAATATTAAGTCCAAAAAGAGGCAAAACATATTGAAATTCAATACTTATAAATCTTTAATAGAGACAATGAGAACACGATAATTAAGGTATTTATTCGAAACCCCAGTTTTACAGTATTTCGTTCTTTTTCTTACAAGGAAACCGCACGGGTTGTCATGTCCAAACCCTCAAATTTTGCACATCGATAGGTCTTCATTATAGATGGACACATACAAAAAATTAGCTGCTTTTACGAACTGAAAGTGGGTGAAAACGAGTTTGTTTTGTACCATAAGTAAACAACGGCGGGCACTTGTAGACCTCGCTTGAGTAGCCTGTATGCTGGGAACAAGTGACAGCGGACAGCGGACAGAGGACAGCGGGGTGTTTGATAGAGGGAAGGAGCTGCCTTGTTACTCGCGGAATGTGTTTCACTAAATAACTTTCATTTAATAATTTGTTCTTACCATTTCCACACTTTGAAACTATATAATCTGTATAGACAGTGAGAGGTTGCTTATGATTGTTAGTGTCTGTAGGTGTTATAGAAATGTGACTACTCAATATGCTTGATATTTGAAGATATTTCCCATGCACAGCGAATCACAGTACCAGTATTTCAATCAACTTATTCTCAATGTTGACATTTATTGTCCAGACAAAAGTCGTGTTAAGAACTTGGACACACACCCTACATAATAATGTTGTACTCGTCACTACAGGTCAAAGTAAAAAATGAACTAATGTAAACAGCACACGAGATTCACTTAGCTAATCCTGTGTACTAATTACTTCACGGCAACTACCGGAATACAAACATGTGTATCAGAGGATGATTTTTTTAATTCTTTATTTGCTACATGCTCCATTGCATAGCGCCAAAATTACATGTTTGGTGTGGTAATTACAATCTATTTAGCCTAGATTACAATTTCGTGTAGTGTGTCAAAATCTATGCTGTTTAAAAATTTCTGAAAATATTTAAAGTATTTATTCACTAGTTCTCTTTGGTATGCTGGTCAATGTTCCCCTAATCTAAGGATGTTTGTTTCTAGTGTTTTTCTTTCATTTTTTAGCACTTCGCACTCGAACAAAATATGGTCAATTGTTTGAATGTTTCTATTGCAGATGCAAATCGGGTCTTCGATTATTATTCATTGTTATAATATTATTCTCTCACCCAGGAAACTTGTCCTGATCGGGAATGGAACCCGGGCCTGTTGCGTCATCAATAAATTTCTCCTTTTCTGTCTAGTGTTGACCGAGAGTCTTTCCCCTAAGGCATGGGTAAGTCGTGGTGGTAGTTAGGGGAGGATAAACATAAGTAGAAATGAAATGAAATCTTTACTGCTGGCGCAACTCATCAAGAAATAGAAAGACGAAAGGCATACAATACGCGAAACAAAAAAAGATAAGACAATGAGATAAAATAAGACAATGCGATAAAATAAGACAGGAACTGAAACAAATTGGAATTTTAGTCTCTAGTAGTGAAAATGGTACAACGAGCTGGCAAACTGTTGTAGTCTAAATTCGAGTGGGAAGTCGAAAATGAGTCTTTAAACCTAAAATATAGTAATACCCTTAATTTCTAGCGTTCTTTTAGTAATTCATCTTCATAGTTCGAATAAAAGTATCCTACGGAATAATGACATTCCCTGAATATAAAATATATATTTTACCTTAGGCAATTGTTATGATTAAGTTACGTTACAAAAAAAATAAAATATCTTAAATATACCATATTGAAAGTTAAGCAGCTAATTATAATTTATAGATTATTATTTATTAACTATAGACAGTTGCCTTAATATTTGTAAGTTATCGATTTAAGATAATATATTCTTCAAACGTTCAACCAGTTCCTGATAATGTTATAAATCATTCTCTGCAATTACGTTATAAAAACATATCCCATAAACTTACTTTTTTTTCTCTCTCTTCTGGTATAGAAATAATGGAGCGTGTAAAATGTATAGCCCATCTTGACATAAAGCGATGGTAGAATATTCAACTTATCTCATGAGGGCATTCAATTGAATTAAATCGTATCTGCATTTGAATTTATTTCAACTTCGCGTTAAAGCCAGGATGTGTGGATCTAATGAAGCATTTGCCTCATAGCAACTCCATGATAAGTGAGGGTGGTCCTCATCTCTTCTAGGAAAATCCACTATGTAACAGATTTCTCCTGGTGATTTTAAACCGCAGCTGAGGATATGGCATTAATGTAAAGTAAAGTTTAACCCGTGACGCATATGTAAAACGAGTTCTTGAAAACAGTTTTCTGCGACCGAACTTCGTTTCTGCAGGAAAGTAACGTATCTGGGTCAGTCGGAAAGTTTCATATTAATATTTATCTGGCTGCCAAGCTCCGTGTGTTTCGTAAACACTTAGTATCAGATAACTTATATAAAACAGAAGCGTCGCTGAAGTGGTGTGATGAATATTAATGGGTTACTGGATGCTTCTTATTAGTTTGTATTTTATGCATGACACCAATTAATTTGTAAAAAAGAAAATGTTAAAACAAACTAAAAATTCAGTACGTTTTCAACTGACTGAAAGCCTTAAAAAACAACAGTTAAACACATGAACTAAAGAATTGTCTGTTACCAGTGGACCTAGAGCAACGATTGGCTAAAACTCAGGGACCCAAACCCAATTTATCCATAAATTCCTGATATTTTCAAACGCTTCCGAGTAAATTCAGTTATCTTGTTCAAGTGACTGCTTGTGGCTTTATCTACTGAGTTATTAAGTTTGAATTTTTTTGCGGAAACTAAAACAGTTAAAAAAATCAAGTTAAGTATGATTGCAGTTTTTCAAAATTCATCTTCCATGAATCCTACCTAGGCCTATTTCAATTCTGATGCTATTCTAATATCTACGTACTTAATCAATTTTAGCAGTACGCACACGTGGATATTTTCTTAGTTATTTGATATTAGACAAAGAATCTATTCGAGTTAGAAGAAAGTGTGCCTGTGGGCCTAAATGCAAATTTTCTACGAAGATATTACAGAAGTGAGGGACAACACTTCTGGATCCTCTTATGTTGAGTTTAGACCACTCCATTGCAAAGTATCCACGATTTCTTGAAATAAAACAGCGTGAACATAGCTATTTATCTCATGGGATTGATCATAACCAGGCTTTAAAACTTAGTGCCCGAACCCACAGAGGGAGATGATTCCGGTTACCAACAACCTGAGTATAGGGGGTGGGGCGATTGCGTAGGCTGATAAGACAGTCATTGCTAGTAGTACTGAGAAGTCAATGCGCTCATGGTACGGTGCCTCTCAAATTGGTCAACAGTGTACCTTGTCATTATGCGTGTTTATAAATGTATAATACGTGTTCGGAATACCGAAAGTAAAGTGTTCTAAAACGCAAACATATATTGAAACATTTGGGAGGGACTATTACACACAAACAGGAAAAGTAACGTTTTGCATGCTTGTAATGTGAGTTTAGAGAATGAGAAGTTATTTTGTGGTCTTTCTATACCTGTAATCCGCTTTGTTTACTATCACGTGAACTAGCATATGGTAGCTAGCGCATACGCCGAGCAAAGTCTGTACAGTACAGTTGCTGTTAACATATTCGATCGGGCACTAAGTTTTAAAGCCTGATCATAACCACGAACAGATGATAGTTGTCAGTCAGTTGTCTCAAAAAAGTCACTATAGCAAATGCGAATTGAACATTCTCACTGGGATCTGTTCCACGTTATCGTTCTAGGAGAAAAAACAAGAACTTGTGGTGAAACCTTTTTTTTTTTTTTTGTATATTTTATTCAACTGTTTATGCCAGTTTGTACAGTTAGGTTTGCGACTTGTGGCAAATAGGTTGCGATGCAAGTGCCCTGACACATATCCCTGCAACAAATTTCTCACTGTGAACTCAGCAAACATGTACATGGGATAAGTATCCAGATACAAGTACCACGGACATGTATCTGGGATTTGCATGAAGGACTTGTGTCTGCAACAAATTCCTCAGTGTGAACGTAGTATTAGTCAGCGCGACATGAATCACTTGAAGACTGGCGTACAAATGAAATATTCCTTCAAATGACAATATTTTGATATAGACTCGTCCATGCTACTGCGCATTAGAAAACGTTTCACTGTACAGTGCTGAACACATTATACTACTGGTCAAACGTTTCGTGAGAGACTAGGTCGAATAATCTCTCGGGACGTTGACATCGTTCCAATAACTATTTTAAAATATTCGGAATACTATCATAACTAGAAAGAAATTGTAAAGGCATTTTTTATTCCAATCTCAATAATCGTCACTCAAAATAATGGTGCTCAAGCTGCTAGTATTCTGTAGTGTTATATGATAATTCAAGAACACAGAACCTTCCACAGACATAAAAAGTTCTTATTTTAAGTAGGATAACGTGCATAATTCACCGTTTATTCTCTCCCGATGTTAGGAAAAATTAGAATCATATCGTAGGTTATATTCACATCACTTGTGAGTGAAACGTTTTAAAATATTTCTAAATAAAGAAAGTGACCAAGGAAGCATTCATTTTTGGTATGATTTTGTGTAATAGTTATATTATCGACTTAGGCATTGTATAATATAATCTGACATGAGATAACTGCTGATTTAAACTGAATTTAATATTTAATTAAATTAAGAATGATTCATGTACATTAGAATGTGTATAACCAGTGCACAATGCAGTGCGTTACTAATGTTAAAATGATAAACACTATGCTGCGAAAGTAACAAAATAGTAGACGGTTCGGGGGTTTGCAGTTTTTAAAAATAAACAAAACATTTTTATTGCACTACATCAAAATATAACTTATTTCCGTTGAGAGTAAGCTAAACCGCTGACGGCCACACCACAGGAATTTGTATAGTTTCATTCTTCTCCGTGAAAAAGTGATCTAATGGAATCATAAATAAATATTCATTTTTGTAGCTATAATTTTATGTAAAAATTATGTTATTCAAGTTATATATTGTGTAATAAAATAATCTTCATGCAAAGATGTTGGAGTACTAAAATCTCCCTCTCCTAGATCTTTTAAGGAAGCTTAAGCTGATTTGTTTATTCTGAAGCATCATTTACTACTTTCGATTGAAAATAGGTATTATAAACTTTTTCTTATATCCGAACAATTTTATTTGGCTAATAGGCCTATAAGCGATTATGATGTTGCAGAAAGGCTAGTGAATCATATATGTCCTGCTACAAAATAATAACTTATTTTATTATAAATAAAGTTTAAAAACAGATATTAAGTTTACGATAATGTTATAGTGGTTCATGTTGTAACTTTTTCTCTTACTAAAAGTTAATAGCTATGCATAGTATAGGCCTTTATACGTACTTTATAGATACACATAAGGATCCATGATTTTTAGACAACAGAGACTTGAAGATGGTAAGGTTATTAGAATAACGTACCAGCAGCCTTCGCCCCATGATTGCTCCTGTTAATCATTTCTGTCAACAGGCTTTGTGATCTATAAGACAATAGTGCTACCAAGATGATAAGCAGAGTATAATCTTAGTTCGCGATTGAATACGTTTATTGATACGATGGCATGGACTATAGAGTCATTTTATTGAACGCGCCCAAGTCCTAGAAAGAAGGGGATCTGAATAGGTATTACAAATAGGAATACAGGTATTTTTAGATGAAGACTATGTTAAGCGGTTTATGGTGGCACAAATATTTCGGTAGTAGCTTATGTTAACTACTCCATGCCCTTTGCTTCCATTTTTGTTTTAGGCGTGTTACAGTGCACTGCAATATAAGATAAGTTGAAACGTAATCTCCGCCTGTTGTCACCTAAACATTGTCCATTCCATATCACATAAAAATGCATCTGAAATATCTGAAATATAAAAGACAGATTGCTTATTAATAATTGAAATAGAATTTGTTGGCATATCTCTGTTCTAGTCCAAAATCCTAAGATGAGAAGTGTGTAATGTGGTTGTAGAATGGATTTTTATAAATTGTATTTTAACCCCCGTTATGTTAAACTGCACAATTTACATACAGTACGTTCTCCCTCTTGTCTGAAATAATCACTGTCATGCGTTCTAGAACACTTTCTTTTTGGTATTTTTAACAATATTTTATACACGCACAATGACAAGTTATACCACACTGTGTAACTGTTCGTACCAAGGAATGTGGGCACATCAACTTTGTACTCGCTGGGTCGGTTGTTGTTTACATTCTCCTCGTCTCGGAAATCACCCCCACTCAGTAAATCAATAAATCAGTAACTTCGAAATAAAGATCCCGCACGAAATCTGTGCCGATTGCCTACGTCATTGCAAATGACAGACATGTTTTCGTGGGAACTGTAGCGTCGACTGACCTGCTACCTATCTCTCTCGCACAACAGTACCTTCCTTTCTATTTGTGAAGGCCAAGCTACCTCTCTCTCTCTCTCTCTCTCTCTCTCTCTCTCGCACAATAGCATGTCTCTCTCTAGCGAGTAACGGTCGTCATCGGCACAGATTTCGTGCGAGATCTTTAGACTCTACTATAGGATCGTACCCTGATAATCAATTAAGAGAACCTAATGATTTTATTGGGATTGAATCTGCTATCTTCCTACTGGTTATGTAGTGGCATAACCAGCTGCACTACAGCGTAAAGTATGCATGACTTCGACAGGAAATATAACGAGGTAGTAGTGAGCGATCATTTAATTTAGTTTCGTGAATATGATTATGTTAAATGGCTATGGCGAACTGAGAATATAAAAAAAACAGGATATTGATTTCTGACTCTTTGCGTAAAGCACAGTCAGTGAAGAGTCACATGCAGAGGGGACTTATACCACTGATGCATTCATTAGTACTCAAAATCCTTTCTCCTCTGAGAGGACAATGTCCAGCAGCCTTTCTGGTATTCAGCAGCATTTGCTCCGGTCACCCAGCAGTGATGTATTGCCTTGGGAAACCTCAATTCAGCTTTAAAACTTAGACTCTGCTTAGCTGGCGCCCTTGATATAGGGCTGTGCAAACAATTACATTATTCATATAAAGTGACACAGTCAATTTCTTTATTTTGTGCCAAGATTTTAGTTCTTAGCAACAATATCATCTTTATCATCTCCCGTCGCTACTTATTTTTCTTATTCATCTTCATCTTCATCATATGATAATAATAATAATAGTTATAATAATAATAATAATAATAATAATAATAATACATAATAATCTTCACCTATTTCCTATAATCCTCATTCGAAATTTAAAAAAACGCCTGATACTTTGAGCGTTAACCAGTGACAAATTATCATAGGGAATCCCACGAGAGATGACGAGTTTATCGAATTTATCTGTTGCAACTCGTTAACTCGAGTTGGATTTATTAAGACTATTCCATGAATAAAATAATAATTACTTTCGTGCTTTGTTGTACAAAAACAAAACTAACAGTTGTGAGATCACGGCATACTGTGAATCAACCATCCATGAATCGATTCGAGTTACCATGCAGTAATCAGTGCTACCAAAGGTGCATATAAGACATAGTTAATTTCATTCAGGTAAGCTAACAGCAGAACAGAACTATCTTGCACCGAATCGAAATTGTGTTCTTAAGCAATGTACATTTCTATTATTTCAATTTCCAAATAAGTTATGTTGTATAAAATAATCTGTTTTCGTGCCACTTAGTGGCAACATGCGACTATTAATCACTGCACACTGATACTTGCGTCTCCAGTAACGAACAGACGGTTTTACCACGATAAAACACCATCCTCGCAATTCCCACAAGAATATTTCAAGATAAACGGCCGTGATTGGCCTATATCCGAGGAAATGTTAAACGTTATTGGTCAATATCAAACACGCGGCGTATGAATTGAATAGTCGGTTAAAACTAATCTCGATTTGTTTACAAGTTCGGGAACCTAGTGTATTTTTATTCCAGGAAGAAAATGTCATAAAATGCTAAATATGTATTTTATTTATTATAAAGAGATCTAATATCGAAACACCCACTCGATGACACTCATCAGTTCCTGGAATACAGGGTTTTCTACCCCTTCGCTGACGTAATTTACCTGCTATTTTTTAATACCATTATTTTATTTAACACATGCTCAATTTCATATGTGATATTACATGTTATAATTTTCCCTTGGTTATTTATATACTTACTATAAGATATTTGTTTGTTACTGTATTATTATTTACAACAATTAAATAAGAATTAAAGAGTGAAGCTATCTTGCAGAATTTAGTCATCTATTACACTTGCTCAAAATATATTGCTTTTGTGAAATTAAGGAAGTTTGCATAAGTGTTCTGTATTGAAATCACTAGGTATGGTAGGCCATTTGCCTCCATCTTTGGTTATTTGTGATTTTAGATCATTTCTTTGATTATTTAATAATCTGCAGGTGTATATCAGGTAGAGCGCTCGCCATATAATTCTGCCGAGCCGCACAAACCAATTTACGTGAAGACAGTGAAGTCACGCCTACTTCCCAACGCGTCATCATTCCTCTCCCCGCATTTTATTGATTATTACCACGTGTTCCAACGGGGAATCACAGTCATGGAATATTTCACTCGTTCTGCAAGGGCAGCCTTATTGAGTGTAGGCGTTTATTTTGTTGGCATCGGTGAATGAGTGTTTGTGCTGTGTTACAACTTATATTGTTGGTAGTTGTAATTGCGCCTCACATTGTTCAAAATGCCCCCTGTGCTAAGTAAATTACAGTTTAAAACTCTTTATTGTCAAGCTGACAAGAAACCTCTCCCGTAGGATGTCTCAAGTGGACTGAAATCATCGACAAACTCCGTAAGCTTTCGGTGCATAGCTCCGCCTCCTAGTCGTCCCGCGCATATCGCGGCAAACTTATTCGGCATCACCTCTAAGATACTGCTGCCACTGCCACACTCAATACAAGATTCAATAGTCGGCGAAGCAAACAGATTCTGTTAAAACACTAGCACCGAAATCATCATCATCTTCACTCCACGGTTTGGGTATTTTGCCCGTTCCGGCTTCATAGGTTTCTCCAGCATCTCCTTCGTCTTGGACTGTAGTTTAATAATGCGTTTGGATATCTACTATCTTCCATTCTTGAAATATGCTCATGCCATTGTTGCTTACGTTCTGATATTTTATTTATTATTGGCTAATTTCTAATTCTTTCCTGATATCTTCATTTTTTAATTTATCTAATATTGTCTCATTAATACATAATTATTAGAAACAAAATATATAATTTTTGTGAGAATGAAGTTGATATAGAATATTATAGGAGAAAAATTCCTACGACACTGGGACTTGAACCCAGGACCTTTGGGTATTCGTTGATATACTCCAATATTCAGCTGACGATACGGACAGATGTAACCAAATTATTTCTGATTTTTTTCCCCAAGTCAATGCTGTAAAGTCTGATGGAATGTTCCCTTCCAATTGAAACCGCACAATATTTTCTGGTTGATTCAATTTATAGTACATGGATAGGTACATTTTAATTTTTAACTTTGTTTTGTATGTGCATAAAGGCCTACAATGGTGCAGGGATGACCGAGCTGCTGATTCAGTAAACTCACCCTACAATAATAATATTGCATGTGCCATTTCACTTTAATAACACAGCAAACATAACTAGCTAGGCCATATCCACGTTACTGACCTGTATCTGGGCAATGTCAAATTTCACTTTTACAGCCTGTACTGCTACTATAATCCGGACGAGAGATCGTACTCAACAGTCCGGGTAAGTATGAACATGTCCTAATGTAGTGTGAAATGTTTGTTGCTTTGTAACATTCTATTACACTCCGGGTGGCGGTGCAGTGGCTAGTTTTCCGGATTCCATAATCAAAACACACTGTAATATTCTGGTGACACCACCAGATTGTTTGATTTAAAAACATTTACAGTTCTAGGGACTACATTCATGGTTGTAATCTTGACATGTTGCTCTAAGCTCTATAAACTAGTCAGAGGTCCGTAAATGGCGTAAAATTGAGTATACAAGGTCGAAATGAAATAGCATGACATACTGTCAGGTTAAATTGATCATGCAGCTTGTAACAAATAAATCGAATATGTGTGTTATTTGGATCATATTTGAATCTTTTCTTTTATTATAGAAGCAGGTAACTGGGCCAGTTTTGGCTTACTACGTCATATAGCAGAGTGTGCCTGGCTGTTGAACATTATTTTCGCAGCTAAGGTAATGGAAGGAATGCTGAACCATCGTTGAAAATGTTTACCACCCACTGGGAAATTATTTCATTTCGTTGGTGGTGGTTTTTTTAAACTACTTTTCGAAACCCTCCACCCCAATATTCAACGACGGTCCAGTATTCCCTCCATTAACATAACTGCGAAAATAATATTCCAGAGCTCGACCACGCTCTGCTATGATGTACAGCTCATATGGTACACCTCTCATATTTGACTAAGTTATCGGTTACTGTATGAAAATACATTCAAATAAGATTAAAATAACAAAATAACTCACATTTTTTGTTTCATTTTTGGGCCGGTCAGTTTAACGCTTTGTCAGTGAAAAATTTATAGCTATCGCAAAATTTTTAATTGCCCTATGTTTTAGATAAATAATAAGTGAGTTCGCAAAGAATCTAATGAATTTCACATTAATTAAACTTCAAACACAGCTCATAATTTTGTTATAGAGTGAAAATCGTGACAATTTTTTTTTAAATAACATGAAAACCATAAAAGTATAATTCATTCCTTACCTGCTCAATTATATAGTCTTTCTTTCTTTCTCGTAGTTTAACCTCTCCCTTTTAGGATTTAAGCGACCCAAGCCGCCCGGGCCTTACAGGGCCGCGACCTGTAGGGAGAGGGATTATCTTTGGATCACATACATACTTTTTTGACCAGACAAGGACATGGAGGGCTCCCCGGATGAGTGATCAGCCCAATGCCGGGGCCACCTCCGAGATAACACGAACACATAGGACGAGACACACCATTCACACACACACTCACTCACTCCAAACAAGGCGAGGATGAGATGAAGATGATAATGACGGCCAGATGATATCTGGGGACCACAAGGGCCTAAAGGTGAGGAAAAACCCCAGAAAAAACCCCACCTAGGTAACTGGTCCCGACCAGGAATCGAACCCGGGCCCGCTGCGTGAGAGGATTGAACGCATCCCCTGAGCCACAGCGGTGGACTCAATTATATAGTACAAATCTGAATTGCATGAATGGTGCCTATTGAGTGAAATCATGTTCAAAATTTCATGAAACATTACAGTTATTACATATCAGTCCTATGTACACTCGACCGATATGAAACTGGCCGCTTCTCAAAAAAGTAGGTGTAAACCGTAAACTTCCATGATCATTTGGGAAGAATTCATACGATTCTCGTGGTTATAAAGATGGATAGCTATTTATAAAATGTAAGACCCATGTGAAGAAACATTGCATGAATATACAAGCCAACGGCCAGTTCCATGTTGATCAAGTGTATGTCCTCCTGTATTATTAAATTATTATTAACATATTATTAAAAATAGGTGCGCATTTATTTCAGAGCAATGCCACTACAATGAATCCACTAACTATAGAAATGTTCGATGATGTGACTATCGACTTTAGTGTTACAATAGTAGGCTTTTTTTTATGCGAGAAATTGACAGTTTTTCTACAGAACATCGCAAATGCGCGCTGAAGCCTGCCCAACTACTCCACTTCCAAGGTATACATTATGAAAGTATTTTATGAGATTTACGGTGTATTAAATGCAAACCCACTGTTTCAAGTTTGTGTGAAGTATAGTTATTAATCATGTCACATTGCGCAGGTTAAAACTACTGGAGGACGTACATAAGCATCCGGCAGAGTAATTATACAGGATTTTAATGCTTATATTTTGGTTGTTGACAGCCGATTCCTAAAGGAAGAAATATTTACATTGGTTTCGCCAATAGAAAATGCTTAGTGTTGATTCTTCTATATGCGTTTATTACTCATGCATTTGGAATTCATGCTTCAAAGTACATGGGAAAGAGAGCCGATTTCATGCGACTATTCCCTGGCGAAAGACGTTTATGCAGGTTAGATGCTATTTTATTTAGTGATGGGAGTTCTCGAATAAAAAAAAATAGGAATTATTCGATTCTTGAAAGATTTCGAGATATCAAGAATCGAATGATTATTCGAATGATTTAATGCAACAAGAAGCCAGAAGCGAGGACGAGTTCTCAGCAGTCTTAAAACTTCGGTTAACTTTGTTAACGCGGTATACGTTTTCTAGGCAAGAAAGGCATATGTATGAACGCTCAGCTACCATGCGCGCAGGGCAGTTCAATGTTGCCATATTGCCCATTCTTAACACACCATCGCAAAACAAACGGGAGAGCGCATTTACGTTATGGATCTTTACTCTGGGAACGCTAGTCGTACATTGAGGTTAAAGTATTATTTGCGTGAAACGAATTTCTATTGGTTTATGGTTCGCTGTATAGGTGAGCCAAACCCATTGCGGTAACCAATAGCAGTAGATCTTGTAAAATGATGAAACTGCCGAGCTGAACATTAGAATAACAATTTGAGTTATCAATGAGTTAGTTTTTAGTAGTTCTCGGCTACCGATTCGAGTTCTCACATCTCGCATCGCGAGTTCTCAGAACCTGCATTCATCCGAGAACTTTTTCATTCGAATGATCATTCCATTCTTTATATTAGGCTACTCCAGAACAAATTACTTGATACTTAAAACCATTCAATTCCGGCCATCACTAATTTTATTAGTTATACTGTATAACCAAATTTAAATTAATGTTGAAATGTCACGATTATGCTAATGCAAAATTATTGCTTAAAAAATTACAGCTTCAGTATTCCCTTGAAGGGAATACGTCTACTGTAAACGGTCAGTCTATATGCAATCGATGTTTTTATACTCTTTCAGAATGCTTAATAATGTATGAGCACTTAAGTCTCACACTTTAGCTATAAGAACTGATCTAAACTCTAAAGTGACAATTCAGATTAAACACGGACTTCTTCAGATTATATTTCCTTATAACCTTCTTATAGATTCACTTTAAAAGCTTTGCCTCGTGTCTGTGAATTATACATGCATCTCTCTGCCACTGGCAGTCAGTTTCAACTGCAGACCATTCTATACACTTCACGAAAAAATCCGAAACAGCAGTACTGTATGACCTACTAAAGCATGAATAGCTAACGAGATGCGAGAATTATTCACTCCCATTCCAATTTTAGCATTTGCAGTTTTACGGAAAAACCTACGTAGTTTTAAGAAACACTCTTATGGCCAAATTTTGGAAGCATTGTGTTACCCTACCTCCGCAGATATCTGCGGCTTAATATACTGATATCTTAAAAATGAGTTTCTGAAACAACAGTTACCACCTGCCTCACCGTTATTGGCACAACTAAATATAATAACTGTCACCAGTTGAGGTTTTCTAATAAAATGCCAGGTCACAAGTTGAACCGTTGCCTTATACATGATTGTTTGTTAACATTGGTACAATTTTTTGTACAGGTAGGGGAAAAAAAGCGGACCGACTAAAATATCTAAGTTGCCGATATGAGCCAATGCGCATGCCTAGCGGCATTCACAGGATAGCAGGGAATGTATTGAAATTTGTTCTAGACAATATAGGCAATCAATTGAGAAATAATTTTACGTAATTTGCATGGTTTGTGAAAACAAACGTTTCGGTTACATATCTTACATTTATTTACGTATCACAAGGCTCTGAAATCAGCTACAAGAGTCGGTCCGCTTTTTTCTCTTCCTGTACATATAAAATATTAACAACTTTAATCACTATACGCGATAAGTTGTAAAAGAAGTAATCATTGAGTAAGTTCTTTCGTTAGGGGGTTGGCATGGTGTTCTAAAAACAACAAAAATCTTTCTTTCATGCAATGAACTTAGTCGCTGAATTTCAGGATTTCCAAACGCTCGTATCATTCTACATTTCGTATGAGGTACAGCACCTGTGATCACTCTGCAAACTGCTCTCTGAATTCCATCTACAGTGAGTCCCACGCAAGAGTTGGCCAACGACGCGGATTCCTGCGGCGCGGCGGGCACAGCTCCAACTCCCGAGCGATCGGGTGAAATATCTATGCGAATAAAGCCGCGATCGGTGTAATGATTCAAGTTCTCACATTTACAGTTAAAATTACAATGAAAATAAACACGTACCTCATCACAGGAGATGTTGGAAATGTTCTCCTCTTGCATCCACACAATACTGGCACCTTTTTAGGAAATTTTCTTTCACGCGCATAAGTTCAGCTTCTGAGATAAAGTTAATTTCTCTTGTGATATTATCTTTAAGCTCTTCTAATGTATAGGAAACTTACCTATATATACTTTATTTTTCAAGTTTCCCCATAAATAATATTCACATACTGTTAGAAGAACTTAAAGACAATATCACATAGGCCTATCACAAGAGAAATAAACTCTGTCTCGGAAGCTGAACTTATGCGCGTGAAAGAAAATTTCCTAAAAGGGTGCCAGTATTGTGTGGATGCAAGAGGAGAACATTTCCGACATCTCTTGTGATGAGGTACGTGTTTATTTTCATTGTAATTTTAACTGTAAATGTGAGAACCTGAATCATTACACCGATCGCGGCTTTATTAGCGTAGATATTTCACCCGATCGCTCGGGAGTTGGAGCTGTGCCCGCCGCGCCCCAGGAACCCGCGTCATTGGCCAACTCTTGCGTGGGACTCACTGTAGTTGAGAGGTTATCTGCCCAATAAACTAACTCTGACGAATGCCGTTATTTGGCGCCACTGCATTTCTTTTCCATAAATAACTATCATTTAAAACTTATGTAGTAAACACCACATTTTCTCTTTAAATATGAATCGAAACGTGATAAGCGCGTTACCGTTAGAAAGATAATTAGGGTCCTAATTATGTTCATTATACGCGTATTAAACCAAAGCAATTATTGACTGATACCGATAGAATATTACAATGAAGTTCGGCCACAAGCACCAGAGACAGTAGTAATGTCGATAATTTAACCTCTTTAACGAACACGTCATAGGCTAGCATAGGGTAAGATGCGAGAAACTCATACAGAAACCTAAGTTCGATTCCTGCTCCATGTATTTTGTATCTTCTTTTGTGATTCGCTTGCTTTGTTTGAATACCATATGCTATTTTTCTGTAAAGGATAAGCACAGAAAGAAAGACATAGTTAAGGAAGACGAAAACGATCTGCTGTGTTTAGATTCCCAGGGACATTCTGAGGCAACAGTGAGACAAACAAAAACAGAAAGTTCCATAACAACCATTTTCAAATTGAAAAGGTGAAATAGTAGACATTCTAAAGTGAAATTGTATGAACAGATTAACATCGATTGAATTCAAAGGCTTATGGTCTATGATCGAGGAAAGCCGATGGAACTGAATTGCCAAAAGCTGTTGCCGTTGTTGTCTTCACAACATTTTAAATGAATATAAATCATAAAAAAAATTGTTCGTCAACAGTGTGCTTACGAAAATATTCGGAACTAAGAGATGAAAACAGGGACTGGAGAAAATTCCATAATGACGAGCTTCATAACCTGTACTATTCGCCGAATATAATAAGGGTAAATAAAACACGGAGGATGAAATGGGCTGGACATGTTGCGCGCGCGGGTAGAGAAGGAAAGACATATCTAAAAATATTGACTGGGAGATCCGAAGGGAAGATATCATTTGAAAGACCTAGGAGTAGGTAGGAGGATTAAGTGTTTTCTGTGATGAAATGTCTAATAAGATTTTTGTATACGAGTTGTTTCAGTTAAAAAAAAATATTTAGTATAATCATAGGTCATGCTTTTTTAACTTTTCATTTTTCTGGGTAAAATATTTTTTAAAACAAAAGTATCAACACTATAGAGTAAAAATCATTCATCAAATTTGAAAGCAAGCATCAAAGAATCTCAAAGAGAATATTTAGGTCCATATGTTGGTATCTGTCGGAAGAGACTGATTTCAATTGTGATTTAAAACATCGATTGAATTAATTAATATATCTAAAACAAATTGAGATATTAAAATGAAATTTTAAACTTTAATTTCGGTTTACATTTTAATTTTGTGTGGAAAATTTCAAGTTCCTAATACTAATCGTTCAGAAAACCACTCTCATCACTTCAGTCATCCCTTAATATATTGAGGTAATTTAGTTTATAGTTTTACGTTATGATTCTTGCATAATATACTAATTAAAGAAATATCTTCGATACAATGATGCTTTATTTGCTGAATGCCTTGAAAGGAATCATACATGTTTATGGGTTTATTTTTACATTGCAATAGATTTTAATTGTGGAATCATTTCTTTTAAATTCTGACAAAATTCTCCAAATTAAAGTTCATACATAGTAACAGCCTATGGGCAAGCATCTGCAACATAAAAAGATAATATACAATACTGGTATAAGCTCAAACTGGTATAAAACATCACCCGCTTTAATTTGCATCTAAAACCAATAAAAGCTATATACTGTATTACTAACGTTACGCCGTTTTGCCTCTATAACTTGTAATTCTTTATTTTTAGCAGTTTATATAAATGCACTGGTGTTGACACCTTGGGATAAGTGCTGCGTGGGTACCAGAAACATGCAGTTTTGTCTAACTTGAAATGAGTGGCAACATTCTCCTGGGTATCTTTAGAAAATGATTCCGTAATATCGCACTTTTTAATGAAGCTAGATTTCTTCACGATTTTATATTTAGCTTCATTAACCCGACTCCATGTTTCATATCCTTGGTCTCCCGATTCAGTCTGGGCACTACTTAATCGACAACAACATGTTTCTAGTTCTTGAAGAGACGAATTGTTTTGCTCTTCTCTAATTTCACTACAAAGATGAGCATGATGTCGGGAATTTAAGGTATCACTATTAATCTGTGGTACTAAAGTGTGAGATTTCCTGTTACGAATTACTCTTAAGCTTGGATTTTCATAAATAATTGGTTTATAAGAATTATGTCTTTTCGAATGCATGGGACAGTTTCTCCTTCTTCTTGTAGGATGTTTTCCATGCAATAGATTATAAACTAACCTAACTTTGGGATTCTTTTCATCTAAATCAAATGCTGAGACCGTGTCTGTACTGGAAGAACTGTGTACACAACTAATGGAAGAGTAGATATTATTCTGTCTAAGCTTAGTGTTCGGCAACTTATCTGAAGAATAAGGGACTAGTGGTTTTATCTTTGAGATCTCACCTGTGTTTGTTCCTCTCCTATTTAATGGGACAGTTTTATGATTTCCTCTATCTAAATTCCGAGCTGAAACTGAAGAGTCGTGGGGAGTGGAGGAAAAGTACCGTTGGTTCCATTTCTCCATCTGAGCTATCATTGCCTCGTGACGAGTACATTGGGCTTGACTTCGTTCATTCTGTTCCTCCAGTTGTTTCACAAGTTTCTCCAAACGAATCACTTGTGTCTGTTTAGATTCCAAAGTGGAGCTGAGATCCTGCATCTCTTGTGATTTACTTGCAATAGCTTTCTTTATCTCCTCAAAATCCTTTTCTCTTTGATCAAGTGTATACTGAAGGGATGAAATCTGTTCTTCTTGACGTTGCTCCTTTCCTTTGAGTAGTCCAATGAGTTCGTCTCGGATTCTCAATACTTTTCTTTGTTCATGCATTACTTTCTCTCTTTGCTCTGCTTCAAGCTGCTTCTGAAATAGTGCTTGCTCCATCTGCTTATTCTGGGACAGAACTTCTGGGAGCGATGTCTGCAATTCTAGTAACTTTTCCTGGAACTCTGAACATTGCAATCCAGCGATGGCAGTTGGGTCATCATTTTGGGTTCTGCTAATCAAATCCTGATACTCCTTCGCCTTTGCTTCAAGATTGTCAATATGTTCCTGTTTTTTTGCAATTGAATCTGTTAGTTCTTTAACTTGAAGTAGTAGGGTTTTTATATGTTCGTTTTTCTGGTTTATTTCAGAGCTATATTCCGTACGGATTTCTCGTACGTGCCCTTCATTTTTTTGAGTTGCCATTTTCACTGTTTCCATTAAGTTAATTTTTTCTTCTTTCAGTTTATGAACTTGAACCTCAGCAGATTTTAACAGACCTCGCGTGGACTGCAGTTCTGTCCATAGCTCCGTTTCTCGTTCACTGTGTTTCGATTCATCAGCAGTCTTTGTTTTTTCAGCCATATCAATAATCTGTCTGCATTTCTCCTCAACTTCCTTTACTCTTCTTTTGGACATCTCTAACTCTGACTCTGTTTGTTCCCTTGATCTCACAGCTTCTTCTGTTACCTGTTTTGCTTCGTTTAACTGGTTTTGAAGATCTGTAATCACAATCTCAGCTTCTGATTCTTTTTTATTCACGTCTTCTTTAAGTTCATTAATCCTAGTTTCAAGAATAATTTTTTGTTTTTCTAATTTTGTCACTTGCTCCCCTGTTGACTTTTTTATTTTCTGCAATTCTTTAGCCTTATGTTCAAGTGAAGTATCTTTTATTTTAATTTGGTTCTCCAGAACTTTAATCTCAGAAAGCAGTTTTACTATTTTTATATCATAAGCTGACAGCTTCCCCTCCGTTTCCCTTAGCCCTTGTTGAACTTCTTTTAAGTGAATATCTACTTCCTTCCTTTGATCTTTGAGGCAATTGTTTTTATCTCGCTCATTATCCAGTTCCTCAGTTAATGATTTCAATTTCCGTAGCAGACCTGCATTCTCTGACATCACCGCTTGTAACTTGTTTTTAAGATCACCTTTATTCTTATCGAGTGGTTTGAGAATATCTATTTGACTCTTTATATCTTGAATCATTTCATCAATTATCTTATTTTCAACATTTTTTAATTCTTCTACCTGTTTATTGAAATGGTTACCTTCACCTATGTAATGATTTATTTGCTTTTTGAAATCTTCTTCCTCTACTTTATTCTTAATGTCCTTGAGCCACTCGCAGGTTTCATCTCTTTTAACTAATAATTGCTGGACCATCACAGTGCATTGTTGTAGAATGGTCTGAAGCTTCTTCTTCATCTTTGCAATTAACTCGTTTTCAGATTCTTTATTAACACCCAAACTGTTAAAAGCTACATCTTTACAAGCCCCGTCAGCTTGCCGTGGCTCTGTAGAAGTTTGTAAGTTGGCAGTGTTTATAATTGCTTTCATGGTGCCGAAATCTACAAGCTTTATCTCTTCCAGTGGTCCTAAATCCTTTCCAGTGGATTCTTTTGCTCTTTTCTGTAGCTCCAGCATACTCGTGTACAAATTCAGAAGATACTTCTGTTTCCCACTTAATTCTATTTTCATGTTCTCAAACTGCTTCTTCTTTGTATGGAATTGTGTCTCTAAAATCCGTTGTCCCTGCTTACCATTGATAGGCACAGGCTTAGGTGGACTTTTCTTCTGAGTTGGAGTGACTAGAGCTGAGTCGTCTATGAGAGAACAGGTAGCGGGCTTCTTGCTTCCAGGAGCTTGGATCTGAGTAGTACTTCGAGAAACTGGTGTTTTAGCACGTGGAATCGAAGTTTTAATTAATCGTTCTTTAAGTGACGTCTTTGACTTTTGCTGCACTGGGTCTTTGTGTGTTTCAGCGCTTTGACTACGAGTGGGTATAGTTGGTTTCACTACAGACGTACTGCTTGAGGAACTTGGAACACTTTTATTGCACAAAGAAGAATTAAATCTTGGAATCCGATGGCTTGAGCTAGGTCTCTTTGTACTATTTATGATCGATCTGCTTGGAGAAGGCGAGTCACTGTTTTCCTTCTTTCTATCGTTGAATCTTTGAGCTTTAGGAAAAGACATCTTGCTATCGTAATTAGCAAATAAATACAACGAAATACACGTTAGAAGAAAAACGACGGAATTTCTTACACGGAATGAATTTTCTGACGGCAATTTTGAAACCAAATTCTACGTTATACAGTTCTTGTCAAAGTAAATAACAGAAATAACAAAGGACGGCAGTCAGCTGTTTTGTGAGAAATAAACTTTGACGACGAAAAATCACTAAAATCACCAGAAAGTAACTAAGAAGAGTATATAGTATTGCCATATATGAACCAAGAATGTGTATTAAAGAGAGATGTAAACCTGGCTTTCGTTACCACAGCGGTAAAGCACAAAATTAACCTTACTGACTGTTATGAACGTGGTTAAATTTATCAGAGCTGGTAGATAACGTGCAGTGTACTATAAACTATACCTTATCTTAATTAAGGAGGTCTGACGCTTATGTCACTACTCTCGACCAAACGATACAAGAACGTGGATTTGATTGAACAATGTTCTATTTGCTACCACGGCTGGCAGCGATGCCGGAAAATTCATAAGAATATATTAGGGTTCATTTATCATTTACAGACCATTTCCATTCACCTAGCGTATTATGCACGACAAATATAGCTTAGTTCTTAATTCATGAGAGAGAACATGTTATAATGTAATCCATCCGATCATGTACAATATTTGTTTCATGTAAATTCAGAGAGCTTCAACAATGGAAAAAAGAAAATATTATAAAGAATTATTTAGTACGGAAAATACTATTTTGTACAATTAAAACTCTTCAAGCATAAAGGTCTACTTGAAGTTTAAGCCATGGCCAATCATGAACTATCAGTTGAATGTCATGCATGATTGGATACGTGTCGGAAACGATTTATGCACTATAATATTAAAACCGGGAAAATGCTCTATTTGTAGAGGTCTGCTGCATACCGTATGCGTCTTCACTGATATTGAGGATGCATTCGACATAGCGTGGACTATAAGAATAATTATTATGTACCAGAATGGTATTTCTGAGATGGTATGGTGGACGGGAAAATGTCTGTCTGTGCGTCCGTATGCGCGTTAACGCTAATACGCTTTATCAGTTTTCATGAAACTTGGTATTCGCACTTATAACGTCCATGGAAAGAAGCCTATTGATTTTGGACCAAATCGGTTGACCGGTACTGGAGTAACGAATAATGAACGGTCACATGCTTTTTAAATGGTAGGCCTAAATCATCACTATACTAGAAAGCCGCGATGCACTGCCATGTTTCACTAACCATAACCATGGCCTTCCACCTAAGTTAAGACGCCATAATATACACATCATCTATACTAGGCCCGGTTTGCCAGCGTAAATAGATGACTCAGCCGTTAAATATGTTATGCTGGAAGAAAATTATATTTTTATATATAAATAGGGAAAATTACTAATAAGTTCAGTGTTTCTGGCTGTTATTATAGTAATAATGCCAACGGAGAGTCTGTTCTAGTGCCAAAAGTTCCAAAAAAACTAATCTAGATAGCTTAAATGGATATCTGCAATTCACAGATAAAATTTTATACCTTCAGATAACTCATGGTAAGTAAACAAGGTTAATGATAAATATTTGTCAGTATTTTGTTCTTAATCCGCGAACGCTCGCGCTTGTGGTTGTCACGCCATCACTCGCGGATTAGATTTGATCCAACACGCTTTTTTTTCTTTTATAACTATTAAATGCAACTCAAACGCTTGAGTTAAACCTATAATTAGGTTAACCATTTTACATCAATAAAAGATATTACTGTTTTATTTTCTTTAACCATTTTACATTAATAGAAGATATTACTGTTTTATTTTCTTTTTAAAAACATAATAATAATAATAATAATAATAATAATAATAATAATAAATGACCTTTCAAAAAGTAATTTTTACATGATTCTAGCGATGTAAACATTTAATTTCTGTTAGCATATTATTATTACTATTATTATTACTTTATTATATTATTATTGTTTTGTTTTTACTGGTAATATTATTTATTATTGTTATTTTGTTCTTATTAATGGTAAAATTTATTATTACTATTATTATTATTACTATTACTATTATTACTATTATAGTTTAATAACATTTAAAAGTGGAAAGGAAGCAGAGAATCAAAATAATATTATTCAAAAGCTGTAGCGTCAACTTACCTTTTATACACGGGATGAATGCGCCGCTTTGTTAATAATACAGCTGCTGACACGTGTGTGATATCATGGGAATTATGAAGCACACATGTCGAGGAAAAACAACTTTCTCTTTCAAGATATAAAAGAGTTATTAAATTATATACACAACTATTAGTTCTGATCTAATAGCGCGAGCGATCGCGGATTTAAACCCATACGGTAGTAGTAATTGTGATTTTAGGTGGAACTGTGATCGTAGTTTGTGAAGGGTATTTATTTACATTACTGCTAATGATTTGCTTACTGTTATTATATAATATTTAAAAAGGGTACTCTATTAATAATAAGCATGTATGTTTTAGATAGGCCTATACAGCAATATTAATAGTGCCACGTAGGCTCTAACAGAAGCATGTGAAATATGGCATATTAACTCCATCTGGCACTTTGTTATATCAGATTACCTAATTTTATTAAATTAATAATATCAGATCTTCCAGACAACTATGTTCACATCTAACTGCATTGGTACAACAATTAAGCTTATTTAATTTAAAAAATGATTATTCAAGGAAGAAGTAACCTCCGTATATGATCTTTTAACAGCATCAAAGAATAGACATCAGTGCATCTAAAGGAAGAAATGTGAATCAACATCAGTGCCTGGCAGTGATTTTAAATAGGAGTCAAGAACAACCTAGTTTGATCTTCATTCTCAAAAGCAATAAGTGAATCTAGATGGTGGGGAAAATGATGTGCAGGATACGATACGTGCAGCGAACGATCGATGCATGATAATGTGACCTCTAATCTGACGCCCATATCAGCTGTGTGAAAAAACGAACTCGTTACCATCCGTTCACATGTACGTGAACAACCATGTTTGTTTTAGACACTAGTTTGCTGACCTCTGCAGTGTTATTTGAAATAAACAAAAATAAATAAATCTAGTTCCATAAACTATTCAGTAAAAGAGTAAAAATGCCATAGTTATATATTTTCTTCGACTATTTCATTCTTACGACACGTAACTTATTTTATATCGACCAATAACTTTAGCAATGCATCGGATATCGACCAATAACGGTCGTTTATCTTATAATTATGCCTGCTGGGAACACAAGGATGCTATTTTATCTGATAAAACGTCAGCTCTTTACTGGAAATGTAAAGTATCCATATGCAGTGATTAAAACGTCACATGCTGCCAGAGAACAGAATAAAATCCATTATTTTACACAACTGGAAATTGAAATAATATAAACGCGCATTTATTAAAAACACAAAGCCAGTCGATGGGTCCATGAAGCCAGTTCGTGAGCTTTTATTCTTTCTCTTTACTAGCTTACCTGAATTAGGTTAATTATTTATCATAAGCACTATTGGTAGCTTTTTTTAATTTTTTTTATTAATATTATTATTATTATTATTATTATTTTAGAATCAGGCAACTCATTCGATTCATTCAGTATAAATTGATCTCACAGCTGACATATTTTTTAACAACACAAGTAGGAAATTAATATATTATTTATATAGTCCATTACATTTTATTCATGGAATGGCCTTAATAAATTCTACACGAGATTACGAATTTTTTCAGATAAATTTACTCCAACTATGTTTTCGCAAACATATCGATAAACTCGTTGGTCCGTGCAGCTAGCGACCGTGTAAACCCGTTTTCGTGTTGATAGCGACAGAGTTGAAATACAACGTGCTGTTGGCAACCTCTGTTCCTGTCTGCTGTTGAGGCCTCTCAAGAAGAATAAACCTTTGAATTATCATAATTTGATAGTTCAGAAACAAAAGAATTCTTTTGTGTCAAGTTCACTGACTCTTCTTTAAATATTGCACACACGGAAACAAACACTAATTATGCCACATTTTTAGGAAGATTTTTCTTCGAAAACCCTCAAACCCTTTCCAGTAATTTTCATTGCCTATCATCCTATTACAACTTGGGAACGCGCTCTCCCAGCTTGACCCTACTACCCATGCCTCTTTACAGAACTTCACACTATTCGTATTCCAAATAGGAACAGCTATTCGCTTCTGGAACTCATTGCCTAGCTATCTCAGGAGCTACCAAACAACATCACAGTTCAAGCGAAATTTAATCAAGTTAATATATAGAAATATTTAAGCCTAGCAGGTTACGACTGATGCTAGTAAGTAAATATTTTATATATTTTTTATTCTTTGTAGTAGTGAAAATTGTATTCTTTTATTTTAATTTCATGTATTATTTAGCTTAATTTCCTTTGGCCTCTTAGTCATCTGTATTACCTATTGTAACTAAGATGAATTATTCTTGTATTTCATGATTTCCCCCTGGCTGAGTGGTAGAGAAGGCCTTATGGCCTTAACCCCACCAGGTTAAATAAATAAAATTAATAAAAATAAATAAATGTAACCTTACTATTTTTTAATTATCTTTTCTAAAAAATTGAAGTTTTATTTACAAGCGTTTTAACTGTTATTATATAAACACTTAATCCGTACACGTTAGAGAGGAGGTTCTACATCAAATGATTTACATGACTAACAAGTATTTCAGAAGTTGTAAAATAAGTAGAATTTAGGCAGTGATTATACTGACTAAAATAGCTTGAACATTTATGAAAGGACTAACGCTCAAGAGATGGGCACTTACGTTGAAGATCAAAACTCTGTATAGATATCTAGATAATTTTCACAGAAATTAAGTGGAAATTCCATTCTTAAAAGAAAATATATTAAGAGACTCGCTTTTACAGTCATGATAATAAAGTGCGATGTCTGGGCTCCGAAGCATTTTGATTAGCTCTAGAGGATTGCCAATCAGCGGCCGAGTCGCCACAAACATTAGTATTCGTAACTAAGTTAAACAAGGCAAACTCAGATGTATCAGTTTCTGTCAATAGAAATAATAGACAAAATTATTACTTACTAAAGAGCATGCTTTTATTTCCAGAAGTTCTATCCAGCTGGTATTTTACATAAACTTTATTATTTGTCCATTTGACAGCATATAAACATTGATTAATATTTATAATAAAAGGCATAATATTGCATGACCCACTTTACCCTAAACATAACATATCAAATTGTCTATCGCTTTGATATTGTTGTTGGTCCGCCTTAACTGATTCATTTCTTATAACGATGTCACTGTAAATAAATCGAAATAAGATTTAAAAACATCTAGCCGTTGAATAATTAAACGCAGCTGCAATTGATATGATACTGTGCGTTCTATCAAAATATACGGCTACTGATATCTGCAATATATTTTAAAGTATTTTTCAGTTTAAACTGTCCTCACTCATGAGCAAGAAATAGACCCAAAGTAATACCTGAAAGATTTTTTCAGATTGATTCAATCATAACCTATACGGCTGCTTTAAATCTATAACAAATATGTCAGCGAATCGTAGGTCTACACTTACATCATTGCCAATGCGTTTCGTGAAATCTTAACATATTGTTAAAATGTCCTTTATCAGTGCACACGAGTCGAAATGAATTAAGGTTAAGAAGAAGCATGGGCTTGTGGGCTGTGTTATGCTTTGCGCTGTTATGTACTAATGTCAGTTCAAAACAAGTTTAGGCTATATAGAGAAATAATGTTACTATTATAGCTGCTATGAAAATAGTTTTCCTCAAGTTTGTAAATGTAACTTACATTAAATACTTTACACCAATTTCTGCCTATGTAAAAGCACTACATCCATTATGAAAAATCATTAAGAAAAAAGAATCACATCAATATTATGAATGTAGCTAAAGTGTAGCTAGTACGAATTGCTAGTTTATTGAATATTATGCCGTATAAGCTGCTATACAAGTGATTTTTCATAAACGGAGATATTTACGTGCTGATATAGCCTACAATCAATATTAATATTTATTACCAATAGACTTTAACTGTAATTGATTTATTTTTAAGTTTGACGACGCGCGACGTCTTACTCCCAGTACTGTAATCTCAAAATTTTCACAGGGTAGGCTACATACTTTAATGAGAATATTATAGGAGAAAAATTCCTCCGACACTGGGACTTGAACCCAGGACCTTTGGCTATTCGCGCCAATGCTCTACCAACTGAGCTAAGCCGGAGTCCAACTCACAGCACCAGACGGAACCTCTCTCCTTGACTAATTGCCCGGGACTAGCTCAGTTGGTAGAGCATTGGCGCGAATAGCCAAAGGTTCTGGGTTGAAGTCCCAGTGTCGGAGGAATTTTGCTCCTAAAATGTTCTCATGTAACGTCCATCAGAGACAATAATCTGTGGTTCATGGATGCTTGTATATCTATTATATACTTTAATGTTTTTGGGAAATTTTGGTGGAAGTCATATATGATATATGAATTTTTGGATTGTATACAAGCAGTTAGGAGTATGCCGTAGCATAGTGGTTGAGGCGCTGCGCTACAAACCGGAAGGTCGCGGGTTCGATCCCCGATGAGGTCGTTGGAGTTTTTCAACTGGCCTAATCCTTCTGGTGGCACTATGGCCCTGGGGTCGACTCAGCCTCTAACAGAAATGAGTACCAGGGGCAATCCTGGGGGTAAAGGCGGCCAGTGCGTAAGGCTGACAACCTTACCACCTTCATGTGCCGAATGTCTAAAATCTGGGAGCCTCAACCTCCTGGAACCCTCCGGGCCTCCATGGCCTGTATAGGGAATACTTTACATTTTTACTTTTTATACAAGCAGTTAATACGAGACATTATTATTAAAACCATTTAATTTATTAAAAATGAAAAACATTTAGGTTGATTTCAAAACGAAGCAGTAGTAAATCACATAACATGAGCACATCAATTCAGATTTGGAGTTTCGAGATTTAAAAAGATGAAAGATATATTTTTATCAATCATATTTCTACACAAGGGCTATAATAAAAAATTATTTCATTGGAATATAAAATATCTTTTGATAGGTCACCAGAACATTCCGTACACAGGCTACTCTCGCATTTTCCTCTCGAGTAAATGGCAGCAAATAAATAAATAAACAAACAAAACATAACTAAAGCAGAATATATTATAGTCACTAAAACAGAAGATATTATACGCTAGCGAGTAAAGTTACGCTGACTGCGTATATCCTCGACTACGCCACTGCCCCTGGGAGAACGAAAAAAAATTCTCTCACAATTCATGAGTATGTAACCTCGAATCGAATGCCTGATTTACCATCTCACAATACCAATATTCTATATAAATGCCAAGAAAACATCGTGCTAGTTTGTTCACTTTTTGATATTTTTTGTTCCCTATGAAAGTGACACGAAATGGACAATCATTCTTCCTAGAAAGATACATTTCCCTGAGGGCTTTTTTTCAGCATTCGATTGTGGATCAGATCGGAACTTGAGCCTTTCTTGCTTTAGACATGTTCAGCTCTCGTGGTGTGGGACACGAGTCCGTTCTGTCAGAGAACAAGAAATCCTCCCTTTGAATCGAGGTAACACTCAACACTCTCCCCCCGTGTGAAGACAGATCACGTGTGTAGATGACGTAGGTTTCCTTGAATAAAGCCTTCCTACGCAATCTTTGAATAGCACTGAAACCTTGAACCTTAACCATGGACGTGAGGTCTGCGTGACCGCAGTAAATACATAAACCACTGCTACTAAATGGATATCGTCTTCACACGTTAGTTATTTGCACTACCTTCCCTTCTAAAGATTCTTTATCACCCTATATGTCACTTACCCAGCAGTGCTATAAACGTATGTGTAGAGGAGCCGTGACAGAAAATTTTATTTTTGTAGCGGTCTGTTAGACCTCACGTCCATAATTACGTTCTTTCTGTTTACTATTTTATGAATAACAACGAGTCGGAACCATAAAAATCTGTTAGGCCGAGAGTTTTAAGACTATGTGATGAGATGACAGTTATGAGGAAGCATTTCGGTGAAATTTCGCAGTTAATGTTTTGAGAGAATCATCGTATCTCTCATTTCTAAGGAAAAGCGTAAGTTAAGCTACTGCAATTTTGAACACAACCACTTATTAGGCATATGGAGAACGGTGTGATTAATATCTGGTTGGGACAGATGCGAATGGCGATACTAAATAAGCTTTTATATATATATATAGCTTCTTGTTGAAAAAAATATTAACATATCTTCAAATAGGTAGGCTTTAATATAATGACGCATATGTGCGGTAGTTAGAATATAAATGCAGGAGATTAGGTTACCGGCACTGAGTGTAGAAAGTTCGAGTTTCCACCATGTTAGCATGAACTGGAAATGAATGAAAACATGAAACACTATCGTAGAAAAATTAAAGTACACTCAAAGAATTCAAGGATTTGGAATACTGAACCACCCCCCCCCCCACCGCTATTCACTAAATCCCTTTAAATGATGAAGAAGTAAAAGTGTGGTATAGCCTACGATTAATGCTCAGAAATCATAGGCCCAATAGGCCTATTTCTCTAACGGAAATAGAGCTTCAAATAGTGCTCCAGAATTTTGACAGAGTATGTGTAGAACAACTACCTTAAGAAATATGAGTGAAAGTCAGAAATTCTATTTTTCATTTTGATATGTTGTTTCCAACTTCGACGAGAGATGGAAGTAGCGGCGTGAGCTTACATTGGTCGCCTATGACCAATAACGCCCAGCACAATCATATAAAATCTCACTTGAACATAACATTAACCACATTGTAAATAACTTTGATTTATGCAAGTTTAAAGACCCTCAGTTTGGCTACTCTGTTTGCTTGGTGCTAGACATGAAATCATATTTCCCAGAAGCATCTCATTAAACGGTGGAGTACTATAATAGCCGTACAATTCAAATAACATAACAAGCCCTAGGAGTTTGCTAATTAAAATTTAAAACATTCTGTATAGAGGATAGAATTTTGCATTAACGCATTATTAGTATCAGAATAAGCAGTATTAATTATAATCTGCCATTAGCATGATACATTATAAATATACTTTAAATCTCATACGTTATCTACTATTCCCGTTCAGAACAGAACAGATCTATCTAAACTAGACTATATATAATAGTAAACACAATGTTTCCTCTATGGCACTGTTCAGAGGGCGTTTTAATATTGCATACTAACATAAATCGCTACCAATTGTTGAAAACACAAACCATAATGTTTGAAAACCAATGGGATTCCTATTGTTTAAATACAAAATCCACAAAACAACAGAGTTGTAAAAACAATGTGAGTAAATAACCGAGTGCAGCGTTTCTGATATTTAATGCCATGGACAACAGTTCTCTGATGATAAAGAATAATTAAAATCATGATATAAAAACTACAGAGGTTTAGTCTATCATTAGAAAAAGGGGAACAAAGAGAGATTGGGACAGAGAAGGGGAGGGGTGTGACTAGAATAGAGGGATTAGGGAGTAAAGAGATCTTGTAAATGGTAATTTTATAAAGGACCTCTATTTAATATCTTCGTGAATTTCAAAAGCAAAGTATCTTGTTCAGCGCGTGGCCCCTCTTGCCTCGAAACAGTAGGTAGTCCATTTGTCTAAGAAATATATTACGTCTTTTATCTTTAAAACACAATCTTACAGTTTTCAATATGTTGAGTTTGCAATATAGGCCTAATGTTAAGATATTTTTGTTGTGTATACTTCTTTTGAAGAAAATCAAAGTTAAGAGACTTATTTCGAAAATTATTAATTTATGTACCTCCATAATAGGCAATTTCTTCAAGCTTACGGATTTAACTACAGCAATAAAAAGGTCTAAATACAGAATATCCTTAATTTAAATTCAGGTGAATCGGTGAGAATGTTACACGAAATAAAGATTTCACTGACCATAATGATTTCTAAGAAGATTGTTAAGTATTTTCTTTAATGTTAAGAAACAGACTGCGAACCCTTGCATAACCATTTATAACGTTATCATATTTCTTGTTTCCTTGATTAGTAGTAATTAGCAAATGGATACGCCTGAAACTGATAAGTTACATGAAGTGCCTGTAGTTCCAAAACTAAAGTCTAGGAAGTCTAAAGTGGACATTTTTGAAGTCATGTTTTTTAACTGGAATTTTGGACTGCAAAGAAGCAATTATTACGAAACAGTACATTATGCAAAAAGTCCATAGGACTAATTCTTTTATTATGATAGGATACGAGTATGTTTATGTTTCATAATTATCATACGAATATCTTAATTAGCATTATAGGCAAGTTCATATGACTGTTTTTCGACCATAATTAGTATAAATGTTTAGATTTTGATATTTTAGATTCACTCAAACAGAGACCACGCTTCAGCGAGCCATGACCTTCGCACTAGCTGGTTGTAGTTCTTGTCTTCTATGACAGATGGCAGCTCATGTCGTCGGTCAAATAGAAGTTTCCTTTTCGTAATTTTCATTAAAGCAACGAAATATGACAAATTGAAAATAATTCATTTTAGTATGATATTAAAATTAATAAGAATAGAGTTTATTTTATTTCAAGTGGGCGAAGTGAAAAATGAGTGTCATTATGACATCGTTAAGTCACACATAATAAACGTATTATAGTATGGCCGAACAAACAAAATTATTTAATTTGTACAACAAATGTAAAACATTGCACTGATTTCAAATTGAGGTGTAGTAGTGCACTTACATCCATAAGTCTGTACAAAATAGGCATATCATAATTGATATCGATCACACTATTTTTTACACATCACATTATTTTCTCAACAGAGGTTTATAATAAAAATTAGTTTTTAAAATTACACCATTTTGATCCAAAGATAAGATTTCATAATTTTGTTCCAGCTAGGCCTATTTCTACAGAGCCGTTCTACAGAGGTTACTCTCGTATTGGTCTTTCGTGTCAATAGAAGAATTACCAATTGTTAAATAAGAAAAAATAAATAAGCAATCAAACAGAAGATATACCCTAATGAATAAGGTTACGCTGAAGGTATAAGGCATATACCCTAGACTAAACCACTAGTTGTATGCCCTTTCAAATTGATTATTTCGTTTGTAATAATGTTTTTACCTAGATATGATTTTCTCAGATCGTACTAAAGGAGTCTATGAACAAAATTTGTAATATAACCCGCTAAAGATAAGACATGTTTTCCAACGCGTACAGGCAGCGGTTTTTAATAATCTTGAAGCCAGTCAGGGATTTGTGTTTCGGTTGCTCGTAACCACTAGAGGAGCAACAAAAATGCCCCATATAACACGCGACAGGTATTTGATTGGAAACCACGACCACAAACCGTACCGATCACAGTACCCCACACCGCTGCGGTTATTGCCTTCATTACGTGTGAGAGATGAGTGTGTTAAGCCTGGAGGCTCATGTAATACATGAACTCATCATTGTCAGAAACACGGTTCTACATAACCTCAGACAGAATATGCTAAAGTGAACAGAAAATTAATATGTTAGAAATTAATGCTAGAGGCTTAATTTCATACAAGAAATTCTAGTCTGAATACTGAAGAACAGAGTGCTGTAAGACATTTTCAATTCTGTCATATCTAGAGTGAAAGTAAAATTTGTTAAATGGAATAATATTTAAGACATTCACTTTATTTACATTTTGAAAGTTACATTCATAACCCAAGCATTTAATATTAACATGGATCTATGACTGTATCCAGGTCATTGGTGTAACCTCAAAATTAAAATTATTCAGAAGAGAAAAATGTCTGTATTAGAATATAGTAAAAGTAGATAAAAAATACTGCAACTTTGATGGTTACACCAATTGGTTTGCTCATCTAAAAATATCAGTGGAATACTCCTGAGTATATCTAACTATTGTGTTCAGCTAGTATATGGTGATAGGCCTACGCCTATGGGGCATGTTGAATTTAAGACCTTCCAGAAACAGTTTGTAATGATTTTATAACTTTTTAGACATCAAAGAATTTTTGCGTTCCTCTTTTTGGCCAGTAGGCCTATGTCTATTTCAATACCAAATACGGTACCTAAATGTAGGAACCAATAACCTCATTTCAAAAAAGTGAGGGTTACGACATTTGGCCTGGACACAGTATATTCACCGTTCAGTTAGTCAACTCTCAAACTTCAATTTTTAATTAATAGGTTTTAATGAACTACAGCTTTTTTAAAGCTAGCCAAGTTCTATGCTGTAATAGTAATTTGGTATCTATTCTGTACGTTTCTAAAATTTCTTCATTTTTACTTGTTGCGACGCGTTAACCCAAAAATTATTTTCGTACATACTCTAACGTCTTGAGTGTGTTTCCGTTCTTTCTTTCAAGTTTTCTTTGAGCTATCTTTCAAATACTTTTCTTGTTATGGGTTTTCCCAATTAAAATAGTAGACTATACAAGCGAACAAGGTGATAAGTCATCGGATGCTTTCTTGAAGTTGAACGAAAACGTGTATAGAGTGATCTAATTAAATTCTTCTGAGGAAGAGAATTCCACGTGTTAATTAAATAAAACATTTAATTACAAACTGTAGATGACATCAGCTTCTCTTACTTTGAAGTTATTTAATGAGAAAATGTGTGAGTTTGTTATCACATTCGTGCGGATAATACTTACAGAAGACGGAATATGAACATTCTATAGGCTATTCTATAGGCTATTAGTAGAATCTGTACAGTCAGCTTCAAAAAGGACGAACCACATGAATATTTTAAGTTCCAAATATTGAATACTGCGCATGCTTGCACTCGTTATCGCCTGCACACACAAGATAACTAAACCATTCTGGCTGTATTTTCAAGAGTCTGATATTTGTAATTGTAATTAATTGAAGAATTAAATAAGAATAGACTATAAATGAGCAGGCTTCAGATGTTTATACAAAGATTGAAGAGTCCAGTTTAGTGTTACCTGTATCCAGTACGACGTCAATATCTGTATACGGACAGTCACTTCACAGCAACGCGCCTCCAACGAATCTACTGCAGTCTACACAAACATGATAAATGGACAGTTTTTATATATTCATGAACATCGCTGGTCACCATTTATGTGCAGAATATAAATATGAGATAATTTATTTGATCATGTCTCTGTTATAAAAGCAATATGGAACGAATTCACTTTTTATTTGTACCTGATTACTAGACTTCGGACTTTTAGGTCGCTAAAAATGCTGTTTTAGGTACCTAAAATAGGCTCTAAAAATTGGAAAAAAGGTTCTAAAAATCGTAAAATAGTCTCTTATAAAATCGTTAAGTTGTCAATTTTCTGAAATATCTCAATTGCAATGCAGAATATTATATTTATTGAAGTCACCATTAATCAATAATCATGATAAAACACAGATATAGGCCTATGGTACACAGAATTATATAGGGCCTGTATTACTACCATAACAGTGAAAACCTAATCCCTGCGCCCAGAAGCCACGCACGCTAGCATATTCAACCCCTTGAACCCCTCAGTAATTCAGAGTTTTTTTTGTTGTTGTTGTAATAACTGGATGTGGGAGTCGGGAGAAAAACACTACATTTTCTTGGGAATTCCAAGGATTTTTTCTACTGAAGACGAAACATTCCTTACTATCTAACCACGTCACAAATGTGTCATGTACTGCACATTCCGAGCTAAAAATTTAGTACGAACTGAAAATAAATGCTAGAATTTACAACAAAAAATAAATTATTTTGAACTTTATAGGAAAAACAAGCAAAAAGGCAATATTAGGCTCTAACGTAAAAATAGGCTGTTTTAGGTCCTATAAAATTATCAGTTTTAGGCATAGACACTTATGAAACATGCATATACAAGTTTTCGTCCATAGGCCTATATCACTTAAGGATTAAAATAGGTTTTTACCTAAAATCCGAAGTCTACTGATTATACTTGAGCGACCTCTTGTCGCGTGATACACTCCCTCACCTCTTCCTAAAAGACATGCTTCGTGAAAGTAACCGTTCCCTGTACAAACATTAGAAGCTTATAAATGAGAAACATAAAAACATTGGAGCTAATATTAAATTATATAGTCAAGTATTATTACTGTGGTATATGAGCAAGCAAATCGTCTACTGTCATTAAAAAGCTGTCCTATAAAACAAGAGAGCAATACAGGCTCTACACTCAATCTTAAATGATCATTAATTATTTTAATTTAAAGTTTCTGGTCATATATCTAGCAAGCGAACAAGATGTTAATCCAAACAACAAGCCGTGTTGCTTACGTCATTTGTTTGATATTGTATTAAGGAAAATAAAATCTGTTAATTTATTTTACCCTGTTTTCAGTTAGTTCGCTCTTTTACAGGCATAATAAGAGCTTGTAATATTTTTAAAATACTAGCATAACATTGTTTATTAACGAATTAACGACAAGCGAATTTACAACATTTGGTAGAGAAGACTGAGACATTCGGCAATAAACAAACGTCACAGAAATAAGCTCCTTTACACTTGTAAACTGCGCTATAAACTTTACTTCTTAATGAAGAAGAGTCGGTCGATACCTTTGCTACCGGCTGTATGTAACACACGCCAAACATGGGGATTAAAACTGTCTTAAAATGTCCAAAGGTAATTCTGATTAAAAACGAAACATTCGGTGCCCACCATTCTACGAATTCGCAAAGTGGGTCATCTAACTGTTATTTGCAACTTTCTGATGGGAGACTGTTTTGGACAATGAGAGATAAAGCAGATTCAACACAATAATAATAATAATAATAATAATAATAATAATAATAATAATAATAATAATAATAATAATAATAATAATAATAATAATAATAGTAATAGTAATAATAATAATACTAATAATAATAATAATAATAATAATAATAATAATAATAATGTTATATTGTACATAGGGTGTTTAATTGCTAAAACTTTTACATTAAAAAAAACTCTGAAGGGCAGTTATAAGCCACTCAGAGTTTGTAGAAACTCAGTCTTGTATGGTGAACAATGAAGCTTTGCATCAGGTTGAAACAACTGAATACGCGCTCTTTGCAATACGGCCTCTTAATCTATATCAGAATGTGAATTGAGAAAGGTGTATTGCCCATGTGTAGACTAAAGAAAGTTACGTGAGTGCATTAATAAGATTTTATTGAGTTATTTATCCTTCTATTATGCAAAACGACGAGGTAACGATATTCTCTTGATTTTTATAACCAAATTTAATGAAGAGTATGTCATACATAATATATTACAAGAGAGAAACTTTTATTTTCTCAGAAGTAGTTATGTGAATTTCACATCGGATTTTCTTTTGTATTAGATGTTATGCCACTCGTATCAGCACAATTTAAAATACTTCTACATCTAATCTAGTCGAGACTAGTGATGAGCGAGACCAGTCTTGGTCTTGCAGTCTTGGTCTTGGTCTTGCAGAAAATGCAAAACCGAGACCAAGACCAAGACCGCATGAGCGTTAGCAAGACCAAGACCAAGACCGACCATGTAAGACCGAGACCAAGACCAAGACCAACACTGCAAGACTCTGGCAAGAACAAGACTTAACTGCAAGACTCTTGCAGTCTTGCTATTTGAAAAAAGTTTTATAAATCCCCGTTGTGTATGCAGTGAGCCAGCGACCACTACTTAAAGGCGCCACAGAGTCGCTAGCCGGGGCAATCCCAAGGCTGGTAGGCCTATAATGTAGAGGTTGCCTCATCGTGCGGTAAACAATGAGAGCAGACCCGGTGCGTGACGCTGTCCGCATCCAAAAACGAGCGCACCATTCAATTAATACATGTGAAATCCGTATACAACCTCTCTCACCACTACGTTAAAACAAATTACTGCAATGAAAACTTACAATTAAACTGACGGATTTCCCTGAATGGCATTCCATACAGCTAGTTCCTTCAGTTGGTGGGAGTCAAATTCGCGGTAAACACTCCATATTCACTTTTAAAATGTTTAATTCTAGTATTATGGTACGAAAGACAAACGGATGTAACAAGGCCCTAAGCCATATATGAAATTGCATTTTGCATACAATATAAATACTGACCACATAATTTATCTGCCATACAGTTATTTAATAACTAGTTTCTCTAACCTCTCACTGGGTTAAAAGAAAGCTATGACTGAGGATTTATAATAATTCTTTATTACAACTAAATGGCCACACTATGATGAATGGAGCAACGATGGAATGATATATGGCAGGGGAAACCGGAGCACCCCGAGAAAACCTGCCCCGACCCCACTTTGTCCACCACAAATTCCACATGTATACTTCGAGATCCGATCCCGGGTCCCAGCGGTGGAGGGCGAGCGGTCTAACCACTCAGCCATGGGGCGGCCTATGACTGAAGGTTTGAAACTTTAAACAGTAGCCCCCGTAACTTAAAACTCCCATTAACATGCTCAGTAGCTTATTTCATTAACGATGATATCCTTTTTTACACCTATCATTAATATTCATAGCCTACTCTCACATATAGAATCTTTCCTGTCTACTTGAACAAAATATAACATAACTATTCAACTCATTCCATTCTCCTTGCAGAAAATTTCAAAATAAAGTGAAGTCTGAAAAAATCAGGTTATACACCCGGTATTCTTCATAATTATTCAATAAAACACAATTAAACCATAGATTAATTAAAACAGGAACTTATTTGACGGGTATTTTCAAGTTATTACTTTACAGTTACGAATCGGATTGTACTCTAGCTATACAGGCCTACATTTTGTTGATGATAGGTAGGACATCCACTGAAAACCTTTTTTTACTACTACAATTTTGTTAATGACACATAACGGTGGCGGTGTTTAAGTTCTTGCTGCTGATTCATATTAAGGATGTATATCCAATGGGAAAAGATACTAAAAGTAGAAAATGCCTGGTCTAGAAATATTTTCTTGCATGAAGAATAGTTATGATTTCTTATGACCCATTCAACCCAAAACTTGAAAGCAAGTAGAAAGTAATTTATGGGTAGCGGAAATCTTTAAAGTGCAAAAATAATCTGTTCACAATGTGTTATAAATTAGAACTAGGGTATATGGAAAGATAAATATTATTTATTGCAGCCTATGGGTTTGGGTTTCGAATGGACATTGTGTGATTTGCTATAGATTGCACAATTTCTAAAGCATCTGCTTCAATGCCGTTATGTTTTGTTACTATATTATATAGTTTTAAATTTAATATTACTTCTTGTCTCCACAGCCGTTCAATTTGAAACTCTACAATATAATATTCATAATTTTACACTCCCAAAGAGTGTATAGCATCTCGTGGATTTTGGGCTTAAAGTTCTGCAATAGGATAGTAGAGAATATTTAAATTTACACTCAAAGTTTACCGTTCTAGCTTATATCACCATGGACGTTTCGCCAAACATCGTGACATCACATTACTGTTTACATGGTCAAACAACTAAATGCGATTAGCTTTCGTTACTTTCGCAAGCAATAATTCATATGTAATCGGTGTAACTTAAATCATGTAAACGCCGTCGATCACAGTAAGATGCATAAAAGAAAACTGCAAGACTCTTGCAGCAAGACCAAGGCTGAGTATGGAAGACCGAGACCAAGACCAAGACCACTGATGCAAGACCGAGACCAAGACCGAGACCAAGACCAAGACCGAGACCAAGACCAAGACCAGGGTTACCTATGCAAGACCAAGACCAAGACTGAGAGTGCAATACCAAGACCAAGACCGCCTTGGTCTTGGTCTTGGTCTTGCATTTGCTCATGACTAGTCGAGACAGTTAAAAGAAACGTTTTACCACACAATTTTTGCTCAGCCTCAAATAATTTCTGTCTTTATCCCTGCCAATCGCTTGTAATAATCAGAACATGAATCCAGATTTTGGCTTAAAGATAAGTACACTTTTCACTCCTAATTCTACATAAACGATGACATGAACAGCTTCAACATATGATCATTGAAGATATATTCAAGACTCACCTAAATTCCATGCCATGTCTTTATTTCAGGACTTTTATCTTGAATGAATCGATGGAATTATTTCTTCATTAACATTTATTAGTGATAATTTTGATTAAATAAATAATAAATTTTATACAATGTTAGGACTATCTTATACGTATACATTTCAGTGTTATATTATATTTTTATGTAGAGAGAATTAGATTGCTTAGTTTTTCCTCTTCTTAAAGCTAGTTAAGAATAAATCTACTTTCGTTTTGAAGATCTTCCATCTTAAAGTAGTAACTCTATAGGGTATTTTCTGGTGTAAAAGAGCAAAAAGTTTAACTACCGGCATGTTTATTCCTGTTATTTATGAAGAAGTTAGCAAAAACGCAAAAATCCAGTTTTACTGTGGAATTTCGCATGCCACTTGACGTCATGAGCAATGTTTTGCATTCACATATTGTACGCTGTGCATTAGGAATAATCCCAGCATCTGCTTCACAAACAAAAGAAGATTCTCATAAATTATTAATGCCAGGACACAGGAAGAGAATGAGTGTACAAATTATTTCCAATTTTTTGCTTCCTAATCTTGTTATAGCAAAACAAAGGCAGAGTTATTGTCGTGTGTGCATTGTAAGAGATAGTCAAGCCGTCGGGTAATCTAATGACATGCATAATTCATTGATTCACCTCTTGTACTCACGTCGTCCTCTTCATTCCTACCCTGCCCCTCTCATTTATTTCTCTTACTGTTCCAATTTGGGGAGGAAGTTATTTCTTTCTCTCTCTATATACGGTACCTATATCTTTCCTTCTGCCTGCCTCCCTCCTCTCTCTCTCTCTGTCTCTCTCTCTGTCTCTCTCTCTCTCTGCCTGTCTCTCATACACAATCACAGAAAACACAATCAGGCTCTGTCCTCTTCATCCGTGCATTATTCTCTTTATTACTCACGAAGTGGGGTAATATAAAATATATTCGCCCATTAGCAATTTTATTATTCAGGTAATACAACGTTAAAATTTCCACAAAGCTGCAGAAATAACTTGGAATTAGGATTTTCATGGTAGACTCATTAAAAATAAATAAGTAGTGGTAGGCCTACCTATAATACGATGATAAAGCAGGTTCGTGAGCTGGCAGAATTTTTATAATAATTTTGAAGCTTATGGCCTGAATAATTAATAAGAACTCAGTATAAGAACCTAGAACACTAGAATAAAGAATTGGAGCAATTGCTAAGAAAATTGTATAATTGAGAGTATGTTTGCCATTGTCAAGGAGTTATAAACATATAAGTGCACATGTAGAATGAGCCTCCATTTGCCTGTAAACAAATAAACCAGACGACCAACAGGTTACCGTACGTACTTGGATTTTGAAAAATAGTCATTACCATCTCATCAAATATTCCTAATTTAAACATGAAGGCCTAGGTATTTCGAATAATAGTGCTTTTAAAGTTAATGACAGGCTTTCGGTCAGACAGGAATCCAGAAGAGTGATTGCGCAAATTTATAAGCGTGTTCCTTCGGTAGAAACAAACAAAAAAGATTCTATTCCCTATACTTCTACCGTGCTATACCTTATAGCCTAAGTATTATCTCTGTCATTTAAATAATGTTGGTGGTTTTCATGTAAAGTGAATGCAAAGATCAATGCGCGGACAGCATAACTTACTCTACTAAACTTGGCATCGTCAAGACAAAGGTGTTCGTCACATAGTGGGTTCGTATTTATACTAGCGATAGAAGAGGTCATTGCCACTAATAGGGTTATCTGGCTGTGCGCAGTTGACACTATGTGGATATCATTAACTTAATTATAGCATAGAGTAGGCCTATGGACCTAACCTAAGAACACCAAATAGATTTTACATTTGTTTCAGTGTTATCTACTGCCCATTTAATCGGCACAGTTAGTGTCTGTTAGACAATACAATTTTTTTCGCCGTAAACGAGACCTATCCACCTCTGTGGTGCAGCAGATGCATTCGCTCCACTCTCGTAGCGAGCCCAGAATCGATTCCTGGTTGGGACAATATACCTACGTGGGATTTTCCGAGGTTTTCCCTCACCTGTGGGGCGAATGCCGGGTAACTTTACGCCTTTGTGGTCTCCGGATAACATCTGGACGTCATTATCATTTCATCCCATCAGTGTCTAGTTCGGAATGTGTGTATGTGTGTGTGTGTGACTGGTGTGTGACTGGTGTGTGTCGTCTTATGTGTTCGTGTTATCTCGAAGGTGAACCGGCATTAGGCTGATCATTTATTGAAGAGTCTCTAAATGTACTTGTCTGACAAAAAAATGTATGTGATCCATAGCAACTCCCTCTCTCGATAGGTTGTGACCCTGAAGTCCCGGGAGGCTTGTTTCGCGTAAATGTAACCACAAGGGGGAGGTAAAACTCAGAGAAAGAAGTAAACGAGACATCCTGGAACAATTTCATGATTTTATTATTCTTCAAAGTTCACTTCATGATTCCATTTTTAGTTTAAAATTACTGTTGAGAGCTCTATGAGCGTGCTTGAAAATGAAGAAACAAAGTTCTACAATGTAGAATGAAAGCTGTAAGAAACTTATGTAGCCTATGATACTGTAGATTATGAAATGAATTGCTTATTTTATCGGACACAAAGTTCACACATAGAAACTCGCATACTCACATAGAGAATAATTTCCGAAGTGCACATTTTCAGTAGGCCTATAGAGTCAGCAATTTAGTAACTGTACTAACAGATCGTGGTTGGATGCCAGCCAGTTACATACGGAAGAAATCTTGGGTTTGCTCTGGATTCAAGTACATTATTTCAAGAACAAACCTGTGCCAATTTCCAAGCTTGCTTTCCTCTTTGAGCACTTTCGTTACTCCTATTATGGTGGCCTGCAGATTATACTGCTTTCCAAATCACCAATTTTTGTGAAGATGAAATCGGCGGATTCTTTAAACTTGTTCCACATTCTTATTTCAGCGTATGTAGTAATAATCGGCTGCGCTATCTTTTCTCGTCTCCACTTCCTTGGTAGAAGACGTAATTAAGGAATTGTGGAAATTATGCAAGCAATATTGCTAGTTAAGGCGACAAAAAAGAAAAAGCTGGCGAAAATATTTATTTACGGGAATATTTTCACCAAATAAAGCGTAGGCCTATGTACTATACACAATTATATAAAACTGCGGTTCCCTTACTGTAATAATATCGCAAGTTACTTATGAAGAAGAGTTAGGCCTATTATATGACCGCACAACTTGGACACTTTTCCATTTACTTAGTATTTTCCGAAAGTCTGTTCACCTTTATTTTTTTATCCTCGAAGTATTCAGTCACTTGATCACAACGAATGATATCTGAATAATGTGTTAATGGAATATCGCTATTCCGAACAATCACCGTTGGGTATTCCCATATTCGGTGATGTGATCATCGGAAAAGTATCAGTTCTTCTAACCTTACGAGACTATTACGTGAATGGTCTTGAATCCTGCGCCTCTGTACATAACGTACATTCTTTCATGTTTCCAGATCCCATCGTCACAGCACCAGTGTTTTAACTCACATTTTTGTGCTGTGAATGTCTTCAGTGTACAAAAGTCTATCGAGAATGACAGCCGCATTTAAGGGTGGCTCCTACTGAAATTAGTTTTGTCCAACAATTTATCTTGGTTCTCGAGAGTCTCTGCTTGATATCTCATAAACATTACACAAATAATGTAGATCTAGGTATATACAATAAATAGGGGTTGAAACATTTAAGGGGTGGTTTTTACAAAAATTAATTTTGCCTAAAATTTTCTCCTGGTTCTCTATGTAAATTTTCATTATAAGTGGTCAAAGGGGGCAGATTTAAATGAAGCACGTACAATAGGGGTTGAAAAACATAAGGGGTAGTTTGTTCCAAAATTAGTTTTGTCTACAATTTTTCCGTCTTTCTATAGGGTCAGTGTGTAAAGTCTGGTAAAAATTGGTCAAAAAAGTGAAAATTTAATGTAATAGGGGTTGAAACATTTAAGGGGTGGCTTCTTCCCAAGATAATTTTGCTCAAAAATCTCTCCTGATTCAATAGGTTCTGTGCATTACGTCTGATAAAAAATAATCATAGAACGAAGATTTAAATAAATAAATAACTTAAGAGGTTTCAAACATTTAAGGGTGGTTTGTACGAAAGTTAGTTTTATATAAAATATCATTTTGGTTCTGGAGGGTATTTGTGTAATATCTAATAAAAAATACTCAAAGAATGAA
This sequence comes from Ectobius pallidus, assembly GCA_964059195.1. Lineage (NCBI taxonomy): Eukaryota > Metazoa > Arthropoda > Insecta > Blattodea > Ectobiidae > Ectobius > Ectobius pallidus. Next base: position 77,916,127 of record CAXKWD010000005.1, read on the forward strand.
GGTTTAAATATTGATGTAAATAAGGGTTGAGTTACTTCAGGGATAGTTTCTACCAAAATTAGTTTTGTTTGAAAAATCTCTTGGTTGTAGAAGGTCTGTGAATAGTATGTTATACAAATTACTCAAAGAATATAGATCTAAAAATTGATAATAAAATAGGGATTGAAACATGTAAAGGGTTGTTTATAATAAATTTAAATTATCCTATAATTTTCTCCTGGTTATATAGGGTATTGTGTGAAGTTTGATAAAAATTCGTCAAAGATTGTAGCTCTAAATATAGATCATAAATAGGGGTTGAAACAATTTAGGGGTGGTTTCTACTAATATTAGTTTCGCCTGAAGCTTTCTCCTGGTTCTGTAGGTTCTGTGTGTGAATTTTGATAAAAATGGTCAGAGTTAAATTTATTTAAATGTCATATAATAGGGATTGAATCATAAGGGGTTGTTTATTCCAAAATAGTTTTGCCTAAAATTTTCTCCTGGTTCTTTAGGGCCTATGTTTAAACTCTAGTAAAAGATTGTAAATAAATGTAGGTTTAAATAAAGATCATGTAATAAGGGTTGAAACATTTAACGGATGGTTTGTTCCAAAACGAATTTGGCTTGAAATTTTCTCTTGGTTCTATAGGGTCTGTCTGTAAATCGTTCCAAGATTTTAGATTTATAAAGACGTTAAATAATGGGGGTTGGAAATTTAATAAGGGGTGGTTTTGTACAGGGTCTTCATTATAAGTTGAGACGGGGGCGACGGAAGGCGCGCGCAGCCGGTCTGACCTTGATGCAACATCGGCACGTGCAGTTATTGTTAAAGTGTCAACATGGTGAGACCCATTTCGCTGCAGCATCGTATTTTTGTGTGTAAACGTTATTTTAAGTACGAGTCTGCTGGACGTGTACATGATGAAGATAAGGTTTATCGAACAAATCCTCACACATTGGAGGAGCTGAAAGAAAACATTACGAATGAAATTAGGGGCATTACAGTGGAAGAACTCACTCGCGTCAGCCAGAATGTGGTTTCCAGATACAATGCCTGTATAACACAGGAAGGACGACACTTCCAACATATGTTATAAGGTAAGATATGTAATACTTTATATAGCCTACACTTTAAGCAGGGAAGCCGCGCGCGCGTCACCGGCGGCTAATGCGGACTCCGTAGCGGAGAGTGAAAACACCGGTCGCCCCGTCTCAACTTATAATAAAGACCCTGTAGAATATTGCCTCATATAAGTTGTGACTAGTTCTGCAGGGTATATGTGTAAATTGTATAGAGATTGTTCAGGGAATTTAGATTTGTATACAGAAAATATTACTCATGGGAGGTTGAAAATAAGGGAAGGGGTGGTTGACTTGAATTTTAATATTGCCCATCATTTTTACCTTGTTGAACGGGGTAGCTGTGCAAAATTTCATGCAAATCAGTGAAAGCATGTAAAGTTTATTTTTATGTCAGATAACACAATAAATTAGAAGAAGAATTTAATTATTACAATAATTGAACATGGATGCTTGGGGGGGGGGAGTAAAATTAAGGACTGCATATTACAGTGGAAGTCAACTGCGTCTTGTGATGACGTTTGTGGAGCAAGAGCACGCGAATCCCTTGTGTGTGACGTCAGCAAGAGGACACGGTAGTAGGGGTATTTAGAGTAAGCTTAGAGCTAGGTACTAGAAGACCGATTCACTTAAGCTCTGTGGGTAGAACAACTTCGGGTTGGAAATACGGAGCATTTTTCAAAGTTTACACAAGTACGCGATCCTGATATTGTTCTTTCTGCACAATATGTGTTAGTTCTGCAAAACCTTTTTCCTTCAGTTCGAATCGAGGTTTCAGGGTGTGGAAAACCTTTCTCCAATGTTTAAACGATTTGCTACCCCATATTCAGTTAATATCAACGAAATTACTTGCCGGTATCAGTTGGAACTGCTAAATTTACAATGCGGCGATCTGTTAAAGGACAAATACGAACGTAAAGTTGACTTGGGTGACTTTTACAGAAATTTCTCTGAAACCAGATTCCCGAGACTTTATGCACTTGCTGCACGAATGTTATGTACATATGTAGCCGAACAGTTTATTTCACTAATGAAATGTACAAAGCTTAAATCAAGAAGTACGTTGTCAGATCACAATCTAACATGTAGTCTTCGATTAAATATTGCTCAAACATTGTCCCAACACTGGTCAACTTGATAAAGGAAAGAGAGACAGGAAAGTCAGAAAATTGTTACTGTAATATTGTATCAGATGAGAAGGCATGGTGATTAATTCAGTTAGTTTTTAAATTATTTTTATTGCAGTGAATTATGTTAATTCAAATGATAGTGATGTTTATTTTTATCAAAGAACATAGATTTTGTTTAAAGGCAATAGTTCTCACAGTATACAAAAATAGAAAAAATTATTTATAATACAACTACTGTACTGCAATTAATCGATAAACTATCAAGAAAATCAATTCTTGTTTCATTAATTCGGAAATACATATTACATAAATTCTAACCCCCTAAATGTCCTCTGCCCGCAATACTAATGCCCCTCTCTTCCCCCCTGTTCACTAATGCCATCATTTCACATACTCCTCGCGGAGGTATAACGCGAGAAGTCAGAGCAGATAGCAGTGACGTCACAGAGCAACCTTCTGTCCTCCCCTGGCATATTATATGTACGGCGCGACATCAAGAATGCAGTGAACAAGGTATTGCACAAACAGCCTCTGTCAAGACTCATGGTAGTAGGTATTTGTAGTTCTCTACAAGTAACCGAATATCCGAATACGCAAATACCTAACGGCGGTTATCCGAATAGCGATATTCGGTCAACCGGTTATCCGAATTTTATTCACACAAATAGTCCGAGCACTAGTCTAGAAGCAAGAGGTGGTCCATTTACAAACAAGGCTTTAGAACTTGTGTGATCATTGAAAATAATGGGTTGTTTATTTCCATACTTCAGTGCAATCATTAGCGGACCTTCCAATTATTTGCTTAATTTTCCTCTCCACAACAGCGTTCCTGAAACCCCATCCATTTTGCATATTCGGTAAGGCTACATTGATCTTTCTATGTAACATTTTTCGCAAACTTGAAATTATACGTCATTCTTGTTAGATTTGTAAGTAGGTGTCAATCAAATAAGTGCAATAGCCTAGAGATTTCATTGTTAAAAGCAAATCACAAAAGCTTCTTTTAATATAACGAGATTTTAGATTTGAGGTCGGGTTTTAGTACATACAGCATTTTGAATATGTGCTTGATAGGCTTACTGCACTCATATGTTCTAATACACAAAAAAGCGGTTCGTCAAATAGAAAATAGAAAAGAAACTTAAGATGTGCAGTAAATATGAGAAAATAGATATCAACAAATATGTCAATAATGAGATTTCATAAATGTGTACGCAGGCCGTGCTGAAGTAGCACAGAAAATAAGAATAAGAAGAAACAAAACACAAACAACGATCCAGACTTAACCTCCAAATCAATCAGCTGTCTAATGAACTAACAATATTAATTAGAAAATTTTATAACTGGTGTCCATATCTCCACAAAACAAGTTTTTCTAACTAATAAAAATATTACGAGTTCTGATAGCATAGCTAATATGAAAAAGGCACGCCATCATCATTTTCGTCCCATTCGCGCCTTGTTCAGAATGAGTTTGTGCGCGACTTGCGTGTATCAGGCCAGAAATATCAATTTCATCATTTTACTTGGATAATTAAGAAATGACAGTAGTAAAATAAAAAAAATCCCTTTAGGCAGGCCTACAGGCGGAGGTAGATTTCGAAGTGCTTTTGGTTTAATTTATTGTCGCTGCATAGCACTCTTCTTCTTTAGCCTTGGCATGGTAAACCTGCAGTAATAAGAACTGAATTCGGTAAAGAGGAAGAGCCTACAATCATTTGTTTTGACAACAAGAATAGGATATAATATTCTGGGAGGCCGTGCGCAAGATCAGCAATGAATAAAATTTGCAAAGCCGCTAAACAAGACAAAATTATGATGTTATAATAATTCTTTTAAGTGTTATTATTTTCAAACATTAAAATCTCGCGTCATATGAGAGCTATCAAGAAACTATTTATTGATTTGTAGAGTACTCATCAAGATCTTTTCAACGATACCCCACAAGACGTGGTTTCAAAAGTTTCGAATTTTCATCCCCCACCCCCACCCCCACCCTCACTCGAACCCCCGAATCGTTGGTGTCACTGTGAACTCCATAAGGAGTACTCTAATTTATTTAAACAAAGTTTCCCTCTATACTTCATAGGGGCCGAGATAAAAATATTTTAAAATTTCAACCTCCTCCCCCGACCACCCCCTTGGGCCAATTTTGCTCATTAACGAACGTGTCCGAACTATTGGGCCTAGAAATAACATATTAAAATTTGGTTCAAATATCTTCAAAATTACGGCCGCTAGCGTGTAAAGATATATATATATATATATAAATATCACAATTTTTTTTTGAACAGGCAGTGGTTTCGTACTCAGGGGAGCATGAAACGTAAAGATATGAAAGAATTTTTCGAAAATCATGATATGGTATCCATTGCAATAGGTAGATTTTTCTTCGAAATCTACCTAATTACATCCACTTCGAATCCTGGTAAAGCAAGTACAATAAACCAATTGCTAATATGGCAAAGATTATTCCTAAATTTCCAAATGCTTCTTTTTTTCCACTTTCATGACAAATAATATGAGAAATTTTTCCGAATCCAGGGAGAATTAAAATATAAACTTCTGGGTGTCCTAACCTGATTTCTAGATGACTGAGATGGGAAAAAATAGTGTACTTTTTTTCCAATCGTCATTAATGCACTTGACTAACGACCAATCCCACATATAGGTTTACATATTTTTCTTGAATGATAAATAATGTTATACTGCATTGTACTTAATGGAAAAAATAGCGTTAGTTGAAAGAATGTATTTTAGTAAAAATGGAAATAATACTATTTCAGAAAATATCTGTTGACAATCATATAACATAATTATTTTCTTTTGCAGTAAAAGTGACAAAAATGCTTCAGGAATGTTTGTCACCACATTATAGCGAGATTTTTTCACTTATGGCATTTTAAAGATAAGTTGGAATTTCTATTTTGCACCAATTTCACGTTCTTAAGTGAGTTGTTTTATGCAAGTAACTTATATATTATATTCTACTAGAGACCATATTCAAGTTCCATTTGAAGTGAAGCATAATTTTCGTATCAATAAATACGTTTAAAATATATTAGAATTAGAAGTTTTCTTAGACTTAATACCCAGTGTCATAAAGACCTCAGTGGTTTACGTGGGATACATCAGTAGGCCTATTATTGCATTTGTTCTTTTATAAACTGGAGTAAAAATATATATTTTTACATGTAGTCTATATTATATAATTTTCTATACTGAACCTTCTTACTGCCGGATTATTTTTGTCACCCTGAGTACCACTGGGATCATAAAGACCACAAGTAATTTACAATAAACAATATTGTATTATAAACTTGCGTAAAAACATATTTTTACCATATAAACAGGACAATTATGTAGCCTATATAAGAATTTTTAATAAAGTTACATTGAAAGAAGAAATACCAATTTTGAATGGGGTCATATTGTCCCCAATGACACTTAGTGCAAGAACAATTATTGACCCCAATGTTACTATAAAAGTTAAGTTATACGCAATGCGAACTATGAAATATTGCAAGAATAACACAGCCCAACAAAAAATAACTTTTTGTTTGTTGTCTCAGATGTTTTACCGGAATTTGGCTATACTTAGTGTGCTTATTCCAAATATGTAAACAATTTTTCTCTACCAGCTATACTTTTGTCGAGGGGGGCTTTTACTCGTGCGCTCTAGCGAAACAAAATCTTGCTTCATAATATAGCTCAGTCATGGGCAAACCCCTATCCATTGACACGCAACCCGCTAACTTGGTCAACTTACACGTAGTTCGAAAAGAACGGGTAGATGGAGACACAAGCAGACAATAAGTGCAGTGGCGGTTGCTCATTCTTAGGGAAACACTAATTTCACTTAATAATGTACACTACAAGAAACAAATAATACAAACAATTTTGCGTTTTTAATTATTCTTTTACGTGTGCAATTATTTCATTATACAAAGCTTAGGATGTGCCATAACGCATTTCCAATCTGAACTGCTTGCAAAGAGAGCAGGGCCGTCGCGTGGTTTGTTGGCGCCCGGGGCAAGATTTCGTCAGACGCCCCCCCCCCCCCAAACTCAATCCCACGTGCACCCACCCGACATTCCACCTATCTGTAAAGGCGCAATTCCACTGAAGCAACACTGAACGACATGTGGCATGCTACTTGCATCGCCTATGCGTGTAGCATGCGACTAAAACGATTCAACTGAAGCAACTTCAGTCTGGTGCAACATGTCTTTACAAACAATCGCTGCAGCTGCTTATTTGGTAATAGCTTTTAATCATAAAAAAAGTCATTATTTTCTAAATATAAAATACTAACCATAGTTAATCTATACATTTATTCAGTTTTAGTGTATTAAAAAAAGTTACCGGAGCTACATTGTAGAAATAGTATTCACTTTCATAATACCAGATCCATTACCCATATGTATATACAACACCATAGGCTATTAAAATGTCTGAATAGCTGTCAAATTATTGGGCAGACACTATTTAATAAATTACCAATAATTTATCACAATTTACCTGTAAATTTCTTTAAGATAAGAGCACATGATTGGTTAGCTAGGAATCCATCAACGGGGACTTTTAGTATAATTGATTTTAGTTACTTCACTCTTGAGAATCGTATGAGAGAATTGGCATATTTAAACCCCCTTTTGTAACATAGATGAATTTTTTAATAGTATATAACGTAACAATGTAATCCTAATATTGTCTTATTTCTATTTAACATCAATCAGACTGGTCTATAATCCTTATATATTTTTTATTTTCTATATTATTGTGTCTTGAGAATGCACTAACTTGGTCTATTGACAGGTTAGGAAATAATTGTAAAAATGTAAGGTTCTTATGGCGTAATACTTAGCTTGCTGTCACTTTGCATAATTTAAGTTTACTGTTACCTGACTTTGTCTATCGGGGGGGGGGCTCCTGTTTCCCCTGCAATACATCATTCTACCAGTGCTCTTTCATCATTGGTTGCAATGAAGGAATTATTATTTTTCAAGCCTAATTTCGAATATATATATATACATGTAACAAGTACTTTCATTGCTGCTTCCCATTTCAATTGAACTACTGGCAATTATTGGGATTTGTTTATTAAGTTTTAAAACTTCAACGAGAGCCGATATAGTTATTTTCTTCCTCTTCCTTTATGATGACGTGGCTGTGATTTAAATGCCCTGCTGTATGAAGACCCTTGTTTATTTTCATAGCTTTGTTTATGCAGGTGCATGCAGCCCATGTCGCATGCTACATGTCGCCCCGATCAGCTGGCTGTTGGATAGCGGCGACACTGTTCGACACGAGGAATTTTGTCGAAGGGTGACGCATATGTCCTGGCAACAACAGTCAACTTATAGCATGCGGCAAGGAGATTTGTCGTTTGTTGCTTCGTGTTGCTGCAATTGAAATACTGTGTGTTCATGCGTCAATGACGCATGCTACATGTTGCCCAAATGTTGCCTCAGTGGAATTGCAGCTTAAGGATTCAAACACAAACACACAGCGAGCGACGTGACGCGACACTTTTAAATAGGCCTACTTATAAATATTTGGGATTAAACACGCAATGAGCGACGCAACTTGGGGCGACGTGGACTGGACAAATTCCAAGCCGCATCGCGTCCAGTCGCTCGTTAGCCAAGTTGCGCGTCGGGTTGCGTCGCTGTCTGTGTTTTTGTGCCCAAAAGAGACACCTAATCGAATTACCTTACAAAAATAAAATTATTTAAATTTTTTTTATAAGATTGTATTGAAAATGAAATTAATACAAGTTTAGTAATGTTAGAAAACCTTAACAACCATAAAAAAATACTACAGGCGTTATTAATGGACTACAAATTAATAGTGTGGGAAACCTCGATACATACATTGAATAGAATATAGAAAAGGGAACCGCGTTTATTAAATTAAGATAAGGTACTAAACATTAAATGGCATTCGCCTGGTTTTTGCACGAGCAAATGTCGTTAGAATTTCCATCAAGTCTATTTTCTGTGCTTCGTCATTTTCAATGGACAAGAAGGCCAGAGAATTCAGTCTCTTCTGTGGCGTAGTTGATCGTAAATATGTCTTTATAAGGAAATATTTATTTTGGGATAACTTAGTACAAATATAGGCCTAAAGTTATTGGTGTCAAATATTTATTTGTTCAATAAAAATATACAACGTAATATGCAAAATTCAGTTATACCTAACTTTAAAAAATGTGTTTTGTACATCCTACTTATTTTTTCAAAGTTTGTTTTTTTTATTTTTGCCGTTGCCACGGCGCCCCCCTGGTCGCGGCGCCCGGGGCGATCGCCCCGCTCGCCCCGCCCACGCGACGGCCCTGTTGTTATGGTAACGTTAATGTGATGTAAGTGTGTTGCTTTTTTCTTCACATGATTTAGAAGCTACAAAAAGGCACTGTTTTTTTATTTATATCAAACGTAAAATGGGATAATATGCATAATGGTAATACCATATCTCAAAAGCTAAAGCTGATAGGACAAAACTAATGGCACATTTGGCATCAACGACCTAAATATACCCGAGAATAGGTATAAATTCTAAGGCACCAAAATGGCCGTTGGTCTGTGTAATAGGTATAATCCTGATGTGCTCGAAATAACAACAATGACAATACTTCGTCCTTATGTGTAACATGGCTACTAGAGCAGCAGGTAACGCATATGCTGTCAACATGAAAGCAAGTCATTATTTTTAAGAGTCGTGTAGACTGGACCGTACCTCATTCAACGGCAAGCTCTAAAAGGAAAAGTGAACTTTATCACACTGAAGTATTAACCTTTTTGTTGAATTCCCTAATCATGTAGCAGAAGAAGGTTATACGAAACATTTTACCCTCAAATATACATTGGGAATAGACTTTAAAATTAATCTGGATTACTGTTTTAAGCTTTCTCTAAAAAGCTGGGAAATATGGGAGCATTATGAGTTTTCCAACCGATGACCTTTTCCTTTAGAACTGATTTAAATATTTCATTATTTTTCTCTACGTCCTTTTAAGTTATCCTAAAATATTAATGTTTTGAATAACACTGCAAGAGAACGTTCCTTCTCTATTTAAACTTTTCTTCTGGAGAGTAATTTGAAAATACGGAAACCAAATTTCATGGATACTAATGGATAAACTAATGAGCATGTATAAGGATATGTTACGCAAATGAAGTTTAAGGCTGTTAAGATTTTATGTCTATAGGCATAATATTGAACTCTAGATCTTGGAATTAGCAGGAAAAAAACATGGTCCATTTTTGGGAAGAAATTAAAAGATGTGCTTATGTGTATCTTTGATTATTTGGAATCATCGTTCAGTAATTTAGAAACATAAAATTTACGAACATCAAAAGGAAATTAATATTTTTTTCGCTTCTCTTCAGTATTTCCTGTATCTGAAGTGACGAGAAAATAATAGAGAAAAATCTGTTTCTCCTTATCGTGCACATCTCTTTTTTTGTGTAGAAGTACAGTCGAGTGCACGGAAACTTTCCAATGCTTACGGTTTCTTCTAGTGTTTTTCTTTATTTAAAGTTGGAATTGAATCTCCTTATCACTTGTGATCCACACCAGCCTTGGGTGAGCAGAGTTCTTATTGGTTTGAGTTCGACCATATGCATTATAGCCTATGTAGAACGCTCAGGCCTTCGTGAACGGTGAAAAGGACTGGAAGGCGTTCTCACAACAAATGTCTAGACCTGTACCTGCACCTGGGTCCGACCCGTATTTGTTTGATGTCAAAAGCCTGGAACTCGAACATTAACCTATGATGTTTCATGCCGCTGGATATGTTTGAGTGCCAGGCTTTTGACATCAAACAAATACGAGTCGTACCCATCCAAGGGCAGGTCGGTTTCAGGTTCAGGAGAAAAAAGGGAGAAGACTAAGATAAACATTAAGTAGGGGTTTGATGAAATTGCCTTGTAATAGTGACTCCTATTTTTCACATACGGTTATTTGAAGTGAACAAAGGACATGGATAACAAAAAAGTTATTTCCCTTATCGAAAATGTCAAGATTAATTATGAAATCATTACGTTCTTTCAAGGAATCTAGAGGCTCTTAGCCGTAACCGCCATTGCGAAAAAAGGAGTAGAGCAGGGGTGGGGAGTGGGTGGCGGAGCCGGTTTAGAATCCCCTTACTAACATAAACATGGCTCATCATGTCGGAAATATTCCGCGCACTCGAGTGTACTTAATGATGGATTTTCAAACTTTTTTCTCTCCATGATTAATCTGTTACCAATGTTTATCGAAATTACTTATAAGTTTTCACGCCTGGCAGTTTGCAAATCATTTCCATAACTAAACACACAAATCTTCGTAAAACTGTAGAGGAAAATAGCTTCACGCCTCTGGATGGGAACATTTGATTACACTCCCTTGGAAGTGGTTTTGGGCAACTAGAACAACCGCACTGGCCGTGTGGTATCATGGATAATGCGTCGCTTTGTGACGTTTGAATTGACATCTGTACTGTGGCGTGCAAACTTGATCCATATTTCATGGTGCAACCTGGACATTCGAGCCCACCGACTAGGGTTTCCGACACTAAAATAATTTTCCTAGGGCTAATGTTTAATTCCTAAAATATATGCAGTGAACCTCATTAACATTCTCTTTAGGCTATTTGAGGTAATGTTGTTCGCATTGCGGATTTACATTCATATTTCTGAAGCCATACGGGAAGCCCACTACTAGATTAAACAAAATATGGTAAAATACCGATGTAATTCCTATAATCTCCATCTTCCACAGTTATAATTTACGAAAAAATTGTACACAAATTTAATAGGTGAGAGGAAAGTTAGTGTAATGCTCACTTGTTATTTAATCAAGACCTTGAAGGGGAATGAAGTAGTCCTACACTAATTTTGAACTTAGGTGCGATAAAAATAAACGATAATAGGCTGTGATTGTTTGAAATCCTACAAATCCATACACCGTGTTGGTCACTGTTTCATGAAGTAACTACACAAATAAAAATTATGTCAGCTTCAGCTTGGAGGCTTGACCTTTACCTGCGATTTCTAGTCGCGCGATTGTTCAGTAGCAAAAATTAAACTTATTTGAAATTTCAGAAGCGAACACATGCAATTAAACAAGCGCAGCCATTAAAACATTGCAACCGGTCCTATTTTTGTGGCGACGCGACTGTCACTATGCCACAAGGAGTTACACGGATAGGCATGGACATGCATCCACTGGCGATAGTTTAGTTGCAGATCTGACTGAGTCTTGCTCTGGTGTCTGTGTAAAACCCTGAAAATGTCTCCCAAAAATTTATTGGAGGTAATGGACTAATATTAGCAGTGACTGATACTATTGTACCGTACGTATTAAAGGCACTGAGAAGAGAGCAGTTGTTTTTTTTTATAAAGAATTATTAATCTTAATAGTATTATTATTTTTTTATGCAGTTGAGAAACCCTAATCTTCTCCAGAAATCTAAAAATAAAAATTTATAAGACAATTATCATGCCGGTTGTAGTATATGAATGTGAGACATCGTTGCTTACTCTTCTGGAAGAACATAATCTGAGAGTGTTCGAAAACAGGGAGCTTAGGAAAATATTTGGGCCTAAGAGAGATGAAAATGGGTGCTGGATAAAACTGCATAACGACGAGCTTCATAACCTGTACTCGTCAGCGGATATAGTAAGGACAATTAAATCACGGAGGATGAAATGGGCTGGACATGTTGCACATATGGGAGGAGGAAAGGCATATCTCAAAAGTATTGAGTGGGGGAAAAGACCAATTGGAAGGCCTAGACGTAGGTGGGAGGACAATATTAGGATAGATTTAAGGGAAGTAGGATTTGCAAGGGATGGTTGGATGGAGTTAGCACAGAATAGGATTGAATGGCGGGCTCAGTTAAGCGCAGCAATGAACCTCGGGGTTCCATAAAATAGATATTATTCCTTTAGCTTGCTTAGGAATTGTCTGTTGCCATCGAGTAAGTGACTAAATAAGTAAGTATTATTATTGACTTATTACTGACTGTAATAATGATGCTACCACCGTTCATATCTTCCAGCCCGAAGCAGCAGAGAGCGAATATGCAACCAAGTTCAATGACATCCATTGAAAACTACTCATATACAACGAATTATCTATCACAGCGTGTGCACCTTGTAAATTTTTTGTGACGGCGATTGTTTGGTTGCTGCGGTTAGAAATCGCAAGTAGAGGCCTAGCCTTATTGTAGCTCGAAAAGGCATGGTGGAAAGCATATTCTGATAAGTGATAACACAGCAATTTCAAACAATAAGTGATTTCAACCGTAATACAAATATTCGTGTTAGTAGAAATTATTCCTCGTCTTGAATGCACTACCATAATAATCAAAATGAAAAATTAAAAAAAAAACAGTTAAAATTATTATAACAGCCTATATACAGAGTGTCCCATTTATCTTGTGCACCTCATGTAACTTTCCGTGTTTGCACTGCTATTGGACAATTTTTCTCGGAAGTTATTTACAACAAGGGGCTAGCTAACATAAGCATGGAGGTTTGGTTCATATGCCTGCATTATGGAAGATACAAATTATTTATTATGTTTCAAACAGCACCATTCAATTTAAGCATGTCCAATATTCTTTAAAATGAATTCAATAACGTTGTTTAAGACCGTTCTCATTAAGAAATTACGTACTCCTAAAGCGACATCTGCACTGTACTAAATACTGAGGTGTGTATATGCTTTCTTACTCCTCAGAGACCCTTTGATCTAGAGGTCTGAAAGTTTCACCGTAAGTTTCCCTTAATCTAGGGAGTATCTGACTCAAATTTCATCCTGATAGCATAGACCGTGAGGTCAAAATTCAATATTTAATGTTGGTTAAGTTCGGTGGTTGTTCTTTATTCATTCCTGTAAGACATGGAATGGACTGCATAACGTAGTCTTGCAGGGATGGTATAGATTGAATATAACATACTCTTGCGGCGGTGTTGCTAAGTTGTAGCGTTGTGAGTGCAATGATCATTCATGTTTCGGAACCTCAGTGTTATTTCCTTATTTATACATAGTGAGTGTATTTACGTGCAGAGCTCAATGTGTGTAATTATTTTCACTTAATGTTAAAACTCACTTAATGGCAAAATTATTATTTTCGCAGCCCATGTAACGGGCTTAATTAGGCCTACGTAGTATTCTAAATAAACGAAATCTTTTACTCACCATACTGTACTATAAACTGCCAAACATGAGTGATATCAAATTCACTGTCGTTTTAAGCAGCAAGAAAAAATCACAAAGCCCTCGTTACAGTTTAATTGTTTCTGATCACCCAAAGAAACTGTACCCACAATGTAATAGAAATAAGAGAATTGAAACCTGACAGTTCAGCATCATAGTATCTGCTTTCACATATTTCCTTATAGTAAGCACTAAGCAGACGATTTGACTTTATGCTCCAGAACGATCAACGGTTTACAGAGAGGACTGGACAAGCTTGAAATATACGCTAAAGAATGGGGAATGACTGTGAATATCGAAAAGACTAAGACTATGACTTTCAAGAACGGCTGTGTATACAGCAAACTAGAGACTTGGACATACAATGGAAGGACGCTTGACAATGTGAAAAGTTTTGTGTACTTGGGTGTGACAATGACGATGAACGGGAAGTGGAATAAGCACATCGACGTGACGAAACACAGGGTAAAAGCTTATGGAGACGCTGAAGATACGCAACAAAATTCCGGAAATCTCTCTCAATTTGTTAGATACGGTTTATAATGCAGTAGTCAAATCAACAATTACATATGGGGCAGAGATTTGAGGGTGGGAACGAACAGAAAAACTTAACCAAGTGAAAAGTGTTTTCTTGAAACAGATAGGGCCTAGTGGGGGTGGGGAAAGGAACGGCTAATAGTGGCATTCTAAGGGAATTTGGGAGCCACATGGTCTCAATAGATTACAGGATAAAGGCACTAAAATACTACCTAAAGATTATGCATGGCGATCAATCCCTTATCAGGGCAATATGTTATAGAGAACAACTTAAATTGAGAGAACAAATAACGTGGGCGGGAAGAATACGCAGGGGCTTGGAAGAAATAGGCATGGGATTTATAAACGGAAGAGGCAGGAGGAACAAACGAAATGTTTGGCGGAAAGTCAGGAACCGTCTAAGAGACATTGACTGGCAAATAACGGAGGGGGAATGTAGGGACAAGGTTGCTCTGGAGATCCAATCAATGATTAAAACCAACTGGGGAACAGAAAGATATCTTTATGAGGGGAGCGCTGAAAGCAGGACGGGCTTAGCCTGGTTTCGCCTAGGAGCCTGGAAATCGCTAAAACGCGTCAATGCAGAATTAGCCAGAATATGCACACTATGTGATAAGGATGATACAGCACAGCATATCCTTTCTGAATGTGAAGTCACTGAAATGCTTAGGCAACGCTATCTGCCAGACTCTTTTGTTGTCTCTAGAAGAGGTCACATGGCGGTATTCGAGTTGTTAAGTGACACAAAATTCTCCGAAGGGGTGGGCAAATTCATGTCTAAAGTCCGACAGCTCAGGGTAGAAAAGGATGGGAGGGAGGGGCAGGGGGAGTAATCTTTGTCTGTGTATTATTATATATTATACTGTATTATTATTGTCATATCTTTTCTGTCATTAGTATTTTTTTTTTCTTTCTTTTCTTCATCTTTGTATAGCATTACTATATTATAAGTTATCGTATTATATTGTTTTGTATTACTAGTGTTACATTTCTCTTTCTTTGTCCTGTGCATAGTAAAAGCACGAACGGCCGTCTAGGCCCGTGCGTTGGATTTATTCTATGGATAATGTATTTAATATGTATATAAGAATAAAGTTGCACCTTACCATACCATACCATATTTCCTTATATTAGTGATATGGTTTCGGAAGGTAGAAATATTATGCATTTTTGAACTCGTAAATAGCGCAATTCATTGGATGTAGTTAAATTAACTGGCGCTATTAAAAAAAAAAGATAACGTCATTAATTTGTATTTTGTATTATGCAAGCATATGAACCAAATCACCATGCTTATGTCGGTTTTTTATGAAATAACTTCCAAGAAAAATTGCTGTATTGAGTTCCAGAATGGTACTTTCTGAGATTGTGTGGTGGACGAGAAAAACTCCGTCCGTCTGTCCGTCCGTGTAACTGTACGCGCGATAACTTAAATACGCTTTATGGGATTTTCATGAAACTTATTATTAGAATTTATAACGTCTAAGGGAAGGAGCATATTGATTTTTGATCAAATAGGTTGATCGGTACCAGAATAACGACTAATTAACGGTCACATCTAAAGCTGCATTGTTCAAAGACCCGAAGCATTTTGATTGGCTCGCGAACAGCCAACCAGCAGCCGAACTGTCACAAGCATTAGAATCCGTAACTAAGGTAAACAAGACAAGTTCAGATGTATCAGTTTCTGTCAGTAAAAATAATAGGCGAAATTACTTATTAAAGAACATGCTTTCATTTCCAGAAGTTCTATCCAGCTGGCACTTTACATAAGCCTCATTATTTGTTCATTTGACAGCATACAATCACAATATTATTTTTATAATAGGTATAACACGCTACAATCATTTTGTATGGCTCACAATATCCTAGACATAACGTACGGGTATCAAATTGTCGATCGCTTATTGATATTGTTAGCCAGCCTTGATTGATTAATTTCTTTATAACGATGTCAGTGTAAATTAATATAAATAAAATATTTACAAAACTTCTAGCCGCTGAATAATTAAATTCAGTTGCTGTTGATTTAACATTATACATTCTCTCGAAATGTACGGCTACCGATATCTACATTATATTTTAATGTGAGCATTTTTCAGTTTTTTAGTTTAAACGTTCGTGTTCAATCAATAGACCTAATGTAATTCCTGACAGACTGATTTCAGATTTAATTCAATTCATTCATAACCTATACGGCTGCTTTAAACCTGAAACAAACATATCAGCGAATCGTAGGCCTACACTTACATCATTATCACAGCCAGTGCATTTTGTGAAATGCTGACATATTTTAAGAATTTCTTATATCATTGTATACGAGTATGAATTAAGGTTAAGAATAAGAAAAAGCTATATTAACTATTTGGGTATGAAAAATGTATTTTTATACAGAAACATAGAAAATGCCTAATAAGTGTTGTGTTCCTGGCTGTACTATAGCAAAAGGTCTAATAATGATAACGGAGTGTCTGTTCAAGTGTTTAAATTTCCCAAAATGAATCCAGACGGCTTAAATGGATAGCTGCAATTCGCAGAGAAAATTTCACTCCATCTGGCACTTTTTTATATCAGTTTACCTGATTTTATTTGAGATGCAAAAGATAAATGGGCTAGACTGTTTATGTGCTCGAAATTCAATAAACGTTATTATAAACTTTTTCTTGGAAATGACGTCAGCCATTATACCTAACTGTACCGGTACAAAACTTATGAAACACTCTTTATATACGACAAATTCATAAGAGATCATGAATAAGAAAGAGCAGGGCTAGGTTAAATATTAAGTCACCCACTCCCACATACACACTGTATATTACATTTCATTCAGTTGGCAGAGGGATGTCGTTATCACCATATTTACACCAGACTCGAGACTAATGGTTGGAAGGTAGAAGTCATGCACGCTGTATAGAGCAAGGGAATGAGGTGTTTGTCAGTAAATTGAAATCCATTCTAACACCAATATGCTCTGCAAGAGAAGTACTTTATACTATTTACTTTTCACAGTACGTCTTATAACTCACGTCCTAGGAGAAGAAAATCTAATATTTACATAACCTTTTCAGTTCCAAAGAAATATACGGACGTATATAAAGTGATGTCAAAGAAGTGCAGAAGTAGAGAAGAAATAAGGTAAGAGGTTTATAATACAGAGTTGTCGGTAAAAATACGTTTAATTGTTAGGCAACTCCTCAGGATATAAAGCAACACGACTCACTTTAACGTCCTTAGGAAGGAGTACAACACGACCGGAGATAGGGTGGATTATGTGGGATGTGACCCCCCCCCCCAAAAAAAAAATAAAGAAAAAAGAAAGCAAAATATAACAACGATAGTATGTCAAATAAAATAAATTAAAATAAAATGAAATATTGTACCATAGGTAAAACTGAAATTTGCGGTACATTCATCACAAACTGTTACATACATCCATTTGCATAAACTGAGTCAGATTTGAACTAATATAAACTGATTTTAGTAAAATGTAGGCTACTGTTTTTAAATGTATTCATAGTAAACCTTTGGAACTCAAACTTGTTGCTCCAAAACACAAACGTTTTTAACTTTATGGTCTATACCTATAGATTATAGTTATTTATAGTAGTATAATGTTAAGAATAGTCTAGTTATGGGCAAACCCCCGGAAAAATTGTCTGACTTTAGCTCTTGTGCACAGTCGAATGTACGGAAACTTTATGATGCTTACTCTAATGTTTTTCTTCATTTCAAGTTGGCATGGAATTTCCGTATTATCTGTGTTCCACAACAATCCTGTGTCAGCCTACCTTTTATTGGTTTGAATTTAAGTCCAAATACACGCATTTGCTCAGGTCTAGGTGAGCGGTAAAAGGGGGTGGAGTATGGAAACATTTCATTTGATTGACTAGAACACGTGCCAAAAACAGCCCCTGGACGAGTCCGATTCGTATTGGTTTGATGGAAAAATCTGGCACTGAACATTTGAGTATGGACATAGGTCGATTTCGGGCTCAGGAACGAAGGAGTAAGGGGAATAATAAAGCATGAAATGGATATAGCCTCTGCTGTGTATCCGCCCACGCGAAAATAAAAACGCTTTTGGGGTGGCACAGAAAGGTAAACATATTATGTGATCACAAATGGAAATTTTAGTAAAGGTGCCAGAAAGACTATTATTCAAATGGCCTAGAATCTAAAAAAGTAGTAATTCCTGCAATACACTTATAATGTACTGAGAAGAGTCACTTCCTAACGCGCCTCCTCAGATTGTAAAGCAAAACAACTCTTTTTAAAGGCCTTCAAAAGTTCCAGAAAAGAAAGCAATCATAGGTTTGTTTCAGCAACATTCGGTGCCTGTCATCGATGCTCGACGTATGCGCACATTGTCGTTGACATAGGTGTTCGATCTGACAAAATGCGCATGCCTCAGCTAGTTTCTGAATGTTACTGGCACAAACCCTATTAAGCGCGGTTTTCTTAAATCCTAAACAGAATTAAATAGTTAACATGGTATTTAAAAATGCAAATTCTGGTGCAGTAAATATTTTAGGGTGGTTACATGGTCACAGTGTGAGATTAAAAGACGAGTGACTCGTTTAAGATCCCCAGAGGTGCAGTAACTTCTAATTATTTTCAAATCCCCTTTAAATTAATATTAAAATACTCTCCTACATTCCAATAACTATCATTTTCATAGAGGAAAATTTGGGCTGGGCGTACATCGAACCCAAATCAATCACTAGTAATATACAGAGTGTAACAAAAAGGTAGGCCAGAACTTTGGGGAAGCATTCCTTCCATTCAGAGAGTGAAATTGTGTTATATTTCCTTGTTAGAGCCTTTTCTCTACACCTGCACCACTTAGCAGAATTCTCGAAAACATTAACTGTAAAAACAGAATAATCACATGAAATGGTTCAAAATCAGAACTGTGGATAACACAACACCGAATGAAATGTTCAAAATGTCCTCCATTAGCACGGATACATCCGTCAACCAGCATGGGCTCCCTGAAGAGCTGATGCATCCCTGGAGTATCTTACGTTATCTACCATCCTTGCAGAATACGAGCACGGAGACATGCCCCATAAATAAAAATTTAGTATTCTAGTGGATTCCTGTCTGGCGAGCGTGCAGGCCAAGGAATTGGTTCAACTCTTCCTATCCATTTATCCGGAACCATTTATTCAGAAACTGAAGAACAG
This sequence comes from Ectobius pallidus, assembly GCA_964059195.1. Lineage (NCBI taxonomy): Eukaryota > Metazoa > Arthropoda > Insecta > Blattodea > Ectobiidae > Ectobius > Ectobius pallidus. The sequence goes on from CAXKWD010000005.1 coordinate 77,935,253, forward strand.
AGAGGCTGAAATGAAGCACTGGCATTGCAGCTTGCATATCACACCATGTCAGCAGAGTTGTACACAAGGAACTCTATCAACGAAAAAGACATTTTCGGACCCATGTTCATATAGCATAATTTTACCCTCTGTGTGCAAGGAATGTTTCCCCAAAGTTTTGGCCTTACTTCTTCTTACAACCTGTAGATTACAACGTAAGTATTCTACGGTTCGGGTAATATACAGCTGAGATTGTATTTCTAAAATGTTTATAAATAATACCACAAGAGGTCTGGATGTTACCGATAAATTCACGATCAACGAAGTTGGGAGTTAATTTATCTTGAGAAAATCCGGATTAGTTATATTTATTGTAACTAAGCACGTAATGAATCATAAAAAAACACGAAAATGATCGAAACTATCCTATTTGTGTCATTCTGGTGTCATGCCGGTTGTGAGGGATTTCATATACTGTAGTTGTACCGGATTTCATATGTAGTTTTGTCAGCACAACTACATATGAAATCCCGCACTGCATGTGAGCTAAGCTAAACTAAGCTAAACTAAACTAACTTGGTCGACAACCGGCATCATTATAAGCGAGATAGCCTATGATGAAACAATCGATAGGCTATCTTTAATATCTTGAACGTCGCGTCATCGTCGATAGACGCCCATCATGCGACTTTTCACCAGTTGTGAGCTGTTGTATTCTTTAGAAACAGGCCTGTCCAACTGCAATTGCCCCAAAGGCCGCTTTAAAACAAAAAATGCTGTTTGGAGGGCCGCATTATAAAATACTTTGTATGCAACTTTATCAGTGAGTTTTAGTAGGTATGGTATGTGCATATTTCGTACTTGAGGGTATTTTATAAATTTAGAGGCCGAAAAAAGTGAGGTCGCGAGCCGCATGTTGGACAGTCCTGCTTTAGATTAATCTCACTGCTAAAGTATCGTGTTATTGATATTGTATTTACGAGGCTTAACATGCCTCACCATACATAAATAATTATACATTACTTTTGGTCTCCTTCTGCTCATATGCAGCTTATATATAAACGATGTTTCGGTGTTCAGAGACTTTTTTAATTTACGTAAGAGCCAAGTGAACGTAGGTGCGATGAAGAAAATGCGTTAAAAATAAAACCATAAAAATTGGCGATATACACTTGGGATTAGTTTAAATTCCAAAAATTCTTATACTTGATTGGTCATTGAGTAATGAGTTAAATAGTTATCAAAACTAATTAGTGTTCTAAGAGCAGTGAATTCAAGCTAAGAAGTTAGATTTAAAGAAATACTTTGACATCAAAGAAGCGTTTTTACCATGCATAACACTTCAACACAATGCTTCGATATTTAGGTACGATGTAAGTTCCAATAAGAAAAACGTTATGTTAGTTATCCCATCCTCTTATCCAAACTCCTGAAAAAGAGGGGGGGGGGTTCTCCTTGTTTACGCTCTATGAAGGAAATTGGGACCTAGTCACTAATTCATTGTCCAACAAATTCATGACATTTAAGGCAATCTTTAAGACTCGAAGTCTTTCTTCATACGTTATAGGATGTATAAATATGACTTGGGAATGTCATGCCAATTATGTTATGACTAAGCTATCAAGAGTAACTTACTTATTAAGAAGTTTAATGAGAGTTCTGCCTACGACAAAAAGAACAATGACGTATTTCACATTTTTTAATCGAATTTGAGGCATGGTATTATATTGTGGGGAAACTGTAATAAAATAGATTCCATTCTTAAACAACAGAAGTACGTACTAAGGTTAACGAATAAATCCAATGCAAGAGAAAGTGCGAAACATTTGTTCAGGAAGTACAGAATATTGACTGTGATTAATCTTTAGATATTGGAATTAATAATATACATTAATGAAAACGTAGAATCATACAAATGTAGAAGAAATACTTACGATCATAATACCAGATACAAGGACAACCTAGATGTTCCCTTCTTTAGACTGTCAAAGACAAATAGGTATTTTTATGTATTTGGACTCATGGTATACAAGAAGTTGATAAAAGATTTAAGAGATCTGCGCATAAATGTTTTGAAAATGAAGTTAGAAACATGGTTGCTCAATAACCCATATTATAATGTGAATTAATTTGTTAATTGTAATCTATTACCTGTGGGTTTTTAATATTTTAATTTTTAATTATATATTTAACCTTATTATTTACTTGACTCGGCCTATTATACGTTTGGGTGTTTAATGGCTTACGAAAAATTTGTAATGTGTAATTTATAATATAAACATAACATTTAATAAAGTAACGAATCCACACATGTTCAGCTTTTCAAGTATATGGAATTATTCGATATGTTGGGGATATAACTTATGTAAATACGAAATACGAACGGAACTGACAGTCCAGTTGATCAGAATGCATTATAAATTACTAGAAAGGAAATTTGGTTTGATTTTTATCGTTCTTTGAACATATGTTTCATTGAATTGCATATAGAGAGTACACGGATGGAACATTTCTGCGAGAGAGAAATATAAATATTTGATTGAAATATGATTTGCATGCATATTGATAGAGAAACCCAATCCTGACGTTTCGCATTCAAATAAATATTCCTCTTCCACTATGGGATTGAAGCCATGCTAGCTCGGAGGAAGCTAGATAAGATTTCAACAGTGAGACATTTTAACTGAAAACATCTGCTTCTGGGTGTCATGATTCATAAATGTTACTTGCTCAGTGACACAACTTTACAACTTTATTTTAAGCTTACTAGTTGTAAAGAATATTTTACTTTTTTTTTCAGTTTATTATTATCATTTATTATGCAATTTATACAATTTATTTTTATACAAATACAAATACATATTTATGCAAGTAAAAGAAAACAGACTATTTTAAAAAGTTGAAAATAAATATAGGCAATATCTTACATCATTTATAATTATTATAGCACAAGAAATCTTAACATTTAGTAATATTCCAAATGAGCAAGACTGCTTGTGCTCGGGTGCAGTTTCATAAATATCAAACTGAAGAAAGAGGAGAGACAAAGAAACAGAGTGTATAAAAAATGTGATTAACTAACAAAGAAAGTAAAAAATGTTAAACATGCCTCTAAAGAATTGGAAGAGGCTTTTATTGCCTTTTCAAGTTATAAAACTTGACTGTTTTTATTGTAAACGTATAAAATTATAATTTTACGGCATTTTTCAACCCTACTCCCAGAAATTTCAATGACGCACTCTGCTTCTTTTACTCCTCCCCCCCCCCCCCCGCGAGCAATCCTGGGCAATATAATATAACCTGTGTTTACAAAAGAAATTTTACTGGCTGATAATTTGATAATGAACGTAGAGGTCCATTTCATTGTGTGACCTACAGAAATTCTAAATATAATGTAATATAATAGAACAGAATAGAATAGTTGCAATATTTTATTACATAGATGTGTGCAACTTATTTCATATCGTAATACATTCAGCCTATTATCTGTAATACGTGGGAATATTTACCTTCAACCGAACTGCTTTTGATTGCAACTCAATAATGGATCCATACGTAGCAAGATATCGTGTCGCTTAAGTTCCTTTGATGTACATACGCGGTGTTAATAATGTATCCTGTAGAGTTTCTCCACAGTATTTCCCCGATCTCGTTATTTTATATATAACCCCTTAATATAGCTTAAAATTAATATCTGAAACTTACAAAAAAGTTTCCTGCCGAAATTTACGGAATGTGTACCCGTACCTGTTCCTTGCCATCCTCTCTAGCCCATCCGTAACCCATAGATCAACGCCCTATCAAAATTAGAGGGAATAATGGAGCTGTAGAATTGCCCTGGTTAAAAACATTTGTTAGAGGCTCGAGAAACGGCACGTCACGAGTCCGCCCCAAACAATAAAGGGATCTAAAACTTCTGGTGTATGATGTATGGTTGTGTAGTATCTACTTCTTCATGCAAGCCTCTTTTTAAAGAGTTCTCAGTTATGTTTCCTTGTCTCTTTTTTTAATATGTTTTTATGTATTTAATTAAGAAAAATATATTCCGATTAACCATGATCATAATCGTAATACGAGACAATTAGATTTATTTCATGTCCCATTTTGTAATTTGAAACCTAGAAGTAAATATCCGAATATTTTAGGCTTTAAAATGTTAAATAAATTGTTTCATATGACCAAATATATTAAATCAAGCCACTTTTTCATGGTTAGACTTAAATAAGTAAATATAATTGTTTTTATTAAACAGGGATATTTTTAAGGTATTAACAACTTCTAAAACAACCTGCATATTTGTCGTAAGGTAAATAAATAGAACTGAATTATGAACCTTCTTCCGGCATTTTAAATTAAAGTAAGTTAGTTTGAAGAGACTTGAAATGATAATTTAGTGAAAGAATCCAACGTGTGACGCAGAAAATCGAAGTAAGATAAGCATAATATACAAAATAATAATGTTATATCATATTCGTATTCGTATTTATATTCGTTGTCAACAAAATAACTTATTAAAGTTTCCAGAGTTGAATTTATATGGATATATAAACAATCATCAAGCGAAACCATCAGTGGGCTCTAAGATTAAAATTATTGTAAATTTTTTAGAAGAACAGTAGATTTCCGTAAAGAATAATCGTAATACTTTAATAAAATCCTCACATTTTACATCATTACTCTAATAGTATTAATCTCTGCTTCAAACAATTGTTCGATGTGACGCATTTATATGTCAGTAGCACTCTCAACTCATACAGTAAGTTAATACCACTGCCTTCTAAACTGTATTAATCGTGAAATGTGCTTTGAAATTTTCCTGGTGCTGGTAATATAATCATAATATAATCATATGTATTAATCGTGTATACACTGCCTGTCCTATACGGCTAATTTTGCGTACTCGGCGACATTACAGATGGCAGCACCTTTCACACCCAGACTGCTTCTTGTTTTTTGCTACGACATTGTTGATTATGTAGTGCTGTCACCGCCGTCTCATAATCACTGCCTTCTAAACTGTATTACTCCTCGAGACGGCGGTGCTCATAATATAGTCTATCAATGCGTCTAATTAATTTACATTTATTTTAATTATTGCTCCAAAATTCCATTTCAAGGTAAGTGTCATATACTGGAATAATATTACATTCTAAACAAATAACACAAGTATCTGTGTCTGTTTAATGCTTATTTTGATCAGTGATTGCTGCAATCTGGGTGTGAACTGTGTCGCCTCTACTGGATAAATTAGGCAATTTAACAATACTCTGAACTCCATGTTAAAATAAAGCATAGGACAGGCAGTGTAATTCTCGAGATGGCGGTGGTTAATACACGTAATATTGTCACATTGTTTAAACAAAATTATTGATACCGTGGAATTGTACGATTCCCTCTACACATTAATATAATGAATTAACATTATAATTTTAATAAGTTATAAGTTGGAATTAGTCATATTACTCTGTTATTTATTTCCTATACCTTTTCAGCCTTATCCTATTAAATCTTGTACGGAACCCTCGATGCGCGAAGCATCCATTCACTTCATCGGTTTTATTCTAACATATCATTTAGAATGTTATTTTTTAAATTTTTACACAAGCGCCAATTCCGATTAGTCTATTGATATAAAATGTTAACGCCTCATGTTTATTTATATTTCATAATATCGTTTATAAAAGAAGAATTGCCGAAACAAGGAAACATGGATACCATTAACCAGGAGATGAGTGTTGATCAAGACGGTGGGAGATGTTTGAAATATAGCCTAGGAAGGGAAAAAACTCATAATTTGGTAGTCAATAAAAAAAGAAGAAATGAAAAAGGTACTTTGAACTTTAAAGGAGCTTCATTATCTTACTTTGAAAATTAATTGCTGCTAATATAAAAGTTCAAGACTCTTTGTAGGTACACAGTTGTATTACATGTTGACTCTTTGCAAAGCAGCTGTAAGATAAAAACTAAACACAGAAACGGAGGTCGATATAATACCTTGCTCTGGAGTATAATACCGTTCAATGAAGTTAAGTCTTCCCGTTGTTGGACGGGAGCTCTGTTATCCGTAATAGTAATAACACAAAATATGTTCTGGAAACACTTCAACCCAGGCTGCCTTTTGATAAGAACAGTCAACACTTGCTTCAGTTGGTCTTGTATTCATAGTAATTTTATTTTCTTGAATTTCGCATTGCTTTTAATTTATTCAGCAAACATCTGTCACATATTTTTTCATACTACTCATATTTTATTTTTAATTCGAGAAAGCAAGCAGGTCTTAATTCTGAGGGTTTAAATCATAATGGATTTTGTTGAGTACAGCAAGCTAGAAAGGTAAATATTAAAATATTAATAATTTATGATATAACTAAAAATGTAAGTGTATGTACTTGGGTAGTGTAGCTGTTGTGCAATGGGAGAAGAATTTCTCTGCTTGTTTACATCTTGCTTCTGAGTTTATGTGAATTATGGTGTACTTTTAAAAGGATAAAAGGAACATAATATATGTACCAGGCTTATTGTAAATCCAGTCCTTTTACAAAATGCCGGCTAATTATTAACGAAACATCCATTCTGAAATTCCACTGGTTACCCTCCAGGCAATATTGAAAAAGTCGGAATGGAGTGAGTCAGGTTACAGAAAATTTTACAGAAAAAACAGTTCCATGGCTACAATTAATCGAAATCAAATTACATTATTATGTTTTAACTTATTTATACAAGATTCAATTAAATGACACTTGGAATTACACTATTGTCCACTGTAAGGTATATACACGCAATGTAAATTTTCAGTAAGTGGAGAGCTACAAATTTGTAATTCAGTGGCATGTAAACCAACATTTAATGATGCCGACAGTAGTACTCACCTGGTGCACTCGAATTCTGCAATCCATCACTTTTCCGAAAATGTTTTGAGAATCCAGTGGGCCACGAAAAATATTTGGAACAGCTGCAGTGACAATATCGCAATCTGACTGATTCCATTCCTGCTTTTTAATATGCCGGAAGGGGAATCAAACAAATTGCAGAGCTAATGTTTTAAACAGAGCTACCAATTTTTGTTTTACAATCTGACTGGCTCCATTCCGGTTTTTTTAATATGCCTGAAGGGAGACCAGTAAAATTACAGAATGGATGTTTCATTCATAATTTGCCGGCATTTTGTAAAAAGCCTGTTCATTTTTTAAAGAAGACTTAAATTTTATTTGTCTGCGATATATAAGCCTACATACATAGGCCTATCATACATATTTTCTTTATATTTCAGAGGTTTTACTCAGGATGAATTGCTTGTTTTCATTGATGATGCTGATTATGATGATCGAAAGCGAGATTCATCTCCAGGTAAAGAGACTGCAATAATGACCCCGAATGAAAATTGCATTTTTGGATTCAGGGCACCTAAAAACGTGTGGTTATACTGAAAACTTGAGTTCGAAGTTCAAGGTAAAAAACAACACTTATTGTTAATAGTAAGGGTGGAAAAAATAAAAACCAAACCAGATCATAGAATTGTTATAAAAAGTGTTTTTCATAAAATATGTAAAAATGTAGCGTTATGCTTCATTTTCTTCCGCATATATATCGATATAACCTATTAATTCAAACGAAAAGGATCAATATTTGGAATCAGTGTGGGATATACTATCACTATGTAAACTTTCGGGCTATGTAATATCGTTTTGATGGTAACTGACTGTTTGTAACGGCCATACATACACCGACATCAGGTTGTGTAGAGTTAATTACCCTGGTACACTTATCACACAGCTCACTGTCCCCACACTACAACCACTTCGTGGAATTAGCTGCATACAATGAACTGCAGCCCTGCAAAACACATTGCTGATTGATGTGTCCCACTTCCACGAAACCAGCAGCCAGAGACTGTCCATTTATAAAATCTTTTCACACTTATAACTCATTTAACTTGATCCACTTTAAACTTTATTGTGTTTAGTATGTGAGTGTGTGTATGTATGTATTTTTTTATTTCTAAACTGCATGCTCCATTATATTAAGTATCACTACATGCAATGATTTAACTAATTAACTAATTATAATTAGCTTACAATAAACTATAACTTTTCAAAATCTATTTTGTTTAAAAACTTCGTAAAGTCTTGTAGGTAATGTTTAACTAGTTCGTAATTTGTTGCTTGTCACTGTCCACCTTTTAATCTTATGTTTTGTGTTAATTCTAGTCTTTCACTGTTAAAGAGAGTACATTCGCATAATATGTGATTCACAGTTTGATCTCCTTGTTCAAATTTGCACAGTGGACTTTCCACTATTTTGAACCTGTTATAATATTCTCTTGTCTTCCCGTGTCCGGTTAAAATAGCTGTGATCTATCCGTTTAGTGGAATCTTCTGCTTTAGACGTTCCTGCACTGAAGGGAAAAACATTCTGGTCGTTGGTCCTTTTGTTGTACTCTCCCATTGCTGTTGCCAGGTATGTATGATGACCTACATATCAGATGGTTGCTGATTGTCGTAGTTCTTATCTTCTACGAGAGATGGCAGCTCATGGCGACGGTCAAATCGAACATTCCTTTTGGTAATTTTCTTGAAACCAACGGATTTTGACTACACAGAATGAATTCATATCAGTATATTAAATACACACGAACAGAAATGAATTTATTTTAAATACACGCTGTTTATTACGCAGTTGCCAGCTACTAGTTTCAAGGTCTCAAGTTTGTCATGTAATTCGTATCGTTATGAATATCATTATGATACCGTTACGTCACACGTAATAAGCGTATTATAGTAGGGTGGAACAAAAAAATACATTCTTCTTTAAATTAATTGTAAGCGTAATTGTAAATTCACATTACCAGCAATTTTTATAAGTTCTTTAGAGTATGAGGGTAAGTCAATAAATTGTGCACTTTTTGATTAATCTTTTATAGGTTGTCTGTACCGCTATGTGCTTGCCCACGTCGACATGTTTTTAATTTATCTCCGCTTGTGGAATGTTTGATCGTTCTGATTCCACTTAGTGTTGAGCAGTTGCACATTAAACAAAGCTGCACCGCTCAGCGTTTGCACCAAAGAAGAACAGCGTGCAGTGAACCGTTTTTTGTCGTCTGAAGTTATACCAGGAGCCGAAATCCATCGAACACTTTCCACACAATATGGAGGCAATGTTTTACCATGGCGAAGCGAGTGAAAAGTGCAAAAATGGTCGGACAAGTGTGAAGGACGAGGAAAGAATAGGCGCCCATCTACATCCACTAGTGACGCCAACATCGAGCAAGTGCGTATCATGATTCAGACAAACCGAAGAGTGTCGATGAAGTGGCAAACGATATGCAAATTAGTCATGGCTCTGCATATTACATTATTCATTACAGGCCTGGCTTTCGTAAAGACTGTGCAAGGTGGGTCCCAAACCATCTCACTGATCAGCACAAGCACAACCGTGTGTCCATCTGTTAACTCTTACTGGACTGCCGTGCTAACAAAGGTGAAGCTTCTTTGAAAAGAATAGTCACTGGAGATGAAACGTGAATCCATCACTTTGAGCCTGAAAGCAAACGCCAAAGCATGGAATGGAAATATGCTACATCAATAATCAAAAGTAAATTAAAGAGCCAACCCTCCGCAGGAAAAGTCATGCTCACACTTTTCTGGGACTCACAAGGGTCAATACTGCAACATTACTTAGAGAAGCCTCAACAATAAAGAGTGCACGTAAAAGTAAGATGTTGAGCAACGAGCTGAAGCCTGCAAATCGAACCAAACGTCGGGGCCTATTGTCGAAAGGCGTTGTTTTGTTGGATGACAATGCGCGCCCACATACTGCCACCCACTCTGCTCAAACTTTTGCAAAACTTGGTTTTGAGATGTTAGAGCATCCTGCATACAGTCCCGTTCTCGCCCCGTCAGAATCCGATCTTTTTGGAACACTTAAAGATGTCTTAATGGGCCGTTGATTCACCACAGACCAAGAACTGAAGGAATCGGTGCATACGTTGTTTTCTACTCTGCCGAAAAACTGTTTATCTGAGGGCATCAGGAAGCTTGTGCAACGATGGATCAAGTGCATTGAGAAGCAAGGGGACTATGTTGAAAAATGAGGTAATTGAAAATTTTGTATTGTTGTTGCAATAAATTTATGTACTTATGTTTGTTAGTATGTATGTATGTATGTATGTATGTATGTATGTATGTATGTATGTATGTTTGTATGTATGTATGTATGTATGTATGTATATATGTATGTAACATACTAAGTAGACCTACTGCAATCCATTCAGCTCAGCTTTATTTAACTTATACTGTACTTCAGTGAAATGTAAACTAAAATATTCAAAGTTTAATACAGAAAGTCATATCACGTTATTCATATTTCCCTTTGAGCTGAAATCTGATAGTTAAAATTCGCATTTAAAGCAATATGCTTCTAAATTACTGTTATACGGAACCAATGAATTGAGCTCCCATTAGAAGAAAAATATTTCGGTAAACATTTTTCACTCGCACTAATAAATATACGTCCCCAAGAGCTAAGTGATTTAGCTATCGTATGGTTCGCTCAACTGCAGCTGGATGTGTTGTAATCTCCATTCATTAAATAATGCTGAACTGTGATGTTATATTTTTAAAGCAATAATCTATATCAAACCATATCATCTACATTTCAATGAACCGTGCAATTTTTCAAATAGAATATTCCTCGCCTTATGGGAGGCCCAGAAGGTGATCTTTGACAAAATACTTCACTGTGTAAATATCAGCACCGCGAACAGCTGTATTCTCTAAGAGTGTCTCAAAACAGGCATATTACGATTATGTCGTATTATGTCAAGAAAGGCAACATGAAGAGACTTGTCTTTTAACTTACAAGTAAACTCTTTATATACCAGTATGCTTACTTATATTAAAAATTTATAAAAATAATTAAAAAATAGACATTAAAAGTGTACCCGCTAGACTTATAATTATCAGGTGACGAGTTATTAGAATAGCCTATATGAAAACTGAAAAAGACCTTATAACTGAACACAGACAAACGACTTTATTTATTTATTTAATATACTTATTTGTTTGAGACCTACTGACCTTTGTCCTTGATATCTATTAGGGGCCTCTACATGCATTGTAACTTTTATCATTGACGTAAGTCTTCCTAACTATCAATAAACGTGAAAGTGTAAGGAATATAAAAAAGCGAAAAAGAAATATACAACCATTAACAATGCAAGTACATGCTTTTAATTTTCTATTGAAGTACTGTATTTACTTTAATTAATATAACAGTAATAACATTAAACCAAAATTACAGCTATAAAATTCAGCTGTAAAGATATAGCAGGCACTATTCTAAGTCCTCAACTTATCCCTGATTTAGCAAAATGATAATCGCTTGTAGGCTGCATCTGTGAATGAACATTTCTTTATGAGTACCTGCTAAATATTGTATCCGATATTTTGTGTATCCTACACTCTTTTACAAGAATGAAGTATATTCCCGTGGCCTCAACCATGTCATTAGCAATCAGGAGAACAACCAGTCGTCACCCTGATCCTTCCAGAATCTAGGCACCGGCCTCATCCCGGTCATCCTGGCAACCACAAAGTCATACCCGTGTGTGCTGCCTTTTATAAGTAGCTTAATACGTCATGCGCTCTTATGGGATAAGGCCTTACTCCCTTTTTCTCTCTCTGTCTGTTGTTATGTAGTTTTTTGGGAGGGGGAGGCTTTCTTGGAAACTCGGTTCTTTGCTTCATCCAAAATCTATGCATAAAACCTATATTATTATATTCCTAATAGCTAAGCAGTTAAATTCATAACTCACACCGGTGAACTAAAGCCATTTCAGTGCCCATGGCATTGAAATATAGCATCAAAATTGCCAGATTTATACAGAATAACTCATGACTGTCTCTCAGATATATACCGTATTTTACGGACCATAAGACGCACTTTTTTACTTTGAAAACAGATCCTTGAAAGTTGGGTGCGTCTAATGGACTGAAGTACCTTAAAAAATTAAAATTATTGTAAATATTGCTGGAATACCATGGGAAAGTGTTTTAAACGATAAGATTGTTAAAAATTTTGGCTGACTGTAGGCCTACTTCAGTGCACTTGTCACAATCGTAAAATGATGGTATACAATGCGAAAAGAAAAGTTTGTTGAATTCTTTTATACGAAAGGAGTGGTCTCTGCCGGGTGGTTTAAGTGAAGGCAATGGCCTCTAAAGAGCCCTGTTCCATTACACTTACCGTATGCTGAATTGAGGATTAGAGGGTGTAAAAGTATTTTCAGTCTTTCATGAGAAATCAGTTCAGTTGTTAAAATTTTCGCGATGACACCTGTACAGACGGGATTTTCGTACAACGCAAGTTTTAAGTTAGAAGTGATTTACACTGATTCCATTGTACAAGGTTATAATTTGTTTATGCAATGAAGTAAATTATTCCCTTTAAAAGTTTTGGTTTAGAATCACATTAAATTTATTTTCCTTTAAATTTCCATCCTAAAATCAAGGTGCGTCATAATGGTCCGTAAAATACGGTAGTTCCTGTAAAAGGTAAAACATTTACAGCACCGGCCAAGGAGTTTATACTTAACTTGCGAATTACGCATAGCTGTAAGTCTTTGACTCTTGGCGAATTTAAAGTATTAAAGAGCAGTTCTGTTAGGAGTAGGCCTACTTTTCACATAGGCCTACTTACAAACGTGGAGCAGCTCTACCACATAATCCGTTCAAAACCATACACATGCAGCATCAGTGCCGAAGACTTGAAGCAAGCTTCACACTGCTAGCCTTAAATCTTTTTGAAAATGCTGTTAATTATGCTATATTAAAATTTCCTACAAAGTTTCAATTCTGTACAGTATAGATAGGCTATTCTGCAAGAACTTCATGTGGGATTATCTTCAGGTAAGGTGTAAGGAAACTAATGACAGTTTCCCCTATAGTATAAAACATAATAAGGGAAGTACCTTGAAGATCTCCAAGTTTATTCCGTGTCAGTAAACTGATAACAAACCCAAGTATTGTAGACTGAACAGTGATGTACACCAATATCAAACCAGAGGAGCAGTTAAAATTGATAGATGTCCTTTCAGATTATCAAAAAGTAAGAATTCTTATATAGGTTTTGGTGAAAAAATACTAAATTGGGTATCTACAGACATATTTAATCTTCCAGTAAATGAGTTCAAGAGATGGTTGACTAATTGGCTCTTGGATAAAGCACTGTACAGTACAAACGAAATGTTTTAGAACGGAGGTGATGAATATGTTAGAGACTGACATAATTGTAATTTTTGACAAAACCTATTGCAGCAGTCGCTGTCTAATGGTCGCTGATGTCAAGTTTTAATTCAAGTTTTAAACCGCCGCTTACAAACAGAAAAAAAATGTCGTGGATTAATAGGCCTACACAATTTGTACAAGCTTGATAATATATTTATATAGTAAAATTGACAGTGAGATTCTACGTACGTCGCCTTAAAAACAAACATTCGTCCCATTTATTTACGTATCTTTTTCACTAGAGCTGATATCGAGTGATGACATTTTTTCTTCATGCTAATACTGTACAGATTCATTAATTATGAAGTTTCCAGTAATTAGCTTTGCTAAGGAAAGCGATGAGCTGTGTTGGTTTGATGTGTGATAAATCCTATCAAGCAACATGCTAGATCTAATCAAACAGAAAACATATTTAAAAAGTGACTGAACCATTTTCAATTTCAAAATTACTTCCTCTTGCTGGCGGTTTTCTAATGTAGGTAGATACAAGAGCAACGACATTGAGGGCATATTAAAATATGAAAGTAATAATAATTACAAAACTGTTAATTATTACATAAATAAAAAGTAACTAAAATATAATAATAATAATAGTAATAATAATAATAATAATAATAATAATAATAATAATAATAATAATAACACCAATAATATGTATGAATTCGCCTTAACTCACTCTTCGCTACCATCCGGCATATTGTTAATCACGTGACCTTATGTTTCCACTTATTGCAAAACTTTGGACGATACAAACAGCACAATATGGCTTGAACACCGGGATAAAAATTTATTATACCTATAATAACGAAAAGGAAAGCTAGCAGAGCAATTAATCCATCCGGTTTGTTTTCTGGCTAATATTTTGCAAATAGAGACAAAAAACAAACCCCACTGCTCGCCCTACTGCTATAGAACTACCCAAGAACTACCAAATGAGAGCAAATTTTATTAAGAACTCTAATATATAATTATATTATCCTATCCGTTCCGTTTATAACATCCTATGGATAAATATTAAATTAGGCTATATTCTATTATTAGGACTACAAATTTAATATCTACCACTACTCGATGTTGTCTTGGAACATTAGGTCTATTATACGGACATTGTGTAGGTCTATACGAGTAGTAAGAGGGATGCTCTTAATATTGGAGCGCTCCATGAGAGTAATTATCGTTTCAACGAGGAGTTCAAACCATCTAGTTTGATAGAGATAGTTTTCTTACAGGAGGTTCAAAGAGACCACAAGTACAGCCTTTAGAAGCACAACTTGTGGCTTCATACACCGCTCGTGGTGTGCTCATATTACAATGCCGTATTTTCCTCTATGAAGGGATTCTGAATAGTAAATTGTGTTAACGTTTACAGAAGCTATCGTAAAAAATATATTTTTATATTCCAGCTTTCTAAAATGTGATGTGATCCACTCGCATTACTTTATACACTGTAAAGCACAGGCATATTACCTAGACTAAGTTCCCGCTTTGCGGGAATGCCCATTCAGTTACCTCAGAGTTCCGCAAAGCCCATTGTTCGCGAGACAATATTTAAAATGTCTGCTCTTGTATACAACTTCCCCTGAGTCATTTCTATGAAAGAAAGTTTAAAACCAATCTTATAAGTCCTCGGGACAAGTAGTTAGTGTATAAACTTTAAATTGAATCGCCGGGGCCATTTACATGAAACTACATTTGTTCTGTGTAAAGTGGTAGTAAGAGAAAGACACACAGAAAAAAGCACAGACAATATCTCCGCAAATAGTATTATGAACTCAAGGGATCTGAAAACATGTATTAATGCTGAAAATTCGACAGAGAAGTTCATGGTGGAACACATGATTACCTTTGCCCAAAATACCTAGGCCTATCGTAGAAGTAAAAAATGAATAGACAACTATCAAAACTTTGATTCTTAATATTTTTAACGTTATTAGGCGAGAATGGAATTGAAGCGTTTACTTTTATAAGGGTCTAAATGCCAAAATCATGATTGTGTAGAAAACAAGACATAGACCCACAGAAAGACGTGGTGGAGGTAGACCCAGGGCTGTATCTTGGAATTTATTGCTACTAACGTGGCTTAACCCTGGACCTTGGACCCTTCTGAAATGTATTTGTCTGGGTATATAGATCCGTTTAAAACTATCAGCTGAAAAATCTTGATTTTGGCACTTAGACCCTTATAAAAGTAAACGCTTAAATTAGGATTGAAAAAAACACCAAAAAATAGTATTCGAGAATTTCAACGAGAACATATTTAGATACCTAGGGTTAAAAATAACCTTTTCAAGCAAAATTGTCGATGGAATTTATGTCTGTGAACAGCTCACGAATAAAATGCTGCATGAATTTAGACTTCGGTGATCTCTATAGATTGAAAAAACAAAAATATTCTTACCTTGCCCATTTAGATCTTTTTCTTTGCGATTGTCTCTACCGAATGAAAAAAATGGTCAAACCAAAAATTTGAAAATATTCCAATTTTAAACAAAATTGTTGTGAAGGAAATTAAATGTGTTAATGTAAACAGTCTTCCTCAAATCCACCTGACGATGAAAATGATGCATTACCTATACTATTTTTTTAATTATTTCATCTAACTCCAAGATAATTTCAAGAAGGTTTCTTTCACCCCAAGGATTGCTACTTACGCTCATTTTTGTTAGGAGTTCTGTCTACCTCTAAACAGTATTGCCACCAGAAGGATTAGGTCAAATGAAAAATGAAAATGACCTCAACGGGGATCCAACATTCTGTTTTGAAGAACAGTGCCTCGATCAAATCCTAATAAATATAACACCAAATTTTCTGTGACCTCATCATTAATTGCCGTGGATGTTAGCATGCTGACCACATGCCCCCAATTCTGCCATCTGCTTCTGGTAGCTGACGAAGCGGTCGAGTAGTAGGCGTAGTCCCTTCAGGGATGTAGCGCCTCTGAGTATAGTTTAGAAAGACTAATTCCATATCCGGTTTAAGTAGATTAAGTATCTTACCGTTTTCTACATTAATCACCTCTTTTACCATTAGTTCATAGGCTAATCAGAAGAATAGCGTTGGTCGTATTGGTGTATGTCTTCTAACTAACTAACATAGACCTAACTGCGATAATTATCCATTTTATAAGGAAAATGTTAGGCCTAGATAAAAATATCCATTTTAACTTCTCTACAAATTTACTGTGTTAATTTTTCATTTATCTTCTACCATAGTTTAAATATCCAGAAAAAATTAAAATTAGGACACCAGAACCCTAAATAATTTTTAAAGAAAAACTATTAGCCTATAGCTGTTTTTACTTAAACATGGAAGTCTCGAATGTAACATTTTTATCAAAAACGTAGGTCATCAAAAATTTAAAGTTTTCACGAAAAGTACCCTTAGTAACAGAAACGAAATTCTAGGGAAGCAATAACAGTTCCACAAAATTCATAATCTCATACTTTAATTAAAAACACAAGCCTGAAAAGACATACTTACGATTCTCAGAGACTTAATACCCGAAAACACATTTTACAAAGCTTTGAATTAAAAATAGAGGGTCTAACAGAAAATAGTTACTTATGATTCCACTGTTACAAATCATATTTTATTTTTGGGTAGCTTATGTTTGCGAAACAAGCCCGCGAGGGCGAATAAAGCAATTCTAGCGGCAAAATAAACTCATTTAACCACGTGTATCATACCCCATTTTTAAGTCGTTAAAATTTCTGTAATAGTAGCCTATATGTTAGATTTGTTGTTATGAATTACGCAAAGTGGAGTCACCCATATTAGAGTGCGCAGACCACCCACCAAGTGTGACAATTTTTGCAATCACCTTGAGAATTTTCACATTTAATAAAAGTAGTGAATTTTAAATTTTAAATTTTTATCAAACTAAATCTATTTAATATTTTTAAAAGAGCGTTTTCCATGTGAAGCATTCGAAGTTGATTGCCCTGGAGTGTTATAGGCTAATTTTATACCAGTGTGGCATAATTTTCTCCTTTTGAATTAATATCATCTACCGTTACAAGTGCTTCTTTTACCTTCGATTAACTAAAATAAAAATTGTAATAAACTTTGATTTCAATAACATGGAAGTGACATTCGATATAGATTCAAATGGAATAGTGCATGTTTCTGTAAAGGTAAAGCTACTGGAAAAGAGGCTTAACCAATAAATAAACAAAACATAAAAATATCCAGAGTAGAATGGCAAAGTGCCAATACCAAGAGGCAAATTCAAAGCACAAGTGGTCTTGGTATCTCTTAAAAAATTAGCTGTATATTTGTGTGTGTGTATATATATATATTTATATATATTCAGTGTGGTAAAAATAAAAAATGTTAAAATCATTACGCCTTCTTAAATGTTAAAATTCTCGAGGTGGTTGCAAAACTCGTCATACTTGGTGGTTGAAAAGTGATTTAGACTCAATTTCTTGTGTTGGCAGCCGTGTACCAGGAAATTAATAACCTCTGTCTGGACATTTTCATGTGTATAATATGAAGCTGCAGATAGCAATGCAACTCGACGCTTCAATATGGCTCCATGGTATGAAATTCGATGCAATAAAAAATGTTATATTTATCATTATTTCAATATTAACAAACTTCTAAAAATAATTTATGATGAATGAATAGCCATTTATGTCCTTGAAGGCTATGGCCTCCTCTTAGAGTATGAAGGCATTAGGCTCATGTGAGGAGCTTAACTTACCCGCGTCAAGTGTCAGTACACACGGTAACATGGTTTTATTTTGCTGGTAGGAATGCTATCTTCGCTCTTATGGGCTCGATTCCCGAACATACTCGCAAAATGAAATCTTTCTTTTACCACTTTTCTCATTAATAACTATTGTCAGCTTTCAGGCATTGTGCAAAATATCTCCCAAATATTACCATGATTTATTCTATTAATACTTTCTCCATAGTAAGTTTATGCGGGAAATTAATGGTTTCAGGCAAGATGGGTTCACAAATGAACGTAAGTTAATGTAACGTGCATCCTTATACTACCAGCAAATTTGAACTCCGATTACTGTGTCTGGCTAGTCCCAGAACTGTAACATCGCTAAGACACATGACTTCAATAAATCTCTGTCTCACAGATGATATAGGCTACTAGTATAACCTCTCATGCTGATATATAGCTATCGTGCTGTGAATAAAGGTCTCATTTCATGCTCCCATATCACAAAGGTAACAAGTCGAGGAAAAGCAACCATACCAGGTACATCCATTACTAGGCCTATAGGCTACTACAAGAAATGAAGAAGATAATTTTATAGTGATCACATCGAAAACACCGTCAAAAATACCGGTCTCATCGAGCGAGATGGCGGAGATAAAATCTTATACTCGCATTCGGGAGATCCCGGGTTCAAACCCCGTGACCGGCCAATTTGACTTTGGGTTGTTCATGGTTTCCCCAGTCGTAAATGCAAATTCCGAATTGGATATTTATTTACCATGACTCATCGCCGCTATTTCATTCTGTACCATATTAAATACAATTGAATATCAGTTGAAATTATCAGACGCCATAATCACATCAACAATAGAAAACAGTTGCCATGAATAGTTACACATGGCCTACAGGTGTACAGAAGAACCTAACATTCTTGATAATGACCTCGATGTTCAAAGAACTGTCGTTTAAATAAAGTTTAATTTCTTTCTTTCTTTCTTTCTTTCTTTCTTTCTTTCTTTCTTTCTTTCTTTTTTTCTTTCTTTATCTTAGTTTTACCTCTCCCTTTTAGGATTTAAGCGACCCAAGCTGCCCGGGCCTTACGGGGCCGCGACCTGTCGCGAGAGGGATTATCTTTGGATCACATACAACATTTTTTGACCAGACAAGGACATGAAGGGTCTCTCCGGATGAGTGATTAGCCCAATGCCGGGGCCACCTCCGAGACAACACGAACACATAGGACGAGACACACCATTCACACACACACACTCACTCCAAACAAGGCGAGGAAGGGATGAAGATCATAATGACGGCCAGATGATATCTGTGGACCATAAGGGCCTAAAGTTACCCGACATTTGTCTCACAGGTGAGGAAAACCACAGAAAAAAACCCACCTAGGTAACTTGTCCCGACCAGGAATCGAATCCGGGCCCGCTGCGTGAGGTGGACTTAAAGTTGAATTTAAGAAAAATATACATACCGGCCTGATAATGGACTCGATTCGTGTTTATTTTAAAAATTCCCCTAGATTTCAGATTGATGACAGATACTCACATGACGTTCTTTACATGAAGCACGGCTTTTCCATTCTCTCGCTTCATAAACCTGCTTAGCATATTAACAGTTTTCTAGTGGGAGAATGCATACCCCTTCACACAATCCAAGCTTGCTCGGGAAGCAGCTTTCGGTATTGTGGCCAGTACGCTGGCTTATAACAGCATTTCAAACAGGTAAAATTACAGGTATTAATTAGTTATTGTATAGAAATGAAAGAAAATCTTTCAGTAATTTTGAGGAAATAGTTAGATTAAAAATAATACCCCTGCGAAGCTGGGATGGGTAATAACAAAATCTTAACAACAAATATAAAAAGGGACGAAAATAACAGATTTACATATTTTTATGTAAAATTTAGATCAAATTGCAGTCAATTACAATAATTGCTGTACCTATAATAGCCATGAGCAGGATAGAGGAAGGAATGGTAGGCCTACTGCAAGCTTAATATTTTAAGGGTAAGATTTTATTTAAGAGTTCGTAATTTGGCGACATCACACAAAATTGTTATGTGGAAAGGTTGTGGAATATAATAATCCCTTTCTTAGGCCTTGAACGTAGCTGTGTAACTTAAAACTTTGTAAATTGTTTTGTAATTTTAGGAAAACCCCCAATGCTCCCATCCCTTTCTTGTGATGCTTCTTTCAAGTAACAAAATAGAGATAATGAAGAAAATTGAAGCAATAAAGACTTATACGGTAGGTTAAAGTTTTTAAACACGTGTGTAATTTTTTCAAATAGCACTACATAATTTTACCACAACCAATGAACTGCGCTCTTTATGACGAGTTTAAAAATTGATCACGATACTAACATCTGAAATAACAACAGTAATACAACGAAAGATGAAATAGCAGGTACAGTGGAGCTAAAGTGTCAAGTTTTGGTTATTTTCACTGCACGGACATTGCAGGTACAGTTTTTTTGGATGACCTGAAACAATTAAACGGGAAGTAGGGTATTTATAGTATTTTTGTTTTGTTTAAAGCGACAATTGATTCCATCTCATTCATAATTAGCAATATGCTGTGTACAAGACGCTCATTTAGAAATATCAGAAGTAGAAAAATACATAATTCTTACACTAAAATAGTCTTAGGCTACAATTTTTGAACTCGCCTTTAAGAGCGTAAATCATTATAATATGGACATGGTTAAATTACATGGAGCCATTTTTAAAAAAAAATTCTGACGTCACTTTACCTTGTAAGATAATGTAGACATATGAATCAAACCTCTTTGCTTATGTTAGCCCATTGTTGTAAAATAACTTCCAAGAGCAATATTTTCACTAACAGTGTAAGCAAGATGCACAATATAATGAGACACACTGTATATTCTGCAGTGGTAAAATTAGAATTACAGTATCGATTTTGGATTTTTTTGTACTTTTTTTTACAGACTATTGAAATGTTATTGGGATACAACAGAAGTGGACAGTTCAATACCAGATGCGCTACTCTCAGGAACTTAAGCCAGTCATGCACAGTATGGCATTTGGTTCCCTAAGGTTAATTACCCCCGTACAGTGATTATAACTAATTCGTTCCCACACTCCAATCCCCGAGCTACATACAGAACACCTCTAGAACCTGGTGCTGAGCTCATGGACCAGGAGCATTTCGTATTGCTAATGCAAATTCAACGTGTGGAGCTACATCGATAGCATTATTGTAGTCTAATCTTTCGTACTCAACTACTGCATTGAATCCTGCTGGATCAAATTAGCAGCGTTAGAATTTTAATCAATGCAGTCATAATAAATTATTGATATTTGCAGAAAATATAGATTTAGTTGTCGTTGTCCCTTACCACCTCCCGTTCAATGTCATTTAATAATTAACTAGGCTATGCGATATGCAATGTACAGTGCGTTCCACGTAAGAGTTGGTCAATCGTGCGAATTTCTGCGTCGCGGCGGCCGCAGCTCTAACTCCCGAGCGATCGGGTGAAATATCTACGCAAAAAAAGAAGTTGCTAACGGTGTAATGATTCATGTTCTCACAGTTACAGCTAAATTACAATGAAAATAACCACGTACCTCATCCCAAGATATGTTGGAAATGTCCTCCTCTTGCATCCACCCAACACTGGCACCTTTTTAGTGAATTTTATTTCACGCGCGTAGGTTCAGCTTCCGAGATAAGAGTTAATTTCTCTTGTGATACAATTTTTAAGTTCTTCTAATGTGTACGGAATTCACCTATACACGTTATTTCTCAACTTCTCCCATAAAATATGGTCACATAGGCTACTGTTAGAAGAACTTAAAGACAGAATCACAAGATAAATTAACTCTATCTCGGAAACTGAACTTAAGCGCGTGAAAGAAAATTCACTAAAAAGGTGCCAATGTTGTGTGGATGCAAAAGGAAGGCATTTCCAATATATCTTGTGATGAGTACGTGGTTATTTTCATTGTAATTTTAGTTGTAACTACGAGAACCTGAATCATTACACCGTTAGCGGCTTTTTTTTTGCGTAGATATTTCACCCGATCGCTCGGGAATTAGAGCTGCGCCGCCGCGACGCAGAAACCCGCACGATTGGCCAACTCTTTACGTGGAACGCAAAGTACATGTAGATCTTGACACCACGAACAACATAAATAGAAATAATCGCTTAGGTTAACGGAGCAAGGAATTTAGCATGACACTCCTTCAGGTCTTGAGTTGTTAAATCCTAAATTCTACCCAAGAGAACAGTTTATACCTAAGAATAACAGTGGTCATAGTAATAAACAATAGGAAATAACGACACTCACTCTGTAGTCAAGGTGATCTGGGATAGCTACTGGCTAGGAATGCTGATGTTGTCCCAGCGTAGTGAGGAAAATGAGGAGCTATAACGAGCAATATATTTTGGTTATGAATTCTAGACTATTATTTTATCTTTTCGTTAGCGTACTTTACAGGTTGGATGATTGCCCACCTCTAAAGGCGTACTACAACTACGAAGCAATCTGTTTTCACCGCTTGTTTGATCATGGTATATCAGCCTGTGGAATATGATTTAATGAAAGATAATAATAATAATAATAATAATAATAATAATAATAATAATAATAATAATAATAATAATAACAATAATAATAATAATAATTGTGCGATTATAGCGGACTGTATTGTGTGGCATGCACAGCTTCTTTGAATAACAGATTAGGAGAGTTCTTCAAAATAAGCATTTATTATCTGGTAACAAATATATAACAAGAGAATTCATTTCGCTGATAACCCTCCTAATTAATAGTTGCCACTATAGAAAGATCGAGTCCAAGTTTGTTGGTTATTGTAAACTTACCATACATTCGTTAGGCTTTATGAGCAAATAATTATCACAAATACAATAATTATCTTGAGGTTTCTTCGCTAACAAGGTAAATCCTTTCTAAATGGTAACGATGCGAAGACATCAGTAGTTTTCATGGCGTTTACTTAACTCTGGTGAATGAGGAGGACCACTGACACTTCTGTCAGAACTTGAGGCGATATCCACATTAGTTAAGTGCGCGAGCGGAGGCGGCAGCCGAAGCGAAGTGCCCTTGCATTTTCGAATAATGTACGATACACTGTTTGTAGGTTTCGAAAATGTGGCATATTATATCTTCCAGACGTTAGTAAGCCTGTCAACTTTTACGTAAGACATGAGGCTTTTGTTTACCGGTATGACGTCACACTACCAACGTCCAATCACGAGTTTCTACGTAATATGAGGACAGAAGAAGTGGTATAAAAGAAAGTGCATCGCGAGTGGTGGGTGGGAACATTCATCCAAGGTGCGACTTAAATTTATTTTTTCCCATCTTCAAGCTTGTAATTATTCATATCACTATTCTTGAAGTCCAATTAAACCAGGAAAAGATAATCCCTCTGGAACAAATAGCGTCGACACAAGTATGCTTGAAAATCCTGTTAGAAATATTCCTTCAATGAGGAAAAATGCATGATAGCATTCAAAATCAAGTTAAGACGCATTGGCTTCTGAATATAATAATAAATTGGGTGAAATTACCCAATAAATTGCCAATAGAAACTGTAAAGGCAATTGCTAGGCGTATTGAAGATGGCGACGAACCAAGAAGAATGTTTGAACAAGAAAAAAAAGAAGAAAGCCAACAATACTCTCAA
This sequence comes from Ectobius pallidus, assembly GCA_964059195.1. Taxonomy (NCBI): domain Eukaryota; kingdom Metazoa; phylum Arthropoda; class Insecta; order Blattodea; family Ectobiidae; genus Ectobius; species Ectobius pallidus. The sequence goes on from CAXKWD010000005.1 coordinate 77,958,880, forward strand.
ATATGCTCTGATAGGCCAAGAATAATGAGGAGAGTCAAAACCTCATTTATATTGATTAAATGAAGACAGCAGCGACTAAAGAATCATAAGAAAATCAAATAAATTAAAAGAACATAATAAATAGTAATTGAATTTAAAATATTATTATGAAAACGTAAATTTGTAGTGCTGAAATTAACCAGAGTAAAAATGGAACGCTAGAGATATAAATACATATTGTAGTGAAGTTCAATTGTCTTTAAAATAACGAGGAGAAGCGAAACTAAATGCATGATCAGCAAAAAGGGAAAATAAACAAGGCCCCCTGAAAAAGGGTGAAATACAGTAAGAAATTAAACCAACCATTTATCATAATAAAATTAAACATTTCGTATTAAGGCTCTTATAAAAACATCAACAACTAGAAAGAAGATCTCAACATAACTGAACAATAATAATAATAATAATAATAATAATAATAATAGTAATAATAATAATAATAGTAATAATAATAATAATAATAATAATAATAATAATAATAATGATGATGATAATGATGATGATGATAATAATAATAATAATAATAATAATAATAATAATAATAATAATAATATGGTACTCTTTTAATGGCCACCGTTAGACTCATGGGTAGTTTATCCAAGTTATAATTTCTTTATGTGGATAATTCTCTTCCTGTTACTTGCTGCAATTTAGATGTCGTATGTGCCATTTTCAATTTAGACACTTTCCCTCTTATCCTCTCTTTCCTCATTTGATCCTAGCTATCTCCCTCTCTCTAATAATTAATTATTCTCCCTATTTACAAACTTCTGAGGGAAAATGTTCATATAATATAGGGAAGAGGTGAGAGGAAGATAAACAGTGAAGATGTTGGAGTGGAGAGTTTAGGAAAAGAGAGTTTATTAGAGAAAGTAGACGGATAGATAGAAAATGGATACCGGTATATTCGGTTGTTTTTTATGGTTATTTTAATGACTGTTGTAAATTGGTATTAAGACCTGTAGGCCTAAGCTGTAACCGTCATCGATGTGCAGGAATTTTGGCTTACACGATTATTTTATAGGCCAATTGCAGGTTAAATGGAAAAGTAAAAAAAGAGAGTATTAAACATTACGATGCACAGATAAGCAGGTGTTAAGATAAAAACGTCTGAGAATGGGATTAGAAATTACTGAAACGGGCCCAAATAATGCAAAATAACACAGGAATATTCAACGATTTTCAATATTAACCTCATTTTTGTTAAGTAACAAGAGCGACAGGATCCCGAGGATCCCCTGGGACATTCTAACTTAAATCAAGATAAAGACATTCGTTTTCATTTCTTATAATTTAATTAACATTATCAAATTATATTTCTTAGTAAATTTATTGTAGAAATTAAGCAGGAAGAAAATAACAAAGCGAGCTATACAATTATAAAAATGTTTTAATATGCTTACATTGTACTATTTCAGGTATACTTACACTGTTGTCCTTTAGTTCAGTCTTCACAGTGCTTGCATCGCTTTCTTGTACACCCATTGAAAATTGGTTTTTTGCACTTCTCACAAGCAACTGCCATTTTCCTGTACTTACTGTAAGGACACGTGTAGCATCTCCTACTATTCTTACCCCAATAGCTAACTTCAGTTTCACTAACAATTGACTTATTAGAATATGATAAGATACATTGTTTTCTGTCTCAGACTGTTCACCGTCTGTATGAAGTATTTGCATTCGTCCTCACTAGTTCTTGTATCATTTCCGCCCAACACTTTATTCAATGTGAACAGAATAAACTCCTCAAAGTCGGATTCATCAGTCCGCTGCGAATCCCGTCACGTAGTTTTGTATCGTAATTTTGTCTTATAAATTGCCCTGTACAGTTTAAAATCAATAGGGAAAACTGTTTGTATTTCTACAAAGTAGGACTATTATCTAAACAAGATCGTAAACGTTACAAATAATTTAAACCATCTCTCCAAATGTTGCACTTACGTAAGTGGTGCACCGGGCTCCTAGGATCTTCCGACATTTTTACAGTATTTCAAATCACGGTAGAAAAATTAAACTCGCAAGCAGGTATGTTACGCTGAAATAACTATATGTGGAAACTCAAGATTAGCACTCCAAGCGGCAGAAATACGAAGCAACGAAAAAAAACTGCGGGTTCTCAGGGCCAAAGATGCTCTAGTTAAGTGTTAATGTACCAATAAATGGTGTTATAATTTAGAAATTTTAAAAATATCGACGTCTTTTATTAAGAAAATGTTAAACTAGGATATTATAACATATATAATTATGTTAAAAAGTAAAATGGATTAAGTAAATAGTGTCCGAAGTTGCACGATATGTAACACAAACAATTTTTAGCCTATAAATGTACATAAAGAGTGCACACTTTTTTTTAGCGAAAGCAAATATAAGCATAAATTATTAGAATCATGAAATGTTTTTGTTCTCGCTAGCGAAATCCACCCGACTAACACACAAGAAAGAGGTACGTTCAACTAATTCGTTCACTACGGATGTGGGTCACACAAGAGCGCCCATAAAAAGTCGGGAAAGGAGGAAAACAAAGGATTGCAGAGTTCTAATCCAGCAGGAGAGAAGTGACTTGATAGCAAAAAAAAAAAATATATATCGTGGTTCCCAGTTAAATCTGAGCTGGACCGCAACTTCTGGAAAAGCCGAATGTCTATAGCGGCAACTTAAGTCGAGATTTGTATAATCTCCTGCCAGAGACTTCCTCTCCAGCAATTTGCTTGTGGTTCCCTAGCTATGCACTCAAGGAACAAATTTCTATTTAAAATCTTCATTGACATAGATTAATTTATTTTTAAATTAAGCAACTGCAAAATGTGATGTCATGTCTAGCTTATATTTTATATTTTTATGAGCATAAATGAAAATTAAATTAATATTCGCAACGAAGGACACTAGAAGGCATGATCACCAATTTTTTTTTATACAGATTAGGATTTGTATAAATAAATGGACGTTTCACATAAGAAATGTGATCATTATTACTCAAAAAAGTGAAGGCCCATCTTAAAAAAAGCTGTATCTTCTAATATATAAAGTCGAATGTGTGTTTGTGGGTATGTATGTATGTTTGTTCCTTATACAAATCCACATTTCTTCACCAATTTGTACGAAATTTTGCACACATACCCAGTTAAGCCCGGGAAGTTACGCGGTCAACATTAAAATTGAAATAAATCAGTCCTTCCCTTGAAAATTATATAATTTCTGAGAATTTTATACTGAAAAAAAAGAAATGCTGTTTAGTTCACATGGCAACAATGAATTGTTTACTATGATTACATAGGGCCTTGGCAAGTATATAGCCTAATGCTGGAATTTAATGTAATACGAGTATCTTGGCGAAAATAATTACTGAAAATGAAATCCACGAAAATAAAGCACAGTGTGATGTAGTCACGTAACTTTCTCTACCCTCGACATAAGAAATATTTACTCACTTCACATTTTGATGTAGAATAAGAGGGACAACTTAAGTGTGTGAGTATGCTATATCAAAAGTCTGTAAATAATCCTTTCCGCTGATAAGTTATCCATACCTGTAGGCTTTGTATTAGTTGAGAAATAGGGATGTTTATCATAGGCCCTAAGCATGGGATGGAACATTTTGACTCGCAGTATATTATGTCTCGGGTTCTAGGGGAGGAAAGTATGAAAGTGATACTGCATTTCTCTTTTATTTCAGCTCCGAAACGATTGTATAGTAACATGAGAATGAGAAATATTATTTTCCGTCAAGTCAGTACAATCTTATGTAATTTGTGTTTCTTCTTATTTCAACCCCTCCCAAGCATGATGTGTAGAAGCAACGGAATGCAGCATTCCACATCCTCTATGAGCCATAAAAATTTATATCCAGCGTTTTCTGATGGAATAGTTTGAGTGTGATAAATCTTTTTCTTCATTTCAAGTTCTACATACATAAAGTCCTTCATAAGTTAATTTCAAATTAAAAAATACAAAGCCCGGGCGACGCCGGGCCTTTTCAGCTAGTAAATATTATAAAATACAATTAGAAAATATTTACTCTTTCTTAAGTATATACACAACTCAAATGAAATTTCATTAATTGTTATGTAAATAGCATGCCGTTAATGGAAGAAATTGCGCCGTCTATTTTTTGTCATTTATACAATGTTAATTACGGGTTTTAAGACTTTGAGAAGACATACGCTAAAACTCAAGAATGTGTACAAATCCTTTTGACAGACGTTAATAAGGAGATATAGACCTATTAAATTGAAATAAATGTTAATAAAATTAGATTATTATTACAACACTATAGACGTAGCCTATGTGATCTGAAAGCCTAAATTGTTCAAGAATGCAAAATGTGTCCACTAAATGACAGCTAAATGTAATCAGAATACATTTCTGTTTATTTTAATACCTGTTTATTTTAAACTTGCATTGTAAATAAGAAAATGAAAATAAATATAACATAAGGTGCGTATTTGCGATCGAGCTTGAACAAGTTTCCACAGCATACGAAAGTCTGACCGTTCTAAGAAAGAAACCTGAAATAAACAAAAACCATTATGCCTGTCTCACTCTAGCACATTACTCTTATGACATACTGGTTTTTGTTTACTTCAGGTTTCCTTCCTAGCTCATCTGGGGTTTAGATGGTATTGACATTTGTGACCAATCGCGCTCAAAACGAGGGTGTACTGCGTATACCACTTCATAGACCTAAATTTAAAATAAAGAAAATATTTAGAAGCCTACTTACATAATGAAGAGGGTATAAGCATTATTTATATAGCTTGTTAAAATTAAAAAGGTTCGACATTGTTGACCTTCTAAATATAACACAACATCTTAATATACACAACACATCAACCCACATCAGCCTACAATAAAAGTTTTACTCATAGTGGCTTCCCGTCCCGTAGCACAATTAGAGCTGGGGAGAAGGAACCTCCAGCAGAGCATGCGCAGTGGAACTTTCACAGTAACTGAGAGATAGTTTGTCGCAGCTAGAGCTAATTCAGCACTCAACACTGTAGTTTCTAGTTATCCCTGAGAAAGCGACACAAGTTTTATTTTCGTAAGATTCGTTTGCATATCGGCTCGCATTCGAAAAGAATAGGAGTAATTTTGGAACAGTTTTTACAGTGTGCTGTAGCAAATTAGCACGTGATCATTGACCGAACTGTTTATGACATTTGCCCTTATCATCATAAAAAATAGCATTTGATTTGAAGGTTAGACGCCTCTGGGAGGAATGAGGGTAGAAGGTGGTTTATCGCAAATACAGATTGTAACATGTTTCCTCATTGCCAGAACGAAATACATCGATATAAATATGACATTTTTATCCTGAGGGTCCTAATCTGCTGGCTGTCCACCGGTGCTTGCCAGATATGGAACCATTGTAGTGGCCTGAGAGAAGGTACCTATAATCTATACTGGCACATCTCAATGTGTGCAAAATAATATATAACGTTGTGTTTCAATTTAACATTTTAACGTGTTTGGGTTGTGAATGTCTGTATTAATAATTCCTTTATTGCAACCAGATTATCATATTAACTTGAATGGAGCTACGGCAGTACGATATATGGGAGAGAAACAGGAGCACCCCGAAAAATCGTGCCTCGACCTCATTTTGTCCACAAATTCCACGTGGATCCACCGAGATTCTATCACGGGTCCCAGCGGTGAAAACCGAACGGTCTAACCCTTCAGCCATGGGTAATTGTTTTAACTACTATTTGCTTCATGAAATAACAGAATAGTATACTTTAGAGTCAGGCTTAGAGTAGGCCGATATAATGTTGACAGCGAAACAATAAAACAGGCATTTGTTATTGTAGAGTGTGTAACGTTCATGGGAGTTTTATGGGGTATGTCAATGATAATGCAGTGTGTAGTTTAAAAGTAATCCTGTGCCCTTATTTTTTTACCTAGGGTTTTCAAACTCTGTATGCTTAACAAACACCGTTCAGATTTTAAAACTAAAAATAGTGTTGTAACTATTATCGACTGAAATGTCCAAATCTATATAATAAGGGAGTCCCACCATGAAAGTATACCTTCCTCTGTAGAACCAATAAGGATTTAAACAAATTATATATCATTATAGAATGAACGTTTCGATTTTACAGAATTATTTCTTTTGCGAACATTTTTGTTTTTGTTTACTTTCAATGCATCCGGACTGTCTATTCAGTTAATAATAAGCTTATTTTATTTCTCCTAATTTCTATAAATCAAGCCAGTATCATAAAGGAATCTTGAAATATTCAAAGCTGCTTGCAAATAAAAAGGACATTTTAAAACATAAAGCATACAAGAATGTCAATTCGAGATAAATTCATTTAGATTTCTCACCACATAATATGCTATGTTCACGAATGGACATTTAATTGCTTTTCATACATTTCTAGTGAGTGTAGCTCAATGAAACTTTTGTAAATTAAAAAAAAAACACTTTAAGGAATAAAAATACCACAAATATTCCAGTAACATTCCACTTTGAAAGTTTTTTTTTTTCTGCAAGCTGTTAAGAAAACATTTAAATTGTATATCTGAGTATCTAAGTAAATCATTTTTAAAATGTTTTTCACCATTGCCATACGATTTGAGCATAAAAAGGCAGCAACACGATGAGTGATTACGAACGAAATCACCCTTTGATGAGTCAAATTCCCATTTCCTACCTTAGATATAGATAGTCCTTCAGATTTTACTACCAACGTTCTAAATTATAACAAAACCCGATTGCTTTGATTACCGGTAAGTTTAGATTTAATCATCTCCGTTGCGTTTTGTGACGTGCGCGCCAAAGTAAATTCACTGTTACATCGAAGTTAAAACATCCAAGATCCGATTTCGTAGCACACTGAAGCTTGTTCAAAGAACATATTGTCTTTCAAGAACGTTTACTATGTGTAATTATCTTTCAGTGTGTTTAGTGTTCCTATAGTCCTCAAGAGGAGTGAATGAGAAGCGAAGGAAATTGAACCATCCTCTCCTGTGCTATAAACGATGAAGGCCTGGAGTAGAATTTACTTTGCAGTAAATCAATACACACGCCGTTACACTTTACATGTAAAGAAGCATGTAAGTGTGTAACAGATATACAGGAGAAAACAGAAAATCATTGACGGTCGTGGCTGTCGGAATGCTGATCACATGCCCTCAATCATGCTATCTGCCAATGGTAAATGACGCAGTTGTTGGATGGTTGGACTAGTCCCTCAATGGTGTATCGCCACGAAGTTTTTGCTAATATAATACCTTTCATCGTCAGACCAAAATATTCTCGAACTAACCATTCGAACTGATGAACAGACGAAGGAAGCAAATGGAAAAAATAATATTTATGAATCATGCATTCCTCATCTGAATCAAAAATATATGAGCTCAGAAAACTTGGATGTGACTGGACTGTTCTTTTTAAAGTCATGTGGAAAATCATCAAGAGATTGAGCATCTTTCAAAAGATATTTAACAATATTCTAGTTAACGCCAGTAAAGGTAACCTGAGTATTATAATCTCTATAACCAATCTATAATATATATCTACAGCTCTATATTTTCAAGTTAACACCTTTAATGATTCTTTGTATAGTTATGTTATAATAAAAAATAGGGCCTTCTAATTCTGGAAAGATATGTTTACTCTTAATTGTACGCAGCCCACTTTTATAAAATATAACCATATTAAAATATCCGTAAAATATCACCATCCAACCCACCCATTACTTTGACTACATTTGCTTTCGGTTCAGAATTGAAGATTATTTTTATCTCTATGCTGAAGACGCAGCTAACAGTGCATGCGTGTTTACTGAAGAGCCAGTAGTACCAACACAACAATTTCCATAGCATTTGCCGATTGGTCGGAAATTGCCATTTAGAAAAAGCAGGGCTTAACCCAAAAAGTAGCCTATTAATAATCTAACCTAACTTATGTTTACTCGCGCATTACCTCTAACAGCGCACATTTTTTATGTTGTTTTCTAATTTCAAGTTGTAGATTGGCTCCTATAGCATCTGAAGGTAAAGTGGTCAAATATTGGGACAGAACTGAAAACGATGACATAGATTTAACATTTAAGCGGATGTGTGGTGTACTCACGGTAAATGTTCAGTGAGATGTTGCCGGTGAGAGGGGGTGTCACGTCGTTGTTTGATGCTTTGCAGACGAAGACAGAATTAAGATGACGGCGTTCCAGATTCTCTAAGCGGAGAACATTCTTAACTCGTCGCTCTGAGTACGCTTCATCCGAGTTGTCGATCTCCACTCCTTCACTCCACCACGTGACTCGGGGTGCAGGACGCCCTGTAACAAAGTGAAGTATTATTACCGGCAATAATAATCTTTTAATCCTTCAGTAATTGAAAGGAAAGGAAATTGGAGTAATTGGAGGAAAGGAAATGAGAAGGAAGGAAAAGAAAAAAGAAGAAAAGAAAAAGAAGGAAAGAAAACAGGAAGAGGGAGGAAAGAAGACGAAAGGTAAGGCACGGAAGGGCAGGGAAAGGAAGGGAATGGAAAGCAAAGAAAGACAAAGAAATGAAAGAAAAGGAATGAAAAGGAATGTGTGGAAAATAAAGATAAAAAAGAAAGGAAAAGGAATGAAAGGAAGGAAAATGGGAGAAAATAAAATAAATTGAAAGAAAAGGCAGATAAATGAAAAATAAAACAAATGGAAAGGAATGGAGAGGAAATTAAATGAAAGGGACAGAAAGTAAAGATGAGGAAGGGAAGGAAAAGGAAAGGACAGGAAAGGAAAGTTCAAGAAACGAAACGAAAGGAAACGACACGAAAGCAAGAACTCACGATTTGCATTATTATGAGCGTGGGTCTTGAGCCCCATAAACGTCTCCGAAGTTGATGGGAGGTAAACCAATTACGAGTGACAGCATTCTAGGACAAGTAAGACAAGCTAGAAGTTTCAAACTGAACCTTTGTTCATGTTCCTGGACGGAACGGGACCATTCTTTTAGATGAAATGTATGCTGCAGGCTTTGGCGCAGACTTTTCATTTTCCAATTTTTTCTGCAAGAAGAAATTTTACCTTTTTTGGCACGATTACGTACACCAAAGTCTAAAAAGTTTGAAAAATGTATTTTAAAAAGATGTTTAAAAATGGTTATAATTATACATTAGACAGCTTGAATTAAAATAAAATTTTAATCACAAGACAGAAGTAAAAATTGCACAGTATGGCACTAATGCTGAAATATACATTGTAACCAACTTTGGTTTCAGTCACATGGGAAATATCCTTTTAGTTAAGAACAGTTGTAGGTTATATGATTATTAAATATATTCGGTTTGATGAGAAATAAAAATGTTAACATTCATGACCTATTTTTAAATATTAAATTTCTCACTGCTGTCGCAAAAATCGCCATCCTTCGTAGTTGAAAAACGTTGACGATTCCATTTTCCATGTTGGTTGCAATGCATCAGAAAATCAATAACCATTGTCTGCAAATGCGCATGTATATGTGCGGTAATTGACGGCAGGATAGCAAGTGGAACCAATATGGCTCCACTGTACGTAATTCATTACAATATATCTTATTATTATTATTATTATTATTATTATTATTATTATTATTATTATTATTATTAGTAATAGTAGTAAGTAATTAGCCCCTGTTGGGCAAGGGCCTCTTTCATAGAAAGGTGGCTGGGTACTGCAGTCGCGGTTAGCCATTCCGGGAAAGTTCAGCCTAGTTTATTGTCCTGAGAGCTGCGTTCACAAGTTGTTTCCACTCTTTTCTGTCTTTAGCTCTCGTTGTTCATCTGTTGCCAAAGGTCCTCCTCAGTTCGTCTTCCCATCGAGTTTTCTGCCTTCCTACGTTCCTCTGTCCAATCCTGGGATCCCACGCCGTCACTTTATGAGTCCATCTACTAGGACGCTGTCGCAAAACATGTCCTGCCCATCTCCATTTTAAGCTGCTTCTTTTGGTCGCGGCATCCTTTTCCTTATTTCCTGGTTTGGAATTTTGTCTCTTAATGTGATGCCCAAGATTTTTCTTTCCATTTTTCTTTGACATACTTCTATTGATTGTTTATGCTTCTTAGTTAGACTCCATGTTTCCGAGCCATACAGTAGGGCTGGTAGAATACACATGTTCATTGTTTGTGTTTTCAGATGTAGGTTGTAGGCTTTGTCTAACAGAATGAATTTCAATGACCAGAACTTGGACCATGCTGCTGCTATGCGATGTGTTAATATCTTGTCCATTGCGTTGTTGAAAGATATGATTTGGCCTAAGTAAGTAGTTTCCTGGACGTATTCCAGAGGTTCCTTGTCGGTTATTGATTATTATTATTTATTATTATTTCAGAAATATTAACGACTGTTTAAAAAAAGTGTATGACACACATGGTAAAATTTTTGTTTTGCTCACACGATTGCTCTACAAACAATAAAATTTGGTTATGCACTAACTTTCTGATCTGGAGTTCGCAAGTTCAATTCCGGTCTAGGTCCTATAATAATGGGTGTCCCAAAATTAACGCAAGATTTGAATTTTCCACCATTTGTGCAGTAAATTGTTGGCAACCCTGAAAAAAAACAATTTGGTTAGGGTTAGATTTGAATTTGCCGCCATTTGTGCAGTAAATTGTTGGCAACCCTGAAAAGAGAAACAATTTGACAGCTGAGAGTGTATGTGTTCTGTGAGAGTTTAGGGTCAGTAAAACTGGAGCGTTACACGATACAACCATTATATTTCTTTTTTATGGGGTTATTTGAAGTCAAATGTCTATGTCAACAAGCCCACAACCACCCGTGCGTTACATGAGGAAATTAAACACTGCATCAACGAAATTCAGCCACATTTATGCAGAATGGTCATGGAAAAATTCGACAAAAGATTGCGTATGTGCCAGCAAAGCCGTGGAGGCCATTTGCCCGATGTGTTATTCCATAAATAACCCTATCCTATGTACTTTATGATTCAATAAAAAAAATAACAATCTAGAGACTAAAACTGTGTTTTCTGTTTAATTCAAATCTTGCGTTAATTTTGGGAAGTGAGAAAGATGCTTATAGTAAAAAAAGTTACGTGATAGCATTAATCAGATTTTATTTGGGTTATGTATCCATCGGGGATCGATACGATGTGGTAAAAACATTATCTTCATTTTTACAACCAAGTTACATGAAGAGTATGTCATTCATATTAAGTTATTATACCAAGAGGCAAAACTTTTGTTTGGACAGAGATAGTTAAATTTCACATTAGATTTTTATTGTAAATAATTTTATTTTTATTTAATTTATTTACATCTATTTCCGAACTGCCACCGACCACCAACATGTGCTCATTCGAGTAGAGTATTCATGGAAAATAAGTAATGTGGAAGAATTAAAAATTAATCACATAGTAATGATGAAGTCAAAAGTTGTAGCAATTTGTAGCTTACGTGTCATTGTCAAGACACATGTCAAGACATGTATATATAAAAAAGAAACGGGCAACTCCTGATGACTAAATATGGATAGGCCTAAAGGGATTTAAATTGTCGCTGAGAATATCCATCAATCCTCCATCTATAATTTATATTAATTATCAACATTAATCACTCTGCCCCTGAGTTTCAAATATAATAGACTCTAATATCACTAAGAATAAGATCACGTCTGTGTTCTAGTTTTGAAATTAAATAAGAGCTTTGAAAATTTGGTAGTATGTTCTAGTAAGTGATCGGATTTTAAAAGGAAAACATTTGCCTAAAAACAAAAAATCAAACAAAACAAAAAAAAAAAAAAAAAACAAAGAAAACAAAAAAAACAAAAACAATTTTTTTTGGATCAAAAATGGAATCGAAATAACAAAACACGTATTCTGGATCCAATTTTTCACTTTATTGCATTGAAGAAGTGACTTTACTTTACTATATTCAAAATTTTTTACATTTTAAAAGCTAGAATCTGATTCTTGAGTGTTAAATGTTTTCTGCTCTAAGACTATTTTACAATAGTTCCACAATTCAAATAATTTTCTATTTTTTTAATACTGAAATTAAGATAATCAGCATTACACTTCCCGGTATTTCCAACTTCAGTGTTTTGAATATGGCTGACAATCTAAAACATACGTAAGCAATACAGAAGTAAATATATTTTAAGCTTTCACGGCCGGAATCGTGAATAAAGACATTTTCCGAATGTTCACATCCCGGGAAATACTGTATGACTGTTATTACAGAAGTAAATAGTTGCATAGCCAAAGGCTTTGTAGCCTAACATTTTAAAATTCTCACACCACCACATGTCTAGTATTAAATGTGTTATAATTACATTAAATCTAAAAATACACAGTTTTATCTATAAAATCTGTAAATTCGGGATATCGCCTGTTTTGCTATGATTATCTTGCACAGGCTCCGAAGGATTCATTTGTCATTTCTTTTAACTAGCTGTATGTGTCTATGAAATTTTTTACTTGTTTGGGGGTGGGGGGTTACGTCTGGGGTTATGTAAATAATAGAATATAGTTTTTTCAATTGGGTTTTTATAGGGTAATAATTTAAGTGTATGCAGTGAGCACGTATGGTCGACACCGACCCGTGCGCCGGTTAATGTAAATAATGTGGTTTATAGGCTATGTGAGAATTTTTGTGTGAGAAATAAATACACACTACTACTACTACTAACTAGCTGTAGGCCTACATTTTACGCATTTTTCTCATAGTGGTACATTAGAGCAAACTATTATTGAATTGTACGCAACCTTTCACTTAAAAAGCAGTGCAATATGGACATGTTAAAAACGGAATATGAAATGAAAATGGAAAAATGGGAAATTAAAACACTTTACTTAATGTATGAAATAACTCAAATGATGATTATGTTATATGATGTTGATGTAACTTGTGGTCATATTATAGAATTGTGCTCTATAAAATACATGTAAATACATATACTAATAAAATAATGCGGTAAAAGTGAGCCTATTTGCATGCATATAATATATTTCTGGCATTTTACACATACTTCATTTTGGTTTAGTAACATGAAAAACTCAGTCGAACTTCTGAAAATCAATATAAATGAAATTGTATACCTCAACGAAAATGTAATTGTTCAAAAACTCTTAAAGCAAGCAAAGAAGCAAACCAATATGACAGTTATTTTTAACTGTATATTCTAGTTCAGTATTCAACCATCGATTCTCAATCACTGGGACGGCTGATTTCCCATTTGGTTTCTAGCAATTCTAGTTTAATTAATGTTCAATTAATTATCACTGTGGAAGTGACTTCAGCGTACTTGATCAAAATACACAATCAATCTTTTCCGGACAACTAAAGGTCAATATTGAACTGGACGAGATTATCATCCGCTCAACGGATATATAATCGCGCTATAATAAAATAACAGCTGTAATGCCATAGTTATAATTGATTTCATGAATTTTGCCCATTGCGTAGTGATGTAACTTAATATGAATTTATCATAGTTCAACTTTTTTCTCTCTACTTTGTATACATGACATTGGTTCTACTGTTTTAACTCTGACATTTTAATGGAAAATTGTGTGAAAGGTTTCATTTTGGAATACGCGAAGTTTTCAATATTAATTTTTGAATTACTCAGAAACTAATAAACTGATAGAAACAAAACTTCTCCACAATATTATGCGTTATACCACGAGTATGTGCAAGAAAAATCAAGTAAGTCGCTTTAATAATAATAAAGAAAATAGAAGTTTCACCAATTACCCTCTTAAGATGTTATTGTGATCTTGTATGGTTTGTTTGTGTATTTCATATTGCTCCAGTGTGTTGAGAGTGTGACTTTTGTGGTTAATGTGAAAAGTTTCCTTCCACATCTGTATGGTTTGCATCTGTTACGTCTAAATATGGCTTTCTACGCAGTTAAATGCGCTCCAACAAGGTAATTTACGTTACCAATAGCGTAGTAGTGAGTGCTACTAAAACAAAAAGTAAAAACAAAATTTATATCAATTCATATTAAGTTGCATTTACCTCAACAAAACTAGTAGAGTTCAAACCAAGAGTATTGTCATTTCTCAACTCCGACTTCCCCTGACACCACCGTCTTGTTAAAGTCCTTCCAATTTTAAGAACTGAAGCTAAAATAAGAAGAAACCGGTAGACCCTACCATACGTACGTTTTAACTCTTTTGTCATATGAGTATGTGCTAGAGCCATGGTTTTAAAGCTTTTAAAAAATTTTACTCCGCAGTCATGATTATTGAGCCTCCACAATAAAATTTGCATAAATAACAGGTTTTAAAATACGTTTACTTCGCTAATTATAATAAAATTTCTGTTTCTAATTTTATTTAAAAAAATGTTTCAAATATACATTGTAAATAATATAACAAGACAAACATTTCTAAAATAATACAAAAAACAACAAATCTATTTCATTTTAATAAGATATTGTTATACATTAATAAAATCAGGTAAACTGTTCTAACAATATGACAGAATGCTTTTGTTCAATCAGTGATAAATGCAATTATCATATGCAGAAAATAAATTATTTTTGTTATCGATTTCAGAGTTAAGTTCCAGATCGATTCAATAAGCAGAGCTTATGGACGAGCAAAGGTCTATAATAGTTTGATAAGCATATGTGAAGGAATATGAGGGTAGTGTTATTTATCATAACTAACTGTACTGCAACTTCCAAAGCCGCATATGAGCACTGTAAAACAATATGTTGTCATGAGAAGTGATTTGCTCGAAATGTCCTGCATGCATTTCTAGAAGCAAGAGAAGGACATTTCGTTCATTTGTTATGAGTTTTGTGTGTTGACGTGTTATGAGTGTACCAATGTGTTGAACAGTTCCTAACGAGAAAACAAGGATTATGGGACATAAGTTCATATGAACTTTTATCCTTCTTTTGGTGTAAGGAACCCATTCCCGAAGTTTGTAAAAGTATTTTTGAAACACCCTGCATATAACCATAAAATAGGATCTAAATTGGGCATTATTCCGGTACCAGTAAACCGATTTGGCACAATATAAATAGGCTTCTTCCCATGGATATTATAAATGCGTATACCAAGTTTCACGAAAATCCGATAAAGTGTATTTGAGTTATCACGGATAGACAGACAGACGGACAGAAATTTTCCCGTCCACCACATATCTCATAAAATACAATTTTGGCACTTAATAAAATGATACATCATTCATTATTTTTATAACATTTTACAAAAAGTTAGTGCAGTTAGCAGCAATATGAAGTAGCCTACATTATAGGACTAAACAAGTTTGAAAAGAACTTGCGCGGAACGATGATGTGCTTGCTACAGCAAACAGGACTTCGTTTCGCACGAGCTCTCTTATATCTAACTAGCATGTGCCCGCGGCTTCGCCCGCGATAATTATTTCAAGAATTAAAAATTAAGAGCATAATAGTTAAATCATTACATTTATTAACACCTAAATCGCATGGACTACATACCACGATCAGATAGCATCGACTGGTAAAAGCGACCTCAGATTCGAGTTTCTTGGCCAAGAAACCCTCTGTATAGTGAGATTCGTCCAAATAAAACAACGTTTGACCACATTTAGGGCTTACAATATTCAAGCGATCGCGAAAGTTTTGTTTTCAAGGTTTGACAAAAATAGCCAAAGCCAACTGTAATTGATTTGACATTGAAATGTATAACTGAAAACTTATGTTTTGAAAACGCAAAAAATGCACGTTTTTTGCCAGTTTTTCACTCATAACTCACGAACGAAAACTAAAATTAAAATTCCGGCTTCGAGGTGCATTTTCCGACCCTTCAGCACACCTATGTTTAAAATTTCAGATCTCTGCGTTCAGTAGATTTCGCTGGACATCGAGGAGAATTCCTTTTATTAATATAGATAATATGAATTATAATGATACCTTCTCTAATTTGTCAAACATCCATTTAATTTAATTCAAGCCCACCTGATACCACTGGTAACAATACGTTCTGTGAATTTGTTTTGATAATTCTATGTAAAAAGGGATTAAGTATTTTCAAAAACATTTAATTTTTGGCATTTAGAATCAGAATTTTTCAAAATCCTTTCTTAGTGAGCACCTACATTATGAAGCGAAGGTACTGTCAAAATTCCAAGTCTCTACCTGTTATAGTTTAGGCTGTACGTTGATTCCTGTCATTCAGTCAGTCAGGACGAAGCCTTTTATATATATATATAGAGAAGAACCAATAATAATTGAAATTTTATATTTTAAATCGTAAACTGGAATTCAGATATTATGAATCATTAAAATTTTCAGAGACATGGATATCCCTGCATGGTTTTCTGTGTCCAGTTTAAATATAACCTATTGCGGTAGGCCTACTTTATAAATTTTGGCTAAAATTTATATGTAATAAAAATGTATGAAATTGGATGCACATACATATGAGCTGAAAATTCTCAAACTATGGAGTAAAATATGGACTAAAATTGTTATAAAAATGATGCGAAATAATATTTAAAATATCTGTATGTTATCAACCTAGCATAGCTATAAAAGTAAAGTAAGCTCTTCCCTATACAGGCCAAGGAGGCCCAGAGGGTTCCAGGAGGTTGAGGCTCCCAGATTTTGGACATTCGGCACATGAAGGTGGTAAGGTTGTCAGCCTTACGCACCGGCCGCCTTTACCCCCAAGATTGCTCCTGGTACTCATTTCTATTAGAGGCTGAGTCGACTCCAGGACCATAGTGCCACCAAAAGGATTAGGCCAATTGGAAAACTCTATCTACCTTATCGAGGATCGAACCCGCGACCTTCCGGTTAGTAGCGCAGCACCTCAACCACGACGCTATGGCGTACCCCTAGCTATTAAAGGAGTACAGTAATTAAATGTCTATTGTTTAAATATGAAAGCCACAAATAAAGAACGGAATACATTCCACACCACAATTTAAAGGCCACACACAAAAAAAGTTGAACCTTCTTACACATATAATTGAGATTGCTTTTAGCTGTTGCTACAATTTAGGGTGGAGTCAAATGTTAGATATTTTAATGAGAATTGCCTGTTTGCGACTATAAAGCTGTTTAATTTTTTTTCAATCTGAAACTGCGTAAATTGTCTCTTAAAATTGTTTGGTTTATTTTATTTTAACAGTCTTCCTCTACATCAGAGGCTGCCAACTGACAAAGAATAGTATAACAGCATGCAATATAAATGTGTTATTGGGTTATCTCTAAAGATGAAGATGAAATAAAAAAATCGACTGTTTTGAATACAGATGGTGTCTAAGTATTCTTATGGCAAGAAACTCATAAGAAGTAAAAAGGGATCATTGTAAACCTTGCAATATATCCAGGAGCTGAATCCAGACGTAGTTCTAGATGTTGTTTTAAACATTCCGTAGATATTCAAGACTCGGCTTGAAATACAGATGCTAGTAAAATAAATTTTTAACGATTATCTGATAAAAATAATTTTGAAACTACAGAATGTACAACATATTTAAAATAAAATGTTCCATTATGTAAACATATGAGAATTTTTTCTAAAATTCATATGTTACTCTCCTAAAATATTTACGATTCATATATATGTACCAGTAAAAATAGTAGATTAAGAAAACTATTTTTTACTCCTAGAGTAAACACAGACCTGCACAAAAATTCACCAATAAACAGAACTTTGAACAGGTACAATCAAATCCATCCACTTAATATAGAATTGGAATGAATCTTATGCAATTTAATTCTATTGCAAGCCAATTGTTAAAACTTGTCAAAAATGGCAATTCATAGGAATCTGTGTGTGAATAGTCATATATGATATTATCAACTAACATATGTTCATTTTTTTTTCACTCTTATTACTTTTTCTTTTTTCTTAGCTTCTTCAAGCTTGCGTTCTTTTTATCTCTCTAATTCTCTTTACTCTCTTCTATTCGCTTTATTTCTTACGTTTACATAGGTAATTATCCTAAATTTCCTACTTTTATTCACCTATTTCGTATTTGTGTTATTGTAGGTACATGATGTATTGCTAGCATAGTCATGAATTGGGTAATGTTCATTTTTCATTAAATAAGTAAATATGGACTATCATAATTGACTTAAACCATTTCAAATATCCTAACTAGTAAAAATTTAATTTAACTGATATATAAATATACATTTATACAGGAATTCTACCGTTTGTAATTAACTACCCAATTAGAGGAACAGGGAAATTGACAAAAGTTTGTCCATTAAATTTCCGCTGCTGTAAATGATATCCACACGAAATGTCAGTCTATTGTTAGTGGTCCAGTATGACAATACGAAATAATATACTAAATAACGAATTCCAGAGAATTCAGTACCATTCGTTAATAAAGTTAAAAAAAAAGACAACAAATGGAAACTAAAATGAGCTTACCTCCTGACGCGACACAAGTGATATGAGCAATGCTGCCTTCTATGTATGGCCCCACAACTCGTTTCGGCAAGGCATTCATTCCTTTCTCATCCAGAATTGCCAACTTTCGTGGAGGAACTGCAAATACAAAGCAGCAGAATTCAATTTTCTCTCTCATAAATCTCCCTCTGGGAAAATTGTAGACACTTTACTAGTTTTGATACATAGGTATAATGAGGGACTAGGAAACATCCGTTTGTTTACATAACATAACAGCAATAGTCTACCACTTCTATACATAATTTACCAAATCCTCTACTACACTGACTGGAAGGTAAGGGCGTACACTTATATCTATGAAAATTTTTAATGAACAAAAATAATTTTTCTTTCTCCTAGAGGTAAACTGTATTGCCCAAGTTACTTAATTTCTACTACGATGGAAATATAGAATTATATTCATTAAGAAGTTAATAATATTTTATGGTAAGACCAAATGTGATGTTGGGTTGGTTGTTGATTCTGGTTATGACTTAGATCAGAAATCTAGGTTTCAATGGCGATATTTAACATTAAATACCGTACTATATATGGCACTTTGAAAACAATATTTAACAATAACACTCTAAAACTGTGCACTAGAGATTGTTTTGAATTCAATCAAATAATAATAATAGCCTGGTATGTCCCATGAAGGACAAAGGCCTCCTACTAGAGGGTATCTCTCAGTTAGCTAGCGCGGCGAGCTATTCCGCGATAGGGTTGCTTCCGTTGTAAGCTGTCTCAGTTCGAGATGTCTTGTCTTTGAATTTTTATTCCCCATTATACACTAGAGTTACACCTTGCACGTAGCCTTTTTGGCTTTGACTTGTTTGCCTACACAGTGCACACTACAGAACACCCATTTTTAGTAGTCCTGTTTGATGTGGCTCTACTGATGTGTTAGTCCACTTTGGAGTCGATTTCCGATTGCTCTCCACGTTTCCCTGTCCTTGCTATGGTGGACCACTGTTGACGTGCTTGTGCTGCGTATAAGTCTGCCCACCTCCGTCCTAGTCTGCCTCTTTGCCGTATTCCTGTGTGCGGGTCCCACATGATGGTTTTGTACGTCCACATTACGTCCTTCATTCGCGCGATGTGTTCTCCCCATTTATATTTCAGTCTGGTGACTCTTTGTGTAACGCTTGTTATTGATCTTTGTGAAAGCAACTCGTTGGAAATTCTATATCTCCATGTTCTTCCTAATATTTTGTGTTCCATCTTCCGTTGGCATACCTGGAGTGTGTTCATTTGTCTTTTTGTTTTCGACCATGTTTGGCACCCGTATAGTAGTGTTGGGTAGACGCAAGTTTCTAATGTCTCGAATTTTAGTCTTCTGCTTAGTGACTAGTCTAGGAGTATGAACTGAAGGGACCAAAACGCTTTCCAAGCTAGGGATATTCTTTTTCCTAATTCGTCTTCTGACTTATCTTTGAAGGAAATTAGCCGTCCTAGGTATGTGTATTCTGCTACGTATGGTAGTGTTTTTCCGTCGATTGAGATTGGGTCAATCAAATATAAGGTCCTAAATGTTCGGCTCTGGTTACTATACAACTGTACGAAAATTGTGTAAAAATCTCCTCAGTTTACTGAATCGAATGCAATAGAACCTTCATTTTACACACATTATGAACAAATTCAAGCAACAGGTGATAAAGAGGATCCCACGAGAGCTCCTTGAAGAAAATGGACCAAAATTAAATAATTGCACAGTGAGAATCACTAAGTCCATTCAAAGTAGACCTAAATTGGTTACAACAAGGTGTAAGTATGTATTCATGGTTCCACGGATTATTGCTTCTCTTGGGAATATTTAGGAGAAAATTCTTCCGACACCGGCTCTCGAACCCTAGATCTTCGACCATCGGCGCCGATTAACTCAGCTATCCAGAATTCGAGAGGTGGCGTCAGGCGGAACGTTGGGGGTAATCATGGAAGTAAGATTGAATATGAGGTCGTATCTCGAACTCTGAGTAGTTCAGATTGTAGAGCATCGGCAAGGAATTCCGAAGATCTCAGGTTCGAGCCCCAGCGTCCAATTAATTTTCTCCTATACATGCTTACATGGTTAGACCTACAACAAATATAGGTCTTTCTACAAAATAATAAGATCATTTTGCTAAATTAAGTGGGTATGTAGAGTACGATTACTTCCACAAAGTCTCTGGCCTTGAAGACTTAACCCAGCCAGCGAGAACTTTCTCGTTACAGCATGCGCAGACTCGCATGCGCATAGGTCAGTGAGCTACTGTTGAGTACAGAGTGAAGATCGCGCTGGCAATACAAATACTATAGTAGGAAGGATAATGCCGCGAGACAGAGACAGACAACGCGTTGAGTGGGATAAAAGAGCTGGGCCAATCAGGGTGCAGCAACCTCCCCTAGGCAGGAACTCTAGGAACCGTGACACTCGCTTCTAAGGTACGTACGTAAAAATCAAGAGACTTTCTGGAAGTAATCGTACTCTACAGCATAAAGCATTGTAAACATTGGTCACATACAATGTTTTTTTAATAGTGTATATGGAAAATATAAAATTCCAAATTAACACACTGTAATCCACTTTTCAAAAATCTAGCTAAACATTTTCTGATTTTTAAAATGAATTGACAAAATGGTAGATACTTGTTATGCCAGAAGTTGGTGTCTCCCTCTTAACGCAAACGAATTAAAAGCTTAAAGAGGTAAACAGAAACGTCCACTGTCAAATAGATCATATTTTGTATGTATGCAACAGATTTATATACGAATATATGTACACACAGATGTATGATTTAATCTTACAACAAGTGTAGCATCTTCCACATAAATTCAAAACTTTAAAAATAATGCAGATATTTAAATAATTTTTGTATCGAAATGCCTAACCCTCTGCCTTTCAAATTATTGACACTCCATATGCTAGAAATTCTATCATCTTCTTGTATTGGTGAAGAAAATTATAAAATCACAAAATTGAAATGTTGTGTTAACATATTTTAGTATTACGCTATCTCGCTCTAATTCACTGCGACTAGCGACTAAGGGTTTTGAAACGTAGGCCTAAGAGTTTATAGAGAAGCTTTTTTAAAAAGTTATAAATAATCGACAAATTAGCATAAATTATATTACATAATTTTTAAAATGTTATTATTGCCACTCCGAATATTAATTGCCTTAAGAAAGAAAGATTCAACTTAAAACCAGAAACCTTGAGATGACGGTAGGCTAAGTAGATGCTGTGAGTGGAAGATTAAATACGACATTTATAAATGTTCTTGACATTAATGATATTGCCTTCCGCTTCAGTCGTACATCTTCCTTCTTTCTCCGTTCGTATTGTTCAAGTCTTGACTGTTCTATTCCATTGAAAGGAATAACAAAAGACCGGAGATACTTCAGCTTTTCTGAAATAAAACTATGGAATTAATACCAGTTCTTTATTCTATTCCACTGAAGTATAAATATTTTGTCATAAAAACAGTAATTATTTCTTGGAGTTCATTAATTAACTCGTTTGTTGTATTTGTTTGATTGGCTCAGACGATTTTCATATTTTGAAAGAAGATCAAAGTGTTATGAGATAGAGGTGCGAATTTCTGTGAACTTATGTTTTCTTCAAACTGCTGTTCAAAAACCTTTGTGATATAAGGACAATAGGATGGAAAACTCCGCAGAATAATATGCAATATCTACACCATAAGTTCTGAATTTAAGTTAAATAAAATCAGGTAAACTGGTGTAACGAAGTGCCAGTATGTTTTTGTTTAATCAGTTATGATTGCAATTATGATATGATTTGAACCATGGAATTCCAGAATGTGAGGCCAAGACGTTACCATATCAGCCACCTGGGTCAGTTTAACAGTCTAGTTGGATAAGCGCATGTAAAGCAATAGTGTTATTTGTCATAGCTAACTGCATTTTAATTGCCAAAGCCTTATAAGATCACAGTAAAACAATTGACTATGATGTCATGATAACTGATTTGCATTTCATAAATTCTTTCGAATACGTATATTACCGTAAAATAGGCACTAAATTGAGCATTACTCCGAAAAAGGTCAATCGATTTTATCCAATATCAATAGACGTCTTCCTATGGACATTATAAATGTGTATACCAAGTTTCATAAAAATCCGGTAAAGCGTATTTGAGTTACCGCGTCTTTAAAATAGACACTAAATTGGGTTTTACTCCGATATGGGTCTGCCGATTTGGTCCACAATCAGTAGACGTCTTCCAATGTACATTATAAAAGAGTGTACAAAGTTTCAGGAAAATCCAATAAAGCATATTTGAGTTATCGCGACTTCTTATATATTAACATAAAAGACACTAAATTGGGCATTATTCCGGTACTGGCCAACCGATTGGGTCGAATATAAACAGGCATCTTCCCATGGACATTATAAATGTGTATACGAAGTTTCATAAAAATCCGATAAAGCGTATTTGAGTTATTGCACCTTTAAAATAGACACTAAATTGGGTTTTACTCCGGTACCGGTCAACAGATTAGGTTAAAATTCAATAGGGTTCTTCTCATGGACGTCATAAATGCGTATACGAAGTTTCATGGAAATCCGATACAACGTATTTGAGTTATAGCGCCTTTCTATTAGAAAGGCGCCATAATCTATTAAAATAGGCACTAAATTGGGCATTACTCCGGTACCGGTGAACCGATTTGGTTCAATTTCAATAGGGTTCTTCCCATGGACATTATAAATGTGTTTTCCAAGTTTCATGAAAATCCGAAAAAGCGTATTTGAGTTATGGTGGGTACAGACACACGGACGGACAGACAGACGGACGGACAGACAGACAGACAGACAGACAGACGGACGGACAGACATTTTTTCGTCCCCCACACAATCTCATAAAGTACCATACTGGCACTTAATAAACAGGTCTCTTATAGGAGAGATATTGAAATAATATATAGGCCTCGCAATATTTGATTTCACTGTCTCTTACGCACCAGAACTTAATTAAGACTTAAAATCTTTCAAGAAATAGTACTTACCTGGAAATAAAACAATAATGTAATAGTTTTACGCAAGGTATCTTCAATATTAAATTCCAGCAAACAATACTTACATAAATAAGTGTTTATTAGCTGTTCATGTTTTTGTTAACAGAAAACAACCATATTGATTATATGTCATAAATGACTTTTAATAGTATTGTGTCAGTTTAAAATACTATTCAAATAATTCATAGTAATTAGGTAATTATATATTACATAATATTATTCGTTAAATAGTCATTATGTATGCAACTCGTGACTTGGAAATCACCGAGATAAATCCCGGCGATTTATCGGCGATTTGCCTCACTCGTGGCATTACCAACGATAATCTAACAATATCACAGAAAATTGATAGTTAGAGAACTACTTTTCAGATAAGGATAATGAAACACTCCTCCTTTCCCTTATAAGCAATAACAATTTGTCTCATACATAACGAAACACACATATACCGTTCACACACACCATAACTTAAGTCCACATTGTCATAAGCTTTGTTCATTTGGATGAGCAACAGTTCCAGTGCTAAAATCTCGGTATCAAAGAAATTTATAGCCTAACCACCTATTGTAACGTCAACAGGTGTATCTATGAAAACATTAATACTTCTACTATTAATAGAGGATCTAAAGTTAGCACAGCGTTATGAGCGAGTGTTTGATTACTTGGGGTTTTTTCCTTCGTACTTAGTAGCTTTGATGGCCAGCGAACGGTCTGCGGAATGAATTCGACCTAACCTCTGGCATGTTAAAAAGGAAACATTCACAATTATTATCCGAATATCCCTAGTTAACTGCATTTAATTGATTATAAATAACAACCCAACATTCCCTAGTAAAATAATATTCCATCACTGCTGACATTCTGAAGATTATCTAAATTCTTATGAATTTTACCGTACTCAGATTAATTACAATGCAATCTTGACACATTTTACCATTTTGCCGACAGTGAATTTCCATGGAGTCCAGAATCTATAGCCTTCACTACTGGTATGTAATGATTATTCAAGTTCCAGAGTTAGCCATTATTGAATTAACTCATTTCACCAGACATTTAACTTGCCAAATATTAATATGCATCACATTAGAAAAATTGCAATAATTACAATAAAATGTGTGATTGAAATGCAGGGATATATTTCATCTACAGCATTCGTGGTATCTCAAACCGCACTAGTCGATACATAGGATTCTTATTCAGCGATTGGAAGAGCTGTGTGTATTGTTATTGTTATGCTATGACTCTAAGGCTCAGTAGGCCTATAGTGTCTATGTAGTGTGAAGTCCAGTCCGTAATTCTGTTATATCTAATTGTGTAGGCCTACTGTGTTTTATTATAACGCCTAGACTGCCTAGAGTAGGATACTGTGTTGACAGAATTCCTTCGTCTATTTGGTAGGAGAATTATCAATAAGAATTGTGGCCTCCACTTAGTCCAGACCTAACAATATGCTATTTGTATTTGTGGTGTATCCAAAAAAATGTGTATGCAAGTAATCCATACACATAGATGAACAGAAACACAGCATAAGACATGGAATAGAGTATCATATGTAAGAACTTGAACGAGTAAATAACATTTCATCAGAAGATGTGGCAACAAATGGGAAAACATTTTCAGCATCTTTTGTGAGCACACGAAGTACAAACAAATACAATAGAGGACAATACAGGACACCTTGCGATATATCGAGGGACAATATCGTGAGCACCATATAGCGCCCAACGTGCTACTACTAAATACAAATCCTGTATCTAGGCCTATATACAAAGTTGACAACCAATTTCTATTAGAGGAGCAAAAATAGCCAACTCGGCATGTTATGTTTAAGGGATATGATTTTTCTATCTTTCTGTAGTCCGGAAAAGTAATTTTGCTGTTTGAGAACAAATGTATTTCAATAAATTTAGACAATCGTACGAAAGAGAGTTTAAGTTAAAATATTTGTTGTGTTTTCATTAATTTTACGTGAACTATTTCGCAAGTTCTTTGTTTTGTTTGCTTATTATTCTTATTCTTATAATTACTTAAACAATGTTCTGGTGCTCAGTGGTTGGTGAAACATTAAATCATTAGAGTTTATATATACATTTTGAATATTTTAATTTGGCCCAAAGTTTCCTAGGTTTAAGAACTACCCCTGTCATTTCCAACTCCACCACAAACTCAACAAGAACGTTTTTCAATTAATCGATCAACTTTTAGGATATTTTACTTTCAGAATCTTGCTGGATCAAGCACTGTGAATAGACAGATGCAATTTTAAGCTTCTTAAGAAAGTCTTTAATTTGTTTATAAAGAAACTGGGATTTCGGTTCACTTAAGATTTTCTTTATCGGGACAATGGGGTTAGAAAATAAGAAAATTATAAAACGCAACCCTATGTTTTATCTTACAAAATAATATACTGGCAACAATGAGCAAGATGCAAAATGAAGACAGATATTTAAAAAGTAATTTTTAGTAGAATATTTATCTTGAAAAGCAGTTTTAGCAGTTTTTAATTTTTAACGTCTTATTTAGTCATTTTTAGGTTTTATAAGATTGAACTATGTGACTGCCATGGCTACGAAATGGATAATTATGTTAAAATATCACATTAGCTAACAAGGAACAAAATAGTTTAAAACCTAAGAATCCGGGCCTTCATAATGAGGCTATCAGAGCTATCGATTACAACCCCTAGACCTGGCACCCACCAAAATGGCTGTAGAAGTTAAAATAATATTTAGAGCGAGCAAGATTCTAACTCCTATGTTATTTTAGGATTAATGAGATATTACTGAGAATGTGTCAATATACCAAAAAAGTCTATAACTACACACCGATAAAACCGATAAAATATGTTGGATGTAGATAATTCGTCGTTACATTTTATCACCTATAGCGTCTGGCGAGGTTCAGATAAATATGTGTACAGATTTGGATAAGTTCATGGGTAAATCATGTACAAAGCTTGCAGCAAGTGACTTGTGACAGTGGCTTGTGTACAAGAGCTTGCATGTTCTGAAAGGTTCATGTACAAAGCTGGAATTTAGCTCCCTTTTTAGTTACAATAAAAACAATGAAAGTTAATACAATCTACTTTTCGATTTTCATTTCATAAAATATTTCCTTCCAAAATTCGTCAGCATAAATCCTGTGTGCATGTAGATTCAGTCGTTTATCTCAAATGTTTTTTTTTCAATATATATAATAATATTAATTCATCAACATCCACCAATTTCACTGACAGTAAAATACCGAAAAAGTGTACCAGCCGACAACCCCTGGAATTGTTTCTTTCATTCTTGTTTGCCGGTCGGCACTTGCAACAAGTGCTTACATATCCAGGCAGACTATCTGGGAACGGGTACAATAATGTGGACTTACACTGTACTGGGAAGCGCTTGCCGGCGCTTGTTTTCAAGGATTGGAAACCAGCTTTGTACGTGATCGCATCCTCTTTTTATAGTTTAGCAGACACGGAAACAAAAACAATGCAAAAGAAATCTTACCGATTACAGTTAAGTTGACTACGGAATTTCTGGTGGGTGCACCTTGGAAGTCCACTCTGCACCTGTATGACCCGGCGTCCACATCCCTCACATTTTCCAGTGCTAGGTGGGTGTCGAAGGGCTGATCTGGATCAGATGCAACTCTGAAGAAGGCGCGGCCTCCAAGAGCGTGTTCGTCTGCCCAATGATTAGCTTCCTCCAGGCTGCGGTCCCTTGCGTCCACACTGCAAGTAAACAATCGAGAATACCACAGAATTTTTCAATATTGATCACTACACATTTAAATAGTTTTCAAAATATCCCACCCATAGCTTTTCTAGGCAAGGATTTTTCCACATTGCCTTCCGCGGGAAGTGGAGGTCCTCGCCAGGATTTGAACTCTGGACCGCTTGAACCGTGGACACAACCGCTATCGATGAACTAACCGGGATTAATGTTCTATCCCAGCGGTTCCCAATCGGTGGGTCGTGACCTACTAGTGGGTCGCGGAAGGGTTACAGATGGGTCGCGACTCGATCCTAAAACTATCAGAAACCATCGAATAAACCATCAGAAAAGATAAGAAAAATCGAAATAAATCAAATTGTGTTTGGTTTTCCTATAAAACAAATACAGAAATCAACTCAATGTTGAAAGTGACTTAAGATTAAAAACATCTTCATTCAATCCTGACATTGACATGTTAGTTCAATTGAAACAGTCCCAAAAATCTCATTAATAGTATTCTTACTTAAAAACAGCAATGTTGCCTAAAAAATTAAAATGGTCTTTATGTACTTTTATAATTGTAGTTTTTATCTTCTTCTAGGAACACTTGTTAGTGAATATGAAACCACTTGTTGCATATATTGCAAACATATATCTATTGTTAAATAAATAACTGTTTTGCTACAAAAGTGCTTATATTTTGTCAACCATTTTTAAATCAGAACACAAATGGTTTATCAATAATCAATGTGTATCTTCAAAAAAGCATATATAAGCTTATATATATTTTCAATATTTGATGGTAAATTTATATACATAAGGAAGGGATACGATACAAATAGGTTTTTTACTCTACCATGGACCGATGGACCGTGGAGGTATTCCGATAAGGAAAAGTGGGTCGCCAGCTGAAAAAGGTTGGGAACCACTGTTCTATTCTATTCAGAGGAAACTAACTGAAACAAAAGCAAAATTTTACTACCGTTGTAAAGAGTTAAAAACGTTTAATTCCAGTAGGAAATGCATAGGCTAGTAAGTTGTGTTCCACTTAGAAAACGATATCTTCTTGCTATGACTCCGTCAACATTTAAAGTTGGGTCAGATTTGAAGCTCTACGACAACATTCCTTTGTAGAATATTATGTAAAACATAATTATTTCTGTCTGCAGTACTCTTCTTGCAACGAGATGCCATTAACACCACCCAGAGGGTATGTGTGACTTTAGGAGCGGTAAAATTTGGGAAAATATACGAGATACCTGGAAATCATTCAACAATAAATTAAGAAAAGCAGTGGGTAATTTCAGATTAACAAAAGGACCCAACTGTCTGCCACAACATCTAAATATGATAGGAATACTACCAACAAAATATACTTTACTTGTAATGATGAAGTCATGTACTCGGAAGATCTTCTTCTGTGCCCAGGTCTTGATGCAAACTCTCAAAAGAACGGCAATAAATACAAATTGTATTGGATGCAGAAATCGTAAGGCCCAACTCTAACATGATATGCCAACTTGTATCCAACTAGTATTATTCCGTTTAATTAATCAAGTCTGTAATGTTTTAAAAGTTGTAACAATATGCCAATATGTAATGAATTAAATTCCAATTTCTATTTGCCATTAATAGTTTGTATAATAAATTATTTAGCTAAAAATATTATCTGGGTCAGCTTGTATATCTTCACTAATATAATAAGGCTAAAGTAAACATAAAAAGGAGTATTTATTGTTATGCTGAACATCAAGCTAAGACAGGAATCCTCAACATCAACAACTGACTTCCAATCAGAACGATATTTCGACTCTCGTATTTATTATAAAAATACTTCCTCTCTCTCCTTTCAAGAAGCCTCGTTACTTAAATAAACTTCTTATAGGATTACAACATTTTTCAAAGCTCTTTTCTACTGTATCAACAAGGTATAGTATTATGACTTACGTGATTGTTTTTACATAATAACAGACTCCCATGCTTTCCTTAATTGGTCTTCCAGTACAATATCCTCTTTCAAAAAGATCTTTTATTTGTGTTTCCAATTAGGGTGAAATAACTTATTTGTTGAATTTTCATTCGTACAGTTTCAGTCTTAAGAAATTCATTTGGTTTGAATAGAAAATCATGAATAGGCATTTATTAATACCTTTCCCTCTACAAGTACCGTGAATATTAAATGTAAAAATTAAATGTTCAAATTGTGCCATGCAATTTAATGGAGTTTCAACACCAAAAGAACCTCAAATAATAAGTCACATTAATGGAAAAAAATGACCAGCGTATTTAGGCCTTAATAGGTTAAACATAACATATGTTGTAAAATAGTTTTATTTTATTGATTTAACAATAGCAACTACATTGTTCCAGTGACAAAATGTGCATGCATAGTCCCTCGCAAACTTTTTTTTCGGACGAATTTCGCTCAGTCAAGCTGATTTAACCCTTCTAACGCCATGCGGCCAGTATAGTCACCCCTCCCCCCACTGTTCTTTCGAGAAGTGTCACTTGCCACTTTAGTGGCCACTAAGTTCAGACTCCAGTATCTTTCGTTTGAATTTTGAAAATACTCTTCCAAAAGTTTTATATTTTATTTCAGTATTCAGCAGAATACATTCATCATGATCAATAATTGAATTTTCTGGATGTTTATTTGAAATTGTTGTTTTAATTTACATAGTGCAATGAAAAAAATTACTACTCCCAAAGTACTAGCTTTAAGTGCCTATTGATAAAAAAAAAATATATGTTTAATATCTACCGCAGTATTGGTTAGATCTCAGTTTGGAGATAATCTAGTACTGACTGAGAGATATGGTAGGTGTATCAGTGTGGTAGAAGAACAATGTTTTTGGGTTGTATCACCTATAATGGTTTGGGACACGTAGTATTTATAGATGGAACAGTGGATCATCGATAGTTGAATTAAACATGTTAAAACATGTGAAAAAAAGGGGGGGACGTGGTTTACAAAATCAAGGCGAGAATTTATACTTTCACTATACTTCCTTATATACTTTTGTACAGCAGGATTTTGTACAACAGACCCTATACCTTAAGATTTCAATTAGACTAGCAATACTTCGAATAAACTTGATGAAAAGGTAAGAAAATACCATATGAAGAATAATGGTGATAGTTACTGATCATGTAAGTGACTAGAAATATGTTCCCCTCATGCAGAAGAGACGTGCCCTCTATATTACGGCGATTTTTGTGCCTCGTTTATTCGGTACAGAATGATACGGGGTATATTGCAAGAGCATTTATACACTGAAGAAATAATTTCTGGTTATCTAACATGTAGATATTTTACTATCACCTAAAACAATTTCAAAATATATACAGTCACAGTCACTATTTTAACTCTTTTGTCTGGAGCGAATTAAACTATTTCCTGGCTTAAAGTTAAGCGGAATGATTATACACTACACATTACGGAGCAACGCTATTTAAATTGCACTCTATATCGCGATGAATTTATTTATCACGCGTGTATAACTTTGTGTCCACTGCTGTGGCTCAGGGGATGCGTTCGCTCCTCTCACGCAGCGGGCCCGGGTTCGATTTCTGGTCGGGACAAGTTACCTAGGTGAGGTTTATCCCGGGGTTTTTCCTCACCTGTGAGACAAATGTCAGGTAACTTTAGGCCCTTGTGGTCCCCGGATATCATCTTCATCCCAATCATCGCCTTGTTCGGAGTGAGTGAGAGTCTGTGTGTGTTTGTGAATGGTGTGTCTCGTTCTATGTGTTTGTGTGTGAATAGTGTGTCTCGTCCTGTGTGTTTGTGTTGTCTCGGAGGTGGCCCCGGCATTGAGCTGATCACTCATCCGGGGAGGCCCTCCATGTCGTCTGGTCAAGAAAGTATGTTTGTCTGTGTTGTGATCCAAAGTTCATTCCTCTCCCGACAGGTCGCGGCCCGGTAAGGCCCGGGCGGTGCGGTTCGCATAAAGGTCCCTACAAGGGAAAGATAAAACTACGAAGGAGAGAGAGAGAGAGAGTATAGCTTTGTCTGCTAGGGAACTTCGCCCTAATGAACTTCCAGTAATTTCGCAAGTGGCGAGTGGGCTCCGGCCAAGGGCCTTGTCGACTATAGCCTATAGGGCTACAGGATGTCTCACTTGTATATCGATTTGACGTAACAATCTCGTAAGTAGGCCTACAATTATATTTCCTCATTGGATATTTTGTTGTAGTTCTTTCTGCTAATTGGTCCTCCTTCCGAATGTGTGGCGAACTTCTCTTCTGTGACAGGTTTTTATTACATCATAAATCTGTGAAACACCTTAAAATAAATAAATAATAAATATTATAATTACGTCTGTCTCGAAAATTTAAGAATTTTGATATATAATTTTAATAGTTTTAAACAATAAACGTTATTTCGATTGCCAATTAATTAATCAACATTATTGGTCCAATATATCAAAAGAATGTGTCTTTGTAATGATATATTTTCCAAGATAGTCGAATGTTTGATTTTCGCGTAATAGCTTTTAAAACATTGTCAATATTCGTTAAATTATGTTCCCTGTCATTTAAACCCTTACAAGTCTGAGATCGCTTACTACTTGAAAATGGACGGTTACAAAGTACTGAGAGTTTCTTGTCATACTCCACACTTTTTTTTAATATGATTTATTTTTTGTCGCTTTGACTCATGGGAGTCTAATCGCGTCCAAACATTACATTTATATATCTGATCTGATCTGGTACCCTATGATCCCCAGGTGGGGCGAAGGGGCCTCCAATGGAGGTTTCATTACCTACACTAATTTTGATATGCTTATTTTCCGAGAGAGGGTAGAGGGACAGGTGGTAAGCCCATCGCCTCGCAACCCCCCTCTGGAAACTAAGTATTTCTTGGACGTGAAAGGACCGAGAAATTTTGTCCAGAGGCTCTAATTTAGGCTTGGAGTTTTTTTACGTGCCGTAAATCTACGACACGGGACCCCCAGCTTAAAGTCCCTCCCGGAGGACTCCGTGCCCAGGATTTTTACGTCCTGAAAAATCCATCGACCGCGGCCGGGTTTGATCCCGCGCCCTGCGGATCTAGAGGCGGGCACGCTACCTCTAGGCCACCGCGGCCGACACATTTATATATAATATTTTAAATATTAGAATGATGTTAACGACAGAGTTTTACAAAAGATTATATAACTTTTAAATTTTACCATAAGAATTAATATCTTTTAGAAATAATGTAACGTTTTTGTACATTTTTACATTATTAAGAACGTGTAAGTTGTCTGGTATCTTGTAATTTTCCTGATGTGATAAAAGCGGCGGCATTCTGTAAGCATATGGGACACTGACAGTGGAGAATTGCAAGTTGTACATTGTGGTTCATTATCCCTTGTAATTAGGTAGGAGTGGGTCATTTTAGTGTGTCCAATTCTCAGACGGGTTATAAGGACTTGATGTCTACGGTTTAGGCCTTTAAAGCAGCAAGCAGCAGTGGAGGATCCTCTTACGGAATGAAGCTTGGTTCCTTGTCGTTGAGACCATTGTGTTTTCCATGCTGAATTGGTACGGATGTGTATAGAAAAGTCTGAATGGAGTGTAAGAATATCTGTGTTACATGAAAGATTTAGGACAGCAGATTTGGCTGCGTCTGCTCTCTCATTGCCAGGTATTTGTTGATGAGAAGGGATCCAACAAAAAACTACTTGTTTTCCTTGTTCCATAGCCAGGTTGTATGAGATTTGGATATTCTGTATAAGTGGACTGGTTGTGTAGATACTTTGAGTAAATATACAAACAAAACACCACACACACACACACACACACACTCCCCACCAAAAAATAGCACATACACCAGCAATACCCTTAAACACACCAACCAAATATATTTTACATATTATTCTATATACAGCCGTCTACCCCCTTACTCCCCTTACTCCCTCGGTCCCACTCCCTTGGCCAGTTCCATCCTAAGCTGCCTCACTTTGGACATAAATTTCCCCACCCCCCCCCAAAAAATCTAGTGTTAAGTAGCAGATCGTATGTGAACAGTTGACCTCTACAAGAAGCAGTGAAAGACTCTGGTAGATGCCGTTGCCTCAGTGTTTCCGTGAATGTACACTCTGCCAAAATATGGTGTGAAGTTTCTCCTGCCCCACAAAGCGGGCATATTCTCTCCCCCTCATCATTTGTAATTTTAATTGCCCGCCAAGCTCCTAGACGGAACCAGGCTAAACCAAATCTTTCGTTTTTATTTGCCCCATACAAGTAAGTCTCTGTTCCCCAATTTGTCTTGGTTAACGTTTGGATCTCCAGAGTGACTTTATTCCTGCATTCCGCTAATGTCACTTGTTTGTCAATATCTCTCAAACGCTTCTGAACTTTCCGCCACGCATTGCGCCTATTCCTAAACCCCCTCTCAATTATGAACCCCATTCCTATTTCCTCTAATCCCCTACGTAATCTACCCGCCCATGATACTTGGTCTCTCCAAGCTAATTGTTCTCTGCAACATATCGCCCTAATAAGGGATTGATCTCCATGGAGAATCCGCAAGTAATACTTTACAGCCTTTATTTTACACTCAATTGAGTCTCTATGGCGTCCAAATTCTCTTAGAACTCCGCAGTTGGCCGTCCCTCTACCCACCCCCGCTATCCCTTTCGGAAAGTTGCTTTGTACCTGATTAAGTTTTTCCGTTCTCCCCCACCCCCAAATTTCTGCCCCATACGTAATTGTCGATCTAACTACTGCGTTGTACACTGTGTCTAACAATTTCAGCGAGACCTCGGGAATCTTGTTACGTATCTTCAGTGTTTCCGTCACTTTCGTAATAGCTCTGTGTTTAGTTATGTCTATGTGTTTGTTCCATTTGCCATTCATAGCCATTGTTACCCCTAAGTAAACAAAATTTTTCACGTTATTTAATTCTTTCCCATCATATGTCCATCTTTCGTTTTTCCCATAAACACTCCCGTTCTTAAATGACATAGTTTTCGGTTTTTCGGCATTTACCACCATCCCCCATTCCCTGGCATACACTTGTAAGTTGTCTAGACTTGTCTGTAGTCCCTCGACCGATCTTGAGCACAGTGTCAGATCGTCCGCGTAGAGCAATGCTGGAATCTTTACCTCCCCCACCACCGGAGCGTCAGTATTGACCCTTGATATGGCATCCGTTACATCATCGATGAACAGGTTGAACAGTAAGGGGAATAATATGCAACCCTACTTCACCCCTTTATAGCTGGTGACGCTATCCGATATCCTATCTTTGTCGTACTTAATACAAAATTCCACATTATCATACACACCCTGAAGAGTCTTAATCATCCTACCCGACATCCCTTTCATCTATAATTTGTACCATAATGCTTCCCTCTCCACGGTATCGAATGCTTTCCGAAAGTCCACGAAAGCGCAGTGAAGTTTCCCTCCCTTATTTGCCAGTTGTTTTTGTCTTTTGCCATGTCTTGCCACCCACCTTTTTATTCTCTCGCATAGGATTTTAGCAGATTTTGCATCAGAAAAGAGTGTGAATGCCTGGTGATTTGTATCTGTTATATATGATAAGGCTTGTTTAATAGCAAACAGTTCACTGGAAAATGTTGTAAAACAGTAGGGAAGTCTCTTATACTGAATTAAATTAGGTAGGACTGTTGCACACCCTACACCATGGGTAGACTTGGAGCCAGTATAAATATTGACATGATCAGCGTATGAATCAGAAACTTCACGGAAAAGATGTTGGTAAATAGTCATGTTTGTCTGTCCACACTTTTGTTATCGTAATGTGGGTATAATTTTGTTTTATTAGTTTAGAGAAATGAATTGATATCATTTTTCTAATGACAACGATATTTCCTCAAGTGAATTAAATATTAAATACCTGTCACAACAGGCAGACATTGCAGTAATTGACAGAGCAAACAATACAGAATATATCATCGATTAAACAGTAAGGTTTCAAAAGGGGATAAACGCGCTGCAGAAGCGAATAGAGAAAAACGTAAAGAGTTAAGAATATTCTATAAGGTTTTCGCTTCAAGCAGCGACAGTAAAACAAACATGTTGTGTGGAAAATGTAACAAACATATTAGCAAACATGCTACCTACTTCTGTCCAAACTGTAATCACTAAGAAGATAAGTAAGAAAAGAACTGCACTATATCTATAAGAATAATAGTAATTATTTATTATTGTTATTATTATTATTATTATTATTATTATTATTATTATTACCAACACAATATTGGAATAGAACAATAATGTCCATAGCTAACAACTGTACGAAAGATGCATGTGTGTAAAGTTTTCTACAGCATTTTGAAATTCTTTAAGTGAAAGTGAACACAACAGTAATGTTAAATTAAATAAGTATATGTATCCTATTCAGTACAGTCGTTTGTTTCGTATTTACAATACAATAACAGCAAATCAATTAACAGAATTGTTATTTTATTTTATGTAAAATAGCAGAATAATATACACTAAAATAAATAATACTCTATAGGCCTAAGTATTCTGTTAAATATTTTATTTGTGGCGTGTCTCAGTTATATAATTGTGTTAGAAATTTAGTCTCGCGATTTCAGCTATCAAAGAGCTTCGTTATTTCACTGACATTATATAAAATTTATTCTCACCTGTAAATAGGGATTGTGGCTCCATCCTTATACCAGATAACGAGTATCACTCTGTTTTCAGGGCTGTCAGGTGTCAGGTCACAAGGCAATCTGGCAACGCTGGTGTGAATTGCCGTTGTATTCACGGAAGTGACTGGAAAAACACAAAAATTCACCCCATGAGCTTTACATGAAAAATTACAATATAAAACCAAGGAAGGAAATAAAATTTCTAGTATGCCATGTTTTCAAATAAAACAAAAGCGATTCAGAGTTTTGTACAGTTTTCTCTGGACCAAATTCCCCGACCCTTTCACGTTCAAGTAAAAGTTAGTTTCCTATGTATAGATGATCCTCCAGGCGACGGGCTTACCACCTACGGTATAACTCTGTCCTGTGCAGGAAAATAAGTTTAAAAACTAAATCAGCATTCGGTAAATGAAATTTCCACTTATAGGCTCTATACTCCCCGCGCGAGGTGAAAGTCATTCGACGTTGAAGTTACCATAGATTCATTTAATGAGAGTCGACCTCCATACTTTCCCTAAGTAGGGATTTATATAGTTCACACCTGAGCCTTTTTTTTATGAAAAATGGTCAAATGCCACGTTATTTTGTTCTTCAAAAACTGTACAGTGAGGGCACAAAAAAAGGCGTGCTCCCTTTATTTCCGACATTACGATGGAGATGGTTGATTGATTGATGTGGACACCTATCTGATAGTTTAATGACTGGAGACATCGGTAAGAAGACTGTCGTTTTCATAACACAATCGGATTCTGCACCATGTCCTAAGAGATGTTTTGCGGAGATAATCAGGGGTCATTTGACGTTATGCTATAGAATAAAATGGAGTTGCTGGCATCAAGTCCATTTTATTTTATTGATCGAGCTCAAGGTCTATGACATGTATTTTAAAACACTTTGTTGTGCTATAAAGTTGATTTCGCACTTTTCCTTTGATGTACCCCAGAGAACATTATTAGTTACTTGTCCATATCAAACAGTAATCATTCAATCAGTCATCGGTGTGTCGAAAACAAAAGGGTACGCCCTCTTCGTACCTTCACTGTAGAATGCATGCATAAACACCTTTTTCTTGTTGGGATATTCTATATATATAAGTAAAATCGCTAAGAAGTTCACACAAAATTAACCTAAATGACGCCATTCACGAGAATCATCTGATCACCTGCTAGAGTGGAGGGAGTTGTTTGGTCACATGATGTAGAAATAGGGCTGTAAAGTGGATGGCAATAAAAACAAATATCAAGGTTCCTAAAATAACTATTACCAACCTTTGTCACTAACACTGGTATCACTATTCCTAACCTAACTGCAACTTACCTAGAATCCGTGAATATAGTTTGCGCGGGGAAAATGGGCCCTACACCACGTGGCAAGCAACAGGTTTCATATTAGGCTACTAGTTTAATATTTTTAGTAAATTCATAGAATGCTATCTTATTGTTTGTTTTAAAGAGTTAACAGAGTTTTATTGTCTTCTGTTGTTGGGTCACTGCTCCAATAAGTAAAAATTTCTTCCTGTCATTCTAACAAGTGATTCTACAACATCCGAAGTAATAACTTCAAGGAGGTGATAGGCCTGGTCATAAAGGACCTGACAGAAACACAGAACATAAACATACTTGTATTAAATAAATGAATAAAAACAAATAGGCCTTTGTGATTATATATTACGTTAACTGCGTATCAATTGTTTTGCGCTATTTTGCTTTATTGTCTCAAAATCTTTCGTTCCTGTAGAAACAGGCATAGGCTATTTAGGTCTACTACATACTACATTATGTTAGATGTGAGATGGCAGTTATCTCATTGTATCTCAATTAATTGTACCAGTATTCCTATGTGTTACCTTGTCTGTGGACTTCTAGTATTGTGTGTTCCATCTATGGATGGGAATAGCAATTTACAATTTGTATATACACGCGTATCACGAGCGAATTTTCATGATGTAAAATCAGTCTACGACTGTGTATCAACGACCATTGCATGTTATCAACTTTTAAAACATTCAATGCATATCTCATTGCCAGATCCTGGGTTTCTAAGCAAAATGTATACTTATTTTCAGACTCCCAGACATAAGCAGTAATGTTATATTTCGTAAATCGCTCCTTCACAAGCAATTTTAACTTTATTTGAAAGTGCTTATTTGGGATATTCTGAAATAAAAACTATTCTGATTGCTTGTTTATTGATTCTGAATTAAACTAGCACATTTTACTCACAATTCTCACAATGAAAGTGATTATTTCTCTACTGATCGTCATTATCATCGATTTCCTTTCTTCTGTCGGCTAATATGAGTTATTGAAAAATCCGGGATATAAAACACTGACAGATTTCGAAAACAAATATCGTGTAATTTGTTTTTTGCTTATTTTAGTGCTTATTTATTACATTTTTTCTTATTTGCTTGTATATTTCACTGTTTCATTTGCTTATAGATCTGGGGTCTACTTATTATACAGGACAGTTTGACAGATGACAGGCCTGTTGCACGGGAGACAACTTGTAACGAAATGAGCGAGAAACCTGACAAATTATGCTCCAATATTTAAGACTCTGATGTCTCAGACCTGTGGTCCATGAAGGTATAGCCTATAACCAAGTACATAATAGAAATCGAAGGCATACTTTTTTGTACAGACACAGAATTTGGCCTGTAAATAAAACATTTGGGGACAAAACACCGTACAGTACCAGTATATGAAAATATAAATTCGTAGATTATTACTGATAAACAAAGTATTTTGTTATGCAAATACGCTGTGCCTTAACGTGGGAGGTAATAAAATTGAGCGGGCTCAAAATTAATGTTTTTCAGCATAGCATTCTTTTCCCCCAATGAAGTCTGTGAAACTTTTAAAGAACTCGTATCTTTGGGCCCTTCAGATTATAGTGACTGGTCTATATTTTAGATAATTATTATATAAATGAAGGAAATCCATTTCCTCCATTAATAGTGTCCAACTACCAGGAAAGGTACACAGAACAGCAAACAGTGCAGAATGCTTTCAAAACAATTGTTACACTTTTATTCAACAAGTCCTTGCGTGCTTATGGGGATAGAAATTTTAAAATAAATGCAGATAGAAACATAAATTAAACTGACATTCTGTTGAGGGAGGAATGTCCTAACGAGAACTTCAGAAAGGAAGAATCAATAAATCCTTATGCAGAAATATTCCTCTTAAATGCAGAAAAATATTTCTCTAATTAAATTCTTGAAAGTCCACCGCTGTGGCTCAGGGTTTGCGTTCGCTCCTCTCTCGCAGCGGGCCCGGGTTCGATTCCTGGTCGGGACAAGTTACCTACGTGAGGTTTTTTTCCGGGGGTTTCCCTCACCTGACGAATGTCAGGTAACTTTAGGTCCTTGTGGTCCCGGATATCATCTGGCCGTCATTATCATCTTCATCCAGATCCTCGCCTTGTTCGGAGTGAGTGTGTGTGTGTGAATGGTGTGTCTCGTCCTATGTGTTCGTGTTGTCTCGGAGGTGGCCCCGGCATTGGGCTGATCACTCATCCGGGGAGGCCCTCCATGTCCTTGTGTGGTCAAAAAATTATTTCTGTCTGAGTTGTGATCCATAGTTCATTCCTCTCCCGACAGGGCGTGGCCCGGTAGTCTAAGGCCCGGGAGAGGTAAAACTACGAAAGAGAGAAAAAAATCTTAAAACTGGTCGGCAGCAGACTTCAGCTTTACATAACTACTGTTTACTTTGTTTTGGGTTTTGGTGCATGCAATTTTGGAGTGTGCGGTTTTGTCCATCTCCGGTCCGTGATTAGTATGCCAACCATATTCCCCCATTATTTTATTTCTTACATACTCTAAGCTTTACCTCTCTACTTTTAGGAATTACGCACCCATAGACCTATAAAGGAAAGCTGCAGCTGTCGGGAGGGGGATTATCTATTGATCACACGTACCTACTTTTTTGATCAGACGAGGACTTTGATTGCCTCATCGGGCGAGGGATCGGCTCTACGCCGGGGTCACCTCCGAAACAACACGAGGACACATCATTCACATACACACACACGCGTTAAACAAAGTGAGGATGAGATGAAGATGATAATGCTAGCCAAATTATATCAGGGAACCACAAGGGCCTAAATTTATCCGACATTTGTCTCATAGATGAGGAAAAAACCCCCACCTAGGTAACTTGTCCCGACCATGATTCGAACCCGTGCCCGCTGCGTGAGAGGAGCTAACGCATCCCCTGCTCCCCCGCGGTGGACATTTTGTGCTTTATACACCTGAAAATAGTGTTTTAAATTTTTTCTAAGATATGTTTTCCTGATATTTTTAATAGCTCATTATACTGTTATTGTAATTCATAAAGTGTTTATTACTTTGGTATTAAGGAGTACAAGAACGAAGAAATGATATAACATGGTATGCACATTACGTTACACATCTAGTGCAATCTATTAATATTCCATTTAACATATTATACAGTACTCTAATATGATATGCGTAATTTTAAAGAAAGAGGGTTGTAACTTTTAATTGCATGATTCATTATTGGCGTTTACTTCCAAATTTATACTTCAAATTTATTTCTCTATTAAACAACTTATAAACGTTAAAAATAATGTTTTACTTATTAAAATGACATGTATTTGTACTACTAAAAACTCAATAATTTTAGATAAAGATAACTGTTACAGTCAAAGGTAGGATACCAACCGTACGTGAAAATTAGTTAATTTTAATGGTATTATGCTTGATGGTTGCCTTATTGATTTCAGTCCCTCTCGGATGATATTAAACCTTTTCTCTACTAAACATTGATCACCGTTGAATACGTTTGAACCTGATCTCATTAGTTTAATGATAAAAAAAATTGAAACTGCCAAGTGCTTAACTGCATTACGTAAAACAAGAACAAAACAACTATAAATCATGGTTAACTTATTGCTTTCCTATATTGTATTACAATCCCAATTTATTTAGCTTGTATTAGAGAAAGGTCCTTCAGTGTGAAACAGAATTTCAGCGCTTGTTAGTTATTAATTTGCTGGTACGTTCCAAGTTGCTGATAGTTACAGGGTTTAGTCAACTTACTGGGTTGACTAGGGAGAGCTTTGACGCCTTAACTTCGCTTATTAGTTTGAGAGAAACTCATGAGAAATTCTCAACAATAATTAACAACGTGGCTTTGATTAATAATTTCCAAGTACCATAATCTGATTTGTTCATCACCGTTGTCCATTCTGACCCTTAAGAGTAACAATAGACGGAATGAAATTTAAGAAAAGTATCAAGGCATAACACATATCCAACTTTGAAGCGAAATTGTTAAATTTATGGAAATACATATAATAATGCCCATTCATTAATTTTTGTGTGGAAATTTGCTACATTTCTTCTTGAATCTGTTTTTTTTTTTTAATATTCTAAAACGAATCGTTCGGTTAGGTGATTGAACCGAGAAACATAAACAACTAGAAGGAATGCTCCAATATAATAGAACACCACAAAAATAACAATGTATGACAAGTATTTTTTAAATAATTTAAAACTCTATTGCTTTTTATTTGACTTTTAGAAGCTTAAAATAGGCTGCAACGATAAATCTTCAACACCTAAAAAAATCCTGAAGACTTTATGAATTTTAAAAATACCATGCTTTGTTAAAGTGTGAGACCTATTCTAAGAGAGCCAGCAAATGTAGACATTTTCAAGGTACTTGTAACTACGGTAGTTTATTTGATTTAATTCACAATACTTTTTAAAAATGTATTGCTGTTAAGAGGTTTAAAATTCCAGAGAATGATTTCAAAAACCATCAAGTACTGAACTATAAAAATTTTCAGATTTTACTCCTGAAATATGTATACATTTTTTTAATAACACATTTTATAAATGCTTTAGACTTTAGAAAACTGGTACAGTTTAAATTTAGTGCGTCACCTCATGCATAGGAAATGCTACATGTAAGTAGTGCGGTAAGTTAGCTTACAGGCACTGGGTATAGAAAATCTTACTCTGCACCAAGATACCATGTACGGGAAATCGATGAAAAAACACTCGTAGAGTCGGCCAGGGTGGCGCAGTCAGTGTCGCGCTGGCTTTCTGTGCCCAAGATTGCGGGTTTGATCCCGGCCCAGGTCGATGACATTTTTATGTGGCTTGGTTCTAAAAGGGCCAATGTCATAAAACTTGCTTTTGAGATAACTGACTTTGAAGCCTTTAAAGAAGTAACGTTTTTTGCTGAGAACTTCCGACATTGCCCTCTGAGGTTTCTGTATTATGTCTATTAATAGCAACAGATATTGGCACTTTTAGTATAGGAAAGATAAAGACTAGGCGAGCTCAATAATGCATAAATATCATTTTTGCAAGAAATTGACATTGGTCCTTTCAGAACCAAGCCACAGTAGTCTGTGTGCATAAATGTGACAGGCACATGTCAGTAGACTTACTGGCATGTATAAGAACTCCTGCGGGACGAAATTCCGGTACACAGGCCTAAGTTGCAGTGCATCCCCGTCATAAAATAACCACATACCAACCAACCAACCAACCAAAACACTCGTAGATAAATACATTATTCCTCAAAATGCAGGTGCTGGCAGTACCTTGCAAGTCGTGTGAAATTATGTTATAGCTCCGTATAGTGACGTCGTGCAGAAACCTACATTTACCTCATCTTAACGTTTTAAGAGGATTGTTTTCGACGAAATCTTCTTACATCGGGAAAATATTTTACTCAGAATACAGTCTACATTAACTTGTATAACTTGCGAAATAAGCAAAATATTATTCATATAAAGAGTATTAAGGGTGTAAGTGGTAGAATAAGCATATTTCATAATTTTGGGTGTAGTTAGAATAAAAGTAATACAAATATATTTACAAGTACAAGTAAGTAAACATTAATATGTTTAAAATATAAATCAGAGTAGATTTAAGTCGAAGTTGTTGATGGTCGAACTTAGAGACGAGTTTCCATAAACAGAAAACCTAATTTTCATTTTTATAAAATTGCAATGCATGAACGAATGATTTTTGGGTAGCATTCATTTTTAAGGGCGCCAAAAAGAAAAATTATTACAATCATGCAGTAGTTACCAGAGTTTGTTTTTGCGTTTTCTTTGTTCTTAACTCAGTCATATAGGTTGGAGCTATAACTTATTAATGCATTATTACAGAAGGCATTAACTTTTGCATATAATAGCTCTTTTGTCGTTACATTACCTACTGTGCTATTTACTAAAGTCCTTAATTTGTCAAGCTACCACTTGAACTTGTGATATGTGAACAGCAAGGAAGAATAAGAACGGAAGATGTACAAAAATTACGATTCAAAATTAACATTTTCTACTATTTTAATGTTTTGTTCATAGGCTTCACACTTATTTTTAATAACAATTTTTGCTAAGTCTGGCTGATATGTCTGTGCAGTTCCGACTTTGATCAGAGATGACAAGTGTTGATCTGACAGACTTGATCCCTGAGAAGTTTTTGTTAATTTAATATTCGCATTCGGGAGGTCCCAGGTTCAAATCCCATGGCCGGCGAGTTCGATATGGTTTATTTTAATGACTTCCCCAGTCGTAAAGGCAAATGCCGAATTGAATATTTACAAACCATGAATCTTCCTCGCTATTTCATCCTATATCATATCCATTTAAATTAATAACAGTTAAAGTTTGTTACATAAAGTACACCAACAACAGAAAATAATTAACAACCAATAGTTTCATGGCCTACTGTAAAGACACAGATCCCGAACTCCTGATATGGCCTCGAAGGTGAAAGGAGTATAAATACAGCTAAATTAAACAAACAAAAAGTAGGAAAATATCCGTTCATACACATAGGTAGTATCTAATATTGCCATAATCCCCGGGGCAAACTTTCTGAAGCTTTTTAACTTTTCAGGAAGGTATAGAAAGAAACCAGATTTTCAAAAATCGTCAATTAAAAACAAACAAAATTTAGACCTGCTGAGGAATCCTTCTTGCGAACCATAGATGTGCTTGCAAAGGGCCTATTCGGCCCGCGGGTCGAATGTTTTTCATGCCTTGTCTAGACTAAACACAAATTATCTGGCACATACTGGCATGCTAGCGGTCCTGAGTTCAAATCTCGGGACCGGCGGGTGTGTCATTCGTGGTGGACGAAGTCGTGCCTTGGGGTTTTTTCTCGGAGTTCTCCCGTTTCCCCCTCTCATTCCACCAACACTCTCCACTTCATCTCACCTTTCCCCCTTTTCATCATCATCCCGTTTCCACTTTCCGGTATTGGGCCTGCTTTGGCAGTCAGCGAACTTTGG
Source organism: Ectobius pallidus (assembly GCA_964059195.1). Lineage (NCBI taxonomy): Eukaryota > Metazoa > Arthropoda > Insecta > Blattodea > Ectobiidae > Ectobius > Ectobius pallidus. The sequence continues at coordinate 78,002,883 of CAXKWD010000005.1, forward strand.
GGGCCTCTCCCGTTCTCCCCGCTGCTTGTGGTCAAGAGGTTGTTGGTGGTGTGTGTCGCGGACCTGTCGGGGCTCCGGTTGGAGAGACCGAAGGGGGTGGCGCACACGTGGCATGGTAATAAGGCTTGTTGGATGTAGGGGGGCTCCGTGGGGGCCTGCGGTGGGATCTGCGGTCCCGGGCGGCCTATGGGCACGCAACTCATTCCATCCCGGAGGTAGGTACAAAAAGCCTGCGTCCTCGGTGCTTAGGGGCGTTCCCACCCCGCCTCCCGCCTTAAGGGCACCTGTTCAATTCAATTCAATTCAATTCAATCTGGCACATAAATATTTTGATTTAACCTACCACTTTGTATATCAATATTGTCCGTGGTTTTACACCTTAAGACATTTGTAAATACTAAAAAGGGTTGGCTTAAATATAAAGAATTTGAGAAATAAAGGGGACAAGACTACTTTGTATAGTTTTTCAGAAGAGCATTTTAAAACGCATGAAACCCAATAACTTTCTTATCTGGCTCATTTCTTCTTTTTTTTTCATTTCCATATGGGCTCAACCTCTTTATTTCTCATCTGATAAATGTGTTGTAAAACTTATGTTTCCGTGTTTCAAAATGGCAATAAAAATGAAAACCCTGAAAATGGTCTTATGCCCTTTATTTCTCAAACTCATTACATGGTATTACACTATAACCTTCTATTGTCATTATATTTATAAACGCCTTTGAAAGTTGCCTAAAAGAGGTGCCCACGAATAGTCTATAGAGCAATAAGTGTCACAAAGAGTGGTGGGAATTGCATAAATGTTACTTTCTCTTTCCACTCAGTAAGTAGAGCCGCTTTCTACTCAATTGCTATTCTGAATAGCTACAATAGAGAAGACACATAAGGAGATTCGAGCTAACGCTAAAAGTCCCTGCAGAGTTTCCGATCTAATTCCAATCCAATCTAATTTTCTCGTTTGCTGGACTCCAGACCATTATACTGTGACCTCTCCACTTTGCTATTCTCCAAGAAGTGAACATCAGAATATAAGGTCAAAGCAATTTCCTGAGTATGCATGCAGATAAGAACGTGTTGAAGGTCCTGCGTGTTAGGAAATCGCTATACAGTATCCTGTAGATACTAACGTCCCGAGTTCAGAACATTTAGTGCATAGATAAGAGTCACACATTTTAGCAAAGTGACTGAACTTAAAGTTTCGATTTTCCTGTAACTTACGATAGTCCATTTAAATACGTTTACAAAGAATGAAGTTACTGTAAGAAGATTCAGTGTCATCAAAAAGTCGCTCCGCAGCAGGCGAGATTCCGCTAAGTCATGGAATTCAGTTCTTCGCGCTAGTGTATGGTATAATGTTCTGTTACAATCATAAAAAAAATCAATGTAACATAAAACTCACTTATTTTCAGATGTTGAAAGTGTTTATTAGAGGAAACCTCGTTTACTTACCACGAGTCATCACGAATCATATTCACTAAAATGGAGTACGAGTTGAAATTATCGCACGCCATGAACACATCAACAATAGAAAAGAAACACACAACAATAGTTACATGGCCTACTACGAGTCTGAAAGGAAGATAGGCAGATACATAGCTGCGGTGAGACTTTGATTGCAATGTATTAGAAGAACATTATTCGATCTTCCTTGTTACCTTGTTTCGTGTAATTTCTGATTCCATTGATTGTATGAAGTTGATTAACCCTTAACCACGAAAATAATTATTTTGGTTTTACATGGACGTAAGGACTGAGTGACCGTTCAAAGTTAAGGAGCTTTAAACAATTAAAAAGCTTACGAATTGTGAATGTTGGTACCTATTAAAGCAAAGTGATTCCTAAACGATTAATTAACGAAGCACTTTTTTTTAGCTTTTACGCCATCATTTTATCGGGGTTTTCAAGGCACACATCTGAGTCACTGCATTACAAATTCCATTAAATGCACAGTTTCGAAGATACCTAATATTTTTCAAATTAATAGATCATTTACGCCAATTCTTATTTGATATCGTCATTCACATCACACCCAACCAGATATTAATCAAAGTTCACCATAATAAGTGGTTGTGTTCAAAATGATAGTAGCTTAACTTACATTTTCCCCTTAGGGCTGTGTTCACCAATGCCGATAATCTGTTTGATCTTGGTTTTTAGACTGAAAAGCTGCGATATTGTCCATTTTGCGTTTCACCAGCTACAGTAACTTGGTTTTTTCGATAATATCCAAGCTAATCTTTACCGGTGAAATATTGGCCAGGAAACAGGATAAACCAAGCTAACTGCGACATCAAGATGGCGCGTAGGCGATTGGAACATCTGATCAACATGAGAGATGATCACAGTGTCGAGGAATATGAAGCAGAACACAGAATAAGGCACCCTAACGGATAAAGGAACGTGTGCACCCTAATGGATAAAGGAACGTGTGCCTTACATGGACATTTATGACAATTTCTGCACAAGATTCAAGAGAAAAACGAAATTATCTGCTATACGCCACGCTCCCAAAACAGTGAGACATTTTGCGACCATTTGTAGAACTACTAGCTAGAGACAGCGTGAGGGGAAACTTTCCGTTGCTATGGCAACGTTTACATTTCACGTCCGGACGTAGCCAATAGACAGTCTTCCCCCCGCTGTTTCACACAACCGCCGCCAGAGGACGTTAGTTCTTTTATGAAAAATTTAAGGGTCAGACAAGTAGTAGACAAAAACCAAGATGACAAACTATGTGGTGAAACCCGAAAGGTTTACTATTTGAGTTAATGGATTAATCGTAGTTTTTATTATCCACGATAACGATAAATTTTATCCGTGTTGGTGAACACAGCCCTTAGAAATGAGATATACAGCCATTCTTTCAAAACATCCACTGCAAAATTCCACTGAAATAATTTCATAACTGTCATCAAATGGCCTTCAAAGCTCTCTGCCTAGTAGTGCTGGGAAAAATAACTAGGTAACTGATAACTTCACAGACGATTAATTTCAGGGAAGATAAAACAGTTAACTGTTATTTGAACACGTATTAACTGGATATTATTTGCAATTATCTGGATTTTTATGTCGATTATCCAGACAATTCCACTGCAGTTAATTTTTTTAACAATTATCTGGATAATAAAAAATAACTGGAAAAATTACGTCATTATCCAGTTATATAGTTAACTGTTATTCGGTTAACCGGAAAGGAGAAAATGGTTATTTGAACATTTATTTTCTCAGTTAACCATTTTATCAGGTTTTTCCCAGCACAACTGCCTAGCAGCTTTTGATGGTCCAGCCGTACGCTCAATGTTACTCACAAAAGTAAAATAAAAAACTTACATAACCATGACCGATACAAATATAAACTTTTTTCTGGCACGGTTCCACCAACACTTATGGGTGACACATATGAGGTGATAATTAAGACGTGAATGATATTCTTTTGTTTCCTGTACAATAGCAAGAAAGCATCAATGAACTCATTGTTGTGAAATGCAGTATGCCTGAGTAGTAAGTATGCATAATGCATATCCATGATTTGTCATTATTGAAAAACTCTCTACCCGGCCGCCGGCTTGGAAGGAAGGTAGGCACGCTACCGATACACCCACGGCGGCGGACACCCTAATATCATTTCTTCCACATTACCAGGAGACATTATCCAAGTTACGTAAATTGATAAATAATTTGTAACATTAATATTTACTAAAAAGCCTAAAATTAATCTTGAAATATATATATTTCAACTTAATTTTAGGCTTATTATATATGTATACTGTGTTAACTGCAATTTTAAGGTTGCTAGTAAAATATATATGAAGCAAAAGTAAAAAACTTATGCCATTAAAATCGCTATACAGTATTATTGTAAGTGGAGCGTACCCCCAGAAATAGAGTAGAATAAACTCGTTATTCAGAGGTTTCTATATGAAAAAATGGATAGCTAAAAGAGTAACATACTAGTAGAGGAGTAATGGAGTCATTGTGTCTAACTCATACCTTATATACGCGTCCTCAAAGTTTAATATATTTTTATTGGTTACCATAAAGATTGTTAATTTCTATGCAAATTCGGATGGTGCGAGAGAAGGTGGTGTTTTAAACTCAGGTAGTATATTTGTATACGGTGTTACGAGAAATGTGAACAAGGCATTTGGGGATAAAGGACAAAAAAAGTATTTATCCATAACAAACTAGGTGCTACACTTCTAATTAAAAGTTATAACGACATTAGCATGTTAATCTTACGATCGGGAGTAAACCTATTTATTTGATTTTTGGTTAAAAAGTGGTGGTGGCTGTTTTTGCTACTGAAAAGACAAGTTATATTTTAATAGAGATAATAATTGGGCTTAACAGCTCAATAATAATAATAATAATAATAATGATAATAAAATATAACGAATAACCAGAGGCGTAGCCTGCTACATAAATTTACGGATGGCGATAGCACGCCTGGTTAGTGTAATTAAATTATCGTAATTATTAGAATATGGGAAGAGATATGATACATCAAACTAGATTGTCATAAAGGCCTATTTCACAATAAAGTGTTTGGTAAGCAGCGATAGATGAAAATTAGGCAATTTCTTCTTCTTTTACTCTATTGTTACTCCTAGAAAGTTGGAACATTTTAAATTATTTTTAAAGACACAATCATTTCATTTTCTAATGCTACTCCGAAGTTTTATCAGAATTTATCATGTTATATTCTAATGTTGGTGCAAGTGAAATCAGGAAAGTAATAAGTACCGTGGACTTTCCATATTATACTGAAGACCAATGCAAGAGGAATTCGAGGAGTATGAAGTACGAATACATTTATGCATTGATAGTCTACTAATCTCTGACTACGTATATTGCACATTCAAACATGCAAGATAGGTCTAATATTCAAGCAGAATGGAGCAAAGAAAAATGTTTTGCCGTTACAATATGCTGCCCTCAGATCGTAATGGCCACTTCTGTAATCTACTCCTCGAAAATGCATTAGTAAAGCTCAATTGATGCTAAACTATTCGGAAAAGAATAAAACCTCGGTTGGGCGGATAATTTAAACGAAGTGGAGTTGGGTGCTGTGGATCCGGCACGTTATCGCCTTACTTTGTCAGACGGGGTTACGTGACCCGGAAATCACAGGGTGCTTGAAAATTACATCAGTATCTTTACTACAAACAAAGACTAGCATTTTCAGATAAGAATAGGCTACATCAGGTGTATGGTTATAACCTAAACAACAGTACATTATGCAACGACCCTACAATGACATTTATTAAGACACGAGTATGTTTATCTGAAACTCGCTTTGTTCGTTTCGTAATTTATTTTCATATGAGTATATTTGACATTCTAGGAAAGTTGCAACCAACTGAATTTGTTCGAACATTATTAAATGTTTAAGTTTTTGTTTTTAGAATACCTCGTATTTGATGAAACAAACTGCTGTAGGAAAACAGCTGTTTGTAGTTCTCGTTTTTTCGGATTGATGGCAGGCTATAAGGCATGCAGGCCACAGGCTTCTCTTGGGCTTTAACGTTAAACAACGTGCATTAAAAACTCAAGAAATGAACTCAACTTAGAGTATTAAAATTAACACGAACAGAAATAATTTGTTTTAAATACCGGTTGTTTATTATGCAGTTTTATTTACTGCTCTCAAGGTTTTAAGATCATTCCGTGTTCCATAATAATCGTTACCACACCAGTGTTATAATCAGGCTTTAAAACGTAGTGCCCGATCGAATATGTTAACAGCAACCGTACCGTACAGACTTTGCTCGGCGTATGCCCTAGCTACCATATGCTAGTTCACGTGATAGTAAACAAACCGAAATACAGATATAGGAAGACCACAAAATAACTTCTCATTATCTAAACTCACATTACAAGCATGCAAAACGATACTTTCTCCTGTTTGTGTATAATAGTCCCTCCCAAATGTTTCAATATATGTTTGCGTTTTAGAACACTTTACTTTCGGCATGCCGAACACGTATAAACACGCACAATGACAAGGTACACTGTTGACCAATTTGAGAGGCACCGTACCACAAGCGCATTCACTTCTCAGTACTGCTATCAGCTACTGTCTTATCAGCCTACGCAATCAACCCCCACCCCCTATACTCAGGTTGTTGGTAACCGGAATCAACTCCCTCTGTGTGTTCGGGCACTAAGTTTTAAAGCCTGGTTATAATTAAAATCTGTATTGTAATGGATAACCATTTTGTAACATGAATAATTCTTTATGCCCGCGAGTAAAATAACCGACTGAATAACGTCGAGAATTCACATTTGGAAGATCGCGGAAGCAAATCTCATGACCATCGAATGTGAGTGTGCGTATCCAGATTGGAATTTAATTTCCATCTATCCTGAGTGTTCATCTGTTTGAGCTGTCCTCGGAGGAGGCCTGGTCTCTCACCACAGAGTATTGTACCTCCATGTCCCACGATCGTTGATCCAGAGCTCGTCCCAACTTACCAGGCACTGTTATGTAAGCCTTTTGAAATGAAAATAAAATATGATGGCATACCTCCTACAGTAGGCATACAAATCAAAATATAAAATACAGGGGATGCAAAATTATAATTATTATAAAATCATTTATTGTGGGTTTCTTAATGCATTCATTAACGATTAAGGAATCCGAGACTGTAAGAACGATTCTCATCATTCAAATTACTATGCCTATATGATGAGATTTCGAATGAATATTTATGACGCTAAAAAAATATATGATTACCTTCCGGATATTAATGGGAGAAATGGCTTGCAAGAACTACATCCAATCCCTGAACTTCTTTGTACTTTCAGGTGTTTGTCGTTTTGATGATTTTTAACGATGCAATTATACTCCAATGTTAATAACCTCTTTTACTGATAATGTATTTTGTGGACATGTTTTATTGCTTATTTTTTCATAAAAACATCTACGTCTAGGTGAAAATCGTCGATTGTTATTGCTTAAACTCGCACCGTAGCTAAATGAGTAATAGCCTTAAGCGATATCTACTTATTTTAACAAAGTAATTTTGTTTGTGATGTAGATTATTCATGATTCCTCCTATGGAAAGACATTTAGCTAGGCTCTATTCTAGGTTACTAAACTATCTTATAAGCTATACTGCTAACCCAACGCTATCTTCCCTTCCCCTGGCATTTGTAGAACAAAATCATTTTAGACGTAACCTCATATTAGAGCGCAATAGAATCGCACTCAGTGAAAACTTGACGTCAGTGAAGCCAAGGGTGAATGAAGTATGGGAAAGTTTCGAATTTTCGTTTATCTTCCTGGATCACTTACTTGACAAACAGTTTCGAATATAACTTATGTACTAATGACTTATTAAATTTTGATTTTCCGGTTTTGATTTGGCAGATAATAATTCCAATCAAAAGTAACTTATGTAAAAAAATAATAGGCTAAATTGTAGTTTGGTTGGCTGCCGCCGAATCGTATTTAACATATTCGAGGGATGGAGCATAAATCATGATAAATATTTTTGCCTCAAAGTAAGGCGATAGTGAGATATGTCACGGGAGAGTGTGGCATCTCTAGAATATGGACACAATATTTGGTAGCATTTTGACGTACGGTTATACGAATAGAGGAGAAGGTCATTCTTACGTAAAAATAGTCACTATCCGAGGGAGAAATGCCTGAGAATATTACAAGGGGCCGATGGAAGCTTTGGAGAATAATGCCCATCCGAACCTTAATTTAAGGAATCATGGACGTATATTCGAAACGGTTTGTCAAGTAAAGGATCCAAGAAGATAAACGAAAATTCGAAACTTTCCTATGTGTGAGTATGATTTCATGCTTCCGACTACCGCAATACATTAGAGTGGCATGATGCAGTCGCGTTAGGTTGTTTATGGGTGCTGTTTCCTTGACTATCCTACATCTAGGCCTAGTACCCATAATCTGCATTATACACGCAATCCATATTCTGTCATTTCATTTGAAAATTCAAAATTTTTAAACAGAACAAATAAACGGTGCAAAATATGTTGCACAAACTTTCTCGCATATACGTGTTAAAGGCTAGTACAGAAAAAAGTAAATTAAAGAGACAATTAAATTTTACTTGTTACATTTTCATAAAACTGACAAGTATCTAGAACGGAAAGCATCTGGGTCGATCCTTATGTTCAATGGATTTACTGTGAAATAATAATAATAATAATAATAATAATAATAATAATAATAATAATAATAATAATAATAATAATAATAACAATAACAACAACAATAATAATAATAATAATAATAATAATAATAATAATAATAATAATAATAATAATAATAATAATAGTCAATGGCAGTAAAACTGCATATTATTAGTACTACTACTACTACTACTACTACTATGGGAAAATTCAAATATAAGTCGCACCTTGGGATGAATCGGTCCCACTCAACCCACCCTCACCGATGCAGTTTATTTTCTACCACGATCTAGTAAATTCTTCTGTCCTTGTATTATGAAGAAACTCGTGATTGGACGTTGGAGGTATGACGTCACACCACTAGACGAGAGGTGACAGGCTGACAAATCTTGCGGGAGATAATATAATATGCCACATTTTCGAAACCTATAAACAGTGTATCATACATTATTCGAAAATGCATGGGCACTTCGCTATGGCTGCCGCCTCCGCTTCGCGCACTTAACTATGTGGTTAGTGTTATGCATTATTTAGTTATATGTAGAGGTGGATACAAGGCACTTGCGACAGTATACAAGGACAGTTGGTCATTCTGCTTCGCTCAGAAACAAAATACATCACACAGTTCATGCCAATGTGAATATCGAACGGACGGAGCTTAAGGGGCGACTTATATTTGAATTTCGCTACTACTACTACTACTACTAAAACTAAAATTAAACTCCGTGGCACTACATCCCTGGATGGATTTGGCCTACCAACCGACCGCTGCGTCATCTACCACAGGCAGATGGCAGGATTGGGGGCATGTGGTCAGCATGCCGACTCCCACGGCCGTTAATGGTGGTTTCCATGACCGGAGCCGCTACTTCTCTATCAAGTAGCTCCTCAATTTGAATCACGAGGCTGAGTGCACCCATACCAGACCTCCCTACCTCAGAAAAATCCAAGGATGTAGGCTACCGGGGATCGAACCAGGGCCGACGGATCTGACGCTAACCCCATACCGGCCCTACTGCTACTACTACTTAGGTTATATTGCACGCTTTAACTGCATTGTAGGTCATGTAATGTGTATAGTCTGTTTGCGTGAACCATTAGTCTATAGTAACAACTCATTCGAGTCATCTGTTTCTATTGTCTAGTGATGTCTTCTTATGTGATATTCAGTTTAAACGATTATAATATCCAGTGACATAGCGGCGATGAGTTATGGAAAATAAGCAAGTCCTACAAACCCGGCGTTTGCTTTTGCGAACGAGGAAACCATGAAAAACCCAAGTCAATTTGGGCGGCCACGAGGTTTGATTTGAACTCAGGACCTCTTCCCTGTTAGCCCATAGGCCTACCACCTCGCTGTAATTGGTTTTAGTGTGTTCATTGCGACTGAGCTAAACTGATTGCATTTCACAATAATAATAATAATAATAATAATAATAATAATAATAATAATAATAATAATAGTTTATTTAACCTGGAGAAGTTAAGACCGTAAGGTCTTTTCTTCCACTTCACCAGGAACTAAAAGTAGGCTACATTAGTTGTTACATTATGGCATAATAAATAATATAAAATACGTTAAATTACATTACATAACACATTAAATCATTTAGAATACATTAAATGACACACAAATGATACGAAAGAAATTAAGTGGTACAAAAATAATTTAGTTACACAATAGTATTAAATGATAGAAACTTAAATAACATGATACACCATTAAGATACACTAAAAAAAGATACACTATTGATAAGAAAAAAGATACACTATTAGGTACTATGTATATGTGCTGTTAACTGCGATTTGAAGGTTGACAGTGACCGGCAGTCCTTGATGTGAGATGGTAAAGAATTCCACATTCGGATGACTGAAGTAGTAAACGATGATAAGTACATTAGGCCTATAGTTTTCTTGTTATTAGGGGCAACAAAAGTCATTCATATTTTAATAATAATATTGACATGTATGTTCTGAAATTCGCATTAAAGCCGTACTTATTTCGTTTTTATATTGATATCTATTAAATGTATAAAGAAATTTTTAAACAAAAAAATGTTCATTTTAGTTTTCTCTACAACTTTACTATGGTAGGTTTTCATGTATCGCCTACTGTAATGGATATCATCTAGAAAAATTGAAAATGGATACGAGTAAAGTACCCCTTAAGTCATTTTTTGTAGATATACAGATATAGCCATTTCATTAGTCATAAATAAGAGTTTCCAATTTTAAATTTTTATTAAAATCGTTAGAGTCGTTTTTTCAAAAATCAAATTTTTTTAAAAAGTTTTCATGAAAAGTCCCCTTAACATTTCAGTTGTAAAACTAAATTTCTGGGCGGTTCAACAAAATTTCGAAAAAGTCCTTGATTCAAAAAATGAAGTAAATACAATGAACCGTTTACCCGCTGTGATTGTCCACAGACAGACTGACAGACGTCATTCCAAAAATACTTTTTTCGGCTTCTACGCTTCATGAAACATGCTCTCCCGTTGTTATCTCGACTTCGAACTTTTGTCACGATCACAATACTTTCTCTATACTACGTATATGCGAGAATGTAAAAAATAGGTGAGAAATGTCCCATTTCTTACATTTTATTATTCAAAAATTTATTTAAATTAAATAAGCACAAAACAAATTTATATTTTTTCGTATTTTATGACATATAGCCTATCTACATTGCTATAATTATGTTACTTCTGAGAATGTAATGGGCCAATTTAATGTTTTCGCTTCAATGTAACACTCTTGTAACCTGTTTATTATTTTGTATACTTAGTTCAGTTAGTAGCCTACATATTTTCCATAGAATAACTAATAGACCTAATACTAAAAATCCAAGCTTCTTCAGATATAAGAAACATGACAATATGACAGGTAAAAAGATTAGACTGACCATGACAAATTACAATTATTTAGATAATACCTATAAAAAAACATATATAAAAAAATACTTCATCAAATGTTATATCTAATAGAAAAACAACTAAAACAGATCCACAGAGTTTAATATGATATTACGGCAGTGTGTTCAAAGGATTCGGTAACAAAAAAATCAATAATACCCCTTTGATCATATGCGACTCGCAGACTTTTCACTCTATTCAAGCATGGGTCCATAAGTATCCATTTCCCTTTTTGTCAGTTTCATAACATTTTTATTCAATTCATTTCTCCTTTAGATGTCTTTGTTCTATGCCAGTCTGATGAGAATTGGTACATTTTTTGTACAACATTCTAATATAATTATAAAGTAATAATTCTCCCTGAACTTTACGCAGAATACCGAGAGGGATTTGAATTTATGGATTTCTGTCTTGTCAACGCTTTTCCAAAATATCATACAAAAATTTACGATGCAATACTATTCCTGATATACTAGAAACTGATTTTATTTAACATTTAAGAAGAAAGTACACTTTTGAGGATAATAAAATTATTTTCTTTTTCTTTTAGTATAGACCTATAATTTCTCTATAAAACGTTTAGTTTTTAAAACGTTTGGTTCATTAAGAGTTTTATATTTTGGATAACTTCTATATGGAAAATAGAAAAAACAAGACTTACGGCAAACATTCTAGTGTATATTCTGTTTTCTAAAAGTAAGAAGATGAGATGAATAAGAATAGGCTATTAGCATGTACACGTTACAGAACTGGAAAAAAAAGTGTTAAATATAAGTACCAGAAATTCCTACATGGAATAAAATAATTTTAAAAGTATTACAAATACATAATACCTAAACATAGTTTAGATACGGATCATATTATCCTGGAAAAAATTCAATTTCTACAGAACTGCATAAATCCTGAAATATGAAATATTGAACTTATAGTATCTAATTATAAAGTAAGAAAAAGTATTCTTCTTCCTTAAACGTAACTAGATGTTGACGGAAGAAGATTGATTCCTTTTAGTTCCTAAATAGAACATAGGCCTTTCATGAAGATTTCAGTACTTAGGACTAATTTAGTTACGCTTAGTTTCCCAGAGAGGACAGAGGGACAGTCGGTAAGCTCATCGCCTCAGCAATCCACATAAGGAATCTGAGGTAGGCCTATTATTTGAACTTGAAAGGGTCGAGGAATCCAGAGGATCTAATTAGGCTTGGAGTTATTGTACGTGCCAGATCAATGACACCCCCCCCCCAGCTTGAAGTCCCTCCCGGAGAACTCCATGCCCAGGCCAGGTTAGAATCCGCGACCTTTGGATCTAAGGGCAGACAGCTAGGAGAAAGGAGATGTTCAAGAAAAAAGGGCATATTAACATAAGAGATTTAAAAGAATGAAGAATCATTTCTGGTAAAATAACTCAACTTCAAGGGCATTTAACAGTCCCAACGCAATAAAACTCTTTGACAATTATGTTAGGTACTAGCTGAAAAGGCCCGGCGTCGCCCGGGCTTTGTATTTTGTAATTTGAAATTAACTAATGGAGGACTTTCGATTTTGAAACTCAAGGTCCTTATGTATTTAGAATTTGAAATGAGGAAGAACGACTCGTCACACTCCAACTATTCCCTCAGAAAACGCTAGATATAGCTTTTTATGGCTCGTAGAGGATATCGAATGTTGCATTCCGTTGCTTCTACACATCATGCCTGGGAGGGGTTGAAATAAGAAGAAACATGAATTCCGGTTGTATAAGATTGTATCGTCTTTACGGAATATTTTAGTTCTTATTCTCAAGTTATCATACAACCAGTTCGGGGCTGAAAAGAAAGAAAAGAAAAAGATATCACTTTCATACTTTCCTTCCCAAAAACCTGGGACATAATATACACCGGGCATAGGACTGAAAATGTTCCATCCCATTTTGTCTTCTTTCAGATGCTTAGGGCCCATGATAAACATCCCTATTTCTCAACTAATACAATGCCTATAGCATGGAATAACGTATCAGTGGCAGACTCATTAGCAAACACCGCTTACTGCAATACGACCGCTTATTCTACATCAAAATGTGAAGTGAGAAAATTATATTTTCCATGTAGAGGGGAGAGAAGTTATGTGACTGCATCACAATGTGCTTTATTTTCGTGGATTTCATTCTTCAAGAATTATTGTTACAAATTTATTACATCGATAGCATCAGAATTCGTTAAAGTCCAATATTAGGCTATGAAGTGCCCAAAGCCCTATGTGAACTGTGTAAACAATACACTGTTGTCTTGACAACTGAATGGGATTTCATTTTTTCAGTATAATATTCTCACAAATTACATAAATTTTCAAGGGAAGGGGTGGTTTGTTTGAATTTTAATGTTGAACGCGTTACTTCCTGGGCTTAACTGGGTACGTGTGCAAAATTTTGTACAAATTGGTCAAGAAATGTAGATTTGTATAAGGAACATACATACATACATACATACATACATACATACATACATACATACATACATACATACATACCCACATATCCACAAACACACATTCGACTTTATATATTAGATGCACACAGCATAGTCTAGTTTTCAACATTAAACCAGTGACTACACCTACCATAAGTACATAATTAGCTAATACATAGTAAACATAATTATCTAATCAAGTATAGCATCAAAGCATTGAATGTGAGTAATACAGATCGACGCTAGTAGATTGATGCTGACATGCTCCCATCCTTGCCTTTTATGTGGTTCTACAGCTAACCATTCACAACAGCCATGTCTGGAATATTCGCCACCGGCATGCAGAGGGTGCATTGTTCATGGGGAAAGGGAAGGATTAAATTCGAGCTTAAAAAGAGATGGTAAGTTCAATAGCACATACCCATGAAGTATATAATCCTATAATAGTATTACACTGTTTAGCAACTGATATTGAAAGTAATTTAGATACAGAGAGGAAACGTTTTGTTTCCCATAGCAAGAGGAAATGCTTAATATGATAGAAAACCGTGAGAAACGTTAAATCGTTTAATGAAGAAGAAAGTGGGTAGCCTATGATGTATTTTAACCGTAGCAACATCAGAGAGACTTCAGAGAACAGCAACTTATATTTTCTGTTTATTGATCAGAAGAAATTCAAATACAAATCTGTCCCAGCAAAAAAAGTAATCATCTTATGTAATGAACCAATGTGCTGTGTCGTCAGACATTAAATGGATGATTATCGCCTGTTTACTAAATATGGAGACAGCTTTAAAATATTTCCTTAAATGTATTTTAAAGAGTTACTCATTCTATTGTGGGCCTGGAAATTTCTCCACCCTTGGTTATTTAAAGAGCTGAACTTTTTTTTACTTATATTCAAAAATAATTTTAAATTTTATTTTTTATTTTTTTGAAACGTTTCAAGTATTTTTATCAACTACGGTATTACTAGCTATCAGGTAATATTTTGATGGTGTTTATATTAATTAGACAAAGTACAAATCATTATTTTAAACAGAAATGGAGAAGTACCTGGAGAGTTTTGACAAGTGATGCAGGAGAAGAATGAAAAAAGTAAAATAGAAATACAAAGTTGCAACTGAAGAAGTCCTGAGAGGAGTGAATGAGAAGAGATCAATCCTGAACACAGTTCATAATAGGAAAGCAAAATGAGTAGGTCACATCTTGTGAAGAAATTGTCTGCTCCATGACGTTATCGAAGGAGAGTGGAGGGAACTCAAGGTCTTGGAAGAAGAAGAATGCAGTTGCTACACGAGTTAACGTAGAAAAGAAAATACTGTTTACTGAAAGAGGAAGCCAAGAATCGGAGGAGACGGAGAACGAAATTTCCAGACCAAGTAAAAAGGACCTGCTCTTGAGCAAAAAATTTAGTAATAACAATAATAATAATAATAATAATAATAATACTGCGCATTAATATTTCTGTATGATACTTATCGACTCATAACAAACAAGCAACTTTCAAATTAATAATAAATTAAAGCCTTCAAAAACAATAACAGATTCGAATAAATGATATTAATTATATTTTATTTGTGGGCTTTGTGGGTGGTAAAGGTGCGTAAAAATGGTTTGGTATTGGTATGCTTTCTTTTTGTTCCTTCAGTATATCTAAATTTACCTTCACATTGCAGATTCTCTTATACGAAGCGCGTCCATAAAGTAAGTTTTTCCCTAGGGCCGTTTACACAAACAAAACAAAACTTCACGGAAATATTTATTGCAACAGATATAGGAACTGTTCAGCTATTTTTCAACATATTCGCCACAGGAAATGAAACATTTGTCATACCGTGGGACCAACTTTTGAACACTTGTGTCGTAGAAGTCTGCCGCCTGGGATTTGAACCACTGTGTTACAACCATCTCCGCTTTTCTGTCATTCTCTGTCATTTATTGAGGTGTAGGAAAAGATGGAAATCACTGGAAGCGAGGCCCGGACTGTAGGGTGGATATTGAAACATCTCCTAGCCGAACTTTTGCAGGAGACTTGCATGGAGGTGTTTAAGCCTCACCCTACATCTCGGGCCGCGCACCCAGAGATTTACATCTTTTCCTATCCCTCAAGGAATGACAGTGAATGACAGAGAATGGTAGAGATTGACAGAGAAACGGAGAAGATTATCATACAATGGTTCAAATCCCTGGCGGCAGACTTCTATGGCACATGAATTGAAAAGTTGACCCCCCGTTATGACAAATGTATCAATTCCGGTGGCGAAAAAATAGCTGAACACTTGCTGTATCTGTTGCAATAAATATTTTCATGAAATTGTATTCTGTTTCCGTAGACGATCCCAGGAAAACTTATTTTGTGGATGTCCCTCATAAAAATGCCACATGGTAGGTAACGTAATACCCAGGCTTCTTACTGCACATTAAAATACGATGATTATTCATAACCATGTTGATCATGATAATTTTTAACTATGAAGATGTAAGTTGTTATTATTAAACCATGGTACTGGTGCACTTGTTAGTTAAGAACGCTATCCTTGCACACATTGTAACTTAATACACTATTTTTAGTAACTAAACAGTAGTATTGTGATCATTAATACACTATTGATAATATGTTTGTTAGTAGCACTGTATTTTAAAGTTTTCTATAGATATCTGTCAATTTCTTGTTTTAAATAGTCTATAAATAAAACCTTTCTTCTGAGAAACTATCATAGTAGCCTACTGTAGGGTGCAATGCGCACTATGGGCTATCATGGTTTCTTCATGCGGAGAACTTTGAATCGTATCTATATTCTGTTGTTTCTGTAATCGGTATGTTGATTGGAGTCGTAGAAATTTCGTTTAAATACTCGTGCTGGTTTCTGGAGCTAATTCCGTTCCAGAAAATTTGGTTTTACTTATTGAAAGAAGAGATCTACCCGATCACATCAACATAAATATCCAGGTTATCGAATCATTTATGAGAAATTGCGAAGGGAATTTTGTTTATCAGTAATGCGTCACTGTTATAAGAAGTAAAAAATAAAAAACCCACAGTATTAATAAATTATTTAATAACAATAGCCTATGATTTCCTGTGCAGTAGAAGTTATTCAGATCATTTGCTCATTGAGATTAAGTATGTGCATTTTTATAAAATAAATTACGAGTGTATAGAATCATTAATGAGAAATTAAAATTTCCAAGAGTTATTTTTTAATAATGCTGTGTTATGTAAGAAAATATAATAAAATAACCAAACCACTGTTTTTTTTTAAATTATTGAACATGATATCATAATCCTAAAAATCGCAGATATTTGGGGAGGGGTTTCAACCCCCTCAACCCACCCCCAACATACGCCCATGGCCGTCAATACCTCGCCGACACACACTTGCTTGCGAATTAGTTGGCAATGGTTTACATAATGTTTCTGTCTCGTCTTGAATGTTAAATATTTTCACCCGACAGTTCCACTACGAAGAAGATTTTGTATAATGTAATGATAAGCTGAAGATGGGATGGCAGTTAATATGCTTATACATAAAATATGGAACAGGGTAACTTGAACGTCGTGTGCTGGATGGAAGTTTGAAATGTGATGCAGAGAGGTGTTGTAAAGGAGTTCTTGAGCTCTTCCGACGAGAGTTTGCTGTAACGTTAAGGAGAGTGTTAGACATTCAAGTAAAGTTAACTGAGGATACGAGAGACAGGCTTGGATGCTTGCAATAAACATTACCACCAACAGCTTTACAGTAAGTACAGTCCCAACTAAAGCAAACCTAACTTCATTAACCTTTTTAAAGAAAGCAAAATAATTTTTAAATTTGAAATCTTAACCGCTCCCTTGTGAATACCTCTATGTGAATACCTCTATGTAAGTTACCTTCTATGTGAATGATCAATTTAAATTTACTAAGAATGATACAATTCATAATATCAACACTAGACACAGACTTGATCCTCATTTACCTTCAGTTTCATTAACCTGTTTTAAAAGGGGGTTTTTATGTATGCATTAAACTATCTATCTGCTTAAATAAATAAGTATCATCAGAAAATTAATTAAATATTGAAAACTGCTCTCAAGAATTATCTATATATACAAGCATTTTATTCAGTAGATGAGTATAGATTCTAAACATTAGCAATGTTTTATGTTTTAGTGACTCAATCGTTGATGGTATGTTACATTTATTTAATGTTATTTAATGTAACTTCAGCAGAATAGTAATTAATTATGTAAAGTGCTCGTTCAATTGTTCTGTATTCAAATCAGACAATTCGAATTCTAATATCTCATTCATATCTAGTTACGATAATCTGAAGCAATATTCCAGAAATGATTAACAGTAGCCTACATTTGCTTAATGAATAGTTCTATATTCACGTTATAACATTGTTATAAAGTAACTGGTTAGTATACTCCATATTATAGTTTATATCAGCCTCATAATCCTTCCTGTGTTCGTTTGCAGGGGCTATGCCCCAAACCCCACTAGGGAAACCTCCCTTCCAGGATCCCTCCAGATCACATTCGCCGGAAGTACGATAGTAAAATTATTATAAACAGTAACGGGACTTCTCAAAAACTTGGTATCGGCCCTAGATCCAATTCCTGTGTTTCTATGTTGGAGGCTTCGCCCCCAAACCCCATTAGAGGCAATCCCTTGGAACCTCTTTCCAGGTTATCCCAGACATCCTTCACCGGGAGCTTCGAATACGCTAATTCATATATTAAAAAAAAGGAAGAACCTAGCCATTTAACTTGTTGGAGAGCGTATGTATATCAAGTTATTGGCAGCTTTGGATATTAAGCCTTTGGGGGAAAGACCAATGGGATGAAACATCGTCGGGTAGCTAATGGGAGTGTTGGTAGCCAATCTATAAGCGCGTAACTAAACGAAGCACTTCGCGAAGAAACTCATCTACGTGCTACAGTAAACCCGAGCGATAGGTTAGCTGTTGCATGTTTGTAACAGTGGAACACTCACGCAAAGTTAATCTTATTTAGCGGGATATCTTTGTTTTACTTTCGCTTTAGTGAAAATTACACTTCCTTATCTCAATTTGTGTCTGTATCCATCACAAGCAGCTGACTGAAGTGGCTTGCATATTCAGCACTTACCACGGCGCGGCGGTTTGAATACTGATTTGCATTATTTCATTCCCGCATGGAGTTTTAACTTAGCTAACTTCGATTTTGTATACAACAAAGTTTCCAGAAAGAACGACGCTTTTCCTCCGTTTAATTTTAAATGCACAATTTAATTTTTTCGGCAGAATATGGCTGTTGAAATGCAAATTATCAAGGCTGAGACTTTGGAACAGGTAAACAATGCACATAATAATCTCAAACAGCATTTGCATAAAATCGAAGCAGAAAACGAATTAGTTTCAGTCCGTCGTGGCATATAACGGTTGAAAATAACTGGAACAGTATCTTTATGGTATTAATAATACCGATACCTCATAAATCCGTCATTTTAAAACCAATAGTAATTGTAAGAGCAATAGAATTTCTTGTTTACAAATAATAGTAATAACAACATAAATCTTCCTTGAGTTTATATGCTCAGATATAGAAAACATGTGTGACGTAACTCCTTACTTAAAGCAATCATGGTCATATGATATTTATAATATAAATTCAGATTACAGGAATCAAAGGGAATAAGGTCATTAATTTCAAACATCATTGTAATTATAATATTCTATAAACGTATATTTCAAAATGTACAATAATAAAGAATTACTCAGCTATATCCGTATAAATACTAAATAAACAAAGTAGTAACAAAGCCAAATTATCGGAGAGCTCCTCTTCCTATCAAAGACTATCCTGTAACCAAAAACCAGATAAGGATGTATTGTAAAAGAGTTGGATTTCCTATCGGATAACTCTCATGTTCCCGAAACGAACCATTTGAATCTTGATTCAAACAACCAGAAACATAATTTAGATACCAAAAAAGCCAAGTCTTCTTAAGATTAGATTTTTCCAAACCAACATGATTCCTCACTTTTTCTAGGAGGGGCAGTCATGTGCCTGAATAGTGAAGCTTTCCAGACGCCTCGCGAATAACTCCCCACGAACCAATGCCACTCTGCTATCGTGCATAACTTGTATGACCCACATAAAAATTCCAACACCACTTAATTATTGTTTTCGCATGATGTAACATGAGCTATTCAGAAATGCCGCTGTGAATGCAAACACATTTCCGGTGGAGAAGAACATATCATTTTCTTAATCTTACACTGTTTATCGTATTTAAAGATAATATATAATATACCTATGAGCATTACTGTTTAGTAAATTCAACGCAGTGAGAATTGCGCTGGCTATCTGCGCTCAAGGTCGTGGATTCGATCCCATCCCAGGTAGATGCTACTTATGTGTGCATAAACGGAACAGGCTCATATCTGTGGAGTTGCAGGCGTGTAAAATAACTCCTGGAGGACGATATTCCGGCACACCTGCGACGGTCACAGGCCTAAGTTCAATACATCTCCATCGCTAAATTACCTTACAACCAACCAATAATAAATCCTCAAATGCATTTCATATCAAACGGAATTCAATTTTTAAGAAGTCTTGGTTGCTAGTTAAGATTATCGTTTAATTTACCGACGTGAGAGGCAGAACTGGTACAGAATATTACCGGTTATACCGTTGATGGAGTTCTACAGAAAAGTGTAATACCATGTCAGTGAACACATTCCCCAAACACCAACATTCCAAAATTTCCTCTCCTGTTTCCCAGCTAAATACTATTAAACGATTTTAATTTTACATGAATGATAATAAATAAAGATTATTTTCTGGTAAATACATTAAAAAGAATGCAATTTTATGTTATCATAAGACTAAAAGGTAAATTTTTTAGACACCCAATGCCCTATTTAGACATCCAACGACCATTCTAGACACCCTTCTTCTTTTAGCCGGCCATAGGCCAAAATTCTTTACTTCGAATGTTTATACAGAGAATGAAAGTTTAATCTGACATGTACCCAGAATGACGTATGGACAGTCACTCCACAACATAAGCAATGCGCGTCTGGAGTGCATCTACTGCAGTCTACACGAAAATGATAAAAGTACAATTTATTTACATTAATAAACAACATTGATCACCATTTATGTGTAGAATATAAATCGGAGATGATTCACTTGATCATGCCTTCGTTATACGAGGCGCGTCCACAAAGTTAGTTTCCCTGGGTCCGTTTAAACTGCAGGCCTTTCCAACTCGAGCACTCTGCGCTGGTGCGCACCATCGCAGCACTCATCGGCAGCCCGGTGCTCTCCTTCCCCATGCATGTAGCGGCCGGTGCTACTGTAGGCCTATGTGTGTGCGTCAAACATTGGTGACTGACCTTGCTTTCTTGGTGGATGTAACGTCAAGGGAGAAATTAGTTAATTAGCACCATGTGTGACAGAATTAAGGCTTTCAAAATGCAGAATTTATTATTTAAAGATCAACTTAAAGCCGGAAATTTTGACAATTTTCCTTCATTAAAGTCATTAAATTTGTCTATTTACGAAAACTTCGGAGAGTATCAGACGTCGTTACAGAAATTGCACGATGATTGCAATGCCCATTCAAAGAAACTCATGATATGGCACCTCAACTTGAATATTTATGACGCCATATTTTGTCGTGAAAATCACCATCATGTTTCCATGTGTGATAAAAGTACAGATACTACCACTACACCGGCGATTTGCTTTCGTTTTACAAAGGTATTCATCCACAGAAATTTCCCAAACTTCACTTGCTTAAAATTTACGCCAGTGTTCGAGACAACTTATGCATGCGAACAGATGTTTTCAATTACGAATTTAAATAAAAGTAAAACCAGGACTTCTCTGTCTGATGTAGCCTTAGAGGCTTGAATTTCCATTGCCAAATCGATTGTACGCAATACTGGTAAATTAGTTGCGGCAAAACGATGTTAACAACCTACTTAAATTCTAAATGATCACAAACAATATGAGTGAGAATAAATGGTGTGTTCATGTGTTCACAAAATTGTTATTAATAATATTGTTTTCGTAAGCTGAACGCGCGCTGGCTAGACCTGTGGAGCTGCCTCTGGTGCTACACTGGTGCTGGCCTGCGCCGCGGAAGCACCTCTGTTGGAAAGGCCTGGTTTAAAGAAACAAAACATAATTTCAAGGAAATATTTAGCAACAGACACACCCAGTGTTCGGTTATATTTCAACATATTCGCCACCGGAATTGAAACACTTGTCTTACCAAGGCACCATCTTTTGAACACCTGTATCGTAGAAGTCTGCCACCTGGTATCTGAACCACTGTGTGACAAACATCTCCACCTCTCTGTCATTCTCTGTCATTCTTTGTGATTTCTTTAGGTGTAGGAAAAGATTAAAATCATTGGGAGCGAAGTCCGGGCTGTAGGGTGGATGTTTAAACAACTCCTAACAAGTCTCCTGCAGAAGTTCGGCTGGGAGGTGCTTAAACATTCACCCTAAACCAGGACCTCGCTCCCAGTTATTTCCATCTTTATCTACACCTAAAGAAATGAAAGAGAATGAGAGAGAATGTGTTTGTCACACAGTGGTTCGAATACCTGGCGGCAGACTTCTATGACATGGGTATTAAAAAGTTGGTGCCATGGCAAGATAAATGTCTCAATTCCGTTGGCGAATATGTTGAAAAACAGCTGAACACTGACTGTGTCTGTTGCAATAAATTGTGTCTTGTTTCTATAAACGGACCCAGGGAAACTTACTTGTGGACGCTAGTCGTAAAAAGCAATATGGAACGTGTTCACTTTTTATCTCTACCTGATTATACCTGAGCGCAGTCTTGTTGTCATCACTTGTAGCCGCTTGTAATTTATACTGTTGACTTTTTCCATACAAATTGGGTTTACGGAAATTAAGATTATCTATCTATTATCGCGTGATACACTCCCCCACCATGATTGGTGAACTAACCGTACCTTGTGTGAACATTCGAAGCCTATTCATAAAGTTTCTAGTACTCTAGTGGGTAAATAAAATGAAACCCTGACAAGAGGTGGAAGGTTGAAATCATCCTCAGTCCCACTGTGGATTTATTAGGCTATCGAATAGGGAAAGATGACGGGAGCGGGCGAGTGAGAGGCAGAGGAAAGACATGGAAATGTAACAGAGAAAGAGAAACGGAGATAGAGTGAGTAGAAATAGGGTAAAAGAGAGGGGGCGAGAAAGTTGGGTGGGAAAGGGAGAGTGAAAGTGATAGAAAGATAGAGTTTAAGATGAGATATGAAGAGGTGGCAACAATGGATTATCACTTGCATGCATGCATGGATGGATGGAAGAACGGACAGAAGATATATATATATATACATATACATAAGGCTTTGTCCTGACTGACTGACTGACTTATGCCCGGTTTCTATAAACTCGCGAAATACCTATGGGTAAATTATCCAATGGACAACTTAGTTCCAGAATCACCCACCAGAGCACTAATGGTATAATGAGGAAATAAAAAATAATATATACTACCATGCCGGGGATCGAACAGTGGACCTCTTGAACCGTAATCCAGCACGCTGACAATGAGCTACGGTGAACACTGAGAATAGATCTTGAATAACGGAGATGTGATTGTTTCATCCTATGTTTCCACTACTGCAAGTCAAGACATGGTTTTGCAATATACATTATACTAATTAGTTCGGAATAATATTATCTTCAGATAAATACTAGTATTGTCAAGATCTAATGCGTGAGAGGAAGGAAAAATTAGAAATACGACTCAAGTTTGCAATGTTTGCACACTCAGTGCTACCAAATACCGGCAAATACAGTCATTAGCTACAATGTACGGTACATGAAAATTTCAATAAGAAATATGTATATAAATTTTGCTAAGCCTATCCTATTACAGAGAAACAAAGTCAACACTACAGATCATATCAGCATTTCTAAAACTGTATTTTACAGGTACTGCAATCAGCTGCGCACGTCCGCCATATTGATCCTACGAGAGGTTAAATTTTATCCAGTCATCCATGAAAGGATAAATTAACCCAAAGATTTACCCTTAGAGAGATCCAACCCTGGTTTATAGAAAAAAAAATTATCTCATTTTCATATTTACCTAGAGGACATTTATCTAGAAACTCGCCATAACTGTGTGTGATCGTTATCTTTAAATTATCACTGCCCAACAAAAAAACATTTTTTAAATGTTTCCTTCACTTCATGAGTCAATTCTTACTAATTTTGGGTTGAGAAAAACGAATATGACAAAGAAAATTTTTTATTAGCTCTAGTTTCTGAGATAAACAATAGGTGAAAGTTTTTAATTTTAAAGGATTAAGAGAAAACAGTAAATTTAACATTTATAAATATTAATTACATAATGTGCTAACAACATTAAAAGTGTGACCATTCTTCTATTAATGACAGTTAACATCCTAAATTGATTAAAGAAAACCTACCATGCCGTTGGATCTACAGAGAATCAATTGGTGGCTTCATGAGGTCGCTGTCTTTTGGCTTTTCTCTTGTAGGCCTAATTGAGTTCTGGAGCATCCCTACACACAAACCAGCAGTAATCTACAAGCATTGCTTCATTCCAGAGGCCCTGATATCTCCGTTCCATCACAGAAATATCCTCATGGAACCTTTCTTCATGCTCGTCACTGACAGCTCCCCAACTAGGTGGGAAAAAATTGAGATCGGAGTGGAGAAAATTAATTTTTAGGACATGTTGCATCTGAGTTGATGGTATTTTTGTAGAAGTACTGTCACCAACTGAGTGTAGTTATCATCTCTTTTATTCCCTAAAAATCCCTTGAGAGCTTCCCAAGCTGCCTTTTCTTCCCCTTCCAAAAGTAGGTCGAACGCAGGATCCTTTACAAGTTGACGTATTTGTGG
The DNA here is from genome assembly GCA_964059195.1 of Ectobius pallidus. Taxonomy (NCBI): domain Eukaryota; kingdom Metazoa; phylum Arthropoda; class Insecta; order Blattodea; family Ectobiidae; genus Ectobius; species Ectobius pallidus. The sequence continues at coordinate 78,027,302 of CAXKWD010000005.1, forward strand.
CCCAACATTACTTCCTTGACTTTTGTATCACTTAGTCCAGAAAATTTCTCTCTCAAATATTTAAAAGCCTGGCCTTCTTGGTTCATGCATTTGACAAAATTCTTTATCGAACCCAGCTTGATATGTAGAGGTGGAAGAAAAACATACTTTGGATCCAGAAGAGGCTCGAATGAGATCACTCAACTCCGATTGGCTCAATCTGTGTGGTTGATCATCTTTCACTTCAAAATCAGGGTCATGGGATGTTGATGGCTTGTTGAGTTCTTCTTCTTCCACACTGCCTTCATTTTCTACTTCCAACTCATAATTTTGGGGTGGAGTAGGAACTGGTAAACTGTCTGAATGTGGAATAGGTTGAATAGCAGATGGACGATTGGGTACCTTCATACCAAAATAATCTTGGTAGGCAGTCTTCACAAGAGGCGTCACTCTGCGTTTCTGTGACGAAAATGTTATTTTACCACAAATGTAACATACATTTTTCACTAAATTTACACATTTCCGTGGCATGTTGATGTAACAAGTTTTGCTTTTTAAAATCCTCCAAAACAAAAATTCTGCACTAATTACAACAGATAATACGAAATTCACTGTCAAAACAATAGTGTTTACGTTTATAATCTTCCCACAGCTAGATTACTGTAGTATTTTGACAGTTGATAAGTGTGCCAACGTCCAAAAACATATTTTCCCGAAACTGAAAATGTTGACTATAGAGAATATAAAATGTCAATGTATCTCCAAAACAAGAGCTAATCGGTAATTTCTATGGCGATTTCTGAATTCAGCAGGTGGAAATACATAAGAATCAGCTATTTTTTTTAGCCCGAAACATTTCCATTGTTGGGCAGTGGATTTCTGTTCGTAACAGTTTTCCTTGGGTAAATTCTGTTCATGGGATAATTTACCCATAGGTAATTCGCGAGTTTATAGAAACCGGCCATTAATGAATCAGAATTAACGTAGAGCCTACACTATAATAGGTAGAGACTTGTAATTTTGACAGTACATTCGTTTCATAACGTAAGTGCTCACTAAGAAAGGATTTTTCAAAATGTTTATTTTAAATGCCAAAAATCAAATGTTTTTTTAAGTATACTTAATCCCTTTTTACACAGAATTATCAAATCCAAATCACAGTTCACACAACATATTGTTGCCAGTGGTCTCATATGGGTTTGGAAATAAATGAAACGGGACTTTAACAAATTAGAAAAGCTATCAATATAACTCACGTTATAAATAGATATTAAAGAATGAAATCCACGAAAATAGTGCAGTCACATAACTTTCTCTATCCTGGACATAGAGAGAACAATACGAGGTATATATGGTAATATGTATATTATTATATCGCAGGCTTTTGGGGAGAGACGTGTGAAAGTGATGTTGCATTTCTCTTTAATTTCATCCCCAAAACGGTTTTATGGTAACATGAGAGTGAGAAATGAATATTCCTCAAGGACAATACAATTTTATGGTACCGGAATTTATGTTTCTTCTTATTTAAACCCCTACAAGGCTTGCTGTGTACAAGCGATGGGATGCACAATTCTATATCCTCTATGAGCCATAAAAAGCTATATCAAGTGTTTTCTGAGGGAATAGATTGATGTGTTAAGTAGTTCTTCCTATTTCAAATTCTAAATACCTATATAAGGACCTATAATTTAAAAATCGAAAGTCCTTCGTAAGTTAATTTCCAATTACAAAATAAAAAACCCTGCCGACGCCGGGCCTTTTAAGCTAGTGTATATATATATATATATATATATATATATATATATATATATATATATATATATATATATATCTTGTAGCCAAAAAGTTATGGGTGCAACGGTCGTCAGAGAAACATGAAGTGAAGTGAAAGAGAAAGACGGAAATAGAAATCCACTATTGTCCTGTTTAAATGATAATCATCATGAGAAAAAAGTGATCGTAATCTCTTATGATATTGTGATATTTTCTGATATTTTCAGAAATTCATAATAACAACCGAAATTAATTGGCTGATTCGTCTGTGCAGCATTGTACTCCATACAATAAGAGATCTGCAATGTATCTTAATGTTACCGGTGAACGCGAAAGAGCCATTATTGAATCCGATGCGTCTGAGGAGGAATATACCAGGGAGTTCTATATAATTATACATGCATATGCAAATGTATATACTGTATATATATGCTAGCATTGTACTAATTCTGCGAATCGTGCGACCTGTTCCGTATGTTGTGCAACGTGCAACTGTTTTCTTTCACAATAATAGTAATAATAATAATGATAATGATCATATAGGTAATCTTCTACTTCAGCGTAACTTATCATGTCAGCGGTCACTGCCTCCCTAATAATACATCAGATGGAGATTCTATCATCATTACTTTCCATCATCTTGCGGGCAGTGGTAAAAAGCTTCTGCATTTAGTTCAGTAATGATAGGTAAATTCTACACGTGACACGTTGTGTTAGGTTACGAACGTTTATGTTAGGTTAGGAACGTTTATGTTAGTTTAGGAGCAATATACTGAATAGCGCGACCTAAAACTCTTAACGTTAGGAACGTTTATGTTAGTTTAGGAGCAAAGAGTTTTAGGTCGCGCTATTCAGTATAATATAGCTCCTAAACTAACGTAAACGTTCCTAACCTAACAAAACCTGTCACTGAACTAGGATTTCCCTGGAGGCACCTGGCGTATTATTAGGGAGGCAGTGACCACCGCCATTATAACTTACGCCAAACTAGAAGATTACCTAATATAATTATATACTTTGCCATGACATTTCGCAGACATTTATATGGTCGTAGTAATAGTTAATTCCTGTAAATTCCATTTTCTTTTCTTTAAATTATCTTTTAAATGTCTTTGTTATCTAATGAAAAGCTCGTTGGTTACTCTTCTGTATCTTGGACAATTTCCATATATGGAGTCGGATTATAACAATAAAAGTGTAAATATATACATACTAGTAATAATAATAATAATAATAATAATAATAATAATGAACTTTCAAGGGCACACGAGTAGTTGCAGCCTATACCATTTTGATGGTGACTTTTATTTAGTCAAGCGTGCCACCATAGGTGATGAGTTCGTAGAGTATCATTATCCGTGCTCTGTACCTCGAGGTCATGATAGAAGGGTCCTTGGAACTTTGCCTTCCTCTCAAGCACAAGTCCTTATCGGGTTGTCTGGGGGATATAATCGGTCAAGTTGAAGAACAGCTACACAATGAAGCCACCCTCAGGACAATGACCTTGATAGTCAGAATGTAGGAATGGTTGTATTTAAATACGTTTCTACTTTTTCAAGCTCATTAGATTTCCTTTTATTAGATTACATATTTGAAAGAATATATTAACCGTTTACTAGACGAGGCATATTGAAGCATATATCAGTGTTACAAATTAGTATAATCCTGAAGCAACTTACAAGCTAGCATTTATTCAGCGAGACTTAAAAAAGGTTGAATAGTAATAATTCTAGTATACATAATAACCATCTTGGAATTACCAATCTTTCTAAACACCATAAGAAGGAGGAATATCTGGTTTATCATATTTAGATGAAACGATTACTTGAAGTATTAGGCCTATAACCTTAAGGGAGTTTCCTGTACTAAATCATTAGGAAGTCCATAACGGTGATTGGAACGTTTTTATTAAGTTATTAATATTACTATTTCTATTATTAATGATATTGTTATTTATTACTACTACTCCTACTACTATTATTACTATTATTAATAATTATTTTTAAACAATCATTCAAATAAAAATAACATTGCAAGAAAAATAATGTTAACATGTTTTGAACTCACACACGAACATTATTTTCCTTATATTTTCCAAACAGTTTTGTACTGTTGCAATATTTTCTGCAAAGTGCACTCTACCTGGCTGTGTTAAAGGAACCGCTCATAAAGCTGCTATTAATACTTGTCCCTAGAGAACCCTCTGCTAGTAAGCTGTAGAGTAAGTCGCTGGAAAGCAATTATAAATCCCACTCTTAGTGAGATGATAAAATACTATACACAAACCATTTATCTCCAACTTTATCCCTAACGTAAATAACTCCTTTAAAAGGAAAATGAATAGAGCAACGGTTAAACAAGAGAATGTGATACAGGCCTAATTAAATGTTCATTGTAGGCTAAATAAAGACAAAAGTCTGCTTTATTTAAAAAAATAGCCTATATTGTGTGACATGCAAGAAACAGAAATAAATATGGACCCAATATAGACTCTTGGGATATTATAGAAGTAACTTCAAATCTTGCTGGTCCGTTTACAACATTAATGTGATAATGAATTTACAAATTCGTTAATTTTTCGTAAATATTAACCTTAAATCTTTAATGGTATTGCACATGATATGAGACGATTCCGTTAACTCAACTCTATTAGCTAGTACCTTTACTTGATATGAGTGTGGTATCGGTTTTATGTAAAAATTATTTTAATAAATCTCTCAGAATGGGTAGTTTGCAAAAGAAGATTATGTCTTACTCTACTTACTAGTCTACTATTTTCTACAGTCTAAAACCTGTCCTTGCCGCCCTTGGAACTGTAAATTGAAATGAAATGAAATGATTAGCCTAAATGTCCCATTAAGGGCAATGACCTCCTCAGTTCGAATACACCTACACGTGGTGAGCTAATCCACGTGAGGGATATTTGTGCTCTTGGGCTTTTAGGCAATTCCTGGTCTTTATCCACTTACACTAGTCTGAGTCATTGTGCACTTCATTGTAGGTTACGTCATTACACTTCTTACGGCCCTATTCACTTGTATTCGTAAGTCTTCGGTCACATACGCACTGGTTTCAGTCAATGTTCACTTGTTTTCTTAAGACTTTCCAGTCATTCCTATTTCTTGCTCTGCTTGAACACTGTCCTACAAGTTTCTTGAAGAGATCAGCCCATCTCTGCCTTGGTCTTCCACGGGATCTTCTTCCAGTACGAGGGTCCCACATTGTGACCTTGTATGTCCATCTGTCGTCTTTGAGTCTTGCGACGTGGCCTCCCCACTTCCATTTGGTGTTGGTGGCTTGCAGTGCTGGGTCGGTAACTGCTGATATCTTCTGTAGTGTTTCGTTTGTAACTCTGTCCCTCAATGACATGCCTAGGATTTTTCTCACCCTTTTTTTTTGCACACTTGGAGAATGTTGCGAAGTTTGGAAGTAAGAGCCCAAGTCTGACAACCAAACAAGAATACCGGCGTTACACAGGTCTCTAGCGTTTCAGTTCTGAATTTTCTGCTGAGAGTTTTCTCAAGACGATGAACTTGAGGGACCAAAAAGCCTTCCATGCGAGAAAAATCCTTCTTTTTACTTCTTTCTCAGTCTTCTGGTGAAATGATACTATTTGTCCTAAGTACACATATGCCGATACATATTGCAGTACTGTGCCATCTACAGTTATAGGTATCGCCTGCCCGTTTGGCATTACCGTGAACCTAAATTCAGATGGCTTAATAGGTCCGAAAGATTGTTACTGTAAATATATTACACACTATGCATTACAGAAACCGTCTTAATCAAGTGCTACTAAATTTGCTATTGAAAACGAACTAACTTACATTCACAAAACAGCAGGCTATTCCAGTATTCTACAGTAGTCTGTATTTTCTGCTAGAAAGTGAATGCAGATTTAGTTTATTTCTTAAAAAGTTTGCACATTCTTTATACTGATGCAAAGAAAATTTGCTGTCTCTTTCTATCGCAAAGTCCTGAAACTAGAGTTCGAATTCTAATGGCATAACAATACTGGTACAGCTTTCTACTTTACTGCAAGGGGTGTTCAATCCAACCAGTAGCAACTATGAAAATCTGCGTTAACTTTTGTACGTAATTCACCATTCTAGAGTACTGAACAATGAAAAATTTCAATAAATGTTTGGATCGTGAAGATATTCGCAATTTCCTTAAAAGTAGACAATACTTTTCTAATAACCTATTCTATATTTTAAAATCTCATGTGGTTCACTTACATGATTTTCTCTAACCTAAGCAAGAGTAATAAAACTTTTTCACTTTAAATTCTTATGAGATGTAATTTTATTATTATTATTATTATTATTATTATTATTATTATTATTATTATTATTATTATTTTTTTTTTTTTGCGAAATAATGATTAAAATAAAAGTTCTAACTCTCAGTATACCTCATGTTAAATTATATATATATATATATTAGATCGCTTTAAAGAAAAATAAATTTTCTAAGTTGTAAATTGGTATTAAAAGTAAGAGAAAGTCATCGCTGATCTTTGTTTCGCATCCCCGTAGATTTGCTAGCACTCAGTTACAGAAAATATAATTTTGCTCAAGAACACCGCAGAATAGATATCATCGCGATTGCATAAAGAAGAAATCCGCAGAAATTGTCATCCCTACTGTTAGATTTGAGACTTCATCTTGCCAGTCAGTTGACGTAGATTCTACGAGCCTGGTACCACCTACTGTCAAACCTTGTATTAAGTTCAAGAGATTGCAGTAACAGTCTTCTTCTGCGTGTTCTTCCACGACTGAGATTGAAGTCAAAGCTTCATAAACAATTTCTAGACTACATAGTATTAATAATTAAATACTCTAAATATATTAGGATAATATTTCGGTCTTATGGTCCTATATGATCCCAGCCAATGTTAAAATTCCTTTAAAATCCATTTTCTTTTCTTTTTAATGTCATTGTTGTGTATAGCCTTTATTTTTTACTATTCTGTGTCATTTGGCAAACCCTATATATGGGATCAGATTTATTAAAAATACACACACACGTAGACAGACAAATACAAAAACGCAAACAGACAAGTTTCCGAAAATTGTATTTTTTAATTGAGGGGACTTCAAGGACAGCATACCGGTACAAGAAGACTGATCTTATTATCTCCAAGCACTTCATTTTTAAACAGAAGTAGTTTTTACAGAAATTATTTGACGTAGCCTATTAGCATATGAATTATTCATTCCCTTCCTATCTAAAGCGTTTGACCTCTTTGAAAGGGTGCTGGGAAAGTCTAGGGTGATGCCTAGCTTCATATACTGGAAGCCAGTATTGACGTGTGTGAACTCCAGGCGCAACAGGGAGAACAGTGTTACTCATTTATGTAGTTAACAGCCACATCCTCACAGCCCTAGTCAGTTACAATTTTTATTTTGCCATCTCATTTCCCAAATAATAGTTAGCCTATAGTTTCTATTACGATATTGAAGAGGTAAACTGCACAGAAAATGCGCTCTGAAATCTTAAAAGACTCATTAACCTCATTGTTATGTCTGCAGAGGGCAGTTTTTTTCAGCATAGGTTTTACCATGTTTTCATACATCGCCGCAAGATGGCACTGTCCTAAGGTCAGTTGTAAACAAACAAGGCGAACGGCTGTCAGGCAGAAGTTTTGTTAGGTTAGGTTAGGTTTGTTCTTAAACTAACATAACGTTCCTAACCTAACCTAACATAACGTTCCTAACATAACAAAACCTCTGTCTGACAGCAGTGAGCTTGTGCCTACAAGGCCGTTTGCCATGTTTGTTTAGAACTGACCTTATCACAGTGCCATCTTGAGGCGATGTATGAAAACATGGCAAAACCTATGCTGATGAAAACTGCTTCTCAATCCGTCTATAAGAGGCATGTCAAACTGAGTGTCCTTCGAGGGACATATGGATCAGTTTTTTCATGAGAGTCACATACCACAACTAACTGAAAATTATTACAGAATATTTTTATTACTTAATCTTTAAATAAATGGTACAAAAATATGTTGCACAAACTTTCTCGCATATACGTGTTAAAGGCTAGCACAGAAAAAAAGTAAATTAAAGAGACAATTAAATTTTACTTATTACATTTTCATAAAACTAAGTATCTACGGCTGCCGCCTCCGCTTCGCGCACTTAACTATGTGGTTAGTGTTATGCATTATTTAGCTATATGTAGAGGTGGATGCAAGGCACTTGCGACAATATACAAGGACAGTCGGTCAATCTGCTTCGCTCAGAAACAAAATACATCACACAGTCCGTGCAAATGTGAATATCGAATGGGCGGAGCTTAAGGGGCGACTTATATTTGAATTTCGCCACTACTACTACTACTACTACTACTACTACTTAGGTTATATTGCACGCTTTAACTGCATGTAGGTCATATAATGTGTTTAGTATGTTTGCGTGAACCATTAGTCTATAGTAACAACTCATTCGCGTCATCTCTTTCTATTGTTTAGTGATGTCTTCTTATGTGGTATTCAGTTTAAACGATTATAATATCCAGTGTCATAGCGGCGATGAGTTATGGAAAATAAGCAAGTTCTACAAACCCGGCGTTTGCTTTTGCGAATGAGGAAACCATGAAAAACCCAATTCGCATTTAAGCCGTACTTATTTAGTTTTTATCTTGATATCTATTAAGTTTATAAAGAAATGTGTTAAACAAAAATTGTTCATTTTAATTCTCTCTACAACCTTACTGTGGTACGTTTTCGTGTATCGCCTACTGTAATGGATATAATCTAGAAAAATTGAAAATGGATACGAGTAAAGTACCCCTAAGTCATTTTTGCAGAAATACAGATATAGCCATTTTATTAGTCATAGATAAGACTTTCCAATTTAATTTTTTATTAAAATCGTTAGAGCCATTTTTTCAAAAATAAAAATTTTTCAAAACGTTTCATGAAAAGTCCCCTTAATATTTCAGTTGTAAAACTAAATTTCTGGGCGGTTCGGCAAATTTTCGAAAAAGTCCTTACTTCAAAAAATGAAGTAAATACAATGAACCGTTTACCCGCTGTGTTTGTCCACAGAGAGACGGACAGACGGACAGATGTCATTCCAAAAATACTTTTTTCCGTTTCTAGGCTTCATGAAACATGCTCTCCCGGTGTTATCTCGACTTCGATTTTTTGTCATGATCACAATACTTTCTCTATACTACATATATGCGAGCATATATGTGCATATACAAGGTTAAGCGGTTGGCCACATTCATGAATGCAAAATAACCAAGTAGATAGGAAAGAAAACGAAAATTTAAACAATAACATAGTCTTGTATGCAACAGCAACAAATAATCTACTTTCTGAAACGTTTACAAAGGTTTAAAGTGAACATTTATTAAGTGCCAGGATAGTGGTTTGTAAGATTGTATGGTAGACGGGAAAAAATATCTGTTCCTGTCTGTCTAACAGTCTTCCGTGTGTCAGTACACGCGCTAACTCTTATACGCTTTATGAGATTTTCATGAAACTTACTTTACGCACTTATAACTTCCATAGGATGAAGCCAATAGATTCTGGACCAAATCAGTTGTCCGGCACCGAAGTAACGCCCAATGAACGGTTTAAAAATAGCAAATAATCACTATACTACAATGCCACGTGGCTAACTCACTCATTGACATAATATTGTTTCTCCACTCCCAGATGATCCAGAAACTTGATATTTGGTATAGCTACTTATAGCTTATAACCTAAGATCCTATTTTTTATTTTATTACCCCCCGAAAACATTCAAAATAGCAGACGCAAGTTTAAAGTCTGTGTAGACCTTTCTGGAGGCCTGTATAGTCCATGTGCCAGACCCATCGGTCATTATAATTTGGGGGGACTGAATGAAACTTACACCACATGTTCCTGGGGTCATGTGGAGCAAAAAAGTCGGGGGGGGGCCATCATGAGGAGGTAGCTTTCAAACATGGCGGCCATTCAAAATGGCGGACGACTGTGAATCTTTAAGTTCAAATATCTCGGGACTGGGTTCATCAATCTTGAATTTTGTTTTTTAAAAATGTAGGTTATTCTTCTGGCTACATGTTTGTTCCACATGTATGTGGCCAAAAAATCAGTATTTATTGGTCAAAACTCTAAAAATCGGAAAAATAGGTTTTTTGACATTTACGTTTTGCGGTTTATTACTCTAACCGTTGGGTATATCGAAAAAGTGTCTGAAACAAAAGTTGTAGAAACACATCTCACCTTTAAAACGCAAAAATGAAATCGAAGATCGGATCAATAGAATCCGAGATATCCAGATTCAAAGCGGGCGGAGCGGGGTTGAGCATGTTGACCGAGCGCTCGGTGCAGCCTAACGAGAGGCGAGACTTGGCGTAAAATCCTGCACTTTATTTATTTTCAGCCTCAGTAATTGCTTTATTACTAGATAAATTTACATTACCTACTAATGTGCACTATTTTTAACATGATTATTAAACACTTACTCATAAATACAATTAACAATTATATCGTTTATCTGGGAAATGGACATCAATAATTACCAACTCATATAATATACTGTCGTCCGCCGGCGTGGTCTTGTGGTTAGCCTCGCTGACTACAGATCCGTCGGCCCGGGTTCGATTCCCGGTACCTCCTCGGATTTTTCTGAGGTAGGGAGGTCTGGTAGGGGTGCACTCAGCCTCGTGATTCAAACTGAGGAGCTACTTGATAGAGAAGTAGCGGCTCCGGTCAAGAAAACCACCATTAACGGCCGTGGGTGTCGGTATGCTGACCACATGCCCCCCAATCCTGCCATCTGCCTACGGGAGATGACGCAGCGGTCGGGTGGTAGGCCAAGTCCCGCCAGGGATGTAGCGCCACGGAGTTTAGTTTAGTTTTATAATATACCGTCAAGGCTTTTATCTCCGATTTTTAAGATGAATAACTTTGCATAACTAGCTGAACGCGTCAATAAATCTTTGTTCCTTTTTGCACAAAAGCTTAAATCCTTCAACTTTTCCCTGGCCAGTTAAAGCATTGATTGTGTCGCAGCCAGACCAGCAATAATACCCAATAAGAGCTCTAAAAAGCTGTTCGCCTAAGGCAGATACTATCTGGGAGACTTGCTTATCTGGTAAAACTGTTTTGTTTGTTTCCCGATTCAGAAGTTTTTGCTTTTTATGGTTTTGCAAAAACCTACAGCCAAAACTAATACATCTGTATTGATTGAAAAGCAAAGGAATGATTCAGATGATGTAGCGGCGTTCCTTGCATGCAGCATCATTCTGGAATCAGCTTATTCTTGAGTGCAGAACAGCTCAGGAACATTTTTGCTCCTAATATAAATGATCATGAAGCAGATTTCACCAACTGCTACGAAGATTTCTAGGTTTCCAATTATGTTTTCAAATTTCAAATTTTATCATTATTTTTTTGTCGTAACTGTTCATTAGAAGCGTCCTCCAACAAACCACTCTGTAGCCACCCTTGATTTCACTAAATTTGATACCTTCAGCTGTTCCGCTTTTTTCCCGCTCCAAAGATTTGATCGAAACCTCTGGATAATATATGTCAACCCTCCGACCTATATTCAAAACCTGCTTGAGAAAATTCGTTGACAATTCGTAAAACTTTTTTGTTCTCCTTTGATGGACTGAAGCACAGCCATTCAATCAATGATGCAGGCCGAACCTTTTTCCGGCAGACTGGCAGGGATGGTGTATATTTCCAAAAAAATGGGCAAACACTGATTTGTAGGTTTTCTTCAAAGGCCCATTAACATTCGCCATAGTCCATGGAAACGGCGCCAGAGGATATCTGAACCCTTCCATCGTGTCAAGTTGTTGGTTTTCTGCAATATAGGTCATTTTGCTGAATAGATTTCGATTGCACTGGAGGATTACTTCTTTGTTTCCATCCTTGGTTTTTTGCTCTTCTTTAGTCTACTAATCTTAAGACCCACTTTCTTAATACGTTTATGAAACCCTTCTCCTTTAGCTAGCCGAAACGTGAACTCTTAATAAGCTATTTGCCCTTGTTTTCCGAATCAATGTGATCAGAAGCTGTTGATTCAACAGTAGGCAAATGTACAATATCTTAAGGGTTAGGATCGAAGGGGTTTGTCCACTCGTCTAGAAGGTCAGTGAGAGTTGTCACGTCTTTCTCATCTCTAAGTGTCCTTGGGCTTTGGAGGTCAGGGTGGCACTGATCTAGAATATATTGATTGCCTTGAATTTTTGCGCTGGATAGAGTGAACTACTCACATTATCTATCATAACACTTTCTTGAATTAACTAAACTAGAAAAGGAGAGCCCATATGTTCGATTAGTCCGAAGAAAAACGGAAAGTAGCTCCACTAGGGCGATATATTTCATCCGAAAGGACAACATTGTTTCATTACTTGTAAGAAGATGTATCAAGTAGAGTGGCTTGAACATGTTCATCTTGAAGTACAGAGTTGTGGGCTGTATAGTTCGTAATTATTGATGTTCATTTCCCAGGTAAATTGTATAATTGTTAATTGTATTTATTAGTAAAATCCGATGCACCGAGAGCTGTGGGTGCAAGGGGTATACCAAAGCAACAGCAGATGAGGAAGAGTGCAATTATAATGACTGATTACAGTGATTCTAGTGAAGAAGACTTATTTTAAGATTGTTCATAATATTATAGGCTATAAGGCATTTTATAGGCATTTTTATTTCTTAGTTGCTTACGTCCTGTGTTCATTTCAGAAAGTATTGTTAAAAGTCTCTGATACATACCTAAATTGTAATACTTTTTTTTCCTTTTTTTAATTATTTCGACTATTTGAAGTTCCTTTAACGATTTCATCTTAAAAATCGAAGATAAAAGCCTTGACATTATATTATATGAGTTGGTAATTATTGATGTCCATTTCCCAGATAAATGATATAATATTGTTAATTGTATTTATGAGTAAGTGTTTAATAAGCCGGCGCGGTGGCTCATGCTGTAGCGCGTGAGCCTGGCATGCTTGAGGTCCTGAGTTCAAATCTCGGGGCCGGCGGATGTGTCATTCGTGGTGGACGAAGCCGTGCTTTAGGGGGTTTTTCTCGGGGTTCTCCTGTTTCCCCCTTTCATTCCACCAACACTCTCCACTTCATCTCACCTTTCCCCCTTTTCATCCTCATCCCGTTTCCACTTCTGGCATCGGGTCTGCTTCGGCAGTCAGAGCCCTTTGGGGGCCTCTCCCGTTCTCCCCGCTGCTTGTGGTCAAGAGGTTGTTGGTGGTGTGTGTCACGAACCTGTCGGGGCTCCCGGTTGGAGGTACCGCAGGGGGTGGCGCTCACGTGGCATGGTACTAGGCTTGTTGGATGTAGGGGAGTTCCTTGGGGGCTCACGGGGGGCTTTGCGGATCCGGGGCGGCCTGTGGGCACGCAACTCATCCCATCCCGGAGGTAGGTACAATAAGTCGGTAACGGCTGCGGTGCTTAGGGGCGTTCCCACCCCGCCTCCCCGCCTTAAAGGGAACAAAATAGAATAGAATAGAATAGAATAGAAGTGTTTAATAATCATGTTAAAAATAGTGCACATTAGTAGGTAATGTAAATTTATCTAGTAATAAAGCAATTACTGAGGCTGAAAATAAATAAAGCGCAGGATTTTACGCCAAGTCTCGCCTCTCGCTAGGCTGCACCGAGCGCTTGGTCAACACGCTCAACCCCGCTCCGCCCGCTTTGAATCTGGATATCTCGGATTCTATTGATCTGATCTTCGATTTCATTTTTGCGTTTTAAAGGTGAGATGTGTTTCTACAACTTTTGTTTCAGACACTTTTTCGATATACCCAACGGTTAGAGTAATAAACCACAAAACGTAAATGTCAAAAAATCTATTTTTCCGATTTTTAGAGTTTTGACCAATAAATACTGGTTTTTTGGCCACATACATGTGGAACAAACATGTCGCCAGAAGAATAACCTACATTTTGAAAAAACAAAATTCAAGATTGATGAACCCAGTCCCGAGATATTTGAACTTAAAGATTCACAGTCGTCCGCCATTTTGAATGGCCGCCATGTTTGAAAGCTACCTCCTCATGATGGCCCCCCCCCCCGACTTTTTTGCTCCACATGACCCCAGGAACGTGTGGTATAAGTTTCATTCAGTCCCCCCAAATTATAATGACATAGTCAATTTTGGGGGTCTGGCACATGGACTAGTAGTAGCTAAACGGAATGTCGAATTATGTTCCGTTATGTTTTAGTTCGTAGTAGGTCATGCTTCTGTAATTCGTTTTTAGCAGGCCTTGCTTGCTATCTTGTTTTTTATTTATAATTGAACAAATGAATTTCAAATGTTTGTTATTTATGGGTATTGTAATATCAAAATTATATTCTTTTTGTGTCTTGCATCCAATCAGAGACTGGATAATTTATCATATTGTTTTGATAGCCAATAAGGCTTTACTTTAGCTTCTTTTTTTTTCTTCATCAATTCAAGTCAATTGTGTCTCATTAAGACATTAGTTCTTCTAGGCTTTGAATGCCTATTCTTCTTCATAATCAATTCAACTACTACTCATAAAGACATGAGTTTTCTTCTTGGCTTATCAATGCCTATCTTTACCTATCAGATAGATCTGGTGGTTCACTTTCAATAGCTGAAGCAATCAGCTCTTCGATTCACATTAAGGTTTCATATGCCTTATTGATTCTGAAGACTACTAACGATCTAAATACTATTATCACCCATCGTGTGATTCATCGAGTCTTCTTCCTTTGGGTGTTGGCGTCGCAAGATCTCAAGCTAACATCTTTAACAACTATCAAAAGGTGGTACTTAATTAACTCAAAGGTACGTCATTTACTACTTAATTTATTTGAAGAACAATTTGGACGTAAGTTCATCATTGAACTAATATACGTGTGGTTTTGATCGAACTGATTAAGCCATCTCAAAGATATTTATGACCTTTAACTAAGGAAAAAAAAAAAAATTTCCCGTGGGGGACTTTGAAACCCCTATCGGGCGCGTCCCTCGGGTGGCGGATGAGGGATCCCACCAGATATGGTGGGGTGGTCCGAATAAATTGTAATAAGGACCTGTGGACCAACAAGGAGCCTAGTTCGTGGGGCTTTAAAATACATGGACACCCTCTCTCCAAGGGTATAAATATGGAGAGCCCATGCCCGGGGTTGCGGGTGAAGACGGACAGAGAAGGTTCTACAGCCCAGTGAAGGCAGCTTCTCTAGGGGAGAAAACCTCAATTAAAAATCCTGCAAGTCTGAAGGCAGTAAGGTGGCAGTCCCACCATCAGACTGTGCTTGCGTAGGGCTTGTAACTCTATCAAGCAAGATTTTTCTTACTAAAAAGCTTCAATTTAATGACCCGGATGGACAACAATTACGAAGATTTGGCAAGGAAAAATTTTACAAAGTAATGGCAGTGCCTGCCTTCCTTTATGGATCCGAAACATGGACATTAAAAATAACTGATAAAAAAAAGATACAAGCGGCCGAAATGAGATTCCTAAGATCAGTTAAAGGATGTACTCTTTTAGATAAAATTTCAAATGAAAAAATTAGAGAAGAGTTAGAAATTAGTTCTCTGGAAGAAAAAATCACAAAGTATAGAAATGAATGGAGAGAGCATGTTGAGAGAATGGCACCAGAAAGGATCCCAAGAAAAGTATTTTATTACAAACCTAAAGGAAGAAGGTATCCGGGAAGACCAAGGAAACGATGGTCAGATGTATTTTTGAAGCCGGAACAGGCACTTGCCTAATCCATGAAGTGCAGAAGAAGAAGAAGAACTAAGGAATTTGTATTAAACATTGTGATATCTACAATTTCATCAGTGTTTATGAATAATAATATTACATACGTCCAAGGAATCCAGAATTTATAAACTGAGCATGATTTATGTATTGTTGTTTGTGACAATAAATTGTTACATACCAGAGAAATCTATCTAAAATGTATTGGGCAAGTTTGACTTATCTATTTATAGTTTAAGTCTCTATCTCAAGAAGTGCTACGTCCTATGAATCTTGTGTACTACAGTCCGATTGCTCTCAGCTTGCCCGTACAAATTAAATAACCGATGTCACCGGCAGTAGTGAATTTCGAGAGATCTACAAATTTGGTCCTATAACTTTTTGTAATATTTCCTCAAATTGAGTTGGATTTTTTAAACGTATATTTGATATATCTTCCTCACATTAGGCCTATGTAATTTTTGACACAGTTAGAATCGTAAAATTTGGCAGGAATATTGGCACACCCGCATGGTTTGGTGTTTCTAGTTGCCTTATAAGTAGGGACCGGATTCTTAGGTTTTTACCTATTTTTTTCCTTACTTCCAAAACAAAAAGCGCTCATACATTTTTTTCGAATCATGTCTATAGGATTCACCCACATTAATTCTGTGGCACCTAAAAATACCTAAATGGGGTATAAAAACCTAAATATACCTAAACGGGATATAAAACCTAACATATCTAATTTAGGCTCCTTTTTTGCCTTTTTTGTTTGTCAGTTGAGAAATCGATATTTTGCGGGGAGAGAATAATTTTTGTCGGGTAGAAATTAATACCACCAGCGTTTCATTCAACCCATTGTCGTCTAGGATGGACAGTATCAAGAGAAGAAAAGAGTACCGGCGTATTCCTTTTAAAATATTCCTACGAACAACCATTGTTGCCGTGTCTGAACAAGGATATAGATTTCTGTGTTTTAAAGCGCTTGTTTGCCTTTATTACTTCCCTATTATTCATACTGAGCGGTCACACTGTGAGTTTTAAGAATAGGCTATGTGTTAAATATTCCGAAACAAATGAAATCGAGTTTATTACGGCAGTGGATTGGCGACGATCTGAATTTCACTACAGATGGCAAAGTAATATTTTGTCAAGCCTGCCAGAAACACGTATTATTTACCTTTCTAGAAAAGGGGGAAGTTTTCGTCCCTAGTTGATCTGTTGTACGGTTAGCATGCATAACAACCGAGAAAAGGAAAATAATCAGCTTCACATTATCCACATCCAACCGTAAAGTATTTTACTCACTAAATTAGAAGCATCGGATTCGAATCCTGAGAAGGGTAGTGTCTAGATACAGTATTAACCATTAACTAAGAGATTACACGAAGAACTTCACAGTTGAGAATCTTGAAACATATTTAGTGATATACTGTAACCGGGAAATGTAAGGCAATCTTATTTTCACTGCTCCTTTTGATTGTTTATGCTTTCTTTCTTATTATATTTTTATATTATATAATATTGTCTTAAAGCAAATTTACACAAATTTAAGTCAATTTTGTTAAGTTAAACTTTACAAGTATTATGTATTCAGTCCTATGTAGCACATAAAATTCATTAAACCAATTATTCTACCCGAAAACGATATTTTGAACAAAAAACCTAAAAAAAACTATTTCACCTAATGGAAAACCTAAAACAGTGTTTTTAAAAACCTAAAAATCCGGTCCCTACTTATAAGTAAGGAAAAACCGACTGGATAGCCGTGACGTCATTCACATCTACGACAGTCTAATCGTCCACTTATTAAAATTTATGTTTAGGCCTACTCACTTAAAGATGAGTTAGAAACTTGAAATTTGGTTAATTTATACCTTTTAGCCTATAAACCATGGGAAAATTCCAAAAGTTAAAATTTTTAATTCTTCCCCTCCAATATGATTTTTATTTATTTATTTTTAGATTTTTGAATGCGTATTTGGAAGGCTTAAAATGTTTTGACAAAATAAAGGAAAGCTTATTGATAACTAGAGCCCGGATTTCCATGCAAATGCATGTTTTTATATACTTTGGTTACACTTCTCAAACTTTGTAGTTATACCTTTACATGACTTAAGTAAAGTAAAGTAATCCCTATACAGGCCATGGAGGCCCAGAGGGTTCCAGGAGGTTGAGGCTCCCAGATTTTGGACATCCGGCACATGAAGGTGGTAAGGTTGTCAGCCTTACGCACCGGCCGCCTTTACCCCCAGGATTGCTCCTGGTACTCATTTCTGTTAGAGGCTGAGTCGACCCCAGGGCCATAGTGCCACCAGAAGGATTAGGTCAATTGAAAAATCTCAACGACCTCATCGGGAATCGAACCCGCGACCTTGTAGCGCAGCGCCTCAACCACTACGCTACGGCGTACCCCCCATTACATGACTTAAGGATACCAAATAACCATATTTTTTCCGTGCATGTTTGCATATTTCGGCCGTTTTATGGCAAAATCCATGCATAGGCCTAATGCATGTTTTGGATTCTTTTGGCTTAATGTAGCATATTCAGATGTTTTTAATGCATATAAACCCTCATTTTCTGGTTTTAGTGCATAATATCAAGTTACCATGCATAACTGTTCATATTATGAATGTGCCTCCCTAAAATCTCTACTTTTCAAAGAAACGTAGAAATTATGTATTGTATTACCATTGTTAGATTGACTTGGTAACAGAGTCTGCCATCTGCATGAATTTGAGAGTGCAAACTACTGTTTACCCTAAATAAACAGTGATATAATACACCAGGCTACAAAAGAAAATGCCGACCCTCACCACCTTCCATTGAAAGAAATCTGCTAATCAGAATGTTCACTGCTTGAATTTATCAGTCACTAGCCATTGTTGAAGACGTTGATTATCTTTAGAATCGTGTTGTGGAGAAATGGGTGTGACAGTTAGGGAAAAACTTAAGAAGGTACTTAGTTCAAATCCTGATCTTAAACTTCTGAAAACAGTGAAAGACGTATTATGTGGGAAAAATGTAAAAGACATGGAATTCGATCTCACCCTCAGTCAAATTTCTCCTCTTAAGTATGCACCTGTTACTTCTTGTAAAATATAAAGATCCTTTTCTGCATTCAAGAATGTCGTAACTGATAAACGCACGAGTTTAAGTGATGAGAATTTGAAAAAACTCGTATATTGTTTAAATTGAAATATATTGCAGTACAGTGCGCATTTTTAATAGTGCATGTTTCGCCCTTCATTGTGCATATTTGGAGATAAGATAGTGCATGAATGCATGCATGTTTTTAAGTTTGATAGTGCATGAAAATCCGGGCTTTATTGATAACATAGGAATTTGTTATAAATTCGTTCTGTTAATATAGGTATCCCACTTATTCCTTCTCATAGGCCTATGCTTATCAATCTTTCTCAAGAAACCGTGGTCTAAAACTCAATAGTTTCTTAAATATGGACTATTAACTCCATCTGGAACTTTGTTATATCAGTTTACCTGATGTTATGAGAATACTATAGGAGAAAAATTCCTCCGGCACTGGGACTTGAACCCAGGACCTTTGGCTATTCGCGCCAATGCTCTACCAACTGAGCTAAGCCGGAGTTTTCTCCTATAGTATTCTCATGTAATGTCCAACAGAGACAATAATTCTGTGGATCATGAATGCTTATATACCTGATGTTACTTACGACTATTTTGACAAATTTTATCCTGAGGCTTGACACAACTTTCTATTGACAATTTTCGGGTGTGACTGAATTGTCTATGCAGTCCCGACGTTGATCCGAGATGACAAGTGGTGATCAAGTAGCCTTAATCTCTGATAAATTTTTGTTCATTTCACGGAGGAAAATAACTGTTCACACATATAAGTAGAACTGAACGTTGCCATAATCTTTGTGGAAAATTTTCTGAAGTTTTTAAACTTCTCAGGAAGGTATGAAAAGAAACCAGATATCAGAAAATCGCAAATCGCCTGTTAAGAAACTGAAATTGCTATTTATAGCTATTTATGTATCAAGTACGCAAAATAAGGCTTTAGCGGACGAATCTAGTATTGCAGCCGAGGCTGGAATACTGGACGAGTCCGCTAAAGATTTGCGTGCGTGGTGCATAGGCCTACAATATTTTTGGTAAAAGTTATGCAATTTTACTACTAATGAGCTCAGTTTTTCACTTATTTTCAATGATTCTGCGTAAAGAAAGCAAAGATAATGGCGATTGTGTCAGTAGTGCATGTTTATAAACTTCGCTTGCTGTGGATTGTTTCTTTTCCTTAAAAAGAAACTTTTAAAGACATCGTTTATACAATAATGTTGATTGATTAAACTAAATATATTTACATCAATTTCGCGTCATTTTTATCATATTTTCTGTAACGAAACTTACTATGTCTTGAGAAAGAAGCAATCGTACAAGAGGCTCATCTGAACTAGCTTCTTTCAACTACCACTCGTAGTTTACGGGACTAAGTGATGGCTTCGTAAGCAATCTTCGAGCGTTTGCGCCTAACCCCAGTCGTATAAATTATAAAAAAAATTGTTAAATTCAAGATTTTTAAATTACAAGTTTTACTATGCTTCTTAATATGTTAATAGACCTTACAATAATAAAGCCCTTAACATGTAAATTGAACTTACACTGGGAGACACTGTAGGAGCCACAGTTGGAACTACGTCCACTAGAGGTTATCATGGAAACTTTACCGGCCTAGTACGGCAAAATTGCTTTACCAGACTAGTAAAGTGCTACTTTGCGGCGTGTTAGCAATTCGAGAAACAGCCGCTTTGCGGAGCGTTTACTAAAAAGACAGCTTTTATCCGCAGTAATGCTTATGCCTGGTCTATAAAATTATATATAAGTTATATATATATATTTGTTTAGGTTTATAAAAATTACTTACAAGGTTTATACCTTTGATTTATATACTTCATATATACGGTTTAGGTAAACAGGCCTATTCTTCTGGATTGTTAAACATAGTCTACGAACACACGGATTACAGCCAAAATAGCATTAATGAAGAATGATTTTAGAATATTAGGCATAAGTAGATAGTGCAGGCAACAAGATTATTTATATAAGATTGGAGGCTTTCTCGGACGCTTTCACGGACTTGAAGCCGAGTCTAGTTATCAAAAACAGCCAAACGATCCACGGACTTCAACAGGAAACAAGTAAAGAAAATTGGATTTCAGTCAACAAGGAATTCGTTTTGTTTTAATGTGGATTTAATTCAGTGAATGATGCGTTATTTACTTTTTTCATTTATATTTACATTTACATTTACGTTTAAAGATTACACATTTTTAAGATTTAGTTTATTATCTTCTAGTTACACGTACAAATTCACTCTCGAAAAAGCAAAATGCTTGAGCTCTTGAGTGACCTCAAAAAGTCAGAACGTTACATAATTATTTCAATAAGATTTTTAAAATTTATAAATCTATATTATTAATAAAATAATAATAACTTACATTAGAAGATACAAGATTTACAATAGCATATCATGTGGAAATTAAGATGAGATAAATAAAAATTAATAAAGATAATTAAATTGCTCTGTTACAAATACTATTATAGGATATATTTTAAAATATGCTGTAAGTTATATTAAGTAATAAAAGTAGACAAGATGAAATTAAAGTAAAAAAAATGTTAATTTAAATACCAAACAATAGAATAAATATTTAATAGGTACATAGTTATCCAAAACAATAATAAGCTATATTTATAATTACATTTTACAGTGAAGTTGCATTTCTTTATTCAGACGTTTTGGGGGAATCTTCATTCATTACGGTTACTCTTTACACTTTTTTACTTATTCTTTTAATGTTTACATTTCAAAGTATCTAATTGTCATAATTAGGTAAACGGTATCAATTGCAGGTGTCAATTTCTGTCGTGTTTTGTATGTTTAATGTTGGCCTATTCAATACATTTTTACAACTGCTGTACCCTCTTCCCAGCATAACAGTATTTTATCACTGAATGTTGTGGCGTTTTTCTTTCGCTGATTGCTCCCTCTCCGCTGCTGTGAATTTTGATTGGGTTTGTGTTTGGAATTCCGGAGAGGCACCGAGTGTGGAAGTAAGGAAGATGAAACAATAATTTCAGACCTTATAAAATTGTGCTGGGTGTTGGAAACGTAACCAAGTGAATAAGTCGGCGTAGGCTATAAACAAAGTTCTCTACATGACGTTTATTTTCAAAATTTTAGAAATGATAAAAGATGGTATGTAAATTCATAGAGATAAAGAGAAAGTTAGATGAGGGGGAAAAAGAGAGGGTTAGAAAGGCAAAAGGAGAATAGAGATAGGAACAGAGATAGGAACGAAGAGAGAGATGAAGAGATATGCATAGCAGGGACAAATAAAAAGGGATGGAGTGAGGGCGAGAGAGAGAAGTAGCGAAAGAGACAAAAACAGAAGGAGTAAGAGAGATAAGGAGAGTGTGAAAGAGAACGTGTGTGAGTGGGAGATGGAGTCAATAAGAGAAATGTAGAGGGAGAGAGAAATATAGGGAGGG
This sequence comes from Ectobius pallidus, assembly GCA_964059195.1. Taxonomy (NCBI): domain Eukaryota; kingdom Metazoa; phylum Arthropoda; class Insecta; order Blattodea; family Ectobiidae; genus Ectobius; species Ectobius pallidus. Next base: position 78,049,289 of record CAXKWD010000005.1, read on the forward strand.
ATAAATATAGAGGGTGAGACAGAGAGAAATAGAGAGGGAAAGATGGCGATAGGGAGGGAGTGATAGGGATAGAGAGAACATGATAGAGGGATTAAAACACAAGAAAATATCACGTATGTTGGATTGTGAGAATACATTTTTGATGACATCGTTCTTCCTGTGATTATTTCTTATTTCGCTATAGGCCTGTTGATATAGATGCACGTCATCATCGGGCCATGTTGAATGTTGAAGTCACAAATATGAAAATCACTGAAACTCAAGCTGAATAATTGAGGAGTGGCGAGTGTGATTATTTCATGGTTTTGCGAGTCTCTACTGTATATCCACAATCAATGCCCACAATCCTAAGTTCTTGTAAAGTACATTTCTACAAAGCGTTTTCTCATATGCACAGCCAGAACGAATTTATAAACAAAAATTATTTTATAAAACTTTTGGAATTTAACCTTTTCACTGCTACTAACGTATAAATTCGTCACTTTAAACCCTGTTTAAAAGCAGAAATTAATATTTATAAAATAATGCTATATTTAAAATAAATGAGGACATTTTATCCTTGTGATATACATTCCCTTGAAGTATCCATGAGTCCATCTGCTCATGATGTGAATGCATAAGCACCTACAAGTTCTTAAATGACTGATCATGAGGCTTTAGCTTCGAAATGCATATCCAATATATACAGATATTGAATTGATACGTGCTGATAAGGAATCATATAGAATTAACATCGCATCAAATTGTACTATAACTACTTCTCTCTGCTGACCATTTTCACAATAAATTTTATACATATTTTAACCTAACGCCGAGTTTTACAACCAACTATCAATGCATCTATAATATAGAAGATCAACTTATATGTTTTGTGTATATATTTTAAGATGACTTGTCTTCTATAGTCCTAGTTGGTTTTTAACTATACGTATATATGTTTTGAATATACTATTATCAACTCCTAAGGTAACCATACTCAATTACATTGAAAACTTCAATGTTATGATTGAATGACGATATTACAAAGACAGGAGTTTATGTTACTAATATGTAAATCTCTCAATTCATTTATATCTGTATATAGTATAATATACTGGTTATTTTAAACTTATACTATCACAACTTAGTTTGATATCATATTGATCATAACTTAACTGTAATAGTACAATATATCTTATAACTGTATTACAATTATATAGTACCAATTAAATACTGAATACCAAGATTATATAATTGGTTCCTTTTCAACATTTATCTAATTCGCTCTTTCCTATTACTAGAGCACAAGGTGGAAAAATTACTTTTATACATCTCTATATATATGAAAGGCTTTGTCCTGACTGACTGAATGAATGACTGACTGAATGACAGGAATCAACGTACAGCCTAAACTGTAACAGGTAGAGACTTGGAATTTTGACAGTACCTTCGTTTTATAATGTAGGTGCTCACTAAGAAAGGATTTTGAAAAATTCTGATTCTAAATGCCAAAAATTAAATGTTTTTGAAAATACTTAATCCCTTTTTACATAGAATTATCAATTCCAAATCATAGAATATATTGTTGCACAAATGGTATCAGGTGGGCTTGGAAGAAACAATTGAAATGCACTTTTGACAAATAAGAGAAGTTATCAAAATAATTCATGTTATAAATAAATATTACAGAATGAAATCCACTAAAATAATGGAATCACATAACTTTCTCTACCCTGGACATAGAGAAAACAAAACGAGGTATGGTAATGTGTATATTATTATATTATATCGCAGGTTTTTGGAGAGAAAAGTATGAAAGTGATAATGCTTTATGGTAACATAAGAGTGGGAAATTTCCCGCCTCGATATTACAATTTTATGTTACAGGAATTTCTGTTTCTTCTTATTTAAACCTCTACCAGGCTTGCTGTGCACTGTACAAGCGATGGGATGCAACATTCTAGATCCTCTATGAGCCATAAAAAACTATATCAAGCGTTTTCTGAGGGAATAGTTTGAGTGTAATAAGTCGTTCTTCCTATTTCAAATTATAAATGGCTATATAAGGGCCCAGAATTTAAAATTTAAAATCCTTCATAAGCTAATTTCCAATTACAAAACACAAAACCCGGGCGACGCCGGGTCTTTTAAGCTAGTAAAATATAAATGGAAGCTTATGTCTGTTACTCACGGTCAAATTTTTCGTTAAATTTATTGCACTATCACTTTTCAGCAAATTGGTATTGCTAACGAAAAATTCGCCTTTGGACTAACGTTTGGTTATTCGTTTCGGCATATAGGACATGTTCTAATTCCAGCAAATAATTTGTCGAACCAGCCAGCAGTGGCGGCTATTCAGGGGAAGTAGGTGAAGTAGCACTTCACCAGTATTTTTCCTTTACAATACGTATTTTTTAAGTTTATTTTCCATATCACGAATATTCGTTTTTACTATAATGTATTTCTACCATTTTGAATTTCCCGCCACGACTGGTGTCGCTAGGAGGCAGTGAGCTCCCAACTCCTACTAGCATTGAAGCTGTGCAAGCATTCACCTCCCCAGATGCTTGGGTAGTATGTTCCACTAAAATTGGCTAAGGATACACTAAGGATGGCAAGCAGCAGTTTTCTCGCTTATCCCACGTCCCCATACCGACGCGAACAGACTACCCACGAAGCTGTCCCTCTTGTTCAAGCATTTCCTTCGCCAGTACCTCACAGTCTCACACTGTCAGCTCGGAGAAACAGATGGGCACGTTTGCACTTGAATGCAGGGTTCATAAAGCACATATATTATCCATCACAGCCTTGATGTTAATACGTTGAACACTACAAATATAATTACACTGTAATTGTTCTTCTAATCCCAATCCATTTGCCAGTTTATAGCCTACTCCGAAGAGAACATGGATCATGACGTTTCATTCCTACAATGCATATTTTTTCATAGGTAATCATACGACATGGAACATATTAATCACTGCACAATAATGCCTTGAAGTATCCAGTAACGAGTTGAAGTTTATCAGGTAAAATTGCATCTTTCCGACCCTCGCAAGCATATTAACTTATAAGATTAACAACAGTCATTGATCGATTGCTAAAGATTATTAGTCCATACAAAGTCCCCATCGCATGAATGGAATATTCTGAATAATCTGATTAGGAGAATAATAATTACGATAATCATAGATAGATTCGCGGCGGAGAAGCAGGATCGAATTTATCTCATGAAACTCATAATCTCGAGTGGGATTTATTAAGACTATTCCATGAATAAAATGTATCAGATTTTATAAATAATAACTACATTCTTACCCGCATTATTTAAAATCAAATCATCATTGTGCCAGCTGTCATATCACGACGTAGGCCTACTAAATGAAGAATAAAGCATGTTGCCAGATACTCACTAACCTGACAAGTAGCCTATCTTGTTTAGCGAATATTTCAATTCAGAAAGAAATTCTACTGCAGCTAGAAGAAAAGCAGCCATTCTATGATGATATCACCGACAGGTTTGCAGCCTTAAAGGGCTACCGAAGGATTGTTTTGGTTTACAAGACATAGGTGAATTCCGTTATTAACAGAAGCATGTGGCATTTTTTTCTTTTCACCTAATTTTCCGGCCACGAGCCGCCACTGCCAGCCAGTCAGCGCAACGAACGTGAAGTGCCCGCGCCTCCGGCGGCATTGTGGAGAACTAGTCTGCAAACTAAAAGACTGCAAATGCAGCCATTTTCCTATCTCACATATTCTTCTTTTCCTAAGCAAAGCAACTCCATCATAATAGCATGGGTATATGCTTGTGTAGATACCGTTATTCCGAACGGATTAGTATTAAAAAACATTATGAGAACACGACTCGTTGAAATACTGCAACGAAATGAAAATGCGAAGCGGGAAGAGAAAGGAGCCGTTCTTGTATATGCATGATTCACAGACGATTCCATTATTCCTTGATAGCTCCGTGGTAGCAAGCTAGACTGTGATTCATGAGATCTCGAGTTCGATTCCCGGTATGGTGATTTTTTTGTCATAATTATTTTAAATGATCGTAAACAATGTATTATTTTAATAATTCAAGGCTTCACGCACTGTTTGCTTGCTTTTTTTTTTTAATGAAAAGTTCAAATACACAGGGCAAAGGAAATCTTGCAGCAGAGTATGAGTGGCTCAATCACTGCCTTCTAAACTGTATTAATCGTGTATACACTGCCTGTCCTATACGGCTAATTTTGCGTACTCGGCGACATTACAGATGGCAGCACCTTCCACACCCAGACTGCTTCTTGTTTTTTGCTACGACATTGTTGATTATGTAGTGCTGTCACCGCCGTCTCATAATCACTGCCTTCTAAACTGTATTACTCCTCGAGACGGCGGTGCTCATAATATAGTCTATCAATGCGTCTAATTAATTTACATATTTTATTTAATTATTGCTCCAAAATTTCATTTCAAGGTAAGTGTCATATACTGGAATAATATTACGTTCTAAACAAATAACACAAGTATCTGTGTCTGTTTAATGCTTATTTTGATTAGTGATTGCTGCAATCTGGGTGTGAACTGTGTCGCCTGTACTGGATAAATTAGGCAATTTAACAATACTCTGAACTCCATGTTAAAATAAAGCATAGGACAGGCAGTGTAATTCTCGAGACGGCGGTGGGCTCAATATTTTGATTACGGGAGTCTACCACTAGGTGGCAGGGTAATACTACGATGTTGCGAAATTTACACCACAGAGGGAGAATATTTTGCTAGCATGCATTTGATGACTCATTTGACCGTTAACAAGAGGCATTTGACTACACGTTTGGTTAAATTAGTTGTGCAATAAATTTAACGAAAAAAATTTGACCGTGAGCAACAGGCATAATCAGCTGTTCTCTACTCTGAGATTGAGCTCCAACAATGCAAACAATTTCAGAAGAAGTCAAAATAAATTACTGGCGTCAAGAATACTAAACAGACGCTATGATTTATTAAAATATTATGTTAAGGTAAACCATTATCATAATCGGCATAAAATGATAAATATTCAAACGTCGTACAGATTGCAAAATCAGAAAACTCGTCAAATCCGTTGATCTAATTACTTTAACAATGATTTATTTCAGTTTCGAGCGAACAGCTGATATAATACCGAAACTGAACGCTCTCTCGTATGTACAGTTAGAAGCTACATTGCCATCAATAAGTCGCTCCGCAGCCCTTGTGCAGGCAAGAAAACGCTAAGAAACTGAATTCAGTTGGCAGGACTGGGTACGGTTATGATATTATAATTTTAGTTCTCTTCTGAGTGCTCTATGTACGGACCCGAAAGAAATGTCAGTTTGTCGGGCCAGTTTGCTTATCGATTTCGAGGGGCTTTTTAGTATCGTATACGAAATATCAGTTATTTTTTCTTCCGTTAATACGATCGGTCTACCACTCCTTCCGGCAACATGCACTGAACCTGTTTCTCGAAATTTCTTTATTAAATCACGCGCGTTGTCTCTATTATGGTATTCTTGAATTCGGAAAATTTTCGGCGAATTTTTGTTGCACTTTTACTGTGTTTATTTTCCACGTTCTGCAAAAACATTTTCCACTAAAACCACACGTCCCTTAACAGAATATCCTTGTTTTACTTAACCACCACCTGCAAGGCAAAAATTTGCAAAGATGACCAATCTACCAAACGAGTAGGCCAAGAAGGAGGAATCGTAAAGGCAACTGGATGTTTATTTTACTAACAGTCACTGATTGCCGTTGTTTCATCATATCAATTAAAAATGAAAATCAGATGAATTTAACAGTTGCAATAAAGAAAACAGACGAAAATCAATAGTTAACATGGCCTCCTTTGTTACCTGCTACGAGTCTGAAAGGAAGGTGTGGAGAAATACCAACCTTCGCATGGGTAGCAAACATAACCAGAGCTGCGGAGGGACATTCTCATGACACTGTAGAAGATAATACAAAAACTATGTGACACAAATTTTGGCATAACAAATCTGAATAGGAGACATGATTTTTACAAAAGTGGAACGATTTCCAGATATTCCGGCTAAAATAATCCATGTTTAATGATTGTACAAGCGCTTCGCATCCTGCTTTAAAGTTTAACCTGTGCATTCATAAAAAAATTAACGTATTGGTATTACTAACACTGGCTCTTCCTAAGCTTTTGCATAGCAATCAAGAATTTACATTTACTGTTGTACCTGAAACTATTAGAAAGAATCTCTTACTTAAATATTCTTTTTTAAGCATTTCATTACCATTTTTAATCATACACTTCCCATTCATGCTGAATTTAGTTAGAGTAAAATAATTAAAGGAACTTATAGGATATCTTAAGGTGTTTTTCCCAGAAAGGAAACAAGCAATATTCATTACCACATATGAAACAAGCTGGGAATCGAGAAGTATATTTTAAGACGATATTTAGCGTATTCTTTTGTGTGGAGCTAAATGCACGTGCAGGCTATGTTTGCTTTATAAATGACGACAGGCGGTGGATATGAACTGGAGGCTTCAGGTTGCAGTGACATGCATTGTTCAGGAATGCCACGTTGTGGCAAGCCTGTCAGCTGCAATTACTGAGTTCCGTAGGCTGCCCACACTAACGCGAGAAGGACTACGTGCTAGCTGTCACTACATTCTGCTCCATTATTTGGTACCCTGAAGAGGACACTGTGGGACGGACCAGAACACAGTTGGATCTGAGTATTACCACATAGATTCTGGTCCTTTTGTACAAATCTCAAAATGGTGAATTATGTTAATACGAAGAAACAAAGTATAAAGTAATGGCAATACCAACACTGTTGTATGGAAGCAAGACCTGGGTACCAACACAAAAGGATCTAAATAAAATACAGGCATCAGAAATGAATTTTTTAAGAGGTCTTAAAGGCTGCACAATATTAGACAAATTAAAAAATGAAGATAACAGGAAAGAATTAGAAATTGAGCCAATAATAAATAAAATATCAGAACGTAGTCAGCAATGGCATGAACATATTTTAAGAATTGAAGATAGTAGATATCCAAACGCATTATTAAACTACAGCCCAAAAGGAAGGAGAGAAAGAGGACGACCCAGGAGACTCTGGAGAAAACTATGAAGCCGGAACGAGCAAAACACCCAAACCGTGGAGTGAAGGTGATGATGTGTTACCATCTAGACCAGTGATGGAAAAACTTCTTTGGAAGCGGGCCAAATTACATAAAAATTTAACAAGGAGGACAGAAATAGTTTACTGAAGTCATGAAATGGTTCCATTTTCAGAACTAATAGTTGTATTATTTATATATGAAGAAGTAAAGATGGGTGGAACTGTCACTGCACATCCGTTGGGTTTTCATAATCCGGTTGAATTAGAAGGAGATGAGTCACAGGAGTGAAGTCAAAGTCTGTCAGTCAGTCTGTTTCTGACATAACTTTTTCGAAACTTCAAAGAGTTAAAAACTTGCTCATGCATATATAAAGATGAAAATATGACGATAACCTTCTGAGCAAGAGAATATTTGGGAACCTGTTTTTCAACAAGGTCTTGTAGAATTAAAGTTTTAAAGGGCCCCCTAAACGATCAATAATATTGTCAATATTCTCTTCGATATATTGAAGCGCGCATCAATATGCTTCAAAACGCATCAATATTCTCACCAATATTCATTCTGACAAAAATATTCGTGCTGCATGTTCGAGGCTGTTTAAGTGTTTTTATTTATTTATATATCTATTTATTTTTTGTGAATTTCGAAATGTTTTCCAGTTTGGATTTGGATTTTCTAGCATTGACTCTTACACTGTGCGAAAAAGAAAAATCAAAGTGATAAAGAGTGGTACAAGGTGAGTACCGCTTTACACACGAACATTTGCTTAATTTTTTACGTTCTACAGAACCGGATGACTGCAAAAAATCACTTCGCGGTCTCACAAACAACTGATATTGAAGGAAATATTGACAATAGACGTTCAAACGGTTCTTTAATATTGACATAAAATATAATTTTCTATCAATATCCGTCAATATTGATAGGACGCTTGAATACGATCCTAGACGATCAATATTCCCATCAATATGGTCCTCCGTCAATATTGAAGCGAATATTCACAATATCATTGACCGTCTAGGGGCTTCTTAAGACATTAGGAAATAACATCAGTCTATTCATTTATTACATTGCAAGTGTATTTGTCCTAAATGCTCGGTTTTACTGTTTTCAGCCCATAGTAAATGGAATATGAAAATAAATATAGAAAGCAATAATAAAATGTTGAGGTGATTTACTGGCTTCACACGCTGTTTATGTTAACCAGTCTATTTTCCAGTGATTTTTAATACACGTGTTTAGTTCTAACAATGATAACTGAATCTACTTCGGAGGGAAAATCACCAGATAATTCCCAAGTTGTGGTTAACGTTTTCAAGCTCGTGACATTGTTTATTGTGTTATGTGATACTAGTAGAAGGGATGGTAGGCTACTGCGATGTTACAAAACCTGGACCGGGAGCACTCTTTCGTATCGTTTTACAATATTAATTTACGGCTTAACTGTTCACTTTAAGAGCAAAATGGTAAAGGCTTCATTTTATAAACCCGAAATCTAGTAATACATACGGAAGTATATGGGGATGTGGTAAATTCTACATAATGTGGAAACAGCAAAGGAAATAATATGCACAGAAAATGGCACATAGTAACAAAAACAGAGGTTACTTTGGTATTGCATTTATGAATGAGAACGGATGGTTGGATTATTAAATGGTTATTTTACAACGGGAATATAATTCAACTTAGGCATGTGACCGTCGCCAGGATGAAGGAATTTTGTCCCACAGGAGTTCTTTTACATGCCTGTAAATCTACAGACTTGGGCTGTCATATTTATGCACACATAAATGTCATGCGATCGAACCCGCGACCTTGAGCAAAGATAGCCAGCGCCATAGACTACTCACTCCGCTTCCCAAGCCGACATGAATGAGAATGAAGAAGTAAGCCACTGGAAAATCTATCCTGATCAAATTGTATGTACCAGTATTTTATCATATTGACTATTTAATTACATTTCGTTTGTCGAAAGTGGATAGTTTCCTGTAGATTTGTTTTCTCTCATTTTATTTCCTTAGTTGAAAATTCAGTCTCTCGTTTGATTTGTGCGTAAATTGTTAGGTGTCATTTTGTGTATTCTATTAGCTGTGCTAAGAAAATACATAGCTTTTTGTGCATTCATAAGTTTGAAATAAGTTCCCTACCTGGTTCATTGTATCCTACAGATCTGCACACATCTGATGGAACCAAAATATGGCGAATTAAATGATTGCACGTCTCATGTCATAACCTCTGCTGTCCACTCTTACAATTTAGCATCGCATCAGTCTAGTAGAACTCCCTTCATAACCGCTTTCTTTGCTATCTGATCCTGTAGTAGCTGCTCATAAAATCCTCTGGATTACAGCAGAAGGTTGCGTCTTAACTTGATGCCCATTTTGATACATGGTAAGATGAAACTTAAGGCCGAGTTCTCAGTCTTACGAACTTCGTGCAGAAGCAAGCACTTCTGTAGACGAGAAGATACCGTGTTGGAACCAGCTTTGTCATTATTTCGTATTTACTACTTATTCTGGATGAAGAAGGTTGTCTGCCGGCGAGGAAAATATCAAACTTTTTGGTCTAAAAATGATGTCAAAGCCTCCCCCTCCAGTCCCCCAGATCAGAATGAGTTTTCTTTAATGGGCCTACCATTTTCACATTAAGTTCAATTAGTGATAAGAATGCAATATTGTTTTAAATATTTCACATACAGTGTTTGAAATTTTTGAATGTGTTAATAATTAATTAGTTTTCGTCGTACTGTACACAACAGAAATTCGATAATAATTTCAAGTGCATTAGTTTTCAGCGTCGCTTTACGTTCGCCGAATCGAGTCCAAATCCCGCTGCAGGATTCATAATGGTAGCATATGATAGTAGCAATAATTTAATGTCATCACAGAACTCGATATAATTTATTATGTTTAATTCAATATATTACAGCAGTAACAAAAACCAATGTTAAATGTCAATCCGTCATTCAATCGTCAATTATTTAACTTTCGTTTGCTACAGCGCTTCACACGATCGCTTTAAAAACATACGGAACTCAAAACTATCGGCGAGCAGATTCATTTCTGAATAGGCCTACTGGTACGATACTGTGAATTCCAAAAGTTAAATGAAATGCTTTGTATTGTGATGTGTTAAAAATGGAATATCAAACTTTTTTATAAATGGTAGGTGAGATGGAAATTTGTGATGATATACGATTTGATGATGATGATGACGATGATAATGATAATAATAATGTTAGTGATGTTCGCAATTGGGTATTATTCGTAATTTCATTGAAAAATTAATTGCAACCAGCTTTATAGTAGGCCTAAATTATTTTTAAAAACTTTATTTCCATGTATTCTATAAGTTTATCACCACCCACCCCAAATTAAAATCCTAGCTGCACCACTGGATTCGAGTGAAAACAATGCATGTAGATCATTTATTTAGTTTAATCAAGATTTTCATATCTTCAGATCATAAGGATGAGTTCAAGGATCTCTGAGTTTAATTTATCCCACCTGCAATTAATTATGCTGGAATTTGACCAATGCCTGCAGATTTGTGTTTACGTTATGGTAACTTTTTATAAGTTTATTTCCATGTAGGATATTTTCATCTTAATTACTTTTTTAATTGTCACAATTACTACAACTATACAAACAGACGTATTATTTCATTAATTTTAGTTACAATGAACGTAAATATGAATCTCGTTACATATTTAAGCTTCTTATTTTAAAATGTTTTAAAAACAGTTTTATTGTTAATTCAATGGCATTTTCTTGATTGTTTAATCTTTTATTATTTTCAAAATTTCATAAATATTAGTTCCACAATCGTCATCGAGGAGTAAAATTTGCACACAATTGTAAGCGAAGAAATTGAGCGCTAACATTTCCTCATTAATCCTAATAGCAAGACTGATCAAAATCTCTGCCTTGTGTTGTCCATGTACGGGGATTTAATGTAATAAAAGTAATAATTTATGCATAAAAACCCCATATCTTTAAGTAGTGAAAATTGCCAGATTGTTTTGATATAGCCTATAACACAAATTGTAGGATTTAAATATTAAATAATATCTCCTAAAAGCTTTACAGGAGCATTATGGGATAATTCTACTCTGCATATTAAATCTACAAACAAGACTGTTCCTGGAATCTGGTTCCATACCGAATTAGATCAGAAAGAGTTGTTGTGTATGTTAATGTCAATATAATGCGCGTTAATGGACTATTTCATACGTTGTGAGTAGATATAGGATTGATTGAAAAAGTTTCTCTCACAAATGGCTCAATTATTGATTAGTCTGTGTCCTCAATGTGTGAAGTAGGCCTAATAATTACGCGCATATAACGTGTAGTCTCAGCTGGCGGAAAGCAATGCACAGAATAGTCATATTAGACCTCAGAAATCTTTATGCTCAGAAATGAAATGTAAGGAAACATTCTACAAACTATTGGAAATCCGTTTCAGCTAAAGAAATATGAAAGTCTTTCAGATTTACAAGAATAGCCTATATTGTAAAAACTGTGTGCAGAAAGTTTCTAAGATCGCTAACGTTGTAGAGCACTGCTTTCATTTAGAATGAACTTCAAAATTGAATACCGTAGCTTTTCATTCCTTTGAATTTCATGAAGAAACCGTTTCTATCCATAACTTAATTGGATTAATTATTTTAGTACGAAAAGTAGCATCATATAGGATGTATAGAAGTTACTTTTTACAACTTTATTTTGCAAATGAAGTATATTGTTATGATTACTTCAATGGTGTTGATAGAGTATGCAATCAAGCAATATACAAGATCTTCAACTTTATTTGCATAAATCAGAAGCTTGTTCTGCGTAAATAATCCTCTCACAGATAACAGAGATATAGTAAGAAGGCCTTCTTAAACGTACTTTACTAGGCGGAATGATATAGGCTAATAATTCTAAAATAATCAAGAGGTCACAATAAAAAATTGTTTCCAAACTGTCAAAAAAATCGATAATTCTTATAGCTTAGCAATGCTAGTATTAACTGCTTCAAAAGAAAATGAATACTTTTTTTGCTCTACTTCAATATAATTATGTTATTTTAACTAATATAATTAGCAGATCTTAATAAATACTATACGTCCACAATTGATCTAATAATGGTATTAAATTTATTTTATAGCCAACATATTTGCTATGTTTTCAACTTATCGTGAATTTTCTTTCTTTGCCTGTTTCTTTCTTTGTTTATGTATTCTTTATTTATTTTACTCTACAATATTCTTCACACATACAGAATCTATGCTGTATTAGAAGGTACTATATTCTTAAAGTATTCGAGTTATTTAAATTATTCTGTTGCAGTAAAGTTTATTTTCACTTAGGCCTAAATAGTTGAAATTTTAAATGTAAGTTATATTGGTAATATCTTTAATTGTTTAGTTAATTCGTTTATCTATTTTTACAATAGATAAACATTGTAATTTAGATCAATGTGTCAGTTCCGTAGGAATTCAATAAAATAAATAATACATTTTCTCCATCTAAAATAAATAATAAGTGTAGATTAAATTCCCATTAGGCATTATTTAATGAGAACATTGCAATGGAGTACACAATATAATATATGAAATTAATAAATTCAATATTATTTTCTATAGTACAAAATAATCCGTATTTACATTGTTGCACAACTGAAACCATTTATTACCTGGGCAAAAATCCTCTAAGCATATTCATACGTCCAAGGAAGGCGTGGCAGGAGCCTAGCAAATAATATGCTAACAAATTATGAAAATTATAAATCTCAATTTAATTTTTATATTGCTTTAGTATCCTACACAACATAGGCTACTCCATCCCATAAGAAAATAATGCTTCCGGAAGCTATCTTAAATATTCCCATATTTAAGGATAGGTATATGTTTATATATATTTATAGAGCCTACTTTACCCTCAACTACCATGCTATAATTGATCTCAAAAGTTTGTATTTAAACCAATTATTATACCACTAAAGTTTAATTGCTTTTAAAGATGAATCGACACATATCTTAAAAATGAAAATAATATATTATTTTTACAACTACTTTCGTTATTGCTGTATGGGTTAGTTGTGTGTGTGTTTTCTTTCTTTTTCTTTCTCCATTTTTAAAACCCGAAAACTCAGACACAGGATCCAAGATTTGAAGTCCCTTCCTGAAAATGAAATGTCCATAAAAACTTATCACCGGGTTTGAACTCGCAGCTTTGCAAGGATTTTCTTCCTGTCCGAAACTGCAACCCTCAGATTTCTAGCACAGTAATTTATGCTCTAGTAGCCACATCACGGTATACAAATGAGTGAGAGCACTCCTGATAAATTACTTGGAACATAAATCTCTCTCTTTTTCTTATATTTAGCCTCCCCGATGTAAGCATGTTTATGCGGGTCACGCCGCCCGCGCCTCGCCTTTGGAATACAGATATACATTTTTGACCAAGACATTGACATAAAGGACATCCTTAGATGAGTTATCATCCCAATGCCGGGCCATCTCCGAGGCAATAAAGGACGAGACACACCAGTCCACACACATGTATGCCGAACAAAACGCGGATGGGATGAAGATGATAATGAAGGCCAGATGATATCCAGGGAGCACAAGGGCCTAATGATACCAGACGTTTTTTCTTAAAAGTTGTTTGTAAATTTGTTTTTAAATGGGACTGATGATGATACAAATTAAGGTATCGAAAGGCATCTCCACTACATAGGCCTACACAGATACTGAAAGATTGTAAACTGGCATAGAAGAATATACACCACACACAACCAGCTATAGGTAGAGTAACAATATACATAGCTTGTGTCTCCAAAAACACCATGAAAACAGACTGTGTTTTAGATTTTAGATTTTAAGCTTGGATTTCTGTGAGAACTGTTTATATGAAGAACTAAATATTGACAGAAGGGTCAAATTTTGTATTTATAGTGTTTTAAAAAGTAATTTATGACATCTATAATATTAAGAAATGATTATCGACTAAAGGCTGAAAGCTGAATATAACACTTTTTAACAAATAAATTGTGACAAAAAAGAAAATTGTTGTAGCGTATTTTAATGAATAATTGGTAGATGAATAATTTTAACACATGACATAGAAAAGGAAGAAGATCACGCTATACATAGAAAGAAAATAAGATGCTTGAAAATGTTCACTCTTCATGACATAAATAAATAAATATTTTACTATTAAATTGCTAATGTAGATTCTTAGGCTAAGTCAGCATCCTTTCAAACCAATATATTAAGGTTGAAAAAGTTCATAGATTAATGTTCAAGTGGTTACACACCAGCACAGTCGTGAAATAGGCAAAATCTGAATTTCGTAAATCGAATTAAGCTACTATGAATATTCTTATCAACAGACTGCGTAATTTGCGTTGTAAGAAACTGGGGTTATAATACTTAATATTCTCACATAGATTAAATGGCTGCATCGGAGGAATTGCGCATTCGGTTTCTCAGCCTCACGCAAAATCATATTGCGCGGGAAGCAGGACTTAGCGTTTCAGTTTTTGGAAAAGAAGAGTAGCTCATGTGTGTGTGTTTAGACCAGGGTGTCGCAAGCAACCTCTGATGATCCCATGAGGGGATATTCTCAGTGTATTTGTTTCCGCGGTGCACCAGGCTCTTACTAGCACTTAAACCTAAAAACGACACAAACACTCAGTCCTGAACCAGGCCGGGAGTCGAACCCGGATTACCGGGGTGGAAAGCAGATGCGCTACTGACACACCCACGGAGGCAGGACTTCTAGTTTGTATGTGAAGTTAAAGAAAAAAAGAAAACAGAACATTCTTTATACGAATGGCAGTAAATGTAGAAAATTGTTATCGACGTGCTTCGTGGGAAATCGCCGAAACTTATTGAAAGCAATATATATATATATATATATATATATATATATATATATATATATATATATATAAATAATTTCGTTTTAAAGTATAAAGTTAAAGTTTTGTGTTTCACAGAAAGGTTTATTTAATCTATTGCTCAGCTGTTGAACAATTGTCATTAGCCTTTTTCACAAAAAGGTAGACATTTGAACACACAAAGGAATGATACGATTCTCTTTGATTTAGGAAACTTCAAAACGTGCATTAATGCTGAAAAGTCGACACCGAATTTCTGAATCGAAGCCACAAATGTTCATCCATGTATATTACCTAGATGAAGTATACATAGAGGTATAAAGTACTTCCAGAATTTTATAATATTCTTAGAATAAGATAGTAATGTAACTTGTGTAATTAGATAATTATTCATATTGTCATCCTTATCGCTAGAAGGTTGATAATTGAGATACGTTCTTACGTATAATTATACCGGTGAAGGGTTCAAATTAAATTTAAACTCTTGTAACGTTATAGGCGCTAAATTATGCAAATTAACTTGGATGAAATACGAATCTCATTTCAAAGTTTCTTTGACACTAAACTGCAGCCCATTGTATTAACCAGAACGCAGAGTCTCATGTTACTAGCCAGGCCTTTCTCTGTTTAAGAGGGAAGTTTCGGACAGCGATAAGTCATCGTGGATTAGAGAAGACAATGGCTGGAGGCCATTCCATTCTATAAATTCATATTGTATTAATGGCCATCACATTCAGTCCAGATTAGCCTCCGGGATTGTGTATTAAACATAAGCCTAGATACAGCCTCTCGATTTTCAACATTACTTTTTACTTCAGAATATAACCATTCAGTGCCGAGAGATTTTGCGTAATTCATTAGCGCCAATTATAGATTTCACCATTTGTCCTTCTCTTTGTCTAACTTAATCCGATTATCCTCTTTACAGTTCGCGGCCAGCGTTTTCTGCAATTCCTATTTTATTTCTGAAAACACCAGCCTTCACGTTTTAACTAGTGTAAAGCTGTTGTGTTGCCGTAAAACGCAGATTTTCTTCATTATACAAAGCTAGGAACTAAAATTCCAGCACTTCTTAATTTCCATATATCACCATACCACATGTAATATCCTCTTACATAGAATCTAAACCAGGAACGCTACTATGGGTGAAATTTAACCTTACTTATTTAACTACAGTTTTTTTCTCAGGCAATATTATTTTAGGTACTCTCATTACCAGCGTTTGATTTTTTCTTTAATTATTTTATTAAAATTTGTTTTATCAAAGACATATAATAAAACCTTTAAGACATAAAAACAGTTAAATTGAAGCACTTGGTTAGGGCATTGTTTGCATTTTTCGCTAATTTTATGGAAATGGTAATTTCCTGGAAATTTTTGGTCACTTTTAGCATTTTTTAGTTTTCTCAAATCTAAAGGCTTTTTTAAAATTAAAGCTTCTATTACAACGGATCACACTTTTCTGCAGCAATTAAAACATCACAAGAACTGTTGAATTATTTAAAACAAAATGTGGGTGGACTTTCTTACACCAAAACAATTGTTCTGTTTCTTTCCGATGCATAACTGATCTAGAAAAATCAAAATAATCCCACGCATATTTTTTACTGCAGACAGCAGCTAATCAATTTAAATTAATTCAAGCTACACTTTTATGAATAATAAAATAATAGTAATAATAATAATAATGATAATAATAATAATGTGATTAAACTGCATTACCAAAAACAGAACAATACCATACTACAAATGCAAATAATAACAATTACTCCTTTTTGAATTCTTTAGTCATTTTGGTACATTTAGGTAATAATTTTATTTTTTATTTGGAACATATTTTTTTTATTCATTGTCATTTCATGAGTTTCCCTATTCTTTACCAATGTAGCTTTATATTTATTATTATCGCCCGAAGCACGTTGTTGGGTCTTAGCAATGATTTTTTTCCGTTTGTCTACAGTACATGAGGGTAGAGTTCTACACGATAAAACAAAAAGTCCTAAGATATGGAATATTTATTAACAGAAAAGGTATTATTTTTATTATTATAAGTTTTGCATATATGAGACACTACGATTTATTAAATCAAGAGTGAAATGTAAAAATTCATATATAAGCTATTATCAGAATCACATAATAAAACGATTGGTCACTTTGTAAAAATGGTATTTTTGATCATAACAAAAGTGAATTAGTTGTACAAAACATAAAACTTCTCCTTGAAGCATTTGTTGTATTCTACAATAACATATGAACTCAAAGCATTTTAAAACTAATTAACATGGTACAAGCATGGAATTTGGTAAGCCTATGTTTAATTATGTGTAGGGAATCCATTACACAGCAAAGTTTGAACTAAATTGGATAAAGATAATAAAATATTGAATTTGGAAATTTGTCATACGTTTTGCCTTAACAGAATAAATTCTTGAGGTACGTGACAAAATTAACCTAGCTTACGTCATTCATACAAGGCGAAATTACCCGATCGACCATTGTGTTGGTTAAGTTAACTGTTGCTTCCAGATTTAGAATAGAATACAACCTACTGCCAAACAACCCAATTCAAGATTAGGTAGACCTATCTGTCGTATGGTGAATGAAGCATCACACTGTCTATATCACTGTTGTACAGCTGGGGTGAATAGCGTAGCCTTAACTGATTGAAAGAACGGAAGCAATAACAAATGAATTCACATTCTGCAACTGTATTTTGATTGAATGCTTGATATTGCAATATTATTTCTAGCTGTTAATTGGTTTTTACCTAGCAGTTGTGTGTGGTATTGCAAAAATATATTCCGGGTACTAAACGTATTTTCCATTTGACACACAAAAAACTCTAAGTAAGTTCAACATAGGGTATGCTTTGTCAACTATTTTGAGCACAGGAGAAATAGAATGGCTGTGTTACAGTAAAATCCACATGGTTTGGGTCATATGGAATCTTAAGTTTCTTTAGATGAAGTAGCCTACAATCGAAATTTTATGCTTTTCGAGGTATTTCAACGAATCTAACGATAATAATTACTTTGTGAGTACCCCTTAAACCCTAAAGATCTTTAACCAAGGCAAATATTCTTAACCTAACTTTAACTTAGATTAATATTAATTATTATTATTATTATTATTATTATTATTATTATTATTATTTTTTTTTTTTTATTTTTTTTTTGCGGAAGTTCAAGTTTTTTTGTAGGGTTTGAAGAGAACTCACGAAGTAATGATTGGAATGAAATTTATTAAGTCAGAACTGTAACAAGTCTTGGAGATTAAGACGCTCATAAGATGTTGTATTTCCGACTCGAGAGGACATCAGCAAAGGTTAGAGTGGCTTTACGTTAAAATGGCTTCAAGTCGTAACTCGTGAAGTAGGGGTTTCAAGCTAACCCCTGAATATTTTAAGAGGCTGAGGACTATCTCGGAGACTAAATGGATCAGCGACTTAAAATTTTCAGTACAATTCAGTAAGTGTTCAAGGAATTGCAGAATGTGTTATAAAATAGGATAAATCCTTTCCTTTTTTACTGTCTAGATAGAACAACTAAAACCCACCTCAATACTTAGATAAGCTTAACTACTTTATGACTTAGCAATTACTTCACTATAAACGAATATTTATACATGTCTATGGGTTCTCGAGTGGTCTAAGAAGTATGATAGGATCGGTAACATTCTCAATCGTGGGAAATTAATTTGATAGAGTTGATGGAAATAGCATGCCCCAGATATTCACAGCAGTAATTTTCTTAAAGAGAAAACATTGCTTTTTCTTAATAAGGCGATTCTGAAATATTAGAGCTTTTCCCTCCTTCCTCCCTACTTGATATAAGTTTAAACACGATACTTAGCAGTGCACCATTAAGACAACTAATCTCAAGAGAATTTTTCCAAACATAAAGAGAAAAATAAACATTGCACTATGGGATATCACTGTTTTAATACATGTCACCAATCGTGCGACAAAAAATTAACCAGATTGTGGTTACAAAATGATATCGGAAAGTTTATCCAACATCATAGTTCAGTTATTATTAAGGCCCGGAAGACAATTCTCTATTATAAGATGAAATGTGGAGGAAAAAAATGCTATAAAATTTGTAAAATATGCTCCGAAACCAATAAAATATACTAATACTTTACGATTTCTTGTTAGCTGAATTGCATTATAACAGTACAAAAAGTAGTAAAATAGTGCAAATTATAATTATAGAATTTTAAAAAGTCTATATGTATAAATTTTAGCAAATTAATAACTGATGAAGTGAAACATCCCTATAATATTATGTAACCAGTTCCGAAAACATCAAAGCAAAGTGTTGCTATACTTTCTTTAATAAATTACTTAACATTAGTTTAAAATGCATAATTAGTGTTTATCTCACCCGTACAAAAATAAAAAATACATTTGCAAGAGTGATGCCATCAGAATAAACATGTAGGCCAATTAATATCAAAATTTATAAAATAAGTATTCTCGCGTATATCTTAACGATTATCAACAGAACAGACTATAACTTCCTATAACTAGATGGTAGGTAGATAACAATAATGTGATGATTGAAATGAATAGGATTTTCGGGAATAAGGATAGACGAGTTTCCTATAAATAAATGTGGGATGTAATGATTTCTCCAGATGGACTTAATAGGAAAGTATGTTTGAGTTCTTTTACTTTGTTTAAATAGTCGTGGTTTCCATTACCTTCCGCAAGGTGGATAATTGGTAGGAATGATATTATACCTGCGGATGAATTCGAGGTCCCGGCGCCAAAGAAATTGGCTATGTTAAGGCTTCGGCCTTTAAAAGAGAGAATTGAACTAAAATCTCTGCTACGTAATTAAATTTCTATGGTAATTTTAACGCATGCCCTCATTTTCACGACTGTTAGTTTCGCTACTGTGTAACCCAGGAGGTAAATGTAGCTTCTTCGTTGTTGAATTTTCCCTTCCCAGTAATTCGTTTTCTATGTTCCGATAGTCAAGACACTAAAAGTTTTAGACCTGACACTACTCTAATAGGTGCTTAGTAGCCTAGACAAATCTATTTATTGAAAACATTGTCATTTGAAGGCGTGGCTCCCTTTAAGACTGACGTACAAATATACCATAACTCTTTTACTTACTTACTTACTCAATGCCAATAGACAATTCCTTAGCAAGCTAAAGGTATATTATCTATTTTATGGAACCCGAAGGTTCATTGCCGCGCTTACCTGAGCCTGTCATTCAACCCTATTCTGTGCTAACTCTATCCAATCATCCCTTGCAAATTCTACTTCCCTTAAATCTATCCTAATATTGTCCTCCCACCTAAGTCTAGGTCTTTCACGTGGTCTTTTTCCTTCGGGTCTCCCAGTCAATACTTTTGAGATATGTATTTCCCCTGTGCGCGCAACATGTCCAGTTCATTTCATCCTTACTATATCCGGTGAAGAGTAAAACCCTTAACATTGATTAAAACCGGCGTAACAACATTGATTAAAACCCTTCCGTAAGAGTGCTTATCCAGGCGTCTCTTCCAGGCGTCGTTCGCAAAAGGACCTAACTGCGAAGCCGGGCGTCGGGTA